>OY992537.1:88395887-89739306 GCA_963921195.1 Pegoplata infirma
TTTGATTATTTTGTGCATATTTTTGATTTTTAAGTGCATATTTTAAGAGCATATTTTAAATTTTTTTAGCACATAAAAATCGCAGCCCTATTCGTAAGTTACTTCCACAGTGATGGTGTGCCGTTTTGAAAACGCAGGTTTTTATATTCATATAATTGTATTATACAAAAATGTTCAAATCATTAACAAGGTGTATGTGTCAGCAGTGTATTTGACTGGAGTTTTGTAGCAAAAAAAAAATAAAATTCAAAACATTGTTTCAATGTATTTGTACAAGTTTAAATATTTAATTTGCTGCTAGACAAACACAAAAAAAGTATGTTGTGTATGTTTGTGCATACAAATTTTACGCCTGTAACGAAACCAATGAAAAACAATCTGATCCAAAGCAACGATATTGAGTAAAACAAAAAAAAAAAAAACAACGACAAATTTTCAACCAATACCAGCAGATGGCAGAGTCTTGAGATAATGAATTCCTTAATAGTCTGATTATTATAATCAAAACATATGAGAGAGACCCTGTGTAAAAATAAATTAGATCTGGTATGATATGACATGATCTGTTCATTTCCAATTGCATACAAATTATCTCATCAGATCTGTTAGATCTCAAATTTGTTCATCATTATCTAAACCTGTTATTGATCAGATTTGATTATTCTAAGATCTGACAGATTTGATCTGATATAATTATCTGTAATGGGCATGGACTGGACCTTCATGCACTAAAAAACTTTTTTTAAAACGCCTAAAATATGCACCAATAATATTTGATTATGCACTAAAAACTACAAAAATATGTTTTTCTTTTTTTGAAAAAATATTTTAAAAAAATTGTTTAGTAATTTTTTACTTTGTTAGCTTATTAACGAAAAAAATAACTTTGGTCAGACAAGTAATCGATGTAGAAAAAAATTGTCTGGCCTTTTCACTAGGCAAATTTTTGATGTTTACAAAAATGTTCATAAAAAATGGCAAAACTAAGGTAAACTAAAATTTTATGCATTTATAGCAGAATACTAGCAAAATATGCATTATCAGTAAAATATGCAAAAATATGCACTAACAAATCGATGCCAATTTAAAGCAAAGATATTTAGTTTAAGCTGTTCTAACAATAATACTAATGGGAATAAACATGCAGTTGCATGAGAGTCCACTTCTTGGTAATGCGGTCTAATCGAGCAAAATATTTTTGATGTATAATTATTTAGTTTTTTAGAGTTAATTTTGAAAATTTGATTTGCGGGTATCATAATTTTTTTTTGAAGGATTTAGGGCAGCTAAAAAGAATGCAACGCATTTGAAAACGCAGATTTTAAGGTAATTTTTTGCAGAGCAGAATATATCGCAAATCTGATTTCACCAGTCGATTCTATAGCAAAAAATAATACAATGGCTGTTTTTTGAACTCTTAAATATAGTTCCAAAAACCCACCACAGAGGGCAGAAATAAGATATTTTTGCATTTTACTTTTTAATTAATTTTTTAATATGCACGATCAAAGGGCGTTACCAAAATTTCCGTTCTATCACAACCCGTAAAAAAGTTATAAGCTCTTAAAATGGCCGAAAACACGTTTTTTGAGAAGGTTAACCTCAATTTTCTCGAAAACATGACGTGATACAAACATTTGAAAACCATATTCAGAATCAGTGGGGTTTCGTAACTTTTTTTAAGAGTTCAAAAAACTGCCATTGCAATTATTTTTGCTGTAGAATCGACTGATGAAATCAGATTTGCGATATATTCAGCCGTTTTTTCTCTGCAGAAAAACCAGCTCTAAATCCGCGTTTTCAGATTTTTCGCACCCCAACAAGCGAAAATTTTTCCAAAAAAAAAAAAAAATACCGGCATTCTTTTTAGCTCCCCTAAATCCTTCAAAAAATGATAATACCCGATAAACAGATGAAGTGACATAGTCACCAAACGAACTCTAATAATTATATATAATTGGTCAAAAAAAGTCGGTTCCAAATAAATACAATTGTACCTTATGATAAGATCAAATTGATTCATCATCGCCCAAACCGCTAAAGCTAGACACTTGAAATTTTGGCTGCAGGATCACCACCTTTTCTGGACGATAGATCCACTAAGACTGGATTTTTTCCAATGTTGTACTTTTGGTACTTCTTATATTTCCTGATATAATGGTCCTAGAATCTTGAAACTCTGAATGTAGGATACCTGCTTTGCAAAATTCGGAATTTAGGTTTGCCTCCCGGAGAATAGATTTACACTCAAAAAATTATGTTAGTAAAATCAACTGAAAATGTCAGTTAAAATAACTACTTTGTAAGTTGTTTTGGGGTCAACTACTTTTTCAGTTAAATCAACTAACAATGTTCGTTATTTTAACTGACAAAAAACAACTGACTTATGTAGTAAAAATTATTTACATTTGTAGTCAAAATAACTAAAATGTAGTTAAAATAAAATAAACAATATATAATTTTTTTTCAAAAAGTTTTTTTTTTCTAAAAAGCATTGAAAATTTTTCAGTGATAAAAAAAAATAAAATTAACAACTTGAAATAACTGATACTACATTACAGTACTTTTTTGTTAGTTATTTAAAAAAACGACTTAAAATAACTAACAGAAATAGTTATTTGATATTTTTCATACAAAAACAACTGACTTTGTAGTGGAAAACAACTAACTACTGTAAAATATACAAACAACTAACATGTAGTAACTTACATAATTTTTGGAGTGTACACAATGGCTAGGTTTTTGCAAATGTTGAGGGGTTAAAAGGTAAAAAGTGTGCTTTTGGTACTTTTTTTATTTTCTAAAATAATGGTTACAAGAATTTGAAATTAGGAGTTTAGTATCCTTTGGTGGAAAAACATTCTGAAAAAAGCACTTTTTGAAAATTCCGTTTTTAATGGGGTAAAAAAAGTGTATTTTCGTACTTTTAATGGTTCTAAAATAATAGTCGCAGGAACTTGATATTAAAAATGCAGGATCTTTCATTAAAAAAAATTTCTGGAAAAAGTAAAAAGGGGAACAAATTGATCTTTTGGTACTTTTTATACATTAAAAATAATTATGTATGTACATTTCAGTGAATATTCACTTAAAACAAATTACATTTTATTTAAAAATCATTTCACTGATTTTTCATTTAAAATAAAATCGTATTTTAAATTTTGATCCTTCGATGAAAAAAACATACAGAAAAAAACACTTTTTGGTACTTTTTATATTTCTTGAAATAATAGTCCTAAGTACTAGAAATTTTGAAAGTAGGATTCTCCAGTGAAAAAACATTTTGAAAAAAGTACTTTTTGGAAATTCCGTTTTGTACTTTTAATATATTCTAAATTAATGAACTTAAACACTTAGGCTCTTATTCATAATACTTATAACAGACTTATTGTAGGTTTATTTGACAATTGTTCCTGCAATATCTGTCAAATAAACATACTTTAAATATATTTTAGGTTTTATGAATAACCACATTAAAATTCATAACCTAGGATGATCCAGCAAAAAAAAAGGTTTTTGGAAAATTTAATTCTTTAATCCAGCCAATATGAGCAAAAGAGTAAATTTCGGCAAGGGTTTCTCGAGTATTTACGAGATAAAAACCATGCTTACTTTCGAAAGATAATAACGAGTCTGCTGACTAGAGTTGTCAACCGATTAAGAATAATTCGATTAATCGATCAGACAAAACCAAACTCTTGTTCGATTAATTTAAAAATGACGATTTTCGAATAATAATTAAATCGATTAATTTATGTCAATTAATCGAACAATTATTTTTTTATACCCTCCAACTACAGTATCGAAAAATCGGTCTAGAACTCCATAAAGTAAATATATTTTTTGATCAGTGATCGATTATAAGACATTCTAGCGATGTCCGTTGTTCCGTCCGTCTGTGGAGGGCACGATACAGTCCAAAATAAAATAGCTATACTCGTGAAGTTAGGCACGGTCATAGGCTGGTGAAGTTCCAAGACCAAATCGGAAGAGGAGAAAAATGTTCCCCCTTAGTGAACTAAAACACCACCAGAAAAACTATTTGTTTACATTTTTTTTCTATATTTGTTCAACAAATGAAATATTTTTATGCCATATGAAGTCCATTGACCTACATTTGGACCAACATGATTAGGAAATGATATTTGTCGGCCCGCCCCTTTTTAAGGGCGTGGTTATAGAAAATAATACAAAATAGTGACAAGTGTGTTTTTTTGGCGTAATATCGTAATAAATGAATTTGTAAATATTTATGTGAAGAGGGAAAAGGTGTCCTCTAACGTCCCCCGCCGAATCCCCCAACTTAAAAAATCCCCCAACTTAAACTTAAAAAAAAAAATATTTTTTTATAGCTCTTTTTTTATTCCTTATTCTCATCGATTAATCGAATAATTTTTAGATTTATTCGTTTGATCGAACGAACAAAAAAAATTATTTGAATTATTCGAACAAAGTTAAAAGTCGAATAATTGACAATTCTACTGCTGACGCTTGGCATATATCTTTATCGTTCCCCAGGTCTGTTTGGTATTGAATTTCAGCTCAATCGGTCCAGTGGTTCAAAAGTTATAAGCAAAACCCTGAATTTCAAATTGGTTTCATCTTAAATGCCACGTGTTAAACAAGTTTTAAAAGCATTGGTGGTAACTTAACAATGCTTTTCAAACTTGTTTAGTTTTAAAGCAATGTTTTTTAAACTTGTTTAGTTTTAAAGCAATGTTTTTTAAACTTGTTTAGTTTTAAAAACTTTAGTAACTTAAAAATTACACTCGAAAAAAATTTTAAACCCAAAAAAAAATTTTACACTCAAAAAAAATTTTACACTCAAAAAAAAAATTTATTTTTTTTTTACAAAAATGACAATATTTTGTGTACATACGTATGTGCATTCACTCAGAAATATTTTTACAGTAAAAAAAACATTACACTCGAAAAAAGTTTTGCACTAAAAAAAAAAAAAAAATAGTAATTTTTCTTAATTTTTAAAAATGACAAAAAAAAGAGTTTTTTACTCAAAATAAAATATTTCTAATCAAAATTGTTAACTTTTTCATGTTACAAAATGTACTATCCTTTAAAAAAGTCATTGTGGAGGGTATTCATAGATTCGGCAAAGTCGAATTTAACTTTTCTACTTGTTTTATGTGGAGTTTGACATATATTTTCTGTGAAAACGAACAGAGTACTTTAATTAAGAGGTTAAAAAAGGGAAAATGGGAAATGGTTCTTACTACTACTATTGAACTAAAAACCTACCAGAATTTGTCAAGTAAGATCTTCCAGTAGAAATAACATCCAGAATATATTTTGAAACTTAAAATTTGTAAAGTGAACTCTATGATTTCAGATTATCAATGAGGATGGCTCAAGGGCACTGCAACTGGGAACTATTTATTTGATCATTCCTACCTATTTAATCATTCCTACTAAAAAAATACTGTTTCGGTCTAAAGTTTCCATTCAAAACCCTTAAAACCAAATTTTATGTTAATAAATGTTTTTCATTTATTTAAAACAGAGTAAAATTTTACACAATACATGTTTTCTTTTATGTTTTTTCTTAAATAAGGAAATGTTATAATATTAAAATGAAAAATCACCCTTATTGAATTATTTGTATAGGAGTGAGTTTAGTGAATATTTCTTTTGTGAATTAGTGTTGTTGGTCTGCCATGATATCGTATCCTGTAAAGAAGACGATGAAAATCGTGACTTAATGTATTTTAATCACAAATTCATCATCTCATATTAAAATACCACGCTAATTGTTATAAACAAAATAAGTACGAATGGAAAAAAAATACAGAAAAAAAAAAAAAAAAAAATGCAGCAAATACTAAAGATGGACCGACAATAAAATAGACAGACATTAACTAAGCAATTAAGTAATAGACATAAAAACTTATTTCCTTAATATACTAAAATAAGTATTATTACTAATATGTACTATTTACTAGTACAACACCAACAATAATATTATAACAAACAAAACTAACTCGTAAAATATGTACAATACTTCGTACGTATAGAATTTATTGAATGTAACATCGAAAAGATATGCATATAATGATAGAAATTGCGTGTTTAATGAAAATACAACTAAATTTAAATTGTATTTTTTTGTTTAAACAAAAAAAAAAAGGTATTTAACAAAATTTAAATTAAAAAATCACGATTTTCAATATATTTGTTAAACAAAAAAAAAAAAAAAACTGCATTTTGTTTGTAGCAAAATATGCCAAAAAAAGTAAGCGACCAATCTCACGTGTTGAAGAAGATTCCAAATCATTAACTAGCTGCGGTTAGTTACAACCATATGCATGATTATAGATTTTACTTTTTTATTTTTTTTGAAAGACTTGTAGTAAAAAATTTTAGTTAATGGTAATATGTGGAAATTGCAGAGATTTAAAAGTATTAATTTAATTGAATATGCATATAATGATAGAAATAATTTGGGATACTGAAAGCTTTCTTTTGCATATTTTATGCCAATATTTCTGAATCAAGCTCAACATTATAGCAGTCGTAAGTTTTTGCAGAATCGGCAGTATTTGTCAAGCTTTTTTACATTTTTATATTCTAAAACCAAATTTTAGGAGCTTCGACTTAATCTGAGAGCTGATTTGTTCTGTACTCAAAAAACTATGTCGTTAACTGTTTGTAGTTTGTTTTAAAAGTTTTACGTTTAGTTGTTTTTTAAAGAAAAAACATTTGTTTAGTGTTCAGTTTTTAATAATTACTACTTATGGGCATTGTTTCAAAAATGACATCATAAAAAATAAGGATTTTCATTAACATTTAATTTTTAAAGTTATTTATTTTTGTTCTGTAAGTAAAAGTAACTGATTATTCTTTAAATTTTTAATGATTTTTAACTGTTTTTTTTTTTTTAATTGCTGGTATTTTTTAATGAGAAATATTTAGTTTTTATGTAAACAAATTAAAAAAATATTTAAAGAAATATAAAAACGTGTTTCTACCAAGTGCCTTGGGTGTGGCCAGAATGTAGTTGATTGCAGAATCGATTTCCCAAAATTTTGTTAAAAACTTAAAAAAAAAATATTTCAACAGAAAATTGTAAGAAATAACCTACAAAATCATTAATTTTTAATATTTTTGTAATTTTTTTTTTTAATCTGTAGGTAAAATAAGAGAACAATCATTCATTGATTTTTAATATTTTTGTAAGCTATTTTTTTTTGAATCCGTAGGTAAAAATAACAAAAACATCATAAATTTTTAATGTTTTTGTAGATTATTTTTTTGAATTTGTTGGTAAAATAAAATGAAAGAAACGTTATTTAATCAACAGTAAAAAAGAAATGTTACTGTTTTTTTAAACAAATGCAAAATTGCTGGAATGGTTTTCAATGGTTTTATCATTTGTTTTACAAGCGCTTTTGATTTGTTTTGCCCACAAAATATTTTGAGAGTAAGCTCTATCTCCAGTCTACTTTAGGGTTCTCTCAAAAATTACATTTTTATTAAAATTTTCTCCTTACTTCCACAGTTGTGCTACTTAAGGAACATGCGCGGAAACAAGGGGATGGAAATCCCCCCCCCCCTGCAGAACAAATTTTAAAAATAAGAAAAGGAAAAGAAAGAAAAATTAAGAAAAAGAAGAAAGAAATAAATTTTCTAAAAAATTTTCCAAGGGAAAATAATTTTAAAATCCGAAAATTTTTCATCGAAAAAAATCTGAATATTTTTAAAGGAAAAATCTAAAAAATTTTGTAGGGGAAAAAATTAAAATTTTTAAAGGAAAAATGTCACTAAATCTGAAAATCTCTTGTGAAAAAATATCTGTCAATCAGGAAGTTCTTATTATGAAAAGAAAATTTCTATGGGAAAATTGTTGGGATCGTGACAATATTGGTAAAAAATAAAAAAACATCTCAGAATCAGAGACTTTTTCTATAGAAAAAATGTCTCAGAATCAGAGACTTTTTCTATAGGAAAAATGTTTCAGAGTCTGAGACTTTTTCTTTAGGAAAACTTTCTGAGAAACTGAGACATTTTCTATAGGAAAAATGTCTTAGAATATGAGACTTTTCTATTGGAAAAATTTCGCAGAATCTGAGACTTTTTCAATAGGAAAAATGTCTTAGAATCTGAGACTTTTTCTATAGGAGAACTGTCTTAGAATCTGAGACTTTTGCTACAGGAAAAATGTCTCAGAATCTGAGAGTTTTTCTATAGAAAAAATATCTCAGACTCTTAGACTTTTTCTATAGGAAAAATTTCTACGAATCTGAGACTTTTTCTATAGGAAAAATGTCTTAGAATCTGAGCCTTTTTCTATAGGAAAATGTCTCAGAATCTGAGACTTTTGGTATAGGAAAAATGTCTCAGAATCTCAGAATTTTTCAATAGGAAAACTGTCTCAGAATCTCAGAATTTTTCTATAAGAAAAATGTCGTATACTTTTTCTATAGGAAAAATGTCTCAGAATCTGAGAATTTTTCTAGAGGAAAAATGTCTCAGGATCTGAGACTTTTTATATAGGAAAACTTTCTGAGAATCTGAGACTTTTTCTATAGGAAAAATGTCTCAGACTTTTTCAATAGGAAAAATGTCTTAGAATCTGAGACTTTTTCTATAGGAAAAATGTCTCAGAATCTGAGACTTTTTCTCTAGGAAAAATGTTTCAGAAGCTGAGACTTTTGATATAGGAAAAATGTATCAGAATCTGAGACTTTTTTTTATAGACTTTTTTTCCTACAGGAAAATGTCTAAAAATGAGAGACTTTTTCTATAGAAAAATGTCTCAGAATCTGAGACATTTTCTATGAGAAAAATCAGGAAAATGTCTTTTAATCTGAGACTTTTTCTACAGGAAAAATGTCTAAAAATGAGAGGCTTTTATTATAGAAAAATGTCTCAGAATCTGTGACTTTTGCGATAGGAAAAATATAAAAAATTACCCTAAATCTGAGATTTAGGCCTCTGTTCTGTTTTTCACAACTTTTCAATTCAAATGAAAATTTTCGACTCACATAAAATCAAGTTTAGTGTTTTGGTGATCACGTTTTCATTCAAAGTTGAAATCGAATAATTAAAATTTAAAAAAATATAAGGAAAAAAGTGCATTCGTTTTACTTTCACCAAATTTTAATTATGTGAAATAAAACGAAAAAGAAATTCGGATGAAAAATCTAGAACACCAAAAAAATTCGTAAATTTTCATTTTCACATTTTTTATGTGAATTACTTTTTTTGGAACAGCGGCCTTAAGGTGGAAGTACATTGGAACAAAATTGCTTTGCGTCCGGTTGTCAAAAAGTTAAACTGAATAAATTAATGAAGCAAGTTACAATAGAAAAGTTCAAAACGCATATAACTCAAAAAATTTTAAAAATATTCACCACTCTTTACGTCTTTAAAATTTTTTTGACATTTTTCTTTTGTGTTGTTTTCAATTTAAAATAAACAATGTTTTTTCAATAAATTTATAAAAAAAAAATTATTAAAAATAAAATGTCCGGAATAAAAAACACTAATTTCAGTGCAAAAACATGAGGATTTAGCAAGGTATTTATGAAAAACTGCCGCATTCAACGCGCTTTCTATGTAACTTAAAGTTTTCAACGCATAGAAAGCAGATAGAGGTGAGAACGTATCGGACGCAACGCACTCCTATGTACTTCCATCTTTATTGATTTTTTTATTCAAAGTAAACTAAATTTTATTATTATTATTTTTTTTTTTAAATTTCAACAAAAAAATTTTGAAAACTATATTTTAATGTCCTTTTTTCATGGGAAGGACACCATGGATTTTCAAAAACAAAATTTTGTATTAAAGTTTAAAATATCCTTTTAACGCCATTAAATTTTCAGAGAGGTGTTTTTTCGTATTGTTGAGTAATAAATTTTCAAAGATTTATTTTTTTTAAAAATTTTGGTAAAAAAATCAAATAGTTAGCTTTAGACAATTTTTTTGTGCTTTTTTACTCGGAAACCGTTAGTTGTACAAAAAACTTTCTGTGACAATATTTTTAACAAAATTATAAAGATTTTAAATTTCGAAACAAAAAAAAATTTCCAAAAAAATTTAACAAAAATGTTTTAAAACAATATCGGAATGTCCTTTTATCCTATCAAGGACACCATGGATTTTCAAATCAAAATTTTGTATTAAAGTTTAGAATGTCCTTTTAACGCTGTTTAAATTTCAGAGAGGTGTTTTTTTGTGCTGTCGAGCAATAAATTTTTAAAGTTGGTGATAAAGCTAAATTTTTTATTTTTTTTTCCAAAATTTTGAAAAAAATCAAAAAAAACCCATGGTGTCCATCCCAGGAAAAAATAACATTTAAATATGGGTTTCAACATTTTTTGTTGAAATTAAAAAACAAAAGAGTCCAAATTTTAAATCTTCATAATTTATACACAATATGGTTTTTATAAGTTTTTTCGTACGACTTACGGTTTCCGAGCACAAAAATGTTAAAAAACTGTCTAAAAGTCAATATTGTCAAAAAAGCGCTTTTTAAACGCCCATATCTTCCAAAGTATTGATCAAAAAAAAAGAAAGAAAAATATGGGTTTTAATCATTTACGAAGCTTTTTCAAAAAACCAAAAATAAACAAAATCGGTGATCCGTCAGTTAAAATTCCCATGGATTTGCTCATTTGCAAAATAGTCTTGACAATGGAATCTGACAAATTCCGAAACACGTCAATTACAAATAGCTAGATCGTATCAGTGGGAGTCAACTTATTTTAAATCAAAAACATAAAATTAATTTTCTTAAAAATTATAGTAATATATATAATAATATAATATTTCTGAAAAATTATTCTTTGAGAATATCATAGTGTTAATTAGTAAAAGAAATAATGACCTCGAGCTAGAATAAACCTACTCAAAATATAATTTATAGAAACTTTAAAACCGTATCAATTATTTTAAATTCGTTTATTAGAAAATCTGCTAATATTTTTAGAATTTTTATTATAAATTACCTAAAAAACTAATTATCTTACGATTTTATATTAATGTTCTACTTAAGCCAAAATTTTAATAAACTAAAATTAATTAGTTAAAGATATAAAATAATTTACCCATCAAACCAAGTATTTATTATTAATGGTAGTTTAATAAGACAAACATGTTTTATTATTATTATTATTTTTTATTAAATTTTAATTTCAACTTAATACAAGTGCTTAAAAAAAAGTGACAAAATTATCATCGAAAATTAATCTGTTATAACGGTGCTTTAAAACTGTGAAATATTCAGCGAAACAAAAAAAAAAAACTTGCTGTATTTTTATACGATAATTATTTGTAAATAAAAAAAAAATCTTAAATTTTTTTAACACAAAGATTGTTTTTTTTTGTTAATTTTATATTGAAGAATGATTAGTAACTAATAAATATACAACAAAATTATTTTAAAATAGTCAAGTTTAAGTGAGATTTTATTAGAATTTTATTTAAATTTTTTTTTGTTTAGTGTTCATATGAACATTTTATACCATAATCTAGACAATATCAGACCACTTCAAGTAGATGTGAATTTTTAGCATGTGTCAGATTTAAATATTTTTTATTTTTTGTTTATTGAACTGGTTCTTCTTAATTTGTCAACCAGAAGAGGTGCGGTATATTTTTTTTCTTTTAATATGCACACTAACTATTGCGTTTAGAAATGATGATGCGCTCTGCAGCGCGTATTTTATAATTCGTAGAGCGGCAGTTTTATATATTTTTTAACATCTCGTTTTTTTTTTATACATAAATCTGTTTTAAAATGCTGTACTGACCATACGCGTACAGTTAAAATGTCCAAGATGGCCTTCAAAATAATATATATTTAAAAAAAAAAAAGAAATAAAATAACTGTGTGCAGTTTTTAAACCGTTAAGGGGGCAGAAGTATTTGAAATTCATCATAAAATCAGCAAAATATAGGTTTTGAAAAAGTATGAAGAATATAAAAACACAAAAATTGCCAATGAAAGAACTTCATAGTATTTATGAACCAATTCATAACAATTTATTAATTTATTCATAATATGTTTCAACATTTTTATATATATGGGGCATTCCAAGCCAAATCACTCACTTTAAGACCATTTTTTCATTTTTGGATATGTTTTAGTACTTATTAAATGCAACTTGGACACAAATTTTCAGCCTTTTATTTTAAGACGGTATTGAGTAATCAATTTTTCAAAATGGCGATTTTCTCAAAAAAATTAAAAAACTGAAATTTTTAATTAATTTTGACCATTAAAAAATATAGACATTTTAAAAAAAGTTGGACAACGTTTTGTTGGTATTTAAATGTAGTTTTAGAAAAAAAATATGAAAAAATTATTTGTGGTAATAATCACTTATTTTTTGACGTTTAAAAATTAAAATCGACTTTTTGAAAAAGTCCGAAACCTTCGATTTTTTTTTGTAAAAATTTACGAAAATTCTACTCTAAATTACGCAACTTTTAAGCCATAATACGAGATGTGATCACAATTCTTTCTATTTTTTTTTTAATTTTTAAAATAGCACCTTTTATTTTTTTGGCTCTGATTTATTTTATATGGTGCTCCAAAAAAAAAAAAATTGGTAGATATTGACCCTAGCTTACCCTAGATATATTCATTTCGAGGCAAGAATACGTCTCACAAAAATTTAGGACGATCGGAAATGGGTAAGGCGTTTAGCATGGCCCTTGAAGTTTTTTCTGTTTTCGCATTTTTTTTGCTATTTCAAGTTAAGTTTTAATTCAAGTGATTACAGAATTATGATGTGGAGTAAAATGCCTTTCTTATAAGGTACTAAACTAAAATCGGTTGAAAATCAGCCAAGTTATTATAACTTCCCCAGGCATCTAGCACGTGTCATACCACTTGATTAAAGAATACGAGTCCCTTTTTTTAAATTTATTGAAATTTTCTACTGTAATAACATTTTTTCATTATTCATGTTTCAGTGTAATATTTTTTTGGTTTTTCCAAATTTTAAAACAAAAAAAAAAAAATTTAAAATAGAGATTTCAAAAGGGTGTTGAAAATGCAGGCATTTTTAGCATTAATTTAAAACATGTTAGCAAAACACAATATGAAAAATACTTGTCATCTAATTACATTTAAACTTGAAGAATAAAAAAATGTTATTACAGTAGGAAATTTCAATGAATTTCAAAAATCGGATTGTGTTGCTTAATCAAGTGGTCTGCCATACGTTAGATGCCTGGGGAAGTTGTAATAACTTGGCTGATTTTCAACCGATTTTAGTTTTTGGTACCTTATTAGAGGGGAATTTTACTCCGTATTATAATTCTGTGACCACTTGAATTTAAACTTAACTTAAAATACCAAAAAAATTGAGAAAACAGAAAAAAATTCGTATTTTTCCTTGTAATCCGTTTTCTAAACTTCAAGGCCCATGCGGAACGACTTACCCATGTCCTATCGTTTTTAATTTTTGTGAGGCCTATTTTTACCTCGAAATGAACATATCTAGGGTAAGTTACGGTCAGTATCTACCAATTTAATTTTTTTGCAGCACCATATAAAATAAATCAAAGCCAAAAAATAAAAGGTGCAATTTTAAAAATTAAAAAAAAAAAAGAATTGTGATCACATCTCGAATTATGGCTTAAAAGTTGCGTAATTTAGAGTAGAATTTTTATAGTTTTTTACAAAAAAATCGAAGGTTTCGGACTTTTTCAAACAGTCGATTTTAATTTTTAAACGTCAAAAAATAAGTGATAATAACTTCGATTAATTTTTTTATGTTTTTTTCTAAAACTACATTTAAATACCAACAAAACGATGTCCAGCTTTTTTTAAAATATCTATATTTTTTAATGGTCAAAATTAATTAAAAATTTCAATTTTTAATTTTTTTGAGAAAATCGCCATTTTGAAAAATTGATTACTCAACACCATCTTGAAATAAATGGCTGATAATTTGTGTCCAAGTTGCATTTAATAAGTACTAAAACTTATCCAAAAATAAAATAAATCGAAAGGGGTCGGGTCTAAAAGTGAGTGATTTGGCTTGGAATGCCCCATATATAGTATTTATGAATGAATCATAATGTGTGCAATTTAAAAAATAATAAACAGTTTTTCATAAATACTATGAAAAAGTTCAAACTTTTATGAAACGGTTCATACATATTTAGAATTTGTTCATTAATACTATGAAATGCTAATACTAGCGTGCCTACCTGGTACTTTGGTACTAGTAATATTAAATACCGAATAATACAAGGAATAGGATAAGAGTCTCCATTTCTGAAATTATCTTCTACGAAATTTTGAAAAGAAAAAAAATTACGAGTGAAAAATATTTTGAGTGAAAAAATTTTGAGTAAATAAAAATTTCAGTGAAATATTCTTTGAGTTAAAAATATTTCATTTCATTTCGTTCCCCGGTTGTATTCCAATTCGTTCCACGTTTTATTCCATTTCATTTCTCAGTTCCATTTCATTGCTTTCCATATAAGTTTCCTTATCGAAAAAGTACCAAAGTACAATTTTTTTACCTCTTTTTGACATTTTAGAATCAGAAATTCGAAAAGGTTTTTTTTTTTAAATTATTTGTTCCATTTCAAAAATCTAGTTTTTATGACCATTACCAAAAAAAAGTACCAAAGTATAATATTTTACCCCTATTTGTCGCCATTAAACCAGAATTTTACAAAAAGTACTTTTTCAGAATGTTTTATTTTTAACTTAACAATTCCAAATGGGTTAAAAAAAAAAATAATGTGATTTTCAAAAAGAAGAGCTGGTTGTTATTTTTTCTACAACAGCAAGAATTTAAAAATTTAATTCAAAATTGTATTGCATATTGCAAAGATTTTATATGTGTAGAGACGTAGTCTCTCTTTCTCTTTTTGAAATCTTGAATATTTTTAATCTTCTATTTGTTTAAATACGTACTTGAATTGTTTGATTTATATGTTTTTGTTATTTTCAAATTAGACGTTTTTATGTTTATTCCTGTTAGTCACACTGGCTACAGTCTGAGTGGTTTTAAACATTTTTTAAATAATGTGGTAATAGACTTTATGTGTAAGTTGTGCAGTAAATCCATCACAATAAATGCGTCAGTGAATGAGAATTTGTTTCTACTGTAGGAGAATTTAATTTAGGAAATTTATCTATTATACACGGAAAGAAAAATAGATTTTTATCACATTGCATTAAATTGATGAAGCTTTTCATCAAAATGCTAGTTTACGTCATCAACTTTTTTTTATTTAAAGAAATATTGACAAAAGTTGTTTTTTTAGCTTTCCAAAATTCTAAATTACAATTTTTTTATTGCGCGAAATAAATTTCCTTTTCATTGACATTAAGTTTTTTTTGAAAGGAAAATGTCTCAGAATCTTAGAATTTTTCTATTGAAAAAAAAAAATTTCAGAACCTGGGAATTTTTAATGAAAAATGTTTCAGAATCTAAGAAAATGTCAGAAATGTTTTAGAAACTGAAAACTTTTCTTTTGGATAAATGATATAAAAACTGAGAATTTTTCTAATTGAAAATGAAGCAAATTCATGGGAAATTTAACTGACGGATCACCGATTTTGTTTATTTTTGGTTATTTGATAAAGCTTCGTAAATGATTAAAAACAATATTTATACACCACACTGTGGTACAGGGTATAATGAGTGTGTGCTGATGTTTGTAACTACCCGAAATATTGGTCCTAGACCTACCTTTAAGTATACCGATCGACTCAGAATAACTTTTTGTCCGTCCGTCCGTCCGTCTTTCAACAAAAAATTTTTAAAACCATATTGGAATGTCCTTTTTTCCTGGAAAGGACACCATGGATTTAAAAAAACAAAATTTTGTATAAAAGTTTAGAATGTCTTTTTAACGCGTTTAAATTTTCAAAGTTTGTTAGACAGCCAAATATTTGATTTTTTTTCGAAATTTTGGCAAAAATTCTAATAGTTGGCTTTAAACAGTTTTTTTTTGTGTTTTTTTACTCAGAAACTGTAAGTTGTATAAAAAAACTTTCTGTGACAGTATTGTTGATAAAATTATGGACAATTAAAATTTAGAAACAAAAAAAATTTTCAGAAAAAAAACTAAAAAAAAAATTGTTAAAACAATAATGGAATGTCCTTTTTTCCTGGAAAGGACACCATGGATTTCAAAAGACAAAATTTTGTATTGAAGTTTAGAATGTCTTTTTAACGTTATTAAAATTTTAGAGAGGTGTTTTTTCGTATTGTTGAGCAATAAATTTTCAAAGTTTGTTAGAGAGCCAAATATTTGATTTTTGTTTTCAAAATTTTTGGAAAAATTCAAATAGTTGGCTTTTGACAGTTTTTTTTGTGTTCTTTACTCAGAAACCGTAAGTTGTATGAAAAAACTTTCTGTGACAATATTGTTGATAAAATTATGGAAAATTAAAATTTAAAAACCAAAAAAATGTAAAAAAAAATTAAAAAAAAAAATTTAAAACAGTAATGAAATGTCCATTTTTCCTATCAAGGACACCATAGATTTCCAAAACCAAAATTTTTTATTAAAGTTTAGAATGTCCTTTTAACGCTGTTAAAATTTCAGGGAGGTGTTTTTTTTGTTGTCGAGCAATTAATTTTCAAAGTTGGTAATAAAACAAAATTTTTGATTTTTTGCCAAAATTAAAAAAAAAATCAAACATTTGGCTATATAATAAACTTTGAAAATTTATTGCTCAACAACACGAAAAAACACCTCACTGAAATTTTAATAGCATTAAAAGGACATCCTAAACTTTAATAAAAAATTTAGCTTTTGTAAATCCATGGTGTCCTTCCCAGAGAAAAAGGACATTCAAATGTGGTTTTCGAAAAATTTTGGCAAAAATTCTAATAGTTGGCTTTAGATAGTTTTTTTGTGTTTTTTTACTCAGAAACCGTAAGTTGTACAAAAAACTTTCTGCGACAATATTGTTGATAAAATTATGGAAAATTCAAAACTATTTTTTTAAAACAATAATGGAATGTCCTTTTTTCCTATCAAGGACACCATAGATTTCCAAAACCAATATTTTTTATTGAAGCTTAGAATGTCCTTTTTAGGTGTTTTTTCGTGTTGTCAAGCAAACAATTTTCAAAGTAGGTGATGTAGCTAAATTTTTGATTTTTTGCCAAAATTTTGAAAAATTTTGGCTGTCTAACAAACTTTTGAAAAATTATTGCTCAACAATTCGAAAAAAAACACCTTTTTGAAATTTTAATAACGTTAAAAGAAAATTCCAAACTTTAATACAAAATTTTGCTGTTGAATATTTATGGTGCTCTTCCCAGGGAAAAAGGATATTTAAATAAATATCTAAATGGATATAATCGGATCTACTCCATATAAACTCATATCTGCTTCATATATTTTTAGATCCGTAAATTGAGTCCATCCGGCTTATGTGGCATATATGAGCAGACATCTTCAGATATATTCATATATGCAAAATTGTCAGATAGACTCAATTTACGTTATGAATATATATGGAGTAGATCTGATTAGATCAATTTATATATGATCCATATCTGTTTTTATTAAAGAAGATATGTTTTGATATAATAATTTTTTTACTCGGGCATAAGTATAAAAATACGGGTTTTAATGATTTACAACGCTCTATCAACCAAAAATTAACAAAATTTATTTTTATACCCTACACCACTCTGTGGTACAGGGTATAATGAGTTTATGCTGATGTTTGTAACTACTCGAAATATTGGTCCTAGACCTACCTTCAAGTATACCGATCGACTCAGAATTACTTTTTGAGTCAATTAAGCGATATCCGTCCGTCCGTCTGTCCGTCTTTCCGTCCGTCTGTCCATCTATCGGTTTAAGCACGATACAGGTCGCATTTTTCAGTCAATTGACTTGAAATTTAAAACTTAAGCATCTTTTGGCCCAAGGACGAAGTCTATTGAAATTGGAAAAAATCGGTCCATGTTAACTCCTAGCCCCCATACAAACGCCCACTTTGGATTCGGCTTAAATGACTCTAATAACCATATTATAATAGATATCGCTTTGAAATTTACCAGGTAATCAAATTTTATATGCACGAATCACCATTCCAAATTTCAAAGAAATCGGGTCAGTCCTTCTGGTAGTCCCCATACAAACCACCCACCCGATACTCACACAATTCCCTCAAAATTCATAAAAATGGAAATATTTGATAAAAATTTTATTTTTATGTGTTAAACGTGAACTTTAGCAACCTAATCAAATCGCAATATAATTGGACCATTTTTGGACTTAGTCCCCCCATAAAAAAAATTCGACCGATATTCAGTTAAATCGGTCTATTTACAAAAAAATAAGTCGATTCCACTAAAATTTGATCTGTGTGTGTTTTCTACACTTAATAAAGATCTAACAAAAGACAGATCCAATCGGTCCATGTTTGAACTTGGGACCCATTTTCCGGAAAACACTGGTGTTGGGTATTATATGGTCGGTCTTAACCGACTATAACTTTTTTACTTGTTTTTATTTATTCTTTCTATTTATCGTCTCGTTGTAGCGAAAAAAAACCAAGGGTTCTGGTGGGAATTGAACCCACGACCCCGTTGTTGAAAGGCTAGCACGCTACCAACTTGCCTACGGGGGCCCCTGATCCGTCAGTTAAATTTCCCATAGATTCTGATATAGTAGTCGCTCTTCCGGTTAAGTTGGTATTTAATTTTAGCGAAATCGGTCCAGGGTCAAAAGCTATAAGCAAAACCCCAAAATTTTTATTGGTTTTAATTTCTAATTCAAGTGTTGAAAAGCATCCTAAACACAAATTAAAAGACATTGGTAAGACACACAAATTTTTGGCAAAGTTTTCTTGTTACTCAACAAAATTTTTACACCCAATAAAAAATGTTACACTCAAAAAAATTTTACACTCAAAAAAATTTTTCACTAAGTCACTAAAAAATATTTTACTGAAAATAAAATCTTTTTGGTTAAAATTTTGTACAATTTTTTCTGTTCAGATTTAAGGATTTTGCATAAAATAATAGACCATCCGACAAAAATTTTCGTGATACGGTTTCCTTTTAAAAGGGCTTCAAAGTATTTTGATAAAGATTTCAAATGACTTTATTCACATTCTTTTATCCTGATATGGAAAAATAAAAAAAATAGGGGAGATCCTCCTTTTTCATTTGACATCATTAGTGTCATACTAGGACAAGCACAAATATTTCAAAAATATTTTACAAAATGTATCATTTAAAACTTTGAAGTCCTTTTAAAAGAAAACAGGATCACGAAATGAAAAACTGTAAATGCAGTTTTACTCCATTTGAACTCTTCTCCCAGACGTACTATATCAATCGGCTCAAGTTTAATATTGGCTGCTTACGGTGAAATCTTTCTTTTTAAAATTTTATACATTTTTATTCTGGATTTGAAGATGAATAAAAAAGCAGATTTCTTTAAAACACATTTAACAACTTCTAAGTTCCATCACTTCCAAAATAAATGGTTCATAAAACAGCGGTCGATCTAAAACATAATTTACAAATGAATATTTTTTGTAACGATTTCATAAAACTCAAATTAAATCACACCTTTCTTAAAAAATATATATAAAAAAATACATCATTGACACCATCATCATGATCATAACTAATGTCACATCAATGCATTCTATTTTTTTTATCATTTTTTTTTTTTGTGTATTGGCAATATTACAAAAAATTCATACTGACTATTGTTGACATGCATGCAAAAGCTTAAGAATTTCAAATTTACACCCCAAAAATTACAAAAAAAAAAAAAAAAATATAAAAATAAAAAATCGCAATGGTATGCTATAAAACAATAACGAAGATGAAGGTAAACCAAAAACAATGAGAGTTAATAGTTCGATCAGACACTTTAAAAAGACACTCAAATTGACAGTCATCCCATGAATAAGAAACACAAAAACAAAAAAAAAATTGGCACAAAAAATACGTCAAAATAAAACCAAACCTAAAGCTGACAAAAACACAAAAAAACTAAATATAAAACATTGCTTGCCTTATGGGTGCGTTCTGTGAACTCCACGAATTATTATAGTCACTCTGTACAAGATTTTATGGTTAGAAAATACAATACGAACGAAAAATCATGATCTATGTGTTCCATGATCATACCAAACACTCACTTTATTTTATGGCTACGATGATGAAGATGATGTAGTCTAAACTACTACTTGTATTAATAATGGAAACGCGTTAGAAGTTAATGATTACGATGAAGACGATTATTATAGTAAATTTTAAATTTAAGCTCATTTTTTTTTTGTAAAAGATGAGTCTAAAGGCAACACACACTTGTTAAATAAAATATAAAAAATTGGCTTGAGTATACAATTAAGGAAATATATTAAGGATATTCGCAAAGGCAAATAAAATTATTTAAATTTATAAAATGTTGTAAAACATTCAACTGAAAAGTTACTGGCAAGAAAAACAAAAGACTTAGGAAACAAACTTTTTTGAAATTATGCTGAATTGAGCGCGAGAAATGCTTTTTTGTGAATTTCACTTCAGCGCTATGTGGGATTAATATTTCAGGAAGATCTCACTTCTCCAAAGCGGAAGTTTTCACATTTCTAAGCCAAACAGCACAAAAAATTGTCAAAAATTCAAATTTGATCAAATATTCTTAATTTTAGATTTTATGTGATCTTGTTAATCACATCTATTTAGATTTCAATAACCAGCTTTATAGGATATTGCTAACCTCCAAAAACTGACGCTTAAAATTTTCTAAGCCGAAGAGCATTTTTTTAACCCGAATTTTTTTGCAATAATGTAAAAAAATCGCATTATAATTGCAAAATATAAGTTTTTCTTCCTGACTTGAAAAATAATTTGAAAACAGTTAAAACCAAAAAATACGAAATTCGTAAACGACGTGTGGACAGATGTCAATTAACGATATTTTTAACCAATTAATTAAAAAAAATCGTTTTACATAAATGGTTTTGGTATCCTTGGATATCCCATTTTCCAAGTCGAAAGGAAAAGCCATATTTTATAATTTTAATGTCATTTTATTTACGCTATTGCAAAAAGTTGATTTTTAAGTAAGAAAAAGGTTCTTCGGCTTAGAAAATTTTAAACTTCAGTGCTGAATAGGCACCCCAAGATTAAGTTCGAACTTCCCGAAATTTTATCTTTATCGTTTTGGCATCTATTTTTAGCAATGCCGCAAAGCCCCGAAGTGAAATTCTCGAAAAAACATTTCCTGATCAAAAAAAGTTTGTTTCCTAAGTCTTTTGTTTTTCTGCCAATTGCATTTTAATTTGTTGGTTTAGGGGTGCGGTGGCGGACGTTGAGATTACCTTACCCATTGCGAAAAAAGTTACCAAAGTCATTTATTATGATATACATATTACACCGTCCGACAAAAATGAAAAAAGCTGTTGAACACGAACTGGATAATATACGTTTGGAACTAGATCTTAAATGTAGTAAAACTGCATTTACAGTTCTTCTTTTCGTGATCCTGTTTCCATTTAAAAGGACTTCAAAGTTTAAAAGGACAACATTTAATAAAAATTTTTTTTAATATTTGTAATTGTCCTAGCATGCCACTAGTGAAAGCAAATGAAAGAGGGGGATCTCCTCTAATTTTCCTATTTTATTATTTTTACATATCAAGAAAAAGAATGTAAGTTAGGTCCTTTCAAAAATTTATCCCTCAATATCAATCAAAATTTTCACCAAAATATTTTGATAAAGTTTTCAAATGACTTTTTTGACATCCTATTACCTTGATATAGCAAAATAAAAAAATGTAAAAATTTGGAAAGATCCTCCTCTTTCATTTGACATCACCAGTGTCATCCTAGGACAAATACAAACATTTCAAAAATATTTTACAAAATGTATCTTTTAAAACTTTGAAGTCCTTTTAAAAAGAAACAGGATCACGAAATAAAAAACTGTAAATGCAGTATTACTCCATTTGATCTCTACTTTCAGACGATAGACGTCTATCCGGTTCATGTTTGATATTGGCTGTCGGACAGTGTTACAATAAAGTAGACAATTTTCTAATTGTTTGTTATTTTTTAAACCATGCCCACAAAAGGGGCGGGGGGTGGAAACTGGAATTTTTATTGTCCTGTGTACAATTGCAGGATTTTTTACTTTACTTGCACGAAAATGTATCATTTGTTTAACAAAAATACAAAAAAGTTGTAAAAAAGTTAGTTTTTCTGAGGTTGGTTTAGTTCCTTAAGGAGGAACTCCCCCCCCCCCTACCTAGTCCGATGTTGGCCATTTACGAACCTAACCTGCCTATGACCATCGGACATAATTGTCCCAAACTTCAGGAGTCTAGCTGTTTTATTTTGGACTGCATCGTATTATCTACAGACAGACGGATAGACAAACATTCAAAGAATGTCTCAGAATCGATCATGGATCAACAGTATATATGGGACATTCCATGTCAAATCGGACACAGTGAATTTTTTTTTTTTTAGATTTTCCCAATTTGTTTACAGTACCCTTAGCGAGTGGAGATAGGGCTGTGGTATGTTTTAAAAAAATGTTGTAGGGTAAAAATAAATGGGGATCGGTCTCACAAATGTTCCCTCTCGGACGCACCATTGGACCGGTAGAAGCTGATTAAATAAAACAAATTTACAAAGAATAAAAAAAAAATTGTATGGGGACCGCCTTAACAATTAGAGATAGAGGGTAGGTGTGTTCAGAGAAAATGTTTGTACTAAAAAAATATTGTGGGTCGGTCATACATTTTGTTGCTCTATGGGCACTATTAGGGCAGTTAGAGCGGTTGGAGCAAATTTTAAAAAATGTCGTTTTGTGTGGGAGCCCCCTTAGAAATTGGAGATATGGTATTAGTTTGTTCCAAAGAAATGTTAAGACGTAAAAATTAATGGGGGTCAGCCTTATAAATGACCCCTCTATGACGCACCATTGGAGCAATAGAAATGATTTTAAGATTGGAAAATTACTATAAATTTTTTTCAAAAAATTTAAAAAATATTTTTGAGAAAGATTATTCTAGCTCAAGGTCATATTTCTTTTACTAATCATTACGATGATATTGTCAAAGTAACAATTTTCAAGAAACTTTTTATAAAGTTGTTTGTTTTAAATTGATTGCTTTGATAATTTTGCAAGACTTACTCGACACGTGTTTCGGAATTCGTCAAATTCCATTGTCAAGAGTATTTAGCAAATTGACAATCGTTTTAGAGCTGCAAATTGACAAATAATAATCGTTATCCCACGATCCTACTGGTGAAAAAATTTGTAAAATGTTAGAAGTTTGACACAAAAAAATTTCAAAAAATTCAAATTCATTTTCAAAAATGAGATATAAATTTTCAAACTTAAAAATCGCATACTAGAGCACTTTTAAGAATTTAGATAATTTAAGAAACAAAAATTAAAAAAAAAAAAATTGCAATTTGTACCATTATTGAAAAAGTTATGAGTAAAAGAAGTTTGAGTAAAGGAATAAACTACCAATTTTAAGAAAATTCGATATCTTTTGAACAGGTCATCAAAAAAATCTGAAAATTTACAACGAAGGAGTTTTCGAAGGGTACTAAAAACTGTAAAAAAATTGGGAAATTAAAAAAAAAATTATTCAAAGTGTCCGATTTGACATGGAATGCCCCATATACTTTATATGAGGCATTCCACACCAAATGTCCCGCTACAGAAAAAAATGTGTCACGTAAATTTCTGAATAGGTTGTTTGGATAGCCCTATATGGAACTAAAAAAATTGCGTTTTGGTTTTTCTAATTTTCAAAAACTGGGCTTAGAAGGCGTGGTCAAATATTGGAAAAATGATCAAATTTGTGGCGAGTTGCCTTGATTAAATATTTATCACATTAAAACGGAATGCACCACAATCTCAAAAATTTACATTCTTATATAGTTTTGTATGCGCTATCGAAAAAAATTTTTTTCTTTGGAAAATTTTTAGAACCCGTTCTGAAATTTTCCATTTTTTAAAAAGGTCAATTTATCAAAAATCCGGCCACTTTTTTTTAATTTTTTTTTTTTTAAAGTTTAGATGTTTGTACATCCACACAAAAAAATTCAGAAAAGCATTTTTCGTTTTTTTTTCGAGAAAATCGCATTTGAATTTTAAATTTCATAACAATTTTGTAATTTGCTTGTATTTTCTTGTATTATTGTTGCGAATGAGTATTATTAATTTCATGAATATTACTCATTCGCAACGTTAATACAAGAAAATACAAGCAAATTACAAAATTGTTATGAAATTTAAAATTCAATTGCAATTTTCTCGAAAAAAACGAAAAATGTTTTTCTGAATTTATTTGTGTGGATGGACAAACATCTAAACTTAAAAAAAAAAAATTAAAAAAAGGAAAAAAAAGTAGCCGGATTTTTGATAAATTGACCTTTTTAAAAAATGGAAAGAACGGGTTCTGAAAATTTTCCAAAAAAAAAAATTAATCGATAGCCCATACAAAACTATATAAAAATGTAAATTTTTAAGATTGTGGTGCATTCCGTTTTAATGTGATAAATATTTAATCAAGGCAACTCGCCACAAATTTGACCATTTTTCCAATATTTGACCACGCCTCCTAAGCCCAGTTTTTGAAAAATTGAAAAACCAAAAACGCAATTTTCTAAGTTCCATATAGGGCTATCCATACAACCTATTCAGAAGTTTACGGTACATGTGTTTTTTTTCAATGGACATTTGGTGTGGAATGCCTCATATATATTATAAATCAGTGATCGATTTTAAGACATTCTAGCGCTGTCCGTCTGTCCTTCTGTAGAAATGGTGATCACGGCCAAAGTATTCAACAGATATGACTAAGACTCATTATATTTACTTGTTGTTGGCCTAAGCAGTTTGGTATTGCATTTAAGCGAAATCGGTTTAGCGGTTCAAAAGTTATGAAAGAAAATGAAAGGACACCTCAAAAATTTTTGGTACATTCAACATAACCTAAAAATTCAAAATGCTTTAATTCGGCTGCTGGTTGACACATGTGAACATAATTGATTATTGAATGGTATTGTAACAAGAACAAACATATTAAAAAAAAAAAAGATTTTTACCGAATTTTTTTTTCACTAAAAATTTTTTTTCGCGGATTGATTTTTAAAATTTAGTTTTTTTGTTTTTTTTTTGTAAATAAAATGTTTTACATTGTGGATGATATCAACACATTCGGCAAGGTCGAATTTCCCTTTTTACTTGTTTTTTTTAATCATTTTTCTTCAGTATTCGGTGCGTATGAATAATTTTATTATGTACATTAATTATACGCACCCATAAGTAGCACACGGGTAATTGTTTCAACATCCTGAAATAAACTTCAATGCATATTTTTAACCAATTAAGGGGTAATTTTATTTTCAGGGCACTTAAAAAAACATTTTTTGAATACCCCTATTAACAAAGAAGATCATGTTGATCATAATATAGGATAATAAAGATATATACTGTGTACTGTAAGGCATAAGTATTCCATGAACTCTTGTCTACCATGTATTTGGGTATTGATATTACAAATAATTATGTGTTTTTGTGTTTAATTTTTTTTTGTGTTTTATTCAAGCACTGCAAAACTGTGATTTTTTATAAAGAATTTGTGCATGTTACAACTTCCATGTTTTCGTGTACTTCATTATTGCTGCTATTACTATTATTATTATTATTATTGGAACTCGCGTACATCCATCCTAACCCATTGATGATGTGGTGGAACTAAATTAGATAACTTCATGAGTGTCTATTACACTATGTGTGTATTTACTTATATTTATGTATGTAGGTCTAACTCTAGGTATATTCAGCAGTGTTTTTTTTTTGTTTTAGCCTGTTTAGTTTTTAGTCGTCGATAGATGATGTATGTGAACCTTTTTTTTTTTTTTTGGCTGACTGGCTGGTTGGAAGTCTTTTAGAGTTTTTTTTTGGTTTTTTTGCCATTCGTTTGTTTGTAAATCAAATTTTATTCGCTTTACTGACAAATATATGGGTTAGGCTTTAAATTGTTGTTTTTTAAGGTTTTTGTTTTGTTGTTGTGTGTTGGGTAAAAAAAAAAATAATATAATGATTATATTGGATCATTTATTGCATTTACTTAAAGAGTCTTTTTTTAGAGACTTTAGTCTCTAAAGGAGATTGTCTTAGATGATGGTAAAGTTAGAGCATTGTTATAGTTAGTTACTGTTGTTATTGGGGTTTTTTTCTTATTATATATTTTTTTTTTTGGGTTACCAAGATCAATAGATTTTAAGAGCTATTTATTGTTGTTTTTTAATAGTTGGATGTTGACGTTTTTTCTATTACAATATGCACTAAGGGACAGTTTTGGTAAAAATAAAAATTTTCACAATTCCTTTTTGCCCGAAAACTAATGCTCGGAAAGTCGACAACAAAGCTTTTAAGAGTTTTTTGTCGTTGCGGCAGTTTTCACCGATTACGCGATTAGAACGTTGATAAACTCAAAAAGTGCACTCAAAATATTTTGTATGCAGAAACAAATGAAAAACACATTTAAAACAAGTGATAAAACAATTGAAAACCATCCCAGTAATTATTCATTTGTTTTAACAAACATCAACATTTATTTTTTACTGTTCATAAAATTTTCTGAAATAAATAACATTGAGCATTATAAAATAACGTCACTTTCATTTTTTTACCAACAAATTTGAAAAATAATATGCTACGAAAACATTAATGATTGTTCTGTTAATTTTAAAAACAAATTAAAAAAAATTAAATACAAAAACATTAAAAATTAATGATTTCGTATATTATTTTTTACAATTTTTCTATTAAATTATTTCTTAAAACATTTTTAATAAAATTTTGGAGAATCGATTCCGCAATCAACTACATTCTGGCCAGACTCTCTACCCATCGTGCCAAAGTCACTTGATACAAACATGTTTTAATATTTCTATAAATAATTTTTTGAATTTTTTTTATGAGTTCCCTTAAAAAATGCCAACAATTAAAAAAAAAAAAACGTACACAAATCATTAAAAATTAAAGAAGAATCACTTATTTTTACTTACAGAACAAAAATAAATGACTTTACAAATTAAATGCTAATGAAACTCTTTATTTTTTATGTTATTATTTTTGAAACAAATAACAGAAATAGTCATTTATGAAAAATAAACATAAAACAAATGGTTTTTCTTTTAAAAACGACGAAACTTAAAACTTTTTAAATAAACCACAAACAGTTAATTACATAATTTTTTGAGTGTGCTAGTTTTCTATTCAGTGCTGCCAGGACGCAATAACAAAAAATCTGGCAGCCATGAACTTTTGCGAATCTGTAGAGTATGCTTTAAGCTACAGAACCATTTTATAAAAACAAGTTCTAACAGTTTTCGTAGCGGACACAAGTGCACTCAAAATATTTTCTAGACAAAAAAAAAGTGAAAACCATCCCAGTAATTAGTCATTTGTTTTTACAAACATCAACACTAATTTTTTACTGTTAATACAATTTTCTAAAATAAATATTATTCAACATTAAAAAATAAAGTCACTTTCATTTTTTTTACCAACAAATTCGGAAAAATAACCTACGGAAACATTAAAAATTAATGATTGTTGTGTTATTTTTACCAACAAATTCAAACAAAATTACCTACGAAAACATTAAAAATTAATGATTTCGTAGGTTATTTTTAAAAATTTTCTTTTGAATTATATTTAAAAAAATTTTTATTAAAATTTTGGGGAATCGATACTGCAATCAACTACATTCTGGCCAGACACTCCACCCATCGTGCCAAAGTCACTTGATACAAACATGTTTTTATATTTCAATAAATAATTTTTTGATTTTTTTTCTACAAAAATAACCCATATAAACAATTAAAAAAAAATAACGTACACAAATCATTAAAAATTAAAGAAGAATTACTTATTTTTACTTACAGAACAAAAATAAATGACTAAAAATTGAATGCTAATGAAAGTCTTTATTTTTTATGCTGTTATTTGCACAACAAAGAACAGAAATAGTCATTTATAAAAAAAAAATAACATTAAACAAATGATTTTTCTTTAAAAAACAACAAAACGTAAAATATCAACAAAACGTAAGATATCGACCAATTATCTTTCCGATCCAAGAAATTTACGTTAAACTGGCATCGATTTGTTTTTGCATATTTTGGTAAAAATGCATATTTTGGTGGAAATAAATATTTTTGCATATTTTGGGTTTAAGTGCATATTTTGTGCATATTTCCGACTTTAAAGTGCATATTTCCAACTTTTAAGTGCATATTTTGGTATACATTAGCAGAAACACAAATTGAAATTTATTTTTTCAAAAACTATTTTAAATTATAAAAATTTATTTTGTAAATAAGAAAATATATTTTTTTTCTTTTAAATCTTTTTTATAGATTGTCTAAATCTAGTCTCGGAGTCTGAGGCATTTTTTCTCCAGAAAAAGTTTCAGATAATAAGAAATTTTTTATAGAAAAAGTCTCGGACTCAGAGACATTTTTGCGTTAAAGTGAGGCATTTTTTATACAGAAAAAGTCTCGGAGTCTGAGGCATTTTTTCTCCAGAAAAAGTTTCAGATAATCAGAAATTTTTTCTCTGAATCTGTGTAATTTTTTCTATAGAAAAAGTCTCAGAATCTGAGACAATTTTTCTATAAAAAAGTCTCAGAATCTGAGACAATTTTTCTATAAAAAAGTCTCAGAATCTGAGACAATTTTTCGATAGAAAAAGTCTCAGAATCTGAGACAATTTTTCTATAGAAAAAGTCTCAGAATCTGAGACAATTTTTCTATAGAAAAAGTCTCAGAATCTGAGACAATTTTTCTATAAAAAAAGTTTTAGTATCTGAGACAATTTTTCTATAGAAAAAGTCTCAGAATCTGAGACAATTTTTCTATACGAAAAAGTCTCAGAATCTGAGACAATTTTTCTATAGAAAAAGTCTCAGAATCTGAGACAATTTTTCTATAGAAAAGGTGTCACAATCTGAGACAATTTTTCTATAGAAAAAGTCTCAGAATCTGAGACAATTTTTCTATAGAAAAAGTCTCAGAATCTGAGACCATTTTTCTATAGAAAAAGTCTCAGAATCTGAGACCATTTTTCTATAGAAAAAGTCTCAGAATCTGAGACCATTTTTCTATAGAAAAAGTCTCAGAATCTGAGACAAATTTTCTATAGAAAAAGTCTCAGAATCTGAGACAAATTTTCTATAGAAAAAGTCTCAGAATCTGAGACAAATTTTCTATAGAAAAAGTCTCAGAATCTGAGACAATTTTTCTATAGAAAAAGTCTCAGAACCTGAGACAATTTTTCTATAGAAAAAGTCTCAGAATCTGAGACAGTTTTTCCTATAGAAAAAGTCTCAGAAACTGAGACAGTTTTTCCTATAGAAAAAGTCTCAGAATCTGAGACAATTTTTCTATAGAAAAAGTCTTAGAATCTAAGACAATTTTTCTATAGAAAAAGTCTCAGAATCTGAGACAATTCTTCTATAGAAAAAGTGTCAAAATCTGAGACATTTGATGATTTTTTCCTAGAATTTTTTTTTGTCTGAAATTTTTTTTCTTTAAAATTCTGTCCCATCGTGAATTTCATTGCTTGTCATTGTTGTTGCCAGTTAAAATTGTCTAATTCTTATTGCTGTTGTTATTGTTGTTTTTAGTGCTTTTGTTTCGGTGCCCTGCATGCAACCTGTTGGGAACTCTCGTGCTAAATACTTAAATTTATACAATTTATTTATTGTGTCTACATGAAATGTTGCTTGTGTGTTGCATGAAGTGTTGTTGCTAGTGTTGCTTGCCTGCCTTGCCTGCTCATCTACGTCGCCGTCATCATCATCTCCATGTAATAATCATTACATGTTTGTGTTGCTCGTTGTGTGTTGCTTGTTGTTGCTGGTGTGTAAACATAATATTAAAAAATGTTTATTACATTTTTTTCTTGTTGCAGTTTTTCCCGCGCTTTATTGAAAGTGAAAACGTGCATTAATTTTTTTTTCGTTTTTTAATTTTTTTTTGGCAAAAGTTTCATATCTTATTGAGGAATGTGTGTTTTGCTATTTTTTTCGGTTATTGTATCTTATTTCATGGTAAATTTTGTAATTGTTAAAAAAAAAATTTTTTGGTAAGAATTTTTGATGAATATAATGATGAGGAGGTTTTGAGAAAAATTAATTTTGGTATTAAATTAATATGACAATACACATGCATTTAAAAAAAAAATCCATGGGCATTTGTACTGGCAGATCGCCGAAAATTTACTCCGAGTTGGTATATTTTCTATTAAGAAAATTTACTCCTAATTGGAGTGTATTTTCTATTAAGAAAATTTACCCCGAATTGGAGTATATTTTCTATAAAGCGAATTTACTCCGAATTGGATTATATTTTCTATATAGAAAATTTACTCCAAATTGGAGTTATTTTCTATAAAAGCAATTTTCTCCAAATTATAGTATTTTTTCTATTAAGAAAATTTACTCCGAATTGAAGTATATTTTCTATTAAGAAAATTTACTCCGAATTGGAGTATATTTGCTATTAAGAAAATTTACACCGAATTGAAGTATATTTTCTTTTAAGAAAATTTACTCCGAATTGGAATATATTTTCTATTTAGAAAATTAACTCCGAATTGGAGTATATTTTCTATTGAGAAAATAAACTCCGAATCGGAGTATATTTTCTATTAGGAAAATTTACTGCGAATTGGAGTATATTTTCTATTGAGAAAATAAACTCCGAATTGGAGTATATTTTCTATTAAGAAAATTTACTCCGAATTAAAGTATATTTTCTGAATTAGAGTATATTTTCTATTAAGAAAATTTACTCCGAATTAGAGTATATTTTCTATTAAGAAAATTTACTCCGAATTGAAGTATATTTTCTATAAAGAAAATTTACTCCGAATTGGAGTATATTTTCTATTAAGAAAATTTACTTCGATTTGGAGTATATTTTCTATTAAAAAAATTTACTTCGATTTGGAGTATATTTTCTATTAAGAAAATTTACTCCGAATTTGAGTATATTTTCTATTAAGAAAATTTTCTCCGAATTGGAGTATATTTTTTATTAAGAAAATTTACTCCGAATTGGAGTATATTTTCTATTAAGAAAATTTACTCCGAATTGGAGTATATTTTCTATTAAGAAAATTTACTTCGAATTGGACTATATTTTTTATAAAGAAAATTTACTCCGAATTAGAGTATATTTTCTATAAAGAAAATTTACTCCGAATTGGAGTATACACCAAGTATATTTTCTATTAAGAAAATTTACTCCGAATTGGAGTACATTTTCTTTTAAGTAAGTTTGCTCCAAATTGGAGTATATTTTCTATAAAGAAAATTTATTCCGAATTGGAGTATATTTTCTATAAAGAAAATTTACTCCGAATTGAAGTATATTTTTTATAAAGAAAATTTACTGCAAATTGGAGTATATTTTCTATAAAGAAAATTTACTCCGAATTGGAGTATAGTTTCTATAAAGAAAATTTACTCTGAATTGGAGTATATTTTCTATAAAGAAAATTTACTCCGAATTGGAGTATATTTTCTATAAAATAAATTTACTTCGAATTGGAGTATATTTTCCATTAAGAAAATTTACTCCGAATTAGAATATATTTTCTATTAGGAAAATTTACTCCGAATTGGAGTATATTTTCTATTAAGAAAATTTACTCCGAATTGGAGTATATTTTTTATTAAGAAAATTTACTCCGAATTGGGCTATATTTTCTATTAAGAAAATTTACTCCGAATTGGAGTATATTTTCTATTAAGAAAATTTACTTCGAATTGGACTATATTTTTTATAAAGAAAATTTACTCCGAATTGGAGTATATTTTCTATAAAGAAAATTTACTCCGAATTGGAGTATATTTTCTATAAAGAAAATTTACTCCGAATTGGAGTATATTTTCTATAAAGAAAATTTACTCCGAATTGGAGTATATTTTCTATAAAGAAAATTTACTCCGAATTGGAGTATATTTTCTATAAAGAAAATTTACTCCGAATTGGAGTATATTTTCTATAAAGAAAATTTACTCCGAATTGGAGTATATTTTCTATAAAGAAAATTTACTCCGAATTGGAGTATATTTTCTATAAAGAAAATTTACTCCGAATTGGAGTATATTTTCTATAAAGAAAATTTACTCCGAATTGGAGTAGATTTTCTATTAAGAAAATTTACTCCGAATTGGAGTATTTTTGCTTTAAAGAAAATTTACTCCGAATTGGAGTATATTTTCTAGAAAGAAAATTTACTTCGAATTGGAGTATATTTTCTATTAAGAAAATTTACTTCGAATTGGAGTATATTAAATTTTCTTTTTTGCTCCTTTGCCAATCCTTTATTATTTTTTGCTTCCTGATCTGTTGCATTAACAAGCGATTTTCTGTTTTTCAAATTATTTTACAACTTTTAAATATAATTTTTATCTTAAAAAATTTAGCTACTGTATTGTAAAATATTGTATTCTTTTCATGTCATAATAAAACAAGCCCTATCATAAATTGATGTCATTTCAATTTCATTTTAATTGTATGCAAAATAAAAAATAAAAAAAAATCTAAACAAATTTACTAACCAAAAAAGGGAAAATGGCAGTACAAGTAAAGAAATGTATTTTTAAAAGATAATTTTTGACAGATGGTGGGATTGTTTGTAAAATTAACCAAAGTACCAAAAAAATATACTATTTGGAAAAAGAGGTAAAGTTTAAAAATAGCAAAAAAAATATGATGGTAGTAAAAAAAAAAACTATTGTAATGCCATTTAATGTCAAAATTGTAGACATAATGCACAAAAGAGACCCATGTAATTCTGTCATTAGTAACATGGTCATCATTTGTTAGACAATTTGCGGGGAAGAAAAATTTAACAAAAAAAAAAATTTTTTTTACAAGTTCCATAACAAATGAGACAAACTCATGATATTGTTATGATTGTCAAAATAGAAAAATGAACATTTATCAAAAAGTTAAAAAAAAACTATAAATTTTTAATGTGAATATTTTTAACGTTTAATCAAAACTTAATGAAAAATTGTTAATTTAATGTTTTTATAAATTGCAATATTTTATTATAAACAATTTATAGGCCTATTAGCAGTCATTTGAAAAAAAAAATGTGTGTTAATTTTTTTTTTCATTTTAAATTTTCGTTTAATACTTGTTTTTTAATTTATGATGATAGGAAAAAAAAATACTACAACTAATTTGCAACGCATTTCTTTGCCAAGTTAAACGTTAAAATAGCGTTGCAAGGTCACGTTTTAAATCGTGCTTCATAGCCAGCAACTAAACTAACCATCAAGATCGTTAGTTTTTTTTTTTAACTGCCGGACAGACATACAAAACTCTGTGAGACAAACTATTGACTTAGTCTACATTTACACATCAATGTAGATTGATGATGATGATGGTTGTTTGGAATCAAGAAAAGCTACAACAAAAAAATCACTAAAAAAAATCGCAAAAAAATCTTTATGCTAAACTAGATCTTTGTTGAAAGGTGCTGCTGGGGTCTATACACCACCATTCGTCTATTCATTCAGCCATACAAATAACCAACCAGCACAATTATTGATGGTTTGCTTGATCATGACTGTCTGATCATTAGACAGGACTGGAAGATGTTAATTTTGGAACAAATTAATAATCAAAATTATTATTATACCTGAGTAAAAAAGTTTTTTTATATAATTATATATAATTTGATTAAATTATATAATAATATATAAAATTGTATCAAATTTTATAAAATTTTATATAATTTTTTTTTATCAAATTTTACATAATTTTATCAAATTTTACATAATTTTATCAAATTTTATATAATTGTATCTAATTTTATAAAATTTTTATCAAATTATATGTAATTTGATATAATTTTATAAAATTAGGCGCCCCAGTAGGCTAGTTGGTAGCGTGCTAGCCTATGAGTCTGGGGGTCGTGGGTTCGATTCCCACCAGAGGCCTTGGTCTGTTTCGCTACAACGAGACGAAGGTCATTGTTACCAGTTCTCGGTTAGGTAAAATTAGTATATGATTTGTAATTATATGGTAATTCTTAATAAAATAAAATAAAAAAAAAAAAATTTATAAAATTTTATATAAAACAAATTCTGATATAATTATTTATATATAATTTGATAAAAATTATATATAATTTTATCTAGTTTTATAAAATTTGATCAAATAAGATATAATTTGATATAATTTTATAAAATTTTATATAAAAAAAAATTCTGATATAATTATATATAATTTTACCAAATTATATATAATTTTTTATCAAATTATATATAATTTTATCAAATTATATATAATTTTATCTAATTTAATCAAACATATGGGGCATTCCATGTCAAATCGAACACTTTTAATAATTTTTTTTTAGATTTTCCCAATTTTTTGACATTTTTTAGTACCCTTCGAAAACTCCTTCGTGGTAAATTTTCAGATTTTTTTGATGACCCATTCAGAAGATATCGAATTTTTAAAAATTGGTAGTTTGTTCCCTTACTCAAACTTTTTTCACTCATAACTTCTTTAATAATGGTCCAAATTGCAAAATTTTTTTTCTCAAAATGTTTGTTTTTTACGGACTTTTTAAAAAAAAATCCGAAAAAATTCTTAAAAGTGCTCCAGTATGCGATTTTTAAGTTTTAAAATTGAAATCTCATTTTTGAAAATGTATGTACTCTTTGATTTTTTTTTTGCGTAAAACTTCTATCGATTCTACAAATTTTTTTGCCCAGCAGGATCGTGGGAAAACGATTATTACAATTTTTTTTTAAATTTTTTTAAAAAATGTTATTGTAATTTTCCAATCTTAAAATCATTTCTACTGCTCCAATGGTGCGTCATAGAGGGGTCATTTCGAAGACCGTCCCCCATTAATTTTTACTTTTTAACATTTCTTCGGAACAAACTAATACCGTATCTCCAATTTCTAAGGGGGCTCCCACACAAAACGACATTTTTAAAATTTGCTCCAATCGCTCTAACTGCCCTAAGAGTGCCCTAAGAGCAATAAAATATGTGACCGACCCACAATATTTTTTTAGTCCAAACATTTTCTCTGAACACACCTACCCTCTATCTTTAACTATTAAGGCGGTCCCCATACATTTTTTTTTATTTTTTGTAAATTTGTTTTATTTAATCAGCTTCTACCGGTCCAATGGTGCGTCCGAGAGGGGTCATTAATGAGACCGATCCCCATTTATTTTTGCCTCTCCACTCCCTTAGTAGGCTCCCATACAAATTACAGTTGGAGCAAATTTTATAAAAATTTAATTTTGAATGGAAGCCCACCTAGGGAGTGGAGATAGATTTTTGCGGAAAGTTTTTTTATTGGTGAAAAAAAAATTCCATGAAAAAAATGCTTGCTTCAAAAAGGCTAAATATAGCACCGTCCGAAAAAATTTCAGCTTTTAGTTTTCTATGAGAATATTTCAAAGAGGGACTAAAATGACCCCTACAAATTGAGATAGAGGGTTAATATCTTCTTAGAAAAGAACCGCCTTCAAAATTCAATGAAGACATAATTTCTTAGCTCAGAAGTAGATTTTTTCACCAAAATAGTATTTAAAAAGTAAAAAAGTTAAATTTGACTTTACCGAATGTATGGATACCTTCGATAATGTAAAAATGATTATTAGAAAAAACTTCATTTAAAATCAAATTGTCGAAAAAATAAATCGTGAAAAAAAAAATCGTGAAAAAAAAATTTCGTGAAAAAAAATTCAGCGGACATTTTTTCTTTGGTGAAAAACAAAATCCGCGAAAAAATGTTTGGTGTAAAAAAAATTGGTTAAAGAAATTAAAAAACAAGTAAAAAAGTTAAATTCGGCCTTGCCGAATGTATAGATACCCTCCACAATCTAAAAAAAAATTTTTGCGAAAAAAAATTCTTTTGAAAAAAAATTTGCGGAAAAAATTTTTTGGCGAAAAAAAGTTCCGCGAATTTATTTTTTTGTAAAAAATTGGTTTGTACTTGTAAAATACCACTCTGTGTCCAATTCTGTTCACATATGCCAACCAGCAGCCAATTTAAAGCATTTTATATTTTTAGGTTATGTAGAATGTACTAATATTTTCGAGGTGTTCTTACATTTTCGTTCATAACTTCTGAACCGCTAAACTGATTTCGCTCAAATGCAATACCAAACAACTTAGAACAACAAAAAGTAAATGTGTTAAGTCTCAGTCATATATGTTTAATACTTTGGCGGTGATCACCATTTCCACAGCCGGACAGACAGACGGACATTGCTAGAATGTCTTAGAATCGATAACTGATCAATAATATATGGGGTATTCCATGTCAAATCGGATACTTTGAAAATTTATTTTTTTAGATTTTCCCAATTTGTTTACAGTTTTTAGTACCCTTGGAAAACTCCTTCGTGGTAAATTTTCAGATTTTTTTGATGACCCGTTCAAAAGATATCGAATTTTTAAAAATTGGTAGTTTGTTCCTTTACTCAAATTTCTTTTACTCATAACTTCTTCAATAATGGTCCAAATTGCAAAATTTTTTTTTTTTTTTTAAATTTTGGTTTTTTTACATACTTTTTAAAACAAAATCCCAAAAAATTCTTAAAAGCGCTAAAGTACGCGATTTTTAAGTTTTAAAATTTTAATTTAATTTTTGAAAATGTTTGTACTCTTCGATTTTTTTGAAATTTTTTTGTGTAAAACTTCTATCGATTCTACAAATTTTTTGCCCAGCAGGATCGTGGGATAACGATTATTACTATTTTTTAAAATTTTTTGAAAAAAATTCATTGTAATTTTGCAATCTTAAAATCATTTCTACTGCTCCAATGGTGCGTCATAGAGGGGTCATTGATAAGACTGACCCCCTTTAATTTTTACGTCTTAACATTTCTTTGGAACAAACTAATACCCTATCCCCAATTTCTAAGGGGGCTCCCACACAAAACGACATTTTTTAAAATTTGCTCCAACTGCTCTAACTGCCCTAATAGTGCCCTTAGAGCAACAAAATGTATGACCGACCCACAATATTTTTTTAATCCAAACATTTTCTCTAAACACACCTACCCTCTATCTTTTACTGTTAAGGCGATCCTCATACAATTTTTTTTATAATTTTGTAAATTTGTTTTATTTAATCAGCTTCTACCGGTCCAATGGTGCGTCCTAGAGGGGTTATTAGTGAGACCGACCCCCATTTATTTTTACCCTACAACATTTTTTTAAAACACACCTACGCCCTATCTCCATTCCCTAAGTAGACACCCATACAAATAACAGTTGGAGCAAATTTTATAAAAATGTAATTTTTAAAGGAAGCCTACTTAGGGAGTGGAGATAGGACGTAGGTATGTTTCAAAAAAATGTTGTAGGATAAAAATAAATGGGGGTCTGTCTCACTAATGACCCCTCTCGGACGCACCATTGGACCGGTAGAAGCTGATTAAATAAAACAAATTTACAAAAAATAAAAAAAAAATTGTATGGGGACCGCCTTAACAATTAGAGACAGAGGGTAGGCGTGCGTGTTCAGAGAAAATGTTTGGACTAAAAAAATATTGTGGGTCGGTCATACATTTTGTTGCTCTAAGGGCATTATTAGGGCAGTTAGAGCGGTTGGAGCAAATTTTAAAAAATGTCGTTTTGTGTGGGAGCCCCCTTAGAAATTGGAGATAGGGTATTAGTTTGTTCTAAAGAAATGTTAAGAGGTAAAAATTAAGGGGGATCGATCTCATAAATGACCCCTCTATGACGCACCATTGGAGCAGTAGAAATGATTTTAAGATTGGAAAGTACAATAAAATTTTTTCAAAAAAATTTAAAAAATAGTAACAATCGTTATCCCACGATCTTCCTGGGCAAAAAATTTTTAGAATCGATAGAAGTTTTACACAAAAAAATTATAAAAAAAAAATCGAAGAGTACAAAAATTTTCAGAAATGAGATTTGAATTTAAAAAAAAAATCGCATACTAGAGCGCTGTTAAGAATTTGTTGGGATTTTTTTAAAAAGTACGTAAAAAACTAAAATTTTGAAGAAAAAAGAATTGAAATTTGGACCAATAATGGTTAATTAAAAGTTATGAGTAAAAGAAGTTTGAGTAAAGGAACAAACTACCAATTTTTAAAAATCCGATATCTTTTGAACGAGTCATCAAAAAAAATCTGAAAATTTACCACAAAGGAATTTTTGAAGGGTACTAAAAACTGTAAACAAATTGGGAAAATCTAAAAAAAAAAATTTCAAAGTGTCCGATTTGACATGGAATGCCCCATATATACTTTTTGGGGTCTCAGGACGATATTTCGATGAGTTAAAAACGGAATGACAAACTTATATATACCCTCTATTACTAATTGTAAGTGAAGCTAAAAATTTAATTAAACAATTAATTATATTGATTAAATATTTAATTAATATTAAATTTAAAAACAATTAAAATTTTAATTAAAATAAAATATACGATATTATTTTCTGTGTAACAAAATTTCGAAGTGTCCTTACGTTTTCGTTCATAGAGAGATTGTGAGAATCCATAATGTAGAAACAAATTCTAACTTTTGTTTCCTCCCCACTCTAATGATCATGCAGCAGCACCTCTTTTGAATAAAAATTCACACAATTCACTTTTATTTTCATTTAGATTTGATTTTTTTTTTTGATTTTTTGTCTTCTTGGCAATTTGATGTCATTTTGATGGATGGACAATTGGTGCACAAGTGATGAGATTGAAATAGAGATTGTATGTAACAAAAATCTCAATGAATACGCTATTAAAACATAGAGTGGAGATTGTCTTGGAAGACAACTAAATAGTAGTAGGTGACTATAAAGTGAATTTAACTTGACTAAGATGATCAGCAAGAAGAGAACAAAACTTATGCTGGCTATAGGATATAAGGCACAGTGGGAATTTTTTCTATAAGGGGAATAAATGTTTCGAAGTTTTTAAAAACACTTATTGATGTCCTTCAAGGTATTCCAAAAAGAAGTAAAATATTTTTCTTTTCAAAAGGACGAAAAATTTTAGTGTGGGTGGAAAGCTTCGTTTTTCTAAATGGGATTATTCGACAGCGTGGGCCGAAGAAGTCGAATAACCATCTTTATTTTATTTTAACTTCATTAAATAAAATATTCTTCTTCGATCTATTCGTATTTTGAAATTACATTTAGAGAAACGATTCTTTTGGTGATCACTTTTATATATCTGGCCATCCCTATTAACGACCAATTTTCGATTTGAATTAAAAATTTCAGATTTTGTTTATGAATTTAAATTTTTAAAGATTTTTAGTGTCGATTTCTAGAATTTGTTTCTTCATTCAAAAATATACAAACTACCACTGTGCAATCATCAATGATGTGATTTGCTTTGATGATTGACAACTAATTTTTGCATAAAAAAAAAATCAAATTAATCCCTCAGAAATAAAATTTATTAATAAAAATCCAAATATTATACAATAAAATATAAAAAAAACATAACTTACACCATAATTCATCTGATTTATTGATTAACTAACAAAAACTTAAGGTGTGTATGTGTGTTTTTTTATTTTTATGGTATTATGCTGTTGATGCGATCAAAACGATTTGATTTCAAACAAAACTTAGTAGACAAAAAACTCCATCGATGACTGCGAAGAAAACCATAATAAAATTATATTAAATGATCATTAAAACAATAACAAAATCACTAAATTAAAACAAAACGAAATGAAATCTAACAAAAAAAAAAAAAAACACATAAAACACCGTACCCGTGTTAAATGTTCAACAAGGTTCTTATTGTTCATCCGTTTGAGTATGATTTGTATTGTTAGTGCAGATTTATTGTTGCATAACACAGGGAAACAAATTTTTAAAATTCTACAGAAATTTTTCTGTTAGCGATAAATCAATAATCGGTAATTCGGAGTAAATTGTCTTAATAGAAAACATACTGCAATTCGAAGTAAATTTTCTTTATAGAAAATATACTCCAATTCGGAGTAAATTTTCTTTATAGAAAAAATACTCCAATTCGGAGTAAATTTTCTTTTTAGAAAATATACTCCAATTTGGAGTAAATTTTCTTTACAGAAAATATACTCCAATTCGGAGTAAATTTTTTTTAAAGAAAATATACTCCAATTCGGAGTAAATTTTTTTATAGAAAATATACTCCAATTCGGAGTAAAATTTCTTTATTGCAAATATACTTCAATTTGGAGTAATTTTTTTTTAATAGAAAATATACTCCAATTTGGAGTAAATTTTCTTTATAGAAAATATACTCCAATTTGGAGTAAATTTCTTTACAGAAAATATACTCCAATTCGGAGTATTTATAGAAAATATACTCCAATTCGGAGTAAATTTTCTTTATAGAAAATATACTCGAATTCGGAGTAAATTTTCTTTATAGAAAATATACTCCAAATCGGAGTAAATTTTCTTTATAGAAAATATACTCCAATTCGGAGTAAGTTTTCTTTATAGAAAATATACTCCAATTCGGAGTAAATTTTCTTAATAGAAAATATACTCCAATTCGGAGTAAATTTTCTTTATAGAAAATATACTTTAATTCGAAGTAAATTTTCTTTATAGAAAATATATTACAATTCGGAGTAAATTTTTTTTATAGAAAATATATTACAATTCGGAGTAAATTTTCTTTATAGAAAATATACTCCAATTCGGAGTAAATTCTCTTTATAAAAATATACTCCAATTCGGAGTAAATTTTCTTTATAGAAAATATACTCCAATTCGGAGTTAATTTTCTTTATAGAAAATATACTCCAATTTAGAATAAATTTTCTTTATAGGAAATATACTCCAATTTAGAGTAAATTTTCTTTATAGAAAATATACTCCAATTTAGAGCAAATTTTCTTTATAGAAAATATACTCCAATTTGGAGTAAATATCCTTTATATACTCTATAGAACTCCGAGTAAATTTTCTTAATAGAAAATATACTTCAATTCGTAGTAAATTTTATTTATAGAAAACATACTCCAATTGGGAGTAATTTTCTTTATAGAAAATATACTCCAATTCGGAGTAAATTTTCTTCATAGAAAATATACACCAATTCGAAGTAAATTTTATTTATAGAAAATATACTTCAATTCGAAGTAAATTTTCTTTATAGAAAATATACTCCAATTCGGAGTAAATTTTCTTTATAGAAAATATACTCCAATTCGGAGTAAATTTTCTTTATAGAAAATATACTCCAATTCGGAGTAAATTTTCTTTATAGAAAATATACTCCAATTCGGAGTAAATTTTCTTTATAGAAAATATACTCCAATTCGGAGTAAATTTTCTTTATAGAAAATATACTCCAATTCGGAGTAAATTTTCTTTATAGAAAATATACTCCAATTCGGAGTAAATTTTCTTTATAGAAAATATACTCCAATTCGGAGTAAATTTTCTTTATAGAAAATATACTCCAATTCGGAGTAAATTTTCTTTATAGAAAATATACTCCAATTCGGAGTAAATTTCCTTTATAGAAAATATACTCCAATTCGGAGTAATTTTTCTATTTAGAAAATATACTCCAATTCGGAGTAAATTTTCTTTATAGAAAATATACTCCAATTCGGAGTAAATTTTCTTTATAGAAAATATACTCCAATTCGGAGTAAATTTTCTTTATAGAAAATATACTCCAATTCGGAGTAAATTTTCTTTATAGAAAATATACTCCAATTCGGAGTAAATTTTCTTTATAGAAAATATACTCCAATTCGGAGTAAATTTTCTTTATAGAAAATATACTCCAATTCGGAGTAAATTTTCTTTATAGAAAATATACTCCAATTCGGAGTAAATTTTCTTTATAGAAAATATACTCCAATTCGGAGTAAATTTTCTTTATAGAAAATATACTCCAATTCGGAGTAAATTTTCTTTATAGAAAATATACTCCAATTCGGAGTAAATTTTTTTTATAGAAAATATACTCCAATTCGGAGTAAATTTTCTTTATAGAAAATATACTCCAATTCGGAGTAAATTTTCTTTATAGAAAATATACTACAATTCGGAGTAAATTTTCTTTATAGAAAATATACTCCAATTCGGAGTAAATTTTCTTTATAGAAAATATACTCCAATTCGGAGTAAATTTTCTTTATAGAAAATATACTCCAATTCGGAGTAAATTTTCTTTATAGAAAATATACTCCAATTCGGAGTAAATTTTCTTTATATAAAATATACTTCAATTCGGAGTTAATTTTCTTTATATAAAATATACTTCAATTCGGAGTTAATTTTCTTTATAGAAAATATTCCCTCAATTCGGAGTAAATTTTCTTCATAAAAATATACTCAAATTCGGAGTAAACTTTCTTTATAGAAAATATTCCCCCAATTCGGAGTAAATTTATTTAAAAAAAAAAAAATATACACCAATTCGGAGTAAATTTTCCATATAGAAAATATACTCCAATTCGGAGTAAATTTTCTTTATAGAAAATATACTCCAATTCGGAGTAAATTTTCTTTATAGAAAATATACTCCAATTCGGAGTAAATTTTCTTTATAGAAAATATTCGCCAATTCGGACTAAATTTTCTTTATAGAAAATATACTCCAATTCGGAGTAAATTTTCTTTATAGAAAATATACTCCAATTCGGAGTAAATTTTCTTTATAGAAAATATACTCCAATTCAGAGTAAATTTTCTTTATAGAAAATATACTCCAATTCGAAGTAAATTTTCTTTATAGAAAATATACTCCAATTCAGAGTAAATTTTCTTTATTGAAAATATTCGCCAATTCGGACTAAATTTTCTTTATAGAAAATATACTCCAATTCGGAGTGAATTTTCTTTATAGAATATATACTCCAATTCGGAGTAAATTTTCTTTATAAAAAATATACTCCAATTCGAAGAAAATTTTCTTTATAGAAAATATACGCCAATTCGGAGTAAATTCTATTTTTTACAAAATATACTCCAATTCGGAGTAAATTTTCGTTTTAAGAACTATATTTTAATTCGGAGTAAATTTTCTTTATAGAAAATATACTCCAATTCGGAGAAAATTTTCTTTATAGAAAATATACTCCAATTCGGAGTAAATTTTCTTTATAGAAAATATAAATCCATAACTGTTACTTAGTGTTTATAACTTTAGATTCGTTTTAAACAAAAACAATTTGTTTTTGGTTTATGTTTATGTTTACTTAAAAATAAATTAGAAAAAAAAACAATAACGTTTTCCTGAAAAAAAAAAACATAAATCATTTCTTTAAATACAGCAATCTTGGTGCTGGTGTATCATGCAATTGATTCATAAATCTATTCAATTCAACTGTTTTTCAGTTGGTGGGATTTTTTTTGCTGTTTTATTTCTTGGGTGTCACCCTGCCTTCTTTTAAAAGTTCAATGATAACAAAATATGATTTGTTTAATTTTAGTTTTTACTAAATGATCTTTGTTTATTTTTTCATAAATTTTTGTGTGAGTTCCTTCCTAGCCCCTAATGATGTTCTATAAAATGTGCACTTAGGGTTAACTAGATTGCCATCACTAAATCACAGAAAAAAAAAATCAATTTAAGGTTTTGAGCTTTTGCATCAAATTATCTAAACAAATTGTTTTAAATGATTTTGTAGGTGTGTCGTTAAGTTCGCAGGTTAAATTTATTCTCAAGGTGCATTTTGTTTTTAAGTTTATTTAAAATATATATGATTTTTAATATGAGATATAATTTATGGGGGTAAAAGATTTTTATCATCTAAAGTAAAGATCGACAGTGATAAAATGTAATAAATATTATAAAAATCTTTTTATGTTCTTCTAAGTACTCCAATAAAAGTAACTTATACATTTTCAATTAAAATTTTATTTGAAATTGCAATGGTCTTAAATGAAACATTTTAATTGTGACAAATAACTTTGTTATTGATTTTTTTTATTTTAATAATGAAAACAGTTATCAATTTAACAACATTTTTAGTAAATACTATACTTTGAGTAGGTTTATTTTAGCTCGGGGTTATTTTTCTTTACTAATTACACCATATGTTTTAAATTTATTTATATTGGTCATGTCATAAAATGAAGATTGATTTACAGGAAAGAGATTTTGATCTAATCCCTTCAATAGAATTTTAAATAAATAAACGATTTTCATCAATTTTTCATTTCTTCAATCTCTTGCAACAATCTAAAATTTCATAAAATGAAAGTGATCGGCTGAAAGAAGCTTCCTTGTTAGAAAATTTTAAATATCCGGATTCTCTAATCATAGTGCATTGTGTTAAAAACTTCGTTTTCAAGTCGTTTCTTTTAAAAAAATAATTGCAAAATATTTATTTATTTTGTTTTACACAAATTAGCAAATATTTTACACATTTTTATGGCATTTTTAATTTCTTTATTTCATTGTAAAACTCTTAACAATTATACAAAGAACATTATTTATGTATATATTTTTGTTTATTTACACAATACATAATAATATTTTACGTACATTTTTTTTTTATTTTTACATACAATTAATGAAACATATTAACAATAAAATTCAATTAACAACGGCTAATCAATTGCGTTTCTTGTTTTTTTTTAGCGCTAAAACCTTATATGACATTGATGACACATACTATGTAGAATTTAGTCGTAAGTATTTTGCTTTTTATTCACACATTTTAAGATGAGAGTAAAAGTGAAATATGGTCAGTTTAATAGATAAAATTAAACATGTTAGAATGAATATTAAGGGTATTCATAATTGAAATTTTAAAGCTATGAAATTAAAAATTTGCTCCAAATAAAAATGTATTTTCTATAAGGAAAATTTATTCTTATTCGGAGTAAATTTTCTTTTTAGAAAATATACTCCGAATTGGAGTATATTTTCTATAAAGAAAATTTACTCCGAATTGGAGTATATTTTTTATAAAGAAAATTTAGTCCGAATTGGGGGAATATTTTCTATAAAGAAAATTTACTCCGAATTTGAGTATATTTTTTATGAAGAAAATTTACTCCGAATTGGAGTATATTGTAGTATATCCGAATTGGAGTATATTTTCTATAAAGAAAATTTTCTCCTAATTGTAGTATATTTTCTATAAAGAAAATTTACTCCAAATTGTAGTATATTTTCTATAAAGAAAATTTACTCCAAATTGTGGTATATTTTCTATAAAGAAATTTTACTCCGAATTGGAGTATATTTTCTATAAAGAAAATTTACTCCGAATTAGAGTATATTTTCTATAAAGAAAATTTACCCCAAATTGTAGTATATTTTCTATAAAGTAAATTTACTTCGAATTGGAGTATAGTTTCTATAAAGAATATTTACTCCGAATTGGAGTATATTTTCTATAAAGAAAATTTACTCCGAATTGGAGTATATTTTCTATAAAGAAAATTTACTCCGAATTGGAGTATATTTTCTATAAAGAAAATTTACTCCGAATTGGAGTATATTTTCTATAAAGAAAATTTACTCCGAATTGGAGTATATTTTCTATAAAGAAAATTTACTCCGAATTGGAGTATATTTTCTATAAAGAAAATTTACTCCGAATTGGAGTATATTTTCTATAAAGAAAATTTACTCCGAATTGGAGTATATTTTCTATAAAGAAAATTTACTCCGAATTGGAGTATATTTTCTGTAAAGAAAATTTACTCCGAATTGGAGTATATTTTCTATAAAGAAAATTTACTCCGAATTGGAGTATATTTTCTATTAAGAAAATTTACTCGAATTGGAGTATATTTTGTATAAAGAAAATTTACTTCGAATTGGAGTATATTTTCTATAAAGAAAATTTACTCCGAATTGGAGTATATTTTCTATAAAGAAAATTTACTCCGAATTGGAGTATATTTTCTATAATGAAAATTTACTCCGAATTGGAGTATATTTTCTATAAAGAAAATTTACTCCGAATTGGAGTATATTTTCTATAAAGAAAATTTACTCCGAATTGGAGTATATTTTCTATAAAGAAAATTTACTCCGAATTGGAGTATATTTTCTATAAAGAAAATTTGCTCCGCATTGGAGTATATTTTCTATAAAGAAAATTTACTCCGAATTGGAGTATATTTTCTATAAAGAAAATTTACTCCGAATTGGAGTATATTTTCTATAAAGAAAATTAACTCCGAATTGGAGTATATTTTCTATTAAGAAAATTAACTCTGAATTGGAGTATATTTTCTATTAAGAAAATTTACTCCGAATTGGGGGAATATTTTCTACAAAGAAAATTTACTTCGAATTGGAGTATATTTTCTATTAAGAAAATTTACTCCGAATTGGAGTATAATTTCTATTAAGAAAATTTACTCCGAATAAAAATATATTTTCTATAAATAAAATTTACTCCGAATTGGAGTGTATTTTCTATTAAGAAAATTTACTCCGAATTGGAGTATATTTATTTTATAAAGAAAATTTACTCCGAATTGTAGTATATTTTCTATTAAGAAAATTTACTCCGAATTGGAGTATATTTTCTATAAAGAAAATTTACTCCGAATTGGAGTATATTTTCTATAAAGAAAATTTACTCCGAATTGGAGTATATTTTCTATAAAAAAAATTTACTCCGGATTGGAGTATATTTTCTATAAAGAAAATTTACTCCGAATTGGAGGATATTTTCTATTAAGAAAATTTAATCAAAATTGGAGTATATTTTCTATTAAGAAAATTTACTCCGATTGGGAGTATATTTTCTATAAAGAAAATTTACTCCACATTGGGGGAATATTTTCTATATTGAAAATTTACCCCGAATTGGAGTATATTTTCTATAAATAAAATTTACTCCGAATTGGAGTAGATTTTCTATTAAGAATATTTACTCCGAATTGGTGTAGATTTTCTATTAAGAAAATTTACTCCGAATTGGAGTATATTTTCTATAAAGAAAATTTACTCCGAATTGGAGTATATTTTTTATAAAGAAAATTTACTCCGAATTGGAGTATATTTTCTATAAAGAAAATTTACTCCGAATTGGGGGAATATTTTCTATAAAGAAAATTTTCTCCGAATTGGAGTATATTTTCTGTAAAGAAAATTTTTATTGGGGGAATATTTTCTATAAAGAAAATTTACTCCGAATTGGAGTGTATTTTTTATTAAGAAAATTTACTACGATTTGGAGTACATTTTCTATAAAGAAAATTTGCTCCGAATTGGAGTATATTTTCTTTAAAGAAAATTTACTCCGAATTGGTATAAAGAAAATTTACTCGAATTGGAATATATTTTCTATAAAGAAAATTTACTCCGAATTGGACTATATTTTCTATTAAGAAAATTTACTCCGAATTGGAGTATATTTTCCATATAGAAAATTTACTACAATTCAATACATGAATACACTTAATATTATCAGTTTATTGCGGGTTTTTTATTTCTTGCTTTTTATATAGATTTTTTTTAACCGGTTTGTTAGAGAATTTATTTTTTATTTTATTTAAATTCATTTGTATTCTTTAATATTAAAAAAAAAAAAACATTTAAAATTCAATTTATTATCTACATGTGCAATGCGAGCTAAAATTAAGTGAATTTGAAATCTATAACTACAATGTATTGTTGCTAACAACAATATTAGCCTCATATCATCTTTGGCAACAAGTGGTTCACATAAAAACTTCTCATTAATACTTTTTTTATTCAGCCATCTAGCCAGCCAGACAATGTGAAGAGCAGCAATTAGATTATCTACATTGCATATTTATATTTATTTTATAAACGCCGCACACTGGGGCAAATTAAAGCAAGTTTTGGAAATATATCAGACATTTTCTCCTTGAGTATTATTATATTATTATCAATATAACACTCTAGTGTACTCTGTTTATTAGAGTGCCCAGATTTTTTTTAGGTTTTATCCCCTAAATTTGTTTCTTTACATAAATTTCTAGGAGAATAAAAATTTTTCCTGACGTTCAAAATCGGAAGAAAACTTTTTTGCCAGTATAGAGCTGTATAAAAGATTTAGTTTTGCTTTTAAAAATTATAAATTCTTAATTTAAGCATTAAAGTAATTAAAATAATTATAGAAATTTATTTTTTTGATTACTAGGCTCAACTGCAATTTTTTTTTGTACCCGATTTATAAGGGATAAGTGTAAATTATTACCAAAAATTAAGCGGCACTAAATCAATTAGATTTTTATTTTTAATTTTATAAAGAATTTATTTTTAGCACAAAATAATACTCTGTAGAGTTTTAAGCCAATAAATTGTTGAAATAATTGCTATTTATTTATATGTTTTGTTTTATAACGATTTTATCACCAAATAACGAAATTTATTCACTTGTTTTTTGGAAAAAAAAGTACAGCGTCAACGAATTTAGTAAAACTGGCCATATTTTACACAGAAAAATTTTAAAATAACTTTAATTAAAACATTTGCAAATTTAATTTAAACACGTAGAAAAGTTCAATTCGACTTGGCCGAATCTATGAATACCCTCCACAATGCCCTTTTTAGGTGATAGTAAATTTTCTAACGTGAAAAAATAACATTTTTGATTAGAAATATTTTATTTTGTGTAAAACCACTTTTTTTTAGTAATTTTTGAAAAAAAAAAAAAAATTTTCTAAATTTTTTTTGAGTGTAAAATTTTTTTTGAGTGTAAAATTTTTTTTGAGTGTAAAATTTTTTTTCGAGTGTATTTTTTTTTTCGTGTAAAAATATTTTTGAGTGACAAAAATACGTTGTAAAATATTTTTGTGACTTACCAATGTTTTTAAAACATGTTTAACGGGTTTTCAACACGTAAATTTAAGGTGAAACTAATCTGAAATTCACTGTTTTGCTAATAACTTTAGAACCTCTGAACCGATTTGGCTGAAATTTAATACGAACCAGACCAGGGAAACGAAAAATATATATGCCAAGTCTCAGCATCCACAGAATTGTCTTTCGAAAGTTAACGGGTTTTTACCTCAGAAATTAACGAAAAACCCTTGGCGAAATTCAGTATTTTGCACATATCTTTTGACCCACTTAAACGATTTCGCTGGATTGCAATACCAACCTGACCAGGTAAATGCTTAACATATGTGTCAAATTAACGAAAAACCCTTGCCAGGTAAATGCGTAATATCGCTAGATAGTCTTAAAATCGATCGAGGATCATAAATATATATACTTTATGGGGTCCTAGACCAATATATCGAGGTATTACAAACTGAATGACAAACTTATATATGAGGCATTCCACACCAAATGTCCAGCGAAAAAAAAACACGTGTACCATAAACTTCGGAATAGCTTGTATGGATAGCCCTATATGGAACTTAGAAAATTGTGTTTTTGGTTTTTGTTATTAATTGCATGAATATTACTCATTCGCAACGTTAATACAAGAAAATACAAGCAAATTATAAAATTGTTATGAAATTTTAAATTCAAATGCGATTTTCTCGAAAAAAACGAAAAATTTTTTTCTGAATTTTTTTGTGTGGATGGACAAACATCTAAACTTAAAAAAAAAAAATTAAAAAAAAAAGTGGCCGGATTTTTGATAAATTGACTTTTTTAAAAAATGAAAAATTTCAGAACGGGTTCTGAAAATTTTCCAAAGAAAAAAATTTTATTCGATAGCCCATACAAAACTATATAAGAATGTCAATTTTTGAGATTGTGGTGCATTCCGTTTTAATGTGATAAATATTTAATCAAGGCAACTCGCCACAAATTTTACCATTTTTCCAATATTTGACCACGCCTTCTGAGCCCAGTTTTTGAAAATTAAAAAAACCAAAAACGCAATTTTCTTAGTTCCATATGTGGCTATTTAATCAACCTATTCAGAAATTTACGGGACACATGTTTTTCTGTAGCGGGACATTTGGTGTGGAATGCCTCATATACCCTCTATCACTAGAGTGGAGGGTATAAAAACAGATTTACATATGATTACATACAAAAAAAAAACCTTGTCAAATTACAAGAAAAAGTTTCGTAATCCCATTTTACCATTATTTGACAGTTTTCCTTGTGTTTTAACAAAACATTTTTTAGACATTTACATTTTTTTGTTATTTTACAAATTGTTTTGTAATTTTACAAATTTCAATAGTTTTTTTACAAAAAAGATCTAGTAAACTCACAAGAATACCTTGTAAGTTGTAAATTTGGTAAAAAACTTTACAAAAAAGCTCGTTATTTTTACTAGGAATTCTCGTAAAATAGGAGGTAGCAAAAAATCTAGTAAAGTTACGAAACCTCCTTGTAAGTTTTATCGCATCAACAAATTTTTAAAAATCTTGTAAAATTACAAGGAATTCTTGTCAAAGAGGAGGTAGCAAAAAAAAAGTTACAAGTTTTTCTTGTTATTTTTCAAGGTTTTTTTTAATGTGTACCCATTGGATAATACTATATGCTAGTTGTTGCAAATTCTTAAATATATGGGTTATTGTCGAGTGTAATGCCATATACACTGAAAAAAAAGACATAACTAAAATTAAGGAAAAAATGTCTTTAAAAATTTATCATGAATTTTCCTAAAATTTAGTTAAATTTAACATAAAAATGAAAAATTTTCTTAACTTTGAGGAAAAAAGTTTAGTTCATTTACTTATAATTAGTTCATAGTTTTCTTTAAATGGAATTTTTTAATATTAGGAAAAAAATTCTTACTGCCAAAGAAATTTTCCACAAATCTAAGAAACGTATATTTTTTTAAGACATATTTCTTGAAAAACAATTCAGTTCAAGTTAAGTTAAAATTTACTAAAAAAACGTCATCGTATTTCTCTTCTTTAAATTGAGGAAGTGTATTTCTTAGAATTTAGTTGAAAACTTCTGAGAATTTAGTAAATAACTTCTTAGAATTTAGTAAATAACTTCTTATAATTTAGTTTAAAATTCAAAATGTCGATATCTCGAAAAATAAGCGAGATAGAGCGAAACGGATGAAATTTTCAAAAGACTACAAAGAAAAATATGGAGTAGCCTAGCTCTGCATATCTGTCGGGGTCTCAAGACCCTAATGTTAGATCTAAAATTTGAAATTCCCGAGATTTTTTATATGCACATATCTCGGTAAATACTGCCAACACGAGAAAAGGTCCAACAGCATTTTTGTAGCCCGAAAGCCCTCCGATCAATAGTTTTTGAGTTATCCAGTTTTTAAGATTCTCAAGACCCTATCAGACCCCTTGTCACCGTATGTCAAAAACTGAGCAAGGTAGAGCGAAACGGACACAAGTTTTGGGTCAAAATCTATGGGGACCCAACGGGGTCTCGAGTTAACAGGGGCTGGATCCATGGGGTCCGAACCCATGGGTCCGGGGTATAGACCCAATCTAGTTCTAAAATGTGAATAAACTAAAGTGTGATATAATTTTTTCCCATTTTCTAGTTAAAATTGTCTTAAAATTAAATAACTTTGTTTTCTTTAATTTTGGGAAAATTATGAACTAAAACTAAGAAAAAAAATCTTTGGAGCCAAATCCTTCGCTATTTTTCTCAAAATTTAGTTAATTTTCCCAGATTTTAGCTCACTATTTTTTGAGTCTATGGGGGGGTAACCACTTGGGGTATTTCACGATATAGTGGTTTAAAAGTTATAAGCAAAAGAGTGAATTTCGGCAAGCGGTTTTCGCGAATGTACAAATTAAAAACACGCTAACTTTCGAAAGACAACAGTGAGGCTGCTAAAACTGGACATATGTATTTGTCGTTCCCTTGGTCCATTTGAAACTGAATTTCAGTACAATCAGTCTAGTGGTTTTAAAGTGGTGAGCAAAACGGTAAATTTCAGATTGGTTTCACCTAAAATTCACGTGTTTAAAAAACTGTTAAAAAAAGCTTTAAAAACAGAGGTTTATTTTATTTTATTTTTTTTTTTTTTAAGTTTTATTTATTTTTAGTTACTGCAACTAGTTTTAAATTCTTAAACTAACAAGCAATTTGTTTCCAGGGATGATTATGTGATGCGAGTAGTTAACTTACTCATAAAACAATTTTATAAATTTCTAAGAAGGTCGCACGGCTTAGTACGTTTTAATCTTCGCTGTAGACCAGATGTATCGTTGAGATTTGAAGCTTCGCTATTTACATGCTCTCTGAGCCTAGCATCATGTTTTGTCGCCACGTTTTGTATTTCTTCAGCGAAAAAAAACAGAGGTAAACCACAATAAAAAAATTAACAAAGTATTTGCGTAACTCAAAAATATTTTTACACCTAAAAAAAAAATAAACTCGAAAAAAATTTTACACTCAAAAAAAATTTTACACTCGAAAAAAAAATTACACTCGAAAAAAAAAATGCAAAAATTACTAAAAATGTTTTTTTTACTCAAAATAAAATATTTCTAATCAAAATTATTAATTTTTCACATTAAAAATTAACTATTACTAGGAAAATGGGATGTTCGAGGGTATTTATGTATTCGGTCAAGTCGTATTAAACTTTTCTACTCGTTTTGTTTTTATTAAAAGTCATTTGTTTTTAAACTAAAGTTATTAGTATTTACACAGGCCAGTAAAATAAAAATCATAAAATTTTTAATTGGTTTTTCCCAGCATAAAAAAAATTATGTTCTGATCAGTTAATAGCCAAATAAAACAACATATAATTTTTAAGGGGGGATTAAACAACAAAAAAAAAACAAAATAAATGTTAACAAAATTTAAACAGCTATAAAAAAAAAAATCCGCAATATATTTTATTTTTTTTTTTTTAATTTGAAAGATAAACTATCGTCAAAAATTGAACAGTTCATGCCAATAAGGACGAATAGACAATTTGTATAATTTTAGAAATGGCGATAAAAACGCAGGAAACGGTTTAAAACTTATATTTTTGTGAACTTTTTTGCATTAATGGATTAGTGCATTATGCAAAAATGTTGGAAAAAATATTAGTTTTTAGCCGTTTCCTGCGTTTTTATCGTCATATGTAAAATAATACAAATGGTCTATTCGTCCTTATTCGCATGAACTGTTCAATTGTAGAAGTTACATGCATTTGAATAAAAATGCTTAAAATCAGGTTTACTTCGGGTGTGCCAAATGTAACAAGTGCAACTGTTTTTGTATAAAACTGAATTGATGCCTTTTTGTTCAAATGCATGTAATTTCTACAATTTTTGAAGGATTTTATTAAAACACCTCTCATTTTCTTCGTAATAAATCATACTTGATCTTTGTTTACCAGAAAAAAAATTTAGAAAATTTTTAACTTATTGTTAGTAAAATTTACAAAGAAATTAGTTAGTTTTATCAAAATTACAAGAAAATCTAACGACAAAATTAAATTGTGATGATGGAATCGAACTCAGAAGATCGAAATTCATAAGTATTAGTGGGTCTAGTTTTTGGTTTAGAACCTTTTTCTATTTTTTGTGGAGCTGTGTAACCAAAAAAATAATCTACAAATTAAAAAAACAAAAAAAAACATCAAAATCGGTTTACAAAAGTTTTTGCAGTACAACTGCAGCCGATTTTGTCATTTAGAAAAACATTCCACAATTAAGTGGCAACCCTGGTAATTCGAGTTTAACAAATTTTGTGCTATAAAATTTTGAAAATATTACGAAAGTTTATCTTTCAAACAAAAAAAAAAAAAAAAAACAGAATTAAAGTATATTGCTTATTTATTTTTTTATAGCTGTTAAAATATTTTTAACATGTAGGCTGTGTTTTTTTTTTTTTTTAAACCCCCCTTAAGTATAAAACAACAAGTGTTTAGTTTGCAATATCTACATAAAAATGCATTTATATGTAAATGTAAAATATAAAAATGTATATTAAATAAACTTCATTTAAAGTTAGAGTATCTAAATACAAATAAATGTTAGAATTGATGAACCAAATCAACTGGTTACACTAGAAAAAAATAAACATATCAAGATTTTCCATGCATAAGTTGAGATGATGGTCACGTTATTTGTGGTCGCTTTATTGGTTACTTGGAAATTCAATAATAAAAAAAAACTCATATTCGTACAAGTACCAAGAAAATCTCAAGGTTTCTTTTTAATGGTGGTGATGATGTTACATTTGGTATTGTTTTTTTGTTCATCCGTTTAATTTTACCAATTTATAGAATACTAGCTCGCCCGCCGGAACTTCGTTACCGGTTTTGTTAAATACTGGATAATAGAAGGATCAGGATTACCCTACCGATTTCAAAAAAATACTCATATGTAGCCTTTGTTTTATTTAAGTGTGGACGTTTAAGTCTTTCATAAAATAATATTTCATTGAATTACTTAAACAATAAAATTTGAATAATTTCGGTGGTACGTTGTCATGTACGTTCCGGTGAAAAAGATTTTGACAATTTTTGAGCCCTTATATCGGGATTTTGGATCTTGAGTGAATAAATATTTCAGTGAAAAAAGAAATTGGAATAAAAAAAATTTTGGGAAAAAAAACATATAGAGAGAAAATATGGAGTTAAAAACTTTAATACGAAAAATTTTAGTAAAAAGTATCATTCTATATTGTTCCCCACTCTATTCCATTTCGTTCCCCGTTCTACTTCATTTCATTTCCAATTCAATCTCCATGCAATTTTCATTCCTTTCATTTCCACTTAAAATTAAATTTTCCAAAAATCTTTTTTTTCTGAAACAAACTTACACTTTTTTTATGCTCTTTACGGCTCTTAGAAACAGAATTTCCAACAAGTACTTTTTCCAAAATATTTTTTCACTTAAGAATACAGCATTCAAATTTTCACAGCATAGGATCATTATTTCAAGAAGTATAAAAAGTATAAAAAAACACTTTTCTACACCTCTAGAAACGGAATTTTTTAAAAATACTTTAGCATAGCAGATTGTTTTTTTCACCGAAGGACCCCACATTCCAAAATTCAAGCTTCTAAGACAATTATTAAAGGAACAAAAAAAAAAAATTAGTACCAAAATTACACTTTATTACCCCCGTTAGAAACGGAATTTCCAAAAAGTGCTTTTTCCAGTATGTTTTTTCTTCACCGAAGGATCCTACATTACAAATTGCAATTATCTAGGAATATTATTTCAGCAAATATAAAAAGTTTACTTTTTAACCCCGTTAAGAAACGGAATTTCCAAAACGTACTTTCCCAAAATTTTGGTTTTCACCGAAGAATTTTACATCCAAAAATTTAAGTTTCTAGAACCATTACGTCAGAAAATATCAAAATTACCGGAAGTACACTTTTTTAGCCATTTTACCCTACTAAGAAGCGGATTTGCCAAAAAGTATTTTTTCTAGAATGTTTTTTTACCGAATGATCCTACGTTACAAATTTCAAGATTCTAGCGCCATTACTACCGGGAAATAAGAACGTACCTAAAGTTTAAATTTTTACCCGTTCCACCCCCTAAGAAAAGGAAATTAAAAAAAAAATACTTTTTCCAGAATTTGTTTTCACTTAAGGATCGTACATTCCAAACATCAAGTTTCTATGATCATTATTTCAGGATATATAAAAAGTACCATAAGTATTATTTTTACCTCTAAATAAAAGGAATTTTCAAAAAGTACTTTTCCTAGAATGTTTTTTTTTTTGCAAAAGGTAATTTTTATAAAAGGTAATTTTTATAAAAGGTACTTTTTATTAAAGGTACTTTTATTACAAGAACCTTTTTATAAAAGATACTTTTTGTAAAAGGTACTTTTTATAAATGGTACTTTTTATAAAAGGAACTTATTATAAAAGGTACTTTTTATAAAAGTTACTTTTTATAAAAGGTACTTTTTATAAAAGGTACTTTTTATAAAAGGTACTTTTTATAAAAGGTACTTTTTATAAAAGGTACTTTTTATAAAAGGTACTTTTTATAAAAGGTACTTTTAATAAAAGGTACTTTTTATAAAAGGTACTTTTTATAAAAGGTACTTTTTATAAAAGGTACTTTTTATAAAAGGTACTTTTTATAAAAGGTACTTTTTATAAAAGGTACTTTTTATAAAAGGTACTTTTTATAAAAGGTACTTTTTATAAAAGGTACTTTTTATAAAAGGTACTTTTTATAAAAGGTACTTTTTATAAAAGGTACTTTTTATAAAAGATAATTTTTATAAAAGGTACTTTTTATAAAAGGTACTTTTTATAAAAGGTACTTTTTATAAAAGGTACTTTTTATAAAAGGTACTTTTTATAAAAGGTACTTTTTATAAAAGGTACTTTTTATAAAAGGTACTTTTTATAAAAGGTACTTTTTATAAAAGGTACTTTTTATAAAAGGTACTTTTTATAAAAGGTACTTTTTATAAAAGGTACTTTTTATAAAAGGTACTTTTTATAAAAGGTACTTTTTATAAAAGGTACTTTTTATAAAAGGTACTTTTTATAAAAGGTACTTTTTATAAAAGGTACTTTTTATATAAGGTACTTTTTATAAAAGGTACTTTTTATAAAAGGTACTTTTTATAAAAGGTACTTTTTATAAAAGGTACTTTTTATAAAAGGTACTTTTTATAAAAGGTACTTTTTATAAAAGGTACTTTTTATAAAAGGTACTTTTTATAAAAGGTACTTTTTATAAAAGGTACTTTTTATAAAAGGTACTTTTTATAAAAGGTACTTTTTATAAAAGGTACTTTTTATAAAAGATACTTTTTATAAAAGGTACTTTTTATAAAAGGTACTTTTTATAAAAGGTACTTTTTATAAAAGGTACTTTTTATAAAAGGTACTTTTTATAAAAGGTACTTTTTATAAAAGGTACTTTTTATAAAAGGTACTTTTTATAAAAGGTACTTTTTATAAAAGGTACTTTTTATAAAAGGTACTTTTTATAAAAGGAACTTTTTATAAAAGGTACTTTTTATAAAAGGTACTTTTTATAAAAGGTACTTTTAATAAAAGGTACTTTTTATTAAAGGTACTTTTTATAAAAGGTACTTTTTATAATAGGTACTTTTTATAAAAGGTTCCCCCCAAGAAACGCATTTTCCAAAAAGTACTTTTCCAGAATGTTTTTTTCACCGAAGGATCCTACATTCCAAATTTCAAGTTTCTATGACCATAATTTTAAGAAATAAAAAAAAGTACCAAAAGTACACTTTTTACCTCTTTTATCTAACTTAGAATCAAAATTTTCAAAAAGTGCCTTTCCATATTGTTTTTTAGCAAAGGATCCTACATTCCAAATTTCAAGTTTGTATGACCATTATTTCAGTAAATACAAAAAAGTACCAAAAGTACACTTTTTTACCCATTTTACCCCCGTAGAATCAACATTGGCCAGAAACCCATCCTTAGTGGATCTTTTTCTCGGGAGGATAACCTACATTGCAAATTTCAAGTTTCTAGGACTATTATTTAAGGAAATATAAAAAGTACCAAAAGTACAGTTTTTTACAATTTTTACCCCCTTAGAATCAACATTGGGAAAAATTCAGCCTTACTGGATCTTTATTCCGGGAGGTGAACATACAGTCCAAATTTCAAGTCACTATGACCATTATTTCAGGATATATAAAAAGTACCAAAAGTACAGTTTTTTACCCTTTTTACCCCCTTAGAATCAACATTGGCAAAAGTCCAGCCTTAGTGGATCTAAGTTCCGGGCGGTGAACATACAGTCCAAATTTCAAGTCTCTATGACCATTATTTCGAGAGATATAAAAAGTACCAAAAGTACAGTTTTTTACCCTTTTTACCCCCTTAGAATCAACACTGGCAAAAATCCAACCTTAGTGGATCTATATTCCGGGAGGTGAACCTACAGTCCAAATTTCAAGTCTCTAGCTTCAGCGGTTTGGGCTGGGCGATGATGAATCAGTCAGTCAGTCAGTCATTCACTCACTCACTCACCCAACTCTTTTATATATATAGATAAAAAAATAAAAATCTGCAAAAAAATCTAACAACTTTAATTGTAAAGTTTTTTTATGCAATTTTATATATTTGTATAAAGATGCAAACACTTATAGAGAAATGTTAGTAAAACGCAGTGTGGCTTGCAAAGATTCTATTGACAATTTTTTAAAGGAGTCTCTAGATTGATTTTAAGTTTATCTAGCGATAAAAGTCGGTCAGTCATTGTATATGAAAATCATTTTAAATTTGCATAAAAGTTGTGTCGATTTGTTTTTGCATATCTTGATATTAAATGCATAATTTTTTGTGTATTTGTAACTTTTAAATGCATATTTTAATTTTTTTTTGCCTATAAGTTTGCAAATAAAGAAAATTTATTCGTTTTTCAAAAACTTAACAATTTTATTTTTGAAAATGCATTTTTTTCTTAATTTGTTTTTTCATAAATTCTTCAAATTTCGTAAAAATATTACACATAAGTGTTGATTTAAATACCCAAGTAAAAATGTGAAGGATCAGTACTGATCCGAAAAATGGATCGCTAATATTAGATCAGTTTTAATCGGACGGATACAATTTCATTCGAAAAATGGGTTTATCTAATTATATTAACCCATTTTTCGGATGACATTGTATCCGTCCGATTAAAACTGATCTAATCTTAGCGACCCATTTTTCGGATCAGTACTGATCTTTCAAATTTCGGATCAGAACTGATCTTACTTGGATCAGTACTGATCATTCAAATCTCGAATAAGATGTGATATATAAAAATATATCTAAACATTTTTACTCGGGTACATATTCAAATATAGCATTCATATATGATTATTAGCTTGTCCCGAAAATTAAAAATTTTAGGGCATACTCCTCAGAGCTTCGAAGGATTTCACTCCTTAATTCGATTTTGCATTCTGAATGAAAATTTAGTGATTGCGTTCCCCAATCACATTTTAACGAATTTAATGAATTCACTTCAGACTCATTGTTTTATAAATATCGAATGCATTCAATGTTTTCTTCATTCGACTTTCAAAAATCGAATGCATTCACTTGCTAATGCAATCGATTTTCTTTTCATTCAATTTGAAAACTCGAATGGCTTATTCATTCATTGGATAAAAAACTTTAAAAAACTAACCAAGATAGAGCAAAACTGAGCCAATTTTTTGTCCATAGTACAACACACACTCCTCACACTTTTTGTCGTGTAGACAGTTAATATGTGCATTTTTAAAATTTTCGGGAACACAAATTTTTTTGGATTCAAAATTAGAGCCCATTAGGGTCATCGTATGTAAAGAGAGTCGGCGATACTTTGGACCAAAATTTGGCTCCGGTTTGGTCTATCTATTTAAAAAATCGATTGCATTCGCAGTGGAATGATAAATAATCGAATGCATTCGATTTCTCTAAATCGAATGACCAAGAAATCGAATGCATTCATTTTTTTCCATTTGATCGAATGAATTCCAAGGACTGCATTCAATGTTGATTTATGAAATCGAATGCACTCACTGACTATGAAAATGGAGTGGATTTTTTTGAGAATTCATTCGAAAAGGATTTCATTCTTCGAAGCTCTGATACTCCTAGAACGATGCTAATTAACAAACTGATTACGGGGGAAAAAATTAAATATTTTTTGGAGCTCATTTTCAGGGCGCAATTAGCGCTTGAAATTTGCATCTGTGGTGCATTTGGTAAAAGAAAATATTTTTTTTTTTTAAATTAGTGCCAAACGTTTCGTTAAGTAGAGTACATTGAGGAAAAATATTTATAAAGTTTTCATGGAGAAATTTTGGTCCTGCACACCGTTTTGAAATTTTAAAAAGGTGTGTAATTTAAAAAATATTTTTTTAAATTTGTATATAAGAGTTCTTTTAAGATTTTGTATAAAACGGAGTTTATGTTCAACCTGTTTTTTCAACCTGTTTTTACAAATATAGCATTCATATATGATTATTAGCTTGTCCCGAAAATTAAAAATTTTAGGGCATACTCCTCAGAGCTTCGAAGGATTTCACTCCTTAATTCGATTTTGCATTCTGAATGAAAATTTAGTGATTGCGTTCCCCAATCACATTTTAACGAATTTAATGAATTCACTTCAGACTCATTGTTTTATAAATATCGAATGCATTCAATGTTTTCTTCATTCGACTTTCAAAAATCGAATGCATTCACTTGCTAATGCAATCGATTTTCTTTTCATTCAATTTGAAAACTCGAATGGCTTATTCATTCATTGGATAAAAAACTTTAAAAAACTAACCAAGATAGAGCAAAACTGAGCCAATTTTTTGTCCATAGTACAACACACACTCCTCACACTTTTTGTCGTGTAGACAGTTAATATGTGCATTTTTAAAATTTTCGGGAACACAAATTTTTTTGGATTCAAAATTAGAGCCCATTAGGGTCATCGTATGTAAAGAGAGTCGGCGATACTTTGGACCAAAATTTGGCTCCGGTTTGGTCTATCTATTTAAAAAATCGATTGCATTCGCAGTGGAATGATAAATAATCGAATGCATTCGATTTCTCTAAATCGAATGACCAAGAAATCGAATGCATTCATTTTTTTCCATTTGATCGAATGAATTCCAAGGACTGCATTCAATGTTGATTTATGAAATCGAATGCACTCACTGACTATGAAAATGGAGTGGATTTTTTTGAGAATTCATTCGAAAAGGATTTCATTCTTCGAAGCTCTGATACTCCTAGAACGATGCTAATTAACAAACTGATTACGGGGGAAAAAATTAAATATTTTTTGGAGCTCATTTTCAGGGCGCAATTAGCGCTTGAAATTTGCATCTGTGGTGCATTTGGTAAAAGAAAATATTTTTTTTTTTTAAATTAGTGCCAAACGTTTCGTTAAGTAGAGTACATTGAGGAAAAATATTTATAAAGTTTTCATGGAGAAATTTTGGTCCTGCACACCGTTTTGAAATTTTAAAAAGGTGTGTAATTTAAAAAATATTTTTTTAAATTTGTATATAAGAGTTCTTTTAAGATTTTGTATAAAACGGAGTTTATGTTCAACCTGTTTTTACAAAAACTTAAAAAATGTTTAATAAATTATGCGTCTTCGAAGTTTCAGAACGTTGCGCTGGACCAAAGTTGCTCCATGAAAACTTTGTAAATATTTTTTTCCTCAACGAAACTTTTGGCACCAATCTCAAAAATAAAAAAAAAATTGTTTGACCAAATGCACTACGGATGCAAGCTATAAGAGCTGGTTGAGCCCTGAAGATGACCTCCAAAAATTTTTAAATTTTTTTCCAGTAATCAGTTCTTTAATAAGCATTGGTTTAGTCGTATACCAAAAGAAATTTCTTGGTTTCGGTACATGCTAATGATTATGATTAACATTTTTCGTCGGTTTTAAATAATCAAACTTATATGGTTAGTTTAATTTTTGCATTTCAAACATGTTTGAAACGCTTAAATTTTATTTTTGCATAATTGCATTTTAAATTCTTGCATTTTTTAAAAAATCTGTTTTATGCTAAATTCTTTAATGGCTCCATAAAATATTTAAAAGCTTTTTATTTTAATTTTTTTAATTGTGGGAGTTGTAAATAACACATTAAACAAAAAATAATTACACCGTCCGACAGCCAATATTAAACATGAGCCGGATGATATACGTCTGAAAGTAGAGATCAAATGTAGTAAAACTGCATTTACAGTTTTTCATTTCGTGATCCTGTTTCCTCTTAAAAGAACTTCAAAGTTTTAAAGGATACATTTTGTAAAATATTTTTGAAATATTTGAACTTGTCCTAGGATGCCACTGGTGATGGCAAATGAAAAATGAATATCTCCCCTTATTTTTCCATTTTTTATTTTGCCATAGCAGGATAAGAGGATGTGAATAAAGTCCTTTGAAAACTTTATCAAAATATTTTGTTGAAAATTTTAAATGAAGAATAAAGTTTTAAAAGGTTGTAACTTACCTAGTTTTTCCTGATATGTAAACAAAAATTTCGAGGAGATCCTCCTCTTTCATTTGATATCACTAGGGGCATCTAAGGACAAGTATAAATATTAAAAAAATATTTTGTAAAATTTAATCTTCTAAAACATTGAAGTCATTTTAAAAGGAAACAGGATCACGAAATGAAAAACTGTAAATGCAGTTTTACTACATTTAGTCTCTAGTTTCAAAGGTTTATTATCCAGTTTGTGTTTAACGACTTTTTTCATTTTTGTCGGACGGTGTTATAGTTTCAAAAATGTTTGTGCAATCTTTTTATAACAAAAAATTATTTTATGAAGTTATAAACTCAATTTTATAATTCGCCGATTCGATTGTGCGTACTTTACACCCAAAAATATGTATATGGATGTCAAAATTTATTAATAACCAGGGAAAGGAAGTTCATGCACTAAAAATCATGTTTTTAGCGCTAAAAATATGTATTCATTCTGGGACGAAATTCACAAGCTAATAAATTTTAGGAAAGGAGTTTTCTCAAACTCAAATTTTATTAAAAATAACTAAAAAATCATCCACCAATGAAACACTTTAAAATATAATTTTAGAAAACAAAAAAAAAAAAAAAAACATTTGTATGTTTATTTTAATTATATTTATTTAATAAATTTATTAATTTTAATAAAATTTATACACTCAAAAAAAAAAAAACCTTGTCAAATTACTAGAAAAAGTCTCGTATTTCCATTTTACCAATAATTGACAGTTTCCCTTGTATTTCCACAAATAATTTTCGATCGAAATTTATATTTTTTTTTGTAATTTTACAGTTTTTCTTGTAATTTTACAAATTTCCAAGGTTTTTTACAAAAATGCCTGCGAATTTTCTACTTTTGCCCAAAACATAAAATCATGATAATGTTTTGCGGAAGATTTGGGTATACTTGCCATAGCAAAGTTTTTTTTAGAAAAAATAATGTTATATTACTTAGCTATTCCATGCAAAACGAATTGAAATATCAGTCGAGGACCCCATGAAAAAACCAAAAGAGCTGTACATTTCTTAAGTAAGTGCAAAAATAAGTGCAAAAAAGTGTTTTTACATTTTGGAGAGTATAAAAGATTCGGCACAAAAGAATATAACACTCTCACTTGTTTTATGTACATTTGATAAACAAATGGAAAAGTTTTATGGTAAAAAAATATTTTTTTTCACGAAAAACAAAATTATGTTTAAAAAAATTTAATGAACCAAAAATTTTTGGTGAAAAAAAATTTTGATGGAAAAAAGTTTTTGATGAATTTTTTTTATGAAAAGAAAACTGAAAAAAAAAAATTTTTTTGGTGAGAAAAAAATTGATAATAAAAAGTTTGATAAAAAAGTTTGATAAAAAAGTTTAATAAAAAAATTTGATAAAAAAAATTGATGAAAAAAATATGATAAAAAAAAAATTTATGAAAAAAAATTTTGATGAAAAAAAAATTTGATGAAAAAAAAATTTTATTGAAAAAAAAAGTTTATGAAAAAAAAATTGATGAAAAAATAAAAAAAATGATTCAAAAAAAAAAATTGATGAAAAAAAATTTTTTGATGAAAAAAAAAAAAAAAAATTTGATAAAAAAAAAACAATTAATGAACAAAAAAGTTTGGTGAAAAAAAAATTGATGAAAAAAAAAATTGATGGGGAAAAATGGATGAAAAAAAAAAAAAATATAATTAAAAAAAATTTTTTTTTTTTTGTTGAAAAATAACATTAGACACCAGCCTAAAAACATTATCATGTTAAAAAAATCTAGTAAATTTACGAGAGCTCCTTGTAAGTTTTATTTCGCCAAAAAAGTTGTAAATTTACAATGTTATTGGAAAAAATCTTGTAAAACTACAAAAAAGATCGTAAGTTTTACTAAGAATTCTAGTAAAATAGGAGGTAGCAAAAAATCTAGTAAAGTCACGAAACCTCCTTGTGAGTTTTATCGCATCAAAAAAAAATTTAAATTTACAATTTTATTAGTAAAAAGCTTGTAAAATTACAAAATTATTGGTAAAAAAGCTTGTAAAATAATAATATATTAATTCACTTCTAATAAAAACAAAAACCCGTAAAACCGGTTGCCCGGGTTTTTATAACAAAACCGATTTAATTTTTTTTGATTTTTCAAAAAACCAAAAACCGGTTTTAGAAAATTTTAGTTTTTCGGATACTCTAATTAGCACAGTATTGAAAAGATGTATATTTTTAATTATCGCATTATTTGTTTGCCTTAATGAAATTTAAAATTAATTTAAAAAATCAGTTATTTTTGAAGAAAAAATGTTGTAAATACAAAAAAAAATAATTTTTTATCAAAAAACACATTTTTTAGTAATGTCCAAACATACTTTAAAGCTAAAAAAATAAAAATTAAAAAATAAATATTTTCAGTTTGATTGGAACTTTTCGATTTTCAAGTCAAAAAAGGAATCCAAAGACATTGCCCTATAGGAGCAAAATTAAATATTGACCCCAAAAGGCATATTTTTCTGCACCGACGATTTTGAAATTCGAAAAAGTTAATTTTGCTCCACCCCAATTGTGGAGAGTATTTTTAATTTGGCACGATCTAATTTAAGCAGCATTTCTACCTGTTTTTTTTTTTAATTTAATTCTATATTATATTACTTATTTTGTACCGTTATTCTTAAATTTTCTAAATTTGAATAAAATATTAAAACAAGAACCATTTTATGATCAATATAAAACTAATTAATTCAAGGTCGTTAGTTAAATAGAAATATTTTTTTTTTTAGTTTTTATTACCAAATTAAAACAACTAGAAAATTTCTATGTTCTCACTTTTAAATTTCATAATGTTGATAACTTTTCTATTTTTTTAATACAACTAAATTACCAAACTAACAAGGGAAGCATCTCAACCCTTTTGAACCGATTTGAATGAAATTTAAAATATATATAAAAGAGACATTTCTGTTGGGGGGACTTTTCCCGCAGAAAAAGTTTGAAACTTTTCATAAATAACGATCGTAAAGAAATTTCTGAAAGAAAGTTCGAAATATTTTGACCGACACTGTAGTTATATATGCTGATTATTTAGGAAATGTTTCAAGTATATAAAAATATTTTATGACTTCTTAAGGAAATTTCACATTAAGATCCCAAAGAAATTCTAATGAAATTGAATTATACTATTGAAATGCAAATATTAAAACACCGGCTGGTTTTTTTTTTTTTTTTTTCTATGTTCACAATTATGGATTATTATGTCATAATACCCGTATTGTCAAATATTTAGTGCAATACTAAAAGTATTTTTAAACAAATCCAGTTTTCGAAAAAAGTTTAGTCTAAACAAGTTGTTTTGAGTTTTAGATTTTAATAAAAAAAACGTCTGCAGTACACTTAAACGTTTCAGTAGGTGAGTGCAGCTGTTTTGTAGGTCAACTTAATTTGCAGTAAAAATAACTATAAATTGTAGTGAATCTATAACTGAGAAAATTTTTAAAATTACTAATAAACTAAATGCAAATAAAGGTTTTTGTAATTGTTTCTTTGTGTTTAGTTAAAATCTATTTGATTTTAAAGCAATTTAAATGGTAGTAAATTTGACTGTCATTTTTTTTGCAGTGTAGAATAGAGGTTTTAAAATTATAACAGATTAAACAATTATAACAGTTTTTTGGTTCCAATAATGTTGTATAACGAGCTTCTCTATTTAAGACATACTTATTGTTAGTGAATTAACTTTTTTTTAATATTTATATTAATTGGTGATGCGTTTGTCTAGAATTTTTTTTAATTTTTTATTGTTGCTAAAATTATTTACGACTTGATAGAAACCCATAAATTTATATTAATTATTTTTTTTATAACTGGTATGTTTTGATTAAATTAATTTTGTACAGACTAAATAATTAGGTTTGTTGTAGAAATCGAGAACGAACGAAATTTCACTCGGTATATTTCTGAAAAATTTAAACTTGTAATTAAACTACACTCAAAAAAAAAAAAGTGAACTAAAAACTGGGAAAGTTAACTAAATAATGAGAAAAAGTGGGTATGATATGGCTCCAAAGATTTTTTTCATTCTTTTTAGTTTATATTTTTCTTTAAAATAGGAAAAACAATTTTAACTAAAAAATAGATAAATTCTGAGAAGTTTTAACTTAATTTTAAGAAGTTTTTAAAATTTTTTTTTAACTAAACTCTAAGAAAGTGTATATGAGTTTTTAACTAAATTCTAAGAAGTTTTTACTAAATTCTAAGCAGATAAATATTAGTTTTTAACTAAATTGTAAGAGTTTTTAACTTAATTCTAAGATGTTTGGGATCGGACCGAATGGGTCCACGCCTCATGGGTCCAGACCCCATAGGTCCAGACCCCATTGGGTTTGGACCCGATGAATCAGTAAAGGTCGCCATAGAGTTTGATCCAAAACTTTTGTCCGTTTTGCTTTACCTTGCTTAGTTTTTGAGATACGGGAATTTGGGGTCTAATAAGGTCTTGAGGGTCTTGAGATTTCGCCATTTTCAAATGTTTAGCTAAATTCTAAGAAGTCCGCTTCCTCAATTCTAAAAATGTGAAATTCGGTGAAGTTATTTGTAGAAATTTTAACTTAACATGAACAAAATTTTGTGTGAACATATATTTAAGAAATGTGTCTTAAAAATATATACATTAGACTGCCCAGAAAAAAAGCGAAGTTTTTATTTTCTTGGGGGATACCTGCAAATTTTGTTCCTTTTTGTGCAAAAAAATTTCGGTTTTTTTTTTTGGGATTTTTAAAATAATATCTAGAGGTCGCGAACTCGCGTTTTATAACGATTTATTTTTTTTTGAGTTTTTTATTATTTTAAATTGTTAAATATGGTTAATATGATAAAATATTAATAATTTCAGCCAAAAAAAAATTTAATTAAAAATTAAATATCGCTCATTCCATGAGATGTCTCCCAGCATCTAATCAAATGTTCCTTAATTTATTTGAAATTTTGCACACATGAACACTATGAAGCTATTAAAATAAATCAGTTGTTAGTTCCGAGAAAATCCGTGAATTCGCGAATATATTCGCGTTCGCGAATTCGTGGATTTCCGCGAAACTAAAAACGAATTTATTTTAATTGCTCCATAGTGTACCTGTGTGCGAAATTTCAAATAAATTAAAGAACATTTTATTAGATGCTGGGAGACATCCCATGGAATGAGCGATATTTAATTTTTAATTTATTTTTTTTTTGTCTGAAATTATTAATATTTTATCATATTAATCATATTTAACAATTTAAAATAATAAAAAACTCAAAAAAAAAAAAAATCGTTATAAAACGCGAGTTCGCGACGTCTAGATATTATTTTAAAAATCCAAAAAAAAAAACGAAATTTTTTTGCACAAAAAGGAACAAAATTCGCAGGTATCCCCCAAGAAAATAACAACTTTGTTTTTTTCTGGGCAGTCTAATATACATGTTTCTTAGATTTGGAGAAAATTTCTTTGGCAGTAAGAATTTTTTTCTTATACTTAAGAAGTCCATTTTAGGAAAACTATTTATAAGTACACTCAAAAAACTATGTCAACTGTTTGCAGTTTATTTAAAAAGTTTTACGTTTAGTCATTTTTAAAAGAAAAAACATTTGTTTGATGTTCAGTTTTTATTAATAACTACTTCTGTCCTTTGTTTCAAAAATAACACACTAAAAAATAAAGACTTTCATTAACATTTAATTTTTAAAGTCATTTATTTTTGTTCTGTAAATAAAAACTACTGATTATTCTTTAAATTTTTAATGATTTGTGTAAGTAATTTTTTTTTAAATTATTGGTATTTCTTAATGAGATATCATTAGTGTTTACCTACACAAGTAGGTTTTTTTTTTTTTTTTTAAAAAATTCCAAAAATTATTTATAGAAATATAAAAACATGTTTGTATCAACTTTGGCACGATGGGTGGAGTGTCTGGCCAGAATGTAGTTGATTGCGGGATCGTTTTCCCAAAATTTTATTAAAAATTTTTAAAAAAATATTTCAATAGAAAATTGTAAACAATAACCTACGAAATCATTAATTTTTAATGTTTTCGTAGGTTATTTTTTTTGGAATTTGTTGGTAAAAATAACAGAACTATCATTAATTCTTAATGTTTTCGTAGGTAATTTTCTGCGTATTTGTTGGTAAAAATGAATAAAAAAAAACGTAATTTTTAAATGTTTAATGTTATTTATTTTAGAAATTTTTTTTTAAATAAATGAATAATTACTGGAATGGTTTTCAATTGTTTATTCACTGGTTTTAAATGTGTTTTTCATTTGTTTTTGCCTACAAAATATTTTGAGTGTACATAAACTAAAATTGTTTTCTCATATTTAGGAAAATTTCCCATTTTTTAGTTACATTTAACTTAATTTTAGGAAATTTCATAAAAAAATTTTCAAAGAAATTATTTCCTAAATTTTTGTTATGTCTTTTTCAGTGTAGTTCCCGAGTAAAAACTGATGTGATCTTGTCTGATATGCTTTGATGTGATGATATGTATAATTAAATCTGATCAGATACAATTAAATGTAAAATTTGTGCCAATGCACTATAGGAAATTTTACCCTTTTTTTGGCCAAAATTATTTACAGCCAAACGGCTGGACCGATTTGACTGATTTTCTTTATTTGACTTTTGGAAGACTCTTTAGAGGGAGGGAGTGACTCTTAAAGGTTTTCATACACTCAAAAAAAAAAAAAATTAGTAAAGTTACCTAAAAAATTACCTAATAATTAGTTCCAAACAGGGTTCCCGGGTTATAAGTTGCCGCATCTAAGATTTTTTAGATCCCTGATAGATTATATGGTTTTCTAAACTGTTTTTACAATATTTTTTTTTTTTGAGTGTACACTAACTTTCGAAGATAACAGTAGAAATTTATTTTAACAATGTTAAGAAGTGTCAAACAAATCTACTTTTTAATAAGGATTTTATTAAAAAATTTTATTTTTGAGTTCCAAGTCGTCAACTACATTTCAAAATGCCACTACGGGCAGCCGTAGATGATGCAAGAGCTAGGGGCTCAACTTCCCTATTTAGATCTTTAGAGATTTCTGCTGTAACTCATATTTTTGTTCTCGCAGATTTTGACAAAAAAGTTAATTGCGGTCGCCCAGGTTTCGATTTAGTGGAGGCAGGCTGCGTTTCAAGTTTTTTTTAGCCAAGTATTGCCTTTAAGCCAAACAGCATGCTGTCTTTCAAAAATTTTCAAACTCCTACAACTTTTAATCCTTTTCATATTTATATTTGAACAAAATATTCTTAATTCCTCCTTTATATATTGTTTAAAGTTTTCGAAACATTCACTCTCAGCAATGTATGAAAAGAAATGGTCAGAAATAGCGGCTCCTTATCCACCTCTGCTTTATTTCTCTCGCCATGTATTAAATAACTCTGAATTTGGCACTCAGTAGTCACCTGGAAAAATGGGTATAAAAAAAAAGTTTGCACATATCCGACCTTGAAATTTTTTAAATTCGGAAGGTAATTGATTGTCCTAGAGAACTTTTATGGTTTTATAGCTAACATATGCTATAATTTTTTTTAAAGTCAAAATAAAATTCCAATTCATACTTCAATAAGTTCATCTTAAGGTCACTTCAATTTTTCCAATAAAATCGATCTAATAGATGAGTTCACCAACATTTCACTATTTATCATTAAAGTACTCACCTTTGACATTATTTTCCATTTTTTAGTTTTTAAAAACTATAAATTCTTAATATAAAAACTTTTGTTAGAAGCTATCACAAAATTCGCTGCTCTCAATCGTTATTTCATAATTAAGTAAGAAATTGCAAGAAAAACTACTGATAAAGTGACAGTACATCAATTCTGTCGAAAAATTGAGAAAGAATTGTTTACTTTGTTAAGTTTTTTTTATATTAATGTGAAAAAAAATAATGTTTGCAAAAATTTTAATTTTGACTTTTGGCCAAAAAATGGGTAAAATTTCCTATAGTGCAATGTAGGCCAATTCCGAGATATATTCAAGATAATTTTAAGAATTTCTTGGTATTTTAGAAACTTTTTACCAATAATTTTGAAATTTTACAAGCTTTTTACCAATCAAATTGTGATTTACTAGATTTTTTGCTACCTCCTATTTTAAGAAAATTTCTAGTAAAAATTACGAGCTTTTTTGTAATTTTACAAGCTTTTACCCAATAAAATTAAAAATTTACAACTTTTTTGGCAAAATAAAACTTTGAACGAATTCTCGTGAATTTACTAATTTTTTTTTTTGTAAAAAAAAGTTGAAAATTTGTTAAATAACAAAAAAAAATTGTAAAAATTTGTTAAATTACAAAAAAAAATGTAAAATTAAAAAAAATGTAAATTTCAATAGAAAAGTTTTTCTTAAAAAACAATGAAAACTGTAAAAGATTGGTAAAATGGGATTACGAGACTTTTTCTAGTAATTTGACATGGTTTTTTTTGTGTGTAGATATAAACAGATCAGATTAGATCTAAACAACGGCAATGGTGCGTCATAGAGGTGTCATTTGCAAGACCGACCCCATTAATTTTTACGCCTAAACATTTTTTTGGAACAAACTAATACCCTATCTCAAATTTCTAAATTACATTTTTTAAAATTTGCTCCAACTGCTCTAACTGCCCAAAGAGTGCTCTTAGAGCAATAAAATGTACGACCGCCCCACAATATTTTTTTAGTCCAAACATTTTCTGCTCCATATGTAGTTTACGAGTGCTCCCACTTAAATTTTGATGAGTTAAAAACGGAACGACAAATTTATAAGAAAGAACATTAAAAAAAAACCTGTGCATAAAATATTAAAATTAAGCTAAATTTTTTTTTTTTTTAAATTTTGGAAATCATAAATATTTATTAGATTTTCCAAATAAATTAACAGCGCTTCTCAAAAAAATTTTAATCTGACAAATTTCATCAATCACTTTAAACATGAATGAGAGGTAAAAATCACTTAACCCAAACTTAAATACAATGTACCTACTTTTAGATTTTTGAACAAGAAGCTGTAAAACATGTTATAACATGAACACTTGATTTAAACAAATGAAAAATGTTTTTTAAATTAAATTTTCAAAAAAAAAAAAACCACAAAGATAATAATGATGAAAATTCTATATAAAATGAAGATGACCATTATGATCATAAGCATACAAAAAAACTATGTCGAACACCAAACAAATTATTAAATGTTTATTTAATAATATATATAAAAAGTAGACACACAAATTTTGATACATGAAAATTTTGCCGCCAAAAAACATAGCATCGAACAAGTTTTTTTTCAACACTTAAAGATAATTTTTTTTTTACAATTGTATTTTGATACCCTACACTTACGAGGGAGGTCTTTCAGAGAGCACCCACCGATTGTTCTGAAGCTTGCATACGGTAAAGAGGGAATGAAAATAAGAGTTACCTGTTTTTTTTTCAGCTGCGCAATCTCAAATTTATGAAAACATAAGGGCTTTCGGGAAAATCCGAATAAAGTCCAAACTAGCAGGAATTTCGCCAAACGCAAAACTACGGGTCAGATTAATTTTAATAAAGATTATAATATATGATTTTGGCAGTCATACGAATATAACTCTCCATATAAACTATACCAAAGTTTTTACTTTTTTGAAAATAAGAAAATAAAGAAGCGGAATTTAGGCACGGTCGATACACCATTGAATAGGCCTTCAAAAAAATCTTTCGATCTGTATAGAATGTTCATATACTGACGCATAGTGAAATTTAATGCACGAAATATTCGTAAAACATTTTAACCTTTTAACTGCCTTCTTTCATACACTTTTAATGTATTTCTTTTCAAAAATGACAAAAAATACCCCTTAAAACGGGAGTTAGCGGGTTAACATGGTCGAAGAAAAGAATCGTTATACAATTTTATAAAACAAATCTGAATAAAATTTTTAATTTAGAAGTATATTTGCACTATTTTTTCGTGTTATTTGACACTGCGATGGTAAAAAAAATCGATAAAAATATGTTTCTTTATATTTTTCGATTTTTAGGCATTTTAAGAATTTGCGCATGTCGCACAAACTTTAAACCCTCCACTCTAGTGATAGAAGGTTGTCATTCCGTTTGTAACACCTCAAAATATTGGTTTAGGACCCCATAAAGTACATATGGGGCATTCCATGTCAAATCGGACACTTTGAATTTTTTTTTTTTAGATTTTCCAAATTTGTGTACAGTTTTTAGTACCCTTCAAAAACTCTTTCGTGGTAAATTGTCAGATTTTTTTGATGACCCGTTCAAAAGATATCGAAATTTTAAAAATTGGTAGTTTGTTCCTTTACTCAAACTTCTTCAATAATGGTCCAAATTTCAAATTTTTTTTTCAAAATTTTTGTTTTTTACGTACTTAAAAAAAAAAAAAATCCCAAAAAATTCTTAAAGGCGCTCTAGTATGCGATTTTTAAGTTTTAAAATTAAAATTTCATTTTTGAAAATGTTTGTACTCTTCGATTTTTTTGAAATTTTTTTGTGTAAAACTTCTATCGATTCTACAAATTTTTTGCCCAGGAGAATCGTGGGATAACGATTATTACTATTTTTTTAAATTTTTTTGAAAAATTTTTATTGTAATTTTCCAATCTTAAAATCATGTCTACTGCTCCAATGGTGCTGCATAGAGGGGTCATTTATAAGAACGACCCCAATTAATTTTTATGTCTTAACATTTCTTTGGAACAGTACCCTATCTCCAATTTCTAAGGGGGCTCCCACACAAAACGACATTTTTTAAAATTTGCTCCAACCGCTCTAACTGCCCTAATAGTGCCCTTAGAGCAACAAAATGTGTGACCGACCCACAATATTTTTTTAGTCCAAACATTTTCTCTGAACACACCTACCCTCTATCTCTAATTGTTAAGGCGGTCCCCATACAATTTTTTTTATTTTTTTGTAAATTTGTTTTATTTAATCAGCTTCTACCGGTCCAATGGTGCGTCCGAGAGGGGTCATTAGTGAGACGGACCCACATTTATTTTTACCCTCCAACATTTTTGTATAACATACCACAGCCCTATCTCAACTCCCTAAGGAGGATTCCATTCAAAATTACATTTTTATAAAATTTGCTCCAACTGTTATTTGTCTGGGAGCCTACTTAGGGAGTGGAGATAGGGCTTAGGTATGTTTTAAAAAAATGTTGTAGGGTAAAAATAAATGGGGGTCGGTCTCACAAATGACCCCTCTCGAACGCACCATTGGGCTGGTAGACGCTGATTAAATAAAACAAATTTACAAAAAATAAAAAAATAAATATATGGGGACCGCCTTAACAGTAAAAGATAGAGGGTTAGTGTGTTCAGCGAAAATGTTTGGACTAAAAAAATATTGTGAGTCGGTCACACATTTTGTTGCTCAAAGGGCACTATTAGGGCAGTTAGAGCGGTTTGAGCAAATTTTAAAAAATGTCGTTTTGTGTGGGAGCCCCCTATAGGGGGGAGATAGGGTATTGGTTTGTAGATAGGAGATAGGGTATTGGTTTGTACCAAAGAAATGTTAACACGTAAAAATTAAGAAATAAGACAGACGTCTTATAAATGACCCCTCTATGACGCAACATTGGAGCAGTAGAAATGATTTTAAGTTTGGAAAATTACAATAATTTTTTTTCAAAAAATTTTAAAAAATAGTAATAATCGTTATCCCACAATCCTCCTGGGCAAAAAATTTGTAGAATCGATTTTACACAAAAAAATTTCAAAAAAAATCAAAGAGAACAAACATTTTCAAAAATGAGATTTAAATATTTAAACTTAAAAATCGCATATTAGAGCGCTTTTAAGATTTTTTTTGATTTTTTTTTTTTTTAATTACTTGAAAAAACAAAAATTTTGAAAAAAAAAAAAATTAAATTTGGACCATTTTTGAAGAAGTTATGAGTAAAAGAAGTTTGAGTAAAGGAACAAACTACCAATTTTTAAAAATTCGATATCTTTTGAAATCAAAAAAATCTGAAAATTTACCACGAAGGAGTTTACCTGGTTAGGTTGGTATTGCAATCCAGCGAAATCGGTCCAGTGGTTCAAAAGTTATGAGCAAAAGACTAAATTTCGGCTAGGGTTTTTCATGAATTTATGAGATAAAAAACACGCTAACTTTCGAAAGACAATTCTGATGAGGCTGAAGCTTGGCATATATTTATCGTTCCCCTGGCCTGGTTTGTATTGAATTTCAGCCAAATCGGTCCAGTGGTTAAAACGTTATTAGCGAAACCGTGAATTTAAGATTAGTTTCACCTTAAATTCACGTGTTGAAAACCCGTTAAACATGTTTTAAAAACATTGGTAAGTCACATAAATATATTACAACGTATTTTTGTCACTCAAAAATATTTTTAAAACTAAAAACAAACAAAAAAATACACTCAAAAAAAATTTTACACTCAAAAAAAGTTTTGCAAATTATTTTTTTTTTTAAATTACTAAAAAAAGTTTTTTTACACAAAATAAAGTATTTCAAATCAAAAATGTTATTTTTTCACGTTAGAAAATTTACTATCACTTAAAAACGACATTGTGGAGGGTATTCATAGATTTGGTCAAGTCGAATTTAACTTCTCTACTTGTTTATATTTTGAAAAATGGACTAAAATGACCCTTAAAACGGCAGTTAAAGGGTTAATATGTTTTAAGAAAAGAACTACCATACAATTTCACCGAAGACATCAAAAATTTCAGTGGGCCATAGACATGAAGTCCCAACTGACTTTGCAAAACCCTTTGTTGATTTTGTCTATTTTCTGGTCTACTTCATATGGCAATGAAGCCATTGATGTTAATTATTTTTGTTGCACAGTGTTACCTTTAATTCAAAAAATAATAAATTCATTGATTTGTGTCGGAGATATTTTTATATAAGTAAAACCACTTAAAAAGTTGAAAATTTGAAGAGTAAGCAATATCTCGAAAACGGTTCTACTTTTGACTTCATTTTTGGCTTCAGGGCAAGTTTTTACATGGAAAATAAGTAGTAGTATTGTGTATGTTCTAACTCAAGCAGAAGAGCTGCAGAGGAGCGACAGAGCTCCGAGCAGAGAATAGGCAGATCTCCAGACATAGAATGGGCAGATCTCCGGGCAGATGATCAAATTACGGGCAGATCTCCGGGCAGATGATTAAAATACGAGCAGAGGATCATATTGCAAGCAGAGGACCGGCGCTCAAAATACGGACATATCTTCAGGCTGAGGATCAGTAGGGGAGCAACATAGATCCTATTTTTTTCAGAAATTTTCATTTTGCAATTTTTTTTTTTTTTAATAATCTTTTTGACATTGTGTAGGATATCTACATATTCGGCAAGTTTGAATTTAACGTTTTAACTTGTTTTTTTTTCTGTATATGAATGTCTAAATTATATGGTAAACATATCTGTTTTTTTTTTTTGTGTGTTAAAAAAGACAAACTGTTTTTCAATCAAACAAATTTTTTAAAGATTTTTCAACACAAACAACTTGTCGTAGAATTTCTTAACAATTTAATAAAATTACATACAATCACCATTAACAATCCATCCCAAACATCCTTGAGTATCTTTCAAAAAAAAAAACACTGGAACAAAACCACAAAAAAAAACTGAAGATGCAAAAAAAAAAAATACAAAGTGTAGTTTACCGGCCAGGTTTTTTATTGGATTATTTTTTTTCACATAAATCTTTATTAAATTTTGGAAAATATTTTAGAAAAGTTGTATGACCAACATTAAATCTCTTAAGAATTTATAGTAGTTTGAAGATTTTTTTAACTGTGTAATTACGTTTTTTTTTTTGTAATAGATTTTGTTTTTAATTTTTATGTTAAAAAAAAAAACTTAAATGTTTTTTTACAAGTAAAACATCACCATGTTTGAGTTGCATAAAAAAAAAAAACCGGACAGTTTCCACAATTAGATGATGTTGAAAAAGAAGACGCCACACATTATACATTTTACAAGCATTTTCAACATTCTTTGTTCAAAAGCATCAAATGACAAGTAATAATTAATTGTTGGCTTATTAGGTAGTGCTGCAACACTCAACATTAAAATTTTGTAAAAAGACTGAGATTTTGCAGATTTTTCTGTTAAAGGGTCGCACAGTGGGTTCGATGGTACCCAAAATGGCGATTAATTCAGATAAGCAGTAGTTTTAGAATATTATATTTTTTTATTGATGACCTAATATAAACACGTAAAAATACACATTTTGGAAAAAAAAAATTGGAAAAAAAAATTTTTTTAACCTGTTAGGCGTTTTTTTGTTTTTCGGAAAAAAGGGTTATAGTTCACAATTTTTGCTGTAACTTTGGAATGAAAAGCGATAAATTAATAAAAAAAAAATGGAAATTAAAGTGTACATAATGTGCTATCAAAGTAATTAAAGAAAGAACGCATAATGTGTATTTATATTATTATAATTTTTTTTTTAAATCCAATTTTTGTTTTTCACAAAATCTCATAAATGTACAAACTTATCTGAAAAAAGTGATTTATGGGAATATTATAGTTTTTTATTAACGAATTATCATAAATACATAAAAACACAGCATTTTAGAAAAAAAAATTTAACAAAAAAATTTTTTTTTTTTTAATCTTTTAGTTGTTTTTTATGTTTTTGGAAAAAAAAACACGAAACCCTTGAACATGTAATAAAGCTACAAAAAACAACTGGAGGGGACGTTTTATTGGCTTATGGGGGAGGGTTTACCATGAGACTATGGGGACTCCTTCCCCTCGCGATAAACGTTGCCAAAAAAATAGATGTCAGTTTTTGCACCTAATTAAAAAAAATTTATCATTATTTAAATTATTTTTTCTATACACGCCCCCAAAAAGGGGCGGACCGAAAAAATTGACATTCCTGATCCCCCTTGGTTCAAATTCAGGTCGATGAACTTCATATGGCATTAAAATGTTTCATTTATTGAACAAATATACAAATAAAACTTTTAAAAAAAATATTTTTCTGGGGTAGTTTTAGTTCTTCAAGGGGGAACTTTTTCCCCCCTGGTCGGATTTTGCTCGTTCAAGAACTTAACCAGCCTATGATCATTATACATATTTGTGAAAAACTTCAGGATTCTAGCTCTTGTTTTATGTACTTTATTGTGTGCTCAACAACAGACGGATGGACGGACACACAGTTAGTCACAGAATGTCTTAGAATCGATCAGTGATCAATAATATACACTTTAAGGGGTCCTAGACCCATATTTCGATGCGTTACATACGGAATGACAAAGTGAGTGTAAGCCCATACTGTAGTTGAAGGGTATAAACACACATATAATGGTCTTGTTTAATAAATGATACCCAGACTTTTTACACAAAAATGGGAATAAAAAAAAAGGGCCGGGCATTGTCTGTACTTTTTTTGCTTTCAAATAAAAGCTGATATCCTTTACTTTTTTAAAATCCACAAAACTAATTCCAACTATTACTAACTTAATATGTGTGGTCCATTAAATATGGAAAATATCCCAATTACGGACCCTTTTTAAAAAAATTATTAAAAACGTTAAGACACTATTTTTATAAACAAAAAAAATTTTACAATTTAGTTTAATATCTGGTGTTTAAGGTTCCATTATAAAAGATTTTCTTTTAAAAGACTTAATACTACTAATAATCGCATGAATTGTAAATAATTTAAATTTTTTTTAGTTTTTTCAAAGACTGCAATAATTTGGTAACTTTGACAGCTCACCGAAAAAAAAGTAAACAACTTAGTTGATTGATTTTGATAACTAATGTTGCAGAATTTTATCTACTTTTACCCCATACCAAATTTTATAACAAAAACTTCATTTATAAATTTCAATTAATCGCCACTTTGGTACCATTTGAACCCAATGTGGGTCGGACCGTGCATATGGCACAAAATTATTTAATTTATTGAACAAATATACTAGAGATGGACAGATTAGACCGTGATTCATGCGTGATCACGCGTGAGTGAATTAAATTTAAACCACGTGATTGTGAGTGAGTGTGAGTGGAGAAAAAAATGCGTGAGTGGGTGTGCGTGATTAAGATTTTTGCGTGAGTGAGTGTGCGTGAGTCAATTTGCGTGATTTATTTTCTCTTCATATTTCCTTTCGTAGCAGAAGAGCAACAAAAAAATTTTAAAATTTGGCTTAACTTAAGATTTTGTTCCGAAAAATGCAAAAAAAATATGTAAAATTTCGCTGAACTTTAAATTTTGCTCAAAATTTTGAAAGATTTTTTAAATTTAGGTTTTAGATTTTTTTTTGTATAAATAAGAGTTTCGTGAGTGTGAGTGAAGTTTGCGTGAGTGCACGAGAGTGGGAGTTGTATAAAATTTACTCGCGTGATTGTGAGTGAGGGTGAGCAGAAAATATATGATCGTGAGTGAGTGTACGTGATTCAAAAATTCCTGTCATGAGCGTGAGTCATAAATCACTCACATGCCCATCTCTAAAATATACCAAAATAACATTTGAAAAAATTGCTTTTCTATTTGATTTCTAGTTTTAGTTTTTTAAAGGGGGGAACTATTTTCACCCTAGTCCGATTTTGCCCATTTCCGATTTTATGACCACAAGACATTGCCAGGCCAAGCTTCAGGAGTCTCTGTTTTTTCGAACTGTATCATGTTCTTTATAAACGGACTGACTAACATTTCAAAATTTTAAGGGGTTGTTTGTATAGAGGCTATGTCTACACCATTTACAGATGTAACTCGTAAAAGGTCAGTTGTAATTCGAAAATTCTACTTGTAATTTGAAAATTTCATTTGTAATTTAAGGAATCTGTAACTTGAAGATTATGCTTGTAATTCGAATATTCCATTTGTAATTCAGAAATTCCAATTGTAAATCAAAGATTTCATTTGTAATTGTTATTCGAAAAAGATCAATTGTAATTATAAAATGATTAGTTGTAATTCGAAAAAGATTAATTGATTTTCGAAAAAGATCCATTGTATTTCGAAAAAGATAAATAGGAAATCGAAAAAGATCAATTATAATACGTAAAACATCAATTGTTATTCTAAAGAGATCAATTGTTATTTGAAAATGATCAATTGTAATTCGAACAAGATTATTTTGATTTCGAAAAGGATCAATTGTAATTGAAAAGAGATCAATTGTTATTAAAACAAAAAAAAAACAATTGTATTTCGAAAAATATCAAAAATATCATTTCCATTGATAATTTTCGAACTACAATTGGAATCTTCGAATTACAATTGCTCTTTTTCGAATTACAATTGATTTTTTTTGAAATTGATTTTTTTGAATAAAAATTGATCTTTTTATACCCTCCAACCACAGAATGGTCATTCTTTTTGTCACATACCGAATATCGGTTGGCGACTTAAACTCCTGAAGTTGGGCACGAATACTTACGTCTTAGAGAATCGGGGTGGTTCAAAAAGTAAAAAAAAAAATTTGTATCAGAGGGGAGTAGGGAAATGATAATTGTTGGAATCAAAACGGGCCTTATGACCTCCGAGTGAATTCGCCAAATTGGCGGACGCCCATCAAGTCTAACCTAACGTGTTATCTAACCTAACGGATCAGAAGAAAAAAAGCATTCCTTGAAGAAATAAACCAACCTCTTAATAACGGCAAGTTTTGCATATTTTTATACCCTCCAACCACATTATTAGAGTATTGAGGTGGACCTCCAATGTATGCGAAAATTGAAAACTCATCTGTTTAAAAATCGGAAGCCAATTTTGTGTTAGGTTAAGTTAAACTAGTACACTCAAAAAATTATGTCAATCACTGTTTGTAGTTTATTTCAAAAGTTTTCCGTTTAGTCGTTTTTAAAAGAAAAAACATTTGTTTGATGTTCAGTTTTTATTAATGACTACTTCAGTCCTTTGTTTCAAAAATAACACACTAAAAAATAAAGACTTTCATTAACATTTAATTTTTAAAGTCAATTATTTTTGTTCTGTAAGTAAAAACTACTGATTATTCTTTTGATTTTTAATGATTTGTGTAAGTAATTTTTTTTTTAAATTGTTGGTATTTTTTAATGAAATATCATTAGTTTTTACCTACACAAGTCAGTTATTTTTTTGTAGAAAAAAACTCAAAAACTTATTTATAGAAATATAAAAACATGTTTGTATCAAGTGACTTTGGCACGATGGGAAGAGTGTCTGGCCAGAATGTAGTTGATTGCGGGATTGATTCCCCAAAAATTTTATTAAAAATTTAAAAAAAAATATTTCAGTAAAAAATTGTAAAAAATTACCTACGAAATCATTAATTTTTATTGTTTTCGTAGGTTATTTTTTTGAAATTTGTTGGTAAAAATAACAGAACTATCATTTATTTTAAGTGTTTTGGTTGGTTATTTTTTTCGAATTTGTTGGTAAAAAAGAGTGAAAAAAACGTAGTTTTTTAATGTTTAATGTTATTTATTATAGAAAATTTTGTCAACAGTAAAAAATAAATGTTGATGTTTTTAAAACAAATGAATAATTACTGGGATGGTTTTCAATTTGTTTTTGCCTACAAAATATTTTGAGTGTAAACAAGTTAAATTCGGCCTTGCCGAATGTAGTGATACCCTCCACGATTTCTAAAATATTATTCCAAAAAAACTTTTTTTAAAAGGAAATTACTTTCGAAAATAAAAAAAATATTAAAAAAAAAAAAATTCCGCGAAAAAAAAAATTTTGTAAAAAAAAAATACGCGATTTTTTCTTTTTTTGTCAAAAAAATATGTTCGTACTTGTTTAAATACTATTTGGTGTTCAATTATGTTCACGTATGTCAACCAGCAGCTGAATTAAAACATTTTGTATTTTTAGGTTATGTTGAATGTACTAAAATTTTTGAGGTGTCCTTACATTTAAGCTCGCTACTTTTGAACCGCTGAACCGATATCTCAAATGCAATACCAAACTTCTCGGGAGAACTTCTAATATATATGTTAAGTTTCAGTCATCTCTGTGCAATATTTTGTCCGCGAGAGCATTTTCCACAGACAGGCAGACGGACAGACGGGCAGACGGACATCGCTAGAATGTCTTAAAATCGATCGGGCATCATGAATATATCGTCACCTAAAATGCAAAACGCCCTAACTAACAAAAAATTCAAAATCGCGTTTTTAATTGATTCTTATGTATTGGATCAAAATACATGTCCACAAAAAAATTTAGACTCCTTTAATCAAAAATGGGGATTTTATTAACAAAATTCAAAAAGCCCTAACTACATGCTATGATATATGTTAAACCAAAAAGCCCCAACTACACATTTGCATACATAACATTGCCGACGCAACTGTTATTTTTTAAGATTAAAAATTTTTTTATGCTTCTTCTTCCACAATGTCCACTACAATAGGAAAAATATATGTATATGTACACAAAAAATAAAGTTTAGAAATTTACCAATTAACCCCTTCAGGCCCGCACTCTCACGAGAATTGTTTCTTGTCAGCTATAGAAATCGCAAGTTATGCAGTACAATTAGTCTTAAGTAAGATATAAATTCTACATAAAATTTAATAATTGAATAGTTCATGCGAATAAAGACGAATAGACCATTTGTAGAATTTTACAGGGGACAATAAAAACGCAGGAAACGGTTAAAAAATAATATTTTTGTCAACTTTTTGGTTTTAGCTTAAAGGTTTAAGTCACATCTACCTATATACAAAATTTTAGTAAGGTATTCGAAAGATAACTTGCCAAAAATTGGACTTCAATTTTTTGCTTAAATGGAAAAAGGGCGAATATCCAAAAAAATGTATTGAAATTTGAATAAAAATGTGTTATTTTGCAGCAGATTTTGACTACATTTTCACGAGACTTGCAAAACTTGACGAACTATGGTTGGTATTTGTTTGTAACACTTTAAGGACTTCGAGGATACACTATTTAAGGATTGCAAGGACATGCAAAAAAAATTTTTTTTTTAATTTTTTTTTTCTAATATTCCTGCCTTTTGATGCAGTAGTAATTCTTTATTACACTAAATACATTTTTAGGAATTATAATATTAACCCTTGACTGCATATTACGATGTAACATAAAAGGACATGAAAACATTTTTGTTTTTTTTCGCAAATCTGGTTAATTTGTTTGTATGTGCTAAGATTGTTTTTTTTTTTGTGTACAATTTCAAATTTTACCTAATATCAATTTTAAACTCGCAGCTAAATAATTTTTATATAATATTTTGTTAAGGATGGATATTCGCCCTTTTTGCTTTCCACACTTTAAAGTCTTATACTTAACTCAAGAACGGTAAAATTTTTTGCCAATATAATAAGTGTGGTTTGTTCGTCGTAATGTTCTTTTAACACATTGTTACCGAAAGTAAAATTTTTGTATGTTTTTGTGTTGTATTTAATCAAAATTGTGCGTTAGTTCACTCCCAATTTAAACAAAAATATAAAAATATACGAATTATTGCACTTTTAAAGTCATTTTTTTAGCCTTAAAAGTCAAAATTTCCCCAAAATTTCTGCATAGGATTGTAGGGCTCTGCTAATAAAATGCATTTATGCAAAAAAACGTGTTTGCGAAAAAGTGGTATATTCGTCCTTATTCGCATGAACTATTCAATTGTTGGCAGAAACGTACGCAGGGACCAGGTGGGCCCAAAAAGTATTCCAAGAAAGACCAAGCTAAAAAATGTCATAAGATCTGAGACTTACGAAATGAAAAATGACTCACAATATCTAAATCTTCGATAGGATATAATTATCAGAACCTGATAATTTTTTTCAGAAGCTGAGAAATTTTCTTTCTGAGACCTGCATTAGAAAAATGTGCAGCATGATTATTTGTTTCTATAGAAAATATTTATGTCTCTGGACATGATTCTTTTTAAATTGATAAATTAATATAAAATCTGTGTTTTTTTTCGCAAATCTGGTTAATTTGTTTGTATGTGCTAAGATTGTTTTTTTTTGTGTACAATTTCAAATTTTACCTAATATCAATTTTAAACTCGCAGCTAAATAATTTTTATATAATATTTTGTTAAGGATGGATATTCGCCCTTTTTGCTTTCCACACTTTAAAGTCTTATAACTCAAGAACGGTAAAATTTTTTGCCAATATAATAAGTGTGGTTTGTTCCTCGTAATGTTCTTTTAACATATTGTTACCGAAAGTAAAATTTTTGTATGTTTTTGTGTTGTATTTAATCAAAATTGTGCGTTAGTTCACTCCCAATTTAAACAAAAATATAAAAATATACGAATTATTGCACTTTTAAAGTCATTTTTTTAGCCTTAAAAGTCAAAATTTCCCCAAAATTTCTGCATAGGATTGTAGGGCTCTGCTAATAAAATGCATTTATGCAAAAAAACGTGTTTGCGAAAAAGTGGTCTATTCGTCCTTATTCGCATGAACTATTCAATTAATGACGATAAAAAACATGATTGGAAGTTCTTCATTCCGATTGAATAAAATTCAAAGTAAATTTTTCGTTAAATAAGTAAAAAAAAAAAATGTTTTTAATTATAATTTTTGCTATTATTACAAAAAATACAGGGGGCTAATTATGTAACTTGATAATCGTAAATCGTCATCGTGAGCCCATTATTCTATTACCATAATATGGCACTATATGGTAATGGAATAACGATACGATTGACAACCATCAAGTTACATAATTACCCCCAGTATATAACAAAAAACGTTAGCTTCATTGGAAAGCTATAATTTCTTCATCAAAAGGGACAGAAATAAAAAAGTTGATGTCTAATATCGCTTACATTAAATACAGGGCGAAGAAAAGATAAAATAACAACATGTGTCAAATTTCATCATTTACATATGGGGGTTTTCATCTCAAGTGACACAACTTTTAAAACCAATAGTCACAATTTTTCAACGTAATTTTACATTTTGGTCAAGCAGGTGTTTTTTTGCATCCATGTAACTGATTACCAAATGTTCCTAGGAAAATGTGTCCCGAGAGTTTAAGATAGCTATTTCTTTAATCTTTCAAAAAAAATTTTTTTTTTATTTTTTTTTTGCAAAATCAAAAACTTGTTTGCATTTTTTTAAAACCGGCCCTTTTTTAACTCAAAATAAAGCTTAGGTATTTTCCTTTAGGAGTTTTGTGGGAAGCGAGAGAGATATCTATCAAATGCCCAATATTTGCTGTAGATCTTAAGAAATTTTCCAGAAGCCGAGTAAACGCTTTGACGACCATACATTTTTGACCGAAGTGTTTTTCTTTCTATTTTCGTAATTTCTGACCTAGTAATAGTTACGCATAAAAAATTGGGTCCCTCCTTCCCCCTTATTACGCTGTTTTGGCCAAGGCCATTTTGGTACTCGCTGTGATCTGTAAGAAATGCAACTTAATAATATTTAATCTACAAGAATTTGGATTTCTGAACCCCCTCTTGATCCTTATTTCGCCTGTCAAGTAAATATAATTTTGTCCCTAATATATTTACTACTTCGCAGACTTTGAGAACTTATAGTGAGTAAGTGGACCCAGTTAGAGACTTAATGAAAACAAAACTTTTGTTTCTCTAAAACTCTTCTATAATTCATTTTTTAGCACATTTATCCTATCTTTTACTTGAACAAAAAAAAAAAATTGCAAAAAATCATTTGGGAAGTATAGTTGCCTGTGGTCGTTAAAAGGTTAAAGCATTTTGATGCATTAGGTTATTTCGGGCCATACCCTCATTTGACATGGAGCTTTAAAATGGTAAATTGACATTTTGTATCGAATTAAGTTAGCATGTGTTTAACAGAATCCAAAATGAGACATTTTGCAGTGTTAGGTTATACAACAGGTGCCACGCCCCTTTTTACAATACCGCCCACATTTTGTTAGAGTTCTATATGATAAAACAACATTCAGTATAACATTTTGTTAGCATGTTGTTACATTTTATAACACATCTGCTTGGTGTTTTTAAACATCTTCAGTGCAGTTAGGGCTTTTTGTGTTTCTGAAAATTACAAGACAAAAGGGCGTTACTAACATAACTTTTCAAATATTAAAAATTTATCATTTTTTTTAACAGAAATGAATTTGTTTGTGTGTTTTTACTAATATTTAAGAAATTTGTAATGAAAACTTTTATAGTTTTTATATAAACACGTTTTTTGCTTCTCCTGTAAAATTTATAAAATGTTAGATAGGGCGTTTTGCATTTTAGCTGACGATATATACTTTATGGGGTCCCAGACCGATATTTCGATGAGTTACAAACGGAATAACAAACTTATATATACTCTCTATCACTAAGTGGAGGGTATAAAAATATATCTAAAAAATCTGGAAAAATTCACAAAAGTTCGGTATAACCTGTTCCGACTAATAGGGCCGAAAAATTATATCACCAATCAAAACTAAAATAATGTCTCAAAAAAAAAAAAAATTATAATTTTTTTTTTTAATATTTATGGATTATGTTTCGATACAGCCAAATAAAACTTTCTTAAACTTGACTAAATAAATATTTAAAAAAAATTTTAATTTTGTTTGCACTAAATTTCCTATTGGGGTTTAAAAAAAAAACAAAGTATCCAAAGTATATTTTTAAAAACATACACAACAATAAAAATATGAAACATGCGCTTTATGATTTTACCCCCAGAAGTGACGTCATATGATTATAGTACATCGTAGGTCGGGGTCGCCTGATACATAATAATAAAATACTATATATGTAGGTATATAAAAATATATGGAAAAATTCTGTATGTATGAAAGTTTTTCAAGGTCGTTGTATGCATTGTGTGTAGGTATAACGCAATTGTTTTTCAGTTTTTTTTTTTTTTTTTAAAGTTGCAGACTGTTGGTATACATAATGTTTTTGAAACCATCATAATGATGAGTTCATTGATGGAAGGATTTTGTTAAATTTAGTAATATTTTTTTTTAAATAATATTTAAAAAAAAATTAATAAAAACAAATTAAGAAGAAAATAAAATTTTTTATTTGTAAATAAATAAAAATTCTTCGAGCTCGAACCCAGTTTTTTCTTATAAATAAATATTCCTTTATTCCATTTCAATATTTTGCTGCTCTTTCTTTGGAGATCATCATCAGGGATTTAGTGAATTTTTATAAAAAGAATCGAAATATCGGAATGGAATAAAATAATATTTATTTTCAAGACAAAACTGGAGAGTCGAAGAGTTTTTATTTATTTTAACAACTTTTTGTAAAACTTCATCGGTCTAGTTCTGTAGATTTTGACTGCATCTTGATTTGCACAGACAGACGGACGAATGTAGATAAAATTTTCACACACAAAAAATATTATTTATTTTATTTATTTTTTTTTTATTAATTTTTCAAGTTTTAGTCAAAATGCTGTAGACATTTTAGGGGTTTATGCCAAATTAATTTTTTTTTTAGTTTATAGTGCCAGTTTTCCATTTCCCTTTGGATTTCCTGATTAATTTTTCTTTGTAATTTATTTTAATTGATTTAGAATTACAAGAAAAAATTAAAATAATCACTTAAAAATTTTAAGACTTTATCTCCGCATTCCTTAAGGCCAACTTGGGTCATTTAGTGGTTCACCAAAAAAAAAGCTTGCCGCTTTTTTTTGAATTCCCAAAACAATTTAATGATTGATTTTAAATATAGACATACTACACATCCATAGTAAATTGTAAATATTTTTAGATTATTTTTTTGCGGCTAACAAATTTATTTGAATTATTTTAACAGCCATTACTAAACATTGCAACTAAATACAGCTAAACACTTTCCAAATAAACTAAACAAATAAAAACATTAAAAATAAATTGGCAGACAAATTGTCTATAGGCAAATTGGCAAACAAAAAGAACGGAAAACGGAAAGCAGAACAGACTTTAAGAATATCCTACAATAATTATAACACTGTGCAACAAATTTGAAAAATGAAATAATGCTACCACACTGATAGAAAAACGCTTCATATCACTAATGAATGGAATTCATTAACGTTGTTTCGTTACAACAATGAAATATTTCATACGCAGAATGAAATTTCATACATATTATTCAAGATTTTCATTAATTTTGATTCATTAGATTTCATAGTTTCATTAAAAAATTTCATTAAGTTTTGTTTATAAAATTTGCTTTTTTTTACACCTGTCTTGTCGCGTCTGTTAGTTTACGAGCGCAAAAAAAAAACAGCTGATCAGAACGGCACGAAATAATTTGTGATTTTTTTCAGAACTTTTATACGAAATTTAAAATGAAATGCTATGATCAATTGTAAGTATTTATTAAACTCGCGTTGTTTTATATTATTTCGTGGTTTTACTTATGTATTAAAAGTAAATATTATAAGAAAATATTGTGTGAAAAAACTGAGTGAAATCTATAGATAAAATAAAAAATATGTGAAAGTGATTTTTAACTGGGTTATTTTGTGATTTTTTCAGACTTTTTTATGAAATTTGAACTAAAGAGTAAATTATTAATTTTATATTTACAAAATTATATTACTTCGTGGTTTTAATAATTTATTACAATTTAAGGTTGGAGTAAAATTTTGCGCGAGAAAACTAACTGAAAAAAGATATTTTCTATTATATTTTGAGGATGTTTATTCTGGCTCGAGGTCATTATCGAGGTCGTTTGTGCACAAACGATTTGTCATTAGACTCGTTTGCTACTTTGTAGTAAATCGTTTCTATTTTTGCTAAATAATCTTGACAATGGAATCTTGACAAATTCCGAAACACGTGTCGATTAAGTCTTGCAAAAATGACCAACATAAATAAATTTAAAACAAAAAAAAAATAATTTTCTTGAAAATTATGCTATGAGAATATCATGGTTTTAATTAGTAAAGAAAATAATGACCTCGAGCCAGAATAAACATCCTCAAAATATAATATTTTAAAGGTCGAATAAAACAATTTTTATTTTTTAATAAAAATTAATCAGAATTTAAATTCTGAAATCGGTAGAACGCATTTTCGTATTTTCAAAAAAAAAAATTTCGGATTTTCAAAAAAAAAAAAAAAAAAATAAAAAATGGCTGTTTTTTCCCACGTTCAAAAATTTTTTTAAAAAAATCTTTTTTTTCTAATATAATAATAATAATAGTTTTGATTACATGACCAATTATTTTTATTTATTCTTTTTATTAATTTACAACTCATTTTAATATTTTAATCGTTGTAGATAAAAAACAAGGGTTCTGGTGGGAACAGTGATCGATTCTAAGATATTCTAGCGATGTCCGACCGTCCGTCCGTCTGTAGTTAACACGATGCATAAAAAAGCTAGACCTCTCGAGTTTATGCTCCTAGGCAGGTTAAGTTCAGAAATGGACCTTGAAGAACTGAACCAACCTCTTAAAAATTCAATTTTTGTTACGTTTTTTTTTGTATTTTTGTGAACCAAATGAGACATTTTTATGTTCGTAGAAGTTTATAGTCCTGCGCTTGGACCCAGGGGATTAAAAAATGTCACCGTTTTGTCCCGCCCCTTTTTTAAGGGCGTGGATAAAAAAATAGTTTAAAAAAGTGCACAAAGCAGACAAAAATGAATTTGTAAACATATACCGTGAGGGTCAAGGAGTCACCCCAGCCCCCTTAAAACAACGCCCCTGTCCAAATTTTTTTTTTAATTTTTTTACATGTTTAAGGGTATAATAGATTCGGCACAGCCGAATTTAACACTCTCACTTGTTTTTTTAAACCAGTTTAAAATTATCGAATTTGTCTCAAACTAATTTTAAATGAAAGTCTGTCTCAAGCTCTATGAAAGGGTTTAGGAAAAAAATTAGAGAATTTTTTATTTAATTTCGGGCGTTTTTGCAAATTTCAAATAGCGATATCTCGAAAACTGTTCGACCGATTTTTTATTTTTTTTTTAGATATTCGTGTTTAGAGCATCAAAATTAATAAATATAATGCATCGTAAGACATATTTTTTATTTTATTTTTTTTTTTGAAATAAAAAGAAATCCCGGAGAATTGGGAAAATCAAAAATTTAAGAAAAAATTCCACTCTAATAAGGGAATAATGAGCAATTCCATTTAATATCAACTTTAAATTAATTATGTCCTCCGATTAGGATTAAATTTTGTTAGTGTGTACGGTTATGAACACAAGTATTAAAAAAAATATTTTAATTTTTTTTTTTTGGAAAACTCTGGCAACCCCAGAGCTTTAAATTTCTGCAAATTGTGGGGTAGTGACTTCACTTAAAAGGTCATAACTTTTGATGTGTGAAAGATATCAAAAAAATTTGTACAAATTTTGCAAGGACATCTTCAGTCGGCTATCAGCGAAGTTTTTCGACCAAAAGTCACATCCGAATTTTTTTACCAAATCCGGCTCAGAAATTTTTGGAAAAATTATTTAAAAAATTCCAAATAGCGATTTTGATCAACACATGCTAATTTAAAAAAAAAAAATATTTTTTCTGTATCAGAATTGATCACAAAAGTTGGAAAATGGTATATATGTTATCAAGTGTATGGGGTCCTGGGATTCCCGGGTCGGGTTTCCCAGAAATTTTTTTTATTTTTCCCGACAAATCCGGTGATTTTATATGTTATCAAGTGTATATATGTTATCAAGTGTATGGGGTCCTGGGATTCCCGGGTCGGGTTTCCCAGAATTTTTTTTTATTTTTCCCGACAAATACGGTGATTTTATAAAATAATGGAATTTTCGGGTCGGATTTCCCAGGAATTCCCGTGATTTTTTTTATTTTTCCCGGCAAATCCGGTAATTTTATAAAATAGACCATTTTACATAAAAATAGTTATTTTGATTTAATTTTCAAATTCACAAAATATATTTGTTAAACGGAAATAATATTCCTAATAAAATTTGGAACCGGTAGATAGCACTGGGGTAGAGTTATTTACAAAATTCTTCATTTCAGTGAAATTTTACGGCACTTTAGAATGTACTCGTATGTATTTTTTGCCATGAGAAAATTGTCTATGTAATAATGGACCATTTCAAATTTCGAGGCCGTTATTTTGGGAAACCGAGGGATCTTTAGACAGAATCACAAAAAATTCAGAAAATTCTACAAAATCATATTAAATTTAGAGAAATTAAGAAAAATCAGAAAAATGCTGAAAAGAATTTGGAAGATAAAAATCTGGAAAAATTAAAGAAAACTCAAGAAAATTAAAAATATTATTAAAAAAAAAAAATGAGTTAGAAAATTGTTTAGAATTGTGAGCCTTGTTTTGATTCATCACAGCCAACTGCGGAATTCTTGCTTGTCTTTATTTCGAATTAATTTCAATTTAGTAAAAAATTAATTCCCCCCCTATGTTGCAAAAGATTTACAAAACTTGATATAACTAACATTTCGGTGCAGTGCCTCAGAATTGTATATAAAATAAAGTGGTGTAAAACGCCACAGCAAATCGATTAAGAGAACACTGTCTCGCTATATAAAAAACAAAATTGATTTTTTTTAAGGGAACTTATGTTGACAACGAATTGTCGTCAAAACACCAACAACATAATCAACAATTAAATGTACATCCTATAGAAAATAATACACACGACAAACAGTTTATATTACAAAAAGAGCGGTGGAGAAAATTTTTAAAATGTAGTGAAAAGTTAATTCAGCTGGGAATGAATAATTGTTACGAAAAAATCATTAGTTTAAAGAAAATGTTGATTGCATCACTGCTAAAAATCAATTTATTTATAGTTTTCGGTAGAGATGGGCACATGAGCAGATTAGAGCGTGATTCACGTGATTCACGTGTGATCACGCGTGATTGTGACTGATTTCAATTTTACTCACTTGATTGTGAGTGAGTGAGTGTGAGTGGAGAAAAAAATTGCGTGAGTGAGTGAGTGTGTGTGAGTAAGATTTGTGCGTGAGTGAGTGTGCGTGAGTCGATTTTTTTGCGTGAGTTTGCGTGATATATTTTCTCTTCTTATTTTCTTTTGTACCAAATAAAGCAACAAAAAATTGTAAAATATGGCTTAATTTCATATTTCGTCCCGAAAAAAGCCAAAAAAAAAATGCAAAATTTCGCTGAACTTAAAATTTTGCTGAAAATTTTGAATGATTTTTGAAATTTTACTTTTTGAATTTTTTTTGTATAAATAAGTGTTTCGTGAGTGTGAGTCAACGTGAGTGTGAGTGAAGCTTGCGTGAGTGCACGTGAGTGTGAGTTGTATTAAATTTACTCACGTGATTGTGAGTGAGTGTGAGTAGAAAAAATATGCTCGTGAGTGAGTGTGCGTGAGTGAGTGTGAGTAAAAAATCACTCACACACCCATCTCTAGTTTTCGGTACACAGAAGATTTTTTTGTAATGTTGGCTCATTTTCAATTAAAACGTTGTTGAATTAACTTAAAATTTAATTGTACTGACAAATTATATTGTTAAATAAAAAATCAATTTTCTTTGTACAATTAAATTATTTGTCAATACAACAACTTTTTAATTAAAAATTATTTTTTTTGATGCAGAATACACCAAAGAACAATTTGTAAAAACATAATTTTTTAGCAGTGCTACTTTTATGCTCATATTAAAAAGAACACACTTGTAAAAATATATGTGTAATCTCCTCCCTTATTTTTTTACAAGTGCGTTTTCAATTGTTTTTGTTTTTTTTACACAGTTTGTCTTACATAAATTACCTCCAATTGCATTGCAATTATTTATTGTTGCTGTGGTTTATGCTGTTTTTTTTTTTATTGCCGTCGCTTTTTATGTTGCATTGTTGTGATTGTTTGATGTCGTTGTTCTTACAATTATTTTTGTCGCAAATCGATTCCGCATAACAGAAATTTTCATCTAATTTAGTTTGTTAGTTTTGTTTTTTTTTTGTTCTTCCATGCATTAATTCTATTTTTATTGTTTTAATTTTAAATCATTTAAAATTTATTTATACTAAAAGGAAGTGAAAAATCAATCAGTTTTATAAAATTAATTGGTTTATAAATTATTAAATTAAAATTAATACATTTCCTATATTACTCAAGGGGAAATAGGTCAGCGGGAATAAGTTTAAGGTGATTATTAAATTATTATTAAAATATTAATAAAGTTTAAAGTTTTCTGCAAGAAGAAGGTATTTAAGAATCTGAACATTTTTCTATGCCAACAGTTTCTCAGAATCTGAGAATTTTTCTGTAACAAAAATGTTTCAGACTCTAATTAATTAACATAGCGAAAAATATCTTAGAATTTATCTATACGAAAAAAATCGCAGAAATTGGGAATTTGAGAATTTTTCTATGTGAAAAGCGAAGAATTTTTCTATGTGAAAAGCGAAGAATTTTTTTTATACGAAAAATATCTCAGAATATGAAAATTTTTCTATACGTAAAAGGTCTCAGAATCTAAAAATATCTTAGAATCTAAAAATTGGAAACTTTTCTATATTTCAAAATCTGAGAATTTTTCTACACGAATAATATCTCAAAATCAGAGAATTTTTCTTTACAAAAACTGTGTCTTTATATGTCTTTAATTTTAAAATGTCTTAAAATTTAAGAAGTTTTTTGTATGACAAGTATTTCAGAATTTCTGTACGGAAAATTTTCCATTACGTTAAAGTCTCAGAATCTTATAATATTTCTATAGGGAAAGCTGGAAGTTTTTCTAGTTCTACACTCATAAAAGTTTTACAGTTACTGTTTCACAGTCAAACAAATAGTTTTCGTTTTAGTTAATATTAAAAGAAAATTCGTTCACTCAAAAAATTATGTTAGTAAAATCAACTGAAAATGTCAGTTAAAATAACTACTTTGTAAGTTGTTTTGGGGTCAACTACTTTTTCAGTTAAATCAACTAACAATGTAAGTTATTTTAACTGACAAAAAACAACTGACCTATGTAGTAAAAATTACTAACATTTGTAGTCAAAACAATTAATTTGTAGTAAAAATAAAATAAACAATATATTATTAATTTTTTTTTTTTTTTTTCAAAAAAATATTTAGAAAAAAAAATTGAAGACCAAATTTTTTCTAAGTTTTAAAAAAAAAAACGTTGTGAAAAATAAAAAAACTATTTTTTTTTTGAAAAAAACTGAAAATTTTTCAGAGATCAAAAAAATAAAATTAACTACTTTAAATAACTGTTACTACGTTACAGTACTTTTTTGTTAGTTATTCAATAAAACAACTTAAAATAACAAACAGAAATAGTTGTTTGATATTTTTCATACAAAAATAACTGACTTTGTAGTTGAAAACAACTAACTACTGTAAAATATACAAACAACTAACATGTAGTAACTTACATAATTTTCTAAGTGTTTGTTTCACATACAAATATTCTAAACAACTTTTTGAACGTTTATTCAAATACATAACTGTCTTTTAAATAAAATTTTCCGTAACGTTTGTTTTTTTCAGTTGTTTAAATAACAAACCACATTATTTTATTTGTCGTTTGTTATTTGTCAGTTATTTAAAAATTTCTAAAATTAGAATTTTTTTTTTTGAATTTGAAAATGAAATTTAGTTGCTGAAAATATAAGTAGCTTGTGGCACAGAGGGTAGCGTGCTGGGCTATCAGCCAGAAATTATGAGTTCGATTCTGCTCAGGTTCGAAGTTTTTTAAAATTATTTCTAAAAAAATAAATAAAAATGAATGTAAATTTCCGTTATTTTAACCGTTTTTTCCGTAAAATTTTGTCAGTCATTTTTTACGGATTTTTAAGTTATTTTTACGGATTTCAACAGTTATTAATTAACATTTAAAAATAACTGAGAAATGTTTTTGTTTTAAATGAAATGTAAGTAGTCCGTTTTTTAAATAAAGTTTCATTTGTTTCAAACGTATTTTCTGTTGAATTTACTTACATAATATTTTAAGTGTATATATTTCAAAATCTAAAAAAAAATTTAGATGATAAACATTTCAAAATCAGAGAATTGTGCTGTACAAAAACTGTGTTAAATTTTGAGAGTTTTTACACGAAATGTGTCTTACATTTTGAAAGTTTATCTCTACGAAAAATCTGTTAAAATTTGAAAATTTTTCGATACGAATTTTTCTTTACAAAAAATGTCTTAGTGTGCAATTACAATTCTGGCGTTGGCCTTGAATTTTGCTTGTTCCCATACGTTTTGTATGTAGAACAAAATTCAAAGCCAACGCTAGCGTTTCAAAGCCAGAATAGAATCAATTCTATTTTCTTAGCTTTGCTCTCTCGTGAGTATTTTTTTTTTTGCTTTGGCATTGCCAGTCGTTACAAAAAAAGGATTGATTTTGTTTATGAAACACATCTTGTTTATGAAACACATCTGTGTATTGGAAAATTATAAGAAAAGTACATATAAAAAAATATAATTTACCGCCAATTATTATAAAAAGAAAAAAACAAGTATCAAAAAAATATCAATAAAAAAACCAAAGGAGTTTTATGTTTCACCGAAAAAAAAATTTTCAGGTAAAATTTATTTTTCATCCACCAAATAATTATATTTCTCTTCTTCTTTGTGTGTGTGTATACAAACAAACGCCAGAACAAAATTCAAAGCCAAAGCCTTTGTTTAAATCAAACGCCCTCTCTTTACACAAAATTCAAAGCCAACGCTAGAATTGTAATTGCACACTTAAAGTCTGAGAATGGTTCTATAACAACTGTAGGTTTGTTGGTAGAGTGCCTGCGAATCTGGGGGTAGTGGGTTTAATTCCTAACAGAAGCATTGGTCTTTTTTTCTAAAACGAGACGACGGTCATTGTTAGCAGTTCTCGGTTAGGTTAAAATTATTGTAAACAAGTAGAAAAGTTAAATTCGACTTGGCCAAATCTGTGAATACCCTTCACAAAAAGAACAATTTTGATCAGAAATATTTTATTTTGAGTTAAAAAACTTTTTTTTTGTGATTTTTGTAAAAAAAAGGAAAAATAACTAATTATTTTTTTTGAGTGTAAAAATTTTTTCGAGTGTAAATTTTTTTTTTAGTGTAAAAATATTTCTGAGTAATAAAAATACTTTGTTAAGTGGCTCTGTGGCTTAACAATGTTTTTAAAGCTTGGTTTTTTCAACACTTGAAATTCAACACATCTGAAATTAACGGTTTTGCTAATAACTTTTGAACCACCGGACCGATTTGGCTGAAATTCAATATGAATCAGACCACGGGAACGACAAAAGTATATAAAAAGCTTCAGCACTCTCAAAATTGTCGTTCGACGCTTTTGCCGAAATTCACGCTTTTGCTTATAACTTTTGAACCACTAGACCGATTTCGCTGGATTGCAATACCAACCTGACCAGGTAAATGCCCAACATATATGCCAAACTTCAGGAGCCTCCGTAAAGTCATTCAAAAGATAGAGGGTAGGTGTGTTCAGAGAAAATGTTTGGACTAAACAAATATTGTGGGTCGGTCATACATTTTGTTGCTCTAAGGCAATGGTTTCCAACCTTTTTTGGGCCATGCCCCACTTTTAAGTTTAAAAAACTTAAATGTCCCCCCTACACTCAAGAAAAATGTGTAACTTTTTCAAATTTGTTTTTAAATTCAAAATTTACTTGTAGTTAAGCAAACTTTTTGTTAAAATCATCTTTTAAACAAAGTTTTTAGCAAACGTTTTTAACAACCAACTAAATAACTTAACTAAAATAATTATTTTTTAGGTTTTTTAACAAAAAAAATCTTAAAAATTTGCTCGTTGCCCCCCTGAAGCATTCAAATTACCCCCCAGTGGGGCGAGAATCAAAGGTTGGGAACCATTGCTCTAAGGGCACATTAGGGCAGTTAGAGCGGTTGGAGCAAATTTTAAAAATGTCGTTTTGTGTGGGAGCCCCCTTAGAAATTAGAGATAGGGTATTAGTTTGTTCCAAAGAAATGTTAAGACGTAAAAATTAATGGGGCTCGGTCTTATAAATGACCCCTCTATGACGCGCCATTGGAGCAGTAGAAATGATTTTAAGATTGGAAAATTACAATAAAACTTTTTCAAAAAATTTAAAAAAATAAAATTTTAAAAATAATAATCGTTATCCCACGATCTTCCTGGGCAGAAAATTTGTAGATTCGATAGCAGTTTTATACAAAAAAAATTAAAAAAAATCGAAGAGTACAAACATTTTCAAAAATGAGATTTAAAGTGGGAATTTTTGGGATTTTTTTATTAAAAGTACGTAAAAAACAAAAATTTTGAAGAAAAAAAAAAATTTGAGATTTGGACGAAGTTATGAGTAAAATAAGTTTTTGAAGAAGTTATGAGTAAAAAAAGTTTGAGTAAAGGAACAAACTACCAATTTTTAAAAATTCGATATCTTTTGAACGGGACATCAAAAAAATCTGAAAATTTACCACGAAGGAGTTTTCGAAGGGTACTAAAAACTGTAAACAAATTGGGAAAATCTAAAAAAAAAAAATTCAAAGTGTCCGATTTGACATGGAATGCCCCATATACTAGACTTATATGTATCACTAGAGTGGAATGTATAAAAACAATAATTTGTTGTTCATGGAAAAAATATACAGAAAACCTTGATCATGAGTTCAAAATTGAATCAATTGACTTAAAATTTGAAACTATGACATTTTTTCGCTCAAGGATAAATCCTATCCCCCATACAAACGCCCGCTTTGAATTTGGCTTAAATGACTCTAATAACCGTTATTAAATAGATATCGTTTTGAAATTTAACAGGTAACCAAATTTTGTATGCAAAAATCATCATTCCAAAATTTCAAATGAATCGGGTCAGTCCTTCTTGTAGTCCCCATACAAACCACCCTTCCGATATTCACATAATTCCCTCAAAATTCATAAAAAATGGAAATATTTTATTAAAATTTTATTTGTAGCTGTTAAACGTGTACTTTGGTAACCTAATCAAATCTGAATATAATTGGACCATTTTTGAACTCAGTCCCCTATATAAAAATTTCGACCAATATTTAGTTAAATCGGTCTATTGGCAAAAAAAAAAAATAAACCAATTCCAGTAAAATTTTATCTGTGTATGTTTTCGACACTAAATAAATCTAACAAAAGACAGATCCAATCGGTCAATGTTTGGACTTGGGAGAATCCATTTGCCGGAAAATACTGTTGTAAAGCAATGGTTCTAACCTTGGATTCTCGCCCCACTAGGGGGCAATTTGAATGTTTCAGTGCCCCCCTAGCAAATTTTCAAGGATTTGTTTAGTAAAATTACTTTAATATTTTTTTAGTAAAATCAACAAAAAATTTTTAGTTTATTGTCTAAAACTTTTCCTAAAAACTTAGTTTAATCCCCAATTTTAACAAAAAGTTAGGTAAAGCCTTAGTAATTTCGAATTAAAAAAAAAAAAATTAAAAAATTTAAATTTTTCTTTTGTGGAGGATGTGGCAATATTTTTAACTTAAAAGTGGGGCATGTCGCGAAAAGGTTGTGAACCATTGGTGTAGGGTATCATATAGTCGGCCTTGACTGAATTTAACTTTTCTTCTTGTTATTTAAGTAAAACTACTCTTCTAAATAGTTGAAAATTTGAAAAGTTTGCTATATCTCGAAAACTGTTCTACTTTTAAACCTTTGTTGACTTTTGTCGCAGTTTTATTTTTAATATCCCGTGTAAAAAAATAATTGGATCAAAATATATCTCTTTTGATAAAAACATATTTGGATCAAATCTAAATGGATATAATCAGATCTACTCCATATATATTCATATCTGCTTCAGATATGTTTTAATCCCTAAATTGAGTCTATCTGACAAATTTTGCATATATGAACATATCTGAAAATGTCTGATCATATATGTCATATATGCCAGATAGACTCAATTTACGGATCTGAAAATATCTGAAGCAGATATGTATATATGGAGTAGATCTGATTATATGCATTTAGATATGATCCATATATGATTTTATCAAAAGAGATATGTTTCGATCCAATTTTTTTACACGGGATACGATTATTTTTGATTAATTTGAGAATTTTTTTTCTTAGTGTACTCGAATAACGTTTAAACACCGGCTGCCCATTTTTATTTACAATAACCAAAAATTATCTTTAAAATCATGTAATTTAAAATATTTTCAAAATAAAACACCTGCTGACTGAATACGCAATGGCTGCCATTTAATACACACACACACATAATCTATGACATACACATGAATGTAATCCCTAAAGGATATTAATTTAATTAAATATCAAACAATGAATACAGTATACTTATGTATTTAATACTTCATTAATCACGCAGTCTCTGCTACATTTATATTTAATATAAATTTTATTAGGTAGAAATTTTAATGACGTCCTTGATAAAGAGAAAGATACGAAAAAGAAAAACGTCATAAAATTTAGCTGGAAATTAATTTTTCAAAAAATCAAAAAAAAAAAAAAAAAAAGAATAGAATAGAATAGATCTGAAATCAATAAAAATCCGCCTATCTACTTCCTAATTAGTACATCCGTTTTTGTATTCTCTCTCCACAAACACATACCTACTCTATCATACACACTATTACGTCGTTTAAATGCTGTCATACCTTCATATACATACAATGCGAGTGTATTCTTTTCCTTTATTTTTGTTTCTCTCCTTTTTATATCATTGTCCAATTTGTTGTACACATGTGCTCGAAATTAAATTGGTTGTTTACCGATATTAAACTATGACGTCAAAGTAAAAATTGAAAGTTTTCATAAACACACACACTATGTCTTAGTAAAGAGACGACAAAATAAAAGAGAATGTCTGCTACAATAGTTTTTTTCTTATCAACGGATATAATTATGGGGGAGTGTATGTGTATATAAGTTGTGTGTTTGTATTGCGTATACATATTTATTCATATTGTATGCGTATAAATGTCCTTGAGAATATTATTCAATGTAAATAAGTTTTATGTATATTATCTTCTAAGAGAAAACGAAAAATTATGTATGTATATATGATAAAAATATTCTTTACTACCAAAAATTTTGTGAGCTCAGTAATTTATAAATGCGTTTTTTTTTAGTCCAATCGCAGTTGTAATGCTATGTGTTTTGTCCCTCCTAATAAATATAGTAATAGAAATTCAGAAAACTACATTTGATATTCAGAAAACTACTATAGAAATTCAGAATATTCAAATAAAATTCATAAAATGGTAGAAAAATTAAATTCGACTAGGCCGAATCTATTTTTTAGTCCTTTTTGTAAAAAAAAATATGTGTAAATTTTTTTTGAGTGTACATTGTTTTTGATTGTAAAATATTTTTCAAGTGTTATTTTGAAAAACTTGCTTTCAAATTATATTTGGTGTAATGCTGGTGGAACTTCGAAAATCATATTTGCTTTCTCACTAAGTTGAGATTATTTAGAGTATGAATATTTGATGTTTGCATGCTAACAGTATTACCTAATTTTCTAAAGAATTCTGATGATGGGGGAATTGGATCACCCCCGAAACGATCGTCAATTCATTCCTGAAAATTGCCAAAATTTTTGAAAGCAAGAAACTCTATGAGTATTTAATGGGAGAATATTCTAATAAAGAAAGTAGAGTTATCATAAGTACTTGTTATGTTAATTCATAATGGGGAACATGAAAAAGGCCTCGAATCAGAATAAACTCTTTTTCATTGCACAATTAAAAGGTCGAATAAATAACTAATTTTTATTATTTAATAAAAATTAAAACACACTTGATTTTTTTTTTTAGTGTAAAAATATTTATGAGTTACAAAAATACGTTGTAAAATATTTTTGTAACTTACCAATGTTTTTAAAACATGTTTAATGGGTTTTCAAACACGTGAAACTAATCTGAAATTCACGGTTTTGCTAATAACTTTTGAACCACTGAACAGATTTGGCAGAAATTTAATACCAACCAGACCTGGGGAACGGCAAATATTTATGCAAAGCTTCAGCCGCTTCGGAATTGTCTTTCGAAAAGTGTTTTTTTTCTTGTAAATTCGCCAAAAACCTTAGCCGAAATTCACTCTTTTGCTTATACAATTTGAAACACTGGACCGATTTTGCTGGATTGCAATACCAACCTGACCAGGTAAATAGCCAAAAATATATGCCAAACTCATGAGCCTCCGTTAAGTCCTTCAAAAGTTAGCGTGTTTTCAACAGACACGCTAACGGACATCAAAAGATCTTCTTAAAATCGATCGAGGATCATAAATATATATACTTTATGGGGTCCTAGACCAATATTTCGAAGTGTTACAAATGGAATGACAAACTTTTATTCACGAATGGAGGGTATAAAAAAATAACAGATAGTTTTGTTAATTTTACAGAAACGTTTAGTTCAAAACTTATTTCATAAGTTTTTTTTCAAAGTTTTAACTTAAAAAATGCCTGCGAATTTTGTACTCTTGCCCAAAATATTAAATCATGATAATGTTTTGCGGAAGATTTGGGTGTACCTGCCAAAGCAAAGTTGTTTTTAGAAAAAATAATGTTATATTACTTAGCTATTCCATGCAAAACAAATTGAAATATCAGTCGAGGACCCCATTAAAAAAACTAAAAGAGCTGTACACTTCGTAAGTGAGTGCAAAAATAAGTGCAAAAAAGTGTTTTTACATTTTGGAGAGTATAAAAGATTCGGCACCAAAGAATATAACACTCTCACTTGTTTTATGTACATTTGATAAACAAATGGAATATTTTTCTGCAAAAAGTTTAGACTTGGTGAAAAAGAAGTTTTGGCAAAAAAAAAAAAATTTGATGAAAAAAAAAAATTAATGACAAAAAAAAATTTTGATAAAAAAAAATTTGATGAAAAAAAAAAAAAATTGATGAAAAAAAAAATTTGATAAAAAAAATTTGAAAAAAAAAAATTCTGAAAAAAAAGTTTGATAAAAAAAAAAAAATATCAAAAAAAAAAATTGATGAAAAAAAAAGTTTGATAAAAAAAAAATTTGATGAAAAAAAATTGATGAAAAATAAAATTTTATGAAAAAAAAAAATTGGATGAAAAAAAAAATTTGATGAAAAAATTTTTTTTTTTTTAAAAAATATTTTTGTTACTTTTTATTCACCAGCTGGTGAAGAATAGTTTTATTCACCACGAGGTGAATTATTATCCAAGTTACAAACCCAAGATATTAAAATTTTTGGTTTTAAGAAAATGTTTTAATAATTCTTGTTTTCTTTTCGTTAATTGTTAGCTTATATAGTCAAACTGAGGTGGCGTCCTGCAACTTTTTTAAAATTAGACACCAGCCTAAAAACATTACCATGTTAAAAAATCAAAAGGAAAAAAGTTGACGAAAATTAACTCCAAAAATGCATTTGCATTTAAAATGCATTTTTATTTGACACAATTTTGAATTTTACGTTTAAAGTAGAGACTTTAGCTTTTAATTTCAATTTTGATTAGAAAAATCCAGTATTTACTTAAGAAGTTATAGCTTTTTAAACTACACCACTTTTTCAATTTTTTTGCGATTGAAAAAAATAAATATCGCGAATAAAATTCCGAGTTTTTGAAATTTTGTAAAACTGTAAACGGGAATGTCTAACTGGCTCCATAGATAAAATATATACACAATATGAAGAAATTTGAAGACCCCAGGTCAAAAAATATGCTCTTTGATGGAAAAGACGATATACACATTGCTTGTGTTTGATGATTACTCAGACAAAACTACCTATCTACCGATTTATATTTTTTATACCCTCCACTCTAGTGATAGAGGGTATATATAAGTTTGTCATTCCGTTTGTAACACATCGAAATATTGGTCTAGGACCCCATAAAGTATATATATTCATGATCCTTGATCGATTTTAAGTCGATCTAGCGATGTCCGTCCGTCCGTCCGTCTGTCTGTCTGTCTGTCCGTTGAAAACACGCTAACTTTTGAAAGACTTTACGGTGGCTCCTGAAGTTTGACATATATGTTGACCATTTACCGGGTCAGGTTGGTATTGCAATCCAGCGAAATCGGTCAAGTGGTTCAAAAGTTATGAGCAAAAGAGTAAATTTCGGCAAGGGTATTTAACGAATTTACCAGATTAAAACCACTCTAACTTTCGAAAGACAATTCTGAGGGTGCTGAAGCATAGCATATATATTTCTCGTTCCCCAAGCCTGCTTGGTTTTGAGTTTCAGCAAAATCGGTCCAGTGGTTCAAAAGTTATAAGCAAAGCCCTAAATTTCATATTGGTTTCACCTTAAACTGTTGAAAACTCGTTAAACAAGTTTTAACAGCATGGTGAAATACCAGTTTTCTTAAAACTTGTTGTTGTTAGTTTTCTTGCCGTGGCGTGCAGTTTTGGTTTTTAAGGAAGAGGTTGGTAAAATTAAAACAGGGAAAATGTGAAATAGTTTTTTTTGCATTACATATGTATATGTAGGTATAAAACAACAAAAATATTTTACATAGTAATCTTGTTATTCAAAGAAATTGTACACTGCAAAAAATTTTTACACTCAAAAAAATGTTACACTCAAAAAAAAAAATGTACACATATTTTTTTTTTAATGAAATGTTACACTCAAAAAATGTTGACAGTCAAAAAAATTTTACACTCAAAAAAATTTGATAGATTAAAAAAAGTTTTACTCAAATTAATATATTTCTAATAAAAAATTTTGAATGCAATTTTTGATTTTTTTTTTAGAAAATTACTATCAGATAACATTGTGGAGGGTATTCATAGATTCGGCCAAGTCGGATTTAATTTTTCTACTTGTTTATATAGTTTTTGTTGTTGTATTTTTACTACAACAATACAAATACTACATGCTTTACAGTATCAAAAATACAAACAAAAAACGTCAACATGATTATTATGATAAATGATGCAAATTTATTTGTTTTATTTCAATACTTATTATGTAGTAAGTTATAGAGTTGCCGATTACTGACGTTTCTTAAAAAAAACAAAATCAGCAGAACCCCAGTAATTACCATAGTTCGAAAAGACCAATTGAAATTCGAAACCGTGAAATTGGAGTTTAAAAGCTTAATTGAAGTTCAAAACATCCGGTCGTAGATTCTCTGATCCTTTAAATCGAATTGCAAAAAAAAAAACGATGGAAAAAGAAAACAAAAGAAAAGAAAAACCCTAAAAGAAAAAGCACAAAAATTACTAGAATTTTAAAAATTTCAACAGGGAAATTTTTCAACATAACAGATTTTTTCTTATGCGAAAAGTTTCATAATCTTTGTAATTTTTTTTTTTATAGAAAACAAATTTAAAAAAAAAAAATTTTTTTAAATAATTAAATTTTTTAAAAAAATGTCTTTAAAAAAATATTTCTGAAACTGCTGTAAAAAATCCCATAAAAAATATATTTCATAACCTTCAAATTTTTCTATAAGAAAACTTTAACAGTCAGATTTCTATAGAAAAAAATATTTTAGAATCTAACAATTTTTCTGTAAGAAATTTGTTTAAGAATCTAGGAATTTTATTATAAAACAATGTCTCAGAATCAAACAATTTTTCAATATAAAATGTTAGAATCCAAAATTAGAATCCAAAAAATTAGAAAAATTTTTTGACATGAATGCGTTTTAGTTTTTTGACGTATTCCGTAGATTTTGAAACTTTTCTCCAATTTTTGAATAAAAAAATTTCCAGAATTCGAGAATTATTTTAAACAAACACTCTTGTATTGAAAAATTATTTGATTCTAAAACCTTTTTTTGTTGAAAAATTCAAAGGTTTTAAGACATTTTATAACACCGTCCGACAAAAATTTAAAAAAGTCATTGAATACGAACTGGATAATATACGTTTAAAACTAGAGACTAAATGTAGAAAAACTGCATTTACAGTTTTTATTTCGTGATCATGTTTCCTTTTAAAAGGACTTCAAAGTTTTAGAGGATTAAATTTTATAAAATATTTTTTTTTTATATTTGTCCTTTTCCTAGGATCCACTATTGATAGCAAATGAAAGAGGAGGGTCTCCCCTAATTTTCCTATTTTAATATTTTTACATATCAGGAAAAAGGAGGTAAGTTAGGTCCTTTCAAAAATATATCCTTCAATATCATTAAAAATTTTCAACAAAATATTTTAATAAAGTTTTCAAATGACTTTATTCACATCTTTTTATTCTGATATGGCAAAATAGAGAAATAGAAAAAATTAGGAGAGATCCTCCTCTTTCATCTGTCGTCAACAGTGTCATCCTAGGACAAGTAAAAATATTTCAAAAATATTTTACAAATTGTATCCTTTAAAACTTTGAAGTCCTTTTAAAAGGAAGCAGGATCACGAAATGAAAAAAATGTAAATGCAGTTCTACTCCATTTGATCTCTACTTTCAGACGTATAACATCCGGTTCAGGTTTAATATTGGCTGTCGGATGGTGTAATATAAATAATATGCTCGATTCTGGAATATGATTTCACCTTTCACCAAATTTTTAAAAATTTGATATTATTTCGAATTTTAAGATCTTAAAAATTTTTTTTGTAACAATTAAAGATCTAGTTAATATCTTTAACAATTACAAAAACAAATTTCAAAAGTCTTAAAATTCAAAAGAATATCAAATTTTTAAAAATTAGGTGAATGGTGAAATCGTATTCCAGAATCGAGCACAATATTTATATCAAATCAACAGCTTTTGGAAGTTGCTACCCTTCCGTCATCTGCCCTTTTCGATTGGGGGTTTCTAAATGATAGTTGGGCTTTTCTTAATTTCAGTTGGGATTTTGAATTGGTGTCAAAAAATTGCATTGAAATCTTAAAATTTTTCTTCCTAAATCTTTACTGCAACATCATAAAATTTTCATTTGGCAACTCTTTTCTCGTTATAAGCAACTTTAGGTCTGTATTCATGTATTTTACGTGTTAGCGTGTGTAAAAGTCTAAATTATTATTTCATATTTTTTTGTTTTGTATAGATTTTTTTTATTTGATTTCTAGCATTTCTTTAATGAAGAAGTATTTAAGTTTGATGAAGATGATGGTGCTGGAGTTGCTGTGAAAAGACACAACAACTTTGTTGCAAAAATCAACATTATCATCATCATCATCAGTTTAATAGACAGTTTAGACGTCATAAAATATGAATTTATAAAAAGATTTAAATAAAATAAAACAAAAAAAAATAATAAATTCACTATAAAAACGTTAACCTCGCTGTAGAGTTTCTTTGATTGTTTTTTTTCAGAGGTTTTATTATGGTGATACTCTTTGTTTGGTACCTTGTGATTGATAGAAAATCAAAATAATGGTAATTTGTGACTCTTTTTTTTTGTATTTATTTTATTTTTGTTTAATAGTTTTGTTGCTACTTTATGTTTAAGTGTTGGCTGGCTGTCTGGTAGATGTATTTAATTATTTAATGATTTATGCAAAATTTTAATAATAATACTTAGTAACAACAACATTTTTGATTAATTTAAATGATTACACTAGTTTACAGAGATTTTTATATACGATATTTGTTATTTTAACATGATAATGTTTTTAGGCTGGTGTCTAATTTTAAAAAAGTTTCAGGACGCCACCTCAGTTTGACATATAGTCAATTAACGAAAAAGAAAACAACAATTACTATTTTCATTTTCTATTTTCATTTTCTTAAAACCAAAAATTTTAATAACTTGGGTTTGTAACTTGTAACACCTCGTGGTGAATAAAACAATTTTTCACCAGCTGGTGAATAAAAAGTAACATAATTATTTTTCAAAAAAAAAAAAAAATTTTTTTTTCACAATTTTTTTTTTCATTAAATTTTCTTTTTTTCATAGTTTTTTTTTTCATCAAATTTTTTTTTCTTTTCATCAATTTTTTTTTCCATCAAATTTTTTTTTCCATCAAATTTTTTTTCCATTAAATTTTTTTTTTTTTTTTCACTAAACTTTTTTTTCATCAAATTTTTATTTTTTTTCATAAAATTGTTTTTTTCATCAAACTTTGTTTTTCATATTTTTTTTTTTTTAATTTTTTTTTTTTTATTAACTTTTTTTTAAAATTTTTTTTTTTCATAAATTTTTTCCTTCACCAAATTATTTTTTTCATAAAATTTTTTTTTTCATCATTTTTTTTCATCAAATTTTTTTTCATAAATTTTTTTTATCATATTTTTTTTTTCAATTTTTTTTCATCAAATTTTTTTATCAAATTTTTTATTATCAATTTTTTTCTCACCAGAATTTTTTTTTTTTAATTTTTTTTCATTAATTTTTTTTACATAAAAAAATTTTTCTTTTCATTAAAAAAATTCATCAAAAACTTTTTTTCATCAAATTTTTTTTTAACATAATTTTGTTTTTCGTGAAAAAAAAAAATATATTTGTTTACCACAACTACTTTTTCACCAAGTCTAAGCTTTTCGCATAAAAATTTTCCATTTGTTTATCAAATGTACATAAAACACTTTTTGGACTTGTTTTTGCACTCACTTACGAAATGTTCAGCTCTTTTGATTTTTTAATGGGGTCCTCGACTAACATTTCAACTCGTTTTGCATGGAATAGCAAAGTACTAATATAACATTATTTTTTCTAAAAAAAACTTTGCTTTGGCAAGTACACCCAAATCTTCCGCAAAACATTATCATGATTTTCAGCGCCACCAAAGGAGGAAAATCTCGCCAACTATCACTTACAAGGAAAATCTCCCTGGTGTCACCTTCCGATCTTCATAAAATTTGGATATGTTGTTTAGAACGAAAATTAATTTGACCCGTATTTTTTTTTTAATTGGCCCAAACTCATTTTTAGGGGGGGGTCGATTTGTATGGGGAGAAGGTGCCCTCTTTCAGTTTTTTACGATTTATGCCTATTTAGTCAAAATTAATATATCTTTGGTATCAGATTAAAGATATTTAAAAGACATATATCGTAGTGCTATCAACGTGCCTAACAACTTATTATTTTTCAACTTACGAACAAAAATGTGGTAAAATTTTGGTATTTTACTCAATATGACGAAAAGTTGTGCATGTTTAGACATGCGCTTTACACACTGAGATAGGTTTTCCAAAGACCATAATATAGGAGATAAACGCAAAAAACTGAAAAATGGCAGTTTCTTCCCCCCTCATTTGCACCCCCTAAATATGAATTTGGGCCGCTACAAAATAAATCCAATTCCATAATGATCGGCGGGTGACACTAGGGAGACTTCCTTGTTAGTTTCATAGTGTTCGTTTTTTTTTGCAAATACACAAAAATTTTGTTTTCTACAAACATACACACAGCTTTTGGCAGAGCATTGTGGCAGAGCATTGATACAAACTCAATATGTGAAAGCAGAATATTAAACAAAATGTATTGTAATTCTTATAATTTGTTTGTATACTTTAGCTCGGTGGCTAGAGAGTTCACGAACAACTGGTTTTGTGTTCGAATCTCTAAACATAAAAATTTTTAGAATAGAAAATTGTAAATAAATAATAAAATAATAAATAAAAATGAAATAATAAAATAAATAAAAATGAAATAATAAAATAAATAAAAAGGAAATAAAAATAAAAATTTTTTTCATAGCCTATGAACTTTTTCATAGATTTCTGGTTTCTATGAATTTGGTTCATAGAACCAATCTACGTTTTCATAGCCGTAATAAACAAAATTCTTTCAGTGCAGTTTACAAATTTTGAAAATTTGTTCAATTCACGATATTTAACATTTATTTTCCATGTAAAATATCGCGCTTAATACAAAAATAAATTCAAAAGGTTCAAAGTAGAACAGTTTTTAAGATATTGCCAAATTCTGTACATAACAAGTAGAAAAGTTAAATTCGACTTTGTCGAATCTATGAACACCCTCCACAATGCTTTTTTTAAGGGTGGTACATTTTTAACGTGAAAAAAATTAACAATATTGATTAGAAATATTTTATTTTGAGCAAAAAACTCTTTTTTTGTCATTAAAAAAAAAAAAAAATATTAAAAAAAAATTTTTTTGAGTGTAAAACTTTTTTTGACTGTAATGTTTTTTTACTGTAAAAATATTTCTCAGTGAACGCACGTACGTATGTACACAAAATATTGCAATTAAAAAAAAAAAACAAAATTTTTTTTTGAGTGTAAAGTTTTTTTGAGTGTAATTTTTAAGTTCCTTGCCGAAATTTACTCTTTTGCTCATAACTTTTGAACCACTGGACCGATTTGGCTGGATTGCAATACCAACCTGACCAGGTAAATATGGGGCAAAACGCGTCAACGGTCCACACCCAAAAACAAATGTTGTCTGATTCAAGTATAATTTTGGCAAAATATTAGGTTTATGATAGGTAGTATAAATTACAAATATAAAATTTTTTGATAAAATATTGGCAGAGTTACAGGGTTGGGAAGTTTTGATGTTTTTGAAAAGAATATATTTTGGTGAATTTTAATTAACACTTTGATGAAACAAAAATTATAATTTAAAAAACTAATTTTAAAGTATTTTTGATGACCTTTAAAATGGCATTTGTGTTTTTTTTTGAAAAAAATATATTAGACCTTAAAATTCAAGGTCAAAATATTAAATTGTAATTATCTTATAAGGGTCGCACTTTTAAATTTTTTTCACTAAGCCCACTAGAAAGCTTGACATTTTTTTTAATTTCGGTTTTTTAAAAAAAATGGTATGTATGATACTTTATGAGAAATCAATTTTTTAGGAGTATATAACACTTAAATTGTACTGAAATCGCTTAAATCTGCATATAATAACAACAACAAAAATCAATGCTTAGATAAAGTGTGCGTTGTAAACACACACAACAAACGTTGCACGCATAAAAAATAAAGAAATCAGTACAGTTTGGGTGTTATGTACTCGTAAAAAAATTGATTTCTCATAAAGCATCATACATACCATTTTTTTTTAAAAAACCGAAATTAAAAAAAATTTCAACCTTTCTAGTGGGCTTAGTGAAAAAAATCTAAAAGTGCGACCCCTATAAGATAATTACAATTTAATATTTTGACCTTGAATTTTAAGGTAAAATTTATTTTTTTCAAAAAAAACACAAATGCCATTTTAAAGGCCGTCAAAAATACTTTAAAAGTCGTTTTTAAAATTATAATTTTTGTTTCATCAAAATGTTAATTAAAATTCACCAAAATATGTTCTTTTCAAAAACATCAAAACTTTCCAACCCTGTAACTCTGCCAATATTTCATCAAAAAATTTTATATTTGTAATTTAGAATACCTATCATTAACCTACTATTTTACCAAAATTATACTTAAATTGGACAACATTTGTTTTTTGGTGTGGACCTTTGACGCGTTTTGCCCCATATATGCCAATATAATATATAATATACCAATATATGCCAAACTTCAGTAGCCTCTGTAAAGTCTTTCAAAAGTTAGCGTGTTTTCTACGGACGGACAGACAGACAGACGTTTGTATGTTAACTACATTTCTATATACAACAGATTTTTTTCCCCAAATTTCGGTAAAATTAAAGCAAAATTTTGGATAACACCATCCGACAGCCAATATTAAACATGAACCGGATGAAATACGTCTGAAAGTAGAGACCAAATGGAGTAAAACTACATTTACAGTTTTTCATTTTGTGATCCTGTTTCCTTTTAAAAGGACTTCAAAGTTTTAAAGGTTACCTTTTGTAAAATATTTTTATAATATTTGTACTTGTCCTAGGATGCCACTGGTGATGGCAAATGATTAAGGAGGATCTCCCCTAATTTTTCCATTTTTTTATTTTGCCATATCACGATAAAATGATGTCAATAAAGTCATTTGAAAACTTTATCAAAATATTTTGTTAAAAATTTTGAATGATATTGAAGGATACATTTTTAAATGAAGATATTTCCTTTTTCCTGATATGTAAAAATAATAAAATAGAAAAATTAGTGGAGATCCTTCTCTTTTATTTGCTATCACTAGTGGCATCATAGGACAACGATTTTTTTTATTTCGGACGATGTAATCAGATAAATAAATAATGTATGTAAAGTTGATAAAGCATTTTGTTACCTTTAACTTGAAAAAAAAACTAATAAAATCCATCCGATTGGTCCGGATCAAAATCTCTGTAAACTAGTGTAATAATAATAATAGTAACAACAACATTTTGATTAAATTGAATGATTATTTGTTTATTTAATTTTGATACACACTCGTCGTAACCTGTGCATGCTGATGTTGATGATGACATAAATTTGATATGTTGATTTTAAAGATGCATTTAAATTTTTTTTTTTGTTTCTTTGCTTTTACAAAACTATTTGCCATTCGACCTCATTATTGGTGTTTGAAATTATATAAGACAAGTGTATATATTTTTTAAGGAGGGGATTTGTTAAATACACCTTGTTTATTTATAATGCCAATCAAGTTTTAATTTGTTAATTGCGGATTTTTAGAAATATTTGCCCTTACTGTGATTGTTTTGTTGTTGGGACTTAAAAAAAAATTTCGGAATTTTTCGGGATTCTAAAACCAAAGGCAGAAAAAACAAGTAGAAAAGGTAAATTCGACTTTGCCGAATCTATGAATACCCTTCACAATGCATTTTTTTAAAGGATAGTACATTTTTTAACGTGAAAAAAATTAACAACTTTGATTAGAAATATTTTATTTTGAGTAAAAAACTCTTTTTTTTCATTTAAAAAAAAGGAAAAATTACCAATTTTTTTTGAGTGTAAATTTTTTTTCGAGTGTAATATTTTTTTTACTGTAAAAGTATTTCTGAGTGAACGCACGTACGTATGTACACAAAATATTGTCTAAATATTGTGAAAAAAAATATTTTTTTTTTTTTGAGTGTAAAATTTTTTTTGTGTCTATGATTTTTTTGGAGTGTAATTTTTAAGTTACCAATGCTTTTAAAACTAAACAAGTTTAAAAAGCATTGCTTTAAAACTAAACAAGTTTGAAAAGCATTGTTAAGTTACCACCAATGCTTTCATAACTTGTTTAACACGTGGCATTAAAGATGAAACCAATCTGAAGTTCAGGTTTTTGCTTATAACTTTTGTACCACTGGACCGATTGAGCTGATACTCAATACCAAACAGATCTGGGGAACGGCAAAGATATATGCCACGTTTCAGCAGTCTCATTATTGTCATTCGAAAGTTATCGTGTTTTTTTATCTAGTAAATTCGCGAGAAACCCTTGCCGAAATTTACTCTTTTGCACATAACTTTTGAACCACTGGACCGATTTGGCTGGATTGCAATGCCAACCTGACCGGGTAAATGACCAACATATATGCCAAACTTCAGTAGCCTCTGTAAAGTCTTTCAAAAGTTAGCGTGTTTTCTACGGACGGACAGACGGACGGACGGACGGACATCGCTAGATCGACTTAAAATCGATCGAGGATCATAAATATATATATTTTATGGGGTCCTAGACCAATATTACAAACGGAATGACAAACTTATAAACACCCTCTATCACAAGAGTGGAGGGTATAAAAACAGACAATTTTCTGTCGTTTTGCTTAAATATTTTATTTTATGACTTTACAAAAAAAAATGTGCCGAATTTGTATTTTAATTACGCTCTTCACACTAAAAAACTAATTTAATTGACATTCAATTACTAAATCAGTAAATCAATTACTTTAGTATTTAAATCAATTACTTTGGTACACTCTAAAAAATGTAAACTTACTATAATAAATTGGGTAAATTTTTGTTGAATAGTACGCATTTTGTGTTAATATAAGCACAAAATATGTAAAATTCTTTTAAACCAAGTAAACACAGCAAATTATAAATATTATTCGTTAATTCAAATATTTTACACACAAATGTGTAAATAAAATTGTCAACCAACATACATGTTAAATAACTAAAACGCCAGATACAAGTATAAGCTTCCGTAGCGTAGTGGTTAAGAAGTGTACTTTCAAATCGGAAGGTGGCGAGTTTGATGCTGGCTAGCGCCGAATGTTTTTTCTTTTTTTTTTGTATTTTTGTTATATTTATTCACCTCTTTGTTATTTAAATTTACCACTAGTGGTTAATTTATTCAATTTACACATTCAGAGTAAAATTACACAATTTATAGTAGGAGTCCAGTTTCCTACTATAAATTGGGTAAATTTCAACAAATTGCAGCGTATTTAAATTTCTTCAACACTAAAATTGTAATATTGATAACTTAAGTAATTGGTTTGATTTCTAAAGTAATTAAACCAATTACTTTAGTAATTATGTTTATATAATTGAGAATTGTTATATTAATTCATAATGTAGAATATAATGGACCTCGAGCAAGAATAAACTTTTTGTTCATTGTTACAAAATTTTAAGTTAATTTTTGTAAAAACAGCTGATGCTAAAAAAAACAAACATGATATTGTCAAATTGTCGCTAGAAATTTATTAATGTTTATTTTCATTATCTCAGAAACAGCCTACTAAACTCAAATGTTTAAAAAATTACGTTGTAAATAGTATGGATTTCAAATCTCATGGTTACCAAAATGCATAAAAATTGCAATGTTTTGCTAACAGTAAAATAACTTATAACTAAACATTATTACAACTGTTAATATAAATGTTTGATGAGTTAATCAACAAAATATTGCCAAGATTTCCTAAAAAAAGAAGAAACCTAACATTCATATAAATATTTGTAAATCTTTAATAAAGGCGCGAAACTAAATAGAAATAAACAAACGTACATACATCATTTGAAAAATGTACGTAATAGTTTGTAGTGTTGCAAATAATAACAATAAGGGTATTCGCTTTATAACTGTTTAATTGTTCTCTAACTGTATTTCAGAACTCGTGTGATGTGGGACACGTGGATAGCTTTCTACTTATCTTACCCCTCTTTTATCATTTAAAATTTATCGAACAAAGGCCAGTACAATGGACCATTTGGCCTCCCACAAATTAATTGTTCGCCCCACAAATTTATTTTACTCACGTGATCGTGAGACAAATTTTCACTTACTTTTCATTTATATTTATCACACCACATACGACCAGTATAACCAGTTTTTTAGTCCTTCAGTACGAAATCTACAACTCTGCTCATTATGAGTCTTGCGTTAAAAATCTCCATCAAGAATACCCTTATTATAAATAAAAATCAAAAGTGTGCAAGAGTGGAACAAACCCATTCCAACACACACATTATATGTGGAAAAAAGTGTGCCTGATGTCTTAAACAAACCAAAAACAAGTACAATGACGACATAAATTTTCATCCTAAACAAAATATTTATTTGAATGCATATTTATAAAATTGCTAAACCGAAGGAAAATCAAATCCACTAACATTTTTGATACCCTACGTGCAACTTAATCGAATTTTACAGGATGACAATGGTAAAACCAAATTATAAAATAACAAGAACTTTCTTCGTAAACGTCTTAAGAGCAATTTTAAAAAAGAGAGAGTAGAAGACAGTGAAAACTTGGCACTAGTATGAAAAAAAGAAACAAAATATAAATCTAGGTCTCAGGAAATTTTAAAGAATATGTTTCAAAACAGGCCTAAATTCGTATAGAACTTTTCATATGTAACTGTTTTAATAACATTGTGCTACAGTGAAAATATACTTCTGATGTGACATAGTACAGGTTGTTGGTATTGTCGAGTAGATCACAGAAATGCCCATTAAACTTGCCAGACACCCTCAAATTTTAGAGTTATTGTCAAAAAACGGTTTCTTTTGGACTTTTCTCACTAAACCTTGTGTAATTCAGAAAATTTTCAACCGATTTAAAATTTTTAAACTGTTTTGGATAGAAAAAGGATAGGGCTTTCCATGTGTGTGAACTGGTCAATACGTAAAAGAAAGATATCTATTGATTTTTTCTATAAAATCAATTTTTTTTGTTATTTTTTGAAAATTTTTCGAGTTTATCGATTTTTCTGCTATAGTTCGTTTAACAACCTTTATATTTATGAGCGTTTTTTTTTAAAGATAATTTAATTCTAAATACAATAAGCTTTATCCTGAAAAAATCGGATAATAATTGACATAGTTGTGATAATTTTTCTAAAAAAGAAAATTAAGATTTTGCAGGAAATCGCCGTTCAGATAATCCGGGCAAAAAAAATAAATTTATCATAAATGGTCATGTACAATATTTTTAAAGGTTTTTGGCGCGCTGAATCCGAATCTGACCTTTAAATTGCTCTATCTCGTCAGGTTTTTAGATATTTAACATATATTGATATATCAAAAACTTAATAAGATAGCGCAATTTCAAGGTCAAATTCAAATTCAGGAGGTCAAAAACCTTTAAAATAATGATACGCGACCTCTCAGTATGTTCGTTTATTTTTTTATTTTTTTTGCCTGGGTTATCCGAACGGCAATTTTAAGCAAAATCTTAATTTTCTTTTTTAGAAAAATTATCACAGCTCTGTCAATTGTTATCCGATTTCGGCGTAAAGCTCATCGTATTCACAATTAAATTTTCTTTAAGAATACGTTTATAAATATAAATGTTGTTAAACAAACTATAACAGAAAAAAATCGATAAACTCAAAAAATTTTCAAAAAATAACAAAAAATTAGATAGAGTTGAAAAAATCAATACATATCATTTTTATATGTATGGACCAATTCACACACATGAAAAGCCCTATTCTTCTTCTATCTAAAACAGTTGAAAAATTGAAAATCGGTTGAAAAATGTTTAAGTTACAAGTGGTTTAGTGAGAAAAGTCCCAAAAAATCGTTTTTTGACAATAACTTTAAAATTTGAGGGTGCCTGGCAAGTTTGATGTGCATTTTTGTGATCTTTTCGACGAGACCTACAATCTTAACTACATTTTAAAAGTATATTTGATTTTGTGTTTTTTGTAGCACAGTGTAATTTTTATTGGTTGTTTGATAACTACGTCCGACAGCCAATATTAAACATGAACCGGGTGATATACGTCTGAAAGTAGAGATAAAATGGAGTAAAACTGCATTTACAGTTTTTCATTTCGTTATCCTGATTCCTTTTAAAAGGACTTCAAAATTTTAAAGGATACATTTTGTAAAATATTTCGAAAATATTTGTACTTGTCCTAGGATGGCGCTGGTGATGGCAAATGAAAAATATTTTATATTAGGATAAAAGTATGTGAATAAAGTCCTTTGAAAACTTTATCAAAATATATTTTGATAAAGTTTTTTATTAAAGGATAAAGTTTTGGAAGGTTGTAACTTACCTCCTTTTTCCTGATATGTAAAAATAATAAAATAGGAAAATAAGGGGAGATCCTCCTCTTTCATTTGCTATCACTAGTGACATCCTAGGACAAGTATAGAACTTAAAATAGGGTACATTGTGGTGCACACCAATACTTACTTTCCTACTTATTGTTAGGTTTTTTTTTTAAATAAATATTCACATAAATTTATACTATTTACAATATAAAAATAATAATAAAATCATCATGTACCAAAACAAACAAAAAAAAAAAATATAATATGCAGTATTTCACCCCAAGAATAACACATGTTTGTTTGTTGTTTTTGCGATGCCAAACTAACGGCGTCATAGTATGTGTCGTTAATAATATATAAAGATTTTTTACTATTTATATTTATATTTATATTTATATTTATTTTTTTTTGTTTTTTTTTCATTTGTACACTAAACCTTTGACGTAAAAATAATTTATATGCCTGATTTAGAGAGAAAAAATTTAAAAAAAAAAACTATAATGTCGATAGGCACGAAAGTATGGCATCACTACAATACAATGTGATATATTAAAATATAAAAATAAATATACCTACATATAAAAATGCTTATTCATGCCTCAGACATATATTCGTGCCTTACAAGGAAACTAAATAGTCAGGATTCTCAAAGATTTTTTAAAAAATTGCATTTGTTGTAAAGGACAAACATTTGAGGACCAAGGAAGACTTATATTAAGTCTACCCTGGCAAAGAAGAAATCCTTTCAATATCTATCATATTATTGTGAAACATAAGGTACTTTTAAGGACCTTTTTAAATGTTCAGTAGTGGTGAATTTAAAAAAAAAAGAGGTGAATAAAATATAATAAGCCATCCAGCATCAAATTCGCCACCTTCCGATTTGAAACAACACTACTTAACCACTGAGCTAGGGAAGCTTGTACTTTTATCTGGATTTTTAGTTATTAAACATTTTACACATTGTGTGTTTAAAATTATTTTACGCAATTTGTGCTTATATTAACACAAAATGAGTGCTATTCAACAAAAATTTACCCAATTTATAATAGCAAGTTTACAAGCATTTTTTAGAGTGTACCCTAACTGTGTAGTTTCCTTGTAAGTATTACAAAAAAAGATGACTGTGGCTTGATAAATGATGGCTGGTGTTTATAAGGAAAAAGGATGTAAGGTATTGGACTTGGACTTGCCTAAAGATTTACCCATTTTTAGGCTTGTACAACCCACCCTCAACTCAAGGTATTGGAAAGAAAACTATCGTTAATTATTATGATGTTTATTTTTAAATATAAAAAAATTTTAGATATTATAGTTATTGAAATTTTTAAGCAGCAAATTTAAAAATAGTTTAGCATTGAAAACATTAAGAGATTATTTCACAATATTTAGAAAACTTATAAGGATTTTCAGTCAACTCAATAAATATGGGTACAACAACGTGCGAAAGCCAATATTAAGCATGAACCGGATGATATACATCTGAAAGTAGAGATCAAATGGAGTAAAACTGCATTTACAGTTTTTTAGTTCGTGATCCTGTTTCCTTTTAAAAGGACATCAAAATTTAAAGGATAAATTTTATAAAATATTTTTGAAATATTTGTACTTGTCCTAGGATGCCACTGGTGACAACAAACCGAATGACAAACTGCATATGCAGAAATAAATTTTAAGGACGCAGCAAAAAAAATTTTTTTTTTTCTTTAGGTTTGGTTGTTTGGACGTCCGCTATTTGGCGATTTCTCTTGGAGGCCATAAGGCCCATTGCAAATTCCTCAATGGTTATTTCCCTTCTCCACCTCTACAAAGTTCTACTTCTTAAACCACCCCGATTCCCTTAGATATTCTACTAGAGACGTGAATGAGACACCGTTTAGGCAATCCAAGTCATCGAAAGGTCTTTGTCCCAAATGCTTAAAGCGGCTCCACATCATACCCGGACTATTAAATTACAATTGATAGTTATTATCAAAAATTCCCATACGGCCATTTGGTTTATTTTAAGTACAGTGTCCTGTAAGTACTCCCACTAATAGGCTAACCGTCCGTTTGCCATAATTAGGAAGACTTTTTGTCCTCTTAGGATTTGCCAGGTGCCTAAGGATTCGCGATATCCTGCACGTAGTCAGTGGTATCCATCCATCCTTTATTCTTTTCTCAGATATCCCATAAATTTCGTTCATTAATTCCACTATAGGAACCGAGATAAAAGGTTCGTCACGCTCCCCTACCGTTTCGGAGTCTTTTCTCGCACATTCATCAGCCAATTCGTTTCTAGCGACCCCACTATTTTCAGGGACGCAGATTAACTGTGTGCTGACTGATTTGAGGAAGTTTCGAAAAATTTGCAAGTACCTCAGCCTGAAAAACACCAAATTTATCCGGAAATCTCAATGGGGCCCCGATTTCGAAGCATTCAGAATATACTCCCGAGTCCATACCCAACACCATCTTCGATTAGTCCGTAAAGATTGAGATGGAATTCTCTGTATGTGGACTTAGAAGGCTCGGTCAAAGTTCGTCTGTGGTGAGATATAGTCGGTTTTCTGTTTCAGTTCCGTCCCGCCCACCATACTTAATAACCTAAGCGCCGGTTATGTTGCTGTACTCTTGACGTAGACATCCATAGGCTGAATGTTAGTATCACTTCCAGTCCGGCCTGGGGTGTCAGTCTAATAGCACCCACACATGCCCGTCGTTGTACCTTCTGTAGGTTGCACAAGAGCACCATAGGTAAGTATTGGTCTAATTATCGTACCATATATTCAGTGGATAATATACGGTTTTAGACCTACCTACTCCCGAAAGTTCTCCTGCTGGTGTAAAGAGCACACAACGACTTGTTTCCTATCCTCTGTATTACTTTTCCAAGAAAGCTTTGAGACAAGGATCACACCCAGGTATTTCAACTTTTTAGATAGTTCCAGGGTGATTTCATCTAACTTGGAAAAGACAAACCTCTATGTTTTAGTCGTTTTCGTGAACAAAACAATTTCGGTTTTTGTGGACATTGCTCCCACACGCAGAGAAAAAACATGTTTAAAACATGATTTCAGCACACCAAATCACCTATAATGAAAGCGCAACATAGTATGGTTGACCTATTTCATCATATATATGATTGTAGCAACCATACTATAAGCATCAACAATTTATTATCGTAATATGATCAGTGAAGATCATAATGTAATCGCAACAATCATATTATGATAAAGTTATCAATCATACTATGTTGCCCCTCAATTATGGTTGTCGCAATCATGTTTCTTTTCGGCGTGCAGACCGTTGTCCTTTACCCACGTCGATAGTACCTTAAGCGCTGATTCACTCTTTTTTGTGAAGAGTATCCTCAATCAATCCGACAACCGCACTTAAAGCCGTCTTAACCCCTTAAGGTAGGCATGTTGGTCCATTCTGAAGTTGGCTGATGTAAGGATACTTCTGGAAATCTAGAAAACTTCCAGTTTTTCCAATGTTTTCAATATTTTTTTTTTTTTTGCTTTTCTTTTTGTGAAAACTGAGTTTTCCAATACTTAAAAAAATATTCATAATTAAGCCATCAAAATAAATATAATGACGCCAGTTACCCAACCTACATACAAACACCACACTCACTCAGCCAATGTTTGTTGTCCACATATAGTAGACAACAAATATTATTTATTTATATATGATGTTTTCTTCTTTATCTCGTTTTATGCCAAACATTAAGACAGTGGCATCTCAAATTGGTTGTGTTGTTGTTTCTCTAAAGCTTATGACGAAATCACCCATCATTATATTAAAAAACAACAAACAGTCGGTGATAGTTTTTTTTTTTGTTTTTGTTAAATAAATACGTATGAGTAGTAGCAGCACTGCTCAATTGTACTTTGGCAATTTCAATTGCAAATTTATCGCTTTGTATCAGCAGGTATTCTATAATAAGCAAGTGAAACAGCGCTGCAACAAAAAAAAATTAAAAAAAAAATCTGACATGTTCAAAATGAGGCACGTTTTTTTAAAGTGGTTGTTGGAAAAAAGTGGAGAAAAAGTGGTAAAAAAAGGTTAGGTTAGGTTGGATGGGCGTCCGCCAATTTGGTTAATTTACAGGGAGGCCATAAGACCCATTGTGATTCCCTTATGAGACACCGTTTATGCAATCTAGGTCATCGAAAAATATTAGCCCCAAATGTTTAAGGCAGCTTCTCATCAGACCTTAACAAGTGCTTCACTGACTCCTCCTTCTCTACTTCCCCGCAACTTCTACAATAGTCCCTATTAGAACTTCCCATACGCACGGCCATTTGGCCGAATATACAGTGACCTGTATGTACTCCCACAAATAGGCTAACCATCCGTTTGCCAAAAGTAAGAAGAATTTTTGTCCTCTCAGGATTTGGCAGTGGCCTACTGTAGGTTGTGTCAACCGAATTAGCAGCAAACTGAATGGTTCGGATTCTACAATCGAAATTTTCAGTTGCGATTACCAAAATTTTTTTAAAGTTACAATAGTTTTGTTGTTATAAACGAATTTTTGTTGTCAAAATTAATGATTTTTTGTCATAATTTAAAAAAATGGTTGTTGCAATAGAAATATTCAGATCTAATTTCGACTTGCATAGCGGATCTGTTTTCTCTCTGCAGAATCAAAAATATTTACAGAGAAAAAATATTTTTTATGAACACAAAATTTATCGTATATGAGTTCTTCATTTTCTTTGGCACTCAAAAAATTCTATTGGTACCAAAAAATGTATTTAATTGAAAATCTCACTCACATAACCAGTTGCGTAATTATTCAAACCACAGTTTTGAGGTTATCGTAACCAGCCGTGTGGTTGTCAAAACCTTAGTTCGATTATGATAGTCGAAATATGGTTGTAACAACCTCAGTGAGGTTGTGACAACCGAAATATAGTTGTAAAAACCGTATAACCGATTGTGAAAATCTATAAGATTACGCACATTTACGTTTGTTGCAACTGGAGTCATTATGTGTGTTTGTGTAAGATTTCCACGAACCCACATATTGTCACAAACATTTATTTATTTAAAATTTTGAATTATAGTACATCACAGATTTATTAAAAAAAAAAAAACCCAAACAACATCAAGTGTTTTATTAACAACATAAGTTCATATCATAGCATCGAAATCTGCATATTACATACTACATACGATGACAACAACGACGACAAACCGCTAGTTTAATTTTAACACCTGCGTCAGTACTCGTAATTTAAATGTTTTCATTATTTTGTCATAATAATTTTAATATTATATTTATAAATTTTGTTTATGTTTTTGTTGCTGTTGTTATAATTTTTATATGCAAATCAAAAATTTTTTGTAAATTAGATTAAGCGACTACTAAGCAATTATTCATTCAAGCATTTATTTATTTGAGACACCCAAATGAACGAACGACCGTCCGACCATCATCTATGATGATGCATTTCTTTTAGTGTGATTATTTTCAATATAAATTCGTAATCATTTTTTAGTGATGTCAACAGAATGTAGAAGAAAAAATCGTAGGATACAAAAAAATTGTGAAAAAGTTTAAAATTAAAAAAAAAAACAAGTAGAAAAGTTAAATTCGACTTGGCCAAATCTATGAATACCCTCCACAGTACCCTTTTTAAGTGATAGTAAATTTTCTAACGCAAAAAAAAAATAAAATTTTTGATTAGAAATATTTTAATTTGTGTAAAAAACTTTTTTTTCAAAGTAATTTTTGAAAAAAAAAAAAATAATTAACTAATTTTTTTTGAGTGTAAATTTTTTTCGAAGTTATTTTTTTTTTAGTGTAAAAATATTTTTGTGTGACAAAAATACGTTCTAAAATATTTTTGTGACTTACCAATGTTTTTAAAACATGTTTAACGGGGTTTCCACACATGAAACTAATCTGATATTCACGGTTTTGCTAATAACTTTTAAACCACTGGACCGATTTACCTGAAATTCAATACGGCCTCGAAAACGAAAAATATGTATGCCATGCTTCAGAATCCTCAGAATTGCCTTTCGAATGTTAGCGTGTTTTTTATCTGGTAAATTCACGAAAAACCCTTGCCGAAATTCAGTCTTTTGCTCAAAACTTTTGAACCACTGAACCGATGTCGCTGGTTTCCAATACCAACCTGACCAGGTAAATTCCCAACATATATCCAAACTTCAGAAGCCTCCGTAAAGTCTTTCAGAAGTTAGCGTGTTTTCAACAGACAGACAGATGGACGGACGGACATCGCTAGATCGTCTTAAAATCGATCGAGGATCATGAATATATATGGGGCATTCCATGTCAAATCGGACACTTTGAAAATTTTTTTTTTTTAGATTTTCCCAATTTTGTTAACAGTTTTTAGTACCCTTCGAAAACTCCTTCGTGGTAAAATTTCAGATTTTTTTGATTACCCGTTCAAAAGATATCGAATTTTTAAAAATTGGTAGTTTGTTCCTTTACTCAAACTTCTTTTACTCATAACTTCTTCAATAATAGTCCAAATGTCAATTTTTTTTTCTTCAAAATTTTTGTTTTTTTACGTACTTTTAAAAAAAAATCCCAAAAAATTCTTAAAAGCGCTCTAGTTTGCGATTTTTAAGTTTTAAAATTTAAATCTCATTCTTGAAAATGTTTGTACTCTTCGATTTTTTTGAAATTTTTTTGTGTAAAACTTCTATCGATTCTACAAATTTTTTGCCCAGGAGGATCGTGGGATAATGATTATTACTATTTTTTAAAATTTTTTGAAAAAATTTTATTATAATTTTCCAATCTTAAAATCATTTTTACTGCTCCAATGGTGCGTCATAGAGGGGTCATTTATAAGACCGTCCCCCATTAATTTTTACGTCTTAACATTTCTTCGGAACAAACTAATACACTATCTTCAATTTCTAAGGGGGCTCCCACACAAAATTACATTTTTTTTAAATTGGTGGGTAAAAATAAATGGGGGTCGATCTCACTAATGACCCCTCTCGGACGCACCATTGGACCGGTAGAGCTGATTAAATACAACAAATTTACAAAAAATAAAAAAAAAAATTGTATGGGGAAAGCCTTAACAATTAGAGATAGAGGGTAGGTGTTTTGAGAGAAAATGTTTGGACTAAAAAAATATTGTGGGTCGGTCATACATTTTGTTGGTCTAAGGGCACTATTAGGGCAGTTAGAGCAGTTGGAGCAAATTTTAAAAAATGTCATTTTGTGTGGGAGCCCCCTTAGAAATTGGAGATAGGGTATTAGTTTGTTCCGAAGAAATGTTAAGACGCAAAATGTAATGGGGGTCGGTCTTGGAAATGACCCCTCCATGAGGCACTATTGGAGCAGTAGAAATGATTTTAAGATTGGAAAATTACAATAAATTTTTTTCAAAAAATTTTAAAAATAGTAATAATCGTTATCATACGATCATCCTGGGCAAAACATTTGTAGAATCGATAGATGTTTTACACAAAAAAATTTCAAAACAATCGAAGAGTACAAACATTTTCAAAAATGAGATTTAAATTTTAAAACTTAAAAATCGCATACTAAAGCGCTTTTAAGAATTTTTTGGGATTTTTTTTTTAAAAGTACGTAAAAAAACAAAATTTTTGAAAAAAAAAAATTAAATTTTGACCATTATTGAAGAAGTTATGAGTAAAAGAAGTTTGAGTAAAGGAACAAGCTACACTCAAAAAAAAAAGTTTGTAAATTTACAAGTAAAAGGTCTTGTAATTCTATTTTACTAATATTTTTGTCTTTTTACAAAAATTGTTGTATATTTAATAAAACGAAAACTACAGTTTGCTTTGTAATTTTACTATTATATGTTGGTAAATTTATTTTACAAATTTTTTAGGTAAATTTACAAAAAAGTGAATTATTTTACAAATTAAAAAAATATTACAAGGTGTTCAGTTTCTTTACACAAGAAAACTGTAATTGTACAACATAATTTTACTTGATGTTATTTAGTCTTTCTACCAAAAAAATGTTTTATTACAAACATTTTTTTTTTTTTTTAAGATCGTTTACAAGGTTTTCAGTTTGAAATGTATGTATTGAAAAGTACAAAACTCCAATATAATTTTACAAAACTTATTTTATTACTAGAATTAATGTTGTTTTACAAAAAAAAAAATTAATTATTCAACAATAGGACACGCAAAAATTTTCTAAGTTCAGATTTTTTTTTGCGTTTTAGAGTAAAAAATTTAGTTAAAAATAATTTTTTATAAATAATTTTTACACCATTTTTTTGGTAATTTGCGTTAAGTAAAATACCACAATTTTTATGTGTTTCTACTATATAATTGTTCTAGTTTTTTTTTTGTATTTTTACCATTTTTTTTTGGTGATTTTACCATATTTTTTTGGTAATTTTTTTTTAAATTTGGTACCTAAAATGTCAATAGAAAGTTGCCAATTATGAAAAATCAAATTTTTCTTATTTTAAATGGTACTTAAACATCCAATCTACAATATCCAAAATTTTTTTTCCGATTTTTTAAAAATACTTGTGAAAATAATTAAAAATTCAAAAGAAAATTGTTATTTTTTGACAAATTTTTCCTAAAAATATAAGAAATTTCTTGTGTAGCCTCCTTCGCAATTCTCATATGTTCTACTTAAGAAAAACGAAATGTCGAAAAAAAATAAAAAAGTGCAGTGTTAGACATTAAAAAGTTTGTTAAAAGTGCTCAAGTGAAAAAAAATCTTTTCAGGTTGTTGAAGTGCTACTCCAGCTGCCGAAGAAGGAAAAATAAGATGCACCAATGGAAAAACCTTTAAATTTACAAAACCAATATGTAAATAAACCAATTTTTTTGTAAATTTACAAAACAAATATGAAAATTTAAAAAACAAAATTGTATACTTACGAAAAAAGTTGTAATTTTACAAAAATGAAATAGAAAATACAAAAACAATATTGTAAATTAACAAATTTTATGGTTAAACTACTGTTTTTACGGCAAAAAAATAAGGAAAAATGGTACATACACAATAAAAATTGTAAATTTACCACTTTTTATTGTAAATATACAAGTTTTTTGCATAAAAAACAGTAGTTTAACCAAATAATTTGTTAATCTACAATTTATTTTTTTCATTTTCTATTTTTCCTTGTAAAATAACAACCTTTTCCTGTAAGTTTACAATTTTGTTTTGTAAATTTACCAAATTTTTTGCAAATTTTCAAAAAAAATTTTCACCTCGAAGATGATATTTTACAAAAAAAAAAATGTAAATTTACATTTTCTTTTGTTAAATCAATTTACAAATTATCCCCGTAACTTTACGGGGATTCTTGCTAGTACATATTTTACAAAACCTGCCCCGTAAAATCACGGGGATTTTATGTCATTTTACAAACTTTTTTTTTTGAGTGTACCAATTTTTAAAAATTCGATACCTTTTAAACGGGTCATCAAAAAAATCTGAAAATTTACCACGAAGGAGTTTTCGAAGGGTACTAAAAACTGTAAGCAAATTGGGAAAATCTAAAAAAAAAAAATTTCAAAGTGTCCGATTTGACATGGAATGCCCCATATACTATATGGGGTCTTAGAGAATAATCACAATTGGAGCGGGAAGCGTTTTTCCGCAACTGTTCACATACGTTTTATATGACAACAAAATCCGCCGCGTTTTTCCGCCAAACTAGATTCAATTCTATTTTTATGAGGACAATTGCGTTTTTCCGCTTCCCGCTCCAATTGTGATTATTCTCTTAGACCAATATTTCGAAAAATCGCTAAATCTCTCACAAAAATCGCTAAATTTTAATCACTATTAATTTTCTGCCTTTTTTATCCCCCTCATTATTTTATTTGTTTCTAGCTGTTGTTATTTATTAATTTCGATTTTCTTAAACGTAATAGTAGTTTGTCGTAAATTGAATATATTCGAAATATTATGAAGAAAATAAAAAACAAAAATATTCAAAACCACGTGCATTATTGTATTTATGGTAATTGCAAATCACGAGTATATTTTCAATATGAGCCAATATTTTTTAAAAATAGTTTTTCTTTTTTGAATTTTTTTGCAAAAAGGTGTCATATGGTACCTTGATTTTTGTTTTGCACATACCGCAAAAAATATGCCATGCCATAAATATATGTGTGTACGTGTAGATGTGTGTTTAAGAATTTATTACAAATTATTTTTGAATACTGTATTCGAGTATTTCCTCTTAGCAATAAATATAGAAATTGAAATTATTGCAATTAGCATAAATATTGTATATTTGCTTATAAAATAAAAACAACTTTCCGTGGTTGTTAAAACAAAAAAGAAACGGAATACTATTTAAGGATGATTTAGCCGAAGAGACTAAGCGTGTATTTTGTAAGTTATAAATAGTTAATTATAGGGTAATATAAAAACAATATAATAATTAAGTTTTCTGCAACTGGATATCTATGGAATAAGTATAGTGGAAAACAGAAGACATGCAGTGCATGTAAATCAGGATTGATAGAAGAGAAAATAATCTTTAATGTACTTTAAGAACATTTTTCTATAGGGAAAATGTCTCGGAATCCTAAAATTTTCCTTAAGAAAAATCTAAAAATTTTTCTATAGGAAAATCCTGAGATTTTTTCTATAGGAAAAATCTGAGAAGAAGGGTAAAAAAGAAAAGAAAAAAACATAATAATCTGATTTTTTTTTTTTAGAAAAATGTCTTAAATTAAAAACTCTTAATTTTTTATAGGAAAGACATTGGAATGACACAAATCTTTTATTTTTTCTAAGGAAAAAAAAATTTTAGATCTGACAATTTTTTTGTAGGAAAAATCTGAAAATTTTCTTCCAATTTTTTTTGGAAAATATGACTTTGAATCTGAGACATTTTCTATAGTAAAACTGTTTGATAATTTTTCTATAGATAACTGTCTGTTAATTTTTATTTAGAAAAAAATCTCAAAATCTGAAAATTTTCTATAGGGAAATGTCCCAGAGTTTCTCAAAACCAAAAAACAGTTTATATAAGAAAATTATCTAAGAGTCTAAAACTTTTTATAAAGGAATTTTTTTTTAGAATCTAAGATTTTTTCTGTAGGAAAAATATGTATCTCAGAATCTGAGACTTTTTCTATTGAACAAATGCCTCAGAACCTAAGTCTATTAATTTATATAGGAAAAATATGTTTCAGAATAAGTGTTTCAGAATCTGAGAATTTTCTATGAAAAAAATGTCTAAAAAAATTGTTCATTTGCTCTAAGAAAAATGTCTCAGAATCTTTTAAATTGACTCAAAAAATTTTGAAAAGCATTAAAGTCGAAAATTTTTTAAATGAATTAAATTCGAAATGTCTCTGAATCCGAGGATTTTCATGAAGAAAGAAGCTTTGGAATCAGGAAATTTTTTAATAAAAAACAAGAATGAGTGTTAAATTCTTTTATACCCTCCAATGTGCACGGTTAGCCTCAGCGATGTTTAGGTTGAACTTAAGTGTCGACGAAAAGTGTAAACGCAGTTCGATTTCTACAAGATTAAATGTCACAAAACAGTTAACAGCGAAATCGTAGCTGCTCTCATTCGCGAGATAACGCGAAATTAGTGTTTTTATATTTTCTGAAAATTTGACAATGAAGTTTTTTAAATATTTTCAAAAACTGAGTATACAGTTTTAATTGAACTTATTTAAAGGTCACAAAACGGTAAACATCAAAATCCTATCTTTTTTAGTTCGCGAGAAATCGCCAAATTAATTTGTTGATGTTTTTGTTTTTGTTTTTTATCTTTAGCTAGGTTTCTTTAAAATTTCGTAAAAACATGGTATGCAGTTTTACTTGTGCTTGATTAAAGGTCACACTGCTATCAACATCGAAATTGTAGGTGTTTTATTTCGCGAGATATCGCGTAATTATATGATTTTTTTTCATTATTTAGTTATATTTTAAAACCGGTTCATTAGAAATGATTAAAAAAGTATGCAGTTTGATTTGAGCATGTTCGAAGAAATTAAGACTGCCCAAAAAAAATTATAGCTGCTCACTTTCGCGAGAAATAGCGAAAAACAGCTTTTCGGGGGTATTTTTTGTTTTGATTAAGAAAAGAAGTTTCTTTAAAATTGTTGAAAAACACGAAATGCAGTTTGATTTGCTATTGGTTAAAGGTGATACGGCTGTTAACATTTAAATTCTAACTGCTCAATTCTTCGAGACATCGCTAAAAAACTCGCATAACTACTATTTTTTCATTACTTTGTGTTATTTTTGGTCTGTAAAAACTTTTATTTTAATTAACGACAAAAATGTAGTATGCAGTTTGAATTCGAGGTTATTAAAAGCGACAAAACTGCAAGCATAAAAATTATAGATGTTCAATTTCCCGATAAATTGCTTAATTACTGTTCAAGGTTTTATATTAATTCATGTATTTTTTCTTAAGTGTCTAAAATAAAGGAAAAAACAAGAAACGACAAATATATTGTATGCAGTTTAAATTCTACGTGGTTGAAGGTGGCAAAACTGCTCAAATCAGTATCTTGACTGCTAATTTACGCGAAAAATAAAATTTTTTCCAATTTTTTTTTTAATTTTGCGATTTCTCGCGAAATTGAGAAGATATGATTTCGATGTAAACTGTTTTGTCAATTGAAGATGAATACAATTTAAACTGTCTACTCGGTTTTTGAAGATATTTTAAAAACTTCGTTGACAAATTTTTAGAAAATACAAAATGCGATCAGCTACGATTTCGCTGTTAACAGTTTTGTGACATTTAATCAAGTAGAAATCGAACTGCGCTTACACTTTTCGTCGACACTAATGTTCAACCTAAAAATCGCTGAGGCTCACCGTGAGTGAAAAAAATTAAAAAAAAATAAATATTTTGTGTGGGAGCCCCCTTAGAAATTTGAGATTGGGTATTAGTTTGTTCCGAAGAAATGTTAAGACGTAAAAATTAATGGGGTTCGGTCTAGGAAATGACCCCTCTATGACGCACCATTTGAGCAGTAGAAAAGATTTTAAGGTTGGAAAATTACAATAACATTTTTTCGAAAAATTTAAAAAAATAGTAATAATTGTTATCCCACGATTCTACTGGGCAAAATATTTGTAGAATCGATAGAAATTTTACACAAATTTCCAAAAAATCAAAGAGTACATTCATTTTCAAAACAGACATTTAAATTTTAAAAATCGCACACTACAGCACTTTAAATAATTTTTTTAAAAAGTACGTAAAAAAACAAAATTTTTGAAACAAAAAAAAAAAAATTGCAATTTGGATCATTACACTGTGCTACAAAAAACACAAAATCGAAGATACTTTTAAAATGAGGTAGTTAAGGTTGTAGGTCTCGTCGAAAAGATCACAAAAATGCCCATCAAACTTGCCAGACACCTCAAATTTTAAACTTATTGTCAAAAACCGTTTTTTTTTTGGGACTTTTCTCACTAAACCACGTTTACGCAAACATTTTTCTACTGATTTTCAATTTTTCAACTGTTTTGGATAGAAGAAGGATAAGGCTTTTAATGTATGTGAATTGGTTTATACATTAGCATGTCCCGAAATCAGTAAATTTTGGAATTTCTTTAGGGCATACCCCTAGAACGATGCTTATTAAAGAGCTGATTACGGGAAAAATTATTAAAAAAATTTTGGAGGTCATCTTCAGGGCGCAACCAGCGCTTAAAGTTTGCATCCGTGGTTCATTTGGTCAAAAAAAAAATATTTTTTTTTATTTTTAAAATTGGTGCCAAAAGTTTCGTTAGGTAGAGTACATTCTGGAAAAAATACTTGTAAAGTTTTCATGGAGCAATTTTTGTCCAGCGCAACGTTTTGAGACTTCGAAGATGCATAATTTATTACATATTTTTTTAAGTTTTCGTAAAAAACAGCTTTTTATACAAAGGCTTGAATGTAAACTTCGTTTTGTACAAATTATTAAAAGAACTCTTACAAACTCCAGTTTTTACAAAAACTTCAAAAACTACATAATAAAATACACCTTTTCAAAATTTCAAAACGTTGTGCTTGCTCCATGAAAACTTTACAAATATTTTTTCCAGAATGTACTCTTCCTAACGAAACTTTTGGCACCAATTTTAAAAATAAAAAAAAATATTTTTTTTTGACCTAATGCACTACGGATGCAAACTTTAAGCGCTGGTTGCGCCCTGAAGATCACCTCCAAAATTTTTTTAATTATTTTTCCCGTAATCAGCTCTTTACTAAGCATCATTCTAGGGGTATGCCCTAAAATTTTTCATTTTCGGGACACGCTATTATACATATAAGAAAGATATGTATTGATTTTTTCAACAATATCTAATTTTTTGTTATTTTTTTTGAAAATTTTTTGAGTTTATTAATTTTTCTGCTATAGTTCGTTCAACAACATTTATATTTATAAGCGAATTCTTAAAGAAAATTTTATTGTGAAAACGATGAGGTTTATGCCGAAAAAATCGGATAATAATAGACAGAGTTGTAATAATTTTTCTAAAAAAGAAAATTAAGATTTTGCAATCTTAATTAAAAAATAAAAAAATACACGAACATTCTGAGAGGTCGCGTATCATTATTTTAAAGATTTTTGGCCTCCTGAATTCAAATTTGACCTTAAAATTGCGCTATCTTGTTAAGTTTTTGAGATATCAATTTATATTAAATATCTCAAAAACCTGACGAGATAGAGAAATTTAAAGGCCAGATTCGGATTCAGCGTGCCAAAAACCTTTAAAAATATTGTATATGACCTCTTATGATAAATTAATTTATTTTGCCTGGGTTATCTGAGCGGCGATTTCCTGCAAAATCTTTATTTTTTTTTTTTAGAAAAATTATAACAACTCTGACAATTGTTATCCGATTTTTTCAGGATAAAGCTTATCGTATTCAGAATTAAATTTTCTTTAAAAATACGTTTATACATAAATATAAAGGTTGTTAAACGAACTATAGCAGAAAAGAATCGATAAACTCGAAAAATTTTCAAAAAATAACATAAAAATTAGATTTTATAGAAAAAATCAATAGATATCTTTCTTATATGTGTAGACCAATTTACACCCATGGAAAGCCCTATTCTTCTTCTACCCAAAAAAGTTTAAAAATTTAAAATCGGTTGAAAATTTTCTGAATTACACAAGGTTTAGTGAGAAAAGTAAAAAAAAAAACTTTTTTGACCATAACTCCAAAATTTGAGGGTGTCTGGCAAGTTTAATGTGCATTTTTGTGATCTACTCGACAAAACCAACAACCTATACTATGTCACATCAGAAGTATTTTTTTACTGTAGCACAGTGTTATTGAAGAAGTTATGAGTAAAAGAAGTTTCAGTAAAGGAACAAACTACCAATTTTTAAAAATTCGATATCTTTTGAACGGGTAATCAAAAAAATCTGAAAATTTACCACGAAAGAGTTTTTAAAGGTTACTAAAAACTGTAAACAAATTGGGAAAATCTTGAAAAAAATATTAAAAGTGTCCGATTTGACATGGAATGCCCCATATTTGTTTTATTTATTTCACTTATTCCACACGCCTTTAAAAAACTTCAGTGGGCCATAAAAAAAATGTAAGTACGTGCTCAAAATCCTTTGTGAGTTTTAGTATCAAGCCAAATACATTTTCGTGTTGAACAGTGTTATACCTAGAAAGAATTGAAAACGAATTTCAATCATCAAAAACGTGGTTTCATTTAATTTTTTAATTGAAACTCCTCAGATGAAGAAAATTGTTTTGTCAATCATCAAATTGTAGGTGATTAATTGATTTTTTTTTCAATCAATCAATATTTCGATTTTGATCACAAATTTGATAAATTGTGTATTTAAAGTCAATTAAAATAATGATTGATTTAACGAATGAGTTGTAAGCTTATGACAAAATTATGAAGAAATTAATATTTTTTGCTTTTCAATATATTGCCGAAAATAAAAAAAAGTTAAACCCGATTATAAATTATATTTTTGCATTAATGTATTCAAATATATTAAAGCGAAAATTTATTTTTTTGTAATTTGGTAGTTAAAGAAAATAAGAAAAATGTTGATCAAATCAATAATTGATTTATTTAAATTTTGTTGATCAATAGATTTAATTAAAATTTTTTAGCCAATAATTTTTTGTGTGTAGATACTTAAGTACACTCAAAATAATTACTCTGTTAAAAACTCTGTAAAATGACTGTAATCTCAATTCGACAGATATTTGACAAAGTTATCTGCTGAAATACATATTTTAAAAATATAATTTGTATTTTTTGTATAATTTGTAACCGAAAAACAAAATTTTATCTATAATTTTACTTTTTACTTTGTAATCTCTATCTTACAGATAATAAACAAAGTTTTTGTTAAAATACAGATTTTATAAAAATACTTGTGTTTTTATCTCGTACTAATAAACTGGTAAATTTTATGAGGATGTCGTGTAAAATTGGAGGATTTTATGAGGACGTCGTGTAAAATTTTCAAAAAAATAAAAAGAAAGTAAATTTACAATTTGGAAGCATTTAAGCGGGCAAATTTACTCGATGCCATTTTGCAATTGTCAACACTACTTGCACATTAAGGAAAGATAAATTGGTCAGATAATTTTGTAAATTTATAATTTTGTAAATTTACAGTTTTTTTATCGAAATCATTTTACAGAGTTTTCTTCGTAAAATAACAAAACATCTTGCTGGTTGGAAATCTATGGTATTTTCTGCTGGCTCAGCAGAGTGTACTGTAGCAGATAACTCCGCATGCTGGCTTTAAAAATCAGTCTTCATTTTTATTTTCAAAAACCCACCACCAATTTCGTAAAAAAACACTACCCACTACCAAAATAAAAATTAAAAAATTTATACATACTATGAATATCACAATTATAATCAGGTGAAGAAGACGAATGAAAACTGCTAAACTGATGCTGCTTTCTAGCAGGAAAATTTGTCAAACACCATTGATTGTCAACAGAGTTAGAAAAATCTACCACAGAATGTTGAAGATGGTGTTGCTGCTGCTGATGATGTTGCTCATATGATAACGGTTCAGATTTTAATATGAATTTATCACTATGAGAACTATACAATAAAGTTGTTGATTCATTAACATTTGAATTAAATGTAGAATAATTAGAACAATTGTGATGATTATGATGTGATATATCACAACCATCAGGAAATAAATTACGACAAGGATAGATTAAATTGCTCGTGGCTAAAGGTGAAGTGTTTGAGACGTGTTGGTAATGAGTTGGACGATTTTGGTGTTGTTGTAAATGGTGTTTGTGATTGTTGTTGTGATTGTTGCTAAAATTGTTTACTTGATGATGATAAGGATAATTGAAATTTTCCGTATGATGTAAATTATTATTTATTTCATACAATGATGTCTCCGATTTTATAGATATTGGAGAATTTTGATTTAACATATGATTATTGTTATTATTATTTATTTCAAAAGAAGGAGAAGGTGTTTGAACAAGCGTATTTGAAGGATTTATTAAAGAGTTAGAGGGCTCTTGTTTAACCACTATCAAAGAAGCCAAACGATTACGCATTTTATCAGCAAAATATATTTAACATTTTCTTTTTTTCAATATAAACAAAATATTTAAATTTTTCAAGTGTGTTTTAAATAATAAAAGGTGAGATATAGAAAAAAGTGCTTTAACAAAACATACAAATAATTTACAACATTTAACATTTAATAAACACCTGTGGAAGGTATTAAAACCCTCAGGCGCGTTATAAAATTCTCCAGCTCCAGCACGATGTTTTTTAGGTTGTTTTATTTAAGAGTTGTTACATTTAATTAGTTGTTGATGACGTTGATATATGTTTTTTTTAGTTTATTAAATATTTATTATATAAATTTTCACTTTTGTTGAGATTTTGTTTTTTTTATGTTTTAAAAGTCCTTTTTTTGTTTTAGTATATGTTTTTATTTTACTTAATTGTGTTTATAACTTTTGCTGTATACACATTTTCTGCAAAATTTTTTAATGACGTCAGCATTACGACGTAATTTTTTAAGAGAGCATCATATATTATATACATTATTACACATTCATTAATTTTTTTTTTCTTCTGAGTTTTTCTTTATTTTATTTTTTTTATTGAGGGAGGAGGCACAAGGACGTTTAGTATACAGAATTGTTAAAAATGTATACAATTTTTCAACATTAGTTATAAGTAATTTTTAAATTTTCTTAAATTTTTTATAAATTTAATGCGTATTTTAAAAAAATATTTAAATTTTTTAAAAATTTTTATTTTTATGAATTTAACACTTACATTAAACTTCCAAAATTTTTGTTAAATTTTTAGTTTATTATTTAATTGAAATCTTTAACGTTTAAAATTTAAGATTTTTTTTTGTTTAAGTAGTAGGCACAGTAGGTTATTTTGTTAAGAGTTTTTAGAATTTTTAATTTTGCATAAAATTTATTTGTTTAACACTCATACGCTGTGTGGCACCAGTTTGAATGTTTTTATTATTACTCATACGCTTTGTTAAACTTTAAAGAAATTTTGTTGGAGGGAAATTTCTTTAGGAAAATTATAACACAATTGAAATTTAAATTATTCAAATGCATCCAAGTAACTCAAAACTTAAATTTTTAAACGGGTTGATTAACTTTTTGTTTTTAATTATATTTTCTTTTTATATAGTTTCTTTTTTGAAATTAAAAAATTTAACTGATTTTAATAGTAGAGAAGTTTTTTAAAAAGTATTTAGAACTTGAAAATTAGTCCTTTTTATGAAGTTGTTTTGAGGAATCGTCACGCAGATGTTCCTGTAAGAAAGAAAAAAAAGTTTGGTTTTTATTCTGCATCTAAATAACTTCACTTATGGAATATCCCATATAACTTATGACCAAATACTCTCTATTTTAAGCGGTTGCAAAATGTCACGCTTGTTACATTAAAAAAAGGGCACAACTTAAATATGGGAAAATAATTCTGTAAAAATATCACTGCGTTACAAAAAATCAAAATTTTTTTGTGACACGAGGTCTGGCCATCATTTCTACACATGGTGATTTCCACAGTGAAGTCCGTTTTTGAATCAATGGAACAGTTTTCTTTCGTGGAATAATTTTGGTCCACCCGTGCATTTTAAGAAAAAAAAAAATCGAAGTTCTCGGCAATATTGAACTTTAAATTTTCATATTGAGGCGGATGTTACTCAAGCAAGTTCAAAAGTATACTTTTAACCGTCCATGTTCTTTTAGTACCATTTTAAGACACTTAAAAAAAATTGCAAAAAATATTTACTTGTTTTTGCAACAAAAATTGCTAAGTAGATTAAATTTCGTCATAAAAATAGTTTCCCTTACTTTATTCCACATTCCGTAAATTTTGACACCAATTGTCAAAACAACTTTAGCCGGTTGAAGGAAGGCAAGGACAGACTCCAATTTTTTTGGATTATTTTTACCTTCATCAGCTCTTGAAAGATTATGGTTTTTTGCTATTGCCTTAAATTTTATTTTTTTGGGACAGACTAACCGACATTCTATCTTACAATTTCTGTTTTTTTATTTTTTATAAATCTGTTTTATTAAGTCAGCTCCTACCGGTTCAACCGTGCGTCCTAGAGGGGTAATTTGTGAGACAACTCCCCATTAGTTTTGCCCTTTATCATTCTTTCAAAACATACCAACCCCCCTATCTCTACTGCCTAAGGGCTCCCATACAAATCACAATTACAGAAAATTTTAAAAATGGCGGTAGGTAAGTTTTAAAAATGACGAAAAGTATAAATTAATGGGGGTTGGTCTGACCCCCCTATAGGAGGCATTATTAGACAAGTAGGAACTGATTTAATAAAATAAGTTTACAATAAAAAAATGTACGTGGACTGCCTTAAGAGTTGAGGATACAGGGTAGGTATGCTCCAAGAAAATGTTTGCATTAAAAAACAAGTAAGAAAGTTATAGTGGGTCAAGACCGACCATATGATACCCTACACCAGTGTTTTCTGGAAAATGGGTCCCAAGTCCAAACATGGACCGATTGGATCTGTCCTTTGTTAGATCTTTATTTAGTGTAGAGAACACACACAGATCAAATTTAAGTGGAATTGTTTTTTTTTGTCAACAGACCGATTTAACTGAATATCGCTAAAAATTTTTATATAGGGGACTAAGACCAAAAAAGGTCCAATTATATTCCGATTTGATTAGGTTACTTAAGTACACGTTTAACGCCTAAAAATAAACTTTTTATCAAATATAGTATTTCCATTTTTATGAACTTTGAGGGAATTATGTGAATATCGGGAGGGTGGTTTGCAGAGCTTCGACGAATGAAATCCTTTTCGAATGAATTCTCAAAAAAAATCCATTTAATTTTCATAGTCAGTGAATGCATTCGATTTCATAAATCAACATTGTCAGTGAATGCATTCGATTTAATAAATCAACATTGAACGCAGTCCTTGGAATTCATTCGATTGAATGGAAAAAAATGAATGCATTCGATTTTTTGTTCATTCGATTTAGAAAAATCGAATGCATTCGATCTCATTCCACTGCGAATGCAATCGATTTTTTAAATAGATAGACCAAAACTGATCCAAATTTTGGTCCATAGTATCACCGACTCACTTTTCATATGATGACCCAATGGGCTCTAATTTTGAATCCAAAAAAAAATGGTGTTCCCGAAAATTTAAAAAATGCACATATTAACTGCCTACACCACAAAAAGTGTGAAGAGTGTTGGCGATACTATGGACAAAAAACTTGGCTCCGTTTTGCTCTATTTTGGTTAGTTTTTTAAAGTTTTCTATGCAATGAATGAATAAGCCATTCGATTTTTCAAATTGAATGAAAAGAAAATCGATTGCATTCGCAAGTGAATGCATATCTTTCGGGGTCTAATTTTAGATCTAAAATTTAAAATTCCCGAGATTTTATATATGCACATATCTCGGTTAATACTGTAAACACGAGAAAAAGTCCAACGGCATTTTTGTAGCTCTTGACTCATAGAACACTTCCGCAAAAGACCCAAAAGCCCTCAGATTAATAGATTTTGAGTTATCCAGTTTTTAAAATTCTCAAGACCCTATCAGGCCCCTTATTGCCATATCACAAAAACTAAGCAAGGTAGAGCGAAACGGATAAAATTTTTGGGTCAAAATCTATTGGGACCCATAAAGGACTTAAGGGGTCTCGAGTTAAGAAGGTCTGGACCAATGGGTCCGGGGTCTGGACCCAATCTAGTCCTAAAATGTGAATAAAATAATTTGTTTAAAATTAAATAACTTTGTTTTCCTTATTTTAGGGAAAAGTATGAACTAAAACCAAGAAAAGGAATCTTTGGAGCCAAATCATTTCCTCTTTTTCTCAAAATTTAGTTAATTTTCCCAGTTTTTAGTTCACTTTTTTTTGAGTATATGATTCTTGCCATTATTTAATCCACTTAATCATTATTAAAACACATTTTTTATATCCACGCCCACAAAGGGGGCGGCTAAAACATTTTATTTTTTATACCCTCCACTTAGTGATAGAGGGTATATATAAGTTTGTCATTCCGTTTGTAACTCATCGAAATATCGGTCTGGGATCCCATAAAGTATATATATTCATGATGCCCGATCGATTTTAAGACATTCTAGCGATGTCCGTCTGTCCGTCTGTCCGTCTGTATGTAGAAAATGCTCTCGCGGACAAAATATTGCACAGAGATGACTGAAACTTAAAATATATATTGGAAGTTCTCCCGAGAAGTTTGGTATTGCATTTGAGCGATATCGGTTCAGCGGTTCAAAAGTTATGAACGAAAATGTAAGCACACCTCAAAAATTTCAGTACATTCAACATAACCTAAAAATACAAAATGCTCTAATTCGGCTTCTGGTTGACATATGTGAACATAATTGAACACCAAATGGTATTTAAACAAGTACGAACATATTTTTTGACAAAAAAAGAAAAAAATCGCGGATTTTTTTTTTTTTTTACCAAAATTTTTTTTCGCGGAAATTTTTTTTCAATTTTTTTTTCAAAAGTAATTTCCTTTTAAATAAAGTTTTTTGCAATAATCTTTTTGAAATTGTGGAGGGTATCACTACATTCGGCAAGGCCGAATTTAACTTTTTTACTTGTTTTATCTGCAGGGTCCACATTCAGGGTTTTCAACTTCCTCTGACATAAAAATTTTGGATTTGCTTAACAAAAGTACAAAACACATTGAAAAAAAAATCCGTTTTTCTGAGGTTGGTTAGTTCTCCAAGTTGAAACTTTTTCCACCTTGGTCCGATTTAGACTTTTTCCAAACTTAACCAGCCTATGACCATAACACATATTCGTGCCAAACTTCGGAAGTCTAACTCTATTATTTTGTACTGTATCGTGTCCTCTACAGACGCACAGACGGACGGAAGGACGGACATCGCTAGAATGCCTTAGAATCGATCACTGATCAATAATATAAAATTCTGTACAAAACCGTGTAGAGTAGTGTAATTAGTTTAATGCAAAGCACAGAAATCAAGATATTTGCAATCGATTTTTGGGAATTTTATATATTATGATCTTGACCAGTTTTAGTGTGACCTCTTGTGGCTTCTTAAGAAAAAAGGAATTTTAGAATTTCATAATCACTATATTTTTGTCCAAGGTTCTATATCTATTTGACATAGGACCAATATTTTTTTTTTATTTTTTTATTCTTTCTATTTATATATAACTCATTTTTAATAATTTCAAACAAACCGAGAACTGGTAACAATTACCGTCGTCTCGTTGTAGCGAAAAAGACCAAGGGTTCTGGTGGGAATCGAATCCACGACTTCCATGTTCAAATGCTAGCACGCTACCAACTAGCTTACAGGGGCCCGAATCAAATCTCACCAGAGACTCAAATCTCACCAAAGAAAAGGTTGTTCACATACCCTTAATTGTGAAGCTCACACAAACACAAATGCGAATGAAAACAAACCACTGAGATTAAATAACACCGCTCAACACTCATTTTCCGGTTTGAATTCTGGTGATCAATTTTAGTAGACTTTATCTCGTGATTCCAAATCTGTTCTCCAAATTTTTCCATCACGTCCAGATTTTTAGTTATTCATGGTTAAAAATGCGAAAAATTAAGATTTTTGTATTATTTGAAAGCCTGCACAGCAGCCATTCAGTGGAATACAAATCTGGTATAAAGCGCAAAAGTATAATTTGTCTATGTTCTCCAACATAGAAAACATTTTTTTTTTAATTATTGCGTTTGGTTGGGTTACACTCGTGTTTTAAAATGATACTGGTAAAATTATAATTTTTGTAAAAAAGGTAAGGTAGATAGATACCTTAGTTTTTTTTGATATTTTTCAAATAAAAACTAAAAAAAAAATATTTTACAAATTCAAGTGTTCTGTGTTATTTTTCGTATAAACCTGAAGATATCTTTAATGGGTTTAAAAGTCTATAAGAAAGAATGAGTTTTTGCCTAAATTTTGAGCTCATCACAGTAAAGATTGATCATCTGGTTTTTCTTTTAGAGCCTTTTAAAAATGGTGCTTTTTCTAATTTTTTTCACAGTGTTTTTTTTAAATACATGTTTGGCCAATAATAATAGTGCAACAACTTCAAATTTTTTTGATCATATTTTTGAGATCATAGTTCAATTCTACTCTAACGCTTTATACCAGATTTTTATTCCACCCAGTGGCTGCTATGCAGGCTTTCAAAAATGTCAAAAACCGCGTTTTTTCGCATTTTCAACCGCGAATAATTAAAATTCTAGACTAGGGATATGTGCATGTGCATTTTTTTGCAAATTTCAAAAAGAACCTATCATAGTGAGAAAGTAGATGAAAAAAACAATAAGAAATGTGTGCTCTTTTTTCCGTGAACGTTAAAAAAGGTTCAGCACCGATTGCGATGAAGTTTTCGTTAATATTTTTTGCAATTATTCAGGCAACCCATATTTCTAATGTTTAAAACCATACTATTATTTTATTTTTGTTTCATTTATGTTGTTAAACCACAAAAACCCAAAAAACCGCGGAAGGGAAGGATTCCCACCACAAAACATAAAAAAATTTAAATTTGTGGTGTTTTAGAAAATGCAATCGGTGCCGAAGGTTTTTTGACCAAAATGACCCCGGATAATCTTTTTTGTTGTCAGTATAACATTGCCCATACCGGTATAATAGGTTCTTATTTTGGTTATACCCCTATTCTAGACGTTATGGAAAAATTTGGATAACAGATTTGGAATCAGCGAGTCAAAATCTTTAAACATTTTATGTGAAACTTCAAACCGGAGCCAAAAACCTTCGTTTTGTTGAGCGGTGTAATTATACAGACTGCTTAGATATCATAGGACCAATAGGTTTTTCTAATTTAATTTTTACAATTTTTCTTCATAAATACGTTTTTGTTTGTAATTTAAAAAATTATGATTTTATAATCATCATTTAATTTTTGAACTTAAAATTTTAGTGAGTTTTTCACTAACAATAAGACACTTTACCTTTTTATCCTTTGTAGAAATTTTATTTGAAAATTTTCAAAAATATTTTATGCATTTAAAAAAAACATTAAGATGTTTTAACAGTTTCTTTTAAATGTTTAACACTTATACGCCATGTAGTTTATTTGATAACACTAATACGCCGTGTATGCCTTTATTTAGAACTTTTTTTTAACGCGTATACGCCGTGTAGTCCTTTACATGTATTAAATATTAATATAAATCATACGCCACGTGGTTTAACATTTAGAATTTTTTAAAACGTATACGCCACGTAAACCGATTGTAAGAATTTTATTAAAACACTTATACGCCGAGTAGTCCGTTGTAGAATTTAATTGTTTTTAATATACAGACGACAGGTATTTTTGTTTAAAAATTGCTTGATATTTATACAACATGTAACACTTTTTAAATAGTTTTTTTTTTTTAATTTTTAAATTATTTTAAAGTGTTTTAACTTAAAGAGAAAATAAAAACACTTGTATTTGTGTGGAAAAAGTTAAAGAGTTTAAAATTTAATACGATGTTATTAAATTTTGTTGTTTATATTAACTTTTTATATTAATATTTACATTTATACGTTCTTAGAACCGGTGCTTAGAACTTTTTAACACTTTAACGTCAAAATATCCTTTTGTAAACTTTGTTTTTAATACTCGCTTTCTTTAGAAACAGTATTAAGAAGTTTTTATATTGTACGCGACCGATAGTTCTTTTTTTAAGACGATCGATTAATAACTTTTTTTAGTTAATGCACTTTATAAAATTTATATTAAATTTTTTATATTAGAAATTCTTAAGATTTTATAACTTTTTAACACGATTTAACAATAAAAACATTCATAAAGTTTTATTTTAACCATAAAATATCGTAAAAATTTACCAAAACATATAAAATTTTTTTACATTTACAATAAGTATACGCTTTGTAGTACAAAACCAATCCTAGAATATAGAAAAATTCTAAGGATTTTTAGTTCACTTTCAATACGAAATGTTCTGTTAACCGGGTTCTTTACATTTCAAAATATCACTTTGTTGTTTTTGTTTTCAAATCTTTTTTTTTTATAATTCAATCAAAAATATAGAATTAATAGAATTTTTTTTAGCACCCTTTATTGATATGTTTTAGTTGCACAAAGAAAAAAGTTACAAAGAAATGTTTATAATCCAAAAAAAATTAATTCGAAAAAAAGGTTTTGAAAAAAATTGTTCTTAATTTTTTTTTATAAACAAAACACCGAACGATTTAATTTTTTAACTTGGCGTAAATTTGTTTGTTCTGTAAATTTTTTTTTTTTTTGTAAATTATTTAAATTATTTTTTTATTTAAATAATTTTTTTTTAATTTTTTTAAATTCTCTTCTAAATCTTCCGTTACAATTCTTTTGTTATATTTTTTAAATATTGTTCAAATTGTTTAGAAAAATATATAAATTTTATATTTTTTCTAACGGTTTTAATGCAAAAAAAATAATCAGTATTAACAACGCGGCGTCTGTGACGCGACTGAACTTATATTTACGGTTACACGCGACTATATTCACTTTACCGTTTGCTTTGCTGTTTTGGTTTATTGTTAGACGGCATTGCTTTTGCCAAAAAAAAAAAAAATAACGACAACAGAAAAAACTAATGACGATTTGATGTGAAGGATGATTTTGTTGTGTATTGCTTTTTAGTCATGTTGGTGGTGCTGGTGATGATGATATTATTGTTGCAAATGATAAAGCAGGCAAATCAAATGCAAAGCAAAACAATACTCAATTGTGTGAGTATATATTAAGCGCCTCACCTTAATATAGACAAATTTTGAGCATGTTTAGTGCTTGCAATTTGCTTACAGGGGGGCATTTTAAAAATCACCTACCTCAATGTACATTATGCATGCATGCTCTTTTAATAAGAGAGCTTAAATTTGTTTAGCTTCGTGACCCCAACTAAAACTAAAAAAAAAAACACTTTTACTCTCAAATAAAAACAATAATAACTGTTGTATATCTCTTTAGTAATGTACTGTGGGTACTAAGGAACTAAAAATAATGAATTCAACAATTTTATTTGTTGTGTATGAAAAAAACAGGATTTTAGAATTTTGTTACTTCCCAGAAAACCTTAAAAATGATAGTGGCTATGTTATGCATTGCCATGTAATACATAACCAAAAAAAAAAAAAATGAAAAAATATGCATTATTTTTCCATACCGTTTATCATATGCATTATTTTTTATTTTTCATGCATTACGTAATACGAACCCATTATTTTGAGTCTCACTCCAAACAAAAATAACACTACAATAAATCTACTCGGAGAGCTTTTGGTTATTTTGCGGTCTTATTCTACGTGTTGAGAGCTACAAAAATTCTTTTGGACTTTTTGTTGTGTCGGCAACATTTACCGAGATATGAGCATTTTAAAATTTTCGGGAATGCTAACTTTTTTGGATCCAAAGTTAGGACCCATTAGGGTCCACACATGTGAAGAGGACCAACGATACTATGGAGAGCCCGAGAATCGAAAATGGCCTCCATTTTGCTCTATCTGGCTTAGTTTCCGAGATTGCGCCATTTTAAGTTTCCTGAAAATAAAAAAAATTTACCATTTATTTTTGCTAATGTTAGCAAAAAATCTTGTAAAAATGTTGTCAACTCAATTTCAAATTTAGCAAAAAAAATTAGTTCAAAGTTTGTTTAAATTGCTAATGTGCTAAATGAAGTTTACAAGAATTTTTTGCTAACATGCTAATCTCAACTAAAAATTTGCTAAAAGTTAGCTAACTAGCATTACCAAAAAAAAAAATTAGAATTTTGTACTCTTGCCCAAAACATTAAATCATGATAATGTTTTGCGGAAGATTTGGGTGTACTTGTCAAAGCAAAGTTTTTTCAGAAAAAATAATGTTATATTACTTTGCTATTCCATGCACAACAAATTGAAATATCAATCGAGGACCCCATTAAAAAACCAAAAGAGCTGTGAAAGCAAAAATAAGTGCAAAAAAGTGTTTTTACATTTTGGAGAGTATAAAAAATTCGGCACCAAAGAATATATCACTCTCACTTGTTTTATGTACATTTGATAAACAAATGCAAAATTTTTATGCGAAAAGTTTAGACTTGGTGAAAGAGTAGTTTTGGTAAAAAAAATGATTTTTTTCACGAAAAACAAAATTATGTTAAAAAAATTTAATGAACCCAAAATTTTTGGTGAAAAAAAATTTTGATGAGAAAAAGTTTTTGATGAATTTTTTTGATGAAAAGAAAAATTTTTTTGATGAAAAAAAAATCGATGAAAAAAAGTATGAAAAAAAAAATTTGGTGAGAAAAAAATTGATAGTAAAAAATTTTGTAAAAGAATTTGATGAAAAAAAATTGATGAAAAAATTATGATAAAAAAAATTTATGAAAAAAATGTTGATGAAAAAAAAAAAAATTATGAAAAAAAAAAAAATTAATGAAAAAAAATTGATAAAAAAAAATTATGAAAAAAAAAATTTGACGAAAAAAAAATTTGATGAAAGAAAAATTGATGAAATAAAAAATTTGATAAAAAAAAATTGAAAAAAAAAAAAATTTTATGAAAAAAAAATTGATGAAAAAAAAAAAAATGGATGAAAAAAAAAAAAAATTATGAAAAAAAATTGATGGAAAAAAATTTGATGGGAAAAAAACGTTATGAAAAAAAAAAAATGTTGATGAAAAAAAAAATTATGAAAAAAATGTATAAAAAGAAAAATTTATGAAAAAAAAATATGATGAAAAAAATTGATAAAAAAAAAATTTGATAAAAAAAGTGAAAAGTTTGATGAAAAAAAAAATATGAAAAAAAATTTGATAAAAAAATATGATGAAAAAAAAATATGATGAAAAAAAAATTTGATAAAAAAAATTGAAAAGTTTGAAAAAAAATATGAAAAAAAAAAATTTGATAAAAAAAAAGTTTGATGAAAAAAAAAATTATGGAAAAAATTTTTTTTGTTAAAAAAAAACTTTTCCCGTAATCGTAGACGATAGGGCACAACCACCTTATTCAATTTTTAGACCCGAACAAAATTTAAAAAAATTTCGAAGTCCCGGACATACAAATTTTTTGACATTTGGAATAGCAAATATTGCATTTTGAAATCTTCTATATAAATAAAAATCAATTGTCGTTCGTTGGTAACCGCATCAGTTGAGAACGGATGGACCGATTTGGACAATTTTTTTTTTTTGAAATGTTCGTCATAGTCCAACTTAGGTTTTTACGTAAAGAAAAATTGAACACGCCCACTTTTACGCCCACTTTTTTTGATTTATCTAAAATCGGAACACGGCTGCACCGATTTGTGTAATTTTTTTATTTAAATCTTCGTAGTTCTCAAATTTAAGTCTCTAGTGAAAGAAAAATCGACCACTCCCTCTTTTATGTCCACTTTTTCAATTTATCTGAAATCTGAAAATGGCTAGACCAATTTTTAATGTAATTTCAGATAAAAGTTTTTAAAAAAAATATTGTGGACTTGATTTGACCCATTTTTTAACAAAATAAAGTTAATCCTAATCTTAATCAGGTCTGCAAAAAACAAGGCTGATATCATGAAAAAACTTAAAAAGTGAAAAAATATACGTCGGTTAATGATAATTTTGCTAAGACTGTCAAAAAAATATTAAAATTTTAAACCTTGAATTGACATTTCCAGAACAAAATATTAAAAGTGCTGCCAACTTTATTAGTGCTCGAATAAGGTAGTTTTATTTTTTTGCGATTTTTTGTGAGGAAAAAAGTTGCAATATTTTTTTGTTTTGTTTTATTGTATTTCAGAATTTTTAACTTTTATTTTTTGATTTTTTTACTCAAGCTGAATTTGTGATACACATATTGTTTATATCTACTAAAACTGGTTTTAATTGAAAGTTGGTCAAATTTTAATGTTTTTATGGTTTATTTTATTAATGAATATCGAGGGCCTATATTCAAAACCCTCTATCTTCCATTTTCACGAAAATGACTTTTTGATGGCAAAATATTCAGTAAAACGGCTCCCATCTATGGTGTAAAATTCAGAACAAAAATATTTTTTTTTTTGCTATTTTATTTGCATTTTTGGTTTTCTCTATCTCTTACACAATTAATTTTTCTGAATGCAAAACCCTCTATCTTTTCAAATAATTAATTTATAAATATTTTTTTTTAATAATTTCATTATGAATTACATGTTTTAATACTAATTTTTGCATGCTGAACATGAATATGTCAACAAAATTCCCGAATCAAGATTTTGGTCCACTGATGCTTATTTTTTCTCAAAATTCTTGTTTAACTTTTTTAAAAAATATGGCTCAAAATTTTGATATCTTGTGTACATTATGAAACAAAAATTTTAATCTTAAAAATCGAGATGCTGATCAGCATCTGTGGACCAAAATCGCGTTTTTAATTTTTGACAATTTTTTACATAACATACTCAACAGATTGTCATCTTTTAATATGAATTCGGTAAAAAAATATTTTTTGTCTCAAAAATTCGCACCTGTGGACCAAAACCGCGACTTCGGAATTCTTTATAAGCCGTTATCATTAATAAATCACGTTAAAAATTTAACGATGTCGTAAATGAAATCATAATAATTCACTATTATTAAAATGCAAAACCCTCTATCTGATCATTTTCATTCATATACTTAATATTTTTGAGAAACAAAACCCTCTATCTTTCATAATATCCCCAATAGTGCGAAATTTTAAAAACTAATTATATGTGAGATTCAGTAGTTGATTTAAAAAAATATTGTAGAATATCGAATTTTAATTACTCTTACAATACGCGAAATAAACAGTTTTTTGGCTCTCCTGAAAAGTTGTGTTTTTTAAGATAGAGGGTTTTGAATATAGGCCCTCGATATAAATTATTTTTTTCCCGTTTCTCGGGAAATGAAAAAGTCCTGAAATTCCCAAACACTACTTACCACACAATTTTTAACGCCCACTTTTGTCTAAATATGTTTATTACTAATGACCGGACCGATTTTTTTATGTTAATTATAGTTCTAATTAGGTTTTTAACGAAATATAAATGAGAAAAGTATCCCGGAAAAATTGAAAATTCGGGAAAACTTTAAAGGTTTGTTTGAACTAAAGACATAATTTAATTTAATTCTGTGTTGTTCGTAATGAAACTAAAATAGCTTTAAATTTAGACAGTTCGCAAAGTCAAAGACATGGTAACTACCCAGGCAGAAACTACCAACCGTTCCAAAGAAAAAGTTTCGGCAAAGCACTTTATTTTTTGTGTAGAAGGTAGTATGAATTCGAAAAAGTGCTTTGCATGCGATTTGCCAATGTTTTTCTATTTAAATCCGTTCAAAGTATACATTTTTTAATAAAATTTATTAATGTTCATAACAATTGGAATATTTTTTACTCCTCTGCAGGATAAGTGGCCGGTCCTTGATAGTTCTCGTGATATGTCACTTAGACACAATGACCCAGGCAGAAACTGCCAACCGTTCCAAAGAAAAAATCTCGGCAAAGCACTTTATTTTTTGTGTAGAAGGTAGTATGAATTCGAAAAAGTGCTTTCCAAGCGCTTTGCCAATGTTTTTCTATTTCAATCCGTTCAAAGCATAATTTTTTATTAAAATTTATTAATTTTCATAACAATTGGAATATTTTTTATTTCCCTGCAGGATAAGTGGCCGGTCCTTGATAGTTCTATTGATATGTCACTTATACACAATGACCTACATATTACAAACTTGACACCTTTTATATAAAAACACCTGTTTCTTTCGTGAGGAAGTGTCTTAAGCTCCGGATACATCACCCTTAAACTCCGGATACACACCCGTTTCGGTTCAATACACCACTTTTTTTCGGGACTTTTCCAAAATTTTTCCTAAAAGCATTTTTAATAAATATTTATTCCAAAACGCAACGAAAACTGCAAACAAATTTTTTCCGGGAATATTTCAAAGTTTGTCCAAAATTTTTTTATCCTAATAAATTAGTCAATAAATTTTTTTATCTTAATTTAGTAAATTTCTTTATTCAAAAAAACAAAAAAAAAGTTGTGTCTTATGAACTTATACAATTTAGATACGTCCCATTTTTTTGTTCTACAAGTGCTGTAATAGTACCATATTTTTTGTTTTTAAAGCGCTTTCAAAGCGCTTTAAAATAGCAACGGCATACCGTTTACCGTGGTTATCATTTTGGACGCTGGGAGAGCACTAAACTGTGACGCTTTCCCAGCACACAAGCGATTATAAAATGTACTTTGCCAGCGCTTTCCCGTTCGTATTTTTCTGCCTGGGTATTTTAGTTCATAAAATATAATTTGAAGATGATTATCTGCCTAATCGGGTCTTTGAAAACCACGCCCACAATTTTTTTTAAGCTAAGAAAATCATTGGTCGCTGTTCCAAAAAAAGTAATTCATATAAAAAATGTGAAAATTAAAATTTCCGAATTTTTATGGTATTCTAGAATTCACATCAGATTTTTTTTTTCGTTTTGGTTCACAAAAATAAAATTTGGTGAAAGTAAAACGAATGAACTTTTTTCCTTATAATTTTTAAATTTTAATTATTTGATTTCAACTTCGAAAAAAAACGTGATCAACAAAACACTAAACTTGATTTCATGTGATTCGGAAATTTTCATGTGAATTGAAAAGACGCGAATTACAGATTGGTTTACGTTTTTGCAAGGCTATATATTTGAAGCGAGATGAAATATAACACTGATCTTATATTTGGACCAGCAACGCAGACCGGGCCAGCTAGTTTTTTAATAAAAATTAATCAGAATTATTTTTCACTTTATATCATTACGATGCAGTAAGTACTTAAAAAAATATAGCTGTTCAAAGTTCTAATGATTTTGCATTTTTTTAGTTTTTTAAAAAATTAAAATCGTTAAGAAAATCGCCAATTTTTTTTTGTTTGTTTTTGTGATCTGATAAATGGAATCTTTAAATGGCTCCATAGATAGGCTGACCATTCGTATTGATTTGATCAGTACATGTACTGATTTTTCATCACGTGTTCTGATCAAAAAACGTTGAACTGATTTGTACTGGTTTTTGATCATTTCAACATAAAAAATATTTTTTTCAAAAATTTTATACAAAAACATGAATTTCCATTAAATAAGTCGTCAGAGTAGTTTTATATAACTTAAGTCTGGCAATGAAATTATATTGAAATTATTCTAAGGAGCTTAATCTAAAGGTTCCTTAACGCAAAAATGTATGTATCTGAGCATGAAGTTATTTTGATCTTTTCTGTAACAAAATGTTTCTGAATGATGGATTTTCTATATTTTTATACCCTCCACTTAGTGACAGAGGGTATATATAAGTTTGTCATTCCGTTTGTAACTCATTGAAATATCGATCTGGGACCCCATAACGTATACATATACACCAATACCCCGGTTTGCGTCGTTAATTGGGACCGGAGAAACGCGACGCAAACCGAAACGACGCAAATCGAAACACGATTTTCCATACATTTGTATTGATTTTCATTTAATTGGTTCCGAGATTCATAATTTTAGCAGAAAAATTAGATTTTTCAATAAAAAATGCAATTTTTTTGTATTTTTTTTTTTGAAAACAATTTTAATTTAAATAAAAATATAACAATTCATGAGAAAAACGAAAAAAACATAACAAAAACATAAAAATATTAAGATAAAAATAAAAAATTCATAGTATAAAAGCAAGCATTGTATAAACATTTTCATATTAACGACGCAAATCGAAGCACAAACGACGCAACTTCGAAGTCATGCTACGCAAACTGAAATATAAACGGGAAATCCCCTTTTTTTGTTTTAGCTTTGTACACACATGTTTATATCAACGACGCAAATCGAAGCACTGGCGACGCAACTTCGAAGCCATGCGACGCAAACTGAAACCAAAACGACGCAACTTCGAAATCAGAGAAATTTGAAAACGACGCAACTTCGAAACGACGCAAACCGAAGCGACGCAAACCGGGGTATTGGTGTATAAGACATTCTAGCGATGTCCGTCTGTCTGTCTGTCTGTGGAAAATGCTGTCACGGACAAAATATTGCACAGAGATGACTGAAACTTAACATATTTATTGGAAGTTCTCCCGAGAAGTTTGGTATTGCATTTGAGCAATATCGGTTCAGCGGTTCAAAAGTTATGAACGAAAATGTAAGCACACCTCAAAAATTTTAGTACATTCAACATAACCTAAAAATACAAAATCCCTTAATTCGGCTTCTGGTTGACATATGTGAACATAATTGAACACCAAATGGTATTTAAACAAGTACGAACATATTTTTTGACAAAAAAAGAAAAAAATCGCGGATTTTTTTTTACCAAATTTTTATTTCGCGGAAATTTTTTTATCAAAAAAATTTTTTTTTTCAAAAGTAATTTCTTTTTAAATAAAGTTTTTTGCAATAATCTTTCTGAAATTGTGGAGGGTATCACTACATTCGGCAAGGCCGAATTTAACTTTTTTTACTTGTTATAAATGTAATTGCATGAATCCAAATGATTCTAGAATGTTTAATGAGTTAATGTCATCAGAATTTGACATTTGGCTGTTTAATAACAACATGTGCTTATTATCTGGGAAGTTTTCTAAAATAAAGAGTTATCAAAACTTAAGGCCAACCCACAGGTTGGGTTTTTGTTGTATAATTTGCATTGAAACGATCAAAACATTAAAATAAAGTTGTTTAAAGTCAACTAAATTTTCTGTAAAATAACGACAACAGTTTATGGCAGTTGTTTTTTGAACAGTTGTTTTCACAAAAATTCAAATTGACCCAAAGTTTGTTAATTTAATTGAAATTTTTTGAGTGTTGGAAAAATAAACATAAAAACTTGGGCATACTGATTTGAGTTCAGGAGTTCTGTGTGCCAAATATAACAAAAATCAGAAGACTCCCGGTCAGAAAATGCGCATTTTTTATGATTTCTCATAGAATTGATGCTAAATCGAAAATTAATCCATCTACCAAGGTGGATTAATTTTGTTCGTAAAATTTTTATTCAAACGCGCAAAAAACAAACCTAATAAATACTATTACCTTATAACAAATATAATTAGAGCCCGTGCTCGATCTGTACTTACAGAAAAAATCAAATAAAATTACTGACAAAATATGTCGCCATTAGGCACGTCTCCGAAACAGAAAATGCAAATTCCTTCATTTGTGTCTGCAATTCCAGATCATGTTGGTAACCCTTGCGAAATAATGTAAGAGACAAAAAAGTTGAAAGAAAGTATGAAGTGAGGTTGAGATTGCTAGAAATAGAATTGTAGTGTTGGAAACTGTCAAAATTTATTCTGTAGAAACTATAAATATTCACATATATAAAAAACAGTTTTTATTAACAAGACAAACCGACATTTAAAATCCTACTGATGATGACACTAACTGGGGTGATTGAAACCGGTATAGGAAATACCAGAAATGTCTATAATTTTTAGAAATTCAATTTTTCTTCTGCATTTTTTCAACTTGAACCCTTATAATACGATTTTATTTTTTTCTTGCTATGAATTGTATGCCTTTTATAGTGTAATCTAAAATAATAGTAGATCTCAGTGGATTTGTACCACTGTATTTTACTCATGTATCTCTCTAACGAAGAACATCTTGCTTAAATTAAATTACGTCATTCTCTAACCATCATCAAATCAAGCTCATCAAAAGTTTATTTTTTAGTATCTCATACATATAAAGCTTTAAAACCAAATATTTCTCCGTTAAACATGTGAGATTAAAAAAATTAAAACAAAAACAAGCTTTGCAAAAATTACAATGACGTTGTAAAAACTTTAAAGCGCCTGCGCTTAAATAAAAAGAGGGGCCAATCTTCGTATAAAGCAAAAACAATTGAAAACAAAGACATCATCGCTATATACACCATCCTTTACACTCAACTACCAAAGAATATTGTAAAAAACATAAAACACAATCATTGACGTCATAAGCAAAAACAAAAAAAAAAGCTTTTTTTAGCTAAAAAAACTTGAAAAAACAGTCAAAATATAAATGCAAGCCATAACTCACGTTTTTATTTTAAACTTTTTTTGTAAAGAGTATTTAAAAAGTGAGAGTTTTGTTTTAAACAAATTTTTTGTTTGTTTTTAATTCGTAAAGAATTTACTCTTTTTTATTTAATTTGCACTTGTTCTTTTAAAAATCAAATTAGTATAAGCTTTTTGTTTATGTTTTCATAATCTTAAAGGGGTGGGAGTATAAGAAAAGATTACTTAACGTTTTTTGTTTGACTGATTTTTTTCTATGTCCTCTTCTAACCTGTTAATTAGAAATTGTACCCGTAACCATTGTTAGATTTGCTAACAATAATTTGGAGGATTTTTTAGTTTCCTATTTAGGAAACAATTGTATCAAAATCTCATTAAAATGTTGAACTCCCACACAATATGCTATTGTTCTATTAATTCTTAATTAAAGAAAACAGAAGTAGGATTTTTAGTTGATAATTACACTAGTTTAAAAATTTAAAAAAATTTGCGATCCTCGAATCCGAAAATCTAGTACAAAGTTTTAAAAGTACACTAAAAAAAAGTGAAATAAAATCTGGGAAAATTAACTAAATTTTGAGAAAAAGAGGGAATGATTTGGCTCCAATGATTTTTTTTATTGGTTTTAGTTCATAATTTTCCCAAACCTAAGGAAAACAAAGTTATTTAATTTTAAGCCAATTTTAACTAGGAAATGGGAAAAATTATATTACACTGTAGTTCATTCACATTTTAGAACTAGATTGGGTCTAGAACCTGGACCCATGGGTTCGGACCCCATGGGTCCAGCTCCTGTTAACTCGAGACTCCGTTGGGTCCTTGGGTTGGGTCCCCATAGATTTTGACCCAAAACTTGTGTCCGTTTCGCTTTACCTTGCTTAGTTTTTGAGATACGGTAATAAGGGGTCTGATAGGGTCTTGAGAATCTTAAAAACTGGATAACTCAAAAACTATTAATCGGAGGGCTTTCCTTTTGCAGAAATATTCTACTGGTCAAGAGCTACAAAAATGCCGTTGGAACTTTTCTCGTGCTGGCAGTATTTACCGAGATATGTAAGTGCATTAGACTGGCATTTTTATACCATCCAACTACAGTATGGGGGTATACTCACTTTGTCATTCCGTGTGTAACGCATCAAAATATCGGTCTAGGACCCCATAAAGTATATATATTTATCATCAGTGATCGATTCTAAGACATTCTAGCGATGTCCGTCCGTCTGTCCGTCTGTAGTTAACACGATGCAGTCCAAAATAAAAGAGCTAGACTCCCGACATTTAGCACGAATATGTCTAATGTTACTAGGCAGGTTGAGTTCGTAAATGAGCAAAATCGGACCAGGGGGAAAAGAGTTCCCCCTTGAAGAACTAAACCAACCTCTGAAAAATACGATATTTTTACATGATTTTTTGTGTTTTTGTTTAACAAATCCAACATTTTTATGCTACAAGAAGTTCAAGGGCCTGCATTTGGACCAACGAATTAGAAATATCGTTTTTCGGTCCGCCCCCTTTTATGGGCGTGGAATTTTTTATTTTTTTATATACTTATAATGATAAATTTGTATTTCTTTAGTGCAAAAAGCATAAGAATTAATTTTTTTTAATACTTCTTCGAGAGGAAATGTGCCCCCCCAATTTACACTACCGACCCCCCCCCCCCAAAAAAAAGAAGACGCCCATGCAATTTTTTTTTATTTATTTGCATGTTGGAGGGTATAAAAGATTCGGCACAGCCGAATTTAACACTCTTACTTGTTTTGTCAACTTTCGATTTTCCCAAGTGTCCGGGCAAATTTTTATTGTGCTAGGTCTAAAACTTATGTGGTACAAATTTGAGGTCAATTAAATTAAAATCGCTCGATCGGTTTTCGAGATATCGCCATTTCAAATTTGTAAAAAATGCTGGTTTTTTCCTACGTTCCAGAATTTTTTTTAAAAAAGTCTCAAAATTTCATTCCGCCGACCCTTTTGTAGATCTTGAAGCAATCTTTCATTTAAAACTAATTTGAGCCCATCGATCAAAGTTTTGGCTTTTAGAAACTTTTTACCAAAAACCCTAAATTTTAATCGAAGGGTGCCAAGGGTTAAAATTATCGGCTTTGGCTCAAATTAAGCTTAAATGAAAGACTGTATCAAGCTCTATGAAAGGGTTAAAATAAATAAATTTATAGAGTTTTTTTTTAAATTCTTAAACTTAGGAAAAAACCGCCCATTTTGCAATTTTTTGACAAATTTTAAATGACGATATCTCGAAAACTATTCGACCGATTTTATAATTTTTTTGATATTAGTATTCAGCATAATAAAATTAATAAAAATTATGTATTGCAAGATATTTTTTTTTATTTTTTCATTTTCAAAACTCCAAAATTTTGGTGGAAATTTTGCAAAAGTCCAAAACTTTGATCGAAAGGCGCCACGGCTTAAAATGATCGGATTTGGCTCAAATTAGTTTTAAATGAAAGATTGTTTCAAGCTCTACAAAAGGGTCGGCGGAAAGAAATTTTGAGACTTTTTTTAAAAAATTTCTTGAACGTAGGAAAAAACCGCCATTTTTTGCAAATTTCAAATAGCGATATCTCGAAAACTGGTTGACCGATTTTATTTTTTTTTTTTTTTTGATATTCGTGCTCAGCACATCAAAATTAACAAATATGATGTGTTGAAAGATATATTAATTTTTTATTTATTTTTTTCTAATTTTTCAAAAATAAAAACTTTGACCGCCGGGCGCCACGGGTTAGTTTAATCCGATTGGCCTCAAATTGGTACCACATGAGGTTTAGGCCTGAAGAATTTCAAATTTTAGATCTAAAATTAGGGTCTTGAGACCCCTACAGATACGCAGAGCTAGGCCATATTCCATACTTTTTTAGTCTTTCTTTTGAAAATTTCATCCGTTTCGCTCTATCTCGCTTAGTTTTCGAGATATCGCCATTTTGAGTTTTTAACTAAATTCTCAGAAGTTTTTAACTAAATTCTAAGAAGTACACTTCCTCAATTCAAAGGAGAGAAATACGATGATGTTTCTTTTAGTAAATTTTAACTAAACTTGAACTAAAATGTTTTTTAAGAAATATGTCTTAAAAATAAAGATACGTTTCTTAGATTTGTGGCAAATTTCTTTGGCAGTAAATGAGCTAAACTTTTTTCCTCATAGTTCAGAAAATTTCTCATTTTTTTGTTAAATTTAACTAAATTTTAGGAAAATTCATGATACATTTTTAGAGACATTTTTTCCTTAATTTTAGTTATGTCTTTTTTTTAGTGTAGAACAGTTTTTGAGACTTTAACAACTTATAAGGGTGGGTTCGTAAAGAGTCATTACCTCGAGCTAGAACAACCCAACTCAAAATATAATTTTTGTCCTTTAACTGATTTGGTTTTGTTAGCAACTCAGGTAAATAGTTTTATCCAACCGAGTCGGATGAAATCCACACAAAAAATTATTGGCTAAAAATTTTCAATTAAATCTATTGATCAACAAAATTTAAATGAGTCAATCAATGTTTTGATTAAAATGTTTGTTATTTTCTTTAACTATTGAATTTTATTTATTTTTTATTAATTTATTTTTGTTTTTTAATTTTTATATTGTGAGTAGGTTTATTCTAGCTCGAGGTCATTATTTCCTTTATTCATTAAATCTATGATATTCTCATAGAATAATTTTCAAGAAAATAATTTTTCTGTTTTAAATTCATTTATGTTGGTATTTTTTTGCAAGACTTAATCGACACGTGTCAAGTTCCGAAACACGTGTTGATTAAGTCTTTCAAAAAATTACCAACATAAATAAATTTAAAACAGACAAATAATTTTCTTGAAAATTATTCTATGAGAATATCATAGTTTTAATGAATAAAGGATAAAATGACCTCGAGCTAGAATAAACCTACTCAAAATATAATATTTTAAAGGTCGAATAATACAATTTTTATTTTTTAATAAAAATTAATCAGTATTTGAATTTGTTTTAATACATTAATTCAAAAATATACAAAATAATCGGGTTTGACTTTTTTTTTATTGTGTCAACATATTGAAAAGCAAAAAAGGTGATTTTTTTCATAATTTTGTCATAAGCTTACAATTCATCCGTTAAATCAATTATTATTTTAATTGACTATAAATAAATAAAATATGAAATTTGTGATTCAAATCGAAAAAATTGTATTTGATTGAAAAAAACATTCAATTTATCACCTAAAATTTGATGATTGGTATAACAATTTTCTTTATTGGAGGAATTTCAATCAAAAATTTTTGAAAGATTTCCCATATTGCTTTAACTCTGTGATTCGGCAGAGATAACAAAGTTATGTCTTTTAAAATAAAAAAAAATTCCTACTGTCTTTTATGTCATTAAAAATAATAAAATTTCCTACTGAAATTAGAAGAAATTTAAGCTGAAATTATGACACTGGTTCAGTACCTACAAACATTGTATCATCACTTTGTAATCCAACCAACCTAACCTTTTTATTAAAAAAAATAATTTTTTATTTAAAAAAATATCACAAAAATCTCAACTTAACCATCTTCCCTAATATATTAACAAACTAATTGACTTGCACAAAAAAAAAGCGCAAAAAGACTTTATCCAAATTTAAAAAAAAAAGTCGGCTAAATAGCAATAAATAAAAAAAACCGGTAAAATATTGCAAAGCTCTCTTCTATATATTACTCTCCCACAAATCGCACGATCGTTTTTTTATTATTATTATTAGTTTAATCAAATGCTAAACCAAACGATAGTGAGAGTTATTCTCACATAACAAAAAAAAAATGCAAACACACATATAAAGCATCATTATAGTTAAACACGAATGACTACCTATAATTTTCGATCGTAAACGTATATTTATATTCGTTAGCATCTTACTTTAAAACGAAACGCTAAAAACTAAACGAAAAACGAACGAATCTATTTTTATTCATTTTTTTGTGCTCTTAAGTCAGGTTCAAGACACGATTTCTAACTGTTTCTTGTGTATGACAGTAAATGTATGTTAAACACAGCGAAGAGGAAGTAACAAGACAACAAGAGAGTGATAGAGTTAAAAAGAGGGAGGGGGGATTCTAGAAGTATGTTACTGTTAATTTAACTTAAGATTATAGTACAACAAAGAGACTCTTCCTTTCGTTTGTTTTATTTGTGTTTTATTTGGTTGGTTGGTTGACTGATATTGGAGGTTCGTATCTTAAGTGAATATTTTCCCACAGTATCGTGTGGTTTTGTTGTTGTGTATTTTTGTTATTATTATTGTTGTTGTATGGGGTGTGCGAGTACTATTAGATGTATATAGACGTAAGTTTACACTGAAAGAAAAAGGTTTTACGAAGGGAATGAAACGTGTTCATTATTTTTGTTTTATCTGCGACAATGAATGAATTCATAAACTGTTAGCCGAAATTTTAAAAATGAACGAAAAAGATTATTTTTTTTTATCAAAATTTACAAAATAATGCAAAAACCCTCAGAAATTTCCGAAAATATCTGACAAAAAATATTTAATTAGTTAAAACAATTCAAAAAATTGTTGAAAATATTCCGGAAAATTTCATGAAATTAAAAAAAAAAATCTTAAAAACTCAGAAATACTAGGAAACTTAAAAATGTGAAAAAATTGAAGGATTGTGATTTTGCACATTTACCCATTTTTAAGTATAACTTGGTCGGTCTCGACCGACTATAATTTTCTTAATGTACATTTTCATTTCTGTAATCAAACTTTTTTGTTTAGTGTATTACAAGGAATTTCATTTGAAGATATTGTGTAGTTTTGTGTGCTTGTACTGTTTGTTAGAGGCAGCACCTCAAAACTCATTGTCTAAGGTAAAAAGACAGACTGAACGACGGACAACGAGAGTGATCGTGTGCATTTAGGCAACATCATTTACTAGTTGGTTTGAGTTCGTTTTTTTGTTGTTGTTGTTAAGCTTTCTGGTTGTTTGCTGGGTCGTTTCAGTAGGTGAGGCAGAGTTTGTAAGTGAGTATGTTTTGTGTGTGTTTTTCAGTTGACCCGTACGTGGCCTCTTAGTGACTTTAAAGTACTGCACAGTGGTTTGCTTTTTTCAAAAAAAAAAATTTATGTATCAAAAAAAAATGTGGAATATTATAGTTGTTCAACACCCGGTATACAAAAAAAAATCGCTTGATTTTTCGTTTACGCCGAGAAAAACAGATAAGATAAATTATTGCACCGCCTCATATTGCAAACTCTGTAATTATCATACTTGACTATGTACCTGGAGTGTCCCACTAAATACTTCACTGTCCGAGAGCCAATATTAAACATGAACCGGATGATATATGTAAGTCTGAAAGTAGAGATCAAATGGAGTAAAACTGCAATTTACAGTTTTTCATTTCGAGATCCTGTTTCCTTTAAAAGGACTTCAAAATTGTAAAGGATACATTTTGTAGAATATTTCTGAAATATTTGTACTTGTCTTAGGATGCCACTGGTGATGGCAAATGAAAGAGGAGGATCTCCCCTAATTTTTCCATTTTCATAACCTACACCACTCTGTGGTAAAGGGTATAATGAGTTTGTGCGGATGTTTGTAACTACACGAAATATTGGTCCTAGACCTACCTTCAAGTATATCGATCGACTCAGAATTTATTTGAGTCGATTTAGCGATGTCCGTCCGTCCGTCTGTCCATCTATCGGTTTAAGCACGATACAGGTCGCAATTTTCAATCAATTGACTTGAAATTTGAAACTTAATCTTCTTTTGGCCCAAGGAAGAAGCCTATTGAAATTGGAAAAAAATTGGTCCATGTTAAGACCTAGCCCCCATACAAACAACCCCTTTGGATTAGGCTTAAATAACTCTAATAACCGTATTATAATAGATATCACTTTGAAATTTAACAGGTAATCACATTTTGTATGCACGAATCATCGTTCCAAATTTCAAAGGAATCGGGTCAGTCCTTATGGTAGACCCCATACAAACCACCCTCCGATATTCACATAACTCCTTTAAAATTCATAAAATGGAAGTATTTGATAAAAATTGTATTTTTAGGTGTAACACGTGTACTTTAGTAACCGTATCAAATCGGAATATAATTGGACCATTTTTGGACTTACATTAGTCCCCCATATAAAAATTTCAACCGATGTTCAGTTAAATCGGTCTATTGTCAAAAAAATAAACCAATTCCACTAAAATTTTATCTGTTTGTGTTTTCTGCACTAAATAAAGATCTTAAGAAGACATAGATCCAATCGGTCCATGCTTGGACTTGGGACCCATTTTCCGGAAAACACTGGTGTAGGATATCATATGGTCGGTCTTGACCGACTATAACTTTCTTACTTGTGTTATTTTGACATATCGGGATAAAAGGATGTGATTAAAGTCATTTAAAAACTAAACGAAATTTTTTGTTGAAAACTTTGAATTATATTGAAGTGTAAAGTTTTGAAAGGAGGTAACTTACACACTTTTTCCTGATATGTAAAAATAATAAAACAAGAAAATTAGGGGAGATCCTTCTCTTTCTTTTGCTTTCACTAGTGGTATCCTAGGACAAGTACAAATATTAACAAAATATTTTATAAAATTCAATCCTGTAAAACTTTAAAGTCCATTAAAAAGGAAACAGGATCACGAAATGAAATACTGTAAATGCAGTTTTACAACATTTAGTCTCTAGTTTCAAACTTATATTATCCTGTTCGTGTTCAACGACTTTTTTCAACGACTTTTTTCGACTGTTTTATATCGAAGAAAGTCAAAATCTTTAGCAAAGCCGTTTTTGAAAAAATCACATTTAACTTTTAACTAAAAATTTATTTAATTCATTGGACTTTATTTAGTTCGGTTTAAGTCCATATTTTAATATTTCTGAGAACAAAAAAAATATTTTTGTACAACGAGAGAAACTAAGTAAGTCGACTGCATTCGAAATTTGCCACGCTTCCATCATCAGCACTTCTTTGTGTGTCAGATTAAAATAAGCTATTTAAGTAAAACTCTTGAATAAATCGAATATGCGCGTTATATTATTACGATTAATATTATATTATTATCCATGGTGTATTCATCAAGCTTGATTTTTTCTGTGTTGAGACGGTTAATAAGTCGTTTTGCATTTGAAAATTATTAAAGAAAATAAATTTTTTGTAGGCGCCCCAGTACACAGAAAAAAACGAATTGTTATATTGACCCCCATATTTGTGAATACAATAAATTTTTTTGCTGAAAGTGCTCCTATACGGAAATTTGTAATCTCAACAAACGTTTGTAAAATTTGATTGTTTATTTTTTTTTTAACAAAAAAATTCAACAAACACAAACACAATTTGTTGATCTGATAAAAGTAAAAAATCTTATTTTTTTTTTTTCAACAAACACAATTTGTTGATCTAACAAATGATTTTTTTTTTTCAACAAAGAAATTTAACAAACACAAACACTGTTTGTTGGTCTGATAAAACAATTTTGAAATAAAATTACTTGACTAACAAGGGAAGTCTCCCTGGTGTTAACCTCCGATCTTCATGATATTTGGATATGTTGTTAAGAACGAAAATTAATTCGACACGTATTTTTTATTGGCCCAAACTCATTTTTAGGGGGGTCGATTGTATGGAATAATTGACCTTTTTCAGTTTTTAACGATTTACGCCTATTTAAACAAAATTAGTGTAGGCATGTGTGGTATCAGATTAAAGGTATTAAAAATACCATCTTGTGGTGCTAACAACGGGCCTAAGAAGTTAATATTTTTCGACTTACTAACAAAAATGTCCTAAAATTTTGGTATTTTACTCCATATAACGAAAAGTTGTGCATGTTTGGACACGTTCTTAGCACACGTTGATAGGTTTTCCAAAGACCTTTCATTTGGTATGTAACATGACTAGGTTTCTTTGCATAATATAGGAGACAAACGAAAAAAACTGAAAAATGGCCTTGTCTTCCTTCTTCTTACCACCTAAATATAAATTTGGGCCGCTAAAAAAATACGTGTCCCTTTATTTTTTCCGCTCTACAAAACAAAACCAATTCCATAAAGATCCGCAAGTGACACTAGGGAGACTTTACTTGTAAGTTTTTTGAAAACAAAATCGAAGTTTTGTATTATTGACTAAGAGGTGGCCGCTTTTACTAAATGTTTGGTTGATATCATGTTTGGTGGATTTACGGTGGATGTTTGTTGATTTAAAATTGACGATTTTATTTTCTGTGTAGTCTAGTTGGTAGCGTGAGTTCGATTCCCACCAAAGGCATTGGTCTGTTTTGCTACAATGAGACAATGGCCATTGTCATCCGTCTTGGTTAGGTTAATTTAGTATATGATTTGTAATTATATCTTAAAAATTTAATAATTAAATAAATTAATTAATTTTTTGTAAGATGGTTAGTATTTTTAGGATAAATATTTTAGAATTAAATTGCTCAATTCAAATCACAATGCACAGTTATTATTCTCAATTTATCCCAGTGGTTGAACGAGGTTGTTGAGCTAGAGTTTAACATGTAAAAATGAGTCTGATGCCGCTTTTGGTGTTTGGTGTTGCTTTGGTTCACAATCATTTTATTTTTACGGTTGGCATCTTTTTTTTGTAGAGGCTGTATTATAAATCATGGTACACTTAAAATCTAAACTGAGTAAACCAGTGATATTACTGCTTTAAGTACATTCATTAGGGTGGTAAGAATAATTACTTTTTTCAAATTTCGTCGATTTCCGTGCAAACTACGGTCCTTTTTGGGAAAAAAAACTGTGTGTTTAGATTTTTAGACACAAAAAATATGTTTTTTTTGTGACATCTTTATCATGTTCTAAAATGTGTCCAGAAAAGGAAAAAAATGTTTTTTTTTTCTTTTTCGAATTTTATGTATCATATCGTGAACCTATATTCAAAATATGCCAACTCAAATTTGACCGAAATGAGTTTCCGATGGCAAATACCTCCCCTATGCAATACCCATCTGTGGTAGAAATTTCAGAGCAAAAAAATTATTTGTTGTCGTTTTACATCCATTTTTGTTATTCTGCTAACTCAAAGTACATATTTTTTGGTGAAAATAAATGCCAACTCTCATTGCATTTGTCATGCTGAACACGAATCTGGTAAAGATTTTGATATCCAATGGCTAGTTTTCGAGATATTGATATTTTGAAAATATCGGTAAATAGTGCTTGCGAAAAAAAAATTGCTTATATATATGTAACTTTTAAATTATTTATCAGATTGGAACATTATGAGTGGGGCAAATAAAGTCAATGACATAAGCTTTCAAAATAGCTAGTTTGGAGTGACCCTTATACAATACAGTGTGAGCTACAGAGTGCCAAAGTTGACCACCCTGAAATTAAAAGGCTTTAGTTACTTTTAAAAATATGCAAGGTTTTTAATTTTTTTTTTTTAGTTTTTGCAATTATTGTACAAGGATAACAAAATCCAAAAAAAAAAAAAAATAATAAAAATTTTTCAAAAAAAAAAAATTTTTCTGTTTGTATTTTCTTTGTTAAGCTAATACGGCCTATAATCTTTTATGTAATTAAAAACACAATTTTAATACATTTTTTCCCGACGTTTCGTCGATTTTTTGTCGACTTCTTCTGGGGATCGTCTATTTAATAAAAACATGACATTAATTAACAATTTTTTACCAAATAACATTTAGAACTTACATTTTTTTATATATTATTACATTAAAAAACAAATTTTAAAACAAAAATTTACATTTAACATATATAATACAAAAAACATAAAACATGGATTTATTTTTAAAACACATAATATTAAAAATTGTATCACAGTTTATTTGATGGCTACTCTATAACTTGCACATATATTGTTGGTGTCTTCTTTCAAATTCATTGTCTTTTTTATGTTTTGCTGAATTCTCAAGCTTTCCTTCGTAAATCTCTTTCTCATATTTTCCTCCTTGTCTAATATTCTAATACGTTGAAAATCTGGTGCGTGGTGTGAACTGATCATATGCATGGCTAGTGCTGTTGTTTCTTTCTGCCGCGTGATATCCATCTTGTGTTCTCCTATTCTTGTTGATAAAGCTCTCTTTGTTGTTCCTATATACACCTGATCACAAAGTTCTTCGTTATTTCCTTTACATCTTATTTCATAAACAACGTTATTTTGTTGTTGTTTTTCTACTGGCGCTTTTATTTTAGTGAATATTGCATTTGTTGTTTTGTTCGGCTTATACGCAAAACATATGTTATTTTGTTTCAGTGTTGTTATCATGTTTCTGTTGTCAGTAAGGCCAGGGATGTATGGTACACTGTAAAATTTTTTGTTTTCTGTTTCATCAGTGTTGTCAATTTTCTTATTTTTATTTAATCGCCTAAATACGTCGTCTATTAAAGAATTTATTAATTTTTTAGGGAAACTATTTTGTATCAATATTTCCTGTATTATGTTTATATTTTTGTTGTGGAATATTTCGTCACTAATTTTTAGTACTCTCTCTATTAAATTTCTCGCTGTATTTATAATCTGACTTCTGGGTTGTGTGGCGTTAAAATTCATAATTCTGCCTGAAGCTGTTTCCTTAGAGTACCAATTAAAAATGATGTTATCCTTATTTTTCCGTAGTTTTGCGTCGAGGTATGCTATTTCATTATTTCTTTCTATTTCGATGGTGAATTTAATTTTTTGATGGTGAGAATTTAAAGTTTTAAGAATTTCGTCCTTATCGTCCTTATTAATGATAGCGAAAATGTCGTCTACATATTTTGCTATGTATTTAATATTGATATTTTTATTTTTTAATTCTATTATTGCATCGTCCAGCAAATTATCAAGAACAATATCCGCTATTGTAGGAGAGAGCGGGTTGCCCATTGGCATACCAAATATCTGATTAATTACTTTTTTACCATAAACAAAGTAATTATTGTCCGTTAGACAAAACTTCAAAATTTCTAAAAATGTCGGTCTAGGAATGTTTGTAAATTTCTTTATTGTTAGCCATTTTTCCATAATATTTTTAATGGCTGTGTGTACCGGAATATTTGTGAAAAGTGAGATGACGTCAAAAGATACTAATATATCATGAGGCTCAAGTTTTATATTGCACAGATGATTTTTTAATTCAAACGAATTTTTAATGTTATATTCCCTAGATATAATATGTTTAAGGATATTTCCTAAATATTTGGATAAATTGTAACATGGCACTTGTATTGATGACACAATTGGCCTAAGAGGGGTTTCCGGTTTATGGATTTTTGGTAATCCGTATATTCTTGGGGCAACAGCCGCATGACAAGTAAGATTACGTTTTTGCCACATATCAATGAATCCATTCTTTTCCAAGTTTGATATGATGTTGTTATTTTGTTTTTGAAGTTTTTGGGTCGGGTCAATTCTTAATGTTCTGTAAGTATCTCTGTCTTCTAGAAGATTTTCCATTTTCTGTTCATAATCTTTTTTGTACATGGCTACCGTTTTGTTGCCTTTATCTGCCTTTATTATAATCATATCTTGGTGCTTTTTTAAAAATTGTTCAGTTTTTTCAAAAACAGTTAAAATAAATTTTTCCCTGGGAGTATTTTTAATTTTTCTTTTAAAAACAGTTATACTATTTGCCAGCTTAGTTCTTGCTATATCCTTTTCTTTGTCTGCATTTTCGTCCATGTCTTGGATACATTGTTCTATATCCGCGATTATATTTATTGGAGAAAAATTCTTATCAGTTACTGGTAATGCAAACTTCTTTCCTAACGAGAGTATCCATTTACATTCCATAGGTATATTTATTGTTGTTTTATTTTCAAACCAATGATTATTAAAAATTAGTCCGTGTGATTTAAACTGTTTTTCTTTAAGTGTATTTAATTTAATCAGCTGTTTTGTCCTCACTTCTTCTCTTATGTGTTTTGTTCTGTCCGTTTGTTTGCTAATGAAATTTTTGTAGTCATCATCTGTTACCATTTCTTCAATACCAGCACTCATGTGATAAATTTTTCTTTTTGTTAATTTGATATTTGTGGTTGTTTGTGAAATCTCCAAATTGAGAATTTTTTTATGAAAATTATGTTCTATCTTACCCAATTGGTTTACTATTTTTATTTTCCGACAAAATATGCCAACTCTAAAAAAATATTTGTTTTTTGATACAGTAATAAATGCCATCTCTGAAAAATACGCAAACAAGTGCAAAATATGAAATTTTTGGAATATGTAAAAATTATTTAGAATATTTAAACCATCTTATGGAAGGTACATTGTTTATTTTTACAATAATATGCGAAATAACAAGTTTTTTAGCTCTCCTGAAAAGTAAGCTTTTTCGAGTTGGCATTTATTGAATATAGTTTGACGAAATATTTTATTTTGAATATCATTGACTGCAGTTAAAATGTTTGGTCTGAAACTCTATTTTTTATTTTTTAATCAAATCGGACAATTTTTACAAGATATTTTCATATTTTTTTTAACAATAACATGGTGATCCCTTATCGCATGTATACACGCCTACACTCAAAAAATTATGTAGGTAAATTCCAGTGAATATTCACTTAAAACAAATGAACTTTTATTTAAAAACCATTCCAGTGTTTTTTCTTTTAAAATAAAAACACAATACAGTCAATTTTAAATGTTAATTTAATGACTAACCAAAACATTAAAAAACTAGTGAATATTCAGTTATTTTGTATTGAAAAACAGTAAAACTATAGAAGAAATTTTTTACTGCCGAAATTAAATGTAACAGAAAATTCGTTTTTAATACAGTAAATTATTTTTTTTAAACTACAGAAACAGTAAAAAATAAGAAGTCCATAATAAAATTAATGATTTTTCTTTTAAAATAACTTTACTGATTACTTGTTAAAATAACCTACAAACAGTTAATGACATAATTTTCTTAGTGTACGCATTCTTTTCGAGATTTTTAAAAACTGCATACAGGCCTTCTTGAAGGCCAGCCAACGATATATCAAATTTTAACCCCCCATTGTTTAAAATTGTCCGATTTGTTTAGAAATTTATACATAGAGTTTTAAGACCAAAAGTAACATAATTTGTCCGGCATTCGACGAAATTTGAAAAATGCATTTTCCGTGATGATGCATAAACTTTGAAAAAGGATAAAAAAACACATTTTCTGCTGTTTCTAGACACATTTTCGAACACTGTAAAGATGTCACAGATCGGAATATTATTTTTTTACGAATATGTATCATTAAGGGGTCTATTTGTAATTCGAAAATTCCAATTGTAATTCGAAAAAGATCAATTGTTATTCGAAAAATGCCTGCGAATTTTGTACTCTTGCCCAAAACATTAAATCATAATAATGTTTTGCGGAAGATTTGGATGTACTTGCCAAAGAAAAGTTTTTTTTAGAAAAAATAATGTTATATTACTTTGCTATTCCATGCAAACGAATATCAGTTGAGGACCCCATTAAGTTTATATATTATTGATCCATTGTCTGTAGAAAGCAAGATTTCTGTCTGTAGAAAGCAAGATTTAGTCCAAACCAAAAGAGCTGTACTTTTGGTAAATGAGTTCAAAACTAAGTAAGTGCAAAAAAGCGTTTTTACATTTTGGAGAGTATGAAAGATTCGTCACCGAAGAATTTTTTTTATGTGAAAAGTTTAGACTTGTTGAAAAAGTAGTTTTGGTAAAAAAGAGGGTATATGATTTTTGGTGAAAAACAAATGTTTGATGGATGAAAAAAAGTTTTTGATGAAGAAAAAAATTTTTTTATAAAAAAAAAATTATGAAAACAATTTTTTTTTTTGAAAAAAAAAAATTTGATGAAAAAAAAAATTTGTGAAAAAAAAAATTCTTGAAAAAACAAAAAAAATTGATGAAAAAAAAAGTTTGATGAAAAAAAAATTTGATGAAAAAAAAGTTTGATGAAAAAAAAAATTTGATGAAAAAAAAAAAATTTGATGAAAAAAAAATTTTGATGAAAAAAAAACTTTGATGAAAAAAAAATTTTGATGAAAAAAAAATTGATGAAAAAAAATTTGATGGAAAAAAATTTGATGAAAAAAAATGGATGATAAAAAAAATTTGATGAAAAAAAAAAGTTTAATGAAAAAAAACTTTCATGAAAAAAAATAAGAAAAAAATAACGAAAAAAAAAATAAAAAAATAAATTTGATGAAAAAAAATAAATTTGATGAAAAAAAAATTAATGAAAGAAAACAATTTCATCAAAAAAATTGATGAAAAAAAATTTGATGAAAAAAAAAAATATGAAAAAAAATTCATGAAAAAAAATTTGATGAAAAAAAAAATTGATGAAAAAAAAACTGATGAAAAAAAAAACTTGGATGAAAAACTTTTTTGTTGAAAAATAATTATGTTACTTTTTATTCACCAGCTGGTGAAAAACGGGTTTATTCACCCCGAGATGATTTATTAATTTTGGTTTTAAGAAAAAGAAAATAGTAATTCTTCTTTTCTTTTTCGTTAATTGTTAGCTTATATAGTCAAACTAAGGTGGCGTCCTGTAACTTTTTTAAAATTAGACACCAGCCTAAAAACATTATCATGTTAAAAGATCAATTGTAATTCGAAATATATCACTTGTTAGTTCGATTTTATATTTTTTTGTTTAATTATTATTTTACTCGATTAGCTTATTAACGACTTAAAATATCATTTTGGTGGGATAAATCCTTTCAAAGTTCAAAATTGAGTTCGAAAAAAAATTTCACGCTGTTGAAATGCGTTTTTTACAATTTTATGTTTTATCACAAAAAAATACTTTTGTCAATTGCCAGGCAAAATATCAGTTGTTTTGGTCTAAAAACTCCGACAATTTTAACCTGTGCATCTGGGGGTTAAAAGTGTCTTGTACACACCAAATTTTTTTTCGGGGTTAAATTTTAACCCCACAAATTTTAACACAGGTTAAAATTTTCCGATTTGGCTTATAACTTAAATATAAAGTTTTATATTTAATCGACGAAATTCGACAAAAGTCATATTTTGTATTTATACATAAAATTTTAAAAAGGGTAAAAAGGGCATTTTTTCTCTTTTTTGATGCATTTTAGTCAGAGTACGTATTTTATCACCACGATCTGTTCATTTTTGTTCTTTCTTTCACCATTAAAGAATATTGAACAACGTTTGATGTTTTTTTTTTTCTTTTTCATGAAATTGAACACAATGTATTTTGTTCATCTTCATTTCGTTTCAGTTGAGAAAAAAAACCTGTTTATCGTTTCATGAACATGAGATGTGGTTTGCTTTTTTTTCCTTCTTTTTCAGACGGTGAGTTTAAGTTAGAAGAAAAAAACTTCGTTTCTTTTTCGTGAAACGAAGAATTCTTATCGTTTATCATGAAATGAAAAGTTATAAGCAAAATATCGTGATAAATTTATCATGATATGAATGAATGATAAAGAAAGAGTGAATGAATTTTATTTATCATTCTTTAGAAATTTATTTAGTTGTTCTTTTACATACACACTACATTTCATTTAAAAAATTATTACATTCCAATATGGTATTATAAGAGAAAAAAATACTGAAAAAAAATCTTAAATATAAGGGGGAAAATTAGAAAAATTAGTATAGGAAAATGAATTAAAAAAATATATGCAAAATTAAAAAACAAAAAATTATAAGAAATTTGTAAAAAGCAGACAATTTTAGAATAGCAGTATATTAAAGAAAAAAATTAATTATACATATGAGTCATTCCATGTCAGACCGAACACCTTTTTTACACCACCTCTTCCGATTTTCTTTAAATTTGCCAGATGTATTAAACATAAACAAATATTTTTCACGTGTTTCGGGAAAAAAATAATTTTTTTTTTTTTTCAAAGAGTTATGTGCATTTGAAAATCGTCAAAATCGTGAAAAATCTTCAGACATGACAACATTTAAACTAATGTTTTTATAAAACTAGTGAATGGATTTTGAAGTTCAATACCTTATTTTAAAGGTATTTGAACCTTCTTTTTTAAAAAAATATTATTTTTTATAAATTAATTTTTTTTTATTATTAAAATTTGTTTTTTTTACTTAATTTCTGTTTTCCACAATCTTCGAACAAGTCGAAAAATCTGAAAAAAATATTTTCTTAAAGGTTAATATATTCTTAACATTCCCTCAAAATTTCAGAGTGGAGGTCGAATGGATTCTATTTTTTTACGATTTTTTTCCATTGCAGCACCACAAAAAAATTACATTTTGTATATAAACAAAATAGAAAAAGCAAAACAAACAAATCTCCAGAACAATATGAATTTGTTAGCTTGACATTGATATATATACAATATATAATTTAATATGGTTTCGTGTCTATTTTGATATAATCTTATACGAAAAATGGTTTCATAAGATTTGATCGAATAATATCTAATAATATCAGTTTATATAACTTTATATCGACTTTGATACGAGTTTTGGTCTAATCCAATGATATAAAATTATATCCAATTATATTAAAATTTATACAATTTTAGAAATCGGATGTTTTTTTTTTAGTTTTTAATAAAAAGTTGAAAAATTAAAATAATAAAAATAAGTTGTTCTTTGAAAAAAACTTAGAAAAATTTCAAAAAATGGAGTCATGTTAAATTTTATATAAAACACTTAGAAAATATTTTCAAAAAAATTTGTCCTTGGAAAAAACTTAGAAAAATTTGAAAAAATGGAGTTATATAAAATTTTATATAAAACACTTAGAAAATATTTTCGATAAAAAAAATGTTCCTTGAAAAAAACTTAGAAAAAATTTAAAAGATGGAGTCATATAAAATTTTATATAAAACACTTAGAAAATATTCGTGATAAAAAAGTGGTGCTTGGAAAAATCTTAGAAAAATAAAAAAATATGAAGTCATATGAAATTTTATATAAAACACTTTGAAAATATTTGCGATAAAAATATGTTCTTGGAAAACACTTAAAAAAATTAAAAAATAATGGAGGCATATAAAATTTTATATAAAACACTTAGAAATTTAAAATGATGCATGGGACCAGATGTTACAACATATAGTTATGTATGGCGATATCTTAAAAAAATCCCACATCAAAATTTATTATATAAATTTATCTTGCAATACATAGTGTCACACATGAACATATATCAAATAATATGACTATATAAAAGTATATAAGATCATATTAAATTATTTTTACTCGGGTACATACATGCATTGATATTTTCGTTACGCAAAATGCAGTTTAAAAAAAATTTAACGACACATATAAAAAGGAAAACAACAAATAATGCCCAAGAACAACATGAATATGGTAGCGTGTGTTTTTGAATACATACTCACATACATACATGCGTTGACATTTTCGTTAACATGCTTGAAAATAAAATGTTTATATACAAAATGTAATTTTTTTGTGGTGCTGCAATGGAAAAAAATCGTAAAAAAATAGAATCCATTCGACCTCCACTCTGAAATTTTGAGGGAATGTTAAGAATATATTAACCTTTAAGAAAATATTTTTTTCAGATTTTTCGACTTGTTCGAAGATTGTGGAAAACAGAAATTAAGTAAAAAAAACCAAATTTTAATAATAAAAAAAAATTAATTTATAAAAAATAATATTTTTTTTAAAAGAAGGTTCAAATACCTTTAAAATAAGGTATTGAACTTTAAAATCCATTCACTAGTTTTATAAAAACATTAGTTTAAATGTTGTCATGTCGCAAGATTTTTCACGATTTTGACGATTTTCAAATGCAAATAACTTTTTAAAAAAAAAAATTTAATTTTTTTCCCGAAACACGTGTTAAATATTTTTTAATGAAGACTTCGTTCTCAAATTTTGAAAGACATCGGAGACATCAAAGTCAATTTTTAGCAAAAATCGTACGGTTTGACATGGAATGACTCATATGTATGTGTGTATGTACATTAGAACGACTCAAAAAAAAGTATTATATTATAACAGAAAAATATTGAAAAAAAAAAAATTTAACAATAAGGGAAAAAAATTAGAAAAGTATAGGAAAACGAATTAAAAAATAGTAGTTCAGACACAATTTTTCAACGAGATCAGTCAAGAACTCTCTGAGTTAGAGGGGGTCGAAATTTTACATTTTGGCCAAAGAGGTGTTTATTCTCATCCATGTAACTTCTTACCTATTGTTTTTAGCAAAATGTGTCCCAAATAGTATAGATAGCTATTTCTTCAGTCTTTTAAAAAAAAAAAATTAAAAAAAAATTTTTGATTTTTGTTTTTAAAAATCCAAAACTTTTTTTACTTTTTCCTCAAATTGGGCCTTTTTTTTGACTCAAAAAAAAGCTTAGTGGGATGCGAGTGGGATATATATGAAATTTTTTTTTTAACTTTGGAACACAAAAAACGGTTCTTAAATTTGCACTATTAGGCGTGGGATTAGGGTTGCCAGAATTTTATTTCGAAAATGCGGGACAAACTCCTAAAAATTACAAAAATGGCGGGATTTTAAAAATTTTCGCGGGACAAAAATATTTTTATGAACAAAACTGAAAAATTTAGCAGCATGTTGACGAGTTTTATTGTTTTAAATAGAGACTACCAACCTCTAGTGCATTTTAAAATAGAAAAAATGTTTTTGTTTTTCAAAATATTTTTTTTCGCGCTGCTTTAGAGACTAATTAAGCTAAAGCAAATTTTAGTACACACAATTCCATTTTGAAGATACAACGCTGGACCAGAATTACTCCATGGAAATTTTATAAATATTTTTCCCGGAATGTTCTCTATATTGTGCAACTTTTGGCGTAAATTTTTTGAAAAATAATTTTTTTTCAAACAAACACTAAGATTGCTATCTTTTTTGTTCTAGCCAATTCACACCTGAGATGAAATCTTATTCGAACAAGATTTCGATCATATGCTTGTGTATTAAATGATGCAGATCATGTGATCGAAATCTTGTTCGATCGAGATTTCACCTCAGGTGTGAATAGACCTTTATTTGTTTCTTAAAAAGGTTCTAAATCCACATCATTTGGGCGACAAGGCAAAACCAATTTAACAAAAGCTTACAAATAAGCCTTTTAAAAACTTAGAATTTTATAGTAAAAAATAGTTGCTGTTAACAAAAATTGCAAAAAAAGCGGGAATATGGAATCCCGCGCGGGACGCGGGAATCTGTTATGAAAAGCGGGACAATCCCGCCAAATGCGGGACGTCTGGCAACCCTACGTGGGATAGCTAACCAGTTTTCGATTTTGATTCGCGATACCCTCTAATTTTTATAGGTTCGAAAAAGCAAGCATGAGCCAAAAAATGAGGGCGGTGGGGTGGTCTGAAACGCCCCTGGAGGGGTGCAATGTGAGACGAACCTCCAATAATTTTCTGCCCCCAACATTTTTCGTGAACATACCTAACCCCTATTTCCACTTCCTAAGGGGCTCCCATACAAAACATTTTTAAAAAATTTGTTCCTACCATTCTAACTTACCCTAAAGTGCCCCTAGTGGAGCCAAATGTATGACCGACCTCCATTATTTTATTAATTCCAACATTTTTTGCAAACATACCTACAATGTATCTTTAACCCTTAAGGTGGTCCCCATAAATTTTTTTTATTTTTTATAAATTTGTTTTATTAAACCAGCTCCTACCGCCCCTACCGTGCCTCCTAGAGAGGTAAAAATTACGACCAACCCCCATTAATTTTTAGTTACCAACATTTTGTCCGAACATAATAACACCCTATCTCCACTCCCTAAGGGGGCTCCCATAAATTACAAAAACATGTATTTTTAAAAACTAATAAAAACATAAAAAAAATGTATGGGGGGACTCCTTAAGAGTTGAAAATAAAGGGTAGGTATATTCTGAGAAAATGTTGCAGTTGAAGAAATATTGGGGGTCGATCATACATTTTACTTCTCTAGGGGCACCTTATGGACAGTTAGAGCGGTAGGAGCAAATTTTATAAAAATGTCATTTTGTATGGAAGCCCCCTTAGGAATTGGAAATAGGGGTTAGGTATGTTCAAAAAAAATGTTGGGGACAGAAAATTATTGGAGGTTCGTCTCACATTGCACCCCTCCAGGGGCGTTTCTAGGGCAGTTGTGGGGCTTTTTGAGGTTTTTTACCTCTTTATGCCTAACTTTGACCCCGAAGAGGGGCCATATGGGACCACCCCACCGCCCTCATTTTTTGGCTCATGCTTGCTTTTTCGAACCTATAAAAATTAGAGGGTATCGCGAATCAAAATCGAAAACTGGTTAGCTATCCCACGTAGGGTTGCCAGACGTCCCGCATTTGGCGGGATTGTCCCGCTTTTCATAACAGATTCCCGCGTCCCGCGCGGGATTCCATATTCCCGCTTTTTTTGCAATTTTTGTTAACAACAACTATTTTTTACTATAAAATTCTAAGTTTTTAAAAGGCTTAAGCTTTTGTTAAATTTGTTTTGCCTTGTCGCCCAAATGATGTGGATTTAGAACCTTTTTAAGAAACAAATAAAGGTCTATTCACACCTGAGGTGAAATCTCGATCGAACAAGATTTCGATCACATGATCTGCATCATTTTATACACAAGCATATGATCGAAATCTTGTTCGAATAAGATTTCATCTCAGGTGTGAATTGGGTAGAACAAAAAAGATAGCAATCTTAGTGTTTGTTTGAAAAAAAAATATTTTTCAAAAAATTTACGCCAACAGTTGCACAATATAGAGAACATTCCGGGAAAAATATTTATAAAATTTCCATGGAGTAATTCTGGTCCAGCGTTGTATCTTCAAAATGGAATTGTGTGTACTAAAATTTGCTTTAGCTTAATTAGTCTCTAAAGCAGCGCGAAAAAAAATATTTTGAAAAACAAAAACATTTTTTCTATTTTAAAATGCACTAGAGGTTGGTAGTCTCTATTTAAAACAATAAAACTCGTCAACATGCTGCTAAATTTTTCAGTTTTGTTCATAAAAATATTTTTGTCCCGCGAAAATTTTTAAAATCCCGCCATTTTTGTAATTTTTAGAAGTTTGTCCCGCATTTTTGAAATAAAATTCTGGCAACCCTAATCCCACGCCTAATAGTGCAAATTTAAGAACCGTTTTTTGTGTTCCAAAGTTAAAAAAAAATTTCATATATATCCCACTCGCATCCCACTAAGCTTTTTTTTGAGTCAAAAAAAAGGCCCAATTTGAGGAAAAAGTAAAAAAAGTTTTGGATTTTTAAAAACAAAAATCAAAAATTTTTTTTTTAAAAGACTGAAGAAATAGCTATCTATACTATTTGGGACACATTTTGCTAAAAACAATAGGTACGGAAACGTAATCATGCAAATGTTTAATGTCCCTGCAGGAAAACCGAGCGGTCGTTGATAGGTCACGTGACATGTCACACAATTTTCAGAAGAAATTCTGAAATTTTTGAAATTTAAACATAAAAACATGCCACGATTTAATTTTTTTTTTTAATTTTAAAAAATAAATTAAGGCTATGTTCTGAAATTTTCAGAGATGTATTTTACCTTGTTTTCGAGAAAATTTTTTTAAAGCTTACACTAGATAATTTCATACAATAATGGGGTGTATAACGTATGCGTATGAGCAATATTATTTTAAATAAAAACTGTTTATATTGCTCATACGCTTTCGTTATATTCCCCATTATTGTATGAAATTATCATAGCGCAATCTTTCAAAAAAAATTTCTCGAAAACAACGCAAAAAAAACATCTCTAAAAATTTCAGAACAAATAGAAATATATCTTATTTTTTTTTTAAATGTAAATAAAAATAAAATTGTAGCATGTTTTGGATAAATAAAGTTTAAGTTTAAATTGCAAAAATTAGAACCACAGGTTCTAAAATAGCCGGTTCTAATTTCTGGAAAGTTCTAATTTGTGAGAGTTCTAATTTATGAGATTCTACTGTACGATCCTTACTAACTTCATCTAAATGTCCGAATATCACAAAGTCATGTTCTGAAAACTTGTTAAGCTTAAGGCCAGCTATATCTTTGCTGATCATCACTTTGCGATATTTGGACATTTATCGATATAACTTTCCCCGGTAAGCAGAACCCCCACTGTAGCACAGTGTAATGATATAAATATACTCAGACAAAAAATGCTGAAATATTCAATATTTGACCATGCCTACAAGGCCTACTTTTTGACAAAACTAAAATTATGGTGGTCGCAGTTACATCTTGTTTAGACCACCCGCTGATTATTTTTTCAAACAACAATTATTGTTAAGCAAGTGCCATATGTTAAAAATCTAGAATGCATTCAAATTTTAAGTGTACCATTTTTGCAGCATACAGGCTCAGTTTTGTTTGCATGACATGCCAAGCCAAATTAATCCCAAAATTGTACTGATCACTGTGAATACGAGTTCAATGTGGTAGTAAGTACAATAACATGCATAACTTTTCCAACCAAACATAGAAACGTACCAAACACAGTTTAAATAGTTTACCAAACAACCAGCGAACCGACCAAGCAACCGACTAAGCTGCACATGAGTGTGGTGGGCACTCCTTAGTAGTCGATTTTGTTGTATTTGGTGTGATGATATTCTAAATGCGGTTTAAGGTTTTGTTGTAGTTTTTTGTTGCATGTAGAGGAATCACTGCTGCGCTATGCAATTTTTTTGTTATTTTTTTTTTTTTTTGTTGTATAGCCGAAACGGAATTTGAATTCGTGCGCTTCGACTTGAAATTGAAATTGGGGATCTAATTTTGTTTGCTGCATGTTGTTGCTGTTGTTAGTGCTGTTTAGATATCATTTTCAAACAAAAAAAAAAAATGTTGTTGTTGTTGCTATTGTAGTTGTTTACGCTTTTGTCGGTACATTATGCAGAAGATTATTAAGCTCAAAAATTGTGCCGATTTGTTTTTTTTGGTATGTATATTTTTCCAAAAAACAAAAAATAATTTACTTCAATTTGTGGCAAGTATGTATTTTAGATTCTTTCATTTTTCTGGGTTTTTCGATTTAAAGGTAATTAAATGAATTGTTTGCATACATGTGTTCAAAATAAATATATTTCCATGTGTTTTTATTTATTTTGTTTTTGCAACTTTAATTTTCCAAACCTTAAATGTATGATTACGTGCAGTATTTGTGTATATAATCAACATAAATTGCTGACTATTAGTAGGCCTTGCATTATTATGTGTAAAGTTCTATTTTTCTTTAAAAGTTTTGTGTGAATTATGTTAAGATTTATTTTTTCTCACTCTCAAAGATTTGTTAGATTAGTTTAATAAATCCAGTGTTCTATTTTATAGACATGTCAACGCTCTAATAAATTTTTGTTGAATTTCGCTACCATAATGAAAATTACAAACATTGTAAAATTTTACGCATTATGTGTAAAGTGAATACACAAAAAAATTAAAAAGTTCTCAGAATCTAAGAATATGTTTTTAGAAAAAATTGAGAGACATTTTTCGTATAGGTAGAAACATTCTTACATTCTCAGGCATTTTTTGTATGGAAAAATTAGATTTTGAGCAATTGTTCGAATGAAACAATTCTCAGATTCTAAAACATTTTTCGTATCGAATTTTTTAACATGATAATGTTTTTAGGCTGGTGTCTAATTTTAAAAAGTTGCAGGACGCCACCTCAGTTTTGCTATATAAGCTAACAATCAACGAAAAAGAAAACAAGAATTACTATATTCATTTTCTTAAAACCAAAAATTTTAATAACTTGGGTTTGTAACTTGGATAATAATTCACCTCGTGGTGAATAAAACCGTTTTTCTTCAGCTGGTGAATAAAAGGTACAATAATTATTTTTCACCAAAATTTTTTTTTTTCATAAATTTTTTTTTTCATCGAATTTTTTTTTTCATCAAATTTTTTTTTTTATCAAACTTTTTTTTTTTATCAATTTTTTACCATCAATTTTTTTTTTTTTTTTCATCAATTTTTTTTTTTCATCAAAATTTTTTTTTCATAAAATTTTTTTTTTCATCAAACTTTTTTTTTCATAATTTTTTTTTTATCAATTTTTTTTTTTCATTATTTTTTTTTTCATCAATTTTTTTTTTCATTAATTTTCTTTTTCAGCAATTTTTTTTTTTCATAAAAAAAAAAAAATTATCAATTTTTTTCATTATTTTTTTTTTTTTTTTCATCAAATTTTTTTTTTTCATAAATTTTTTTTTCATAAATTTTTTTTTATCAAATTTTTTTTTCCTCATTTTTTTTCCAGCAAATTTTTTTAATTAAATGTTTATACCCTCCAACTAGAGTATGGGGTATACTAGAGTACCCACAAAATGTATGGGATGTGCAAAATTGTATTTTTTATCGCTCCCCGCTCATTTTCGGTTGAGTTGGGATAAAAAAATAATATCTATCCAGAAATTGGACTTCTAGGTTGCAAACAGGCCAAGCGGTTTGAACTTTTGACCTCAAAAATGGGCTAAAAAACCTTTATAGATTAACCCATTTTGGACCAAGATTCAATTTTATTTTTCTTTTTTGGAAAAAGGTACTTTTTTAAGGTAATTAGCACCCGCTGATCTCAAAAATACCATCAAAAAAATTTTTCAATGTGCCGTTTTCCCAGAAAAGCCTGCATTCCAACTTTTTATGCAATTTTAATATTTGGATTTATTTGCTATTTTATTAATATATTTGATTATTTTCAAAGTAAATAGTTTCAAAATAATTCAAATTATTGGAATTTAATAATAAATTAAATCTAGAAAAATTTTAAATAAGTCAAAAAAATTAAAAGCCCAAAATCGAAATTTTCGTTTTTGCTTGAAACAATTTCTGTGCTAAGTTGCATTGTATTTAATGGAAATATAAATTGCGGTGGTCAAGCGGGTATATTTTTTTTTAATTGCAAAAAGATGAGACTTAACATTCATAACCACATTTACCCGAAATTCCAGCTCTTTCATACATAAATATTTTTTTTTCTCTACTGTTCGAAAAATCGAACAGAGGATCAAAATGGGTTAATTTGGCTGTAACTCTTAAAATAAAAGTTTTTCGCAATTAACTTTCATAACAATTTTTTTGTAGAATCAAAATGCAAAGATTTTTCTCTCATACTGTTTTGACCTAAATATGTCCGATCGCGGTGTTTTTAGCGGTTAAAGTCGAAATTTGGGTCAGAACTTTTTTTAAAAAAATTCTCGTAAATTTTTAAATTGGGGAAAATTTGAGCTCTTTGCACAATTCACTAGGGTATTGAATGTAGTTTTCCAAAAAAATTTTTTTTGCAAAAATATATCGACTGTTCCATGAAAAAATCCCAAAGTTCTACTCTGAATCTCATTTTTTTACAATTCATCCTCAATATAGGCGAATACTCACTTTGTAATTCCGTGAGTTTCGCACCAAAACATCTATCTAGGATTTCCCTAAATATATATGGGGTATTCAGTGCCAAATTGGACACTTTGAAATTTTTTTTTTTTACATTTTTTAATTATTTTTAAATTTTTTTAAATCCCATTAAAACCCCCATCCAAGTTAGTTTTAAAATTTTTTTTAAATTACCCGTTTCGAAGATATGAATTTTCAAAAAAAAAAACATCTTTTTCCGTATTTTTATCATAACAAATTCAAAAATGGTCAACATTTTTTTTTTTTTTTTTTTTAATTTTTGTTTTTTTATTAAAAATTTCTTAAAGTGTTCTAATATGCAATTTTTAAATAATTGCTATCTTTGTTTTTTTTTCAATCTTTTCTTAAAATTTTTTATTTGATTTTTTTTTATTTTTTTTTTTTAACTTTTCGTGGTAAACTTAATATTTTCTTAAAACTTTAAGCTTAAGTAGATCGTGGGATTATGGTAATTAATATATTCAGCGGTTTTTGAATTTTTTTTTTTGTTGTTTTCCAATCTTTATTAAAACACTTTGAAGAAAATACTAAAATTTCAACAAATTATTTTGAATTTGGACCATTTTTAAAGAAGTGAAGACAGAAAAAATCGTGTTTTTTTTTTAATTCAATATTTTTTGAACGGATTATCAAAAAAGATGTCAAAATTTACTTGGAATGGGTTTTTGAAGGGTACTAAAAAATTGAAAAAACATAAAATTAAAAATTTTCCAAGCGTCCGATTTGGCATGGAATACCCCATATATACTATGTGGAATCCTAAACTCATCTTTCGATGCGTAAAACATGCAATGACAAAGTGAGTACACCCTCTTAACGTGGTTGGAGGTCAAAAAATTGTGGTTCAGGGTAGGATTTTGGCAATTTTTCATGGAAGGGTCGATATATTTTTGCAAAAAAAAAAATTTTTGGAAAACTGCATTGAATACCCTATTAAATTATGCAAAGATTTTCCCCAATTTAAAAATTTACGAGAATTTTTTTAAAAAAAGTTCTGACCCAAATTTCGACTTTAACCGCTTAAAACACCGCGATCGGACATATATAGGTCAAAACAGTATGAGAGAAAAATCTTTGCATTTTGATTCTACAAAAAAATTGTTATGAAAGTTAATTGCGAAAAACTTTTATTTTAAGAGTTACAGCCAAATTAATCTATAAAGGTTTTTTAGCCCATTTTTGAGGTCAAAAGTTCAAACCGCTTGGCCTGTTTGCAACCTAGAAGTCCAATTTCTGGATAGATATTATTTTTTACTCCCAACTCAACCGAAAATGAGCGGGGAGCAATAAAAAAAACAATTATGCACATATGGGTGCTCTAGGGTATACTCACTTTGTCATTCCGTTTGTAACGCATTGAAATATCAGTCGGGGACCCCATAAAGTACACTTAAAATATTTTGTAAGTAAATTCAACTGAAAAAACGTTTAAAACAATCGTTTTTCCTTTTAAAAAACGGACTACTTATATTTCATTTGAAACAACATACTTTTTCAGTTATTTTTAAACGTTAATAAATGACTAGACATTCCGTAAAAACAAACGATATTTCAGTTATTTTAACTGTTTACAATTTTTTATTTTGTGAAGTAATAATAACATTTTTTGAATAACAAACTACAAAAACCGTACTTCTGTAAAATTATACAGTATAATCAGTCACAAAAAATTTAACTGATAAAAATATTTTTCCGTAACTTTTGTAGTTTATTGTTTTTACAACTGTATAAATCGTTCAATATTTTATTTTCATTGAAAAACAAACGATAAAACGTTTAAAATAACTTTAACTAAAAACTTTTTGAATAACCGTAAAAAAGTTACTGTAAAACTTTTCTGGGTGTATATATATTATTGATCTATGATCGATTCTTAGACTTGATGCAGTCCAAAATAAAAGAGACAGACTCGTTAAGTCTTGGCAGGAATATGTCTTTTGGTTCTAGGCAGTTTAAGTTCGTAAATGGGCAAAATCGGACCAGGGGGAAAAAAGTTACCCCTTAAAGAACTTAAATAACATCTGAAATCGCCATATTTTCACAGTTTTTTTTGTATTTTTGATAAGCAAATGAAACAATTTGATGTCAGAAAAAGTTCAAAGTCCTGCACTTGGACTTAGGAAATAAAAAAATGTTTTTTTGCCGCCCCTTTTGTGGGCGTGGATATTAAAAATGTTTTTAAATAATGATAAAAAACATGGGTTTATGTGTCCCCCAATGACCTCCACATAACCCCCCCGCCCCCAAAAAAAACGCCCCTGCAATCTTTTTTTATATGTTGGAGGGAATTATAGATTCGACACAGCCGAATTTAACATTCTTACATGTTTATTATCAAATTTTTTCTCTGGTATATTCTTTGGTGCCGAATCTTTTATACTCTCCAAAATGTAAAAACACTTTTTTGCACTTATTTTTGCACTCACTTACGAAATGTACAGCTCTTTTGGTTTTTTAATGGTGTTCTCGACTGATATTTCAATTCGTTTTGCATCGAATAGCAAAGTAATATAACATTATTTTTTCTAAAAAAAACTGCTTTGGCAAGTACACCCAAATCTTCCGCAAAACATTATCATGATTTAATGTTTTGGGCAAGAGTACAAAAGTCGCAGGCATTTTTTTGTATAAAAAACTTTTAGATTCTAAGACATTTTCCTGTATAAAAATTCTCAGATTCTGATGCATTTTTTGTAGGGATAGATTTCCAGATTCTGAGATGTCTCTTATATAGAAAAATTCTCAAATTCTAACACATTTTTTGTATAGAAAAACTCTCAAATTCTGACACATTTTTTGAATCGAAAAATTCTCACATTGTGAGAAATTTTTTGTATAGAAAAATTCTTAGATTCAGAAACAATTTTTGCATAAAAAATTCTTAGATTCTGAGATATTTTTTCATATAAAAATTCTTAGATTCTCAGACATTTTTCCCAAATAAAAATTCTCAGATTCTCAGACATTTTTCTAAACAAAAAATTCTCAGATTCAGAGATATTTTTCTAAACAAAAAATTCTCAGATTCGGAGGCATTTTCGTATAGAAAAATTCTCAGATTCGGAAACATTTTTTGTATAAAAAATTTTAAGATTCTGAGACATTTATCCATATAAAAATTCTCAGATTTTTAGATCTGATTCTAATATAAAAATTCTAAGATTCTAAGACATTTTTTGTATAGAAAAATTCTCAGATTCTAAGTTATTTTTCGTATAGAAAAATTATCTAATTTTGTTAAAATTTTTGTATAAAAAAATTCTTAGCTTCTAAGACATTTATCCATATAAAAGTTATCAGATTCTCACTCCTGTTTCCCATATAAAAATTTTTAGATTCTCAGACACTAGAAAGCACGATTGAAGTAGGAGCTGGTTTCATAAAAAAAAAAAATAATAAAAAATTGTATGGGGACCGTCTTAAGGGTTAGATAAATAGCGTGGGTATGTTCCAAGAAGATGATGGGAGAGACAAAATATTTAGGGTCGATCATACATTTAACTCCTATTGGGGCACTTTTGAGGCAGTTAGAACTGTAGGAGCAATTTTATAAAAATGCAATCTTTGTATGGGGACCCCCTAAAGGAGCACAGACAAAGCTAAGATATGTTTGCAAAAAATTTTAAGGGGAGGTAGGGCTTGGTTTTTAATTTTAATCCTTTATGGGAGATTGCGGGGCTGTTGTGGGGATTTGTATGGATTTTTTTGGTTAAAATTAGCTAATTAGGGTACCTAAACACGTTCAGATTGTTTTGGTATGTTTTAAAGAGTTGTTCAGCTTGACCGTGGCTACAATTTTGCCAATTATTGTTAGGGAAAAATCAACAGTCCCTGTAAGTTATGTTGAAAAATTAAAAAAAACGATATTTTTTCCTATATTTTTTCAAAAAAAGTCCAAGAAAAAATTATTTTTTTTTGCATAAAATGTTAACAGAATTTGTTCAACGGGCTATTAGCTAAATTTTTTCAAATATACTTAACCGATAGTCCAACTCTGATCAAGGTGTTGGGCAAAAACTGATGGCACCATATTTTGAGGGTCCTACTGCTTTTCTGAATCTTTGGAGGCCCATAAAAGAAAATTGGTCACCAAACTGTACAATTGGGTGGCAGCGAAATTTTAACTTTGTATTTTTAACCATGTCGGTTTAGAATATTGTGCCACAGGGTCTACAATTGATGTGGACAAAATTTCACCCAAATCGGATAACTCTTACCCTTGCCCGTTTGAGGTCAAAGTTCACAAGGTTAAAAAACAAATTCCATACAAGCAAAAAATTTTTTTTTCTATTTTTTTATTTTTGAATGTTAGTGAGGTTTATTAGCTTATTAACGGCAAAAAGTTTATTTCGAACGGACAAGTTCTTCAATTTCAAAATGGACTTCGAAAAAAAAATGTTAAGGCAGGTTGGGGCTTACTCTAAAAATTTTTCCAAATTTTTATTTTTATTTTTGACAAGCCTACATTAAAGTTTTGTTGTTGCTCTTGAATATAGATTTAATTTATTTTTCTTACAAGGAAAGTATCTCAACCCTTATGAACCGATTTGCCTGAAACTTAAAATATATACAAATTAGACGATTTTAAGGTTGGGGTGTCTCGGCTTTTCGGCCATATCAGTGTTTCAAAATTTCGTTGTCCCCTTATGAAACCATATGGACCTCCGGGAAAATTTCGATAACTCACGAACTAACAGGAATATCCTCTAGAGCAAAAATACGTGTCGACTTAAATTTAATAAAGATTATTTCGTATTCATATGGACATCGTAGCTCTATGTCTTCATATAAATACCCCCCAAAATTTTCATATTTTCATGAAAAAAGTATTTAACGAAGCCAAACTTTTACAAGATTATGACACCGTTGGATAGGCATTAAAAAAACCTTTCTTCTCATATGTAAACATCATATAGTTTCTTAGAAAGAAATGGCAGAAAAATCCAAAAAACTATTTTTTCGCCATTTTTTGACCCAAGTTTTGAACCCCTAAATCCCCGATATGGCCGATAAGCCGAGACACCCCAACCTTAGAATTGTCTCTTTTATATATATATTACGTTTCATGCAAATCGGTTCATAAGGGTTGAGATACTTCCCTTGTTAGTGACATCGTATTTTGGGCTAATATTGGGGTCAAACACTGCAAAAATGGAGTTTTGGCCCTATTTAAGACCAAAATTTCGAAGTCACAAAAAAATAAAAGAAAACCTATCTTAAAGAACGCCAAAAAATCTTTAATGTCTGCTTGTCAAAACTAAAAAAAAAATTTGTTTGTAAAATTTTTAGACTTTTTCGAAGTCCATTATGGACTTCGTCCGATCGAAATGAAATTATTTGCCGTTTATAAGCCAATAAAGGTCACTAACATTCAAAAATAAAAAAATAAAAAATCGAAAAAAAAAATTTTTGCTTGTATTGAAATTTTATTTTTTGACCTCAAGGGGCACTTTGACCTCAAAGGGGCACTGGTTTAAGTTATCCGACTGGATCAAATTTGTTCTACATCGGTTTAAGACCATGTGGCACAATATTCCGCCTCTACGATATTCAATTTCAAAAAAAAAAAACGCCTTCACATTTCGCTGCCAGTAGGATGGCAGCGATCTGAGTACAGCCCAAGTATAAATGTGAAGGATCAGTACTGATCTTACTCGGATCAATACTGATCTTATAAATCTCGGAAAAAATGTGATATATAAGAATATATCTAAACAATTTTACTCGGGAGGGTCTTACTACCTTTTGGTAATAGAATCAAACCAATATTGTCAAGTCCTTGTGTTTTTTCACTGCGTGTAAAAAAAATCTTTTAAAATTACCAAAAAAAGCCTCATAAAATAATTGTCTGCTACCTCCTATTTTACGAGAGTTCTTAGTAAAAATTACAATTTTATTAGTAAAAAGCTTGTAAAATTCCAAAAAAATAATTACAAGATCTTTACCAATAAAATTGTTAATTTACAACTCTTTTGACGCGATAAAAATTACAAGGACTTCTCGCGACTTTACTTGATTTTGTGCTACATCCTATTTTACGAGAATTTCTAGTAAAAATTACGAGCTTTTTAGTAATTTTACAAGTTTTTACCAATAAGATTTTAAATTTATAACTTTTTTGATGCGATAATACTTACAAGGAATTCTCGTGATTTAACTAGATTTTGTTTTTGTAAAATTACCATGAAAATTTGTACGTTTACGAAAAAAATTGTAAAATTACAAAGAAAAATTAAAATTTCACATTAAAATACCTCAATATTTCTTAATTGCCATTTTTTGCAAATCACATTGATAAATATCCTTTTTTAAATTTCTTTACAAATTATAACATGTTGCATAAAAAGCAGCAATAATCGTGTGATATAATAATAATACGCCATAACAATTCAATTTATATTTTAATGATTGACTGGCTAGCTAACTCGAGCTTCGTTATCGTTTTGAAACCTTTTTCTAGTTAAGGTACAATGCTGTTGAATGAATATTGAAAATAAATGCATGAAATTTCAGTATATTTGTCTATCTATCCATCTGTCTGTCTTTTTGTTTGTATTTTTTTTTGTGAACATCTAAAATTTATTGGCTACACAAAAATAAATAATTTTTGGTGGTACAAAAAAATGCAAAGAATATGGTGTAAATTTAAAAATAACTCCCTGCAGGTGAATTATTTTGAATTTATGCCATTATATTTTTACTATTACCAGTTAATATCGCAATAGTGTGGTAATAATTCAAAATCAAACAAAGTCATTTATTGTAATGTTAACAAAGTTGTTTATGAAAAACATGCATATTAAAAAAAAAAAAAACAAATACCAACATTTATTGAAAACTTGTAAAATTGAAGATTTATTCTTTTAATTGTTTTATAATACGCAAAAAACAGGTATTAATTTTTTTTTAAAATACAAAGTTATTCTTTCAGAATAGTACAAAATTTTAAATTTAAAAGAATGATGAATTTTCCTAAAATTTAGTTAATTTTTTTTTAGTTTTGTCAATTTTTTTGTCTCAAATGTTAATTGTATAAAAAACAAATAAAAAATTAACACTTTGAAAAAACAAAACTTAAGAAAGTTTTCTTTAAAAAAGGATGACTGCAAACTATTTCTGTAAAATTGCACAATAATCTGCTAAAAATATGTTTCAAAATATCATTTTATTTTCATAGAAAACAAAAATAAATAAAAAAATTAACACTTAAAAAAAAACATTCTTCAAAAAAGAATGACAGCAAACTAATTCTGTATAATTGAAAATAATTCTGCTGAAAATGAGTTCAAAAATATTTTGAAATTCAGCAGTAAACAGTAAATCAGTAACAACGCAGTAAAATTTCTATTATTTTCTAAAACTGAATGACAGAGATTTTAGTAAAAATATCCATTCTAGCAGAAAAATCTGCTGAAAGTTTTAAAAAAAAAAAAATGAAAGTCGTTTTACAGATTTGTTGACAGAGTTTTTCTTTTGAGTGTATAAAAAAAAATCCAAGATTAAAAAAATTCTTCCTACACTCAAAAAAAAAACTGTAATGTTAGCAAAAAAAAGCTTGTAAACCTTCAATAAAATTTGCTGATTTTGAACCCACAATTTTTTTGGTAAAGTTAGCAAAAACGTTTTGCCAAAAATTAGTTAACTGAAATTTTTTTTATATATGGTTTTGAATTGAGAAAAGTGTGAAAGAAAAATTTTTAATTTTTCTAAAAATTTAGACATCCTGGTTTGTTTCTTACTAGTTTCATATTATCCAGTTATAATAATCTTCAGAAAAACTTTTAATGTCAAATTTATTTAGTTAATAGTCAATAAAACTCTATATGTGAAAATTATTTACAGATCGCAGCCGACAAGGATTGAACTCATCATCATCTTTAATACTTTGCTATTAACTGCTTGTAACGTACAATCACTCTAGACCGATACGCCAAGTAGGCTGTTAAGCAAGTATCAACTAAATCTGATTTTTTCAATTCGAGTGTGGTTGTTGCTGTTGTTTTTTTTCTAACAGAAGAGTTTGTTATTGTAATTTGTATAAACAAAGTTATTTTTAGTAATCATTATTCTTCTTCCTCTCCTTCATCAATTTTTTTTTTTATTTCAACTTACAATTAGTTCAACTTAGTTCATACCTAACCTGACCAACCATCCCGCTTTTGGCGGGATTATCCCGCTTTTTGATGTCTCATCCCGCCTTGAATTCCCATCCCGCTTTTACAGCAAAAGTCCCGCTTCGTCCCGCTTTATCCCGCTTTTTGGCTTTTGGACCATCAAACTACATTTTTTAGTTTTTTTTTTTTAAATATTTTGAGTAAGATATTTTTGAGCATATTAACAATTTCTCACCGCGTAAAGAAAATGATTAGAAAACTCAAAAAATAATGTTCACATGAGAACCCTTTTGGGTCCGATTTACATCATAAATAATACCATTTTTTGTCAAATTAAATTTTTATTTAAAATTTTTTTTTGTGACACTTCCAATATTCCGATAAAAGTTTTCAATAAAGAAAGTATCAAACTTTTATATGTTTCCGTCACAAAATTTCTCGGAAAACTCTTACGGCCGTATTCAAAATGAAAAACGAGTGTCTTACTTTTATATTCGCAATTTTCCATAAGGGAAAGTAAGGCTCTCGATGGAAGTCAATCATTTTATCATTCTTATGAAGACAAAAGAATATTAACATTGTTTGAAAAGCTTCGTCTAGTAAAAAACTTTATCTAAAAAAGATAGACACTCGATTTTAGGCATTCGTTTTTCATTTTAAATACGGCCGTAAGATTCTAAAATATTTTTCATATAGAAAAATAACGTTTTTCTGGGAAATGTTCAGATTCTCAACCCCTTTTCATATAAAAAAATTCTTTAATTCTCAGGTCGTAGTAAACTCTTAGATTCAACATTTTACTAAAGAAAATGTTTCAGATTCTTAGACTTTTTTATGAGATTCGGAGACATTCTTTCCATTGGCGTATACAGGGGGGGGGCCCAACAACAACAACAAAAAAATATTTTTTTTATATGTATTGGAAAACACGAATCTCACGAAAAAAACAACAAAATTTTTTTTGTTGTTGTTGTTGGGCCCTGAAAAAACAGTCCTGCATACGCCGTTGATTCTTTCTATATAAAAATTTCCAAATTTTGATACCCTTTCTGAAATTCTGAAATAATTTACATATTTTAAAGTAGCTCTCAGATTCTCAGAACTTTTTGTATACAAAAATCCTTAGATCCTGAATCATTTTTCATTAAAGAAAGATATCCGATTCTAAAAAATTATCGCTTTCTAAAAATAAATTGAGAGTAGGAAAATTTTACAGTTTTGATGACTCTTAATGTTTTGTGAAGTAATTCCTAAGATCCAGCAACAGTTTTTATATAGAAAAATTATTAGGTTCTTCAAAAGAAAAATTGACGGAATCAAAGACACATTTCTTATAAAAATTTTCTCAGAGTCTACCAACAGAAAAATTTTCAGATTGTGGAAAATTTTTCATAAAAAGAACTAAGATTCTAAAATATTTTTTAAACAGAAAAATTCTCTATTTTCATAAAAACATTGTAAGATTCTGAAATATATTTCTCATAAAAAACTCTTAGATTCTAAAACGTTTTTTTCTGTAGAAAAGTTCTCCGATTTTAGAACTTTTCTAGTCTAAATTTGTATACATTTTTTTAATTAAAAATTTACAATTCCGTAAATGTATTTCCAGCATTTTTTTCATTGTGGAGAGTATTCATGGGTTCGTTCAAGTCGAATTTAACTTAAAAATCCCGCTTTTTAGGTCAAAATCCCGCTTTTTTAACCTTCCGATCCCGCTTTTCAGCCAAGAACAGTTGGTCAGGTTATTCATACCCCATTGGTTTCGGACCCGATAGGTCCAGACCCCGATGGACCTAGATCTAGTTGGGTTCCTTAACAATCGTCATAGTTGTTGATCCAAAATTTGTGTCCGTTTCGCTCTACCTTGCTTAGTTTTTGAGATACGTGATTTTAGGGGACCACCGGGGTTTTGAGAATTACAAAACTGGATAACTTCAAAAATATTACTCGGAGAACTTTTGATTATTTTGCGGTCTTGTTCTACGTGTTGAGAGCTACAAAAATGCTTTTGGACTTTTTGTTGTGCCGGCAATATTTACCGAGATATTAGCATTTTAAAATTTTCGGGAATGCTAACTTTTTTGGATCCAAAGTTAGGACCCATTAGGGTCCACACATGTGAAGAGGACCGGCGATACTATGGGGAGCACGAGGACAAAAAATGGCCTTCATTTTGCTCTATCTGGCTTAGTTTCCGAGATAGCGCCATTTTAAGTTTTCTGAAAATAAAAAAAATTTACCATTTATTTTTGGTACTTAATATTAGCAAAAAAGCTTGTAAAAATTTGGTCAACTCAATTTTAAATTTAGCAAAAAAAAATTAGTTCAAATTTTGTTTAAAATTGCTAATGCCCTAAATGAAGTTTACAAGATATTTTTGCTAACATGCTAATCTCAACTAAAAATTTGCTAAAAGTTAGCTAACCAGCATTAGCAAAAAAAAAATTAGTAAATCTACTAATGTATTATTTTGAGTGTAGGGTCAATATTAACACAATAATTTATTTGGCCTTTGAATCGGCCTCCAGCAATTCTGAAAAGCAGGTAACCTCAAAATATGGTATCACCTAGTTCCCCCCATTTCCCAGTTCTGGTACCGGTTTCGTGGTTCTAGATATATTCCCGGGAATACCGGTATTCCAGGTCCTATCCTGGTACCGGTTCTCAAAAAACAAAAAAAAAATACTATAAATTACACCATCTAATCAGCATTTCAGAAATATTAAGTTGTGTTTGTAAAATTATTTAAAAATCATGTAACTATTTTTTTCCTTAAGTTCATAAAAAAAATTGGAAATGGTGTTTTTCACATGTTTTGTATTTTTTGGTAAAATGGAAGAAAAAATTTTAATTATACAAAATTTTACAAAATATACATACCGGTAGTCCCTGTAATACCGTCAGAACCGGAACCGGGAATACCGGTATTTCCGGAAATACCGGGTATAATTCAAGAACCGGGAATACCGGTATTCCCGGAAATACCGGGTATAATTCAAGAACCGGGAAACCGATACCATTTCCAGGTAATATCGAGAACCGGGAATACCTGTATTCCCGGTACTACGGTACTGACCGTAGGCACAAGTATCATCAGTTTTTGCATAACAGCTTAATCAGACTTGGTGCTACAGCTTAGCTACACTGAAAAAAAAAAAGACATAACCAAAATTTAGAAAAAAATTTATTTGAAAATTTTTCATGATTTTTCCTAAGATTTAGTTAAATTTAACTAAAAAGGACTAAAATTTAGTTCATGTACTTACACACAAAAAAAACACTTTGTCAAATTACTAGGAAAAGTCTCGTAATCCCATTTTACCAATATTTGACAGTTTTCCTTGTTTTATAACTAATCGAAATTTACATTTTCTTTTTTAATTTTACAATTTATAACTGAATTTTTATTTAGTTCGGTTTAAGTCCATATTAATTATTTCTGAGAAATAATAATTGTTGTACAATGAGAAAATCTGAAAAAAATCAAGTGACAACACAGGCTAAGTGGAGATGTCGACAGCTTTCGGAAGATGCCACCCTTCCATCATCAGCACTCCTTCGATTGCCACACACTTAATGTGTGTCAGATTAAAATTAGCCATTTAAATGAAACTTTTTGAAGAAATTAAGAATTGGAATTACTCCTCTTTGTGTTGAATAACCCCTATTCACCATTAATTCGTGTTGTATTCATTTGGCAGAAACTTAATCCATCTTAACTTTTAACAGAGTTGTATTTTTCCCATTGTTAACCCTTAGTAGGACTTTTCAAATCTTGAAAAATGTCCGTTAGGTTTGAATTTTTTTTGTTTCATATTTCTAATTCTTAGAAATATTACTAAATTGCAATGTACCTTATGAGTTGTGTATTAATTGTGTTTATATATTGTTGGACTGTATATTTTATAACTGAATTTTTATTTAGTTCGGTTTAAGTCCATATTAATTATTTCTGAGAAATAATAATTGTTGTACAATGAGAAAATCTGAAAAAAATCAAGTGACAACACAGGCTAAGTGGAGATGTCGACAGCTTTCGGAAGATACCACCCTTCCATCATCAGCACTCCTTCGATTGCCACACACTTAATGTGTGTCAGATTAAAATTAGCCATTTAAATGAAACTTTTTGAAGAAATTAAGAATTGGAATTACTCCTCTTTGTGTTGAATAACCCCTATTCACCATTAATTCGTGTTGTATTCATTTGGCAGAAACTTAATCCATCTTAACTTTTAACAGAGTTGTATTTTTCCCATTGTTAACCCTTAGTAGGACTTTTCAAATCTTGAAAAATGTCCGTTAGGTTTGAATTTTTTGTTTCATATTTCTAATTCTTAGAAATATTACTAAATTGCAATGTACCTTATGAGTTGTGTATTAATTGTGTTTATATATTGTTGGACTGTATATTTTATAACTGAATTTTTATTTAGTTCGGTTTAAGTCCATATTAATTATTTCTGAGAAATAATAATTGTTGTACAATGAGAAAATCTGAAAAAAATCAAGTGACAACACAGGCTAAGTGGAGATGTCGACAGCTTTCGGAAGATGCCACCCTTCCATCATCAGCACTCCTTCGATTGCCACACACTTAATGTGTGTCAGATTAAAATTAGCCATTTAAATGAAACTTTTTGAAGAAATTAAGAATTGGAATTACTCCTCTTTGTGTTGAATAACCCCTATTCACCATTAATTCGTGTTGTATTCATTTGGCAGAAACTTAATCCATCTTAACTTTTAACAGAGTTGTATTTTTCCCATTGTTAACCCTTAGTAGGACTTTTCAAATCTTGAAAAATGTCCGTTAGGTTTGAATTTTTTGTTTCATATTTCTAATTCTTAGAAATATTACTAAATTGCAATGTACCTTATGAGTTGTGTATTAATTGTGTTTATATATTGTTGGACTGTATATTTTATAACTGAATTTTTATTTAGTTCGGTTTAAGTCCATATTAATTATTTCTGAGAAATAATAATTGTTGTACAATGAGAAAATCTGAAAAAAATCAAGTGACAACACAGGCTAAGTGGAGATGTCGACAGCTTTCGGAAGATGCCACCCTTCCATCATCAGCACTCCTTCGATTGCCACACACTTAATGTGTGTCAGATTAAAATTAGCCATTTAAATGAAACTTTTTGAAGAAATTAAGAATTGGAATTACTCCTCTTTGTGTTGAATAACCCCTATTCACCATTAATTCGTGTTGTATTCATTTGGCAGAAACTTAATCCATCTTAACTTTTAACAGAGTTGTATTTTTCCCATTGTTAACCCTTAGTAGGACTTTTCAAATCTTGAAAAATGTCCGTTAGGTTTGAATTTTTTGTTTCATATTTCTAATTCTTAGAAATATTACTAAATTGCAATGTACCTTATGAGTTGTGTATTAATTGTGTTTATATATTGTTGGACTGTATATTTTATAACTGAATTTTTATTTAGTTCGGTTTAAGTCCATATTAATTATTTCTGAGAAATAATAATTGTTGTACAATGAGAAAATCTGAAAAAAATCAAGTGACAACACAGGCTAAGTGGAGATGTCGACAGCTTTCGGAAGATGCCACCCTTCCATCATCAGCACTCCTTCGATTGCCACACACTTAATGTGTGTCAGATTAAAATTAGCCATTTAAATGAAACTTTTTGAAGAAATTAAGAATTGGAATTACTCCTATTTTACAATTTTTTTTTTGTAATTTTACAAATTTCCCAGTTAATTTTACAAAAAAAATCTAGTAAATTCACGAGAATTCCTTGTAATTTTAATTGCACCAAAAAACTGTTAATTTACAATTTTAGTGATACCTCGAATGTAGTGATACCCCTCACAATTTCAAAAAGATTATGGCAAAAAACTTTATTTAAAAGGAAATTACTTTTGAAAAAAAAAAATTTTTTGGAAAAAACATTTCCGCGAAAAAAAAAATTTGGTAAAGAAAAAAAACGCAATTTTTTTTTTTTTTTTTTTTTTTTTTGCAAAAATTATGTTCGTACTTGTTGAAATACCATTTGGTGTTCAATTATGTTCACATATCTCAACCAGCAGCTGAATTAAATCATTTTGTATATTTAGGTTATGTTGAATGTACTGAAATTTTAGAGGTATCCTTACATTTTCGTTCATAACTTTTGAACCACTGAACCGATATAGCTCAAATGCAATACCAAACTTCTCGGGAGAACTTCCAATAAATATGTTAAGTTTTAGTCATCTCTGTTTCCTCCATTTCCATTTCCACAGACAGACAGACGGATATCGCTAGAATGTCTTAAAATCGATCAGGGATCATGAATATATATACTTTATGGGGTCCCAGACCGATATTTCTATGAGTTACAAACGAATTGACAAACTCTATCACCAACAATAAGTGGAGAGTATAAAAAGCTTGTAAAATCACTAGGAATTCTAGTAAAACAGGAGGTAGCAAAAAATCTTGTAAAATTACGAAACCTCCTTGTAAATGTTATCGTGTCAAAAAATTTGTAAATTTACAATTTTATTGGTAAAAACCTTGTAAAATTACAAAATTATTTGTGAAAAGCTTGTAAAATTTCTAGGAATTTTTGTCAAATAGGAGGTAGCAAACAAAAAAACTTACAAGTTTTTCTTGTAATCTTACAAGGTTTTTTTTTAGTGTATAAATAGTTCATAGTTTTCCTAAAATGGACTTCTTACATATAGGGAAAAAAATTCTTATTGCCAAAGAAATTTTTTCAAATCTAAGAAACATATACTTATTTTTAAAGACACATTTCTTAAATATATGTTCACACAAAATTTAGTTCAAGTTTAGTTAAAATTTTCTACAAATAACTTCACCGTATTTCACTTCTTTGAATTGAGGTAGCGGACTTCTTAGAATTTTGTTAAAAACTTTTAAGGATTTAGTTAAAATCTCATAATTATCTTTTTAGAATTTAGTTAAAAATTTCTTAGAATTTGGTAAAAATTTCTTTGAATTTAGTTAGGTTAGGTTAGGTTAGGGTGGCGGTGTACGATTTACACCTCGCATAGACCTTTTGGTCCATAGCGATACCACACAATCATTTACATTTTTCAAGAATTTAGTTAAAAAATTTTGTAAAAACCTCTTAAAATTTAGTTAAAACTTCTCAGAATTTTTCTATTTTTTAGTTAAAATTGTTTTCCAAATTTTTAAGAAAAATATAAACTAAAACGAATGAAAAAAGTCTTTGGAGCCATATCATTCCCTCTTTTTCTCAAAATTTAGTTAATTTTCGCAGTTTATAGTTCACTTTTTTTTTTGAGTGCATACTCTCAGAATTTTTTGGTCCGGTTCATGTGTACAGCTAAAATTTTAAAATTTGTCGGACGGTGATACTTATCGCCGCCTTCACGACACTGTGCTTCGCATCTTGTTTCCAGATTAAGATAATTTCGTCTTTCTTTTCTTCTAAAGAATGTAATTTATAATAAGTACATTCAAAGAGGTTAATAATTTTGTAATATGCAATTTATTTCACATGCAATTAAAAAATTCACCTTTACATAATGTAGCATTAATTAATAGAGTTTAATTTAAATTGTTGACACAAGTTAAAGAGACACAATTTATAAATAAATATAATTTGTTTTATCTCTTACAAGGGAACTATCAAAACGTTTTACACCGATTTGCCAGAAACTTAAGGTATACAAAAAGAGGTGATTTTAAAGTTAGGATTTAAGGGGTTAGATAACAGGTGGTGGATTGAAAGACTCCTCACATAGACCGGATGATCCATTGCGAAGGTTGGTGTTTTCACTTTATGAAAAAATATGGTCATTTGGAAAAATGTCGATAACTCCCGAACTAACAAGGATATCGTTAAGAGCAAAAATGCGTGTCGACTTAAATTCAATAAAGATAATTTTATATTGACCTAGAGCTTGAGTATTTTATTTAATATATTTAACAAACGGTCGAACAGGAATATAAATTTAACGAAGCCTAACTTTTACGAGGCTATAGGTATTTAGAACCTTTCTTCCCAAATAAAAACATCATATATATTTATAAGAAAAAATATCTGCGATGTCCAAAAAAAGTATAAAAAAAAACTTAATTTTTTTATCCGTTTGTTGAACCTTAAATCTCCAATCTGGTCGACAAGCCAAACCACAGCCTTAAAAGCGTTTGTTTTTTATATATCTAAAGTTTTAGGCATATCGGTGTATAACAGTTGGGATAGTTCCCTTGTTAGATACCCATGATGTCTTCAATTCTTTTCATTAATAAGACTTAATAATATCCAAGATAAATGTTCATATTTAATAATGTATTTTAAGCATTAATGTACAATTTATTTTACATGTAATTATAACAAGTTAACAAGTAAAATTCCTTTTGGGATAAAATACTGTCCCAGCATGTCGCAAATTTTTTCAAAACTAAAAAAAAAGACCCGAGTAAAAAAAAATATATGACGCAATATATAATTTAATATGGGTTTGTGTCTATTTTGATATAATCTTATACGAAAAATGATTTCATAAGATTTGATCGAATATTATCGAATAATATTACACACAAAAAAAATCCAATAAACGACTTTCATTGTATTTGTGAACAAATTCATACAATTTATTAACTTTTTCATAATATTTATAATCTTTATCATAGTATTTATGAATAAATCATAATATGTGAAATTTAAGAACTATTTAACATTTTTCATAAATACTATGAAAAAGATTATAAGTATTATGAAAAAGTTAATAAATTGTATGAATTTGTTCATAAATACTATAAAAATCGTTCATTGAAAAAAAAATTTTTTCTGTGTAGTTTATATCGACTTTGATACGGGTTTTTGTCCATTCAATTTATATAAAATTATATCTAATTATATAAAAATTTATACAATTTTACAAAATCGGATGTTTTGTTTAAAAAAAAATATAAAATAATAAAATAAGTTGTTCTTGGAAAAAACTTAGAAAAATTTAAAAAAAATCAGTCATGTAAAATTTTAGATTCTTATAAAAAATATTCTCATAAAAAATGTGGCCTTGGAAAAATTAAAAAAAAAAATAAAAAATGCAGTTGTATAAAATTTTAAATAAATAGTTTGAAAATATTCGTGATAAAAAAAGATGTCATGGAAAAAAAAATTTGGAAACATTTTAAAAATGGAGTCATGTAAAATTTTAAGTAACACACTTAAAAAACATTTACGATAAAAAAATTTTCTCCCGAGTAAAAATAAACATATATTACAATATATAACTTCACTCATAAAAATTTGTTAGTATTCCTTACAAAAAAGTCTGTTACCATTACTAATAAAGTTTTCAATTTGTGCCCGATAACTTTTTCAGTTACCATTACAAACTTTGGTTTTCAAAAATTAGTAATCTTGAAAATACTAAAAAAATTAGTACTTATTACTAAATTTGTTTGTACAATTTTTGTAAAATGGATTTTAAAACGCGTTTGTAAATAATATTAACTTTTTTTGTAAAAAAATTGTAAATTGTGTATTTTTAATTTTTGGTATTTGTATACATCATGTAAATTGCGTATTGCGCTTGTTGTCGCCAATAACTATTTCCATACAAGTCAGTTTTTGTTAGAATTTTCGATCTAAAAATGAGAAAATATTGAACACATTTTTTTAATACAAAATATACATACTACCATATAAAATTAATTCTTTGAAGATTGATGTTGAATAAATTGGTGTACGGTGAACTAAAATAAAAAAATATATATCAACATAATGTTTTAAATAGATCACATAAATATACAATTGTTACCTGTTGTCATCATTTCCTATTTTGCTTTATTATTCTAAAAATAAAAAACGAGTTACATAATTTTAAACAAAAAATACTTAAAGATTTGGTTACCTGCTATGGTTTTTTTGTTGTAATATTTTTTTTGTACATTTTTTTATTCATTTTACCCGTCGCGCGATGTTTACCGATCGAATGTTATTTTGTGACTAAAATATTCAAAGAAAGGCATAAAGTAAGTTACACAAAAATCAACCCTTTATGTGCGTGAGAAAAAAATATTCGTGGATAGCATCACTGATGCCAACTATTTTTAAAAAAATGTAGCTAGATTGGACAAAAAAAATAGCTAGAAATAGCTAAATTTAAAAACAGTTAAAAAATCTAGCTATTTTGTAGCTAGATTTGTATAAACAGTTAAAAAATCTAGCTATTTTATAGCTAGATTTTGGATTTGTGGTTTTTAAAAGGTTTTATTTGCTAAAGTTTTTAATTAAATAATAAAATAAGTTAGTTTTGGTATTAAAACGAATATTTTCAAATATTTTTATTCAATTTTGCAAACAAAAAGTTTAAATACTCATATTTTATATCGCAGATATAATTTATAACGCATGAAACTTTAGAAATTGCTTCCAACGCTTAAGTTATTAAATTAAGCTTTTAAATCAATTTCTTTAACAAAGAAACATTACTAATCTATACACTAAGAAAAAAAATTCTCAAATCAAGCAAAAACAATCTCAAATTAAAAATAAAACAGTGACAAAAGTCAACAAACTTTTTTTTTTCTCAAATTGAAAATGTTTATCGACACTTTTAATATGGCTTCAGTAACAAACAAAATTTTAAAAATGAACTGAAACAACGTTGATTTGAGAATGTTTTATGTTCAAATCAAAAGTGCACATAATCAAATTAAATATTAAAAATTATTTATATAATTTTCTTTCTGTTTCCTAAAATTTTCAATGTAAATAAAACAATTGGAATTTTTTATATTTATATACAAATTTTATTTATTTTTCTTTACCACAGAAATATAGAAATAAAATAATATATCGTCGCTGCTCTGACGAAAACACCCATGTGATTTTCAAAAATTGTTGAAGACGTCTACGAATTAGATTAATTTTGTCATTTCGCGTTGTTTTAAAGTTACACCTCTTACGTTTATATTTAAATAATATTGCAAATCTACTTTTTCCATTAAGATTACCTTAAAACTCAACGCAAAAGTTCACAATTTGTGCTAATTTAGTCAGTCTCTTCAAGAAATACACGTAGGTGTTTTTGTCAGAGCACCGACGATAAAATAGACATCAAATAACACAAAAATTCCGGGATTGCTGTCATAAAATGTTAATTTTCTTCTGGATTATAGGTACACCACATTAATTTCCACAAACTCCACATTAATTTCCGCAAACTCCACATTAATTTCCACACCGTTTTTTTATTTATTTTTGACTTTTGTCACTTATTACAAAAATTTAGTTCATTGTTTTACTTTAAGAAAATATTAATTATTTTTCGTTTATTTAATTTTTATGGAAATTGAAACGTTTTCACTTATGATACGTCACGAAACTTTTCTAAAATAATTGCGTCATTTATGAGGCGTCGTTTTTAAAGTTGTTGAAAACTCATTTTGCAATTGTTTACAATCAAAATGATTATTTTCATCATGGCAGCATTATGAAATAAAAAGGAGTTTTTTTATATTTAATTCAAAAAATATGCTTTTAAAATCAAGACCGAAACATATTTAATTTTATAAAATTTCATTTCATTATTAAAATTTCTTTCAAAAATTTGAGAATTTTAAAAATGAGTGCGAAAATTTTTGATTTGACGACGATTTTTTCCCTCAGTGTATGTTATATGTATGTATTTCTGGATTTGCAGATCCTGTGAACTATTTCCTGTGAATTTCTATTTTCTGTGAATCGGCACCTCACTATTTTCTGTGAATCAGCACCTCATTTTGTATACGTAAAAAGTACTCATAATAGATATAATTCCTGTAATGGGAACTTATTTTGTTTTTTTGGACTTATTTCGTTCGGAGTTCTTTAATTTTTTTGGGAGTAAGTATTTTGATTTTAAATAACTCCCAAATATTGGGACTTGTTTCATTTTTTCTTTGGGACTTATTTCATTTCTTAAAGTTGGGAGTTAATTCATTCCTCTTAGGACTTATATCATTAGGAATTATTTCATTGGGATTTATTTCATTTGGGAGTTGTTTCGCAGTACCAAATTTTTTAATACACAATTATCTGAATGCGAATTAAAAGCTCGATTATAGCCACTCGTTTTTTGGTTATGAATTCTGGTGTAAAATTTTATCCGTTATTGGAGAGATGAAAACTATTATATTTTAAACCCATAGCTGTTTTTTCTTTATGTTGGTACTAAACTACATTATCTATGAATTATGCCAATACGATACTTGGTTGATGTTGAAAATTTTAAGTAACTTTATCATGGAGAGATTTTTGATAAATTTAAAATTTTTGTTTGAAGTTAAAGGAAATATCATAGAAAACCCCTGATAAAACTTTTTGAAAAGTTGAAAAACTAGCAGATGTCATACACACTTAAATAGCACGTTAACGAAATGTCAACTTGAAAATATGGCTAATAAAACGGTTTAAAAAAAACACTTTTTTACAAATTTTGCGAACAAAAAAAGTAGCTAGATTTGTAGCTAAGAGCTAAATGACTTTTTTTGTCGCTAGATGCAAAAAAAAATAGCTAAATCTAGCTACAAAATAGCTAAATTGGCAACAATTGATAGCATAAACAAAAAATTCTGCAAGTAAAGAAGAAAGAAAAAAAAACTGATGTTTTATGGAAATTTTCCATTTGAAAAGGTCGGCATTTTTTTTTAAATTTTGCATGTCTTCTCTTGTCTCTATTTTTGTTTTTAAATTGAAAAAAAAAACTAATGAAGCGTAAATGAATATTAAAAATAATAAACATATTCATACTCATCAAAGCGCAGTTTTATCGTTAAAAAATAACTAATAATATATTTTTTTATTTATTTTTTTTTAATTTCCAAATATTTTAATAAAATAAAATATTTTTAATTATAGTGTATAGGTTTTCTAGAGAAAAAAAAAACGAAATTTACTAACTAATATTGTAAAATTTACAAAATAATTATCAAAAGTTAGTACGATAATTTTTAAAAAATCAACTGAAAAAATTATTAAAAAATCAGTATAAAATTAATAGTTTGTAAAGCGAGTTTACTAATAAGAATTACTAAAAATTGATTTTTTAGTAGAATTTAGTAAAAAAGTGGTAAAGTTGAGTTACAAACCACTTTACAAATTTTTTTACTAACGTATTTTTTTGAGTGTTGATACAAACATAATAAATCATATATGATTACCAAGGAGAGGACTTTCATGCAAATGCATGATTTTTTCCTTTGGTCATAGAACAGCATAAACAAAATATCTTTGCGAATCAAAGAATTTGCTTTAAAATTGCATCGATTCGTTAGTGCATATTTTTGCATATTTTGCTATTATTTCGCTATAAATACATATTTTTAGGTCATATTTTGTACAAATTTTAGTTTTTAAGCTATTTTTTTAGTATTTTTAGCTATTTTTAAAAATTTTTTTAGGAGATTTTTGTTTGTATTAAAGGAATTATTAAATTTTTTTAGTTCATTTTTATTTTTTTAATAACATTTTATACACACTGTATTGATGTATATCTAAGCTTACAATGTCAGACTGAATTCAAATGTTATGTTTTTTTTAATAAATGTGAAAAAACTAGTGGATACTTATGATTTTTAGTGCATACTTTTAGATTTTTAGTGCATATTTCAAGACTTTTTGGTGCATATTTTAGGCTCTAAAACATAGTTTTTTAGTGCATGAAAGTCCTGTCCCTGATGATTACACTGAGAAACAAATTCAGGTTAGCAAAAGTTAGGTCGATTCTGAGAGTGAGGGTTGAAAATAGAGGCTAAATTAAAAGACCCGTATCGCGGCGTTTGTTTATGTTAGTTCGATTTTTTTTTAATCGACCTTCGAACTTTGCAGTCAAATGCCGATTTTCTGCATATTGTTTATATGGTTTTTTGGCTATAACTCGTCGACTAATTGATATTTTTTCAATCTGTAAAAGCCAAATTATTGCTAGAGACCTGTCCAACAATCGAAAAAAATTTATTTAGAAAATTTTTGTGTCACAGATAGGAATAATATTTTTTTATGAAAATATATCATTAAAAGCAACAATTCAACTAAAACGGTTGCTTGTCAAAACTAAAAAAAAATATTTTTTAAAAAATTTTTACTGTAGGACCCCAAAAGCTCTAAATTTTTTTTTTTTCGAAAAATTTTTTAGAACTGAAAGCTTCATCCCACCAAAATCAAATTTTTTGTCGTGAATAAGCTTATCAAGTAATATTATAATTAATAACAAAAAAATTTAAAATCAAAAAAATTTTTTTTTGCTTTGTATTGAAAAATGATTTTTAAGGCCCCGCTCTTTACGGCTCCGTCGCGTAGGGAAGGCGTGGTCGTAGGGGCGTAAAATTCTTCCTGAGTTATTTTTTAGTCAAAAGGAAAAAAATGTGGGGGTACCGTCTCAACATTCCCAACATTTCCAAAATAAGGGACACTCTAGTGTACATGTATTTTTTATATTAAAATTCAATACCAACCTCAGCGGGACTGGGTGTTTCAGATAGAATAACCAACTTTTATATACCCTTCACCACTAACAATAAGTGAAGTATATAAAAAGCACCTGTTTACAAAATGTAACTTTAATTAATAGAATTTAATTTAAATTGTTGATACAGGTCAAAGACACGCAATAAATAAAAAAACACTGTAATTTGTTTTGTCTTTTAGATACCCATGACACAGACTAATACAGACTCGACATAAGTGACAGGTGTCAAAAAAGTATTCTTTAACCATATGGTTAATATTTTCAAATTATTCTACGATTTAGGTTAGAAAGAGAAAACTGATATAACGCGCCATAAGAAAAATGGATGCCAGATCGGTTTTTGTTGTTTCACTCACTCCTATATCGTAGAAAGTGTTGTCATGTTAGCGTAAAACGGACTAAAAACCGCTGAGTTTTCTCCTAAAATCGCTTAGTTTTTCCCCGTTTTTTCTTATAAAACCCTACTGTCGAGTCTGTATTTAGTCTGTGCCCATGACGTCTTGAATTCACACATTTTTGTTAGGTTAGGGTTAATCAATAAATTGATTGCGTAATTTATTAAACAAATCAAACACACAAACAGCAGAGTAATAAGGAACAATTTCAAGCAAAAGAAAAACTTGAATACATACACAACTTTTTTTCATTTATAATTTTGTTATACATATTGTAGGTACCTCTACTACTTATGGCAACAAATCGATTGGAAAAACTTCAAGGAAATTTATAAACGGCTAAAATAATGTTGGCAAAAATTCAGATATTCTTAGAAATACTTTAACCCATACCAATGAGGAATTCTAACTGTATAATATGAATTTGTGTAAATGATTTAACATTGAATTATGTGTCAAGTGCAAAAAGCAATGACACCACATTACCTACCCAAAAAAAGGACATGGACATTGGACTTGTATAAGTTAGTCGTATCTTTCATAAGTAACTATTACGAGTAGTTTTTAAAAAGTGTTACCGTATTGCGATTATTTGTTTTGTTAATAAGGAATTCAATTTTAGACTTTTGTAATAAAAAATCCGAAAGTGATCGGAATCCGTCATTTGGCGTTCATTTTTTATACCCTCCACCCACAGTACTTTCTTTGTCATTCCATGTGTTACGCATCGAAACATTGGTTGAGGACCCATAAAGGACTGGTTCCATTTTAAATAGCATAGGCAATCAGCCGATGGTGGTTCAATTTATCCAAAAATTAATATATCCATTCTTCTGATTTTTATTGAATTTCGGTTTTTGTTATTTAGTCGAAATTGTGAATGGTTCGCGTTTTATCGCTGTTCAAAGTTGGTATTTTGCAACAATTTTATGAAAAATACATAATGTTTAAATGATCGTATCTTTGGAACGCATCATCCGATTGTCACGAAATAAAGCGCAAAATAATGGTTATGTCCTGGTCTTAAAATAGAATTTTGAAAAAGGATAGGATGCTTTGCAAAAAGGATATTGAAATTAAAAAAATGTCCTTAATTTGCAAATATCTCAAAATGCGTATCTTTAATTTTCCTATATTTTTTTGCACATATAGCCCTAAATATACTTAACAACATATGCAAATCCCAAATTGGGATGGTAAGCGGTTTAATTGTAAACGCGGTTTCATGAAACGCCTTATTGATTTTTGTTAATAACTCTCGTTTACAAATGAAAAACAATTTCTGCGCACTAACCGCGAATAATTTTTTTATATGTATTTTTGATCGCTAAACTCAAAAATTTCATCAAAAGAACATTTCGCGAATAACTTTTTGTTTAATGAATTTTTTAGCGTTTTTTGGAGGTATTTTGACTATTTTTCTTATATCTTAAGTTCTGTTTATCTGATCTTCTCGCAATAAAAACCAAACTAAAGATAATCAAATTTCCAACAAATCCTACATTCATCATTTTTTCATAAGTTCATAGCTTTACGCGCAAATAATTTTTTTAGCGTTATTTGGAGGTATTTTGACTATTTTTCTTATATCTTGAGTTCCGTTCATCTGATCTTTTCGCAATAAGAACCAAATTAAAGACAATCAAATTTCCAACAAATTCTTCATCCATTATTTTTATATCAGTTCATAACTTTACGCGCAATAGGCAAACATATGACTAAAATAAGTTTTTTGATTAACAAATCATTTAAAAAAAGTTTAAGAAATAGAAATCTTTGCAATTAATTGCATCTTTTTATTTATCTGCAAAGCCTGAACATTGAGAAATATAATAAAGTTGATTTGATGAAAATCTATAGGTTTACTCCGAAGTTATCACAAATTTTATGAATATACATGATAAAATACAAAAAAAAAATGATATTTTTTTACAATTTCTGTTTTTAAAATTTTTAAAAAATGAGCTGTGTTAATAAAAAATAGTTTTTCCTTGTTTGCCTATTGCGCGTAAAGTTATGAACTGATATAAAAATAACGAATGAAGGATTTGTTGGAAATTTGATTGTCTTTAATTTGGTTCTTATTGCGAAAAGATCAGATGAACGGAACTCAAGATATAAGAAAAATAGTCAAAATACCTCCAAATAACGCTAAAAAAATTATTTGCGCGTAAAGCTATGAACTTATGAAAAAATGATGAATGTAGGATTTGTTGGAAATTTGATTGTCTTTAATTTGGTTTTTATTGCGAGAGAATCAGATAAACAGAACTTAAGATATAAGAAAAATAGTCAAAATACCTCCAAAAAACGCTAAAAAATTCATTAAACAAAAAGTTATTCGCGAAATGTTCTTTTGATGAAATTTTTGAGTTTAGCGATCAAAAATACATATAAAAAAATTATTCGCGGTTAGTGCGCAGAAATTGTTTTTCATTTGTAAACGAGAGTTATTAACAAAAATCAATAAGGCGTTTCATGAAACCGCGTTTACAATTAAACCGCTTACCATCCCAATTTGGGATTTGCATATGTTGTTAAGTATATTTAGGGCTATATGTGCAAAAAAATATAGGAAAATTAAAGATACGCATTTTGAGATATTTGCAAATTAAGGACATTTTTTTAATTTCAATATCCTTTTTGCAAAGCATCCTATCCTTTTTCAAAATTCTATTTTAAGACCAGGACATAACCATTATTTTGCGCTTTATTTCGTGACAATCGGATGATGCGTTCCAAAGATACGATCATTTAAACATCATGTATTTTTCATTAAATTGTTGCAAAATACCAACTTTGAACAGCGATAAAACGCGAACCATTCACAATTTTGACTAAATAACAAAAACCGAAATTCGACACAGATCTCGAGAATTGATATGCCAATTTTTATGCAAATTAAAATAGGTAAGGTCGAAAAAGTGTTTTTTTTGTTTTCAAAAATTTTGGAATCCTTCAAAGTATAAATGGGGGTTGTCGCCTCAAGTGACACAACTTTTTGAAACCTATGTCTTCCTTCCCCTTGCGATTTTGAACTTTTTCTGAGATAAGAATGTTGCATTTGCTCAGCAAAAGTACAAAAAACCCTGCAAAAAATGTGGTTTTTCTTAGGTTGGTTTAAATTTCCAAGGGGTAACTTTTTTCCCCTTGGTCCGATTTTGCCCATTTCCGAACTTAACCTGCCTAGGAACGTAAGACATATTCGTGCCAAACTTCGGAAGTCTAGCTATTTTATTTTGGACTGTATCGTGTCCTCTACAGACGGACGGACGGACATCGCTAGAATGTCTTAAAATCGATCACTGATCAATAAAATATATACTTTATGGGTTCCTAGACCGATAGCTCGATGCGTTACACACGGAATGACAAAGTGAGTATACCCCCATACTGTGGTTGGAGGGTATAAAAAAATATAAAAAAAAAAAATTTTCCACATAGGCCATCTTCAGTCAACAATATACTTTATGGGATCCTCGACCAGTATAAAAAAGTAAGTTAACACCCATACTCCCCGATAGCAGTGACACTTAATTTCCATGAAATATAATTTTAATTGGCAACACAGTTTAATATATTCTTGAAGGTTATTTAATTAGCTTTTACTTTGTGCTTGTTACTATTAACTTCCTTAAGGTATTTGTGGCAAAATATTGTGTAAGTATCCATATTATTGTATTTTGTAAATGTCCTAGAACTTAAACTGTAAATGTTTCGCTGTACATTCAGTTCAAGGACATCGATTACATTATTTTTTTTTATAATTTTTAACAATAAGGTAAATGGCATTCTAGTTTTTCATAACAAATTTAAAAATCTTATGAGCAAATTTTCCAATTGGCAATTATATTTGTGTTGGGGGCCCTAATTGGTGCTATTACCAATAGTGAGTGTGAGTCGTGGTTTCGATTCGCAGCAGAACACTTTGTCAAACTTTAGAGGTCTAGCTCTTTTAGTTTGAACTGTATCGTACTTTCCACAAACTGATGGAAGGACAGACGGACATTTCAAGAATGTCTAAGATTCGATCAAGGATCAATAATAATAGGTGTACGATTTAGCATTACACGTTTTTATACCCACCACTCTAGTGATAGAGGGTATATATAAGTTTGTCATTCCGTTTGTAACACCTCGAAATATCGGTCTAGGAACCTACAATGTATATATATTCATGATCCTCGATCGATTTTAAGTCGATCTAGCGATGTCCGTCAGTCCGTCTGCCTGTCTGTCTGTATGTTGAAAACACGCTAACTTTCGAAAGACTAATCCTAGGCTGCTGCCGCATGGCACATATATTTTGAATTTACCGCGGTAGGTTGGTATTGCAATCCAGCGAAATCGGTCTAGTGGTTCAAAAGTTATGAACAAAAGACTGAATTTCGTCAAGGGTTTTTCGTGAATTTACAAGATAAAAAACACGTTACCTTTCGAAAGGTAGTTCTGAGGATGCTGAAGCTTCGAATATTTGTCGATCCCCTGGCCTGGTTCGTATTGAATTTCAGCGAAATCGGTCCAGTGGTTTAAAAGTTATTAGCAAAACCGTGAATTTCAGATAAGTTTCACCAAAAATTCATGTGTTGAAAACCCGTTTAACATGTTTTAAAAACATTGGTAAGTCACAAAAATATTTTACAATGTATTTTTGTCACTAAAAAATATTTTTACATTAAAAAAAAAAAAAATAAACTCGAAAAAATTTTACGTTCAAAAAAATTTTACACTCAAAAAAAAAATTAGTAAACTATTTTTTTTTTTTTTAAAATTACTTAAAAAATCTTTTCACACAAATTAAAATATTTCTAATCAAATTTTTTTTTGTTTTTCAAGTTATAAAATTTACTATCACTTAAAAAGGGCATAGTGGAGGGCCAAGTCGAATTTAACTTTTCTTCTTGTTTTAGTATAAAATGTTAACAGAATTTGTTCAACGGAATATTACCCACATTTTAGAAGATTACGAAAATGTTAGAAGATTGAAAAAATGGTAATTTTGTTACTTTGAGATTATTATCTAGACATCACAGTGTGCTTCGCTCCGATGGGAATCGGAGTCGCTTTTAGAGGGGTGCAAGAGATAAGACAGCCCCCCAATAATTTTTTGCACCCCAACATAATTTTTCGGCAAACCTACTCCCTTTTTAAAAAAATCAAAATTTCATAAAATTTTATATTACCCAGCAAAAACTTGGTAATGGGTACACCTTTCTGCCTCGCTTACGTGGTAATGGCTTTGAATACTACTAATTACCATTAGCATTACATTGCGCCAAAAAAGGCAAAATGTGGTTACCTCCAATGACATCACCATGTTAATATAATTACACTCAAAAAATTATGTCATTAACTGTAGTTTATTTAAAAAGTTTTCCGTTTAGTCGTTTTTAAAAGAAAAAACATTTGTTTGATGTTCAGTTTTTATTAATGACTACTTCTGTCCTTTGTTTCAAAAATAACACACTAAAAAATAAAGACTTTCATTAACATTTAATCTTTAAAGTCATTTATTTTTGGTCTGTAATAGGGTTTCTATTTGGGAAAAATTTCCCGGGAATTCCCGGGAAATATTTTTCTAAAAATCCCGGGATTATTTCTTCGGGAAATTTCGGGAATTTGTCGCTAATTTTTTAATAAAAATATATTTAATTTACACATTTTTTACACAATCTTAAATGATTAATTAAATATGACGTTAAAACTTTGAAAGAATTAAAATTTTTAAAGAAAAACTAGGGAGGATATGCTTCAGCTTGCATATTATTTAGGCCTAATAATTATTTTTCTTTAATCGATTCCGTAACAAAATACGGACTCATACTTAATTTCACTTCAAATGTTGGTTGCAAATTGGCAAAAGTTTTCTTAATCTAAAATTCAAATGATTTCCTCTTTACAAAATTTAGTATTTCATATTCAGAACAACAATCTTTATAGTGTTTAAACAAAAATATCAATATTTTAACAAATATATAACAAACCTGGTTTTCAGCTTAAAATTTCATATATGAAGTAAAAGCCTGATATCTATCGGTCGTGAAAAAAGATATTTTGTAACGAACCATGGCCGCCGCGAGTTCTATCCCAGCAACCAGTGAAAATACGTCGTTACAATGGCTATATAATACAATGGTTTTCTCAATTTGGCCGGAATGCCTTAAACCAATTAATTTTAATAATTCGAAAGTTTAATATATCTTCAAGATATAATTTTCTAACGGTTGGCGTAGTAAAAACTAGAAAAATTTTCCAAAAAGTTATTAAAACCGCATTTGATGCAAAATCGGGTATTTCCGAATTGTGAACAATTTTGCATGGAGTGGAAATACGTCAAAGCAAATACTAATAATATGATAAGGTCCAATATTTCCACAAAAAATAGCTTTTATGAACTTTCTACGTAGAGGTTAGTAAAACTTTTTTACAAAAGAATACATCTAAAATGGTTTTAAATTGGAAAATACGACCATAATTTGTAATATAACAATTTTTATATGGTAAAGTTCAAAATTTGTTTTAATTAAAAATTCCCGGGAATTCCCGGGAATGCGATTTTTTTTAAATGATTTCCCGGGAATTGAAAAAGTCCGGGAATTTAGAAACCCTAGTCTGTAACACTAAAAAAAATATGTTAGTAAAATCAACTGAAAATGTCAGTTAAAATAACTACTTTGTAAGTTATTTTGGGGTCAACTGCTTTTTCAGTTAAATCAACTAACAATGTTAGTTATTTTAACTGACAAAAACTTATGTAGTAAAAACTACTTACATTTGTAGTCAAAACAACTAAAATGTAGTAAAAATAAAAAAATCAATATAATTTTTTTTTTTTTTCAAAAAATTTTTCAGAAAAAAATTTAAGATTAAAATTTTTCTAAGTTTTTTTTTTTTTAAAGTTGTGAAAAATAAAAAAACCAAAATTTATTTATATTTTTTGGAAAAAATTCTGAAAATTTTTCAGAGATAAAAAAAAATAAAATTAACTACTTTAAATAACTGTTACTACATTAGAGTACTTTTTTGTTAGTTGTTCAAAAAAACGACTTAAAATAACTAGAAGAAATAGTTGTTTGATATTTTTCATACTTAATACTGTAAAATATACAAACAACTAACATGTAGTAACTTACATAATTTTCTAAGTGAAGTAAAAACTACTGATTATTCTTTAAATTTTTAATGATTTGTGTAAGTCATTTTTTTTTTAATTGTTGGAATTTTTTAATGAGATATCATTAATTTTAACCTACACAAGTACGTTATTTTTTTGTAGAAAAAAAATTCAAACAATTTTTTATAGAAATATAAAAACATGTTTGTATTAAGTGACTTGGCACGATGGGTAGAGTGTCTGGCCAGAATGAAGTTGATTGCGGGATCGATTCCCCAAAATTTTATTAAAAATTTTTAAAAAAAAATATTTCAATAGAAAATTGTAAAAAATAACCTACGAAATCATTAATATTTAATGTTTTCGTAAGTTATTTTTTTGGAATTTGTTGGTAAAAATAACAGAACTGTCAGTAATTTTTAATGTTTTCGTAGGTTATTTTTTTCGAATTTGTTGGTAAAATAGAATGAAAAAAAAAGTAATTTTTTAATGTTTAATGTTATTTATTTTAGAAAATTTTGTCAACAGTAAAAAATAAATGTTGATGTTTGTTAAAACAAATGAATAATTACTGGGATGGTTTTCAATTGTTTATTCACTGGTTTAAGTGTGTTTTTCATTTGTTTTTGCCTACAAAATATTTTGAGTGTAACATTGAAATTGGGACGTAACTAGTTGTTTTTGGTAACCCTTTAGTTAATTACTTGGTAAACGAAGTTTTTGCTGGGTAAACAACAAAATTGGAAGCATTTGAAGTTTTTGTATGCCAAAGGTGTCCTAATTTAGAGCCCCTGGTGGTGAGCCTATTGTACATGTGGGGTCCACCGTCCAAAGTTAAGCTCGAAATTATGTTAGCTATAACCGGTATAATTTTTCATTGCAATCGGTCGAGTACTTTTAATTTCAAAAAAAAAAAAAAATCAAAAATAAACCACTGTGTTGTGTTTGGAGCATAAAATAATATTAGCCTGTAAAAATTTTCATTTTACCAATTTTGTTCTAATAGTTTCAAAAATTATGACTTCCTGTTTTTATCAAATTCAAAAATACTACTGTCATTTATAAAAAGTATGACTATATGACAATAATTAATTCTCAAAATATCAACTCTTATCTAGTTTCTATTTTCAAAAAAAGAAAAAACGTGTCTACTTTAAAAAAAAAAAAAAAAAACTTCAACACGTTTATATAAAAAAAGAAACACTATAGAAAAAACTGTCAAAATATTTAAATTAACTATATTCTAGTAGTTTCAAAAAATATATTTCTGCAGTAGTAGAGTCAAAAATACCACTGTCATTCAATGAAAATTGTTACGACTAAATATATGAATTTTCAAAATATTTTTAAATTTCTACAATAATTCTATTTAAAGCAAAATTTATTTTGAAAGCCGCATTAAAAAAAAAAGTTTTCAGTTATTTTTACACAGCCAACAGAATTGCGATAAAATACACATGCATTAAATAACTTTATATGAATTTTTTTTTGTTTTGTTTTTAATTAAAACAATGCCTCGCCCCGATATACATTTACATGCACACATTCACAAACACACACACAGACATCGTTGATACGATAATGAAAAGAAAAACTTGTGAAGAAAACTACACTATAACTATGACTTCATAGTTATGCACACATACACACTTATATTCATATATTTCTTCCGTATCGCACACTTACACATATTTATATTATGCCATATAGCCTGCATTGCAATGCAATTGACATTGACATTAAACTCAATTCAACTTCAACCATGACTTCATTCCTTTGCTGTCGCTGCTGCTGCTGCTGCCATAATACCAACAAGCACCAACCAAACTGCGATAACAACAACTAAAACTTTAAGAAAAAAAAATCAAAAGCCATAAAAACCAAAACAAGAAGTACTCGTTGCAAGTCAAAAAAAAACTGTAACAAAAATACCAGCAAATAAATTACATTTAGTTTTTTTTTGTAGCGAAAACGGGGGGTTGTTTAATTTAAACAGCTCTAAATGATTTTTATAATAACACACTCACGTACCATTTAAAACCAAAAGAAGTTAAAAATGCTTTAAAAGACAAGAAACTAACTATTATTAAACATATGGGGGTACTTAAATAGCACTGGTCACCAATGAATAGGGCAAGTGCTTTCCAAGGTGCGACTGATTTGATTAAAAATTTAAAAGAAAAGTCGATTTTAGATGTTACTTTTAAGAGATCAATTGAAATTCGATGATTCTACCTGACGATCATGATCTTACTAACAATAAGAGATCACAGAAACATTTGGGACCCGCTGGAAAGTAAAACCTTTTCTATCTTAAAATCTGAGACTTTTCCTATACGAGAAATATCTTAGAATTTAAGGCTTTTTCTACTCCAATAATGTTTCAGAATCTGAAACTTTTGCTATACGAAAGTGTCTCAGAGTCTGAAATTTCTCCTATATGTAAAACGTCTCACAAGGGAAGTCTCCCTGGTGTCACCCGCCGATCTTTATGGAATTGGTTTCATTTTGTAGAGCAGAAAAAATAAAGGGACACGTAAAGTTTTACGTGTTGTAATTTTTAAAAGAAAAAAACATATGTTTAATGTTCAGTTTTTCTAAATGACTATTTCTGTTCTTTGTTTTAAAAATAACAACATAAAAAATAAAGACTTTCATTAGCATTCAATTTTTAAAGTCATTTGTTTTTGTTCTGTAAGTAAAAATAAGTGATCCTTTTTTATATAAATTGGACCTGCTGATTCCAAAAGTGGAATCCAAATTTTTCTAGCATTTTCCGTTTTGAAACATGCTAGAAAAATTTGGATTATATGAAATCAAGTCATATTTTTGGAAGAATCTGTAACAGTGGACAACCAAAAGTGCGGAATTATTGGTTTTTTGTTTACATTTTAACAACGAATATCTCAAAAACGGTACGTGCTAGAAAAAATTGGATGGCAGATTTGGATTCAGGGGAGAAAGATCTAGAGGAAGCAGTTGGATATTTCACTGATAGGTTTTTGTTGTCGAACAGGATCAGCTAGCATTTTCGTGCTAACGATGTTTAAAGTTTAAAATAAAGAGGAGTAAAAAGCCATTAGCCGATTATGTTACCATTTTAACCTAGGTTGGCAATCGAAACGAATAACGGTATCGATATCGGTATTGGTATCGTTTTTTTTATTTATTTCGGTATCGGTATCGGTTACGGTACGTACCGGAATAATCGAAAAAAATGCTAAAAATAATAAAAAAAAAAATTTTTTCAATTTTAATACTAATCACATTTATGAGCCATTCCACACCAAATGTCCCGCTACAGAAAAACATGTGTCCCGTAAATTTCTGAATATATTGTTTGGATAGCCCTATATGGAACTAAGAAAATAGCGTTTTTGGTTTTTCAAATTTTCAAAAACTGGGCTTAGGAGGCGTGGTCAAATAATGGAAAAATGCTCAAATTTGTGGCGAGTTGCCTTGACTAAATATTTACCACATTAAGTGCGGATTACTTAATGAAAAATTATCTGATAACTGCAAATTTAAGGGAGCCTTATGTCAAAATTTGTATGAAAAAGTTAAATTTAACGTAGAGTTATTTTATAACGGAGCATTGAGTAATCCAGCCAAAAACGGAATGCACCACAATCTCAAAAATTTTCATTCTTACATAGTTTTGTATGGGCTATCGATTAATTTTTTTTTTTTTTTTTAATTTTCAGAACCCGTTCTGAAATTTTTAATTTTTTAAAAAAGTAAATTTATCAAAAATCCATCCACTTTTTTAATAATTTTTTTTTAAGTTTAGATGTTTGTCCATCCACACAAAAAATTCAGAAAAGCGTTTTTCGTTTTTTTCTAAAAAATCGCATTTGAATTCAAAATTTCATAACAATTTTGTAATTTGCTTTATTTTTAATTGCATAAATATTACTCGCTCTGTTGAAACAAGAAAATATAAGCAAATTACTTAATTGTTATGAAATTTAAAATTCAAATTCGATTATTTCGAAAAAAACGAAAAACGCGTTTCTGAATTTTTTTGTGTGGATGGACAAACATCTAAACTTAAAAAATGAAAATAAAAAAAAACAAGTAAAAAAGTTAAATTCGGCCTTGTCGAATGTATTGATACCCTCCACAATTTAAAAAAGATTATGCAAAAAACTTTATGCAAAAAACTTTATGCAAAAAACTTTATTTAAAAGGAAACTACTTTTGAAAAAAAAAAAAATTGAAACAAGTAGAAAAATTAAATTCGACTTGGTCGAATCTATGAATACCCTCCACAATGTTATCTGATAGTAATTTTCTAAAAAAAAATTCAAAAATTTGCATTACAAATTTTTTATTAGAAATATGTATATTATTTTGAGTCAAACTTTCTTTTAATCAATCAATTTATTTTGAGTGTAAAATTTTTTTGACTGTCAACATTTTTTTGAGTCTGCCATTTCATTAAAAAAAAATAATGTGTACGTTTTTCTTTTGAGTGTAACATTTTTTTTTGAGTGTAAATATTTTTTTAGTGTACAATTTCTTTGAGTAACAAATTACTTTGTAAAATATTTTTGTTGTTTTATACCAATGATGCCCATTTCTTTACACAATTGTGTATTACGCTCTTCACACATATTCTTATGCTCATTCATTTAGTCGTTGATGAGACATCGAAGCATGCACATGCTAAACTGATCATCGCTTATATTTTTTTATATGCACTGACAGAAAGAAATGATGCCATTCAAGCAATTATTTGTTATAAAATTCTTTTTTTAATATACAATGCATTTTATTATTAATTAAATTGAATTTTTTTCAATTGAATTTATTTATAAAGCATTAATTCATTAATTATAATTGAATTATTTACAAAATTAATTAATTATTTTTTAAATAATTTAAATTTAATTAAAAAATAAAATACATAAATTAATTAAATTAATTTAAATTAATTAAAAATGTAATTAAAAATAATGTGAATTCATTCACAATTAGAAATTTATTCTTCAAAGGTCTAAAATTTTTATATGTCTTAAATAAGATCTTCTATTAATGGTAAATTAATAGTAAATTAAATCTTCGAAGATCTAAAAAACATGTTTTTAAAAATAACTTTAAAATTGTATAAAAATAAATACAAATATATGTATTTTAATCATTAATAATATTTCAATTATTAGTCTGATTTTAACGACATATTTTATAATTCTGTCAATTATTTTTGCTCAGTGCAGTCTCTCTCGTGCTCACTAATACTAATGCAAAAACTTTTTGGACATCACTGTTTTATACCTATATATGGGGCATTCCATGCCAAATCACTCACTTTTAGGCCCGACCCCCTTCGATTAATTTTATTTTTGGATATGTTTTAGTACGTATTAAATGCAACTTGCAGCCAAATTTTCAGCCTTTTATACCAAGGTGGTGTTGAGTAATCAATTTTTCAAAATGGCGATTTTTTCCAAAAAATGAAAAAATTTAAATTTTCAATCAATTTTGACCAGTAAAAAATATAGATATATTAAAAAAAGATGGACAACATTTTGTTGGTAGTTAAATGTAGTTTTAGAAAAAAAAATATGAAAAATTATTCGAAGTAATTATCACTTGTTTTTTATCGTATAAAAATTAAAATCGACTTTTTGAAAAAGTCCGAAACCTTCGATTTTTTTTTAAAAATGTCAAAACATTCTACTCTAAATTACGCAACTTTTAAGTCATAATTCGAGATGTGATCGTAATTCGTTCTATTTTTATTCAAATTTTGAAAATTGCACTTTTTTTTTTTTTTGACTCCGGTTTATTTTATATGGTGCTCCAAAAAAAATAATTTGGTAAATATTGACCGTAACTTCCCCTAGATATATTAACTTGGGTGTAAAAATACGTCTCAGAAAATTTTAGGATGATCGGACATGGGTAAGGCGTTCCGCATCGGCTTTGAAGTTTGAAAATCGGATTACAAGGGAAAATATGCATTTTTTTCTGTTTTCTTAATTTTTTTGGTATTTTAATTTAATTTTGAATTCAAATGGTTACAGAATTGAAATGTAGAGTAAAATGTCTCTCTATTAAGGTCATAAAAACCGAAATCGGTTTAAAATCAGCCAAGTTATTACAACTTCCCCAGGCATCTAACGTGTGGCAGACAACTTGATTAATCAATACAATCCGATTTTTGAAATTCATTGAAATTTTCTACTGTAATAACATTTTTTTATTCTTCAAGTTCAAATGTTATTAGATGACAAGTATTTTTCATATTGTGTTTTGCTAACATTTTTTAAATTAATGCTAAAAATGCCTGCATTTTCCACACCCTTTTGAAATCTCTATTTAAAAAAAAAAAATATTTTTTTTGTTTTAAAATTTGGAAAAGTCAAAAAAATATTACACTGAAACATGAATAATGAAAAAATGTTATTACAGTAGAAAATTTCAATAAATTTAAAAAAAGGGCCTCGTATTTTTTAATCAAGTTGTATGGCACACGCTAGATGCCTGGGGAAGTTGTAATAACTTGGCTGATTTTCAACCGATTTTAGTTTTTAGTACCTTATTAGAAAGGCATTTTACTCCACATCATAATTCTGTAATCACTTGAATTAAAACTTAACTTAAAATACCAAAGAAATTGCGAAAACTGAAAAAAATTCATATTTTTCCATGTAATCCGTTTTTTAAACTTCAAGGACCATGCTAAGCGCCTTACACATGTCCGATCGTCCCAAATTTTTGTGAGACGTATATTTACCTCCAAATGAATATATTTAGGGTAAGTTAGGGTCAGTATCTACCATTTTTTTTTTTTTTTGGAGCTCCATATAAAATTAATCAGAGCCAAAATATAAAAGGTGCAATTTTAAAAATTAAAAAAAAAATAGAAAGAATTGTGATCACATCTCGAGTTATGGCTTAAAAGTTGCATAATTTAGAGTAGAATTCTTTTAGTTTTTTACAAAAAAATCGAAGGTTTCGGACTTTTTCAAAGAGTCGATTTTAATTTTTAAACGTCAAAAAATAAGTGATAATTACTTCGAATAATTTTTTCACATTTTTTTTCTAAAACTACATTTAAATACCAACACAACGTTGTCCAACTTTTTTTAAAAAATCTATATTTTTTACTGGTCAAAATTGATTGAAAATTTAAATTTTTTCATTTTTTGGAAAAAATCGCCATTTTGAAAAATTGATTACTCAACACCACCTCGGTATAAAAGGCTGAAAATTTGGCTGCAAGTTGCATTTAATACGTACTAAAACATATCCAAAAATAAAATTAATCGAAGGGGGTCGGGCCTAAAAGTGAGTGATTTGGCATGGAATGCCCCATATGTAATACAAAAAAAAAAAAACTCTTTCACATATTTTCCTCTTTTTTATTACCATCCTCTTCTTTAAAAACCAAAAACAAATTGACATTCAATCATACACATACTTTATTTGATTTTTTCCCGTTACACACAGTTACACTAACAATAACAAAACAATAACAAATATTTACTTGTCTAACAACTAAACTGCACCCACCCCACGACAAGAAAACAAACAACAACAAGTTTTACAAAACTGGTATTTCACCATGCTCTTAAAACTTGTTTAACGAGTTTTCAACAGTTTAAGGTGAAACAAATCTGAAATTCAGTGCTTTGCTTCTAACTTTTGAACCACTGAACCGATTTTGCTGAAATTCAAAACCAAACAGCCTCGGGGAACGACAAATATATGTGCCAAGCTTCAGCCCCCTCAGAATTGTCTTTCGAAAGTTATAGTGGTTTTAATCTTGTAAATTCGAAAAATACCCTTGCCGAAATTTACTCTTTTGCTCATAACTTTTGAACCACTGGACCGATTTCGCTGGATTGCAATACCAACCTGACCCGGTAAATGGAGAACATATATGTCAAACTTCAGGAGCCTCCGTAAAGTCTTTCAAAAGTTAGCGTGTTTTCAACGGACAGACAGACAGACGGACGGACGGACGGACGGACGGACATCGCTAGATCGACTTAAAATCGATCAAGGATCATGAATATATATACTTTATGGGGTCCTAGACCAATATTTCGATGTGTTACAAACGGAATGACAAACTTATATATACCCTCTATCACTAGAGTGGAGGGTATAAAAAAGTTGCCGAATTTTTCATATATATAGACTTTTTTAAAAAATGGAAAATTTCAGAACGGGTTCTGAAAATTAAAAAAAAAATGTTTAGTCGATAGCCCACACAAAACTATGTAAGAATGTAAATTTTTGAGATTGTGGTGCATTCCGTTTTAGGCTGGATTACTCAATGCTCCGATATAAAATAACTCTACGTTTAATTTAACTTTTTCATACGAAAAACGCGTTTCTGAATTTTTTTGTGTGGATGGATAAATATCTAAACTTTAAAAATAAAAAAAAAAGTTGCCGGATTTTTGATATATTGACTTTTTTAAAAAATTCTGAAATTTTTCAAAAAAAAAAAATTAATCGATAGCACATACAAAACTATATAAGAATGTAAATTTTTGAGATTGTGGTGAATTTCGTTTTAATGTGATAAATATTTTATCAAGGCAACTCGCCACAAATTTTACCATTTTTCCAATATTTGACCACGCCTCCTAAGCCCAGTTTTTGAAAAATTGAAAAACCAAAAACGCAATTTTCCAAGTTCCATATAGGACTATCCATACAACATATTTAGAAGTTTACGGTACACATGTTTTTTTCGCTGGACATTTGGTGTGGAATGCCTCATATACATATTTATTTTTAGCATTTTTGCTAAAATGTCCTTTAAAATGTAAAAGAAAATTAAAAGAGCGATTTTTAGGTAGTCGGCGGGGGACGTTGCCGGACCACAGCTACAAAAGGAACGGGCCGAGAAAACCGTAATTTACTGATTCCCTTGATCAAAGTGCAAGACTTTGAATTTATTATGACATTAAAATGTTTCATTTGTTTAAGCAAAGTAAACAAATATGTAAAAAAAAGTATAAAGTTAAATTCGACTTGGCCGAATCCATGAATACCTTCCACAGTGCCCTTTTAAAGTGATAGTTAATTTTCTAACGTGAAAAAATTACCAGTTTTGATTAGAAATATTTTATTTGGAGTAAAAAACTTTTTTTACTCATTTTTGAAAAAAAATACAACATTTTTTTGAGTGTAAAACCTTTTTTGAGTGTAAGTTTTTTTTTTTTGTTTAATTGTAAAAATATTTGTGAGTGACAAACATACTTTGTAAAATATTTTTCTGACTCTTCAATGTTTTTAAGCTGGTTTAACTGGTTTATCAACACGTGAATTAATGGTGAAACCAATCTGAAATTCACGGTTTTCCTAATAATTTTTAAAGGGGAACGACAAATATATTTACCAAGCTTCAGTAGCATCAGAGTTGCCTTTCGAAAGTTGGCGTGTTTTTAAACACGTAAAACTCAGTTTTTGGGATGCGCGCGGGATAATCTACATCAATTACCTTCAAAAGAGACAAACAATAAACGGCGTATGCCAACTTATTGGACCGATTTAACGAGGCTTTAAAAAAACGAACGATGGCCAAGAAAAATGTTATTTATCATCAAGATAATGCACGGGTGCACACGTGTGCAGTTTAAATGGTAAAATGCCATGAACTAGGCTACGAATTGTTACCTCTTCCGCCATATTCTCCGGATTTTGCCCCAGTTACTATTTTCTATTTCCAAACCTAAAGAAATGGCTCGGTGGAAAGAGATTTATGAGACTTTTAAGTGATAAAAAAAAATCACGAAATCGTTATTTCAATACTGATTTCTGCGAGTTAAGCAACTTCAAAATATAATATATGGGGCATTCCATGTCAAATCGGACACTTTGAATTTTTTATTTTTTTTAATTTTCCCAATTTTTTTACAGTTTTTAGTACCTTTCGAAAACTCCTTCGTGGTAAATTTTCAGTTTTTTTTGGTGACCCGTTCAAAAGATATCGAATTTTTGAAAATAGGTAGTTTGTTCCTTTATTCAAACTTCTTTTACTTATAACTTCTTCAAAAATGGTCCAAATTGCATTTTTTTTTCAAAATTTTTGTTTTTTTACGTACTTAAAAAAAAAAATCCAAAAAATTCTTAACAGCGCTCTAGTATGCGATTTTTAAGTTTTAAAATTTAAATCTCATTTTTAAAAATGTTTGTACTCTATGATTTTTTTAAATTTTTTTGAGTAAAATTTCTATCGATTCTACAAATTTTTTGCCCAGGAGGATTATAGGATAACGATTACTACTATTTTTTTAAATTTTTTGAAAAAATTTTATTGTAATTTTCCAATCTTAAAATCATTTCTATTGCTCCAATGGTGCGTCATACAGGTGTCATTTACAAGACCGATCCCCATTAATTTTTATGTCTAAACATTTCTTTGGAACAAACTAATACCCTATCTCCAATTTCTAAGGGGGCTCCCACACAAGACGACATTTTTTAAAATTTGCTCCAACCGCTCTAACTGCCCTAAGAGTGCCCTTAGAGCAACAAAATGTATGACCGACATACAATATTTTTTAGTCCAAACATTTTCTCTGAACACACCTACCCTCTACCTCTAATTGCTAAGGCTGTCCCCATACAATTTTTTTTATTTTTTTAAATTAGTTTTATTTAATCAGCTTCTACCGGTCCAATGGTGCGTCCGAGAGGGGTCATTAGTGAGACTGACCCCCATTTATTTTTACCCTACAACATTTCTTTAAAATATACCTACACCCTATCTCCACTCCCTAAGTAGGCTCCCATACAAAATTACATTTTCATAAAATTTGCTCCAACTGTTATTTGTATGGGAGCCTACTTAGGGAGTTGAGATAAGGCGTAGGTATGTTTCAAAAAAAATGTTGTGGGGTAAAAATAAATGGGGGTCGGTCTCACTAATGACCCCTCTCGGACGCACCATTGGACCGGTAGAAGCTGATTAAATAAAACAAATTTAAAAAAAATCAAAAAAATTGTATGGGGACCCCCTTAACAGTGAAAGATAGAGGGTAGGTGTGTTCAGAGAAAATGTTTGTACTAAAAAATATTGTGGGTCGGTCATACATTTTGTTGCTCTAAGGCCACTATTAGAGCAGTTAGAGCGGTTGGAGCAAATTTTAAAAAATGACGTTTTGTATGGGAGCCCCCATAGAAATTGGAGATAGGTTATTAGTTTGTTCCAAAGAAATGTTAAGATGTAAAAATTAATGGGGGTCGGTCTTATAAATGACCCCTCTATGACGCACCATTGGAGCAGTAGAAATAATTTTAAGATTGGAAAATTACAAAAAAAAAATTTTCAAAAAATTTAAAAAAATTGTAATAATCGCTATTCACGATCCTTCTGGGCAAAAAATTTGAAGAATCGATAGAAGTTTTACACAAAAAAATTAAAAAAAAAAATCGAAGAGTACAAACATTCTCAAAAATGAGATTTCAATTTAAAAACTTAAAATCGCATACTATAGCGCTTTTAAGAATTTTTTGGGATTTTTGTTTTTAAAGTACGTAAAAAAACAAAAATTTTGAAAAAAAAAATTGAAATTTGGACCATTATTGAAGAAGTTATGAGTAAAATAAGTTTGAGTAAAGGAACAAACTACCAATTTTTAAAAATTCGATATCTTTTGAACGGGTCATCAAAAAAATCTGAAATTTTACCACGAAGAAGTTTTCGAAGGGTACTAAAAACTGTAAACAAATTGGGAAAATCTAAAAAAAAAAAAATTCAAGGTGTCCGATTTGACATGGAATGCCCCATATATAACTACAATTTAGGATCCTACCAGGTATTAAAAAGTGATTTTGAAAAAGTACCTTAGTCGTTCACACCCCTCTTTTAGAAAATTTAGGTTGTGTCGAAATCGACTAATGACATTTCACTCCTTTTTATTTTGATCTTTAAAAAACGTTAACACGAAAATCCTAGCTGATCCTGCATTCCAGTTATTGCTGTTCAATAACAAAATCTCCCAGTGAAATATCCAACTGATTCTTATAGATTTTGCTCTCCTGAATTCAAATCTGCCAGCCAATTTTTTCTAGCACGTACCGTCTTTGAGATATTCGCTGTTAAAAAGCCAAAAAACCAATCATTTTGCACATTTGGGGGTCCACTGTTATGTTGATACTAACAAAACAGGACTTGATTTTATATAAATTGTATCTCCTGATTCCAAAAGTGCAATCCAAATTTTTCTAGCATGTTCTGTTTTCGAGATATTCGCGTTCGATATTTTCGCGTGGAAACATTTTCACTTATGAATATCTCAAAAACGAAATATGATAGAAAAATTAGGATTGCATTTGGATTGCAGTTTTTTAAAGTTTAAAAAGAGGAGTGTAACGCCATTAGCCGATTTTGTCACCTTTGTAACGCAACCTAAACTTTTTCGAAGAGGGGTGTGGGCGGACACTTTGTAATATAAAATAAAATTAACGTTTATTCTGAACTTTACTTAAGATCAACGTTGTGATAATTATCTTAAATCATTCATTAATTAAAAACAAATTAGTAACATTTTCAATTTCATTAGAAACCCCCCGGCCGCAGCACACATTACAAACCTCTTAAACAACATAGTAGTGATAGATAATCATCACCTGGCTAAATAAATATTGTCTGGTTGATTGGTTGGTAGTTGGTCTATGGTCGCTTTAATGGTTGTTAAATTCGAAACATGAGTATGAGTAACATGGAAGTAATGACGTCATTAGTTGGTAGTCTTACTCATCTACAATTCCTTTACGCTACACAGTGTCTACGCCGTGTCAGTGTTTATGGCAGTCAGTTTTATACTTGGATGGTTTGGTTTTATTTTAGACATCCGCCATTCCCACTAACACACACAAGAACATTTTAATTGTACCTCCAATATAATAAGGACGTCATTAAATGGGGTGGTAGACTATTAAAAAGTTGCCAGCCACTTGAAGTCGTCATGTGGTTAAGGGGAACCTACACATTTACGTGAATCGATGACCATATATTACTCACTCCTCTCAACAACAAAAGTTTTCAACTGTTTTTGAACGCTTTTCATTTAAAGACATGCGCAATTTGGCACACTTTTACACCAAATGTGTATCAGCCATACATACATATTATGGTGATTACTTAACAACAATGACGTTTTGTTGTTTTTTTGTTGTTTTTGAAACCACAAATACCAGAATAAAACACATGATTGGCAACAAACACTCAACAACACATTTTGTATTTTTGAGACAGATTGAGTGTGTTAAGGCATGAATTGGCATGCCGGCCGGTTTGAATATGGTTTTGCGTATTTCTCTTTGTCGTTTTTCCTTATATTGTGTCTCAGGCATTCCCTCACGTTATAAAAAACACGTGCATTCATGACGTCAAAACAATAGAGAGTAGACTTTTGTATTTTCAGTTGGGGTTTGTGATGGTTTTACCGAACACTTTTGTAACCTTCACATGACGTTGTTTAGAAAGAGATGTCCGATACTGATAAATGTTAATGTTTGTTTTATTTTTGGTATTTTCACCATAAAACGATGATGTCATTATTATAAAGTTTTTTCTTTATTTTTTTTTTTTGTATTAAATAATAATTTTGTATTTACAGGTGCATTTACTGTAATAACAAAATCAGTATAATAAATTTTTTTGATTAAATTCTGACTTTTTTTTTGGTACACCTAATAATATAATTAAATATTAATATATGTACATACATTAAAGGTTTTTCAGAACTTAAGACTTTCTGTACGAAAAATGAGTCCCAGAATCTAAGACAGAATCTCAAAATCTGAGACATTTTCCCAATAGAAAAACTTTCGGATATGAAACATTTTTCCTATAGAAAGTCTCAGAATCTGAGACATTTTTCCTATAGAAAAAGTCTTAGAATCTGAAAATGTAAAAAACCTTTTTGCACTTAAATAATGCACTCATTTAATAAATTTACAGCTCTTTTGGTTTTGACTTCATCTTGCTTTCCACAGACAGATGAACGGATGTATACATAAGGTGACCATTTTTTTCTGAGCTTAAATAAGTACGCCCAAGTTTTTATGTTTTTTTTTCAAGAAATAACTCTACATTTTTTTTCTATGAGAAAACACTCATGTTTTTTCAACACTCAAAAAATGTCGGTTAAACTTACTTGACCCCAAGTATTTTGAAAAAAAAAACAACTGCAAAAAGCAATTGCAAAAAACAACGGTTAAAAAACAACTGTTGTAATTAGTTTGCAGAAAATTTAGTTGACTTTAAACGACTTCATTTGAATGTGTTATCGTTTCAGTGCAGAAATATAACAAAATTCCACAGGTTTTGAAAATAAGAAAATCTCTCAGATTTTGAAGACTTTTTCCGTAAGTTTTGACAACTTTTCCTGTAAGAAAACTTCACAGCTAATAAGCAGGTGTTTTTTTTAAAGGCCCTGATTTTCTGAGCGCTTTTTCGAATAAGCTCTGATGACATCACCTCATTTAAGATCTCAGAATCATTTGGATTAATGCAATTTACATCATCTTTCTAAAAATATAAAAAAATCCATCAGCCCATTGAACTTTTCGTTATAGAAAACCTCAAAGATTCTGGCGCATTTTCATATAAATTTAGGAAGATCAAAATAACCTCATGCTGAGATTCATTTTTGCGTTTTTATAAATTACCTCATTTTCAGACTTAAGTTATAAAAAACAACTCTGATGACTTATATTATGGAAATTCAAGTTTTTGTACAGAATTTTCGAATAAAATTATTTTTTATGTTGAAATGTTCAAAAACAAGTACAATCAGTACATATTTTAAAAAATCAGTACAACGTTTTTTGATCAGTACACGTGCTCAAAAATCAGTACATGTACTGATTAAATCAGTACGAATGGTCAGCCTATGTATTAGAGATGCGCGCGTGACACGAATTTTTCGTGATTCACTTGATTCACGCGTGAATCACACGTGATCGTGAGTGAAATTTATTTTTACTCACGTGATCGTGGGTGCGCGTGATTATGAAAAATAGTTTCGTGAGTGAGCGTGCGTGAGTAATTTTTGTTTCGTGAGTTTGCGAGATTTTTTAGTGCTATTAGAAACAGAAAACGAGTTAAAAAATCGTCATTATATTGAGGGAAATTAATCCAAAATTGTGGTTTTTATTATTGTTTTAGGGAATTTAATACTTTTTGTGCAAGAAATCGAAAGAAGTAAAATAAAAATTTGCTAATTTTAATTTCGTGAGTCTTCGTGAGCGTCAGAAAAATTTTAGTTACTCACGTGAGAATGCGTGAACGTGAGCAGAAAAAAGAATTTCGTGCGTGAGTAATATTTTTATTTCGTGAGCACGAGCGTGTGTGAGTCAAAATTCACTCACGCGCCCACCTCTACTATGTATACAGCTAGATTAGCTTACAAGGAAGGTCTTTCATAGGGCACCCACCGATTGTCCTGAAACTTACATATAGAAAAGAGGGGAGCAAAATAAGAGTTACCTGTTTTTTGTTTAGCTACCCAATCTCTCATTTAGCGGGTCAAAGGGAAGGGGGAAAACGGGATTTTTCGTTTTTGGAATTTTTCCCAAAATAAAAGATCGTACGTGATGAAAATGTTTCCTTCGTGAGCGTGCGTAATCATCAAAAAAAATCACCCACGATGACATCTCTCTTTTAAATGTTTCTTAAGAATTAATATTACTCATACGCATTCGTAATATACCCCAATATTGTAAAAAATAAGCATACTGCAATGTTCAATATTTTTTCTCGAAAACAAGGCAAAAAACCTCTCTGAAAATTTCAGAACAGATAGATATACACCTTAACTATTTTTTAAACACCCGAGTAAAAATTTTCTGATATAATCATATATAATTTGATACAATCTTATATGAGTTAATATACTTCCGTATAAATTTATATAAAATTATATCTACCACCTTGATACGGTTGATCCACTTTATATGGTTAGATATTGCTCCATATATGATTAAATTCGGATTTTGGTTTTGCTCATCAAATTGTATAAAAGTAGATATTATAAGATCAATTTGATATAATTAGATTTGACCAAATTTAGGATCAAATTGTATCAATTTTTATATTTTTTGATCTAAAGTAATACAATTAGATATTATTTGATACAACCATTTTACGGATCAAATTAGATCTATTTACTTAGTAAAATTAGCATAATATTTTTACTAGGGCATGTAAAAAAAATTAAATTGTGGCATGTTTTTTGATAAATAAGGATTAAATTTAAAATTAAAAAGTTCAGTAGCGCAATTCACTAACTTTTTAACGACAAAAATCGGTAGTTATATTGTCAAAAATCGTAAATTATCGACAATTGTCTTTAAAAGCGATTCTATAACATTTTTCTACCGAATTTTGTCGTTATTGAAAATCGTTAACTTATCAACAAAATTTTTTTTTTTCAAGTTAAAGTTAACGAAATTTTTCGGTTCTCAATACAATTTCAAAATAAACAAATTTCAAATTAACTATTTTTGTCGTTAATTCTTGTCGTTAATTGAAAAATTTATAGAATCACATATTCGTTAAAACAACCGACAATTACTGAATCGCACTACAGAACTTTTGAAAATTTTCCAATTTTTATTTTTTCAATCGATAACCTATACAAAAATCTATAAAAAAAACTTTTATTTTAAAGACATCACTGTGTTTCATTTAATTGTCATAAACAGGGAAACCAAAAATATGCTCTAAAAAACACGTTTTATGCGCTTAAAAAATGCCCTTAAAAACGGAAAATATGCTCTAAAAACAATAAAAATATGCTCTTAAAAAAAATTATGTCCCCTTTTTTGTTGTGTTTTTTACAATTTTTTAGAGAATAGACCCTCCAAATACCGTTATTTGCGATAGTAAGATGGTTAAATATGTTCTAAAAAAATATTTTCCCTAATGTTTTCTGCCAAGTTGCTGAATCTAAAGAAAACATAGTTTCATATACCGATATGAAGCAAGAACAGACCAAATGGGAATCAATCGTCACAATTCCGTAATTGTTGAAAAAAAAAAAACATTATTTTCGGATAAAAAATTTAAAAATACATGTTGTCATAAAAAAAATTGGAAAAGAATGCTCTAAAACTTAAAAAAAATGCTCTAAAAATGTAAAAATATGCTCTAAAAAGTGGAAAAATGCTCTAAAAATTGAAAATATGCTCTAAAAATATGCTCTTATGCTAAAATATGCTCTTAAACCTAAAATATGCAAAAATATGCTCTTAAGGCTAAAATATGCAAAAATATGCTCTAACAAATCGATGCCAGATTTCTTAAAAACTTCTGAAACGGATAAATACCTTACCCATGATACTGCATATTTTTGGTTTCCCTGGTCATAAATAATGAAACAAAGATACTTAGGCAAAAAATGTTGAAATTTTCAATATTTGACCCTACGCCTACAAGGCCCACTTTTTGAAAAATCTTAAATTTTATTTTTGTTATTCAATAGTGACCTAAGTGCCTATACTTGGTAAATGATTGTCTATTGAAACCACACTGAAAAAACTGTAATATTAACAGAAAAAGCTGGTAAACCTACAAGAAAATTTGCTGATTTTGAACCCACAATTTTTTTGGTAAAGTTAGCAAAAATGTTTTGCCAAAAATTAGTTAACTGAAATTTTTATATTTTTTTTTATTTCAACTTAGTTTATACACATTTGATTACCCCATTGGGTTCGGACCCGATAGGTCCAGACCCCAATGGGCCTAGACCTAGTTGGGTCCCTTAAAAATCGTTATACTTCTTGATCCAAAATTTGTGTCCGTTTCGCTCTACCTTGCTTAGTTTTTGAGATACGTGATTTTAGGGGACCACTGGGGTTTTGAGAATTAAAAAACTCGATAACTTTAAAAATATTACTCGGAGAGATTTTTTTCTTGTTCTACGTGTTAAAAGCTACAAAAATTCTTTTTGGCTTTTTATTGTGTCCGAGATATGACCATTTTAAAATTTTCGGGAATGCTAACTTTTTTGGATCCAAAGTTAGTTTCCGAGATAACATTAAAAAAAAATATATTGCAAAAATATTTTTATTTTAACAAAACCGATCAAATTTGAAGAAAGTAAGTAAAATGAAGCTCAAATTTCGGTATTTAAAATTAAATTGGAATTTAAAAGACCAATTTTTGCAAAAACATTGCAACTGCAAAGTGCGAATTTGCAGTTTTATTGCACTTTTTCCGATGAATAATTTTTTTCTCGAGTCATTTTTTCATATCTCCCATAGTTTTCGAGACAAGCCTGAAATTAAATTTTTTTAACGTTTGAACGACTCTGGTGAAGATTTTTATTTTTGTTAAAATATACTTACAAGGAAAGTATCTCAACCCTTATGAACCGATTTGCCTGAAATTTAAAATATATATAAAAGAGACAATTCTAAGGTTAGGGTGTCTCGGCTTATCGGCCATATCGTGGATTTAGGGGTTCAAAGCAGGGGTCAAAAAATTGCAAAAAAAATAGTTTTTTGGATTTTTCAGCCATTTCTATTTAAGAAACTGTATGATGTTTTCATATGAGAAGAAATGTTTTTTTAATGCCTATCCAATGGTGCTATAACCTTGAAAAAATTCGGCTTCTTTAAATATTTTTTTCAGGAAAATGTGTAAATTTTGGGGGGTATTTATGTGAAGACATAGACCTACGATATCCATATGAATAAGAAATAATCTTTATTAAATTTAAGTCGACACGTATTTTTGCCCTAGACGATATTCCTGTTAGTTCGGAAGTTATCAAATTTTTCCCGAAGGTCCAAATGGTTTCATAAGGGGACAACGAAAATTTTAAACACCAATATGGCCGATAAGCCGAGACACCCCAACCTTAAAATCGTCTCTTTAATATAAATTTTAAGTTTCAGGCAAATCGGTTCATAAGGGTTGAGATACTTCCCTTGTTAGTAGTGGGCACTCCAAATTCAAAATCAAGAAAGACATAAATGTTCGCATCATGCTGTTAAAGTCGATTTCAACGAAGCATGTTAAATTAATTTTATAATTTAAACAAAAAAAAATTTTTACCAAAAAAAAAACAATTTCAAATTCACACGAATTCATAAAACATTTATTCATATGTATTTATTTAATTTCAATAATTCTATATTTCGTGTTTTTTTGATTTTTTTCTGAATTCTCTAGTTAATATACAGCATATAAATGGTTTTTGACAAACTTATGTATTCAATACAATACGGATTCATTAACAAAAGTGACGATAATGAATGGTATAAATTGGCATTAATAGTTACACGAGTAGACCGACAGACACACACACACACATACATTCGATGTCGGTAAATATGTATGCCGAAGTTGCAGATGCATTATAATGGGCAAGCTGGCAAGCAGGCGCTTTAATTGCAAAATTCTATAATATACAGCTAAAGTGTCTAATGCGATTATACACTCAAAGTATCTTGTAAGTTAAATCAATGAAGCAAATATCTGTATGTAATATTTTTACTAGAAGTCTATTAAGAAGAGTACGTTGACCGATTTTTACTAATTTCGATATGTTTTCGTTCTTAGAAATCTGTATATAATTTCTTTCCGAAACAATACATCCGATAAAAAATGGCATCGATTTATATTTTTTTTTTGCATATTTTGAAAAAAATTTATATTTTCGCTTATTTTGATCTGAAGTTCATATTTTTTGCATTTTTTTTGCAATAAAAAGTAAACACAAAATTAATTATGCCTTTATGATACTTGCTTGTTTCAAGTTACTTGTTGCTGCATTTATTAGGGTTTTTCTATGGGAATTTCGATAAATTCAAAATTTTTGGTTTAAGTTATCGAAATTTTTATAGAAAAACCCTAATAAATGCAGCAACAAGTAACTTGAAACAAGCAAGTATCATACGCACTTTAAAAACTAACAACTTAAAAACAGATAACAAGAATTGCTGTTTTCATTTTCTTTAAACCAAAAAGGTTTGTAACTTTTTTTTACCATCTAAAATTTGTTCACTAAAAATAATTTTTTTATTAAAATTTTATTTTTTATAATATTTTTTTTTTTTTATTTCATGAAAATTTTTTTGTTTATTTTGTTTTTCATCAAAAACATTTTTTTTATGAAATATTTTTTTTATCAAAAGTTTTGTAACCGCATTTTTATTTTAGTTCGGTTTGAGTTCATATTAATTACACTATGCAACAAATAAACACTTTGAAAAACACAAGAGCTTGACTATATATGTTCGATTCTTATACCAAAACCCTATACTCGAATTGTCCAGTTTAGTGAGCAATTAATTCCTTTTATGCGCCTCCAAAGATTCAGAAAAGCAGTGGGACCCTTAAAATATAGTGTCATCAGTTTTTACCCAAAAGCTTAATAAGTATTAGGGTGGTTCTTAAAAATCAAAAGTTGGATTTCTGCACGGGACGCCCCCTCAGTTTATAAAGATTCATAAAAAAGTAATACCAAAATTTTTTCAAAATTTTCGAAAAGGTTCTTAAGGTCGCACCGGGCTCTTGAAGTTCGGGTCCTGGAGCAAAATAGACATTTTTGAAAAAAAAAAAAATTTTTGTAAAAAAAAAATTAAATAAATCATTATGAAACCGGTTTTGTTTAACAATTGACCCTTAGTACTTAATTAAAAATTTATAGATTTTTCGGACATAGTTAACCCTTTACTATGTAAGGTCAAAAAAAATGTCGTTTTTTTGAGATCACGCCCAAAGACACAATTTCATGGATTTTAAAATTTTATTCCCATAATTTTAAAAATCTTCAAGTTTTATTGCACAATTTTTTTAAATACATCTTTGAGAATCTATGTTTAATTTTGGGTATTTTTCGCTCTTTCCATTTAGCAGATGTAGCGATTTAATTTTGAGCGATTTTCAAGAAAATGCGTTTTTTCAATCATTTTGGTGTATTGTTTTGCTTTGACCAACATTTTGAGAAAAATTAACTAAAGTTCAGTTGAATGATGTTCCCATTGACCTTTATTGCACAGTTTTGAAATTTTACTAGTCCAGGACATTTTTAACCCATGTTTACCGACGGCCAAGACGCTAAAAAACGAAATTTGACTTTATTACAAAAAATTATTGGAAGTAATTAATAAAAAGCTTTATTTAGTCATAAAAGCTTAGTATTGAATTAGTTTTACACAGAAAATCATATATCCGTGTCTACCAAAGACCAAAAAGGCTTATTTGGTCGCCAGGCCAAATGCCGTATATTGTCGCTCAGACAAAAAAATGGGTATTTTAACCTTTGGTTAATAAAGGTTAATGATTTCATTAGTAAAAATAAATTATTACTCATCTTTTATGATTAAATAAAACTTTGCATTAATTACTTTCAGTAATTTTTGTAATATAGTCAAATTTCGGTTTTTAGTCACTTGGCCGTCGGTCAACATGGGTTAATAATGTCCTGGACTAGTAGCATTTGTAATAAAGGTCAAATGGAACAATATTTACTTGAACTTTAGTTACTTTTCCACAAAATGTTGGTCAAAGCAAAAAAATAAACCGTAATGATTGAAAAAACGCATTTTCTTGAAAATCGCTAAAATTAAATCGCTACATGTGCTAAATGGAAAGAGCGAAAAATACCCAAAATTAAACATTGATTCTCCAAGATGTATTTAATAAGATTGAATAATAAAACTTGAAGATTTTTAAATTCATGGATAAAAAATTTGTAAAACCATGAAATTGTGTCTTTGGGCATGATCTTAAAAAAAGGACATTTTTTTTTTGACCTTTCGTAGTAAAGGTTTAACTATGTCCGAAAAATTTATAAATTTTTAATTAAACACTAAGGGTCAATTGTTAAACAAACCCGGTTCCATAGTGATTAATTAAAATTTTTTTTTACAAAAAAATTTTTTTTTTCAAAAAAGTATATTTTGCTCCAGGGCCCGAACTTCAAGAGCCCGGTGCGACCTTAAGAACATTTCCGAAAGTTTTGAAAAAATTTTGGTATAACTTTTTCATGAATCCTAATAAACTGAGGGGGCGTCCCGTGCAGAAATCCAACTTTTTTGTTTTTAAGAACCACCCTAATAAGTATATTTAGAAAAAATGTGGGTATTAGTCTAAGTATTATATAAATTCGGCTAACATTTTATGCTAAAAAAAATATTTTTTGCTGGACTTTTTTGAAAAAATATCGTATTTTCACTTTTTTAAGCATAACATACAGGGACTCTTGATTTTTCCTAAAGAATTTGACAAAATTGTAGCACCGGTCATATTGAACAACTCTTATGAATATACCAAAGCAATCTGAATGTGTTTAGGCACACTGATTAGCTAATGAATTGGTCGATTTTGACTAAAAAATATCCACATATAGCCTCACAACCGCCCCAATTACCCCTAGAGGAAAAAATGCAAGCCCAAGCCCCATTAGTTTTTCCCCCCTAACATTTTTTGCAAACATACCTTAGTTCTGTATCCACTCCTTAAGGCGCTCCCATACAAGGATTTCATTTTTATAAAACTGCTCCTACATCTCTAACTGCCTCAAAAGTGCCCTAGAGGTGTCAAATGTATGATCGACCCTTAATATTTTGTCCATCCTAACATCTTCTCAGAACATACTGAAGCTTTATCACTAACTCTTAGGCGGTGCCCATATATTTTTTTCATTTTTTTATAAATTTATTTTATGAAATCAACTCCTACCGCTTCCATGGTGCCTCCTAGAGCGGTCAAAAGTGAGACCGGCCCCTATTTATTTTTACCCCTCCACATTTTTTTCGAATATACCTACACCCCTTCTCTACTCCCTATGGGGGCTCTCATACAAAATGACATTTCTATAAAATTTGCTTCCACCGCTCTAACAGTCCCAATAGTGACCCTAGAGGAAACAAATGTATGAACCTAAATGATTTTTCAGGAAACGGTAGAAGCTGATTTCGTAAAATTGATTCATAAAAAAATTGTGTGGGGACCGCCTTAGGTTAGAGATTGTGTGATGGTATGTTCTGAGAAGATGTTTGGATGGACAAAATATTAAGGGTCGATCATACATTTGACACCTCTAGGGCACTTTTGAGGCAGTTAGAGATGTAGGAGCAGTTTTATAAAAATGAAATCCTTGTATGGGGGGGATTAATGAGGTTCTGTTTGTATTTTATCCTTCTATGGGCAATTTCGGGCGGTTGTGAAGCTTTTTGTCGGTTTTTTTAGTCAAAATCTACCAATTTTAATGTACTGAGTGGTTTTCATTAGCTACGTAGGGTACCTAAACACGTTCAGATTGTTTTGGTATGTGCATAAGAGTTGTTCAACTTCACCGTGTCTACAATTTTTCCAAATATGTTTAGGGGAAAAAACAATTATTTTTTTATTTTTTACATAATTATTTTTTTAGCATAAATTGTTAACAGAATTTGATCAACGGACTATTACCCACATTTTTTAAAAATATACTTAGGCGATAGCACCAACTCTTATTAAGCTGTTGGGCAAAAACTGATGACACCATATTTTGAGGGTCCCACTGCTTTTCTTTGGAGGCCCATAAAAAGGAATTGGTCACCAAACAAAAAAAAACATTTTATCAAATTTTTTTTTCATCAAAAATTCGTTTGGCTTGGGCTGCATCTTACTTTCCAGAGGATAACGGAGTCGATTGTGTTCATATTTTGGACTGCATCTTGCTTTTCGCAGCCAGACAGACTAATGGATATCGATAGAATGTTCTAGAAACCATCATGAATCAATAATATATAAACTTAAATGCGTTTTTGCATAAAAAGTAAAGATGGGCATATGAGCAGATTACTGAATTCAATTTTACTCACGTGATTGTGAGTGAGTGTGAGTGGAGAAAAAAATTAAGTGAGTGAGTAAGATTTTTGCGTGAGTAAATTTTTTGCGTGAGTTTGCGTGATGTATTTTCTCTTCACATTTCCTTTCGTACCAAAAAAGCAACAAACAAATTGTAAAATTTGGCGTAACTTAAGATTTCGTCCCGAAAAAAACAAAAAAAAAAATTGTAAAATTTCGCTGAACTTTAAATTTTGTTGAAAATTTTGAAAGATTTTTGAAATTTAAGTTTTTTAAATTTTTTTTTTTTATAAATAAGAGTTTCGTGAGTGAGTCAACGTGAGTGTGAGTGAAGCTGGCGTGAGTGCACGTGAGTGTGTGTTGTATTAAATTTATTCACGTGATTGTGAGTAGAAAAAATACGCTCGTAAGTGAGTGTGCGTGATTCAAAAATTCTGTCGTGAGTGAGTGTGAGTCAAAAACCACTCACGCGCCCATCTCTAATAGAAAGTCAAATTTACACCCATATCTTTAGAAAATCATTATCATGATTTAATGTTTTGAGAAAGAGTACAAAATTCATAGTAATTCCTTTAATTACAACTAATAAATGTAAAATTCTGAGTGCAGCGAAACATAATATATACGATTGACGGTGTAGTACAACAAGTGATTTTTATACCCTAAACCACTCAGTGCTACAAGGTGTAATAAGTTTGTACTGATGTTTGTAACTACCCAAAATAGAGGTCCTAGATCCACCTTCAAGTACACCGCTCAACTCAGAATCACTTTTGTGTCGATTTAGTGAAGTCCATCCGTCTGTTGTAATCACGATAAAGGTCGCAATGAAACTGAAATTTGAAACTTAAGATCATTTTGGCCCAACGACTGAGCCTATTGAAATTTGATAAAAACGATCCAACCCAGCAAAACTTTGGTAATGGGTAGTGATAATATAACACATTACCAGGTAATGTATATACCTTATTTGTAGCATTATTTTAGGATGTCTTACCAAACATTTGTTCCACAACGTATTATTTTAAAGTGAAAAATAATGCATTACTAATAATTTGCTACGTAATGCATGATTATTGGAAAAAATGTATTTCATATATATTATTTCTGAACATTAAATCATGGATGACTTATATTTGGTTACATTATGTGTTTTTTGAAAGTTTGAAATAATGCATTATTTATAATTGGATGCATAATGCATTACAGTAACATAAAAAATAATTATTTTATAAAAAAATGCATAAGTTTAAACTAGAGATGGGCTCACGACAAGAAATTTCTAACGACACACACTCACTAGCATATTATATCTACTTACACTCACTTACAATCACGTGAGTAAATTTAATACAAAATTACTTTTTCACTACTCGTAACACCTTATATATTACGTTCTGGTATGCTATATTATATACCTTACTCGTAACCTATAAAATATCATATATTTTACACCTTACTGGTATTCTTCGTTATAAATTTATGACTTATTTTATACCTTACTGGTATTCTATGTGATAATGTGGATGCATTACTTTGAGTCTCATCGCCTGTTAAAATCATCAATGCTGCAATGTATAAAATAAGAGATCATATACCTTATTTTATACCTTATTTGGTAATCTAAGTTTTGCTGGGAAGTTTTGACTTAGCCCCCATACAAAAGTTCCCTTAAGATTTAACCGTATTATAATAGTTATACTTTCGTAATTTGGCAGTCAAACATTTTCTGTGTTCATAAATCAGTATTCATCATTCCAAAATTTAAAGAAATCTGGCCAGTTCTACTTGTAGCACTCAAACAAACCACACTTCCAATATTCACAAAAATCTCTCAAAGTTCATGAAAAATTTACTATTTACTTGAAATTTTTTTTTTGTAGGTGTTAAACGTGTACTTCGGTAACCATAGCAAATCTTATTATAATTAGACCATTTTTGGACTCAGTCCCTATAAAAAAATGTTGATAGATATTTAGTTTAATCGTTTTATAAAAACAAAAATTAATCAATTTCGCTCAAAATTGGTTTTTATATGATTTCTAGACTTTAACAAAAAACATATCCAATCCGTCCATGTTTAGACTTGTGACCCATTTTCAGGAAACACTGATGTAAGGGTATTATATGGTCGGTCTTCGTCGACTTTCAATTTCCTACCTGTTTTTTATTTAATTTTATGAGATGATCATACAAAAAATACTAATATTGAAAAAAAATTAAAAATAAAAACTTGAAAATGCATCAAGTAAGTAGTAAAATGCAGAATATTTTGTTTTGTTTCGGCTTGGATGGGAATTAATTAAATGACTTAAATAAGTTGTACTTACAATTGTAGTTAATGTGCCAATCACATTTACGAGTATGTATCTACTATTTGTAAGTATGTTTAAGATGTATTGATGAATGAAAATATGTTTTAAGCTTAAGGCTTAATGAATATGCATATATCAAGGGATATGCATGAATGTACTTACTTTTATTTAGGAGTGTGAGATACTAAACTCCAAAAAAAAAAGTGAACTAAAAAATAGGAAAATTTGGCCCCAAATATTTTTTTAAACCCTCCACTTAGTGATAGAGGGTATATATAAGTTTGTCATTCCGTTTGTAACTAATTGAAATATCTATCTGAGACCCCATTAAGTATATATATTATTGATCAATGACTTCTAGCGATGTCCGTCTGTCTGTCCGTCTGTGGAAATGGTGAACCCTGCCAAAGTATTAAACATATATGACTTAGCACTTTTACTTGTTGTTTGGTATTGGATTTGAACGAAATCGGTTCTACACTCAAAAAAAAACTGGTAAAACGCCTGGTAAAATGCCTTGTAATCCCGTTCTACCAATATTTACCAATTTTTCTTGTTTTTTAACAAAAAATCTTGTACTTTGCTCAAACGAGAACTACAGTTTTATTGGTAATTTTACAAATCTATTTTCATAATTGAAAGGTTATTTTACCAAAAAAAAAAATTTAATTTTACAACAAAGTTTTTATTACGAGGATTCTAGTTAATTTACAAAAAAAAAAAATTGTTATTTTACCAAAAAAAACTGTTACTTTACAAAAATTCTTTTATACGAGGATTTATGTTGTTTAACAAAACAAACTATTTTTTTTTTTATAATTTTCTGTTTTTTTTTTTTTTATTTTCCAAGTCCCGGACAAATTTTTATTTTATTGAAAAATATTAAAAAAATACAGAAACAATAAATTAAAAAAAAAGTTGACAAAATTTTGAAAAATGTATTACGAGGATTCTAGTTAATTTACAAAAAAACAGTTATTTTACAAAAGTGATTTTATTACGAGGATTTATGTTGTTTAGCAAAAAAAATGTTTTTTGTAAATTTACCATTTTGGTTTGTAAATTTACCATTTTTTTAAACATATTTACCATTTTTTCTTGTAAGCTTACCATTTTTATTTTTTTATTTTTCCGGTTTTAAAACAATATTTTTACCAAAAAAATTGGTAATTTTACGAATTTTTGGCGAGGAAATCCTCGTAATTTTATGAGAATTTTACCTACCTCATATCGTAAAATCACTACATTTTTTGGTAACTTTACAGGGTTTTTTTTGAGTGTAGGTTTCGTAATTTTACTAGATTTTTTGCTACCTTCTATTTTACGAGAATTCCTAGTAATTTTACAAACTTTTTACCAATAATTTTGTAATCTAACAAGCTTTTTACCAATAAGATTGTAAATTTACATTTTTTACAATTTTTTGTTAAAAACCAACGAAAACTCTTAAATATTAGTAAAATGGGATTACGAGAATTTTTGTAGTAATTTGACAAGGTTTTTTTGTGTAGGGAGAAATCGACAGTCCCTGTTAGTTATTCTGAAACAAGAATTTTCATATATTTTTAAAAAGGTCCAAGAAAAAATTATTTTTTTGGGATAAAATGTGTAAAGAATTTTATTATTTTTTTTTTTTCTGTAAGTACAGATCGATCTCGGGCTCTAATTATATTTGTTTTAAGGGTTCATGTAGAAAAAAATGCAAAAGAAAAATTTAATTTCTAACAATTATAGATATTTCTACACTCAAAATAATACATTCGTAGATTTACTTATTTTTTTTGCTAATGCTGGTTAGCTAACTTTTAGCAAATTTTTAGCTGAGATTAGCGTGTTAGCGAAAATATCTTGTAAACTTCATTTAGCACATTAGCAATTTTAAACAAAATTTGAACTAATTTTTTTTTGTTAAATTTAAAATTGAGTTGACCAAATTTTTACAAGTTTTTTTGCTGATATTAGCAAAAGTAAATGGTAAATTTTTTTTTATTTTCAGAAAACTTAAAATGGCGTTATCTCGGAAACTAAGCCAGATAGAGCAAAATGGAGGCCATTTTTGGTTCTCGGGCTCCCCATAGTATCGCCGGTCCTCTTCACATGAGTGGACCCTAATGGGTCCTAACTTTGGATCCAAAAAAGTTAGCAAACAACAAAAAGTTCAAAAGCATTTTTGTAGCTCTCAACACGTAGAACAATACCGAGTCATACTTTTGAAGTTATCAAATTTTTTTAATTTTCAAAACCCCAGTGGTCCCCTTTAATTACATATCTCAAAAACTAAGCAAGGTAGATCGAAACGGACAGAAATTTTGGAGTAAAAATTATGACGATTTTTAAGGAACCCAACTAGACCTATCTGGACCTATTATGTCCGAACTAGTGCCCCCCATTTCCCGGTTTTCGGTATTCCCGGGAATACCGGTATTCCCGGTTCTGGTACCGGTTTTCCGGTTTTCTAGATATATTCCCGGGAATACCGGTATTTCCGGTTCTGATCCTGGTACCGGTTCTAAAAAAACACAAAAAAAATACTAAACCATAAAATATTTAAATTACACCATTTAATCTTTGTTTCAGAAATATTTAGTTGTGTTTGTAAAATTATTTGAAAATCATGTAACTATTTTTTCTTAAATTCATAAAAATGGAAATGGTGCTTTTCACATGTTTTGTATGTTTTTTGGTAAAAGCAAAGATAAAATTTTAATTGTACAAAATTTTACAAAATATTCTTACCGGTAGTCCCGGGAATAGCGGGAATACCGGGAATAATTCAAGAACCGGGAAACCGGTACCATTTCCCGGTAATACCGAGAACCGGGAATACCGGTATTCCCGGTTCTACGGTACTGACCGTAGGCACTACTCCGAACCCAATGGGGTCCTCAATGGGGTCTTCAAAATGAACTAACATAAGTTGAAATAAAAAAAATTGCAGTTAACTAATTTTTGGCAAAACATTTTTGCTAACATTAACATAACATTACAGTTTTTTTTTTGTTTTTAGTGCAAAAGAATTTTTACTAAACTTACGATTTGAAACATTTTTCGCATGCAAATTGTCACATTTTAAGAAATTTTTGGTACAGAAAAACTCTAAAACTCTGAGAAATATTTCATGCAGAAAAATTCTCAGAATATAAGACATTTTTCGTATAGAACAAGTTGTTTTATTTTAAGACATTTTGCTTATAGAAAATTTCTCAATTTCTGAAACATTTTTCGTACAGAAAAATTCTTAGATTCAGATTCTAAGACATTTATCGTATAGAAAAAGTTTTCAAATTTTGAGACACTTTTCGTTTTAAAAAGATTGCAGATTCTGAGACATTTTTTGTATTAAAAATTCTGAGATTCTCTGAGCCTTGTTTTGTATTGAAAAATGCTCAGATGCTGAAACATTTTTCGTATTGAAAAATTCTCTGATTCTGAGACATTTTTCGTATAGTGAATTTTTCTATACGAAAAATCTAAGATTTGTATAAAAAAGTTCTGAGATCCTGAGGCAATTTTGCACAGATGAATTCACAAATTCTAACACATTTTTCGTACAGAATAATTTCTTGTAAGAAAAATGTCTCAAATTGGTATAGCAAAATTCACAGATTCTCATACAATTTTCGTAGATTTTTCCGATTCTGAGAAATTTTTCGTAAAGAAAATACGCAGATTATGGGACGTTTTTTTGTATAGACAAATTCTTTGATTCTAAAATATTTTTAGTATAGAAAAAGTCTGAAAAAAATTATTATTATCTTAAAAAATCTCTTCTCCATTTATTGAATGAGAAAATTTACAGATTCTGAGTCATTATTGTAGAGAAAAGTTCTTATATTCACAATATTTTTTGTCGACAAAAATTTCTATTTAAATATTTGGAAAACAAAATAACACTTTGATTAATTTTTTGTGTAAAAAATTTCCAGATTCTGAGAAGATTTTTCGATTTAAAAATGGTCAAATTTGATTGAACTTGGAATTACAAAATCTTCAAATTAGTGTAGACGACACAATTTTCAAAAGCTATGTTCTGAAACATTTTTTGCCAAAAAAAATCTAAAATCTTCTGACACTTTCGTGAAAAAATATCCGTTTTCACCAAAACTGTATCATTTTAAATTACATTTTAGAAATTACCATTTGTATTTCTGAAGACATAAAATATATTTTTATATATCCGGTGATCACAAATCTAGTCAAAAGCCGATGCCAGATTTAAATTAACTCGAGAGAAAAGCTAATGGAATAATATTCAACAAACGTACTTTACTTAGTCAGTCGCAGTTACCTTTTAGAGGTGTCTTATTCAAAGAATTTAAACCGACACAACATTTTTTTCAATCAATTTTTTTTTTTTTTTTTCAATATTTTGAAATTTTCAGAAAAAAATCTTCGCTAGATTAGAAATAAAAGTAAAAAAACAATACTGAGCCTTTTTTTATTAACAAACGTATATTTTGTAGTGCAAAGTCTTAAAATTTTTATATGGCCAAATCATTTTGGGGGCCCGGCCCCCCCCCTGCGTACGTGCCTGGTCCTACAGCATTCAGAGTCTTTGGAGGCCCATAAATTGGAATTTATCACCAAACTAGACAATCTGAGTATAATGTTTTACTACCTTTTAGTAGTGGAATCGAACCTACATAGTCAAATTCTTGTCCTTTTTAAAAATTTTTTATTTGTTGCACAGTGTAATACGTCCCGTAAAACGAGACACCTCGTTTGTCAAGACTTTCTAGAACAGAGTTATTTTAAGCACATTACAACATAAGAAACCTAAAACCATGCCTTTATATTCCCAACACTCCATCCACGTACCTTTTATTGTACACATCCGTTTCCAAAAACGATAAATACTTAGCGATGTCTTTCTTTACAAGTTGCATGTTGAAAAAATTATGTTGCTTGTATGTTGCATGTACAATGTACACCCAACAATCGAACATATTTATATTTTTTTTACACACATATACTCGTACCAAGAATACAACAACAACAATTGTTGTTTGGTGATCGTGTTGGACCTTGTGTTAACTTTTATGTTAAACCATGTTACCAGTACTACACATAAAGAGCCGCTAACTATTTGAATTTTCAGGTTAGAGTTTAGAACAAGGAGTGTACGTTGTCGTTGTCGTCGTCGCCGTATATTCATTTAGTACTTGTGTGTAAATTGTCCAAGACAAACTCTACAAAGTGATGCATCCTCATTTATACTTAAGCTTAAGGTTGATTGTTTGGAGTGGTACTTATGGTGTCATCTTCTGGAAAAAAAAATTTAAAAAACAACAAAGTATACGTATTATTAGACTGACACAAGTCGTGCACGATTTTTGGTTTGCTTGATTTTTATTTTTTTTTTTTTTGGTTTTCTTTTGTCGACAATTGTTATTAAAGTCTTTTTAATATTTGAATTTATGGCTATGGTTATAATAAACTTCATACCTTATGGACACCATTTTCAAATTTATTTCAAAATTTAATCTTGTATTTTTTTTTTTTAAGTGTATCCACTTTGCACATTTTCTAGAGCAGTTTCATTAAGGAATTCTTCTATAGAGAAGTTCCAAACTGCCTTCCTAAGAAAGAAAGTCACAAGTGCCAAGATTCTAAAATTGAGGAAAGGACAGACTCAGAGCCGTGAATGAAGATCAGAATCTTTACATTATATTTTACATTGTATATACATTAGGGTGGAGCATATATATTTTTTTTTAATTTCGGAAACGTCGGGGTTGGGAAAGTTGCCTTATTGGGTCGATATTAACCTACACTAATGTTGGACCTGTAGGGCATTGGCTTTGGGTTCCTTTTTTGACTTGAAAATCGGAAAGTCCCGAACAAGGTAAAAAAAAAATTTCGAACTTTTTTTTGTTTAAAATATTACCACTAGTTTATATTTGTACATTACTGAAAAAGTGTTTTTATGGTGAAAAAAAATTTTTTTGTTGTTCTGTAAATTTTTTTATACCCTCCAACTACGGTGACATACTCATTTTGTCATTCCGTGTGTAACGCATCGAAATATTGGTCTAGGACCCCATAAAGTATATGAGGCATTCCACACCAACTGTTCAGCAAAAAAAAAGTGATGTCGTGTCAATATGAAATCAATTGCAGAGTATTCGCACTTAGGTCACTATTATATATATATGTCCTTTATTTATTTTAATAATTATACAAAGTATATATGTTTTAAAATAAAAGTTCAGGGTGAACATAGGGCGTTTACAATTTCTCTCCATCTGCTTCGATTATAGGCAAGGGCTTTAATTTGGTTCCATGATTTGTTGACAGCACTGCATTCTCGATTAATTGTTCTCATCCAGGTGGTTTGTGGTCGACCGGGTCTGGTCACTATTAAATAACACAAATAAAATTTTAGTTTTTCCAAAAAGTGGGCCTTGTAGACATGGTCAAATATTGAAAATATCTGAATTTTTTGCCTAAGGACCTTTATTTAAATATTTATGCAAAATTAGTGAAACACAGTGAAGCCTTTAAAATAAAAGTTTTTTATAGATTTTTGTATGGGCTATCGATTAAAAAAATAAAAATTGGAAAATTTGCAGAAGAAGTTCTGAATTTTTTTAATTTAAACTTAAACTTTATTTATCAAAAAACATGCCCCAATTTTATTTCTTTTTTAAATGTTTAAAAATTAGTTAAGGTGTATATCTATCTGTTCTGAAATTTTCAGGGATATTTTTTTTCCTTGTTTTCGAGAAAAAAAATGTTGAACATTGCACAATTCTTATAATTTACAATAATGGGGTATATTACGTATGCGAATGAGTAATATTAATTAATATTAGAGTTAACTCTTAAAAAACATTTAAAATAGAGATGTTTTCGTGGTTGAGTTTTTTTTTTGACGATCACGCACGCTCACGAAGGAAAACTTTTAATCACGCACGATTTTTAATTTTCCTCACGTTCACGTACGCTCACGTGAGTAGAAAAAATGTTGTCACGGGCACGATAATCACGTGAGCGTGACTAAGCGTGAGGAAAATGAATGATTATGTGTGATTAAAATAATTTCCTTGGTAAGAGCGCGTGATGGTAAAAAAAAACTTACCCACGATCACATCTCTATTTTAAATGTTTTTTAAGAGTTAATATTACTCATTCGCATACGTAATAATCCCCATTATAATAAATTATAAGGATAGTGCAATGTTCAACATTTTTTCTCGAAAAAAAGGAAAAAAACATCTCTGAAAATTTCAGAGCAGATAGATATACACCTTAACTATTTTTGAAACATGTAAAAAAAATTAAAACTGTGGCATGTTTTTTGATATAAAAAGTTTAAATTTAAATTTAAAACATTCAGAACTTCTTCTGAAAATTTTCCAATTTTTAATTCTGTTTTATATATTGATGGACTTTATATTTTATAACTGAAGTTTTTATCTATTTCGGTTTGAGTCCATATTAATCATAGCTGTATGCTATGATTGAAATAACGAAATGAATAAATAACAATATTTTTTCAAAAATAATCAAATAACAGGTTATTTAAATATTTGAAAATGAATAATATTTATTTTGATTTTATTTGAATAACGAAAAATCGAATAATTTTTTCTGATTTTTTTTATTCAAACAAACAAAATATAATTTTTCAAAATAATCAACAAAAATTTGTGATTTTTTTTGGTTATTCACAAAAATTCAAATAAATAACGTATTATTCAAACAACAAAAAATAAATATTCTTGAAAATTTTGTGTTTGAAAAAAAATCTATTTCATTTATTTTGTACAGAGAAACACAAAATTATTCTTACAAAACAGTATTGTTTTGATGTCAGGTTCTTATAAATTGTAATTTAAAAAAGTCCATTGAAATTCAGAAAAGTTAAGTTGTAATTTAGGAAATTCCAAGAGCAGATATAAAAACTTTTATTTTTTTAACAAAAGTATAAAAATCTGAAAAAAGGCGATTTTTAGAGGTTGGTTTAAAAGGACTATGCGCACTTTGTCATTCCGTGTGTAATGCATCGAAATATCCATCTAACAGACTATAAAATATATGTTATTGATCAGTGATAGATTGTAACACATTCTACAGATGTCCGTCCGTTTGTTTGTGGAAGACATGATACAGTCCCAACTAAAAGAGCTAGACTGCGGAAATTTGTCAGAAATATGTCTTATGGTCTGAGGCTGGTTATGTACGGAAATGGGCCAAATCGGATCATATTTCAACATCTGAAAAAACGCAAAATGAAATAAAATATTTCTTTATCAGAAGAAGTTCAACGTCCTGCAGTTGAATCCAGGGTACTATAAAAAAGTATTTTATGCTAAAATTTAGCGGTTTTATAGCCAAATTTAAAAACACGGGACTTGCGAAATGGAATGATATCTGATAATTATGATAAATACCAAAATGTTAATCCTCACAAAATTTTTTCTTAATTCACTTATAAAAAAACAAAGTTTTGGGTGACGATATCTTTAATCTAAAGATATAGATATTGGAAAATGGTCAAATTTGTGTCGTTGTCTTGTTTAAATATTTATCAAATTAAAACGGAATTCACCGCAATCTCAAAAATTTACATTCTTGTACAGTTTTGTATGAACTATCGATGAATTTTTTTTTTTCCAAAATTTTCAGAACCCGTTCTGGTATTTTTTCATTTTTTTAAATTTGAATTTTAAATTTCATAACAATTTTTCTTGCTTCAACATAGCGTATGAGTAATATTAATGCAAATATATAGACAAGCATCTGAACTTTAAAAAAATAATTAAAAAAAGTATCCGGATTTTTTATAAATTTTCTTTTTTTAAAAGTAGAACATTTCAGAACGGGTTCTGAAAATTAAAAAAAAAAAACTTAATCGATAGCCCATACAAAACTACTAAAGAATGTAAAGTTTTGAGATTGTGGGGCATTCCGCTTTTATTTGATAAATATTTAAACAAGGCAACTCGACACAAATTTTACCGGTTTTCCAATATTTGACCACGCCCCCTAAGCCCAGTTTTTGAAAACATGAAAGACCAAAAACGCAATTTTCTTAGATATCCATATAGGACTATCCATACAACCTATTCAGAAATTTACGGTACACATGTTTTTTTTTTCGCTGGACATTTGGTGTGGAATGCCTCATATGTGTCTGTACACACACATATGCCTCATTCCGTGTGTAACGCATTGAAATATTAGTCGGGGACCCCATAAAGTTTTTATATATTTGATTCACGATCGATTCTAAGACGTTCTATAAATGTCCGTCCGTCTGACTGTGCAAAGCACTAAAAGAGCTAAAGACCTGAAATTTGGCACGAATATATTATAGTCAGTGACGGTCCGTGAAGTTGTCACTGGGTGTTCTCTAATTTTTAAAAACAGCCAATTTAAGTATAAAATTCATGTTTTCCTGGACCTAACGCGTTCCCGAGATAGATAAAGATCCGATGTTATTAGTTTTGTATATTTTTGAATAATATGCAGCCCAAATTCTATTTTATTGTCATTTTGTTGCCTCACCACATCGACAATTAACAAAAAGCATTATTTTGCAAATAAATGGAACACAAAAAAGAATTTTGGCTGCGTGTTAACAAAAACTAATAAAACTGAACCTTGTCTATCACGGGAACGTGTTACATCCAGAAAAACATATATTATATACATAATTTTGATATTTTAAATAAGTAGAGAACACCCAGTGACAACTTCACGGACCGTCACTGATTATAGTCATAGGCATAGTTCCGAAATTTGCAAAATCGAAACAGGGGCAAAAAAGTTCCCTCTAAAATAATTAAAGCAACCTCAAAAAAACGCCATATTTTTAGAGTTTTTTTTCGGCACATCCGAATTTAACACTCTACGTTAGGTTGTAAGTGGCTGCTGACGTTTTACGTCAGCACACGTAGACTCTGAGGTCCATTGTGATACCATGGGACTGTAATAGCCTTCCCTGCTGGTCCCTGCCGTTAAAACAATTTGAACTTCTTATGAAACTTCTAAGATATTGAATTTTGACATCTAAAAAATCAGAAAGATAGAGCAGCTCCCTAGATCCCAGTAAAGCAAGCCTCTGACCCGAAAGTGCCGGGCAATGGCATATGAAGTGTTCGATAGTTTCCAACTCCTATTCATCCATACAACTCCGGAAAAAGTCATTTGACGGCGCATATAACCGCACTGCGTGCTTTCCTATAAGACAGTGTCCGGTAATTACAGCAACCACTGTCAAAATTTCTCCTTTTGGAAGCGATATCAGCTTCTGATTAAGAGAAGGCCTAATCTGTCGTGTTGTCTCACACGTCAAGCCATTTGCGCATCGCAACACATTCCAAATCTGTTGGAACCTAGTTCCCAGTCTTGCAAGCTCATCAGCTTTGCAATTCCCTGGAATGTCTCTGTGCCCTGAGACCCATATGAGTCGTATATCAAACTGCTTGGCCATCTCAGTTAAAGACGTGCGGCAGTTAACGGCAGATCTAGTTTTCAGAAACGTAGACTCCAGAGGCTTGACCTCGGCTTGGCTGTCAGAATAGATGTTGACTGCGGTTGAAGACAAGACATTGCAACTCAACCAGTCAGCCACTTCCTTTGTTGCCAGCATCACTGCAATGATCTGGCAATCTTTGAGCCAGGCTCAAACCAAGCTCTTCCGAATAGACTCCAAAGCCCACTTGCTCGTGCAGCTTCGATCCATCTGTGTAAAAATTTATGGTGGCTCCACTACTCGGTATGCCACTCATCCAAGACTCCCTGGATATTATCATAGTAATATCATAGATCCACATTTTGTGGTATTGCTATCTTCTTCAAGATCGCGCTATAGCCACAATCGCCGCTCTTCCTTTGCAGCGTTCCAATCAGTCGAATTGCCGACGTAGCCACATACTGCCTACCCAATATGTCCAAAAGGAAAATATAGTATTCGCACTTTTTGGCAAAAACTGTTTCCAACCACCAGTGTTTTACTTGGTTGGTCAAAGTCACAAATTTTACCTGGCTTATGTGATATAGTTATAAAGTAAATTTGAAACATTTTTGATATATTATAACTTATTATTTTAATTATTTTCAATATGATACTTCCCCAGTGAAATTTCATGCACTAATTCGTAGAATATTTTTTCCCTTTTGGTAGACTTCAATGTATCTCGCTTAAAAAATATAACAGTTAATCCGTAAAATGAGGGATAGATGGATATGTGTTAGAGAATCACATTAAATTTCAATAAATTACATCTTAATATCAGTTTTACCTCAAAAGTAGTCAAAAATAAAAAAATATTATAAGCAAATATGCATTTAAATTTTAAAAATAGAATAATGCATTTTCTATTGCAAAAATGTTCAATTGTATAAAGAATGAAATTTTTTTCGATTTAAATAATTTTTGTGTAGTAGAAACATTTCACAGTTAATACTAAAGAATATTTTCTTAAAAATGTCACCAAAGCAAAAACCCTTAAAAATCTCAATGTTTTGCTAAATAAACCTTTACAATTAAGGGTATTTAAGTAATTATACATTAGGCTGGGTCGTATTCCAACAAGGTGCTCAGATCAACTATTAATAGTGAAAAAAAGTTGGTACAAGTAAATACAAGCAATTTAAAACCAAAATGAACAAAATCGGTCCATGGCTTCCGTTCTCGCATCGCGGGTCAAAATTGCGGTTTTTGAAAAAATGGACATAATTTAAAAAAAAAAAAATTAAATATTTAAAAAAAAATTATTAAAAAAAAAAATTTTTTTTTGTATCGCATTAATTCAAAGATATTTAGAAAAATTTTGTTTGTTTTTTTCGGATATCGATAACCCACCCAAACGTGAGGCCAAAATAAACTCACATTTTTAACATGGAGCTCAAAACTACTTTTTCACTCTTTTAAAAATTTAGTGAAACAAAATTTTTAAATATATTAGTTTATCCACTTGATATCATTGAATTCATCTCAGGGATTGTAGAAAAAAATTCTTAGTTAAATTCCTTCGTCCAGTTGGTGTGTGGAGCGATTTGAATTTAGCGGATTTCCAGAACATGTGTTTTTATCGACATTTTTGACTAATTTGTAGTTGTTAGCAACATTTTACTTAAATTAACCAACTTTTTTTGTTCAAATGGTTGTTTTGGACCATAGTAACTCTGCTTTGAAATAATAGGCTTTTTGGACAACGTTAACCCTTGCCGGCACGGGGTTAAAAAATTCCTCCAATGAAATTTTTGAAAATTCCTCACTCTAAAATCGTGTATGTGTTTAAATAATGCACAATTACAAATTTATACAAAGTTTTCTTGAAGGACATCTTTAACCCTTGTTGAACGAACGCCCAAAAAATTTCAAACAGCTGTTTTTTGCTCATAGTCAAATGGACTTTTTTGACATATTAAATAATATGTTTTTACTTTTATCTTTACACAGTAAAAACAACGAAGACGTAATGAAATTTCGGATGCCATTTTTTTATTTAGTTTAGTTTTAAGCATTTTCCGCTTAAGTGCGCTTACTTTAAAACGTTTAGAGTGAAAAACTTATTTAGTATATTAAAAAGTCCATTTTGACTATGATTATAAAATGAAAGATATGTACATCTGCGAGTGAATCGTTTGAGCGGGGAATGCATTTAAACGGACGCATTTAAATTAACGTTTTAAAGTAAGCGCACTTAAGCGGAAAGTGTTTAAAACTAAATAAAATAAAAAAAATGGCATCCGAAATATCATTACGTCTTCGTCGTTTTTACTGTGTAAAGCTAAAAGTGAAAAACATATTATTCAATATGTCAAAAAAGTTCATTTTGACTATGTGCAAAAAAAAAAACAGCTGTTTTTGGGCGTTCGTTCAACAAGGGTTAAAGATGTCCTTCAAGAAAACTTTGTATAAATTTGTAATTGTTCATTATTTAAACACATACACGATTTTAGAGTGAGGAATTTTCAAAAATTTCATTGGAGGAATTTTTTAACCCCGTGCCGGCAAGGGTTAACGTTGTCCAAAAAGCCTATTATTTCAAAGCAGAGTTACTATGGTCCAAAACAACCATTTGAACAAAAAAAGTTGGTTAATTTAAGTAAAATGTTGCTAACAACTACAAATTAGTCAAAAATGTCGATAAAAACACATGTTCTGGAAATCCGCTAAATTCAAATCGCTCCACACACCAACTGGACGAAGGAATTTAACTAAGAATTTTTTTCTACAATCCCTGAGATGTATTCAATGATATCAAGTGGATAAACTAATATATTTAAAAATTTTGTTTCACTAAATTTTTAAAATAGTGAAAAAGTAGTTTTGAGCTCCATGTTAAAAATGTGAGTTTTTTTTGGCCTCACGTTTGGGTGGGCTATCGATATCCGAAAAAAACAAACAAAATTTTTCTAAATACCTTTGAATTAATGCGATACAAAAATTTTTTTTTTTTTTAATAATTTTTTTTTTAAATATTTAATTTTTTTTTTTTAAATTATGTCCATTTTTTCAAAAACCGCAATTTTGACCCGCAATGCGAGAACGGAAGCCATGGACCGATTTTGTTCATTTTGGTTTTAAATTGCTTGTATTTACTTGTACCAACTTTTTTTCACTATTAATAGTTGATCTGAGCACTTTGTTGGAATACGACCCAGCCTATTATACATCCTTTCACGAGTTTTTATTGTTTTAGAAAAATATCGAAAAGTCTAATCAACTAGAGTATTTTCCATAAGAAAATGTTTTAAGAACATTTTTTAATCAGTAAAAGTCAATTTGGGAAAAAATTAAAAATAATCTAATTAATGTTTTAGTAAAGAAAACCTTAAATAAGTAAAACAATAGTGGTTTGTAAGAATAATTGTGTGTTTTACTGTATAATAAAATGCAAAATAAATAAAAAAAAAATATTTTTCAAACACAAAATTTTCAACAATATTTCTTTTTTTTGTTTAAATAACACGTTATTCATTTGAATTTTTGTGAATAACCAAAAAAAATCACAAATTTTTGTTGATTATTTTGAAAAATTCTATTTTGTTTGTTTGAATAAGCAATCAGAAAAAATTATTTGATTTTTTTGGAAAGAAATATTATTTCATTTTTATGAATTTGAATAAAATAAAATTTTATTTTATTCAAACCAAAATAAATAAAATAACAAAACATTTTATTTTTTGATAGCCAACTAAAATATCAAAGTATTTTATTTTTTCCCAAAAAATCCTAATAAAAAAAATCAATAATACAGCTATGATATTAATTATTTCTGAGAAATAATTATTTTTGTTGTACAATGAGAAAATCTGAAAAAAAAATATAATTGACAACACAGGCTAAGTGGAGATGTCGACAGCTTTCGGAAGAAGCCACCCTTCCTTCGTCAGCACTCTTCGATTGTCACTGTAGGTGTGTAAGATTAAGATCAGCTATTTAGATTTTGAATGCGCCTTTGACACCGTATACAGACCGGCAATATGGGCTGCTCTTAGGAGTAAAGGCGTACCCGATAAGATTATTGATCTCATTCGTGAACTTTACAATGGTGCCGAATGTAGAGTTAGATTCTGTGGGCAAGAGAGCCGTCCATTTGAACATAATGAGGGTGTCAGACAGGGGTGTGTTCTATCGCTGACTTTATTTCTAATACTCTTAGATGGAGTCATGGAGCACACAAACATCGAAGCTCCGAATGGCATACGTTGGAACCTACGTGAACGTCTTAAGGATATTGACTACGCAGATGATTTATGCATGATGGACCATCGGTTTGAAGATATCGAACAGAAACTCATATGTCTTGACAGAAACGCAAGAAAAGTAGGTCTTAGAATCAACGTTAATAAGACAAAACTAATGAGAATTGGTACAAACAACTCAACACCTCTCATATTGCACGGAGATCTTATTGAGGACGTTGACTCTTTTTGCTACCTAGGTAGCCGCATAACAAAAGATGGTGGTTCTGGAAAAGATATAGAGGAGCGCATCAACAAGGCTAGAGTCGCATTTCACTCATTAAATAAAGTCTGGCGAGCAAACAACATCTCAAAAGCTACGAAACTGCGAATATTTAACTGTAATGTTAAGTCTGTCCTGCTATACAGTTGCACAACATGGAGTACAACACAGGCCACCCAAAGAAAGCTGCAGACATTCGTAAATCGTTGCCTTAGACAGATTCTGCGTATCTTTTGGCCATGCTGGGTAACAAATGAACAACTTTTATATCTAGCCCGTTGTGAACCTATTGATATTGAAATTAAACGTCGTAAGTGGTCTTGGATAGGCCACATATTAAGAAGACCGACCAATGAAATCACGCAAGGTCATCGCAATCCTGGTCGCCCGCGAAACACCTGGGTGAGGATGGTGAGAAACGAAGGTCAAAGTTGCAACTTGTCTTGGAATCAAATTAAGTCGCTAGCCAAGGATCGTTCCAAATGGAGAGAATTTGTAGACGCCCTATGTTCATTATGAACTTTTATATAATTTAGTTAATACATATTTATCTTACTATTTTATGTAAATAAAGGAAATATATATATATATTTAAACGTACACTCAAAAAATTATGTTAGTAAAATCAACTGAAAATGTCAGTTAAAATAACTACTTTGTAAGTTGTTTTGGGGTCAACTACTTTTTCAGTTAAATCAACTAACAATGTTAGTTATTTTAACTGACAAAAAACAACTGACTTATGTAGTAAAAACTACTTACATTTGTAGTCAAAACAACTAAAATGTAGTAAAAATAAAATAACCAATAAATATTTTTTTTGTCAAAAAATTTTTCAGAAAAAAATTTGAAGACCAAATTTTTTCAAAGTTTTTTTTTTTTTTAAAAGTTGTAAAAAATAAAAAAAACGAAAATTTATTTTTATTTTTTGTAAGAAAAAAAAATAAAATTAACTACTTTAAATAACTGTTACTATATCACAGTACTTTTTTGTTAGTTATTCAAAAAAACTACTTAAAATAACTAACAGAAATAGTTGTTTGATATTTTTCATACAAAAACAAGTAAGAAAATTATAGTCGGTCAAGGCCGACCATATAATACCCTACACCAGAGTTTCCCGGACCATGGGTCCCAAGTTCAAACATGGACTGATTAGATCTATATTTTGTCAAATCTTTAATAAGTGTAAAAAGCAATCACTAATCAAATTTGAGTGGAATAGGCTTCTTTTTGTTGACAATAAATCGCTTCAACTGAATATCGGGCGAAATTTCCACATGGGACCTAAGTCCAAAATGGTCCGATGATAATTAGATTTGATAAGGTTATTAAAGTACGCGTTTAACATACACAAACAGAATTTTAATTAAATATTTTCTATTTTCATGAAAATTGAGAGATTTATGTGAAATCGGGAAGGTGGTTTGTATGGGGGCTACTAGAAGAACTGGTTCGATTTCTTTAAAATTCGGAATGGTGATTTGTGTGTATAAAAGATAAATTCCTGCCAAATTTTGGAAAGATACCTATTAAAATGCGACTATTAGAGTCATTTGAGCCAAAACTAAAGAGGACCTTTGTATGGGGGCTAGGTCTAAATATGGACCGATTTTTTCAATTTCAATAGGCTTCGTCCTTGGGCCAAAAGAGGCTTAAGTTTTAAATTTCAAGTCAATTGATCAAGAATTGAGACCTGTATCGTGTTTACACCGTTTACATGGACAGACAGACGGACGGACGGACGGACGGACGGACAGACGTACGGACGGACGGACGGACGGACATCGCTAAATCGACTCAAAAAGTGATTCTAAGTCGATCGGTATACTTAAAAGTGGGTCTAGGACCAATATTTCGGGTAGTTACAAATATCAGCACAAACTCATTATACCCTGTACCACAGTGTGGTGTAAGGTATAACAACTGACTTTGTAGTTGAAAACAACTTACTACTGTAAAATATACAAACAACTAACATGTAGTAACTTACATAATTTTCTAAGTGTACATTAAGGTGAAAAAGCGGACGGGAATTATATCACATTTCATTACCCATATGTTACGTTTAGCACGAACTTAATGAATCTATTTTTAACTTTTTTCCAACACAGTTGTAATTTCTTACACTGTAGTAGATTTTCTCAGAGTTGCAACCCTTAGTAGGACTTTTCAAGTCTTGAAAAATACCCAGTCAGAAAAATACAATCGCAAAAGCGCTGTGAAAGCGTTGTGGACGGTTCTACAAGCGTTCCATTTACCATCTTCAAAGCGCTTTCAGATGATCCGAATGATAACATCGATCTACGCTAGGTTTAAAGCGTTTTAAAAGCGTTTTAAAAAAGTGCTTTCAGAACGTTTTGTTTAAAGTCATGAAAGCGCTTTAAAAACCAAAAGTAAAGCACTTATAAAGAGCTTAAATACAAAAATTAAAGATATTTGCCAGCGATTGAAATAAGAAAAAACAGTACTTTAAAGAACTTCATATAAAGCAGATATTTTTTTTTATTCGTTAATTGTAGATATTTTTTTTATAAAAGTATTTTAGAAAATAAAAATTAAATTCAATGTAATAAAAAAAGTAAACTTAGTAAACGTAAACTTCATAAAAAAAGTAAACTAATTTATTTATAGGGCCTTTCTTCCTCCCATTCTGTCCTTTACTGCAGCTAGCCAGCGGCTAATTTTTGTAAAAATGGTTTGTTCTGTTTCGCTTTCAAATTGCAAAACCAGATGGTCTGTAAACAAAGTAGAAAAAAGTACAAATCGATCTAAACAAACATGTGATAATATATATTTAAAAGGCAACATCTTTAATGAATTAAACGATTATTTTGTCTATCCAATTCCATCAAAAGCAATAGGACTTTATAACGTTAAAAATTTACGTGAAGATGTTATTGAAGTCAGTGTGCATATTGTAGAAGTTAAATGCATTATTTGTAAATTTTATAACGGAACTATTGCTTTAACTCTTTTACATAAACGATAATTAGAGTCCGACCGAAACCAGTTTTCGAGGCCGAACCGAAACCGAACCGAATATTTTGCCGAAAAAGTAATATTCGGCCGAAACCGAACCGAAACCGAAAATTAAAAAAAAATTATCGCCTGGCATGAATAAAATTATTAAAAAGTTGTTTAAGATAAATATACAGCATAAAATGCTTTTAATCCATAGGAATTGTTGTATTTTTGAAAAAAAAATGTGTTTTTTAAAAAACTTACAAAAAAATTTTATATTTCGTTGTAGATTAGGAGAAAATAATTTTTGAACTGAAACAGTTTTACATTTATTGCATAAACTTGTAACATTTTCTTCAATTGAACTGAAACAAGTGTAATGAAATCATAAAATTTTGCGACTTTTTTACATATTTTTTAAAATACCAAAAAGTTTCGGTTTCGGCTAATATTCGGCCAAAATTTTGCCGAATACCGAATAGAGGCCATAACCCCATTATTCGGCCGAAACCGATACCGAAACCGAATATTCGGTCGGACTCTAATGATAATAATAAAACTTAAAATAGATTTACAAATTAAAAAATGTTTCATGTTTTCAAAATTTTGCGTTTTCAATGTGGTGGTAGGGAAAAATTATTTAATTTGATTTAACAAAATGTTTTTATAACAATTTGTTTAAAATTGAGCATAATCTAAAAAATACTATACTTGTATGTACAATAGCATGTCCCGAAATCAGTAAATTTTGGAATTTCTTTAGGGCATACCCCTAGAACGATGCTTACTAAAGAGCTGATTACGGGAAAAATTATTAAAAAAATTTTGGAGGTCATCTTCAGGGCGCAACCAGCGCTTAAAGTTTGCATCCGTGGTTCATTTGGTCAAAAAAAAATATTTTTTTTTATTTTTAAAATTGGTGCCAAAAGTTTCGTTAGGTAGAGTACATTCTGGAAAAAATATTTGTAAAGTTTTCATGGAGCAATTTTGGTCCAGCGCAACGTTTAGAAACTTCGAAGATGCATAATTTATTACATATTTTTTTAAGTTTTCGTAAAAAACAGCTTTTTATACAAAGGCTTGAATATAAACTTCGTTTTGTACAAAATCTTAAAAGAACTCTTACAAACTCCAGTTTTTACAAAAACTTCAAAAACTACATAATAAAATACACCTTTTCAAAATTTCAAAACGTTGTGCTGGACCAAAATTGCTCCATGAAAACTTTACAAATATTTTTTCCAGAATGTACTCTACCTAACGAAACTTTTGGCACCAATTTTAAAAATAAAAAGAAATATTTTTTTTTGACCAAATGCACTACGGATGCAAACTTTAAGCGCTGGTTGCTCCCTTAAGATGACATCCAAAATTTTTTGAATTATTTTTCCCGTAATCAGCTCTTTACTAAGCATCATTCTAGGGGTATGCCTAACCTGACCAACTGCTTTTGACTGAAAAGCGGGATCGAAAGGTTGAAAAAGCGGGATTTTGATCTAAAAAGCGGGATTTTTTTTAATAAGTGAAATTTGCCTTGAGCGAACCCACGAATACCCTCCAAAATGCACAAAATTCTGGAAATAATTTTATGGGATTGTATTTTTTTTTTATGTAAAAAAATGCATAAGAACTTTGACTAGAAAATTTGTATTTTGTTTGCGTCAGCAAACATAATCTCTAGTCTAAGGAATTTTTTACCAACCTTGGGATAAAATATTTAAGAATCAAAAATTGCATATGAAAAACTAAAATTAAATTAGAGTCTGATAACTTTTCTTATCATTTTTTAAGAGAATAAGAGAACGTTAATCTCATATATTTTTTTATAGAAAAATGTTTTAGAACTCGAGACTGTCTTTATAAAATATTTAGATACTTATTTGACTCAGAATTTAAGAATATTTTAAAAGAAAAATAATCTAAAATTTTAAGAATTCTTCTGTAGGAAAAATGTTTAGGAATCTTAAAAATTTTCTATAGAAAAAATCCATTGGCAACTGTTAATTTCCTTAGAATAAAACATTTTAGAGTCTGACAAGAATTTTTCTGGAAAAAAAATCTAAAATCGGATAATTTTTCTACAGGAAAAAAGTTTCAGAATCTGATAGTTTTTTTATGAGAAATATATTTCAGAATCTTAGAATTTATTATATGGAAAAAGAGATTTTTCCTGTTTAAATAATACTTTAGAATCAGAGAATTTTTCTACATGTACAGGAAAAGTTTTTCAAAATTTATGATTTTTTACAACACGAAAAATGTTTTGGAATTTTTCTATAGAAAATTATTTTTTTTTGTATGAAAAATCTCCCACAATCTGAAAATATTTCTGTTGAGAAATTTTATAAAGAAAGTGTGTCTGTAAATTTTTCTTCTGAAGTTGCGTCTTAAATTTTTCTTTAGAAAAATGCCTTAGAACCTAATAATTTTTCTATATGAAATTATCTTAGAAAACTTTGGAACTTTAAAAATTTCCCTTCTTTTTTTCCCCCTTCTCAAATATTTTCTATCGAAAAATGCCCCTTGAAAAAATATAATTTTATCTGATCAGGTCTTTTTGATCCGACGTTTTTCCACAATTTCAGTATCTGATCAGATTCAATTACGGATCAGAGTTCGAAATTGGAGACAAATTTCGTATCTGCTAGATCTTATCAGAAACAAATGCCATCATTAGATTTTTACAAATCAGACCAGATCTAATCAATTTTTTCACGGGGCTATAAAATTTAAGAATTCGTTTTTAGAAAAGGGTATCCGATTTATTTTCAAGGAAGAATTTTTTAGAAACCAATAATTTTTTAGAATCTGAGACTTTTCTTTTAAGAAAAATGTTTCAGCATCTGAGGATTTTTGTATACAAAAAAATTCTAAGAATCTGAGAATTAGGAAACATGTATTTAAGTTTAATACTTTTTTATTGAAAGCTTTTTTCGAAATATTCGAAGTATCACAATGAAAAAATTGTATGTAAAAATTTAATTTTAATTTATTTTTGATTTAAATCAGTCCAGTAGGGTTCTCTTGTGAACAGTTTTTTTGAGTAAACAAAATTTTTCTTAAAATTTTCTTTATACGGTAAGAAATAGTTAATATGCTCAAAAATATATTTCTCAAAATATTATTAAAATAACCTAAAAATTGTACATACTTTGCTATTCCAAAAGTCAAAAAGCGGGATAAAGCGGGATGAAGCGGGACTTTTGTTTAAAAAGCGGGATCGGAATTCAAGGCGGGATAAGACATCAAAAAGCGGGATAATCCCGCCAAAAGCGGGATGGTTGGTCAGGTTAGGTATGCCCTAAAATTTTTCATTTTCGGGACACGCTAATGTACAACGAAAAAAAATTAAAAACGTTTGCAAAAACTGCTTTAAAACCATTTAATTTTGAAACGAACATGTATTTTGTTAATAAAGTGCTTTCAAAACGCTTTTCAAAACGCTTTTCAAAAACGCTCTCAAGGCGTTCGAATAAAGCGTTTTGAGAATGCTTTTTTTTTGTAACAGTGCTTTCAGAACGCTTTTCGAGAACGCTCGCAAAGCGTTCGAAAATAACGTTTTGAGAACGTTCTTTTTTTGTTACAGTGCTTTCAGAACGCTTTTTTTTTATAACCGTCGTCAATTTCTGCTTGGGTAGATTCATTAAGTTCGTGCTAAACGTAACATATGGGTAATGAAATGTGATATAATTCCCGTCCGCTTTTTTCACCTTAATGTACGTTTAAATAGCTGATCTTAATCTTACACACCTACAGTGACAATCGAAGAGTGCTGACGAAGGAAGGGTGGCTTCTTCCGAAAGCTGTCGACATCTCCACTTAGACTGTGTTGTCAATTAATTTTTTTTTTCAGATTTTCTCATTGTACAACAAAAATAATTATTTCTCAGAAATAATTAATATGGATTCAAACCGAAATAGATAAAAACTTCAGTTATAAAATATAAAGTCCATCAATATATAAAACAGAATTAAAACTCAACTCATAAGGTACAATGCAATTTAGTAATATTTCTAAGAATTAGAAATACGAAATATAAATTCAAACCTAACGGACATTTTTCAAGACTTGAAAAGTCCTACTAAGGGTTGCAACTCTGAGAAAATCTACTACAGTGTAAGAAATTACAACTGTGTTGGAAAAAAGTTAAAAATAGATTCATTAAGTTCGTGCTAAACGTAACATATGGGTAATGAAATGTGATATAATTCCCGTCCGCTTTTTCACCTTAATGTACGTTTAAATAGCTGATCTTAATCTTACACACCTACAGTGACAATCGAAGAGTGCTGACGAAGGAAGGGTGGCTTCTTCCGAAAGCTGTCGACATCTCCACTAAGCCTGTGTTGTCAATTAATTTTTTTCAGATTTTCTCATTGTACAACAAAAATAATTATTTCTCAGAAATAATTAATATGGACTCAAACCGAAATAGATAAAAAATTTTCTAATTTTTATTTTTTTAATCGATAGCCCTTACAAAAATCTATAAAAACGTTTAATTTAAAGACATCACTGTGTTTCATTTTATTGGCGTAAATATTGAAATAAAGATCATTAGGCAAAAAATGCTGAAATTTTCAATTTTTGACCATGCCTCCAAAGCCCACTTTTTGAAAAATCTTGAATTTAATTTTTGTTATTTAATAGTGCCCTAAGGGCGAATACTTTGCAAATGATATCCTATTGAAACCACCATGGTTTTTCTGTAGTGGAACAGTTGGTGTGGAATGACTCATATATATTATTGATCAGTGATCGATTCTAAGACATTCTAGCGATGTCCGTCCAAAATAAAGTGCTAGAATCCTCAAATTTATCACATATATGTCTTATGTTCATAGGCTGGTTAAGTTCGGAGATGGGCAAAATCGGACCAGGGGGGAAAAAGTTCCTCCTTGACGAAGTAAACCAACCAACGAAAAAAGGTAACTTTTGTAGGGTTTTTTGTTTTTTTGTTAAACAAATGAAACATTTTTATGCTAGATAAAGTTCAAAGTCTTGGACTTGGACCCAGGGGATTTGAAAATTACTTTTTTTTGGTCCGCCCTCTTTTTTGGATATTAGCAAATAATTTATAAAATGATGAAATTGTATATCTTTTGTACAAAAAGCATAGTAATTAAATTTGTAAACATTTTTGACCAAAGAAAAGGTGTCCCCAAGGACCCTAGACAAGCCCCCCCCCCCCCAAAAAAAACGCCCTGCAATTTTTTATTTTTTTTTTTTCATTTTTTTAACGTTGGAGGGAATACAAGATTCGGCACAGACGAATTTAACACTCTCACTTGTTTTGTTTCTTATTTTGCCAAAAATATATTTTTAATTAGTTTTTAACTGAAAATATAACGTAATATTACCTCAGTATTTAAAAGATGTATATTTTTAATTATTGTATTACGATGTTGTCCGCTATTTGAAATTAATAAAAAAAATTTAAGTTATTTTTAAAGAAAATTTAAAAAAAATTATCGACCATGGGGTCCTACTCTAAAAATGTTTTAATTTTTTTTTTATTGTGACTTGAAAGGATTTTAGCTGATGCTTTTTTTAGCTGATACATATGCACAAAAAATATTATTCCTATCCGGGTAAATATTTTCTGAAAAAATGTTGAGGTTTAAAAACTATTGGGGGTTGGTCATAGATTTGACTTCTCTAGGGGCACTCTTGGTACAGTTGGAGCGGTGGGAGCAAATTTTAGAGAAAGGTCATTTTGTATAGGCGCCCCCATATGGATTAGAGATAGGGTGTAGGTATGTTCAAAAAAATGTTGAGTGGTAAAAATAAATAGGGGTCGGTCTCACCTTTGACCACTCTAGGAGGCAGCATGGAAGCGGAAGGAGCTGATTTCATAAAATAAATTTATTAAAAAAATAAAAAAAAATGTATTGGGACCTCCTTAAGGGTTAGAGATAGAACGTGGTATGCTCTGAGAAGTTTTTGAGATGGACAAAATATTAAGGGTCGATCATACATTTGACTCCTCTAGGGGCACTTTTGAGGCATTTAGAGCTGTAGGAGCAGTTTTATAAAAATGTGATCTTTTTTAAGGGTTGGAGACAGAGCTTAGGTATGTTTGCAAAAACTGTTAGTGGGAGAAACTAATGGGGGCCGATCTTGCATTTTATCCTTCTAGGGGAATTGTGGGGCGGTTTTGGGACTTTTTGTGAATTTTTTTAGTCAAAATCAAGTAAATATACGGTACGGAGTAGTTTTCATTAGCTAATTAATAATTAGGGTGCTTAAGCACGTGTAGATTGTTTTGGTATGTTCATAAGAGTTCTTCAACCTGATCGTGTCTACAATTTTGCTAAATTTTGTTATGGAAAAATCAATAGTCCCTGTAAGTTATGCTGAAAAATACGATATTTTCCCCATATTTTTTCAAAAAAATTCCAGGAAAAAATGATTTTTTTAGCATAAAATTTTAAAAGAGTTCGTTCAACGAACTATTAGTCACATTTTTGCCAAATATACTTAAGCGATAGCACCAACACTATAGTGTTGGTGCCTCCAAAGATTCAGAAAATTAGTGTGACCCTCAAAATATGGTGTCATCAGTTTTTGCCCAACAGCTTAATTATAATTATAATTATTTTCTGAATCTTTGGAGGCACCAACACTATAGTGTTGGTGCTTAATATATAATTAAGCTGTTGGGCAAAAACTGATGACACCATATTTTGAGGGTCACACTAATTTTCTGAATCTTTGGAGGCCCATTAAAAGGATTTGGTCACCAAACTGGACAATTTGAGTACAGGGTTTTTCTACCTTTTTGTAATAGAATCCAACCTATATAGTAGGGTAATCAATTAATCGAGGTTATTGTTTGATCGGTTAATCGAGCAAACAATTAATCGGGGTTGAGATTTAATCGGTTACTAATCAGTTAAAATTGAATCGATTAACCGAATAATATTAATTTAAAATTTAAATTGAATATAAAACCACGGATTGTATGTACTTTAAAAAATATTATTATAAACAAGTAAGAAATCTATATCCGCTATGCCAAAACTTCAAATACCCCCAACAATCTCAGCCCAAGTAAAGAATTTTTGTATGGCATCCTGAAAAATTACCCAATCCAAAATGACACCAACGTGAAAAATATCACCTCATAATTAAATGTCAAATTTGGCCCCAATTTAATGCGAAAAAATGCCAAAAAAATAAAAATTTATAAAAAGAAAAATTGCCCTAAAAATATTTATAAAAATTGTTTGGTTTCCAAATTTGTTTTCTTTTATTTTTTAGTGCTAAAATTACAATAATTTCATCGGTCAATATCTCCATGATTAAAAAATATATCTGAAGGATTCAGATGTGCTAAACTATTTTCACATCTAAAAAAAATATTTATAGGGTCCCGAACATTACGAAAATCTGAGTTTATTCACACTCTAATTAAAATGATTTCAGTTTCCTACTATAATTGGGTAAATTTACATAAATTTCGTAATTCTACTTAAAATTATTAAAAATTTACACTATTTATAGCAGTAAATTATTTGAATTTGTATAAATTTACCAATTAATAGTTGGAAACTGGACTCACTTTTTTAGAGTGCAGTATTGTAAATCGAAATCCTAAATATCTCAATATGAGGTAGATCAGTTCTAAGGCCAGATTCAGATTACGCGCATGAAAAACTATTAGAAAAATATATTGTGCTGGAAATTGGCGAGGGTCACCTAGTTAATTTTTTTTAAGCTGAAATAAATTTTTAAGGCCTCGATTAAATATTTTCTTGACGACAATTTTACACATTGATAAAAGAGAGTTTGATAAATATTTGTATACCCTAACTTCTTTAAGCAGAACCGTAATTTGCAGAACCTTAAACAGCAAAAAAATAACCAAAAGTACTAAAAAAAATAAATTTCGGTTAATCGGTTAATCGACACAAATTAGTCGGTTTATTTGTTATTTGAAAATTGGCAATTTTAAATTATTCGAACAGTTAATCGACCAAAATTAATCGGTTAACCGATTAACGGTTAATCGAATGAATACCCTACTATATAGTGAAGGTTTTGTGTTTTTTTGACTGTTGCACAGTGTAACTGGTTTGTTTGTAACGAATGATATACGGAACCATAAGAGGTATCAAGCAAAAAAAACTACAACATCTGCTCGGTTTAATTTTGTTTGGTTGTTTTTGTTTGAACCCGGTAGATACATGTCAAGTTATTTAAAAATTGATTTTCGACGGTGGGATTTGACTGCAGTTCGGAATATTTATATGTTTCGTCATTAGAAAATTTAGATTTATTCCGAATATTGATATTTATAGGAGATTTTATTCAAACTCAGAATGTTTATGCTAATGCCGAAATTTGTGTATGTTTAAACCCCGTAGATGGCGTTGGAGTTCGAATAATATTGAAACAAAATTATTTGTCTAAAAACTTTTTAAACTAACTTTTAGAATTGGTGTTACAAAAAAAACTTCTTAACCAACTTCCAACTCATAATAAAAATCACATTGAGTGGCAGTTATATTGTTAGCTGTTATTGTTACAAGTGAGTATATGTCATTAATGAAAAATATTATTATCTGCGGAAAATACAATATGATCGTCGTAGTATATTGCAGTATATTTTATGTTCGATGTATTCGTACCTGAGAATAGAAAAAATGTAGGTAATATTTTGTGATTTTGAGTTTGCACTTTTTTTTATGCATTTTTAAATTATGTTTTGCGGCATACAGTTTAAATCATAAATGTAATTATGTGGAAACATTAGTATTGTAGTTAATTTTGTTATTATTTTTCTCTCGATTTTCTGTTATTTCTACTCAATCGTGTAAATATTGTGTATCATTACTTGCCACAAAAAGCAAAACAACAGTAACTACACTATTATAATTTGTGGCATAGTCAATGGTAAGAAGGTGTGATTTGAAGTCCTAATCTGGGTAACATAAAACACTATAATAACGAAAAACAAGTAAGGAAAGTCAAGATCGACCATATAATACCCGACACTAGTGTTTATGGGAAAATATATCTCAAGCCCAAAGACGGAGCGAGTGGAGATTTCTCTATTATTTCTGCATGCTCCGCAATAATGCAAAAACTGTTGATTCGATTTTAATTAAATTTTCAGCACTGATAACCGATAGCGGAACCATAGGCCATGTTATACTACGATTGAAAAAAGAGGCGTAAAATGCCACGCCCTTTTGTTTTATACTGAACGTTATATCTGCCTGTTTTGAAATCATGCAAAAACGGATAAACCGAATCTGTCACTACTGATAAAACTAACCGAGCAGGAACAGTAGGTCATATGTAGAGCGCAATTCGGCAAAAGGGTATAAATGTCACTCCCATTTTTTATAAATAAAAAGTTATTTCCTCCTCTTTCCCAATCACACAAAATCGGCGAAACTGATGTCAATGAAATTTGCAGCACAGATAGAACTAATCGAGGATGCAGCGTGGAACTTTAGACTATCACGATTCGATAAAAATGCACGCCCCTTTGTACTATACTTAACGTTATGTCTGTCTGTTTCGAAATCACGCAAAATCGGCTGAACCGATTTTGTTGAGATTTCTCTATAGATAGTAGAGATGCGCGCGTGACACGAATTTTTCGTGATTCACGTGATTCACGCGTGAATCACGCGTGATCGTGAGTGAAATTTATTTTTACTCACGTGATCGTGAGTGCACGTGATTAGAAAAAATAGTTTCGTGCGTGAGTAACTTTTGTTTCGTGAGTTTCTCGTGATTGTTTTGTGCTGTTTGAAACAAAAAACAAGTAAAAAAATCTTCATTATATCGACTTAAGACGGTAATTAATACAAAATTGTGATTTATATAAATTTTTATTATTGTTTTTAGGAAAATCAATACTTTTTGTGCAAGAAATCGAAAAACGTAGAATAAAAATTTGTTAATTTTAATTTCGTGAATCTTCGTTAGCGTGATTATTTCGTGAGCGTGAGAAAAATTTTAGTTACTCACGTGAGCGTGCGTGAACGTGAGCAGCAAAAATAATTTCGTGCGTGATCGTGCGTGAGCACTATTTTTATTTCGTGAGCGTGAGCGTGCGTGAGTCAAAATTCACTCACGCGCCCATCTCTAATAGATAGTGCTAACCGATGGTGTAACCAAAGGTAAACAGCTGGACCCGGACCAGTGCTTTAATTCTGTCCGAAACTATAATTAAATTAAGATGCAATATAAAACAGTTGTTTTCTTAGGGCCAGCAACGCGGACCGGGTATAGCTAGTAGGATAATAAAAATATACCCAGAATCTGGGTCACATATGTTCAAATCAGAAGAAGAACTTTTTTTACACACACTCAAAAAAAACTTTGTAATATGACAAGAAAAACTTGTAGCTTTTATTTTTGCTTCCTCCTATTTGACAAGAATTTCTTGTAATTTTACAAGCTTTTTACCAACAAAATTGTAAATTTACAATATTTTTTGCGCAATAAAACGGATTTCTTGTGAATTTACTAGTTTTTTTTTTGTAAAAAAAAGTTGGGAATTTGTAAAATTACAAAAAAAAATTTAAGATTACAAAAAAAAATGTAAATTTCGATCAAAATTTTTTGTTTAAAAACAAGGAAAACTATCAAACGTTAGTAAAATGGGACTACGAGACCCTTTTCTTGTAATTTGACAAGTTTTTTTTTCGATGGTACAAAAAAAAAGTCCGCTCTACTGTACCACAGAGTGATGTAGGGTATAAAAAATAATTGACTGATTATTGAAATAGTGCCTAGTTGATTATATAAAAAAAATTAATATACTATATCATTTGAAAACAAGTATGATAATTATAATTCATTAAGATGTAAGACATTAATATTTTACATACTTCTATTAGGAGATAAATTTAACATAAACCGTATGATATTCGTCTGAACATAGAGCTCAAATGAAGTAAAACTGCATTTACAGTTTTTCAATTCGTGATCCTGTTTCCTTTCAAAAAGTAGACTTGGGCATTCTAGTTCCTAGTTCATTTAGTTCATTTGCATTAATTGAACTAGTTTGTGTTTTTAGTTCAAATGTTTGTTCGACAAGTTTTTTTGAATTATTAAGGTTGCTATAATGGTCAATGGTTTGTTTCCGAAATCTGCACAGTATAAGAGAAAATCTCAAATGAACTAGAAAAATGAACTAGTTCAATTTTAACCGTTCATTTGGGACTTTTTCTTAAACTGTGCAGATTTCTGAAACAAAACATTGACCAGTATAACAACCTTAATAGTTCAAAAAATCTTGTCGAACAAACATATGAACTAAAACCTCAAACTAGTTCAATAAATGCAAATGAACTAAATGAACTAGGAACTAGAATGCCCAACTCTATCAAAAAGACTTCAAAGTTTTAAGGATTACATTTTGAAAAATATTTTTCAAATATTTGTGTTTGTCCTAGGATGCCACTAGTTATGGAAAATGAAAAAGGAGAATATCCCCTAATTTTTAAATTTTTTTTTATTTTGCCGTATCGGGAAATAGAATGTGAATAATGTCCTTTAAAAACTATATCAAAATATTTTGTTGAAAACTTTAAATGATATTGAAGGATAAAGTTTTGAAAGGACATAACTAACCTCCTATTTCTTGATATGACAAATTAATAAAATAGGAAAGATAGGGGCAGTCCTTCTCTTTCATCTGTCATCACTAGACTATATTAACAATTTTTTTCTTTGTACTTAGCCATCTCAAAACATAACAATCTTTTTTAAATTATAAATTCTATTTTTAATTTTTATGTGTTTGAAAAATTTAAAACTTTAGTTAAATTAAATTTATAACAGTCTTATTATGTTTTTGTATTATTCTAATAATGGGACATCAATTTGTTTTTAAAGAGGTGTGGACATTCTACTAACTATACCTGAGTATACACACCATTCTCTTCTTGTATGTCACGTTTACTGCATTTACTTTGAGGTCAATTACAAACATTGTATTGTTGTTTAATTTTTTTTTATTATTATTTCATAAAACATTAATTATATTAATTGTTAAATTATATTATTAAATGCAATATATTCGTGTAGACAGAAACAAGAGACAAGAACTTTAATACTTTACATAATTTTAACGGAAATTCTTGGTAAACAATCATAATTCTAAATGCTGCAGGCGGATTTCAAAATGATGATATCAGCGGGGTTTTCAAACGTAAAATTGTTAAGTGTTGAAATAAAAATATGGTATAGTAGTTTAGTGTAATTAAATGCCTAACTACACTCAACAAAAAAAACGAACACATCAAAATGTTGGTCTAGCGATACACTGAAAAAAAACATGACCAAAATTTGGAAAAAAATATGTTTAAAAATTTTTATGAACTTTTCTAAAATTAAGTTGAATTTAACTAAAAATAGGGAAATCATTCTTAATATGAAAAAAAAAAACTTTAGTTCATGTACTTGTAAATAGTTCATTAGTTTGCTTAAAATGGAGTTTTATAATATAAAAAATAAATTTTTAGTGCCAAAGAAATGTTCCCCAAGTTCATCATATTTATCGTCAAACAACGGTGGCATAACCTTGTAAAAATTCGACTTCGTTAAATATTCTTTTTCACGAAAATGTGTTAATTTTGGGGGGTATTTATGTGAAGACATAGACCTACTATATCCATATGAATACGAAATAATCTTTATTAAATTTAAATCGACATACATGTATTTTAGAACTAGACGATATTCCTTTTATTTCGGGAGTTATCAAAGTTTTGCCGAAGATCCACATTGTTCCATAAGGAAACAACGACATTTTTAAACACCGATATGGCCGATAAGCCGAGACACCCCAACCTTAAAATCGTCTCTTTTGTATATATTTCAAGTTTCAGGGAAATTGGTTTATAAGGGTTAAAATACCTTCCTTGTTAGTTTGATCACAATTGTCAAACAATTAACAAAAAATTATTTTTTTTTTAAGAAATCGGACCAATTTTTCTTGTAGCCTCCATACAAACCACTCTCCCGAAACTCACATAAATCTCTTAATATTCATGAATATGGGAAATATTTGATTAAAATTTTGTTTTCAGGTGTTCAAAACGTACCTTGGTATGCTTATTACATCTGAATACAATTGGACCATTTCACTGTGAGCCAGCATCCCTGAATTTTGGCCATAAATAGACCGCTGAACCTATATGAGGCATTCCACACCAAATGTCCCGCTACAGAAAAACATGTATCCCGTAAATTTCTGAATAGATTGTTTGGATAGGCCTATATGAAACTAAGAAAATTGCGTTTTTGGTTTTTCAAATTTTCAAAATCTGGGCTTAGGAAGCGTGGTCAAATATTGGAAAAATGGTAAAATTTGTGGGGAGTTGTCTTGATTAAATATTTATCACATTAAAACGGAATGCACCACAATGTCAAAAATTTACATTCTTATATAGTTTTGTATGGGCTATCGATTAAAACTTTTTTTTTGGAAAATTTTCAGAACTCGTTCTGAAATTTTCCATTTTTCAAAAAGTCAATTTATCAAAAATCCGACCACTTTTTTTTATTTTTTTAAGTTTAGATGTTTGTCCATCCACACAAAAAAATTCAGAAAAATGTTCTTCGTTTTTTTCGAGAAAATCACATTTGAACTTTAAATTTCATAACAATTTTGTTATTTGCTTGTATTTCTTTGTTTTAACGTTGCGAATGAGTAATATTAATTGCATAATTATTCGTCATACGCTCTGTTGACTAGAGTTGTCAATTATTCGACTTTCAACTTTGTTCGAATAATTCAAATAATTGTTTTTCCTCGTTCGATCAAACGATTAAAGATCAAAATTTATTCGATTAATCGAAGATAATAACGAATAAAAAAATTGTTTAAAAAAATATTTTTATTAACAAAAAAAATAAACAATTCATATAAAAAAAACTTAAAATAAAAAAGTTAACATTTTTATTAACGAAAAAATGCATAAAAAACTTAAAAATAAAATAGTTAAAAGTTAAAAAAACTTTTTTCTGAATTTTTAATACTTTGAATTGAATTATTTAACTCGCATAAAAGATTATTATTTTCATTACTAATAACTTCCTCTATTTCAATACTTTTATCTGAATTATTGTGATTACTTTCAACATAAAATAATCTGGAGTATAATTTATTTGCATATTCTTTTGTTTCGCTTTTTGGAGAATATTTAAAGAAACTTTCATTGCTCGAAAAATTTCCAGAATTTAGAAAAATTATTAACGTATTTAACACTTTTATACGTCTCTCATTAATTCTTATTTTAATACGTTTTAGTAAGTCTGATGCAAAAGAATGATTAATTTTTTCTAAATTATTTATTAAAAACTTGATTACTCCCTCCAGTTCTATAATGGATGAGCTATCGAGGGCTATGGCTACAATATATTTTAACTTTCCTACATTTTGTATAAAATCTTTCAAAATTTATGAGAATAAATCAAATTCTAAGCATTTATTTAATTTTTTTTTTCAATTAAAAAAAAATTGTTCGATTAATCGACATTAATTAATCGATTTATTCGTTATTCGAAAATCCTCATTTTTGAATTATTCGAACAAGAGTTGGGTTTTGTTTGATCGATTAATCGAATTATTCTTAATCGACGGACAACTCTACTGTTGACACAAGAAAATACAAGCAAATTACTAAATTGTTATGAAATTTAAAATTCAAATGCGATTTTCTCGAAAAAAACGAAAAATGTGTTTCTGATTTTTTTTGTGTGGATGGACAAACATCTAAACTTAAAAAAAAAAAGTGGCTGGATTTTTGATAAATTGACTTTTTTAAAAAATGGAAAATTTCAGAACGGGTTCTAAAAATTTTCAAAAAAAAATTTTAGTCGATATTCCATACAAAACTATATAAGAATGTAAATTTTTAAGATTGTGGTGCATTCCGTTTTAATGTGATAAATATTTAATCAAGGCAACTCGCCACAAATTTGACCATTTTTCCAATATTTGACCACGCCTCCTAAGCCCATTTTTTGAAAAATTGAAAAACCAAAAATGCAATTTTCTAAGTTTCATATAGGGCTATCCATACAACCTATTCAGAAGTTTACGGTAAACGTGTTTTTTTTCTCTGGACATTTAGTGTGGAATGCCTCAAATGTATATTTTATTTAATTAAATAAAGGACATCACCTGTATGTCAAAAATATTACAAAAGGGTGTTTAATGATCGTTGATCATGATTCTGGAAAAAAATTTCAAAATTCAAAATAACGGATCCAAAATGGCGGATATGTTTTTTTAATTCTTTGCTTATTGTATTTAATTTAATCATTTTCGATGTATTTGGGGTTGCTAATAACGAATATGAGCTCAGACTTTTAAATTCAAAATGGCGGATCCAAAACGGCGACTAATTTAAATTTAGAGCAAATCCATGGGAAATTCACCGATTTTGTTTATATTTGGTTATTTGATAAAGCTTCGTAAATGATTAAAAACCATATTTTTTTATTTTTTGGATCAATACTTTGGAAGATATGGGCGTTTAAAAAAGTGATTTTTTGACAATAATGACTTTTAAATTATTATTTAAGATTTGTGTACTCGGAAACCGTAAGTCGTACGAAAAAACTTATAAAACAACATTGTACATAAAATTATGAAGATTTTATTAAAAAAAAATTCAAAAATTTCAGCAAAAAAAACAATATTTAAATGTCCTTTTTTCCTGGGAAGGACGCCATGGATTTCCAAAAGCAAAACTTTGTTTTAAAGTTTAGAATGCCCTTAACGATGTGAAAATTTCAGAGAGGCGGTTTTTCGCATTGTTGAGCAATAAAGTTTGTTAGAGAGCCAAATATTTGATTTTTTTTCAAAATTTTTGGAAAAAAATCAAATAGTTGGCTTTTTTAAATACCCATATCTTTTAAAGTATTGATCCAAAAAACGAAAAATATTATTTTTAATCATTTACAAATCAAATAACAAAAAATATACAAAATCGGTGATCCGTAAGTTAAATTTCTCATGGATTTTGCTCTTTAAGTTTTTTCTATGTTGTCAGTTTTGACCAAAAACTTCGATTTTTATGGTTTTTTTGGTTGTAAAATCTTATTTTGGAATTAAAGATTTGAAATTCAAAATGTCGGATCCAATATGGCGGATATACTTTTTTAATTCTTAGCTAATTGTACTTAAATTAATCATTGGCGATATATTTAGGATCGGTAATTGCGAATATGAACTCAGATTTTTTAAATTCAAAATGGCGGATCCAATATGGCGATAAAACAAAATGGCGGATCCAAAATGTAGGACACAGATTTTTTTAAAAAATGTGCAATGTTTGCATTCTTGAGTTTTTATAAATTCCTCTTGTTGGTTTTATCGGAAGTTTTAAATAAAATATTTTCGTTTTAAATGCTTGCATATTAAAAGTTTCTAATTAGCTTTTGCCATCCTAAATGTACATTGTACATTGTAATTAAAAAAAATTTGCAGGTCATCTTCAGGGCGCAACCAGCGGTTAAAGTTTGCATCCCGTGGTGCATTTGGTAAAAAAAAAATATTTTTTTTTATTTTTAAAATTGGTGTGTAAAGTTTCGTTAGGTAGAGTACATTCAGGAAAAAATTTTTATAAAGTTTTCATGGAGCAATTTTGGTCCAGCGCAACGTTTTGAAACTTCGAAGATGCATAATTTATTACATATTGGCCCTTACCACAAGAAAACAAAAAGTCTATTTTAACAAAAGTTTTATTTTAAATTTCAAATTTTCAATACATTTTTTGAAAGTCGATTTTAAAAACAAAAACAATCAGCTTTACCACAAGAAAATAAAATAAATTTAAAATGAGGTTTTAATTTTATTTCCATACAAATTGTTTTTGTTTTTAAAATCGACTTTCAAAAAATGTATTGAAAATTTTAAATTTAAAATAAAACTTTTGTTAAAATAGACTTTTTGCTTTCTTGTGGTAAGGGCCAATTTGTATGGAAATAAAATTAAAAGCAGGTTTTAAATGTATTTTATTTTTCTGTAGTAAGGCTGATTTTTTTTTTTTAAGTTTTTGTAAAAAACAGCTTTTTATACAAAGTCTTGAACATAAACTCCGTTTTATACAAAATCTTAAAAGAACTCTTACAAACTCCGGTTTTTACAAAAACTTTAAAAAATTTTACTAAATTACACCTTTTCAAATTTCAAAACGTTTTGCTGAACCAAAATTGCTCCATAAAAACTTAACAAATATTTTTTCCAGAATGTACTCTACCTATCGAATCTTTTGGCACCAATTTTAAAAATAAAAAAAATTTTTTTTTACCCAATGCACTACGGATGCAAGCTTTAAACGCTGGTTGCGCCTTGAAGATGACTTCCAAATTTTTTTTAACTTTTCTCCCGTGTTTAGCTCCTTACTAAGCATCATTCTAGGGGTATGACCAAAAATTTTTCATTTTCGGGACACGCTAATGTACAAATACCATAAACAATATTTAAAGTGCTATCGCCTAAATGTGCACGCTTTAATGCGTTCCCAACTTTAATGTATAGCGCAAATAGTGATAATTATAATTTTCTCATCTCCAGTTATCACGCCAATGTTGCCAAAGTGGGAAATTTTTTATTAGAAATCGCAAAATCGAAGACATGGTAATTTTTTTAGTTCCTAAAATATAATTTGAAGTTGATCTGCCTAATCGGGTCTTTAAAACCGGGAGAGCTAGTCTTTATATAAAACAAAGGTCAAGCAAATTGATAAGATTAAATTTCATCTGTCATTAGTACTTGATCAATTCTGGGAAATGTGGTTGGCGCCGAAAATAATTTAAAAAAAAACCGAGTAAAAATTTGAAGGATCAGTACTGATCCAAAAAATGAATCGCTAAGATTAGACCAGTTTTAATCGGTTGGAAACAATTTAGTCCGAACAATTTTATTTAATCTTAGCAATCCATTTTTCGGATCAGTATTGATATTTCAGATATCTGATCAATACTGATCTTTCAACTCTGGGATCAGATGTAATATATAAGAATATATGGGGCATTCCATGTCAAATCGGACACTTTGAAAAAAAAAATTGAAAAAAAAAATAGAATTTCCCAATTTGTGTACAGTTTTTAGTACCCTTCAAAAACTCCTTCGTGGTAAATTTTCAGATTTTTTTGATGATCCGTTCAAAAGATATCGAATTTTTAAAAATTGGTAGTTTGCTCCTTTACTCAAATTTCTTTTACTCATAACTTCTTCAATAATGGTCCAAATTTCAATTTTTTTTTTTTCAAAATTTTTCTTTTTTTCGTACTTTTAAAAAAAATCCCCAAAAATTCCTAAAAGCGTTCTAGTATGCGATTTTTAAGTTTTTAAATTTAAATCTCATTTTTGAAAATGTTTGTACTCTTCGATTTTTTTGAATTTTTTTTGTGTAAAACTTCTATCGATTCTACAAATTTTTTGCCCAGGAGGATCGTGGGATAACGATTATTACTATTTTTTAAAAATTTTTGAAAAAAATTTATTGTAATTTTCCAATCTTAAAATCATTTCTACTGCTCCAATGGTGCGTCATAGAGGGGTCATTTATAAGACCCACCCCAATTAATTTTTACGTCTTAACATTTCTTTGGAACAAACTAATACCCTATCTCCAATTTCTTAGGGGGCTCCCACACAAAACGACATTTTTTAAAATTTGCTCCAACCGCCATAACTGCCCTAATAGTGCCCTTAGAGCAACAAAATGTATGACCGACCCACAATATTTTCCAAACATTTTTATGAACACACCTACCCTCTATCTCTAATTGTTAAGGCGGTCCCCATACAATTTTTTTTTTATTTTTTGTAAATTTGTTTTATTTAATCAGCTTCTACAGGTCCAATGGTGCGTCCGAGAGGGGTCATTATTGAGACCGACCCCCATTTATTTTTTCCCTCCAACATTTTTGTAAAACATACCTACGCCCTATATCCACTCCCTAAGTAGGCTCCCATACAAATAACAGTTGGAGCTAATTTTATAAAAATGTAATTTTGTATGGAAGCCTACTTAGCGAGTGGAGATAGGGCTGTGGTATGTTTTACAAAAATGTTTGGTGGTAAAAATAAATGGGGGTCGGTCTCAATAATGACCCCTCTCGGACGCACCATTGGACCGGTAGAAGCTGATTAAATAAAACAAATTTACAAAAAATAAAAAAAATTGTTTGGGGACCGCCTTAACAATAGATAGAGATAGAGGTAGGTTTGTTCAGAGAAAATGTTTGGACTAAAAAAATGTTGTGGGTCGGTTATATATTTTGTTGCTCTAAGGGCACTATTAGGGCCGTTAGAGCGGTTGAAGCAAATTTTAAAAAATGTCGTTTTGTGTGGGAGCCCCCTTAGAAATTGGAGATAGGGTATTAGTTTGTTCCAAAGAAATGTTAAAACGTAAAAATTAATTGGGGTCGGTCTTATAAATGACCCCTCTATGACGCACCATTGGAGCAGTAGAAATGATTTTAAGATTGAAAAATTACAATAACTTTTTTTCAAAAAGTTTAAAAAAAATAGTAATAATCGTTATCCCACGATCCTCCTGTGCAAAAAATTTGTAAAATCGATAGAAGTTTTACAAAAAAAAATTTTAAAAAAATCTAAGAGTACAAACATTTTCAAAAATGAGATTTTAATTTAAAAACTTAAAAATCGCATACTAGAGCGCTTTTAAGAATTTTTTTGCGATTTTTTTAAGAAGTACACAAAAAAAACAAAATTTTTTAAAAAAAAAATTTGAAATTTGGACCATTATTGAAGAAGTTATGAGTAAAACAAGTTTGAGTAAAGGAACAAACCACCAATTTTTAAAAATTCGATATCTTTTGAACGGGTCATCAAAAAAATCTGAAAATTTACCACGAAAGAGTTTTCGAGGGGTACTAAAAACTGTAAATAAATTGGGAAAATCTAAAAAAAAAAAATTTCAAAGTGTCCGATTTCACATGGAATGCCCCATATATAAACATTTTTACTCGGGAATGCAGTTAATTTTTCCGAAAAACTTCAGCGGCGCCGGTCAATCCTCTGTGTTAATAATATTAACAGTGATTTAACCAATTATTATTTTTTTTTGCTAAAATATAACTCCCATTTTTCACACTTCAAATCCCATTATTATAAAAAATCCCCATTCGATTACATAAACTACATCATTACATCCGCATTGTTTAAATTGAAGCAACCAACTCAATTGCATGTTAATTTTCCATCAAACACTTTAAAAGTGAATGTGACAGGCGGGTAATAATAAAACTATAAAAACCACCAACTCTAAACAAATTCTATTAAAGTAAACACTTTAATAAATTCCTGTAATTTTAGTATTTTGCATGTTTGTTCAAACAAACCATAAAATATTGAGTAGAGTTATAATATTCTAGCGGTGAAAACAAAAATAAAAAAAACCTTTAACATTTTGAACGAAAATAATAAAAAAAATAATTTTGAAATTGATCTTCTCGTAACAACCAATTCAAATTGTAAAACCCTATACTATTAAAGATTCTACTAGAATTAATTGCAAACACTTTAGATTTAATAATTTATAGCGATCAAAATGATAAATCGGTGGACAGCATGGCAAGTTAGTAGCAAAACCGTTACATCTGCATAATCAAAGCAGCTCATCTCAAAAAGACGAAGATGCTGCTGTTGACGATAGTTCTCACCTGCTGAGTGGAACAGCATTTTTTAAAAAAATATATTGTAAAAAACTAACAACAGTAAATTGCGATTAATACTTACATCGAAAAACCATAGGAGCTTGTTTTCGAATTTAACCTCGACCTGTCTCAAGATGACTCTTTTGCAAACTAATAGTACTTCGTAATTCATTCTAGAGTTTATTCTAATAGTAACAAATAAACTACGTAGTACGTACGTAGTTAGTGGCCATTTCAATATATAAATTCAACCATTTAAATGCACAATCAAATGGTTACTTAAATACATACATAAATATATAAATAACATATTAAAATTGAAATCTAAGAAGATTCTTCAAGACAGTCGCATTATTTATAGACATGCAAACAAGTTACAGCAAAATAAACAAGCACACCAACAACAAAGTTGCTACAAAAATTGCACTTATGACCAATATTTTTCTTTAAATCATGTTTCAAATGGACAGTGGTAAGAAATGCAGTTTTCCAAGATGTTAAAATCTAGGAACTCAGAAACGAAAAAGTGTTATAACAATCCTTCGACCTCGCTATGAATTATTAATTCATTAACACTGTGGAACAAATTCAGGTTAGCTAAAGTTAGGTCGATTCTGAGAGTAAGGGGTGAAAATAGAGGCTAAATTAGAAGACCCGTTTCGTGGCGTTTGTTTATGTTAGTTCGATTTTTTTTTAATCGACCATCGAACTTTGCAGTCAAATGCCGATTTTCAGCATATTGTTTATATGGTTTTTTGGCTATAACTCGTCGACTGATTGATATTTTTTCAATCTGTAAAACCCAAATTATTGCTACACTCAAAATAATAACTCTGTAAAATGATTGCAATCTCAATTCAACAGATATTTAACAGAGTTTTCTGTCAAAATACAGATTTAAAGAAAATAAAATGTATTTTGATGACACAAAAAAACAAAGTTTCATCTGTTGTATTACTTTTAACTTTGTAATATTATTTTACAGATAATTAACAGAGTTTTCTGCTAAAATACAGATTTAAGCGAATTACTCTGTATATTTTATAACTAAAAAACTATGTTTTATCTGTATTTTTACTTATTCTATGTAATCTTAATTTCATAGTTAAAAACAGAGTTCTCTGTTAAAACACAAAAATTTTATATGTATTTTTTTGAGAAAATGTTAAAAAAGTACCAAAAAAAATCTTTTCAAAAATCTTATAAAAATTTTACAAAATAACATGTATTTTAATAAACTTTGCAAATTTACAGAGTTTTTTTTTTGCATAATTTTGGTTGCATCAAATGCATTTTACAAATATATGTAAATTTACAGAGTTTTTCTTTGCTAAATTGGTTTTATTTAACCAATATTTTACTAGAAACTCTGTAAATTAACAGTTTTTTTTGTCAAAATCATTTTACAGAGTTTTATAGTAAAATTACTAAGAAATGTTGCTAGCTGGAAAAGTAGAGACCTGTCCAACAATTAAAATTTTTTATTAAGGGTTTGTGATTGAAGAAGAAAACATTGTATTTCTAAAGATTATTTTTAATGTGGATTTATTCCAGACCATGGTTTCTGTAGCCACCTCTACGTCTTCAGTGGAGAAAATTACATTGGATTTAAATTGTTTGATTTTTTTGTAAGACTGTTTTTTCTATATGTTTTTTCATCAACAGACTTAACTCTGATTGGAATCGAATCCACGTTCATGAAATTTTCCATCAGTTTGCAAAGCAATCACTTTACCATATAGGCCATCGCTCTGCTTGACAAACTAACAGCAGAAGTTGGTTCGTATTTCATTACAGATGTTTTGTGTGTGACGTCAGAAGAAGATTTTTATTTTACACAAACAATATTACGATCCTTAGAAACAACAACATTCCTTAATCTCTCTTTGTCTCGTTTTTTGCACATTACAATTTTAGCACTAAATTATTTGTTCATACACGTTAAAGATGAGTGCTATGGGGCATTCCATGTCATATCGGATACTTTGGAAATTTTTTTTTTAGATTTTCCCAATTTGTTAACAGTTTTTAGTACCTCTTCGAAAACTCCTTCGTGGTAAATTTTCAGATTTTTTTGATGACCCGTTCAAAAGATATCGAATTTTTAAAAATCGGTAGTTTGTTCCTTTACTAAAACTTCTTTTACTCATAACTTCTTCAATAATGGTCCAAATTTAAAATTTTTTTTTTCAAAATTTTTGTTTTTTTACGTACTTTTAAAAAAAAAATTCCAAAAAATTCTTAAAAGCGCTCTAGTATACGATTTTTAAGTTTTAAAATTTAAATCTCATTTTTGATAATGTTTGTACTCTTCGATTTTTTTTGTGTAAAACTTCTATCGATTTTACAAATTTTTTGCTCAGGAGGATCGTGGGATAACGATTATTACTATTTTTTTAAATTTTTTGAAAAAATTTTATTGTAATTTTCCAATCTTAAAATCATTTCTACTGCTCCAATGGTGCGTCATAGAGGGGTCCTTTATAAGACCGACCCCGATTAATTTTTACGTCTTAACATTTCTTTGGAACAAACTAATACCCTATCTCCAATTTCTAAGGGGGCTCCCACACAAAACGACATTTTTAAAATTTGCTTCAACCGCTCTAACTGCCCTAATAGTGCCCTTAGAGCAACAAAATGTATGACCAACCTACAATATTTTTTTAGTCCAAACATTTTCTCTGAACACACCTACCCTCTATCTTTAACTGTTAAGGCGGTCCCCATACAATTCTTTTTATTTTTTGTAAATTTGTTTTATTTAATCAGCTTCTACCGGTCCAATGGTGCGTCCGAGAGGGGTCATTCGTGAGACAGACCCCCATTTATTTTTAACCTACAACATTTTTTTAAAACATACCTACGCTCTATCTCCACTCCCTAAGTAGGCTCCCATACAAATAACAGTTGGAGCAAATTTTATAAAAATGTAATTTTGTATAGGAGCCTACTTAGGGAGTGGAGATAGGGCATAGGTATGTTTTAAAAAAATGTTGTAGGGTAAAAATAAATGGGGGTCAGTCTCACTCATGACCCCTCTCGGACGCACCATTGGACCGGTAGAAGTTGATTAAATAAAACAAATTTACAAAAAATAAAAAAATTTGTATGGGGACCGCCTTAACAATTAGAGATAGAGGGTAGGTGTGTTCAGAGAAAATATTTGGACTAAGGGCACTATTAGGGCAGTTAGAGCGGTTGGAGCAAATTTTAAAAAATCTAAAAAAAAAAAAATTCAAAGTGTCCGATTTGACATGGAATGCCCCATATATATATTTGAGACTACTTGCCCGTAGGGCGACATATATTTTTATATATTTTTGTCAATTCTGTATTTTAGTGTTTTAATCGGCGTATGCCATTTCTGTTTGTTATTATTTTTTAAAAAATTGATTTAGAAAATTCTTTTCACATTTAATTAGGTTTCCCAAAGAGCTTTCATTTGGTATGCCACATGACTATGTTTCTTTGCATAATAAAGGAGATAAACGAAAAAATAATAAAAATATACGTTTCTTCCCCCTCATTTGCCCCCCCCCCCCCCAAATATGAATTTGCGTCCCTTTATTTTTCCTGCTCTACAAAATAAAATTAATTCCATAAAGATCGGTGGGTGACACTTTCCTTGTGTGTGAAATCTATAAATAAAAAAAATGTTAAAGTGTATTTTTCTAACTTGTTTTTGTGTTTTTTTTTTCAGACGAAAATTAAAATGAAACGTAATTTTTATTAAAAAATATTTTATATTATCTGAAATCTGCGGTGTTTTATATTATTTCGTAGTTTTACTAATGTATAACAATTTTGGGTTGAAGTAAAATTTTGTGTGAGAAAACTAATTGTAAGTGCAAACCATAAAATAATGTGAAAGTGTATTTTTGCTACCATGTATACTACAATCACGTAAATAAATTTTTATTACGCGTGACTCCCAAAAAATTGTTATTAAGCAACATTTACATTAATTTTAATTTAAAGTTGCAATTTTCTTTCACTTACCTACTGCTATTCCACATTTAATCAATGAATACTTTCATTCATTTCATAAAAAACTTCATAAAACATTCCAAACAAGGTCTATGAATATTTCCATTTGAATAAGTTTTTCTAAATAATTATATAAAATAAAGCTTCCTTAGGGAAGATTTTTAGAAATGGAGACTTTAATCCTGACGTTCTTTTATCCGGAAATTAATATTACCTTTAACAAAGTTCCTATTTCAGCAATTTACCTCTTTTAGTGAGAACTGCATCATGTTTTCCATAGAAGGACTGATAGACATTCACAGAATGTCTCGTAATGGCCTCATAAAATAAAAAAAAGCACCACTGTGCAGCAACAACATAAAATGCTATAAAAAGAACAACTTGCAATTTCAACCAATTGCATCGTTAGCCTGATTTAAATGCATTCTTAATACATCGTAAAGATGTTCACCACATGTTTAGACATAAATATGTAGTCGCGTTTTTTTTTTCTTTTTTGAGATGATAGTCAATAGATATGAAATCAACTGAAATTGGAAAAAATATATATATTCATGAATACACAATCAATGACTACGTGTTTTGAAACGCCAATTGAAGAGAACCGCTTTTTTACTAAACACTTGCAAGTACCTGAGTGTATTAATCAGTTTTATTTCCATTATATAAAACATGATTTTGATGGTCACTGTTATTTTACTATTTATGAACATTTATGAACTAACAATAAGTTTAACGATATCGATAATTAACTAAATGTATTGGATTAATAAGGATATTTAATTAAATTTTCTCAAAAAATCTGAGACTTTCCATAAATAAAGAATCTGAGACTTTTTCTATAAGAAAAATGTCGCAGAGTCTGAGATTTGTTTCTAACGACAAAAAAGCTCAGAATCTAAAACTTTTCTTTAAAAAAAAATTCTCACAATCTGAAACTTTTTCTATTAGAAAAAAGGTCTCAGAATCTGAGACTTTTTCTATAAGAAACATGTCTCAGAATCTGAGACTTTTTCTATAAGAAAAATGTCTCAGAATCTGAGACTTTTTCTATAAGAAAAATGTCTCAGAATCTGAGACTTTTTCTATAAGAAAAATGTCTCAGAATCTGAGACTTTTTCTATAAGAAAAATGTCTCAGAATCTGAGACTTTTTCTATAAGAAAAATGTCTCAGAATCTGAGACTTTTTCTATAAGAAAAATGTCTCAGAATCTGAGACTTTTTCTATAAGAAAAATGTCTCAGAATCTGAGACTTTTTCTATAAGAAAAATGTCTCAGAATCTGAGACTTTTTCTATAAGAAAAATGTATCAGAATCTGAGACTTTTTCTATAAGAAAAATGTCTCAGAATCTGAGACTTTTTCTATAAGAAAAATCTTTCAGAATCTGAGACTTTTTCTATAAGAAAAATGTCTCAGAATCTGAGACTTTTTCTATAAGAAAAATGTCTCAGAATCTGAGACTTTTTCTATAAGAAATATGTTTCAGAAACTAAGACTTTTTCTAAAACAAAAATATCTCAGAATCAAAGACTTTTTCTGTAAGAAAATTTTCTCAAAATCTGAGATCTTTTCTATAAGAAAAATGTCTCAGAATTTGAGACTTTTTTTATAAGAAAAATGTCTCAGAATCTGTGACTTTTTCTATAAGCAAAATGTCTCAGAATCTGAGACTTTTTCTATAAGAAAAATGTCTCAGAATCTGAGACTTTTTCTATAAGAAAAATGTCTCAGAATCTGAGACTTTTTCTATAAGAAAAATGTCTCAGAATCTGAGACTTTTTCTATAAGAAAAATGTCTCAGAATCTGAGACTTTTTCTATAAGAAAAATGTCTCAGAATCTGAGACTTTTTCTATAAGAAAAATGTCTCAGAATCTGAGACTTTTTCTATAAGAAAAATGTCTCAGAATCTGAGACTTTTTCTATAAGAAAAATGTCTCAGAATCTGAGACTTTTTCTATAAGAAAAATGTCTCAGAATCTGAGACTTTTTCTATAACAAAAATGTCTCAGAATCTGAGACTTTTTCTATAAGAAAAATGTCTCAGAATCTGAGACTTTTTCTATAAGAAAAATGTCTCAGAATCTGAGACTTTTTCTATAAGAAAAATGTCTCAGAATCTGAGACTTTTTCTATAAGAAAAATGTCTCAGAATCTGAGACTTTTTCTATAAGAAAAATGTCTCAGAATCTGAGACTTTTTCTATAAGAAAAATGTCTCAGAATCTGCGACTTTTTCTATAAGAAAAATGTCTCAGAATCTGAGACTTTTTCTATAAGAAAAATGTCTCAGAATCTGAGACTTTTTCTATAAGAAAAATGTCTCAGAATCTGAGACTTTTTCTATAAGAAAAATGTCTCAGAATCTGAGACTTTTTCTATAAGAAAAATGTCTCAGAATCTGAGACTTTTTCTATAAGAAAAATGTCTCAGAATCTGAGACTTTTTCTATAAGAAAAATGTCTCAGAATCTGAGACTTTTTCTATAAGAAAAATGTCTCAGAATCTGAGACTTTTTCTATAAGAAAAATGTCTCAGAATCTGAGACTTTTTCTATAAGAAAAGTGTATCAGAATCTGAGACTTTTTCTATAAGAAAAATGTCTCAGAATCTGAGACTTTTTCTATAAGAAAAATCTTTCAGAATCTGAGACTTTTTCTATAAGAAAAATGTCTCAGAATCTGAGACTTTTTCTATAAGAAAAATGTCTCAGAATCTGAGACTTTTTCTATAAGAAAAATGTCTCAGAATCTGAGACTTTTTCTATAAGAAATATGTTTCAGAAACTAAGACTTTGTCTAAAACAAAAATATCTCAGAATCAAAGACTTTTTCTGTAAGAAAATTTTCTCAAAATCTGAGATCTTTTCTATAAGAAAAATGTCTCAGAATTTGAGACTTTTTTTATAAAAAAAATGTCTCAGAATCTGTGACTTTTTCTATAAGCAAAATGTCTCAGAATCTGAGACTTTTTCTATAAGCAAAATGTCTCAGAATCTGAGACTTTTTCTATAAGAAAAATGTCTCAGAATCTGAGACTTTTTCTATAAGAAAAATGTCTCAGAATCTGAGACTTTTTCTATAAGAAAAATGTCTCAGAATCTGAGGCTTTTTCTATAAGAAAAATGTCTCAGAATCTGAGACTTTTTCTATAAGAAAAATGTCTCAGAATCTGAGACTTTTTCTATAACAAAAATGTCTCAGAATCTGAGACTTTTTCTATAAGAAAAATGTCTCAGAATCTGAGACTTTTTCTATAAGAAAAATGTCTCAGAATCTGAGACTTTTTCTATAAGAAAAATGTCTCAGACTTTTTCTATAAGAAAAATGTCTCAGAATCTGCGACTTTTTCTATAAGAAAAATGTCTCAGAATCTGCGACTTTTTCTATAAGAAAAATGTCTCAGAATCTGAGACTTTTTCTATAAGAAAAATGTCTCAGAATCTGAGACTTTTTCTATAAGAAAAATGTCTCAGAATCTGAGACTTTTTCTATAAGAAAAATGTCTCAGAATCTGAGACTTTTTCTATAAGAAAAATGTCTCAGAATCTGAGACTTTTTCTATAAGAAAAATGTCTCAGAATCTGAGACTTTTTCTATAAGAAAAATGTCTCAGAATCTGAGACTTTTTCTATAAGAAAAATGTCTCAGAATCTGAGACTTTTTCTATAAGAAAAATGTCTCAGAATCTGAGACTTTTTCTATAAGAAAAATGTCTCAGAATCTGAGACTTTTTCTATAAGAAAAATGTCTCAGAATCTGAGACTTTTTCTATAAGAAAAATGTCTCAGAATCTGAGACTTTTTCTATAAGAAAAATGTCTCAGAATCTGAGACTTTTTCTATAAGAAAAATGTCTCAGAATCTGAGACTTTTTCTATACGAAAAATGTCTCAGAATCTGAGACTTTTTCTATAAGAAAAATGTCTCAGAATCTGAGACTTTTTCTATAAGAAAAATGTCTCAGAATCTGAGACTTTTTCTATAAGAAAAATGTCTCAGAATCTGAGACTTTTTCTATAAGAAAAATGTCTCAGAATCTGAGACTTTTTCTATAAGAAAAATGTCTCAGAATCTGAGACTTTTTCTATAAGAAAAATGTCTCAGAATCTGAGACTTTTTCTATAAGAAAAATTTCTTAGAATCTGAGACCTTTTCTATAAGAAAAATGTCTTTTTCTATAAGAAAAATGTCTCAGAATCTGAGACTTTTTCTATAAGAAAAATGTCTCAGAATCTGAGACTTTTTCTATAAGAAAAATGTCTCAGAATCTGAGACTTTTTCTATAAGAAAAATGTCTCAGAATCTGAGACTTTTTCTATAAGAAAATGTCTCAGAATCTGAGACTTTTTCTGTAAGAAAAATGTCTCAGAATCTGAGACTTTTTCTATAAGAAAAATGTCTCAGAATCTGAGACTTTTTCTATAAGAAAAATGTCTCAGAATCTGAGACTTTTTCTATAAGAAAAATGTCTCAGAATCTGAGACTTTTTCTATAAGAAAAATGTCTTAGAATCTGAGACTTTTTCTATAAGAAAAATGTCTTAGAATCTGAGACTTTTTCTATAAGAAAAATGTCTCAGAATCTGAGACTTTTTCTATAAGAAAAATGTCTCAGAATCTGAGACTTTTTCTATAAGAAAAATGTCTCAGAATCTGAGACTTTTTCTATAAGAAAAATGTCTCAGAATCTGAGACTTTTTCTATAAGAAAAATGTCTCAGAATCTGAGACTTTTTCTATAAGAAAAATGTCTCAGAATCTGAGACTTTTTCTATAAGAAAAATGTCTCAGAATCTGAGACTTTTTCTATAAGAAAAATGTCTCAGGATCTGAGACTTTTTCTATAAGAAAAATGTCTCAGAATCTGAGACTTTTTCTATAAGAAAAATGTCTCAGAATCTGAGACTTTTTCTATAAGAAAAATGTCTCAGAATCTGAGACTTTTTCTATAAGAAAAATGTCTCAGAATCTGAGACTTTTTCTATAAGAAAAATGTCTCAGAATCTGAGACTTTTTCTATAAGAAAAATGTCTCAGAATCTGAGACTTTTTCTATAAGAAAAATGTCTCAGAATCTGAGACTTTTCTATAAGAAAAATGTCTCAGAATCTGAGACTTTTTCTATAAGAAAAATGTCTCAGAATCTGAGACTTTTTCTATAAGAAAAATGTCTCAGAATCTGAGACTTTTTCTATAAGAAAAATGTCTCAGAATCTGAGACTTTTTCTATAAGAAAAATGTCTCAGAATCTGAGACTTTTTCTATAAGAAAAATGTCTCAGAATCTGAGACTTTTTCTATAAGAAAAATGTCTCAGAATCTGAGACTTTTTCTATAAGAAAAATTTCTCAGAGTCTGAGACTTTTTCTATAAGAAAAATGCCTTAGAATCTGAGACTTTTCAATAAAAAACATGTTTTAGAATCAGAGACTTTTTCTATAAGAAAAACGTCTCAGAATCTGAGACTTTTTTATAAGAAAATGTTTTAGAATCTGAAACTTTTTCTATAAGAAAAATTTCTCAGAATCTGAGACTTTTTCTATAAAAAAATTTCTCAGAATATGAGACTTTTTCTATTAGAAAAAATTTCTCAGAACCTGAAACCGTTCCTATTAGAAAAAATGTTTCAGAATCTGAGATATTTTTTAACAAGAAAAATGTCTCAGAAATTGAGACTTTTTGTATAAGAAAAATCTGACACTTTTTCTATAAGAAAAATGTCTCAGAATCTAAGACTTTTTTTATAAGAAAATGTCTCAGAATGTGAGTCTTTTTCTATAAGAAAAATGTCTCAGAGTCTGAGACTTTTTTATATGAAAAATGTTTTAGAATCTGAGACTTTTTCTATAAGAAAAATATCTCCGAACTGAGACTTTTTCTAAAAGAAAAATGTCTCAGAATCTGAGACTTTTTCTATGAGAAAAATGTTTTTTGTTGGTCTCCTCTACCAGAATTAATCGTCGGAACCCAGTATTTTTTTTTTTTTTGTGTTGTACTGTGTAATTTGTTTAGGAAATTTTTAATACAAATAAAATTTACTTTTTAGCAAACAAGGCTTCAGTTTTCCATTTTAATTGAAGAACTGTGTTTTGTCAAATTTTACTTGTTTTCGTTTTAATAAAAATTCCATATTAAGAACATTAAACAAAAAAAAATTATATTTTTAGAATTATTTTACATAGCGCCAGTCACTTTACCAATACAGACTGACCAATGAACTATATAAGGGTATACATTGCCATGAATCAACAACTTTAGTTAAATTGCTTCCAATTACAATCTATTGCTCGAAATATGACAACAAATTTTGTGCCAAAGATGATATGTTGATGATAAAATTGAACAATCAATATTATTATTTTTTTCGTGGTGTTTGCACAAAAAAAAATTGTAAAATTTGATCATAATAGAACAAGGTCTCATGGCCAGCATCTCTTAACAAAAGATGTTTGAACACAAACAAAAAATACTCTAAAATCACACAAAAACAATACTCAAACAAGCCATATTAAATCAAAATACATAAAATACAATACCAAATTTTAATATTATATTCCCAAAACGAAACTAAATTATATTCTGCAAATTTCCAAATTAGTTAAAAATTGTTGGATGCAGAGCTATTACTATTATTTGAGTATAAGTAGTGGACGAAATATGTAGTGATGCCATATTAAGAAAGAAAACAAGTAGAAAATTTAAATTTGACTAGGCCCAATCCATTAATACCCTCCACAATGCCATTTTTTAAGTAATAGTAAAATTTGTAAAATTTGCTTTTACGCACGTGATTTAAGGTGAAACCAATCTGAAATTCACGGTTTGGCTCATAACTTTTTATACCCTCCACTCTAGTGATAGAGGGTATATGTAAATTTGTCATTCCGTTTGTAACTCATTAAAATATCGGTCTGGGACCCCATAAAGTATATATATTCATTAGAGTGTCCCTTATTTTGGAAATGTTGGAAATATTGAGACGGTACCCCCTCATTTTTTTCCTTTTGACTAAAAAATAACTCAGCAAAAATTTTACGCCCCTACGACCACGCCTTCCCTACGCGACGGGGCCGTAAAGATCGGGGCCTTAAAAATCATTTTTCCATACAAAGCAAAATTTTTTTTTTTTATTTTAAATTTTTTTGTTATTAATTATAATATTACTTGGTTATCTTATTCACGACAAAAAATTTGATTTTGGTGGGATGAGGCTTTCAGTTTTAAAAAATTTTTCGAAAAAACTAATTTAGAGCTTTTGGGGTCCTACAGTAAAAATTTTTTAAAAAATATTTTTTTTTAGTTTTGACATGCAACCGTTTTAGTTGAATTGTTGCTTTTAATGATATATTTTCATAAAAAAATATTATTCCTATCTGTGACATCTTTATCGTGATCTAAAAAAGGGTAAAAAATGCATTTTTGATGTTTTTCGATACACGATCAAGATGTCACAGATATGAGTAATATTTTTTTATGAATATATATCATTAAAAGCAACATTACAACTAAAACCGTTGCTTGTCAAAACTAAAAAAAAAAATTTTAAAAAATTTTTACTGTAGGACCCCAAAAGCTCTAAATTTTTTTTTTCAAAAATTTGTTAAAACTGAAAGCCTCATCCCACCAAAATCAAATTTTTTGTCGTGAATAAGATAACCAAGTAATATTATAATTAATAACAAAAAAATTTTAAATCAAAAAAAAAATTTTTTTGCTTTGTATGGAAAAATGATTTTTAAGGCCCCGCTCTTTACGGCCCCGTCGCGTAGGGAAGGCGTGGTCGTAGGGGCGTAAAATTTTTGCTGAGTTATTTTTTAGTCAAAAGGAAAAAATGAGGGGGTACCGTCTCAACATTTCCAACATTTCCAAAATAAGGGACACTCTAATATTCATGATCCCCGATCGATTTTAAGACATTCTAGCGATGTCCGTCCGTCCGTCTGTCTGTGAAAATGGTGATCACGGCCAAACTATTACACGGGGATGACATAACATATTCATTGGAAGTTCTCCCGAGAAATTTGGTATTGCATTTGAGCGATATCGGTTCAGCGGTTCAAAAGTTATGAACGAAAATGTAAGGACACCTCAAAAATTTTAATACATTCAACATAACCTAAAAATACAAAATGCTTCAATTCGGCTGCTGGTTGACATATGTAAACATAATTGAACACCAAATGGTATTAAACAAGTACGAACATATTTTTGGACAAAAAAAGAAAAAAATCGCTGATTTTTTTTTCGCGGAATTTTTTTTTTCAAAAAAATTTTTTTTTTCAAAATTAATTTCCTTTTAAATAAAGCTTTTTGAAATAATCTTTTAGAAATTGTGGAGGGTATCACTACATTCGGCAAGGCCGAATTTAACTTTTTTACTTGTTAACCACTTGACCGATTTTGCTAAAATTTAATACCAATCAGACCAGGGGAACGACAAATATTTTGCTAAAATTTAATACCAATCAGACCAGCTAGGGGAACGACAAATATATATGCCAACAGCAGCCTCAGAGCCTTTTTAAAGTTATCGTGTTTTTAATCTTGCAAACCTTGCCGAAATTCACTCTATCGCTTATAACTTTTGAACCACTAGACCGATTTCGCTGAATTGCAATACCAACATGACCTGGTAAAAGACAAACACATATGCCAAATATGCGGTTTTTTTCCTACGTTCAAGATTTTTTTTTTAAATCTTAATTTCTTTCCATTAACACTTGCATAAAGCTTAAGACAATCTTTCATTTATATATAATTTAAGCCAAATCCGATTATCTCAACCCGAGGCACCCTTCGATCAAAGTTTGTGATTTTTAAAAAAATTTCATTAAAATTTTGAATTTTTCTAAAATAAAAAAAAGAAATATCTTGCGATACATTATTTTTGACATTCTTAATACGAATATTAAAAAAATTCTGAAATCGGTTTTCAAGATATCACCTTTTGGAACTTTTCAAAAATTATCCAAAAATGGGCGTTTCTTACTACATTCAAACAATTTTTTAAAAAAATCTCAACATTTTTTTCCAAACGACTGTTTTATAAAGATTGAGATTGAGAAAAACTTTAATTTAATTTGAGCCAAATCAGATCATTTTAACCCATGATATTTTGATATGTACATACTTTTTCACTTTTACCTCATTAAAATCTGAATTTCCGAAAGGAACTTTTCCCGAATGTTTTTTTTTTTTTTTGACTGAAAGTACCACTTTTTTTACTTCTTTAGCCCCTTTAGAATTCCAAAAAATATTTTTTTCTAAATCCTTCATTCGAAATAATAAAAATTACCAAAAGCACACTTTTTTACTGCTTAGAATCAGAATTTCCATAAACCCAACCTTTGTGGATCTATTTTCCGGAAGATAAAACAAACAAGAAAATTATAGTCGGTCAAGACTACCAGTGTTTTCCGGAAAATGGTTCCCAAATCCAAACATGGACCGATTAGATCTATCTTTTGTTAGATCTTTATTAAGTGTAGAAAACACACATAAAAAAAAATAGTGTGAAATTTGCTTCTTTTTGTTGCCAATAGACCGATTTGACTAAATATCGGGCGAAATTTTTATATGCGTCTAATTGTAAGTACAAAAATGGTTCAATTATATTCAGAATTGATAACGCCACCAAAGTTCACGTTTAATACCTACACTAAAAAAAAACTGTAATGTTAGCAAAAAATGCTTGTAAACCTACAAGAAAATTTGCTGATTTTGAACCCACAATTTTTTTGGTAAAGTTAGCAAAAATGTTTTGCCAAAAATTAGTTAACTGAAATTTTTTTTTATTTGATTTTTTCTGTAAGTACAGATCGAGCACGGGCTCTAATTATATTTGTTATAAGGGTTCAAGTTGAAAAAATGCAGAAGAAAAATTGAATTTCTAAAAATTATAGACATTTCTGGTATTTCCTATACCGGTTTCAAACACCCCAGTTAGTGTCATCTTCAGTAGGATTTTAAATGTCGTTTGTCTTGTTAATGAAAACTGTTTTTTATATATGTGAATATTTATAGTTTCTACAGAATAAATTTTGACAGTTTCCAACACTACAATTCTATTTCTAGCAATCTCAATCTCACCTCATACTTTCTTTCAACTTTTTTGTCTCTTACATTATTTCGCAAAGGTTACCAACATGATCTGGAATTGCAGACACAATTGAAGGAATTTGCATTTTCTGTTTCGGAGACGTGCCTAATGGCGACATATTTTGTCAGTAATTTTTTTATTTCAACTTAGTTCATACACATTTGAGGACCCCATTGGGTTCGGACCCGATAGGTACAGACCCCGATGGGCCTAGACCTAGTTGAGTTCCTTAAAAATCGTCATAGTTTTTGATCCAAAATTTGTGTCCGTTTCGCTCTACCTTGCTTAGTTTTTGAGATACGTGATTTTAGGGGACCACCGGGGTTTTAAAAAATACAAAACTCGATAACTTCAAAAATATTACTCGGAGAGCTACAAAAATGCTTTTGGACTTTTTGTTGTGTCGGCAATATTTACCGAGATATGAGCATTTTAAAATTTTCGGGAATGCTAACTTTTTTGGATCCAAAGATAGGACCCAATAGGGTCCACACATGTGAAGAAGACCGGCGATACTATGGCCTCCATTTTGCTCTATCTGGCTTAGTTTCCGAGATAGCATTTATTTTTGCTAATATTAGCAAAAAAGCTTGTAAAAATTTGGTCAACTCAATTTTAAATTTAGCAAAAAAAAATTAGTTCAAATTTTGTTTAAAATTGCTAATGCGCTAAATGAAGTTTACAAGATATTTTTGTTAACATGCTAATCTCAACTAAAAATTTGCTAAAAGTTAGCTAACCAGCATTAGCAAAAAAATTAGTAAATCTACTAATGTATTATTTTGAGTGTAATACGAATATTAGAATCATTTGAGCTAAATTATAAAGGGACGTTTGTATGGGGGCTAGGTCTAAACAGGTTTTTTTTAATTTCAGTAGCCTTCGTCCTTGGGCCAAATGAAGCTTAAGTTTCAAATTTCAATTCAATTGATAATTGCGACCTGTATCATGCTCACAACCCGACCTGTATCATGCTCACAACTTTTACATGGACAGACGGACGGAGGGACATCGCTAAAGTCTCAGAAAGTGATTCTGAGTCGATCAGTATATTTGGGTCTAGGACCAATATTTCGTATATTTACAAAACATCAGCACAAACTCATTATACCTTGTACCACAGAGTGGTGTGGGGTATAAATAAATTTCAATCCTAGTAGTTTTCAGTCCCTTAAATAGTAGTGAAAAAGTCGCTAAGTAATGAGCTTAATAATTCCCTAAGTTTTTTAAGTAAACATTTGATTTTTTTTTTAATTTAAATTAGTAAAATTCAAAATTTAAATTTTCTGGCAACACTTTTGGTCACAGCAATCCATATAAACAAAATAAGTTAACAAGAGCTAAAAAAAAGTATGTTTGACTACAGATTTTATTTAATAATAGTATTTTTTGCCACCATTAATCAATCTAAACAGATTCACTTTTTTTTGTAGTTTCTGGTTAAGCATGAATGGTATGATCCGTATTGTATTTTGAATACTTGTCGGAATGCGTTACAAATGCAAACCAATTGGATTTTGGTTTTCTTTTTTTATTATACTTCAAAAAAGTATTAAATAATGTGCAAAATATTATTCATAAATTATTTTTAAACTTTTATAAGGGCATTTTTTGATTATTATTACTATTTTAATTTTTAGACTTGTAGAAATTTGTATGAGAATTCAAATTTATAACAATAAAAAAAAAATTTCAAATTGATTGTATGATTTAAGCGTTAATCTTTTTTTGCTGACAAACAAAACGAATTGATTTTAAAAATTGAATTAAAAGTTTCAAACATGATTTTGCAAACGTAATTTTTTTAATGTTTTATTTATTTATGTGTTTGTTTTTTTTTTCGTAGCTCTTTTTATGATGTTATTTTATTTATGTACCGCTATTATTTTGTTAAAATTAATAATAAATTATGTTAAACAATGTAATTTAGTTCTCAAGAATATGTTGAGGAAATTATTGAGTCATAAAGAGAAAAACAAAAGACTTAAGAAACAAACTTTTTTGAACTTGGGAAAAAATATTATTGTCTGTTGTTCGATAACACTAGTTTAGAAATAAATAACAATTTTGCGATCCACGACATTGATTTTCCATGTAAAATCTTACGCTGAATCCGAAATTGAGGTCCAAAGTTTTTAAAATATTACAGTTTTCGAGATACTGCTAACTTTTCAAATTTTCAACTTTTAAAAAAAAGTAGTTTTACTTAAAAAAAAAAATATCTCTTGAATAAATCGGTGGATTTTATATTTTTTAGTGCTAATTTAATGCTTAATCAATACATACAACATTTTTAAATCTGATTATTGCCTTAGAAGCTTTTAATCGAGATATGGACAATTTTGTTTCAATTTTACCGAAATTCGAGGAAAATAGGAAATTCTATTTGAAATTTCAGAAATAAAAAAAAAATATTAAAATTTATTTCTCTTTTTAATGATCAAATCTGATCTATTACGAAGAAAATAAGATGTCTTTTAAAAAAATTAGTTGAAAAATGTACAAGTTGCGTGCATTTTAGTAAAATTGCAGAAATTTAGTTTTTATACAAATACTGTTATATTTATGTGTTTTTTAGGATGTTTAGTCGATTAATTCTTGTTCGATTAATGGAAAAATTTTAGATGAACAATTTTTTGATTAATTTAAAATTACTAATTTCGATTAAAGGATTAATCGAAGAATTTATACCGATTAATCGAATAATAATAACACTGTGCAAGTCGCAAAAATTAACAAGTAGAAAAGTTAAATTCGACTTGGCCGAATCTATGAATACCCTCCCCAATGTCCTTTTTAAGTGATAGTAAATTTTCAAACGTGAAAAAAATAACATTTTTGATTAGATATATTTTATTTTGTGTAAAACAACTTTTTTTTAGTAATTAAAAAAAAAATTTACAAAATTTTTTTTTGAGTGTAAAATTTTTTTCGAATGTATTTTTTTTTTATAGTTTTAAAAATATTTTTGAGTTACAAAAATACGTTGTAATATATTTTTGTGACTTACCAATGTTTTTAAAACATGTTTAACGGGTTTGAAGGTGAATTTAAGGTGAAACTAATCTGAAATTCTCGGTGTTGCTAATAACGTTTGTACCACTGCAGTGGTTCAAGTGCACTGGACCGATTTGGCTGAAATTCAATACGAACTAGGATAGGGGAACGACAAAATATATGCCAAGTTATCAGCCTCCTCAAAATTGCGTTTCGAAAGTTTGCGTGTTTTTTATCTCATAAATTCACGAAAAACAGTTGCCGAAATTCAGTCTTTTGCTCATAACTTTCGAACCATTGCACACAGGGCCAGCATGATCCAATTCCGGCCAAAAGTCTTTATCGTTGTTGGATCCGTCTGAAAATGTACTTCTAAAGGAATTCGAGGTCGCTTATTTCAAAATTTAGCTAAAAACCAAAAAAATCAAAATGGCGGATCCAATATGGCGGACAATTTTTTTTTTTAAATTGTCCGATTGAACTCATATTTTGTTTTATGTGGGTCTTGGAGTTACTGAATAAGAATTGTTACTCTGAATTTTGAAAAACAAAATGGGGGACTAAATATGCTTCTTAAAGTTTAAAGAATGGTCCAACTCTGGCCAAAAGTCTTTATCGTTGTTGGATCCGGCTGAAAATGTGCTTCTAAAGTATTTCGGGGTCGCTGATTTCAAAATTTAACTAAAAACGAAAATATAATCAAAATGGCGCATCCAATATGGCGGACAAATTTTTTTAATAATTGTCCGATTTAACTCAAATTTTGTTTTACGGGGGTCTTGGAGTTGCTGAATCTGAATTACTGGCGTGAATTTTGAAAAACAAAATGGCGGACTAAATATGCTTAGTAAAGTTTGTTACAGGTAATTAAAAAACAGTTATATTCCTTTTCTGTGTTGAAGCTAGCTGAAAGTGTGGCCTAGTAAATTTCCGGGTCTGTTATCTTAAAATCGAACTGATAAAATTCAATATGGCGGAAATAATATGGCGGCTAGATTTTTTAACTTTGTCTGATCTAACTAAAAATTAGTTTTAAAAGTATTAAGAGTGTCTGAAGTTAAATCTACGCTCATAATTTTTACATATATTTTTTTTTTTATTTTTGATATAAACATGGAAATGGTGTAAAGGACTTACTTAGTTTCAGAAAAGCTTTTGGAAATGGTGACGACAAATTATTCACTTTTTTTCTTTATTTTGGAAATTCAATAAAAAATGTTTGAATTTAATTTGAAATGGTGTAGCTGATATTTTCCATAATTCTACAAAAAAAAATAGAAATGTAGACATTTTTTTCCTGCACTTTAGGCACTCTCTGAGGATAAAAAAATTATTCAAGTCGTAAAACATTATTTTGGGTTAAATTACTTTTTTAAAAAACAAATCTCGGACTTTAAAAAACTGAAAAAAAAATATTGGTGAAAAAAAAAAATATTGATAAAAAAAAAATTGGTGAAAAAAAAATATTGATGAAAAAAAAAAAATATTGATGAAAAAAAAATATTGATGAAAAAAAATATTGATGAAAAAACAAGTAAGAAAGAAATAGTCGGTCAAGACCGACCATATCATACCCTACACCAGTGTTTCCGGAAAATAGGTCCCAAGTCCAAACATGGACCGATTGGGTCTATCTTTTGATAGATCTTTATTTAGTGTAGAAAACACACACAGATCAAATTTTAGTGAAATTGGTTTATTGTTTTTTTAATAGACCGATTTAACTGAATATCGGTCGAAATTTTTATATGGGTCCAGTTATATTCCGATTTGATAAGGTTACCAAAGTACACGTTTAACACCTAAAAATAAAATTTTTATCAATTTCCATTTTTAGGAATTTTTTGGGAATTATGTGAATATCGGGAGGGTGGTTTGTATGGGGACTACCAGAACACACAAAAAATTATTGGCTAAAAATTTTCAATTAAATTTATTGATCAACAAAATTTAAATGAGTCAATTATTGTTTTGATCAACATTTTTGTTATTTTCTTTAACTATCAATTTATAAATTTTCAACATACCAGATTTTTTTCGCTTCAATTTATTTGAATACAATAATTCAAAAATATATTTTATACTAAGGTTTTACTTTTTTTATTGTCGGCAACATATTGGAAAGCCAAAAATATGAATTTCTTCATAATTTTTCCATAAGCTTGAAATTCATTTGTTAAATCAGTCATTATTTTAATTGACTTTAAATAAAAAATTGACAAAATTTTTAATCAAAATCGAAAAAAAGATTAATTCAAATAAAAATCAATTAATCACCTACAATTTGATGATTGATGTAACAATTTTCTTTATCGGAGGAGTTTCATTTAAAAAATTAATTGAATTCAAGTTTTTGTTGATTGACCCGATTCCTTTGAAATTTGGAATGATGATTTGTGCATAAAAAATTTGATTACCTGTTAAGTTTCAAAACGATATCTATTAAAATACAGTTATTAGAGTCAGTTATTAGTCATTTAAGACTAATCCAAAGGGGGCGTTTGTATGGGGGCTAGGTCTTAACATGTACCGATTATTTTAATAGGCTTCGTCCTTGGCCAAAAAATGCTTAAGTTTCAAATTTCAAGTCAATTGATTGAAAATTGTAACGTTCTTTAACCGATAGATGGACAGACGGGCGGACGGACAACGTTAAATCGACTCAAAAAAAAATTCTGAGTCGATCGGTATACTTGAAGGTAGGTCTAGGACCAATATTTTGGGTAGTTATAAACATCAGCAGAAACTCATTATACCCTGTACCACTGAGTGGTGTAGGGTATAAAAATATTGATGAAAAATAATTTTGTTCACCAGCTGGTGAATATATTTTTTATTCACCAAGAATTATTATCCAAGTTACAAACCCAAGTTACTAAAATTTTTGCTTTTAAGAAAATTAAAGCAGTAATTCTTATTTTCTTTTTTGTCAGTCGTTAGCTGATGTAGTCAAACTGAGGTGGCGTCCTGCAACAATTTTAAAATTATACACCAGCCTAAAAACATTATCATGTTAAAAAAAAATTGTCACAAAAATTTGAAATTTTGATTTTGACCTCTTGCCAAAGAAAAGCAGTTAGCCAGAGTATTGCAATATTCTACATAAATAATATTGAACATTCCTAGACTTTAAATACATCAACAGAATTTGGATGCAGCGAAATGGACTTTTGGCCAAAAAACGGAGATCCTGCCCCACTGTGTTTTTGAGATATTCATTGTTAAAAATTCAAAAAACCAATAATTTCGTACTTTTGGGGGGGGGGGGGTGGGTCTACTGTGATGTTGTTTCCAACAAATAGGACTTGATTCCAAACTTTTCTAGCATGCTCCGTTTTCGAGGTAATCGCGATCGAGATTTTCGAGTGGAAAAATTTTCAAATGCGAATATCTCGAAAACGGAACATGGTAGAAAAATTTATATTGCAGTTTTCGAATTAGGAGGTCCTATTTATGGAAGAAACTGTAACAGTGGACCACCAAAAGTGCGAAATTGTTTTTTTGACTTTTTAATAGCGAATATCTCAAAAACTGTACGTGCTAGAAAAAATTGGATGGCAGATTTGGATTTAGGAGACCAACATCTATAAGAATTGGTTGAAAATTTCACTAGGAGGATTTTGTTATCGAACGGTGTAATTGTTTACAAATAACTTGAAAACAGGATCAACTACGATTTTCGTGTTAACGATTTTTAAAGTTAAAAATAAAGAGAAGTGAAATTTAAACACAACCTAAACTTCTCTTAATGAAGGGTGTGATCATTTTAATTAATTAACAACATTAGTGTTTCCTTAATTTCTTTTAGAGTTTTTTAGTGTTCGTTTCCTAAATCTTTTGTTTGCACTCGTAATTAAATATTTGTTTTGTTAATCGTTTAACAAAATATTGTCAAGAAAAATATGAAACTATTAAATTATTCAATTGAATTACATCAATTTATTTCAATTTATTTCAATTTATTTATTTCCGTTTTCCAATAAATATACTAAATTAAACTAGCATTCATAAATACATATTAAAAAAGTTTTTTTTTTAATTTCTCCTCCAATCACACCTGCTGTTATATTTTAATTATAACAAATAACTACAATAATTAATTCTTTAAAAAAAAGTTACTAACACAATTATATATATGTTTTTAAACAACCCAGACAGAAAAATGCAATCGGAATAACGTCAGAATAGAGTTGGCGCAGGGCATTCCAACACCAAAGTGAGATCCTATTTACAAAATTTATGGTGTTACTATAACATTGAAATGATAACGCCAAAAAACAATCGCCTGACTTTTGTTTCCGACGTCGTCACAACACCAAAAAATCAAATTTACTGGATTAAAATTACATTGTAATAATAAGTTTATGACCTTAGGATGGTGTTTAAAGACAACACTGGATAACGTACGTAACCGTTATTTCGACATATTTTTGGCGCTATTATGGGGTGTTTTATAATAGAAATGCAGTATATAAAAATAATTTTAAATAAATAGAAATTTTTCAACATAATTTTTTTTTTTTAATATCCGGTCGCAACAAAAATTCGACTTTTCTAAAAATTCGACTGACAATTTTCGAAAATTCGACTTTTTCCAACCTGTAAAAAGCCGATATTTTTGTAAGTTAAAATTTTAGTAGTAATATTTTTATCAAGATTCTGTACCCAAAATAAGTAAAAATAAATCGAAAATTTTTGATTTATAGAACCGAATTAACAGTAACAGTATTTTGATAATCGGAAATATTGGTGAAGTCTGTATTTCGATAACGAAAATAACAAGAGCGTTAAATGCGGCTGTTTAATACCCTCCAACATGCAAACAAATTTCAGGGGCGTTTTCTTTTTTTTTGGGGGGGGTCGTTAATGGTAATTGAGGTTAAACCTATATTTCCTTCCGAAATTATATTTGGACTATAACTTTTTAACGGATTGTGATAAATATGTGATTTTTTGTTCCATTTTCTCCGTTTTTAATTCCCCTTCATTACAGGTGTTAAAAACACATTTTTTTCTAAAAAATCATCGATTTTTTCCGCGCTTTATTGCCACTATTTGGAACAGTCTGGAAGCTTGCGAAAAATGACGTATCAGTAGTTTTTGCTGTAGAATCGATAAAAATCGATAAAATTTGCAAGAGGTAAAACCGTTTTTGCTCCGCACCAAAAAGGGGTTAAAATCCGGGGTTTTAACCGCGGAAGGCACGGGAAGAAGTTGGAATTTTACAAAAAAAAAAAACTATGCCGTTATTTTTATTGATGCATAAATAAGCCTTCTAAAAAGTAATGATATCAAAAAATCTTAACTTCTAAAGTTTACTCTAGTAATTATATCATTAAAAAATACTGTAGATAGCTCAATTTTTTATTGGAAAAAATCATTGTTTCATATACCGCATGGTATTTTTGCAAAAAAATCAGTCTAAAAATATTTTTTTTTTTAATTAATACCATCGATGACGCCTATTTGAGGGAAAATTTTGGCATCAAAAACTCATTTTCTTAAAATAAGCAGATAGCTCAAATTGAATATAGTTTAACGATATAAGGAAATAATTAAATAAAATAAAGTCAGAAATTTTGTAAAAGTTTACCCTAGTAACCTTTTCGGATCATAATTTTAAACTATTATGTAACGTTGGTTCTTTTAAAATCCAATGTTGTAATGTTATTGAATTTTTTGTTTCCAAGGTATTGAATTTTTAAAGACGTATTTTTGTACATCCAATGTTATAATGGTATTGTATTTTTAGAAGAGTCGTAATTTCTGTCTGGGAATAGATCATTGATTTTGTTGTTATTGCTAAATACTTAAGTGTTTGTTTTAGTTAAATAAAACAAAAATGTTTGAATTCAATGAATATTTAATAAATTAATTTAATTGTTTAGTGGAATCTTGTACATAATAAAGAAAATGTTTGATTTTATTAAATATTACACGTTAACATTGATGTATATGTACAATGTACAGTAGAGCGACATTTTTTTCTTCAACTTTTAATTGTCAAGGAAAAGAATTTTGAGATTTTTTTTTTTAATTTCTTTAATAGAAAAAAATTTAATTTTTGCTAATTTCAAAAAGCGATATCTCGAAATCCGTTTGACCGATTTTAAAATTCAAAATTAATAAATATTATGTAGCGCAAGAAATATTTTCCTGCAAACTTTTTTTTTTTAATGTTCGAATATCCCAAACTTTGATCGCCATGCGCCACAGGTAAATTTAATCTGATTGGCTTCAAATTTGTACCACATTAGTTTTAGACCAAAAAGAATAAAAATTTTCCTGCACGTTCAAAATCGTAAGAAAAACTTTTTTCCCATACAAAAAAATGTCAGTCTAATTATTTGTTAGCAACATATTATTGGTATGAGAATTTCAAAATATTTATGAGAACACTGGTATTTTTTTGCTGTTCGACAATTAAAACAATACATAAATGATTTAACTCAATTAATTATTAGACAATAATCCGACAATGTGATTACAAATAATCAATTTTAATTAAATAAATACAAGTGTATAATGATTTTAAACAGTTAATAGCTATAAATAGAACAGAGATGTTTTGTGGAGGAGAATAATTTACACTGAAAAAAAAAGCTTCGTGAAAATAATGAAAAATGACATAATCTTAATGAAAAATGACTCACGTTTTCAACCGAAGACAAGTTTCATTTGATCAATGAAACTGGTGTCATTAAAGTTCTATTTAATGAAAACTTACATTGAAATAATGAAAATATTCGTAGAACTTGTTTAAAAAGTTTAATGAAGTTTTTCATTGAATGTATGAAAATATGCATTGATTAAATGTGGAATAGCAGTAGGTAATACCATATTCGCATTCATTTAAACTAATTTAATTTTTCGTTTTCCCCATGCAATTCATCTGTCAAAAATAAAAGCCGTCTAAATTTGACATTTAAATTGTATGGGGAAAACGAAAAATTAAACTAGTTTAAATGAATGCGAATATGGTATTAGTAAGAAAAACTTCAACACAAAATTGAAATTAATGAAAATTTATAACACGTGTAACCGTCACTGAAGCTATTTAATTTACGTGATCACAAGGTAGAAAAACACTTTCCCATTTAGTCAAGTTTAAGTCCACCGCTCCATTTGCAACTTTTAAGTAGCATCCACTCCCTTGTGGGCGTTTGCCCACGACTAAAGTGGTACCACTGGACTCAGGATGATGTTCTTAGCCGATGAACAAAGTTTCTTCCGATTTAAAGGGGTGGAGAAAAACTTGTCTGAAGCCACAAAAAAAAAACACAAAATAAACAACACACTATAATTTTTATTTTTTTATTTTATTTATATTTCACTCAGCTTTCTCACACTATATTCTTAAATTTTATTACATAAGTAAAGCCACGAAATAATATAAATTAGTTAGATTTTTAGTAAACATATAATTAATCAGTAACATTTTATTTTAAGTTTCGTGAAATAAGTCTTAAAAAAATTTTCTTCGTGCTGTTCTGATCAGCTGTTTTTTATTTATATCATTTTTCGCGTCAAAAACAGACTTAGTGTATCTTCACAATACAGCTGCAAGCTGCAGACCGCAAAATTTTCCCGAGTAATTTGTTGTTTGCTGTATGAAAATTTTTGCTGTCTGCTGCTTTCTGCTGTATTGTAAAGAGACACTAAACAGACTCGCCAGGCGTCAAAAAACAACAAGTTTTATAAACAAAATTTAATGACATTTTTTAATGAAATTATGAAATCTAATGAATCAAATTTTATGAAATTTGTTTCCAATATGCATGATATTTAATTAAGCTTATGAATTCCTTCATTGGTTAAATGAAAACCAAATAATGAATCCATTTCATTTATATCACGAAGGTTTTTTTTTCAGTGTATACAACAAGAAATTGTGTGTTTCTAATTGAGTTACATTTAAATTAGTGCCCCCCATTTCCCGGTTCTCGGTATTCCCGGGAATACCGGTATTTCCGGTTCTGGAATCGGTTTCCCGGTTCTAGATATATTCCCGGGAATACCGGTATTCCCGGTTCTGATCCTGGTACCGGTTCTCAAAAAACAAAAAAATACTATACCATAAAATATTTAAATTACACCATTTAATCAGTATTTCAGAAATATTTAGTTGTGTTTGTAAAATTATTTAAAAATCATGTTACTATTTTCTTCCTAAATTCATAAAAAAATGGAAATGGTGTTTTTCACATGTTTTGTATTTTTTTTGGTAAAAGCGAAGAAAAAATTTTAAACATACAAAATTTTACAAAATATGCTTACCGGTAGTGCCGGGAATACCGGTATTCCCGGGAATACCGGGAATAATTTAAGAACCGGGAAACCGGTACCATTTCCCGGTAATACCGAGAACCGGGAATACCGCTATTCCCGGTACTACGGTACCAAGGACCATAGAGTAATATAGGATACCCGAACTTTCAAGTTTGTGGGAATCACTATGGCAACTCGTCCAACTCGTCCAACTCGTCCAACTTATCGGGCCATGGTGGACTGTCCACGAAGGCACTAAAAATTAACCTTAGAATAGGCAAATCAAAATAAATCGAAATTTGGCAAACATTTAACAAAATTTTCGATTTAAATTTTGAAAAAATGGGAAAAATTAAGAAAAATTTCAAAAAAATTATTAAAAGTATAAAAAACAACAAAAAATTAATATTGAAGAAAAAAAAAATAAAAACAAAAAAAAAATAAAATAATATATAATATTAAAGAAAATAAAAAAATCACGAGAAAAAAATTAAAAAAAAAAAGAAAATTTTTTTTTTAATTTAATTTTTTTTTTTTAATTAATGTAAATGGTAATAAATGTTAATTTTCTTAGCATACTTTTAGGCATTATTAATTAAAGTTGTTTTTTGTTGTTGTTTCAAATACATGTTAATAAAAAAAGTATGCCGCAGTTTTTGACAAGTATACTTTAGACTAGTAGGTAGGTGGTACACCTTGCAATCAGTTGTTCTCAGGTTCGAATCCCATGAGTGCAAGGTTATTTTTTTTTTTTAATTTGTTTATTTTTTTTTTGTTTTTTTTATATTTTTTTTTTATTATTTTTTGCATTTTTTTTTTATAATGTTCTTTTTTTAAAATGTTTGTTTTATTTTTTTTAATGTTTTTTTTAATGTTTTATTTTATTTATTTATTTTTTTCTTAAAAGTAAATTAATAGTAATTAAGCATAGTATTTTTTAGCATAGTGTTTTAAAAGTATACTTTAGACGAGTAGGTAGGTGGTACACCCTGCAATTTGTTGGTCCCAGGTTCAAATCCCATGAGTGTCATTTTTTTTTTGTTTTCTTTAAATTTTTTTTTTTTTTTTTTAATTTTTTTCTCTTAATTTTCTTTTTTTTTAATTTTTTTTTTTTTACTTTAATTTTTTAAATTTGTTTTTTTTTTCTTTAAATTTTCTTTTTTTTTTTTTAATTTTTTTCTCGTGATTTTTTTATTTTCTTTAATATTATATATTATTTTATTTTTTTTTTTGTTTTTATTTTTTTTTTCTTCAATATTAATTTTTTGTTGTTTTTTATACTTTTAATAATTTTTTGGAAATTTTTCTTAATTTTTCCCATTTTTTCAAAATTTAAATCGAAAATTTTGTTAAATGTTTGCCAAATTTCGATTTATTTTGATTTGCCTATTCTAAGGTTAATTTTTAGTGCCTTCGTGGACAGTCCACCATGGCCCGATAAGTTGGACGAGTTGGACGAGTTGCCATAGTGATTCCCACAAACTTGAAAGTTCGGGTATCCTATATTACTCTATGGTCCTTGTTATAGCCCTTTATTGCCCAGTATTGTTTGTTTTGACTTTTTATACAGCCGTTTTATTGGAAATAATTTTATTTGTTTAAATTTTTTACAAAATTTTATACAAAACAATCTTGTCAAAAGACGATTTACCCGAAATGAAAAAAAATCTTTTAGTAATTCAAGAAGTAAGAATATATTTGCATGTGCTTAATCATTCTTTAGAATTTTTCAGATAGTTTTGAACACTACTTAATTTTTCTAAAATTTGTAAAATTTTTTAGTTTATCGAAACTCTTAAGTTTATCGAAACTCTTAAGTTTTTTGAAACTCTTTTTTTTTCAATATTCAGATTTTTTAATTTTTTTTTTATTTGTTTCATAAATTTTTATGAATGTTTTTTATTTGCTGTATTTTTTAAAGTTTTCTGCATTTTTGAATAATTTTTCTAATTTTTTTCCGATTTTACGAATTTATCGAATTTTTCATAGTTTTTCTTAAACTGTTTCAAATTTTTACAGTTTTCTGATTTTTTCCAAATTTTCTAAAATTTTTCTAAGTTTTCTACACCGAAAAAATACATGCAATATTTTACGAAATAAACTTTCGTAGCAATTTGTTTCGTAAAATACATGAAAGTTTCGTTTATTTTACGAAAATAAGTTTAGAAAGCATTTTTGAAAATTTACGAAATTAAGAAAATCCTTCGTAACATTTTATTTTGTAGAGTACACGAAAGTTTCGTTTATTTCACGAATATTTTTTTTTTAATTTATGAAATAAATTTTAAAATTAAACGAAATTACGAAAAATTTTTTTCTTTATGTAGAATATAAAAATAAATATTTTAAGTATTTTTATTCTGGCTCAAGGTCATTATTTTCTTTACTAATTAAAACCATGATATTCTCATAGCATAATTTTCAAGAAAATTATTTTCTGTTTTAAATTTATTTGTGTTGGTCATTTTTGCAAGACTTAATCGACACGTGTTTCGGAATTTGTCAGATTCCATTGTCAAGATTATTTAGCAAATATAAAAACCCTATACTAAATTAGTAAAGGGGATTTACAAGACAAATCGCTAGTGATCAAACTAAAATATTAAAACCTATTCGACTCTACTCTCGTTGAGAATTAGAAGAAGAAAAATGCATCATATTAGTATGATCGCGATAGTCAAACAACACAACACAAAAAAAAAACAGAAAATAATTTTCTTGAAAATTATGCTATGAGAATATCATGGTTTTAATTAGTAAAGAAAATAATGACCTTGAGCCAGAATAAAAATACTTAAAATATTATATTTTAAAGGTCGAATAAAACAATTTTTATTTTTTAATAAAAATTAATCAGAATTTAACCAAAATGGTTGGCACGCCATGGTGAACAAACCTAATATGGTATTACACCCGCAAATACAACGTTTGCAAAAACAAATAACATTAGTATTGTCCAATGGATAATCGTATGTAAATTCTGTTTTTAATATTTTTTGTGTTGTGTTGTTTGACTATCGCGATCATACTAATATGATGCATTTTTCTTCTTCTAATTCTCAACGAGAGTAGAGCCGAATAGGTTTTAATATTTTAGTTTGATCACTAGCGATTTGTCTTGTAAATCCCCTTTACTAATTTAGTATAGGGTTTTTATATTTGCTAAATAATCTTGACAATGGAATCTGACAAATTCCGAAACACGTGTCGATTAAGTCTTGCAAAAATGACCAACACAAATAAATTTAAAACAGAAAATAATTTTCTTGAAAATTATGCTATGAGAATATCATGGTTTTAATTAGTAAAGAAAATAATGACCTTGAGCCAGAATAAAAATACTTAAAATATTATATTTTAAAGGTCGAATAAAACAATTTTTATTTTTTAATAAAAATTAATCAGAATATAAAAATAAAACAAAAATTGGAACATAAATCGAAAGTAATGGGAGTTAGATGGTAAATAAATGGTTAAGGTCAAACTTAAACAGTGTTTATCTATATATATAAAGTAGTGGCGTGACTGACTGACATTTTAATCACACATTATCCCACAGCCTAAACCACTCAAGCTAGGGTCTTGAAATTTGGACCTCCCGGAATACATATCCACTAAGGCTGGGATTTTGGAAATGTTGATTTAAAGGGCTAAAATTGAAGGGGAAAAAAGGGGTAAAAGCGAGTACTTTGGTACTTTTTATATTTTCTTAAATAATTTGTTATTTGTAAATCGTTTCTATTTTTGCTAAATAATCTTGACAATGGAATCTGACAAATTCCGAAACACGTGTCGATTAAGTCTTGCAAAAATGACCAGCATAAATAAATTTAAAACAGAAAAATAATTTTCTTTTAAATTATGCTATGAGAATATTATGGTTTTAATTAGTAAAGATAATAATGAACTCGAGCCAGAATAAATATCCTCAAAATATTTTCTTAAATTTTTTGTTTTTTTTTGGTCCTATTATATTGAAATTTGGAATGAAAGATCCTCTAACGGAAAAACATTCCCGAAAAAATTACTTTTTGGAAATTGGGTTCCTAATCTATTTATATATATCGTCCATTCCACCAGACATTTGGTGATTTTAAGCATTTTTTGACCGAGAATCTTTCGATCTTTGTTATATTTTTTTCATACAGATATTCTATGAAGCCAATTTCAAATTTCAACCATCAGATCGAAAATATTTGAAAAACTCGCGATTTTACTCACGATTTTCGTTTTTAAAAAAGTCAAAAAAATTCAAAATCTGTGTAACTTTGAGCAGCAGTATTTTCTAAATTACTTATCACATTTTAACAATCTATATCGCTGACGAATGGTATGTAATAGTGCGTTCCAACACCGAAAAACACCGACACAAAGACTGCCATTTTGATAACGCCGCAAAGTATGTTTATGCCGCCGACATTGTTAATTGTAAACGCCGTCACTGTCCTTGTTAATCATACTTACTTACTTAATCATAAGGGGTGCACTTTAGGAAGGTAGTTTTGACTATTTTTTTCACTTAAAGACCGCAAAAATTTTGGTTTTTCAAAAATGCATTTTAAATGCAAATGTAGTTTTGAAGTGCATTTTTCAAATCTTTTACCCCTTTGATCTTTTTTAATTATCATATTTGAAAAGTTTACAATTTTTACTACAAAATAATGTCATCTTAATAATGGACCCACTGTATGTGCTATTTTTAAAAAAAAATTAAAAATTTTCCTAAAACAAATTTAAATATTAGTGGTATTCATTTAACCGTATAAACACCTCGTATACCGTGTATATCTGGTTAGTTTACACAATTATTGTCAAAAATATTTTACGAGGCCTGATATATTTGTACACATATTTTGGTGCGTAAACTTGTATCGTATAATTATACAGGTTTAGGATTGCCAATGTTCAAATAATTTTGATATTTTTTTGCTATTTTTTGTTTTTTTACAGTTTGGCAATCTTGTTAAAAATGACAAATATTAAAAAAATAATATAAAGAAATATTTTTGTTTGCAGTAAATTTATTAATTAGTTTAGAATTTATTAATTATTTGAAATTTAGTTTTTTTGTGGTATTGTAAATTTTCCAAATACAAAAAATATTTTTTTTTTGTTTTGACAATTGTGTAAGTAATACTAGGTAAACAAAAAGGGCATTCATAAAAACCACCTCGTATAATTATACAAATACGAGTCGCGTATAAATATACGGTTAAATGAATACCACTATTTTAAATTAAATTAAAAAAATATGAAATAACATGATTTTTTAAAAAAATTTAAAAAAATAGCACACACAGTGGGTCCATTATTAGGAGGGCATGAATTTGTAGTACACTCAAAGAATTATGTAGGTAAATTCCAGTGAATATTCACTTAAAACAAATGAAATTTTATTTAAAAATCATTCCACTGTTTTTTCATTTAAAATAAAAACACATTACAGTCAATTTTAAATGTTAATTTAATGACTAACCAAAACATTAAAAAACTACTGAATATTCACTTATTTTGTATTGAAAAACAGTAAAACTATAGAAGAAATATTTTACTGCCGAAATTAAATGTAACCGAAAATTTGTTTTTAATACAGTAAATTATTTTTTTTAAACTACAGAAACAGTAAAAAAATGAAATCCTTTATAAAATAAGTGATTTTTCTTTTAAAATGACTTTACTGATTACTTTTTAAAATAACCTACAAATAGTTAATGACATAATTTTCTTAGTGTAGGGCAGTTGTGGGGCTTTTTGAGGATTTTAACCTCTTTACGCCCAATTTTGACCCCGATGAGGAGCCATATGGCCCCACCCCACCGCCCTTATTTTTTGTCTCATGCTTTCTTTTTCGAACCTTTCAAAATTAGAGGGTGTCCCTGATTGAAATCGAAAACTGGTGAGCTATCCCACGCCTAATAGTGCAAATTGAAGAACCGTTTTTTGTGTTCCAAGGTTAAAAAAAATATTTTTTCATAGATATCCCACTCTCATCCCACTAAGCGACCCCAAACCTCTTAAAGGAAATCACCTAAGCTTTCTTTTGAATCAAAAAAAATGGGCCCAATTTGAGGAAAAAGTCTAAAAAGTTTTGGATTTTTAAGAAAAAAAATCAACATTTTTTTTTTTATTTTTTTTATAATTTTTTTCGAAAGACTGAAGAAATAGCTATCTAAACTATTTGGGACACATTTTGCTAAAAACAATAGGTAAGAAGTTACATGGATGAGAATAAACACCTCTTTGGCCAAAATGTCAAATTTCGACCCCCTCTAACTAAGAGAGTCCTTTACCGATCTCGTTGAAAAATTGTGTCTGAACTACACTCAAAAAAATACGTTAGTAGATTTACTAATTTTTTTTGCTAATGCTAGTTAGCTAACTTTTAGCAAATTTTTAGTTGAGATTAGCATGTTAGTAAAAAATTCTTGTAAACTTCATTTAGCACATTAGTAATTTTAAACAAACTTTGAACTAATTTCTTTTGCTAAGATTTGAAATTGAGTTGACAACATTTTTACAAGATTTTTTGCTAATATTAGCAAAATAAATGGTAATTTTTTTTTTTTTTTTCAGAAACTTTAAATGGCGCTATCTCGGAAACTAAGCCAGATAGAGCAAAATGGAGGCCATTTTTGGTTCTCGAGCTCTCCATAGTCCTCTTCACATGTGTGGACCCTAATGCGCCCTAACTTTGGATCCAAAAAAGTTAGCATTCCCGAAAATTTTAAAATCCTCATATCTCGGTAAATATTGCCGACACAACAAAAAGTCCAAAAGCATTTTTGTAGCTCTCAAGACGTAGAACAAGACCGCAAAATAGTCAAAAGCTCTCCGGGTAATATTGATAGTTATTTTGAAGTTATCGAGTTTTTTAATTCTCAAGACCCCAGTGGTCCCCTATAATCACGTGTCTCAAAAACTAAGCAAGGTAGAGCGAAACGGACACAAATTTTGGATCAAAAACTATGATGATTTTTAAGGAACCCAACTAGGTCTAGGCCCATCGGGGTCTGGACCTATCGGGTCCGAACCCAATGGGGTCCTCAGATGTGTATGAACTAAGTTCAAAAAAAAAAAAATTTTTTGTTAACTAATTATTGGCAAAACATTTTTGCTAACTTTAGCAAAAAAATTGTGGGTTCAAAATCAGCAAATTTTCTTGTAGGTTTACAAGCTTTTTTTGCTAACATTACAGTTTTTTTTTTTTGAGTGTACTATCCATTAGGACTAACCTTGGTGCAAATTTCATCCCGATCGGAAGATATCGGTTTCGAAAGTTGTGTCAGTTGACACGAAACCCCCCCCCATACATTTTTTTAATTTGTATTTGTTTTAAGTTTTTCTGATTTTCGAATTGTCAATTTTTTTAGATTTTTTCTTATTTTTTTTTAGTTTTTTTTCTTAATATTTATGAGATCATAATGATTAGTCAAGAAATGTGACCTCGAGCTGGAGTAATCATTCTCAAAAGAATTTATAGATCGAGTAAAAACATTTTTTTTTTAATTTAAAAATTAAAACAGAATATTTACGAAATGTTCACAATTTTATAATGTTTTTTCGAATGTTTTAAGATTTTCTGTTTTTTTTAAATTTTACTTATTGTTAGTTACTGAAGAATTGTATTAAAATATTCGTATTTTTCTAATTGTTTCTTTACTTTACTGCATTATTCTGAGTTTCTTTTTTTTTTAATTCAGAAAAAAATTATGGAAATTTAGAATATTCAAGAAATACAAGAACAGTCAGAAAAACTTTGAAAAGTTTAGAAAATTTAAAAGGAAAAAAAATTAAAAATAAATAACTTTGAAAAATTCAGTTCACTATTTAGTATTAAGCAAAATAATCACAGATATTTACAACCGAACGTATAAATCCAAAATAACTTCTACATTCAAATAAAATTACCGATTTATCACACGGCTGCATTTGAGTTAATCACAAACGCCATTCCTTTTTATATCAGCATAAAATTGAAATCTATCACTGCACTAGCTAACGTAAGATACATTCCAAATATGTTAAACTGTCGTTTTAAATAAAATTCAAATATTTTATTTTTCCAACACTTTCAAAGTCGCCAAGAAGATGACCATTTGTTTTGTTACAGAAAAAAAAATATAATAAAAAAACCAACAAACAGCAAACAAAAAACCATGTTGTCTTTGCAGTTGACAGTTGAAGGTTAGCATCATTATAATTTGCCTTTAAAACGATCAAATCGATCGTTACAGAATTTGTTGGCTACACTGTTTTTCTTATATATTATTTTAAAAAACAGATGAACCACTTTTAATAGTTTTGTTGTTAAAGATTTTTTTTTTAATATGCCCGCTTGATGTTAAAACAAAATATTAAGAACAGAGCGGCGACTACACACAAAAAAAATTACTGGCTAAAAATTTTTAATAAAATCTATTGATTAATAAAATTTTAATGAAATAATCATTGATTTGATTAAGTCGATAAAGTCTTTGCAAAAATTAACAACACAAATAAATTTAAAATGGAATAACAATTTTCTTGAAAATTATTCTATGAGAATATCATAGTTTTAATTAGTAAATGAAATAATGACCTCGAGCTAGTATAACCCCACTCAAAATATAATATTTTAAAGGTCGATTAAAAACAATTTTTATTTTTTAATAGAAATTAATCAGAATTTTAATAAAAATTATTTATTATTCGACAGATTATTTTTGAGAAAGATTATTCCAGCTCGAGGTCACGTTTCTTTACTTATTATTACAATGATATTGTCAAAGTAGCACTTTTTCAGAAACTATATATAAAGTTTGTTTGTTTTAAAATAATTGGTACGGTCATTTTGCAAGACTTTCTCGACACGTGTTTCGGAATTTGTCAAATTCCATTGTCAGGAGTATTTAGCACATTGACAATCGTTATTGGCAACAGACATAATGAGACATAAATAGACATAATAAGAATTTATGTACTAAATACAACATCGTTTTTGACAACATATTGAAAAGCATTTCTTTATAACTTTGTCATTTGTTAAATCAATCATTATTTTAATTGACTTCAAATTGAAAATTAATGAAATTTGTGATCAAAATCGAAAAACGTTTGATTAAAGAAATTTTATTCAATTAATCACAATTAATCACAATCAGCATCGCAGGAGTTTCAATCAAAAAATTGATTGAAACCACGTTTTTCGTAATTAAAATTCATTTTAAATTCTTTCTGTGTACAACGATGTTTTCAATAATGATTGCTGGCTAAATGATTACAATATTTTTTTAGTTTCAGTTTTTTTTCTCGTTTCGAACTCTAAAACTCGATGCTTTTGTTGTGTATTGATGATCTAAATAAATTATAAACAATGTGTGACTTGTGACATTAATACAATGATTAAATGTTGAAAATTTTAATTGTTAAATAAATGCAAGGATGCAAAAAAAAAATAAAAATAACAATAACACAAAGTTGAAAACAGAAGCATGTTCGCCGTAAGATGCCAAAAGACAAGACAACCATAAGAGTTGGAAAAAAAAATAGCAACAGGTGATTAATGTAAAAATTTAAATTTCATGGAATATCAATTGACATAATGATGGAGTAGTGTATTTTATAGCGAATATACTATAAAATCGAAAGGAATACCATGTATATTATAGATTCATTGGCAAAAACAACTTTGACCTCTTCTTAGAGAATATTATGGTTGAGGGGATAAAATGATTTCGTAACAATGTTAAGATTTAGACAAAATTTTTGGGAAACATTATGGCAAAGTTATTGCAACTAAAAGCAAATGAAAGTTGACATTTTCCATAAAAAACCCACAAGCTTTTTTTTAGTTTAGTGCTAGATTTTTTTTTACATTCATGTGAATTTGGTGAATTATTATTAAAATTAAAATACGTATACTTAATTTTGGAATTACCATTTAACAACAATCATACGCAACGTTTCACAGGGGTTTATTTTTAATACTTCGTCCATTCAGCACTGCACCGATTGCAGCGAGATTCATACCGAGCTTACGTTTGGACGCTGGGCCCCACATGTTCAATAAGGGCACCACCAGGGGCTCTTAAAGTAGGACATATTTAGTATACTGAAACTTTAATTGCTTTAAAATCAACTGCCCCTAAAGTAGGACATATTTAGTATACTGAAACTTTAAGTGCTTTAAAATCAACTGCAATTGTGTGTAAAAAAATTTTGAACCTGAAAATTTTTGTGTTTCAAAATCCCCAGTAAGAACTTCTATTACCAAGTAATGGGGTTTTCGCCTTAAAATAGATGGTGGTATCTAGTTACTAGGTTGGTGAAACACTCATTATTTTAACATGGCGATGTCATTGGAGTAATGACCGCATACCCACTCGCTTACGAGAATGCTACTGAAAAACTACATACATTAGTACCACAAATAATGAGCTACAAGTAGCCCAAAAATAACTCGTTACCCAGTCCTTACAAAAATGCTACCAAATAACAGCATACATTAGTCCTAAAAATAAGTAGCTACCAGTAGCCCAAAAATAACTCTTTGCCCACTCCTTACAAAAATGCTACCAAATAGCAGCATGCATTAGTCCTAAAAATTGGCCGTCTTCCCTCAGCAAGGAATTGCGTCAAAATTTGCCTATTCGTTAGGATGATAAAGTTCATGTTAAACGCGGTTATTTCAAGAGCAACCGAGCGAGAAAATTTCTACAATCTAAATGTAAGAAATGCCAACGGAACCAATGTTTACGTTGATATCCATCCCTCCAAATGTTTGATTGTAAAATTCAAATAATAAAAGGACCGAAAATATATCTTGGAACATCGTAGAAATGGACATTTTGCTGCTTAGGGCAGGACCAATAACAAATTTACAGAAGCGACTGCTGCTCAGCCCATGGAAACCGCATTAAACACCATCTTAAGTTTTAGTCTATATAAGAGTAAGTTTTTAAGGGAAATACTGTCTATGATGGTTTTTTACCTTTTAACCGGTTTTAACATACTTTAAACAACAATGCAAACAAATGAGTTAAATTAAAATTTGGAAAACGCCCCAAAATTTCTAGAAAAACAATTAAAATTTAGAAAAAGCCAATTAAAATTCAGAAAACTTCAATAGAAGTTATGTAAAGACTAATTAAGGCTCATAAATCACTATCAAGTGTCAGCTAGATCCAGGTTTTTAAATATCAATTTGGTTTTCTAAACTTTAATTTGCCTGTTCCCAATTTTAATCAGAATTCCTGAATTTAAATTTCTGTTAACGGAGTTTTATTAGAAAAAGTAGAAATGTTAATCTTTTTTAAGCTAAATGTGCAAGTTCTTTCTAAATTTTCTTTAGCATTTTTAATTTAAATAAAAAAAATTATTTGGACAACTTCTCAAATATTTTAAATTGTATTTACCAGTAACCGGTTCTGTATGAGGCTATCGGTAACTCATTATTTATTAACAAGAAGTAACCGGTCCTGTATGAGGTTATCGGTAACTCATTATTTGTTAATAAAAAGTAACCGGTTCTATATGAGGTTATCGGTAACTCATTATTTGTTAACAAGAAGTAATCGAGCAGGTAACGAGTCCTCATTACATAGAATGCAGACGGTAATGGGGACTTATTACCAAGTTTTTACTGGGTCTGAGAATTGAAAGATTTTTTAAAGGAAAAATGTTTCAGAATCTGAGACTTTTTCTTTACGAAATATGTCTCAGAATCTGTGACCTTTTCTGAAACTTCTAGCAATTTCAACATTTAAGAACAATTCTCAGTTATTTCATAATCTGACACTTTTCTATGGGAAAATGGTTTAAGATCTGCGAATTTTTCTATCAAAACAAAAGGTTTCAGAACCTTAGACTTTTCCTTTAGGGAATAATTTCAGAATCTGAAACTTTTTTTATGTGAAAAAGGTCGCAGAACTGAGACTCTTTATCTCAGAATCTGAAACTTTTTCAATAGGAAAAATGTGTCAGAAAATGAGACTTTTTCCAAACGAAAAATTTTTTAAAGTCTAATACATCTTCTATACGAAAAATGTCCAAGAATCTGAGATTTTTTCTATACGGAAAATGTCTAAGAATCTAAGACCTTCCCTACACGAATGTCTCCGAGTCTAAGACCTTTTCTATACGAAAAATCTCTCAAAATCTGAGACTTTTTCTATACGAAAAACGTCTCAGAATATGAAACTTTTTCTATACGAAAAATGTCTCAGAACCAGAGACTAACTAATGAGATCTACTGCTGAGATCTACTTTACGAAAAATGTTTCAGAATCTAAAATCTTTCCTATACGAAAAATGTCTCAGAATCCGAGGCCTTCTCCATACAAAACATGTCTCAGAATCTAAGACCTTCCCTAGACGAAAAAGGTCTCCGAATTTTAGACTTTTTCGAAAAATGTCTCAGAATTTGACACCTTTTCTACACGAAAAATGTCTCAGAATCTGAAACTTTTTCTATACGAAAAATGTGTCAGAATCTGAGGCCTACTACTAAGACCTACTATACGAAAAATGTCTCAGAATCTAAGAACTTTTCTTTACGTAAAATATTTCAGAATCTAAGACCTTTTCTATGCGGAAAACGTCTCAGAATCTGATACTCTTTCTATACAAAAATGTCTTAGAATCTGAAACTTTTTCAATCCGAAAAATCTCTCAGAATCTAAGACTTTTTCTACACTCAGAAAATTATGTTAGTTACTACATGTTAGTTGTTTGTATATTTTACAGTAGTTAAGGGTACTTTCCACTATCACACTTTTGCATTATACACATCAAAATTTACCAACTTCCTAAAGATTTTTGGATTCTTTTTTGATTGAAACCTAGTCGTATCTAATAAGTGAACAATTTCTGGCCAAATTTTTTAAAAAAATTATGAGATTTTTCGTACAGTCTAAGTCTCGGGCTTAGACTTTTTCTATACGAAAATGTGAAATTTTCTTTAAAAACTGTTTTAAAAAAATGTTTGATATAAAAAACGTTTTATGTGTTAAAGAAAAGATAAAACGGAAAAACGACCATGATGTATCGTATTCTACACATTTTCATAAATTAATATCACAATAAAAACAAGTAAGAAAGTTATAGTCGGTCAAGACCGACCATATGATACCCTACACCAGTGTTTTCCGGAAAATGGTTCCCAAGTCCAAACAAGGACCGATTGTATCTGTCTTTTGATAGATATTTATTTAGTGTAGAAAACACACACAGATCAAATTTTAGATGAATTGGTATATTTTTTTGTTAATAGACCGATTTAACGGAATATCGGTCGAAATTTTTATATGGGGGACTAAGTCCAAAAATGGTCCAATTATATTCCGATTTGATTGGGTTACTAAAGGACACGTTTAACACCTAAAACTAAAATTTTTATCAAATATTTCCATTTTTATGAATTTTGAGGGAATTATGGAAATATTGGGAGGGTGGTTTGTATGGGGAATACCAGAAGGATTGACCTGATTCCTTTGAAATTTGGAATGGTGATTTGTACATACAAAATTTGATTACGGTTATTAGAGTCATTTAAGCCGAATCCAAAGGGGGCGTTTGTATGGGGGCTAGGTCTTAGCATGAACAGATTTTCTCCAATTTTAATAGGCTTCGTCCTTGGGCCAAAAGATGTTTAAGTTACAAATTTATGTCAATTAATTGAAAATTGCGACCTGTATCGTACTTAAACCAATAAATGGACAGACGGATGGACGGACGGACATCGCTTAATCGACTCAAAAAGTCATTCTAAGTCGATCGGTATACTTGAAGGTAGGTCTAGGGCCAATATTTCGGGTAGTTACAAACATTAGCACAAAGTCATTATACCCTATACCACAGAGTGGTGTATGGTATAAAAATATGTCATATACGAAAAATGTCTCAGAATCGGAGACCTTTTCTATACGAAATATCTCTCAAATTCGGAGACTTTTTCTATACAAAAAAATATCTCATAATCTGAGACTTTCTTTTTACGAAATATGTATCTGAATTTTGAACTTTTTATTAAGGGAAAATTTTTCCGAAAGTGAGACGTTTTGTATAGTCTATGTCTCAGACTTACTAGGAAGGTCTTTCACAGAGGGTATCAAAATAAGAGCTTCCTATTTTTTTATAGCTGCCCAATCTCACATTTAGGCATATTCAATGGTGTATCGGTCGTGCCGAAATTCGGCATCCTTACATTCGTTATTGTCGAAAATCGATAATCGTTGGGGAAGTTTATATGGAGATGTGTATACGTACAACCGTCAAAATCATATATAATTATCTCTATCAAAATTAAGCTGACCCATATTTTTTCGTTTGTCGAAATTCCTGCTACACTCAAAAAAAAAAACTGTAATGTTAGCAAAAAAAAGCTTGTAAACCTACAGGAAAATTTGCTGATTTTGAACCCACAATTTTTTTGCTAAAGTTAGCAAAAATGTTTTGCCAATAATTAGTTAACAATTTTTTTATTTTTTTTTGACACATTTGAGGACCCCATTGGGTTCGGACCCGATAGGTCCAGACCCCGATGGGCCCAGACCTAGTTGCGTTCCTTAAAAATCGTCATAGTTTTTGATCCAAAATTTGTGTCCGTTTAGCTCTACATTGCTTAGTTTTTGAGATACGTGATTATAGGGGACCACTGGAGTCTTGAGAATTAAAAACTCGATAGCTTCAAAAATATTACTCGGAGAGCTTTTGACTATTTCTACGTATTGAGGGCTACAAAAAAGCTTTTGGACTTTTTGTTGTGTCGGCAATATTTACCGAGATATGAGCATTTTAAAATTTTCGGGAATGCTAACTTTTTTGGATCCAAAGTTAGGGCTCATTAGGGTCCACACATGCGAAGAGGACCCGCGAAAGTATGGAGATTTTAAGAACCAAAAATGCCCTCCATTTTGCTCTATCTGGCTTAGTTTCCGAGATAGAGCCATTTTAAGTTTTCTGAAAATAAAAAAAATTTACCATTTATTTTTGCTAATGTAAGCAAAAAATCTTGTAAAAATGTTGTGAACTCAATTTTAAATCTTAGCAAAAGAAATTAGTTCAACGTTTGTTTAAAATTGCTAATGTGCTAAATGAAGTTTACAAGAATTTTTTGCTAACATGCTAATCTCAACTAAAAATTTGCTAAAAGTTAGCTAATTAGCATTAGCAAAAAAAATTAGTAAATCTACTAACGTATTTTTTTGAGTGTATTCACAAAATATCTCATAATCTAAGACTTTTTGTATAGTCTATGTCTCAGACTTACAAGGAAGGTCTTTCACATGGCACCCACCGATTGTCCTGAAACTTGCATATAGGAAAGAGGGGATCAAAATAAGAGTTACCTATTTTTTATAGCTGCCCAATTGCACATTTAGCGGGTCAAAGGTGAGGGGGGAAAACGGGATTTTTCGTTTTTTGAGGGTTTTTCCCTTTTTTTAAAATGAAACTATATAAACATTTTATACAGGTCGAAAGGTTTTTTGAAGGCATATTCAATGGTGTATCGGTCGTGCCCAAATTCGGCTTCCTTAAGTTCGTTATTGTCGAAAATCGATAAATCGTTGGGGTAGTTTATATGGATATGTGTATACACACGACCGTCAAAATCATATATAATAATCTCTATCAAAATTAAGCTGACCCGTATTTTTTCGTTTGTCGAAATTACTGCTAGTTCGGCTTTTATACGGTGGCATTATTATTTTTCATAAGGTGGCAATCCTTTTATAAATTTGAGATTGGGCAGCTAAAAAAAACAGGTATCTCTTATTTATACTTTTTCACCTCTGGTTTTTGGAGGTCATCGATATCGTATTAAGCTGATATTTAAAATCTAAATATATGTGAATAACTAGACCACATAAAATCCAAAATTAAGAAGATCTGATCAAATTGGAATTTTTGATAATTTTTTAAAAAAAATGCTCTTTGGCTTTAAAAAGTGGAAACTATAGCGCTGGAGGGGGACCCCAAGATGGAGAGCGATTTTTCTGAAATCTTAACCACATCGTTTTGGCATCTATTTTCACGAATCCCGCATAGCGCCCAAGCGAAATTCGTGAAAAAGCATTTCTCGATCCGCCCTAATAGACAAACATCAGAACTTTAAAAACAAAAATATTTTAAAACATATAAAATTAGGGTGTATTTTTGACAAATAAATTTTAATAAACTAGATGTTATCTAACAAAATTGGAAAACATCTATCTCTTTGTCTTTTAAAAATACCCAACTACGAAATTATTTTTTCCTGTAACCAATAATGTTATGTCTTTTAACATCGCCACAATTTGATCATAGATGTTGTCAACGTTATCTTCAAATAAAACAAACGATTTTTTTTTTTTTTTATTTTTTTTTTTTTTTTTTCAAATACTGTCAATATACAATCCCCTACCATTCCTTTAACAATACCCAGAAAATACCCTCAAAATAACATCTTTAACTAACAAACATATTTTGCCAATCTCTACCTTACTTGGCATGAGAAATACCAACAAAAAAAAGTAACAAAAATTAGGGAAAAAACTGCAGCGTGTCTAATCACGCCTTTGAATTGTTTAAATTTTATTTTTCGTCTTCTTTTGGTGTTTTTTGATTTTGGTGTTTGTTTTTTTTTTTTTTTTTTTTGTTAAAACTATGCAGACAAACCTTAAAAAGAAATACCTGCCAATACACCTAAATAATTTTTGGTTCGGTTTAACGTTGACGTTTTTCGATTTACACTAAATCAAACACAGATCATCGCCTCGGAACATTAATGTTGTCGAGCATACAAAAATAAATACAACACCAACAATAACAGAAAAATTATTTCAAATTCCGTCTTTGTCTTCAGCTATTAACTAAACAATTGGGGGCCGTAACCATAGCCACATTAAGAAAACGAAAAGATTCAAAAAAAAAATTGCCAAAAAAAAAATTAGGAAAAAAAAACAGATGGAACAGTGACGTTAAATTGTTTACAGTCATATAGTTTAAAAATTTTGGTAGTACCAATATTAACAATATTATAATGATAAACCAAGAAAACTGAATTAAAACTGTCTTTAGTAAGGCAGAGTTAAACAATATCTGGCACGCCTGAGTGTAACAAACACAAATTCTTTTTAAATTTGATTTTCATAAACATAAACAAAAGACTTAAGAAACAAACTTTTAAATTTCACCAAAGGTTATAAAAGGCTGAACTTAATGAATAACAATTCTTTCGAAAAATTGTATTGGAAACGAATTTGTTTTGAAAATGTAAAAAATAAAACAGATAAACTCCGTTTACAGTATACATTTTAAAGCTAAAATATGTAGTTTCTTCAAACAACAAGAATTTAGGAAAACTGTCTACTGGTTTAGGTTTTACAGCACCTCAAAAAAAAGTGGCGAATGTGCCCCTCTCTACCCTAATGTGGGTCGGTCTTACATTTTACCCTTCTGAAAGAAAATTTCGAAATAAAAAAATGTATGGGGACCACATAAAGGGTTAAAGATTGGGAATAGGTGGACTCTGACAAAATGTTAGGATTAAATAAATATTGGGAGTCGATCATACCCTTGACTACCCTAGGGACATCCTTGGGACATTTGGAGCAGTGGCAGCCAATTTTATAAAAATGTTATTTTGTATGGGAGCCTTTTTGAGAAGATGTAAAAATTATTGGAGGTTAGTCTACACTGCGAGTGCGACTCTAAGGCAATTGCGGGGCAAATAGCTTCTTATCGGAGCAAAGGTAAAAGGTAAAAAAAAAAACACAAAAATTCCCACAATTTCCTCGAAGTCTCTCCTAAAGGGGAGGGAATTTTTAAATTCCAATTTATCTTTTTGAATCACATATATCCACTCAAAAAATTATGTCATTAACTTTTTGTAGTTTATTTAAAAAGTTTTACGTTTTGTCGTTTTTAAAAGAAAAACCATTTGTTTAATGTTCAGTTTTTTCAAATGACTGTTTCTGTTCTTTGTTTCAAAAATACCAACATAAAAAATAAAGACTTTTATTAGCATTCAATTTTTAAAGTCATTTATTTTTGTTCTGTAAGTAAAATTAAGTGATTCTTCTTTAATTTTTAATGATTTGTGTAAGTTATTTATTTTTTTTTTTTTAATTGTTGGCATTTTTTTAAAGAGAAATCATTAGTTTTTACCTACTTGTGTGGGCTATTTTTTTGTAGAAACAAATTTCAAAAATTTTTTATTAAAGAAATATAAAAAAATGTTTGTATCATGTGACTTTGGCACGATGGGTAGAGTGTCTGGCCAGAATGTAGTTGATTGCGGGATCGATTCCCCAACATTTTATTAAAAATTTTTTAAATATAATTCAATAGAAAAATGGTAAAAAATAACCTACGAAATTATTAATTTCACTGTGCTAGTCGCAAAAATTAACAAGCTGGGCACTCTGCTGGTAAAGCTAATTCGGGTACGCTGAGTTCAATGGCACTAGCCGTTTTTCGAAGTTAGCGCTCGTATTCTTGATATTCGCGATTTAAAATTGTAAAGCCTTAATACAACAAAAATTATTTTTTTATGATTTTGGGATAGTTTTTAAATATGAATTTATAAAATGCATTGTATTTTTTCGCGAAAAAAAAAAATTCCGCAAAAAAAAAAATCCGCAAACAAAAATGTTTTTTTTTTCGAAAAATTTTGTGTCTGTTATGCATTGTATTCTACTCATTTTTATAAATAGCAAAATAAAAAAAAAATTGGAAAAAAAATTTCGCGAAAAAAAAATCGCAAAAAAAAATTTACGCGAATAATTTTTTTTTTGGTGAATATTCAATAGAGTTTAGATAATAAACATTCAGCAATTGTTTAAATAATATAAAAAAATAGCTTTTTTTACTTAAAAATAAAATAAAAAAATCGCGAATATCGCCAATACATACGCTAATTTTAAAAAAAACTATATTACAATGGGATTTAGTGTACACGATCTAGCTTTACCAGATGGCTGTCGTAAATTCAAATCAAACTAAAAATATTTGTATTGAACCAATTTTTTCACGAAAATAAAGATTTTTTGCTAACAAAACATTTTTTCGCGAAAAAAATTCACGGTATTTGGTTTTGTTTTGTTAGTTTAACAGACTTGAATGGTTTTAAATTTAAAAATTATCGCAAGAGATTAAAAATATCGTTTTTATTGTACTTGAGCCTCAAAATTTTAAATGGCAAATTTTAATAACGGCTTGAACCATTGAATTCAGCGTACTCGAATTAACTTTAATGGTAGAGTTGAATTATTATCCAAGTTACAAACCCAAGTAACTAAGATTTTTGGTTTTAAGAAAATGAAAATAGTAATTCTTATTATATTTTATAATTCTAGTCAAACTGAGGTGGCGTCCTGCAACTTTTTTAAAATTAGACACCAGCCTAAAAACATTATCATGTTAAAAAGTGTCACATTCGAGCATAGTGTTTTTAATGTTTTCGTAGGTTTTAGGTCTTTTTGTTTAACCAAATTTCTTACTATTTTTACTACAACTGGAAAGTTTTGTTTACTTTTTTTGTATTGAAATTTTCCAGCTGTAGTAGAAATATTAAAAATGAGTATATTGTAAACGGACAGACATATTTTTTTTTGAATTTGTTGGTAAAAATAACACAACAATCATTATCTCGAAAACTAATAGCGATAAGCCAGTTCAAAGGTCATATTTGGACTCAACACGTCAAAAACATTCAGAAAAATGAATTTTGGTACCAGAATTTCAAAGACAAAAAAAAACGTTTTTTTTTCTAAGGGAAATTACATCCCTTTTTCTTTCCTGTCACAATGTTTCTATTAATATAAAAAGTTACAATGAAGTCTCCATCCTGAAAATTTAAACTTAAGTAGTATAGATGATTCTTAACCACATATATTTTTTCCAAAATTTTAAAAATATCGTTTTTTGAGATATAGCTCTCCAAAAATTAAGGTTAAAACCAATGACCTTTGACCTTTTTCAAAAAAAATCTTGGGTAATGCCATTTTAAAGGATGTCTAATTATCTATTATTTGCAACCTGACTGAGGTCTGTAATGTAATTACTTTTTGAGTTATCTTTATTTATCTCAGAACACTTTTGTCAAATTTATCGTGAACCTATGTATATTCAAAATATGCCAACTCAAATTTGACCGAAATGAGTTTCCGATGGCAAATAGTTCCCCTATGTAATACCTATCTGTCATAAAAATTTCAGAGCAAAAAAATAATTTGTTGTCGTTTTACATCAATTTTTGTTATTCTGCTAACTCAAAGTACATATTTTTTTGGTGAAAATAAATGCCAACTCCCATTGTAAATTTCCAAAAAATTTTCAAAAAAATTTTTTTAAAAAAATAAGATCGTATATCTTATTGCATTTGCCATGCTGAACACGAATCTTGTAAAGATTTTGATATCTAATGACTGGTTCTAGAGATATTGCCATTTTGAAAATATCGGTAAATAGTGTTTGCAAAAAAAAAAAATTACTTATAATTATGTAACTTTCAAACTATTTATCAGATTGAAACATTATGCGTGGGGCAAATAAAGTCAATGATATAAGCTCTCAAAATAGCCAGTTTGGAGTGACCCTATTACAATACAGCGTGAGTTACAGAGTGCCAAAGTTGACCACCCTGAGATTAAAAGGCTTTCGGAGCCAGTAACTTTTAAAAATATGCATAGATTTTTTTTTTTGTTAGTTTTTGCAATTACCATACTAAGGATAACAAAAACCAAAAAAAAATTTTTTTTTAAATTTTTCAAAAAAAGATGTATTTTTATTTTCCGACAAAATATGCCAACTCTAAAAAAATATTTGTTTTTTGTGATAGTAATAAATGCCAACTCTGAAAAATAAGCAAACAAGTGCAAAATATAAAATTTTTGGCATGTGTAAAAATTGTTTAGAATATTTAAACCATCTTATGGAAGGTAGATTGTTTTTTGTTACAATAATATGCGAAATAAATAGTTTTTTAGCTCTCCTGAACAGTAAGCTTTTCCGAGTTGGCATTTATTGAATATAGTTCGACGATATGCGATTTTGCCAATTTTCAAGACCCCATATCTTGGGAAGAAAAAGTACCAGAAGTCCAAAATTTTGGCACTATGTTTTTTTTGTAAGGGCCCAACAATATTCCAAGTTTCATCAAGTTCGAAGGGGGTAAGGTCAAAAATTATACTTTTTCGGTTGAATTGAGGTGTTTTAACTCTATTATGTTTTTTTAATAAAAGTAAAAAAACAAGCGGATATTTATGATTTTTAGTGCATTTTTTACGATTTTTAGTGCATATTTCAAGAGTTTTTAGTGCATATTTTAGGCGCCTAAAACATAGTTTTTTAATGCATGAAGGTACTGTTCCTGATCATAAATATAACCCCAATAAGCAATTTTAAAATTCAAGTTCAAATCAAGTCCTTATTTCCAGTCTATGCTTGAATTTTACTTGAATTAGGTGACGTAGCCGAAGGCCAGCTACGCAGAAAAACTTTGACGACAAAAAAAATACAATTTTTGGGATTATGAACAACTAGTATAGTGGGCATAATCCCTGTAATGGAGATTATGGCCATTTGTTATGTGGTCATTATCCCCATAAATCTGGGAATTATGTCCGTTTTTTATTGGGATTATGTCCAAATTATTTTCGGTCATAGTCCCCACTACCATTATGGGGATTATGACCGAAATGAATTTGGTCATAATCCCCATAACGGAAATGGGGATTATGTACGTGGGGATTATGTCATGTCACCCTTGACATAATCGAGTTATATCTTTGTTTTCCATGCCATAAAATTTAAAAATCATTAGCTTTGTAATTTTTTTTTTTGTTAAAAAAGCAGCTGAAAATCAGCCAATCTTTAATGACATTTTACAAGAAAACTGTACCATACATCGACAAACGGAGTACGCCATTCGATTCAGCATGTCCGAAATATATTGAAATGATGGTCGTACCTCTTGTTTTCTAAAATAGTGGTTAGTTTTGTCACGCAGTGTGATTTGTGTAAGTTATTTTTTTAATTGTTGGCATTTTTTAAAGAGAAATCATTAGTTTTTACCTACTTGTGTGGGTTATTTTTTTTTAGAAAAAAATTCAAAAAATTATTTATTATAGAAATATGAAAAAAAATTTGTATCAAATGACTTTGGGTAGAGTGTCTGGCCAGAATGTAGTTGATTCCGAGATCGATTCCCCAAAATTTTATTAATAATATTTATATATAATTCAATAGAAAAATTGTAAAAATAAATTATTAATTTTTAATGTTGTCGTAGGTATTTTTTTTTCTTTGAATTTGTTGGTAAGAATAACACAACAATCATTAATTTTTACTATTTTCGTAGGTTATTTTTTCGAATTTGTTGGTAAAAAAATGAAAGTGACGTTATTTTTTAATGTTCAATGTTATTTATTTTAGACCATTTTAATAACAGTAAAAAATAAATTAAAACTAAAATAATTAATTTACATATGTTTTTCATTTGTTTTTGCCCACAAAATATTTTGAATGTCACATTATAAATGGTGTACTTCAGCCATATAGGTATCAAAAACGATTGGTCCTACCAGCTATAAGACTATGCTTAATTTTAGTTTATTTGGTGTTTTGAAACTTCAAACTTTTGCCAAGCGCAAAAAAAAAGTATTTTCAAAAATAGTTATTATTGGCTGAAATTGTTATTTCATTATTAACTAATGGCAAATGATAGACACACCGACAGACGGACGGACAGACAGACAGCCAGCAACAAAAAAAAAATTAAAAGAAATACATAACACAAGTCACACAATATTGACATAAAACCATCCCTGACACTATTGCATCATGAAAGAAAATTTTAAATATCCTTCAATATACGATGAAGACAATACAATTTGTTCAATTTGTACACTGTACCAAGCAACCAAAAAGTTTTAATACACGAATTCATTTTATTTAATAAATATCAACAAATTTACCATAAATTTGTAATAATATTTTATTTATTACCATGTACTGTAGACTGGCATTTTTTGTATGGCAAAAAACTTTTTCTTTCGGTTTTAAACGTACAGGCAAATTATTATAAATGGTAGTTTTTTTTCCTATGTTCAAGAAATTCTTTAAAAAAAATCTCAAAATGTATTTCCTTGTACTCTTAAGACGATCTTTCATTCATACTTAGTTTGAATCAAATCAAATAATTTTAGCCCGTGACGTCTTTCGATCTATGTTCTGGATTTTTGAAAAATTTTCACAAAAAAATTGGATTTTTAAAAATTTAAAAATTAAATAAATATCGTGCGTTATATTTTGACATGATGATTACGAATACAAAAAAATTCTAGAATGGGTCTCACGGTTTTCGAAATATCACCATTGAAAATTAGACAAAAAAACTGTCGAAAATGGCGGTTTTTTCTTAAATATCAATATTTATTTTCACTGACTCTTTCATAAAGCTCGAAACAAACTTTCATTTAAACTTAATTTGAGTCCAATCAGATAATTGTAACCTGTGCCACCTTCAATCAAAGTTTTTAATTTTCCAAAAGTTTTTTAAAAAAATTCAAAAATTTTAATCGAATATTTTTTATTTTTCAAAAATTCAGAACTTTAATCGCCAGGCGCCAAGGATTAATTTAATCCGATTGGTCTCAAATTTGTACCACATAAGTTTAGGGCCTAGGAAAATAAAAATTTTCCCCAACACTTAGGAAAATCAAAACTGGAAAAAAATGGCACTCTAATGTACTGGTATAGTGTTGTGGTAACTTAATATCAATAAATTTAACCATTCATCTTAATGATTAGATACATTGTTACGATTAAGGAGCGTTCATATTTTTATTTTATTATACATAAAACATAAACAATTCTTTTATTTTTTTAATTTATTTGTTTATTTGGTGGTAATTTACCAACTGTCTTTTGGTTATTGTTTTGGAAATTCCCTAGCATTTAACAAGTTGTCTGTTGTCTATTAACCCAGCAGAAATTTTGCTGAACGTTCAGCAGCTTTTGGAAGGGGAACTTGAGTAAAGGAGCGCATCCAATTGCGCTGAATTCATGCATGATTCTCTAAGGCGATGTCCCACTTTAGAGCGCTAGTTGGATACACAGAAACAGCGCTCTTTAGATGCACTGAAATCACGTGTCTTTAGAGCGCTGATTTAAGCAGAATAAAGATGCTGTAAATTCATGTATCTTTTTAGCGCTGATTTAAGCAGATTAAAGATGCAGTGAATTCATGTATCTTTGTAGAGCTGATTTAAGCAGAATAAAGATGCTGTAAATTCATGTATCTTTTTATACCCTCCAACTACAGTATGAGGGTATACTCACTTTGTCATTCCGTGTGTAACGCATCAAAATATCGGTCTAGGACCCCATAAAGTATATATATTTATGATCAGTGATCGATTCTAAGACATTCTAGCGATGTCCGTCCGTCCGTCCGTCTGTCCGTCTGTAGTTAACACGATGCAGTCCAAAATAAAAAAGCTAGACTCCCAACATTTGGCACGAATATGTCTTATGTTCCTAGGCAGGTTAAGTTCGTAAAGGAGCAAAATCGGACCAGGGGGAAAAAAGTTCCCCCTTGAAGAACTAAACCAACCTCTGAAAAATACCATATTTTTACATGATTTTCTTTGTTTTTGTTTAACAAATACAACATTTTTATGCTACAAGAAGTTCAAAGTCCTGCATTTGGACCCACAGAATTAGAAAACTTCGTTTTTTCGGTCCGCCCCCTTTTATGGGCGTGGAATAATTCTTTTTTTTAAATAATGATTAGGGATGAGATTTCCATGCAAATGCATGTTTTTTGTCGATAGTCTAAAAATGATATCGACCAATTATCTTTCCGAATCAAGAAATTTGCGTTAAAATGGCATCGATTTGTTGTTGCATATTTTTGCATATTTTGGTGAAAATGCATATTTTTGCATATTTTGGTTTTAAATGCATATTTTGTGCATATTTTCAACTTTTAAGTGCATATTTTTGCATATTTTGGCATAAATTAGCAAAAACACAAATTGAAATTTATTTGTTTCAAAAACTATTTTAAGATTTAAAAATTTATTTTGGAAATAAGAAAAAAATTTTTTTTCTTTAAAATTTGTTTTACAGATTGTCGTAATTTCTAAAAAATCTTGCTTATATAAAGTTTTAAATGTTACTATTTAAACTCGGCGTTATTTTTTGCTTTTTAAGAAGTTTTTCCTATGAAAACAAGATTTTTATTGCACACATTTTATTTTTTTAGTGCATATTTTTAGGTTTTTTAGTGCATATTTTGGATTTTTTAGCGCATATTTTAAGCGCATATTTTCGATTTTTTAGTGCATGAAAATCTCATCCCTAAAAATGATAAACTTGTATTTCTTTAGAGCAAAAAGTATAAGAATGAATTCTTAAACACATATTCGAGAAGAAATGCCCCCCCCCCCCCCCCCCAATTACCACTACCGACCCCTCCACCCCAAAAAAACGCCCCTGCAATTTTTTTTTTTTATTTATTTGCATGTTGGAGGGTATAACAGATTCGGCACGGCCGAATTTAACACTCTCACTTGTTAGCGCTGATTTTGTAATAAAATTTGTATTTTCTAAAATTAAAGTTCTAAAATTAAAATGTAAAAATGAGATAAAAAATTTACCATGAGATAAAAAATTTACGTGAATCACGCGTGATCGTGAGTGAAATTTATTTTTACTCACGTGATCGTGAGTGCGCGTGATTATAAAAAATAGTTTCGTGCGTGAGCGTGCGTGATCAATTTATGTTTCGTGAGTTTGCGTGATTGTTTTGTGCTGTTTGAAACAGAAAACGAGTAAAAAAACCGTCATTATATTGAATTTAAAGGGAAATTAATCCAAAATTGTGATTTTTGTTATTGTTTTAAGGAGATTCAATACTTTTTGTGCAAGAAACCGAAAGAAGTAAAATAAAAATTTGCTAATTTTAATTTCGTGAGTCTTCGTGAGCGTGATTTTTTCGTGAGCGTGAGAAAAAATTTTATTTACTCACGTGAGCGTGCGTGAACGTGAGCAGAGAAAAGAATTTCGTGCGTGAGCGTGCGTGATTAATATTTTTATTTCGTGAGCGTGAACGTGCGTGAGTCAAAATTCACTCACGCGCCCATCTCTAATCGAAATAACAAATAAGCATTGGCTGTTTTTTGGTTGGCCTATTTATCATCATTTAAAATGTGTTAAAGGCCTCTGTTATGTCTTTCAAAACTTTTCAAATCACATGATATTTTCCGAATCACATGAAATCGAGTTTGGTGTTTGTTTACGGGTTCATTCAAAGTCAGACAAGGAAAAACAATAAAATTTAAAATTCGTTATTGATAAAATTCAATTTTGAATTTTTCAAAAAATTCAAGAAAGAATTTTAAATATAATTCTTAAAAATTTTATTTTAAATTCGTAGAAGAAATAAAATTCAAAAAAAATTTATTTAAAATTCTTTAAAGAATTTTATTAATAAAAAAAAAAGAATTTTATTTCCATAATAACAAATATATTTTGAACAAATAAATATTCAAACCAAAAGTAAAATAAAATTAAACCAAAAATAAAATTCAAACCAAAAATAAAATTCTTTTTTTTTGAGAATTTTATTTTTGGAAATAATAAAATTCAAATGTTTTTGAGAATTTTATTTAAACAAAAATTTTATTTCAAATACCTTATGAATTTTAAATAAAATTCCAATTTTTTCCTTGTCTGTTCAAAGTTTAAATCAAATAACTAAAATTTAGAAAAATATAACAAAAAAATTCATTCGTTTTACTTTACAAAACTTTATTTATGTAAAACAAAATGAAAAAAAAAATCGGAAGTGAACATCAAAAAAATATCGGAAATTTTCATTTTCACATTTTTTATGGGATTTTTTTTTTGGGAACAGCGGTCAAAGATGCTATGATTGAAGCGCTCTTTGCAGCGCTGATTAATGCGCAATAATGATGCAGTCAAATCATGTGTCTTTGTCTAAAACTCATGTTTTTTTATTCAAAAAGTGTTAAAAATATTAAAAAGGAAAGCAAGTGTGAAACTTTATAAAAAAATAATTACACATTATAAGTTTTATATAAAAAATCTTAAAAAAAAATTAAAATTTTTCCCCCTTCCTTTTACTGCATCCCTAAGAGCGCTCTTTGGATGCGCTACGGTATGCTATAAACAGATGCTGTGTCGCCAAAATCTCGATTTATTTCTGCTGGGAACTGGATGCCAATTGAAACATATTTTTTTTTTCTCATGCACCTTTAAGAACCACACAATACTGACAATAAAAATAAATTGACTGAGCTTGAATATTTAACCCTCTAATGCTTGAAAGGCTTTATCGTACTTCAATAAGAAATTATGTAATTTTTAAGGGTTAATTAATTTAATTTAATAAATTTGTTCATTCAGAAGAGGATAATAAACCTTATATTCTCCTAGATGGCGCACGACACGGCTCACCACCAGTCTATCAACAAACACTTTACGTGGCAAAAAGGGTGAGTACATTATATTAGGTTGTGATGACCCCACTTTATGGGGCTCTCCTTTTATAAATGATAGGGGCGAAATATTTTTGGGATATTTTATTTACTAAACTAAAAAGTTCAAAGTGTACGAGTGCAGATCAATAATTCCGTGACTTTTCGAATGAAACACAGTTTTTTTTGCAAAAAAAAAATAATTTTTCAACATACTGTCCTTTTAGCTGAATACACTTACAATAAGTCCAACGTTTCTTCAATTTTTGTATCCCTTCCAAAAAATAGGAATTTTTGAGGTCCATAAAATAGGCATTTGTTTGATCATTAATTTTATCGTTGGAGCTAAATCTTCCACCTTCCACCGAGCCATTTCTTTAGGTTTTGAAATAGGAAATAGTCACTGCGGGCTAAATTCGGAGAATATGGCGGAAATCCTCGTTAAATCGATCAAATAACTTGGCATAATATTCGCGGTTTATTGTTGTCCCCTTTTGAAGGTAATCGATGTGAATTATTCCGCGTGCATCCCAAAAAACTGTTGTCATCACCTTATTGGCCGTCAAATATTCCTTGGCCTTCTTCGGAGCCGGTTCACCCGGATAAACCCATTGTTTAGACTGCTGCTTGGTCTCCGAAGTGTTGTAATGGATTCATTTTTATTTTAAACGCCGCAAGAACTCATTTGAATTGCGGTTAAACAACTCCAAACAATCCTTTGAAGTTGTTAAACGATTACGTTTATGGTCAATTGAGAGCCAAGGCGGTAAACACCACATCCTGGATCTTTTCGACATTTTCGGGTGTATTGACCTCAATTGTCCTTCCAGAACGTTCAGCGTCATCAGTTCTTGTGCGACCACAACGAAAGTCAGTAAACCACTTTTTTAACATTGAAATCGATGGTGCAGAGTCCCTATAGTATTTATTAGGCTTTTCCTTGGTCTGATTGACGGTTTTTTTTTTTTTTGCAAAAAATAATGTTTAATGATCACTCGAAATTCACATTTTCCATTTTTAAAAAAATCTACGATGTTGTATGTTTTGAACAGCTGTTAAACGCAAAGTTAAATGGCGGAACTTGCTAAAAATTTGACAGTAGTCTGCTAACAGGTGGTACTTGATGGGGGCAGTGTTGCATTTCATATAACTACGAGGGAAGTTTGGCAAGTCACGGAACTATTAATCCGCCCTCGTAAATTGTAAATTTTAGAAAATGTGTGTGAAAAATATTTTTAATTCCAAAAAACGGGTAAACCCATTTTTATTTTTTTAAGCTTTGATGTAAAAATCCGATAAACCGGTTTTTTATTAAAAACTCCGAAAACCGGTTTTTCAAAAAGGCGGTTCTTTTTTTTTTTAAGTGTTTTTGTCAACTAATTACAGATGAACTTGATGTGATGCCGACTTAAAAATGAGTCGAGGATTAAGCGTAAACATTACTCTTTAAGATGCAGAACTTATTCTGTCAGTCGACCTAACCAGGGATGATAACTGGCCTGTTCAAGATTGTACTGACTTGACTAAAAATGGGTAAAAAATCCTCATTGTACTAAAAACTTTAAATTTTTTTTTGTAATTTTTATTAAAAAACAAGTGAGACTGTTATATTCGGCTGTGCCAAATCTTTCATAACCTCCAAAATGTAAAAAAAAAATCCAGTGGCGTTTTTTTTGAGGGGGGGTTTGTGAAAGACACCATCTCCTTGTGGTAGATGTTATCAAATAATTTATCTAATAAATCTGTTGGCGTGCGGCGTAAAATAAAACACTTTTTAACAGCCTTTCTTTTTCATTTACCGATTTTAAATTTATTTAAAACATTAAATTTACTTTTAGTTTTTACAATAAAAGAAAGAGGGGCTTTAAAATTAAAATGTTAATAACCGCGTTTTACAATGTTAGAAAACCAACTAACTTTTATGTTCTTTTTTTCTGTTTAGGCAGACAAATTTTATATACATATGAGTCATTCCACACCAACTGTTCCACTACAGAAAAACCATGGTGGTTTCAATAGGATATCATTTGCAAAGTATTCGCCCTTAGGGCACTATTAAATAACAAAAATAAAATTTAAGATTTCTCTAAAAGTGGGCCTTGGAGGCATGGTCAAAAATTGAAAATTTCAGCAATTTTTGCCTAAGATACTTATTTCAATATTTATGCCAATGAAATGAAACGCAGTGATGTCTTTAAAATAAAAGTTTTTTATAGATTTTTGTATGGGCTATCGATTAAAAAAATAAAAATTGGAAAATTTTCAGAAGAAGTTCTGAATATTTTAAATTTAAATTTAAACTTTATTTATCAAAAAACATGCCACAATTTTATTTCTTTTTTAAATGTTCAAAAATTAGATAAGGTGTATATCTATCTGTTCTGAAATTTTCAGAGATGCATTTTTCCTTGTTTTCGAGAAAAAAAATGTTGAACATTGCACTATGCTTATAATTTACAATAATGGGGTATATTACGTATGCGAATAAGTAATATTAACTCTTAAAAAACATTTAAAATAGAGATGTGATCGTGGGTAAGTTGTTTTCTTTACCATCACGCTTTCTCACCAAGGAAATTATTTTAATCACGCATGCTCATTTATTTTGCTCACGCTCAGTCACGCTCACGTGAGTATCGTGCACGTGACAACATTTTTTTCAACTCACGTGAGCGTACGTGAACGTGAGGAAAATGAAAAATCGTGCATGATTGAAACTTTTTCTTCGTGAGCGTGCGTGATCGTCAAAAAAACTCACCCACGAAAACATCTCTATTTTAAATGTTTTTTAAGAGTTAATATTACTCATTCGCATACGTAATAAACCCCATTATTGTAAATTATAAGCATAGTGCAATGTTCAACATTTTTTTTCTCGAAAACAAGGAAAAATGCATCTCTGAAAATTTCAGAACAGATAGATATACACCTTAACTAATTTTTGAACATTTAAAAAAGAAAGAAAATTGTGGCATGTTTTTTGATAAATAAAGTTTAAATTTAAATTTAAAATATTCAGAACTTCTTCTGAAAATTTTCCAATTTTTAATTTTTTAATCGATAGCCCATACAAAAATCTATAAAAAACTTTTATTTTAAAAACATCACTGTGTTTCATTTCATTGGCATAAATATTGAAATAAAGACACTTAGGCAAAAAATGCTGAAATTTTCAATTTTTGACCATGCCTCCAAGGCCCACCTTTTGAAAAATCTGAAATTTTATTTTTGTTATTTAATAGTGACCTAAGGGCGAATACTCTGCAATTGATTTCATATTGACACGACATCACTTTTTTTTTGCTGAACATTTGGTGTGGAATGCCTCATATGTAAAAAAGTATTTGGTTGGTCTACGTGATCATATAAAACGGACAGTTATATTTATAAATACATGAAAAACTGCAAATAAGGAATAATGCATTTAACAAGAAAAAAGAGTATTGGAATGAAAGTACATAATACAAAAGAAATGTTATAATTTTACATACATACATATGTGTGTGTTTGTAAGTTTGCAAATTTAAGTATTTAGTGGGAAGTATCCCAATATTAATAAATGAATTTAACATTTAAGTAATTTTTTAAATAAATTTGTTTAAAGTAAATAATAAATGTTAAAATAATAAAATGATTGAAAATAAAAATTATTATATGATTTCGGCGGCAACAAAATCATTATAAAAAATTACATTTTTTATATCCACGCCCACAAAAGGGGCGAGTCGAACCTTTTTTTTATCCGCTGGGTCCATATGCAGGAGTACAAAAGTACAAAAAACCCTGCAAAAAAATGCCGTTTTTGAGATTGGTTAAGTTCTCCAAGGCCGGACTTTTCCCCTTTGGTTCCGTGGTTAGAGGGTATAATAATACAATACTCTATACCAGTGTTCCCGGAAACTCATTTAAAACATATTACATAGTATTTGTTTTAACTATCATATTCAGTTAATTTTATTTACATAATTGGTGAAACCAAAAGTGCTTAATGGGTTAATAAAAAATACTACACTCAAAAAAATAAAACTGTAAAGTTAACAAACTTTTTTTTGTTAACTCGAGTTTACTGGCTTTTTAGCAAATTTTTAGTTAAAATCAGCGTTTTAACTACTTTTTTTAGTTAAGTTCGATTTACGAAAATACTAGTTTTGTACAAATTTGGAATTAATTTTTTTTGTTGACTTTAAAACTGAGTTTACGAATTTTTACTAATTAATTTGCTGATTTTTTTTAACATTTTTGTCAAGTCGAAAATTTTAAACATTTCTTGTGTAGCCTTCTATGCAAATCTCATTAGTCCTACTTAAGCTGAACTAAACGCTGTGAAAAATATATATTTTTTTTTATTTAAAAAAAAAAGGTTAGCTGAATTCACCTAATAAAAAATGTTACGAAATTTTCAGCTGAATTTTTAGTTAAAATTACTGTTTTTTTGCTACATTCATTCTACGAAAAGTTAACTAAATATTTTTTGTTAAATTAACTAGAAATTTAGTAGGTTCAAAATCAGGTGTTTTTTTAGTTAAATTTAACTAAATTTTTTGCCAACTTTACAGTTTTTTTTTTTTTTGAGTGTATCAGTGTTTAAAAATTGTTATGAACAATCAGTTTTAAATTATGTTAATACCAATATTAATTTTATGGCGTTAGGAATGTAATATTTTTCCGGCAAATATTAATTGGTTACATTTATTTATTTAAAAAAAAAAAAAAAAACTTACAACATCTTAATTGGAATTAACATATTAATGGTCACATATTGACGCCACTTAACTCAAAACAAGTAAAGAATATTAGATATGGTTGTTTCGAATCAAAAATACTCTACACAGTTCCCAGTTTTTTTTTTTTTTTCATTATACCCTCCATTCACAGGGTTTGTCATTCCGTGTGTAACTCATACAGAAATGGGTCGACCTTATAAAATATTGAAACCGATGTCTTCCGTTCGGAAATTTGCACCAAGGTTAGTCCTATTGAATAGTAGTTTAGACACAATTTTTCAACGAGCTCAAGGACTCTCTAAGTTAGAGGGGGTCGAAATTTGACATTTTAGTCAAAGAGGCCAAAATTGTTTTTAGCAAAATTGTTTTTAGTCCTTGACCAATCTCGTTGAAAAATTTTGTCTGAACTACTACCCGATAGTATTAACCTTGCACTGTGGGCCAGCATCCCTGAATGTTGGCCATAAATAGACCGCTGAACCTATATGTCAAAAAAGTATTACATACACACAAAAAATTATTGGCTAAAAAATTTCAATTTAATCTATTGATCAACAAAATTTAAATGAGTCAATTATTGTTTTGATCAACATTTTTGTTATTTTCTTTAACTATCAAATTACAAAATTTCAACATACCAGATTTTTTTCGCTTCAATTTATTTGAATACATTAATTACATAATTTTTACTGTCGGCAACATATTTGAAAGCAAAAGATATACATTTCTTCATTATTTTGTCATAAGCTTAAAATTTATTTGTTAAATCAATCATTATTTTAATTGACTTTAAATAAAAAATTTATCAAATTTTTGATCAAAATCGAAAAAGTGATTGATTGAAAAAAAATCAATTAATCACCTACAATTTGATGATTGATATAACAATTTTCTTCATCGGAGAAGTTTCAATTAAAAAATTAATTGAATCAGCGTTTTTGTTGATTGAAATTATTTTTCAATTCTTTCTGTGTATGGGTTATAAGGGATCACTGATCACGATTCTGGAAAAAAATTAAAATTCAAAATGGCGGATCCAAAATGGCGGACATGATTTTTTTTTTTCTTTTCTTATTGCATTTATTATAATCATTGTCGATGTATTTGGGGTCGTTAATAACGAATATGAGCTCAGGGTTTTAAAATTCAAAATGGCGGATTCAATATGGCGACAAATTTAGATTTATGATATTTATAAGTTGAGTGTTTTGACCAAAAACTTCGATTTTAAGGATTTTTCGGATGTTAAAACTGATTTTATAATTAAAGATTTGAAATTCAAAATGGCGGATCCAATATGGCGGATATTCTTTTGTAATTCTTAGCTAACTGTACTTAAATTAATCATTGTCGATGTATTTAGGGTCGGTAATTACAAATATGAGCTCTGATTTTTTAAATTTAAAATAGCGGAACCAATATGGCTACAAATAATATATATAATTTTTTTTTTCTATGTTGTCTGTTTTGGACAAAAACTTTGATTTTAATGGTTTTCGGATGCCAAATCTAATTTTAGAATCAAATATTCGAAATTCAAAATATCGGATCCAAAATGGCGGACAAGATACTTAAATTATTGATTAAAGTTTCAAAACATCACTAGGAAATGATGCGCAACGTTAATCACGAATACGACCTCAGATTTTTTTAACTCAAAATGGCGGAACCAAAATGTAGGACATAGCTTTTTAAAAAAATGTACAATGTTTACATTACTAAGTTCTTATAAATCCCTCTTTTACTTTTACAAAAAGATTTAAAAAAAAAAATATATTTCCCTTTTAAATGCGTCAAAAAGTTCATATATTCAATGGCACATTTAAGAGGAAACTTTTTTATTTCTAATTAGCATTTGCCATCCTAAAAGTACAATTATTGCTACTAGCTAACAATTTCATAAAAAATATTTAAAATGCTATCGCCAAAATGTGCCCGCTTAAATGCGTTGCCAGCTTTAATGGTTAGCACTGTAGATGGACAGTTAGCGTGATTCAAATTTGTTGATCGTGAGTGAGTTAGACAGTTTTTGCGTAAGTGATTCGTAGCCCGCAGTTAGAGCCCGATCCGACTAACAAGGGAAGTCTCCCTGGTGTCACCCTCCGATCTTCTTAAAATTTGGATATGTTGTTAAGAACGGAAATTAATTCGACACGTATTTTTTTTTAGCGGCCCAAACTCATTTTTAGGGGGGTCGATTTGTATGGGGGGAAATTGACCTTTTTCATATTTTTACAATTTACGCCTATTTAACAAAATTAATATAGGCATGTATGGTATCAGATTGAAGGTATTAAATATACCTATCGCGTGGTGCTAACAAGGGGCCAAAGAAGTAAATATTTATCGACTTATTAATAAAAATGTGCTAAAAATTTGGTATTTTACTCAATATGACGAAAAGTTGTGCATGTTTGGACACGTTCTTAGGACACGTAGATAGGTTTTCCAAAGACCTTTCATTTGGTATGTAACATGATTAGGTTTCTTTGCATAATATAGGAGATAAACGAAAAAAGCTGAAAAATGGCCTTGTCTTCCCCCCTCCTTTTTACCCCCTAAATATGAATTTGGGCCGCTAAAAAAATACGTGTCCCTTTATTTTTTCTGATCTACAAAATAAAACCAATTCCATAAAGTTCCGCGGGTGACACTAGCGGGACTTCCCTTGTAAGACCGATTTAACCCGACTCACCTGATATTGTTTTCTCTCGTGAGAAAATTAGACTTGTACTAATCGTATTTAGAATCCGATTCACCTGATATAGTTTCTTCTCCTGAGTTAGTTAGCATTCGTAGTTAGAACCCGATCCGACCAAGCCCGATTTTACCCGATTCACCTGATTCGCCTCTTGAGTTACTTAGATTTATGCTAATCTTTTTTAGAACCCGACTCACCTAATATTGTTTTTTCTCGTGAATAACCATTTGTAGTTAGAATCCTCTTGTGAGTTACTTAGATTTATACTAATCGTAATTAGAACCCGACTCACCTTCTATTGTTTCTTCTCATGAGTTACCATTTCTAGTTAAAACCCGATCCGACTAAACCCGACTCACCAGATATTGTTTCCTCTCGTGAGTTACTTAGGGTTATACTAATCGGATATAGAACCCGACTCAACTGATATTGTTTTTTCTCGTGAGTCACTTGTAGTTAGCAACCGACTCTCCTGATAGTGTTTCCTCCCGTGAGTTCCTAAGATTTATACTAACCGTAATTAGAATCCTATCAGACACGACTCACCTTATACACTCAGAAAAAAAAATAACTAAAAAATGGGAAAATTAACTAAATCCAAGGAAAATTGATAATGATTTAGCTCCATTGCCATGTATTCCTACATTTTAGTCCATATTTTTCTTAAAAATTAGGACCAATTTGAACTAGAAAGTGGGAAAAAATTTCCTATTTTTTAGTTAAAAAAAACATTTCTGATGAGGACATTTTTCCTAAAAATTAGTTAATTTCATATTTTTATTGGCTTAATTATAGAATAGCATGTGAATACACACAGAATTCTCATTATGTACATTTTTAATTTAAAATATAAAAAAACGTTTGTTTCTTATGGTCAAGTAATAAATTTCATTAGTTTTTAAAGTTAAATTACAACAAAGACTTTGTCTTTAACGTTTGTTCCCAGACTATGGGAAAACACGCCAAAGCCAAGGCCTTTGTTGTGATTAAAATATTATTTTTTCCCTAACACATACATGTGTAGAAAAAAATGTAAATATTAAATTTATTACTTGCTATACAAGACCAAACTCTCTTTTACATATCGTCAGCTTATTATTGTTTTGCTCCATACGCCAACAACTCGGTTTCGAGAAAAACGATATAATAGGTTTACCACAAATTTTCTCGAAAAGTAATCGATGGATTTTGTTTTAATGTTTACCATTTATTGCTACATATATTGTAAACAAAGCTTCTAGTTTTCAGACTTCTACATACAATAGATCAAAAGATTTAAAGCTTTTAAGAAAATAAGATTTTATGGTATTATGCTCCATATCCAATTTTGCTTACACATTTGGGACTTTTGTGTGATATGGAGCAAATGAGTTCTCAATGCCAAACAAAATAACAATGAAACAAAAAGAGCTAGATCGATAAAACTAGGTATTTGGAACACTTATATAGTCAGGTTGCATGGTATTAAAAATGGGGATGATCGGTCAATGGACACGCCTACCTCCCACACAACCTAAATGGCAAATATGACATTTCTTGAAATGTTTAGAAGTTACGGTATTAAAATTTGGAACGTAGAATAGTACCAACATAATTAATCTTCTTTCCAAAAATATGCAAGATCCGTTAATTTTTAAATAATCTAGAGCCTTTTCTATAACGCAAATTTTCAAAAAATGTCAAAATTGTATGTTTTTTCTTAGAAAATGTTGGATATCTCAAATTTGAAAAGAGGTTTTAAAAAACGGACTTCGGAATAAGAAAGAGGATATTTATATTATATATATTCAATTCCTAACTCATTTTTTTCAAAAATGGCGTATGGAGCAAAACAATAATAAGGTGACGATATACTACAAATAATAAACAAAATGTGAACTACAAGCAAGCATGAAAAAAAAAAAATCAACTAAACAATTTCATGTTATGAAAAATTTACTAAACTTGTGGAAAAAACTTCCTAAAATTAAAGAAGATAAATATGATGAACTAATTGGTAGGAAATTACGTCCTAAAACTGAATTTTTTGAACTAAATTTTGTTTTAAGAAATATGTTTTAAAAAATAAAGATTTTTTTTCATTTATTTAGGGAAAATTTCTTTGGCGGCAAGAATTTTTTCCATGTATTAGGGAATTCCATTTAAGGAAAATTATGCCCTATTTAACAGTCCATGAACTAAAACTTTTTCCTCAAAGTTGGGAAAATTTCCCAAATTTTAGTTAAATTTAACTAAATTGTGGGAAAATTTATAAACTATTTTGAAGAAAAATTTTCCAAAGTTTAAGTTAATGGATTTTTTTGAGAAACCATACTTCTCCTCATGATTCAGTTACTCTTTTAAATACACCGACGGATTTTTTTGTTTTCAGACAAAACTTTTGAACGAATCAAAACACTCAAAAAAACGTGGGTATTCATTACTAAAAATTTAACTAAACTACTAATGTTTTAGTCCAAAAGGACCTAGTGCAGGAATTGGTAATAAGTACTAAAATTTTTTACTAATATTTTTCAAGATCAGTAAAAATTACTAATTTTAGTACTTTGAATATACTAAAAAACTACTGTACTACTGGTAATTAGTAACTTACTAGTAGATTTAAGTACAAAATCACTTTCTAAACCTTTTACTGTAGAATTATTTTAAGTGTACCTCAAAGAAGGAAGACCATTGACAACAGTGGACATAAGGAGTCAGACCTTTAACGACTCTGGACGAACTGATTGTAAGTCTTACCCATAGAAAAAAATAGAAATGAAACAGAGTCGTATTTCGCTTGAATAAGTATTAGTGACAGCACATTATGTAACTTTTGACGTTTAATAAAAACAATGCAAGATAAAGGAGAACAATAACAAAGCAAACAACATAAGAGAAAAAAAACTTTTTTAACTATCAATAGTGCGTATTATCTTTAAAAAAACGATGAATAAAGCAAAATAAATAATAAATATTATTTAATGAAAGACAAATTCCATTTTTTATAAACAAAGAATCTAATTTGATATTAAATACGTGTGAGATGAGGAAGAACAAGCATTTTGCCACCATATTGGAAAATACATCAAATACAACACTGCGTACCTTCTAATCTTTTCTATGGTCATACCACAGCCACAGACTAATACAGACTCGACATAAGTGACAGGTGTCAAAAAAGTATTTCTGAACCATATGGTTAATATTTTCAAATTATTCTACGAATTAGGTTAGAAAGAGAAAACTGATGTAACGCGCCATTAGAAAAATAGATGCCAGATCGGTTTTTGATGTTTCACTCACTCCTAAGTCGTAGAAAGTGTTGCCATGTTAGCGTAAAACGGACTAAAAACCGCTCTGTTTTATCCTAAAATCGCTTAGTTTTTCCCCATTTTTTCCTGTAAAACTCTACTGTCGAGTCTGTATTTAGTCTGTGCCACAGCATAGTAAAAAAACTGCATCACACGTTTTTAGGAGTTTTTTTTTTTGTCAAGTCTTCGTTTTTTGATAATGAGTACAAAAAAAATTGTGTTTAAAATCTTCTAAATCTTCTTTAAATCCATCAAGATGTGATCATCAATTCTCCTGACTAACCTCCACAAATGAAGTTTTTTTCTACTGTAGTTTAATATTTCTTATTTAAAATTTTACATTCTAATCCAATTAAAACAATTTTGGGTAAAACCAATTATTTAATTTTTTTGTTTTACAATAAAAAATAATGAAAAAAAAATTGAACACCAATAAAAACGACATTTTATTGAAATTAACAATACACAATGGCAAAAGTAACAACAAAAAGATGCAACTAGATGCTGCTGTTTGAAAAAAAAAATCCGCAACAACAAAAAAATCAAAAGAATAATAAAATAATAAATTATATTAATTAAAATAGCAACACATTTGTACGTATTAAAAAAAAAAAAAAACAAAAGCTAAAGTCATAAATTCTCAAATAAGTTTAATTTGAAATAAAACGAAGAGAAAGAAGAATTAAAAGGCACAAACAACAACGACGACGACGACAACAACAGCGGCAAAAATACAAAAACACAACAACGAATTAATGAAGCGCACCTTAAATACAACAACAATATTAAACAAATCGTAAAAAAAATCGAAATCATGAAACAATCGTAAATTCCATATACAAAAAAAAAAGAACCGTTACTATAATAATTTTATTAATAAATAAAGTGTTATACTAAATAGTTATACGTATACCAGTATTTGTAAATACTCATACACACACACATACTCTCACAGTAGCATTGATACAATTATGCTTTTGAATTCAACAGATGAACAACGAAATTAAGCAGATTAAGTTCAATTGTGTGTGCGGCACTATGGGCTGAAAATTTAGAAAAAATTCACTCCAAAGAAAAACTCTGACAAACAAGGTTTTCGGGCTTTAATTGTATTTGATACAAGGGTTTAAGTTGAAAAAATGAAGAAAATTTGAAATTCTAAAAATTATAGACATTTCTGGTATTCCCATACCGGTTTCAAATCATACTTGCACCTAGAAAAGTTTTACAGTAACTATTTACGGTTATTCAAAAAGTTTTTAGTTAAAGTTGTTTTAAACGTTTTATCGTTTGTTTTTCAATGAAAATAAAATATTGAACGATTTATACAGTTGTTAAAATAATAAACTACAAAAGTTACGGAAAAATATTTTTGTCAGTTAAATTATTTGTGACTGATTATACCGTATAATTTTACAGAAGTACGGTTTTTGTAGTTTGTTATTCAAAAAATTTTATTTTTACTTCACAAAATAAATAATTGTAAACAGTTAAAATAACGGAAATATCGTTTGTTTTTACGGAATGTCTAGTCATTTATTAACGTTTAAAAATAACTGAAAAAGTATGTTGTTTCAACTGAAATATAAGTAGTCCGTTTTTTAAAAGGAAAAACGATTGTTTTAAACGTTTTTTCAGTTGAATTTACTTACAAAATATTTTGAGTGTGGGATCTGAGCATTAAGGCATTAGTTTTTTTCATGTAAAATGCCAGGCATTGGCATTGTTTTTTTATACAAAAGTAATGCAAGGTCCCAACTATGTTTCAAACATACCAGTTAGTGTTATCATCAGTAGGATTTAAAATGTCGGTTTATCTTGTTAATGAAAGTTGTTTTTTATATATGTGAATATTTATAGTTTCTACAGAATAAATGCTGACAGTTTCCAACACTACAATTCTATTTCTAGCAATCTCAACCTCACCTCATACTTTCTTTCAACTTTTTTGTCTCTTACATTATTTCGCAAGGGTTACCAACATGATCTGGAATTGCAGACACAAATGAAGAAATTTGCATTATCTGTTTCGGAGACGTGCATAATGGCGACATATTTTGTCAGTAATTTTAATTGTTTTTTTCTCTAAGTACAGATCGAGCTCGGGCTCTAATTATATTTGTTATAAGGGTTCAAGCTGAAAAAATGCAGAAGAAAAATTGAATTTATAAAAATTATAGACATTTCTGATATTCCCATACCGGTTTCAAACAATCCAGTTAGTGATATCATCAGTAGAGTTTTAAATGTCGGTTTGTCTTGTTAATGGAAATTGTTTTTATACCCTCCACTTACAAGGCAAGTCTCCCTAGTGTCACCCGCGAATCTTTATGGAATTGGCTTTAATTTGTAGATCAGAAAAAATAAAGGGACACGTATTTTTTTTAGCGGCCCAAATTCATATTTAGGGGGTAAAAAGGAGGGGGAAGACAAGGCCATTTTTCAGTTTTTTCGTTTATCTCCTATATTATGCAAAGAAACCTAGTCATGTTGCATACCAAATGAAAGGGAAACCTATCTACGTGTGCTAAGAACGTGTCTAAACATGCACAACTTTTCATCATATTGAGTAAAATACCAAAATTTTAGGACATTTTTGTTAATAAGTCAAAAAATATTAACTTCTTTGGGCCACTGTTAGCACCACGAGATATGTATTTTTAATACCTTTAGTCTGATACCACACACGCCTATATTAATTTTGTTTAAATAGGCGTAAATCGTAAAAAACTGAAAAAGGTCAATTCCCCCCATACAAATCGACCCCCCCCCCTAAAAATGAGTTTGGGCCGCTAAAAAAAAATACGTGTTGAATTAATTTTCGTTCTTAACAACATATCCAAATTTCATGAAGATCGGAGGGTGACACCAGGGAGACTTCCCTTGTTAGTGATAGAGGGTATATATAAGTTTGTCATTCCGTTTGTAACTCATCGAAATATCGGTCTGGGACCCCATAAATTATATATGAGGCATTCCATGTCAAATCGGACACTTTGAAAAATTTTTTTTTTAATTTTCTCAATTTGTTTACAGTTTTAAGGTCCCTTCGAAAACTCCTTCGTGGTAAATTTTACGATTTTTTTGATGACCCGTTCAAAGGATATCGAATTTTTAAAAATTGGTAGCTTGTTCCTTTACTCAAACTTCTTTTACTCATAACTTCTTCAATAATGGTCCAAATTTCATTTTTTTTTTCAATATTTTTGTTTTTTTACGTACTTCTTAAGGGGGCTCCCACACAATACGACATTTTTTAAAATTTGCTCCAACCGCTCTATCTGCCCTAATAGTGCCCTTAGAGCAACAAAATGTATGACCGACCCACTATATTATTTTAGTTCAAACATTTTTTCTGAACGTACCTACCCTCTATCTTTAACGTCCGAGTGGGGTCATTAGTGAGACCGACCCCCATTTATTTTTACCCTACAACATTATCTCCACTCCCTAAGTAGGCTCCCATACAAATAACAGTTGGAGCAAATTTTATAAAAATGTAATTTTGTATGGGAGCCTACTTAGGGAGTGGAGATAGGGCGTAGGTATATTTTAAAAAAATGTTGTAGGGTAAAAATAAATGGAGGTCGTCTCACTAATGACCCCTCTCGGACGCACCATTGGACCGGTAGAAGCTGATTAAATAAGACAAATTTACAAAAAATAAAAAAAATTGTATGGGGACCGCCTTAACAATTAGAGATAGAGGGTAGGTGTGTTCAGAGAAAATGTTTGGACTAAAAAAATATTGTGGTTCGGTCATACATTTTGTTGCTCTAAGGACACTATTAGGGCAGTTAGAGCGGTTGGAGCAAATTTTAAAAAATGCCGTTTTGTGTGGGAGCCCCCTTAGAAATTGGAGATAGGGTATTAGTTTGTTCCAAAGAAATGTTGAGACGTAAAAATTAATAGGGGTCGGTCTTATAAAGGACCCCTCTATGACGCACCATTGGAGCAGTAGAAATGATTTTAAGATTGGAAAATTACAATAAAATTTTTTCAAAAAATTTTAAAAAATAGTAATAACCGTTATCCCACGATCCTCCTGGGCAAAAAATTTGTAGAATCGATAGAAGTTTTACACAAAAAAATTTCAAAAAAATCAAAGAGTACAAACATTGTCAAATTTGAGATTTAAATTTTAAAACTTAAAAATCGCATACTAGAGCGCTTTTAGGAATTTTTTGGGATTTTTTTAAAAAAAAAAAAAAAAAAATTGAAAAAAAAATGAAATTTGGACCATTATTGAAGAAGTTATGAGTAAAAGAAGTTTGAGTAAAGGAGCAAACTACCAATTTTTAAAAATTCGATATCTTTTGAACGGGTCATCAAAAAAATATGAAAACTTTTTTATATGATTTTTTGTATTTTTGTTAAATAAATGAAACATTTGTTATATTTATCGGGATGGAAAGGTGCTCTGAACGTCCACCACTGACCCCCATCACCCCCCCCCCCCCCCCCAAAAAAAACGCCCCTGACAATTTTTTTTATTTTTTTTACATTTTGGAGGGTTTAAAAGATTCGGCACAGCCGAATTTAACACTCTCACTTGTTTTCAACTCAATTTTGAAGTGGAAGGTTTTATCCCACCAAAATGAAATTTTTAGTCATTAAAAAGCTAATCAAGCAAAATAATAAACAAACAAAAAAAATAAAAAAAAAACTTTTGGTTTGTATGGCAAAAATTTTTTTTTTGGGCAAAACTTTAAAAAAATTTAAACATAGAGTCAGTGTTGCCAGTTTAGGGGTTTTGTCCCCAAATAGGGGATTTTTTTTGGAAATTGGGGATGAAAAATTTGATTTGGGGATCCGGGGATTTCATGGGGATGACACTGATTTTTTCGGGGATTTTTAGGGGATGAAATATTTTAGATAAACAAGTGTTTTTTAAATACATTAATCATAAAATAATGCTAAAATCGGTAAAATTAACTCTTCTTTATTTTTGATAAATCGTGGACATTAAAGCATACAAAAAAAACCTCAAACGTAGGAATAATGTGACATTTATATAGAAAAAACTAACATTTTATATGGTTTCTGTCAAAACCTGGATCGTAGTGGTATCATGTTATCATTTTGTTTTTTTTTTTTTCTTTAAACCAAATTGTAAATTTTCATACATTTTCTATAGTAGGTATATCCTTAAAATCTATTATAGAAAATTTCCAAAATTCACTAGTTTTTTCTGTAGAAAAAAGACTAAAACTACATCAATTGAAAATACTGGTCTTTTACAACTTCTTAAATTCTTAAAAAGCAATACAACGTTTTAGATACCTATTCCGGAGTTAGTATTTATAAAAATTTAAGGGAATATGTATATCAAACCTTAAAAGAATTTTCGTCGTCTTTTTTAAAGGGTACAAACAATTTCTTAGGGCCGATGACTTACGTTTGCTGAGAAAACTTTTGAGGGAATTAAAGATATAAAAAAAGATTAAATTAAATTTGGACCAATAAAGTACTCTGTCGCTGGTGTGTAAATTAAAAATTTGTGAGTTATCCATCCGTAATAAAACATTTCCGTTGCTTTTTAATTTTATCATAATACTTATCGAAAAATTGGCGGCTTCAAACGATGTGCTAATCGCTCAACACGCAAAATACACTTACACTTTTTAGCCAAGTTTCTGTGTAAAATACCACGTAAGTTAACCAAGTTTTTGTTCAAAAAATTGGCTAAATTACTCAAAAGCACTTAATGGGTTGCAAGTGTTTTTTGCGTTTAGTAAATTTTGAAAAAAAAAAAATTGGGGATTTTTGGGGAAGAGAAATTTTAATTTGGGGATGGCATCTAAAAAAAAACTGGCGACCCTGCATAGAGTTTTTATACCAAAAGTAGTTGTATGGCAAAAAAAAATTAGAGGCATTCCACACTAAATGTTCAGAGAAAACTAACACATTTGAACTTTAAAGTTCTGAATAGGTTGTATGGATAGCCCTATATGAAGCTAAGAAAATTGCGTTTTTGGTTTTTAAATTTTTAAAAAACTGGGCTTAGGAGGCGTGGTCAAATATTAGAAAAATGGTCAAATTTGTGTCGAGTTGCCTTGTTTAAATATTTATCAAATTAAAACGGAATGCACCACAATCTCAAAAATTTACATTCTTGTATAGTTTTGTATAAGCTATCGATCAAATTCCATTGTCAAGAGTATTTAGCACATTGTCAATCGTTAGTGGCAAAATGCATTATTTTTGTCTCGTCAAAACTTTTAAAATCCCGCCATTTTCGTAATTCTTATGTGTTTGTCCCGCTTTTTGGAATTAAATTTCTGTCAACCCTAGCAAAATCTCTCTTTTTTCTACTCTTCCTTTTTCCGATTTTTTTCTTCCTTTTCTTTTCCCTTTTTTTCTCTTTCGAAATCGATTTGGTGGCGAAATTTCCTTGGGCATACCTGAGTGTTGGTTGAACGCAAAAAAAATATGGCCCATAGTACAATTGCACTGCATCAGTATATGTATGTGTGTGTGTTAACTGTTTTATTTTTTAACAAATAATAATGGTTGTTATTGTTTTCATTGTTACGAGTATTGTTGGTGTATTGTGGATTTTGATATCTGTATTAACAACAGCAGGAAGCATTTTAGATTGCAAATAACAATCCAACCAGCCAAATACACAAACAGACAGACAGACAACACCAATAAGATCATATTGTTATTACGATTATGCTTACATAAATATATACACATTACCTTTAAACAAACATAAGTAAGTTTCTAGATTGTTTGTTTATTAAATTTAATTAAATTTATTGCATCGCACAGTGGTTTGTTAATACAAAAAAAAATATTTTATAAGAAATATATTTTTTTAACAAATTTCAAAATTTCGCTAAACATTTTTTAAAAGAAACAATTTGAAATCTTAAAACTTTTTGAAGATATTTAATTCAAATTGTGTAGAATCTAACAGAAAATTTTGACTAAAGTTATTTTACAGAGTTATTAGTAAAGTTACAGAAAAACAAGTAAAAACTTTTAGTCGACTTTACCGAATATGTTGATATGTTCTTTGAAAAAAATTTTGGTGAAATAATTTTGTTAAAAAATTGGTAAAAGAGAAAAAAAAATAAAAAAAAAATTTTGCCAAAACAATATTGGTGAAAGGTTGGACTTATTGAAATCAGCCTTTCTAGTTCTAAAACTGTATCTGGATCTGTTTTGACAAACGTTGCCATTGTGGTACTCTACCATAAATCCACGTTGTAATGAGAATATTTTTAAATTACTCTTTAGTTTTTATACCCTCCACTTAGTGATAGAGGGTATATATAAGTTTGTCATTCTGTTTGTAACTCATCGAAATATCGGTCTGGGACCCCATAAAGTATATATATTCATGATGCCCGATCGATTTTAAGACATTCTAGCGATGTCCGTCTGTCCGTCTGTCCGTCTGTCCGTCTGTCCGTCTGTCCGTCTGTCTGTCTGTCTGTCTGTGGAAAATGCTCTCGCGGACAAAATATTGCACAGAGATGACTGAAACTTAACATTTATATTGAAAGTTCTCCCGAGAAGTTTGGTATTGCATTTGAGCGATATCGGTTCAGCGGTTCAAAAGTTATGAACGAAAATGTATGCACACCTCAAAAATTTCAGTACATTCAACATAACCAAAAAATACAAAATGCTTTAATTCGGCTTCTGGTTGACATATGTGAACATAATTGAACACCAAATGGTATTTTGACAAAAAAAAAAAAATCGCGGATTTTTTTTTTACCAAAATTTTTTTTCGCGGAAATTTTTTTCCAATTTTTTTTTTTTCAAAAGTAATTTCCTTTTAAATAAAGTTGTTTGCAGTAATCTTTTGGAAATTGTGGAGGGTATCACTACATTCGGCAAGGCCGAATTTAACTTTTTTACTTGTTAGTTTTTGTAATTAGCTCTTTAGTTTTGGTAATTTTCTACAGTAATTCTAAACCACTGTGCTTTAATTGTTAAATGCCCAACATACATACAAATACTCCAAAATGGGGGCTACTTTTTTTTAGGGTTAGTCATACCATTATAATTGAATCACCACAAATCTATGCAATCTATGTGCATAATGGCAAATAGTGAAAACAACAGCAAAAAACAAATAAAGATGATAATAAAATAACAAAAAATAAAGAGATTTAACCTTGTACCTTCCTTAAATGGGTTCATTATTACATACACAATTAATGGTAACGCGACATTCTCATGTGATTAAACAGCAATCACCATCATTTTACGATATTTTATACGATTTTGGTAAGAAAACAATGGAAGGCATTCGCAAAAATATTGAAAATTACATAAATATTTACGAGTACATACAGAGAAAAAAACTAAGGTTAATGAAAATATGCTTAAGTTTTGAGAAATAAATTTTCCGTAAGGAAAAATGTTTCAGAATCGGAGAATTTTTCTATAGAAAAAAATTCTCAGATTTTTTTTATATCTCTCTTAAAAAATTTCTGAGATTCTGAAACTTTTTCTATAAGAAAAATATCTCAGAATCTGAGAATTTTTCTATAAAAAAATGTCTTAGAATCTGAGAATATTTCTATAAGAAAAATGTCTCAGAATCTGAAACTTTTTCTTTAAGAAAAATGTTTCAGAATCTGAGACGTTTTCTATAAGAAATATATCTCAGAATCTGAGATCTTTTCTTTATGAAAAATGTTTCAGAATCTGAGACTTTTTCTATAAGAAAAATGTCTCAGAATCTGAGACTTTTGCTATAAGAAAAATGTCTCAGAATCTGAGACTTTTGCTATAAGAAAAATGTCCTAGAATCTGAGACTTTTTTCAGAATCTGAGACTTTTTCTATAATAAAAATATCTCAGAATCTGAGACATTTTCCATAAGAAAACTGTCTTAGAATCTGAAACTTTTTCTGTAAGAAAAATGTCTCAGAATCTAGGATTTTTTCTATAATAAAAATATCTGGAATCTGAAACTTTTTCTAAAGGAAAAATGTCTCAGAATCTGAGACTTTGTCTATAAGAAAAATATCTCAGAATTTAAGACTTTTTCTATAAGAAAATTGTCTCAGAATTTGAGACTTTTTCTGTAAGAAAAATGACTCAGAATCTGAGAATTTTTCTATAAGAAAAATGTCTCAGAATCTAAGACTTTTTCTATAAGAAAAATGTCTCAAAATCTGAGACTTTTTCTATAAGAAAAATGTCTCAGAATCTGAGATTTTTTCTATAAGAAAAATGTCTCAGAATCTGAGACTTTTTCTATAAGAAAAATGTCTCAGAATCTGAGACTTTTTCTATAAGAAAAATGTCTCAGAATTTGAGATTTTTTCTATAAGAAAAATGTCTCAGAATCTGAGACTTTTTCTATAAGAAGAATGTCTCAGAATCTGTTATTTTTTTATAAACAAAATGCCTCAGAATCTGAGACTTTTTCTATAAGAAAAATGTCTCAGAATCTGAGAATTTTTCTATAAGAAAAATGTCTCAGAATCTGAGAATTTTTCTATAAGAAAAATGTCTCAGAATCTGAGACTTTTTGTATAAGAAACTTTTTTTTAGAAAACTTTTTCTATAAGAAAAATGTCTCAGAATCTGAGACTTTTTCTATAAGAAAAATGTCTCAGAATCTGAGACTTTTTCTATAAGAAAAATGTCTCAGAATCTGAGACTTTTTCTATAAGAAAAATGTCTCAGAATCTGAGACTTTTTCTATAAGAAAAATGTCTCAGAATCTGAGACTTTTTCTATAAGAAAAATGTCTCAGAATCTGAGACTTTTTCTATAAGAGAAATGTCTCAGAATCTGAGACTTTTTCTATAAGAAAAATGTCTCAGAATCTTGGACTTTTTCTATAAGAAAAATGTCTCAGAATCTGAGACTTTTTCTATAAGAAAAATGTCTCAGAATCTTGGACTTTTTCTATAAGAAAAATGTCTCAGAATCTGAGACTTTTTCTATAAGAAAAATGTCTCAGAATCTGAGACTTTTTCTATAAGAAAAATGTCTCAGAATCTGAGACTTTTTCTATAAGAAAAATGTCTCAGAATCTGAGACTTTTTCTATAAGAAAAATGTCTCAGAATCTGAGACTTTTTCTATAAGAAAAATGTCTCAGAATCTGAGACTTTTTCTATAAGAAAAATGTCTCAGAATCTGAGACTTTTTCTATAAGAAAAATGTCTCAGAATCTGAGACTTTTTCTATAAGAAAAATGTCTCAGAATCTGAGACTTTTTCTATAAGAAAAATGTCTCAGAATCTGAGACTTTTTCTATAAGAAAAATGTCTCAGAATCTGAGACTTTTTCTATAAGAAAAATGTCTCAGAATCTGAGACTTTTTCTATAAGAAAAATGTCTCAGAATCTGAGACTTTTTCTATAAGAAAAATGTCTCAGAATCTGAGACTTTTTCTATAAGAAAAATGTCTCAGAATCTGAGACTTTTTCTATTAGAAAAATGTCTCAGAATCTGAGACTTTTTCTATTAGAAAAATGTCTCAGAATTTGAGACCTTTTCTATAAGAAAAATGTCTCAGAATCTGATATTTTTTTTATAAGAAAAATGTCTCAGAATCTGAGACTTTTTCTATAAGAAAAATGTCACAGAATCTGAGACTTTTTCTATAAGAAAAATGTCTCAGAATATGAGACTTTTTCTATAAGAAAAATGTCTCAGAATCTGAGACTTTTCTATAAGAAAAATGTCTCAGAATTTTTCTATAAGAAAATTGTCTCTGAATCTGAAACTTTTTCTATAAGAAAAATATCTCAGAATCTGAAAATTTTCTCTAAAAAAAATATCTCAGAATCTAAGACTTTTTCTATAAGAAAAATGTCTCAGAATCTGAGACTTTTTCTATAAAAAAAAAATTACTCAGAATCTGAAACTTTTAAACCGAAAATTCGGTTATCGGAAATTCAACTCGTTCAATGCTTTTATTTCTCTCCCTGTAGTAACTTTTCATCGACCTTAAGGATTATTACATGCAACATCGTAAAACAAACAACAACAATTGCTTGTTTTTCTATTCGATGTTCTATTCTGCGATCAGAACATTTATTATTTTATAGTTTTTTAATGATCAGGTGTCACATTGATCTACTAGAAACCATTTATTTATATTTTCGTATTGTAAGTACGTAGACGTCTAAGGTTTGCAATAAAATAAAACTGCTTTGGTGGCCATAAGTGAGTGAGTAATTGGCCATTAAAATTCAACAACATAAACATGACACTCAATTCTATCCACTCAATTCCACTGCTCTGCACAGTTCTATTCACCAGCTCTACTAACCACTGGTCATGTTCGACAAGCAACAGAACAATAACGAATGAATGAACGAATTTATGCATAAAGTACAATTTATGCATTTCAGAATATTATCTATGGTGTTAGCGACAAGACAAACGTTCTTCTTTTTTTTTTGTTTGTTTAGTTCTCTACTATATATAAACTGTTGAATTTGTGTTACCAACTCTATCATCGAAAAATTTGCAACACTTCTTATTTGGCCCTGAAAGTATAAAGTCATCGTCGTATGCCACCATATTATTGTATATGCCGCATCATAAATTAATCAATAAAATGTCTTTACCATTGGTTAAACAAAGTGTTTCATTTTTTTCCTTTGTTGATCATGAGGGAAGTATACCTTTTAGTTAAAAGTGGAGTTGAAATTATAAGCGGAGTTCAGTTAAAAGCGGAGTTGTAATCCGCTTTAAGGCGAATTTGCGAAAAATCGGCTTTTTCCTATGGTCAAGATATCAAAATTGTTTTTATTTGACCTTTTCATAGAGCTTGAGAAAACCTTTCATTCAAAATTAGTTTTGAGAAAGATAACTCTAGCTCAAGGTTACATTGCTTTACAAATCATTACGATGATATTGTCAAAGTAACAATTTTCAAGAAACTTTTTGATAAGTAGTTTGTTTTAAATTGATTAGAAACTGAGTGAGTTTGCTAAATACTCTTGACAAGATCTGGACAAGATCGAAACACGTGTCGACTAAGGATTTACCAGCAAAGTTTTCTGTTGCTAATAATCTGTTCCAGAATGCATCATTTTACCCTGCAACCGATTCGACTTAACATTCCAGAATCAATGATTTTTGTTTGAAATTGTCCCGAAAGCAATCGTTTTTTTGAAAAATTATGTTACATAGAAAATTTTGTTGTGATTACCGTAGAATATATTCAAGAATCTATTGAACCAGGAATTTGTTCCAAAAAATTTTCCTGGGTACTCAATGCCCCGTTATAAAATAAATCTCCGATAAATTTAACTTTTTTATACAAATTTTTACATAAGGCTCCGTTAAATCGACAGCTAACTGGACATTGATTAATCCGCCCTTAGGGCTGGTAACTTATCAAAAGCTAATCAATGATTAACACTAATCATTGATCAATTTCATATAAAATTGACGTTTGGAAACAATAATTAGCACTAATCATTGATTATATTGTGATAAGTTACCAACCCTAAGTCATTAAAAATAACGCAGTGATACAAAATCGAACTTTTCGAATCGGAATGGGATGAAACCAAAAGCAAATGAAAGTTGAAATTTTGGAAAAAAAAAACCCTCAAGGCTTTTTTAAAGCTGGCGATTTTAAGGCATTTAAGTTTTTGTGTACTAAACTTGTCCTACTTAAGTGGCCCTTGGTGGGGCCATTATTGGACATGTGGGGTCCAGCGTCCAAACTTATGGACGAAATTACGTCAGCTATAACCGGTATGAATTTCGCTGCAATCGGTTCAGTACCTACTTACTGAATACATAAATTATTAAAAATAAATCACCGTGCACCGTTGCGTATGATTGTTATTTAAAGGCAATTACAAAATAAGTATACGCCCTATATAGTTTTCAAGCTATTTTTAGGTATGTTTGTTTACCAAAATTTCTTACTGTTTTTGCTACAACTGGAAAGTTTCGTTTATTTTTTGTATTCAAAATTTCCAGCTGTAGTAAAAGAAGTAAAAATGAGTAGATTGTAGTAAGGTAAACGAACAGGCATTTTATTATATTTACTTATAATGAAAGTTCACCAACTTAGAATGAGTGTAAAAAACAATCTAGCGCTGAACTAAAACAAACCTTAAGGCTTTTCTTATGGACTATGTCAAAGCTTGCTTTTAGTTTCATCACATTCCGATTTTGGTTGTTGCACTGTGTAACCAATCCAAATAATTTAAAATAAACACCTTTATAAATAGTTTATTGAAAATTGTTTCTTTGATAATATCTCCGTATTGCTTAGTAAAGAAATATGACCTTGAGCTAGAATAAACTTTCTCAAAATAGAATTTATAGGGCGAATAACAAAATTTTTTTTTATTAATTTAAAATTTTTCACCGAAATTTATTTAAAATTAATTTAAACTAAATGCGACCATCATTTTACCCCGTGGCGCCCTTCGATCAAAGTTTTAGTTTTTTAGAAAATGTTCATCAAAAATTCTAAACTTTGATCGCAGAGTGGCATTGGTTAAAATTAGTGCCTACGGTCAGTACCGAAGTACCGGGAATACCGGTATTCCCGGTTCTCGGTATTACCGGGAAATGGTACCGGTTTCCCGGTTCTTTAATTATTCCCGGTATTCCCGGGAATACCGGTACTATTTTTTTTTTTTTGTAGCGAAAAAAACCAAGGGTTCTGGTGGGAATCGAACCCACGACCCCCACGTTGAAAGGATAGCACGCTACCAACTAGCCTACGGGGACCCCCGGGACTACCGGTATGCATATTTTGTACAATTTTGTATAATTAAAATTTTTTCGTCGCTTATACCAAAAAAAATACAAAAGATGTGAAAACCACCATTTCCACCATAGTTACATGATTTTTAAATAATTTTACAAATACAACTAAATATTTCTGAAATACTGATTAAATGGTGTAATTTAAATATTTTATGGTATGGTTTTTTTGTTTTTTCTAGAACCGGGAAACCTGTTCCAGAACCGGGAATACCGGTATTCCCCGGGAATACCGAGAACCGGGAAATGGGGGGCACTAGTTAAAATGATTTGTCTCAAATTAAGTTAAAATGAAAGTTTGTCTAGCCTACGGGGCCCCCGTAGGCTAGTTGGTAGCGTGCTAGCCTTTCAACGTGGGGGTCGTGGGTTCGATTCCCACCAGAACCCTTGGTTTTTTCGCTACAACGAGACGACGGTCATTGTTACCAGTTCTCGGTTAGGTGGAATTTATTAAAAATGAGTTGTAAATAAGTAGAAAAAAAAATAAATAAAAATAATTGATCATGTGATCAAAACTATTACTATTAACTCTATAAAATAGTCAATGGGAAAAAATTTTTTAGATTTTTAAAAAAAATCTTGAACGTAGAAAAAACCGCAATTTTTAAAATTTAAAATAGCGATATCTCGAAAATGGTTCGATGCAATGTGTCGCAAAACATATATTTTTATAAATTTGATTATTCCCTTCAACCACTACCGTTCATGTCTCATGACATGAACGGCCTACAGGGGCCCCCTAGGCTAGTTGGTAGCGTGCTAGCCTATGAAACAGGAGGTCGTGGGTTCGATTCCCACCAAAAACCCTTGGTCGATTTCGCTACAACGAGACGACGGTCATTGTTACCAGTTCTCGGTTAGGTTAAAATTATTTAAAATGAGTTGTAAATAAAATTTGGAAAAATAAATAAAAAAACTGATCATTGGATTATTATTATATCCGTTTTTATTTTTAAGACAGTCTTAGATTCTGAGAAATTTTTCCTACTCGTATAAAAAAGTTTTAGGTTTTAAAATTTTTCATATAGAAAATGTATCAGATTTTGCAAAATTTTCGTATTAAAACAATATTTTGGTTCTGAGACATTTTTGATATAGAAAATGACTCAGATTTTTTGTCTTAAATTTCGAGATATTTTTCGCATAGAAAACGTCTCAGAATCTGGGACATTTTTCGTATAGAAAAAGTTTCTGTTTCTGATACATTTTTCGTAGAACAAAAGTCACAGATTCTGAGACATTTTTCGTAAAGAAAAAGTCTCAAATTCTGAGAAATTTTGTTAATAGAAAAAGTCTTAAGCTCTGAGTAATTTTTTGTATAGAAATAGTCTTAGATTCTGAGAGAAAAGTTTCAGATTCTGAGACATTTTTCATATAGAAAAGCCTCAGATTCTGAGATATTTTTCGATTTTCAGATTTTGAGATAAGTCTCAGATTCTGAAACATTGCTCGTTCAGAAAAAGTCTCTGAAATTAAAACATTTCTCGTATAGGAAAAGGTTTTTGTTTCTAAGATTTCTAAGAAACTCGTTTAAGTTCCTACAAGTCTCCGAAAAGCTCTCAGATTCTAAAACTTTTTTCGTTTAGAAAAAGTTTCAGGTTCTGAGAAATTTTTCGTGTAGAAAAATTCTCAGATTCTGAGACATTTTTCCTATAGAAAAAGTCTCATATTATGAGACATTTTTCCTATAGAAAAATTCTCAGATTCTGATACATTTTTCATATAGAAAAATTCTCAGATTCTGAGACATTTTTCCTATAGAAAAAGTCTCAGATTCTAAGACATTTTTCCCATAGAAAAAATCTCAGATTCTAAGACATTTTTCCTATAGAAAAAGTCTCAGCTTCTGAGACATTTTTCCTATAGAAAAATTCTCAGATTCTGAGACATTTTTCCTATAGAAAAATTCTCAGATTCTGAGACATTTTTCCTATAGAAAAAGTCTCAGCTTCTGAGACATTTTTCCTATAGCAAAAGTCTCAGATTTTGAGACATTTTTCCTATAGTAAAAGTCTCAGATTCTAAGACATTTTCTCTATAGAAAAAGACTGAGATTCTAAGACATTTTTCGTATAAAAGACTTCTGTGACATCTGTGACATTTTTCGTACAGAAAAAGTGTTAGATTCTAAAACTTTTTCATGCGAAAAAACCCAGCAAAATTTTCTGTTTCCAATAATCGGTTCCAGAACGCATCAATTTACCTGCAACCGATTCTACTTAACATTCCAGAATCAATGATTTTTGTTTGAAATTGTCCCAAAAGCAATCGTTTTTTAGAGCAAGTAGTTTTTTTGAAAAATAATTTTAGACCGAATTTACATTGGGCAATTTTAATTGCGGCAATTCTGATTTTTTAGTGTATCAGAGAGAGAGATAAGATTCTTCCTTCTCTCTCCGATACACTATAAAATCAGAATTGCGGCAATTAAAATTGCCCTGTCTGAATTTGGACTTACATAGAAAATTTTGTTGTGATTACCATAGAATACATTCAAGAATCCGTTGAACCACGAATTTGTTCCAAAAAATTTTCCTGGGAAGGTTTCCGGTTCTCAGATTTTTTTTGTAAAAAAAAAAGTCTCAGATTTTGAGAAAGTTTTCCTAATAAAATTAAAAAAAATTAACAATAGAAAAAATTTCAGATTCTAAAACATTTAAACATTTTACACACAGAAAAATTAAAAGAAACCCCCGAAATAATAAAATCATAACAAAAAAAATTATTTCCTCACGCCAATTTGTTCATTCCTGCGGGCCCCCTAATTTTTATGTGCCCAAAGACCCCGTCATACCTTAAGATGACCCTGCCTTCAACCACAGTATGGGGATGTACTCACTTTGTCATTCCGTGTTTAACGCATCAAACTATCGGTCTTGAACCCGATAAAGTATATATTTTATACACTGATACAAAATCGAACTTTCCGAATCGGAATGGGATGAAACCAAAAGCAAATTAAAGTTGACATTTCCATAACAAAACCCTAAAGGTTTTTTTTTAGTTTAGTGCGAGAATTGTTTTTACACGCATTTGAATTTGGCGATTTAAAGTTTTTGTGTACTAAATATGTCCTACTTTAGGGGCCCCTGGTGTACCCTTATTGGACATATGAGGTCCAACGTCCAAACTTAAGCTCGAAATTACATTAGCTATAACCTATATGAATTTCGCAGAATGGCTGAATTATTAAAAGTAAACCAATGTGCACCGTTGCGTATGATTGTTATTTCAAAGTAATTACAAAATTAAGTATACGCCTCTCACAGAGTTCCAACTCCAAGTGCTTTAATATAAATGTTGGATGCTGGTAGAGTATTTTTCTGCCTAGCTTAGTATACTTCCCATTTTATTTTTTCATTCAATTCACTTCTATTGATCTTGCCTTGCTACCAATGTAATGTTGAACGAAATATTGAGATAAATGTTTAGTATGCTGGATTTTTGTTTCTAGAGCTGGTTCAAAGTCAATTGTTAATACATATTTGTTTTAGTTTGGTGGCAATACGTGTGAGACTTTCTGCTACTGATTTTTTGTATCTTGTATTTCATTTATAAACTCAATTTTCCAGGTGCTTAAAGTCGCTGTACGTAGGCTCTGAAATTTTATTGAGTCTTTAGTGTTTAGTCATGCTGTTAACGGCTGCAATTGTAATTTTATATGTATCGCTTAACAAGGAAATAATAGTGTCTTTGTTTAATAGATGAGTTAATAAATTATTGTAACCCTTTATGGTGAATTTCAATATGGTATGAAAATGAAAATGCTAGAATCTTTTAAAAAAGAGTCCCAGAAAAAACAGTAGAAATATAATTGAAAAATATATAGAAATGAAATTTAATCATGAAATTTAATCATGAAATTCTTTGAATCAATTAAACAAATAATTGATTTTTGATTTGGTGCAAAATCTCCCATATAAAAGCTTAGTTGATAAGTTATCTATGCCTTTCAAAGTGTGTTTCGTTTGTTTTTCAAAACGTGAATTCAAGATAAACCCCGATCAAATACCGATTTCTCTGAAATTCAATTTCAACACATAAAACACATATTTCAACAACATTTTTGATAAATATTAGCAAAAGAAATAGAAAATCTACTACAACAAGTAATCATCTTGCAAAAAAACAATGGCAAATTTGCTATTTTGCAACACCGGATACCACCTATTGAAATTCTTCTAGTATGCAACAAAATTGAAATGCAATGGAATAAACCAAAATTTTAACCAACTATAATGACATTTATAATTCAAAACAATTAAGAAAATTCCATATAGCCATGCTCTTTCTTTGCCCACAAGTAGATGGAACACAAAGAAAATTGTAAACAAGACCTAAAATGTCAATATGCAGTTATTAGTCTTCCTTGGTTACTTTTTTCTTTAAGCACCAGTTCTCATTAAATTTTCGTACAAATAAGTTAAAAAAAATTAAAAAACTAAAATAAAATTCTAATTAAAAAGTTTTTAAATCGCAATGACATTAGATGATGATAGTGATTATGAAGATGAATCAGCACTTAAAGCCCCAACTTCAAAACCCGGACAGGATGATGAAGATGTATGGAAATTGTGGTGTTTAAAAAAAATCTATAAAATTGTTAATGTGAATTTGCATTTGTTAAATAGGAAACTTTTGATTTGGATGACATTTTGCCCACTATTGGAGAATTTGGCAAATATCAAAAACTGTTGGTATTTGGTATATGCCTTCCTGCTTGTATTCCCTGTGGATTTTGTGCTTTTAATCAACTCTTTATGGCTGATACTCCCGAAGACTATTGGTGTAAAATACCAGAACTACTTAATATATCACTGGAGCAAAGAAAATTTTTGGCCATTCCACCAGATATGGTAAAGTGATTCATGATGATGACAGTTGAAAAAGAAAAGAAGCCATATTTGAAAAAAAATACATATTTTTTGGCATTGACATTTGCGGGAATGAAAGGATACATTAATGCTAAAAAAGAGACAGCTATATTTTATTGTTTACATTTTTTGTTTGTTTACATTTTTTTTTTTGTTTACATTATAGTTTGTTTACATTTGTTTACGTTTTCCCCTCTCTCTTTTTTAGGAACATGATACCGGCTCTTACAGTAAATGTCATCGATACGCTGTCAATTGGACTGAAATACTTGAAAATACCAATATCAATGATTTAGAACCAAATGCCTCATGGCCAATTGATAAATGTAATCGTTGTAATGGTTGGGAATATAATACAACCGAAGTTTGGTCCTCCATAGTAATCGATGTATGAGAACAATTCGTATGAGTCAAAATCCCCCAAATAATGACTTGCATTTTATTCCTAAAAACTTCATAAACATTTTTTAGGTAAAGCCAGTTTACACTCATGTAGTTTAAACATGGACCTTTTTTAGAAGTTAGACACTACACCATTTACAGATGTTATTAAAGATTCTACTTGTAATTCGAAGATTTCATTTGTAATTGTACAAATGTAGAATAATGCTCCAATGGTGCGTCAAAGAGGGGTCATTTATAAGACCGACCCCCATTAATTTTTACGTCTTAACATTTCTTTGGAACAAACTAATACGCTATATCCAATTTCTAAGGGGGCTCCCACACAAAACGACATTTTTAAAAATTTTCTCCAACCGCTCTAACTGCCCTAATAGTGCCCTTATAGCAACAAAATGTATGACCGACTCACAATATTTTTTTAGTCCAAACATTTTCTCTGAACACACCTACATTTATTTTTTGTAAATTTGTTTTATTAAATTAGCTCCTACCGGTCCAATGGTGCGTCCGAGAGGGGTCATTAGTGAGACCAACCCCCATCTGTTTTTACCCTACAACATTTTTTTAAAATATACCTACGCCCTATCTCCACTTACTAAGTAGGCTCCTATACAAAATTACATTTTTATAAAATTTGCTCCAACTGTTATTTGTATAGAAGCCTACTTAGGGAGTGGAGATAGGGCGTAGGTATATTTTAAAAAAATGTTGTAGGGTAAAAATAAATGAGGGTCGGTGTCACTAATGACCCCTCTCGGACGCACCATTGGACCGGTAGAAGCTGATTAAATAAAACAAATTTACAAAAAATTAAACAAATTGTGTGGGGACCGTCTCAACAGTTAAAGATAGAGGGTAGGTGTGTTCAGATAAAATGTTTGGACTAAAAAAATATTGTGGGTCGGTCATACATTTTGTTGCTCTAAGGGCACTATTAGGGCAGTTAGAACGGTTGGAGCAAATTTAAAAAAATGTCGTTTTGTGTGGGAGCCCCCTTAGAAATTGGAGATAGGGTATTAGTTTGTTTGGGGGTCGGTCTTATAAAGGACCCCTCTATGACGCACCATTCGAGCAGTAGAAATGATTTTAAGATTGGAAAATTACAATAAAATGTTTTCAAAAAATTTTAAAAAATAGTAATAATCGTTATCCCACGATCCTCCTGGGCAAAAAATTTGTAGAATCGATAGAAGTTTTTCACACAAAAATTTCAAAAAAGTCGAAGAGTACAAACATTTTTAAAAATGAGATTTAAATTTTAAAACTTAAAAATCGCATACTAGAGCGCTTTTAAGAATTTTTGCGATTTTTTTTTTTAAAAGTACGTAAAAAACAAAAATTTTTAAAAAATTGTTTTTGAAATTTGGACCATTATTAAAGAAGTTATGAGTAAAAGAAATTTGAGTAAAGGAACAAACTACTAATTTTTTAAAATTCGATAACTTTTGAATGGGTCATCAAAAAAATCTGAAAATTTACCACGAATGAGTTTTCGAAGGGTACTAAAAACTGTAAACAAATTGGGAAAATCTAAAAGAAAATCTAAACAAATTGGGAAAATCTAAAAAAAAAATGTCCGATTTGACATGGAATGCCCCATATATACTTTATGGGGTCCTAGACCAATAATTCGAGGTGTTACAAACGGAATGATAGGGGTACCCCCTATCACTAGAGTAGATGGTAAAAAAGATTAAAATTCAGTTAATATTTTTTGAATTACAATTGAAATCTTTGAATTACAATTGATTTTCTTCGAATTACAATTGATCTTTCTAGAGTGACAATTGATCTACTTCTAAATACAGTTGATCTTTTTTGAATTTCAATTCATCTTCTTCGAATTAAAATTGATGTTTTCGAATTACAACTGATTTATTTCGAATTACAATTGACCTTTTCTGAATTACAATTGATCTTTTTCAAAGTACAATTGATACTCTTCGAATTATAATTGATCTTTTTCGAATTACAGTTGATCTTCTCCGAATTATAACAGATATTTTTCGAATTCCAATTGACCTATTTCGAATTACAATTCATTTTTTTCGAATTACAATTGATATTTTTCAAATTACAATTAATATTTTTCGAATTACAATTGATCTATTTCGAATTACAATTCATCTTTTTTGAATTACAATTGATATTTTTCAAATTACAATTGATTTTTTTCGAATAACAATTTATATTTTCTGAATTACAATTAATCTATTTGGAAAACCAATTGAAATTTTTCGAATTACAATTGATCTCAAGGGTTCAAGTTGAAAAAATGCAGAAGAAAAATTGAATTTCTAAAAATTATAGACATTTCTGGTATTTCCTATACCGGTTTCAAACACCCCAGTTAGTGTCATCATCAGTAGGATTTTAAATGTCGGTTTGTCTTGTTAATGAAAACTGTTTTTTATATATGTGAATATTTATAGTTTCTACAGAATAAGTGTGCAATTACAATTCTGGCGTTGGCTTTGAATTTTGTGTAAAGAGAGGGCGTTTGATTTAAACAAAGGCTTTGGCTTTGAATATTGTTCTGGCGTTTGTTTGTATACACACACACAAAGAAGAACAGAAATATAATTATTTGGCGGAAGAAAAATAAATTTGTCCAGGAAATTATTTTTTTCGGTGAAACATAAAACTCCTTTGTTTTTTTTATTGATATTTTTTTGATACTTGTTTCTATTTTTTATAATAATTGGCGGTAAATTATATTTTCACTTTCTTTTATATGTACTTTTCTTATAATTTTCCGATACACAGATGTGTTTCATAAACAAGATGTGTTTCATAAACAAAATCAACCCTTTTTTTTATTAAAGACTGGCAATGCCATAGCAAAAAAAAAAAATACTCACGAGAGAGCAAAGCCAAGAAAATAGAATTGATTCTATTCTGGCTTTGAAACGCTAGCGTTGGCTTTGAATTTTGTTCTACATACAAAATGTATGGGAACAAGCAAAATTCAAGGCCAACGCCAGAATTGTAATTGCACACTAAATTTTGACAGTTTCCAACACTACAATTCTATTTCTAGCAATCTCAACCTCACTTCATACTTTCTTTCAACTTTTTTGTCTCTTACATTATTTCGCAAGGGTTACCAACATGATCTGGAATTGCAGACACAAATGAAGGAATTTGCATTTTCTGTTTCGGAGACGTGCCTAATGGCGACATATTTTGTCAGTAATTTTATTTGATTTTTTGTGTAAGTACAGATCGATTGATCAATTGATCTCTTTTGAATTACAATTGGAATCTACACCATTTATTAATTGTAATTCGAAAATTATTTTTTTAATTCGAAGATTCCATTTGTAATTCGAAGATTCTAATTGTAATTTAAAGATTCCATTTTTAATTCGAAAATTCCATTTGTAATTCGAGAATTCCATTTTTTTTTGGAATTCTCGAATACCAATAATTTTGTATTTTTCCAATATTTTGTTAAATAAAAACTAGATTTCGATATATTAACATTTCCTTATCGAATGCCGTTAATCGGGATCTGACCTTTTACGACTTTCTTCTGAACTAAGGTGTCTATCTTCTAATAATACTGTCATGTTTTTAAAGATCTCATTTACTCAAACCTTTAAAATCTTGTTTCAAATTTTAATACATACCTTTGCATTTACATTATTAAAAATTTATTTACACTTTTATTTAGTTTGATTTAGTTTGCGATCAGGATATTTATCCTACCATAGGTTTAGCGGCCTTAAATGTTGGTGGTCCCATTGGTGTTTATCTATTTGGTTTGCTGAACGATCGTGCTGGTCGGCGTACTTCGTATTTTACTTGTTTAGCTACTTTGCTAATTGGTAGTTTGATAACATCTTTAAGTAAAGATTTTTGGACTTGGGCTGGTAGTCGTGTTATTGTGGGCCTTACAATTCCGGCTGTTTATCAAATACCTTTTATTATATGTGAGTAAATTTTATGTTTTGAAATTTATCTAAATTTAAAAAAAAAAAAAATGGGGCTGGTAAATTATCAAAAGTTTTTAAAGATTACTTGAATCCAGATGGCAGCCCCTCCAGAACCCTATTGGATCCATTAAAGGACGCCAAATATTTTAATACAAAGCTTTTGTCCGTTTCTCCCAACCTTGCTTAGATTTTGAGGTTTAGGAATTTAAAGACCAAATAGGGTCTTGATTATCTTAAAAACTGGGTAACTCAAAATTTATTACTGGGAGGGTTTTCGGAGATTTTGCGGTAGTGTTTTACGGTTAAGATCTACAAACAGCAAAGCTGTTGTTGGACTTTTTGACGTGCAGACTCACATGATTGTAAGTGAGTGTGAGTAGGAAACAAAATTGCGTGAGTGAGTGAGTTTGTGTGCGTGAGTAAGATTTTTGCGTGAGTGAGTGTGCGTCCTTAACAAAGCAACAAAAAACTTATAAAATTCGGCTAAACTTAAGATTTCATTTAAAAAAACAAACAAATTTGAAAGAAACAAACTAATTTCGGCTTAACTTTAAATTTTGCTTAAAATTTTGTAAGATTTTTGAAATTTTAGTTTTTGATTTTTTTTTGTATAAGAGTCTCGTGAGAGTGAGTCAACGTGAGTGTGAGTGAAGCTTGTGTGAGTGCATGTTAGTGTGAGTTGTATTAAATTTACTCACGTGATTGTGAGTGAGTGTGAGTAGAAAAAATATGCTCGTGAGTAGGTGTGCGTGATTCAAAAATGCCTGTCGTAAGCGTGAGTGAGTGTAAGTCAAAAATCACTCACGCGCCCATCTCTATTTTGAAGTAAACATTTGATTAAAAATAATTTAAGGAAAAACAAGTAAGAAAATTATGGTCGGTCAAGACCGACCATATAATACCCTACACCAGAGTTTTTCGGAAAATGGGTCCCAAGTTCAAACATGGACTGATTAGAGCTATATTTTGTCAAATCTTTAATAATCAAATCAAATCTTTAATAATCTTTCATTAATCAAATTTGAGTGGAAAATGCTTCTTTTTGTTGACATTAAACCGCTTCAACTGAACATCGGGCGAAATTTTCACATGGGACCTAAGTCCAAAAATGGTCCGATGATAGTCAGATTTGATAAGGTTATTAAAGTACGCGTTTAACATACACAAACAGAATTTTAATTAAATATTTTCTATTTTCATGACATTTGAGAGATTTATGTGAAAATCGGGAAGGTGGTTTGTATTGGGGCTACAAGAAGAACTGGTCCGATTTCTTTAAAATTCGGAATGGTGATTTGTGTGGATGAAACATGATTACCTACCAAATTTCGAAAAGATACCTATTAAAATGCGGCTATTAGAGTCATTTGAGCCAAAACAAAAGAGGACCTTTGTATGGGGGCTAGGTATAAATATAGACCGATTTTTTTCCAATTTCAATAGGCTTCGTCCTTGGGCCAAAAGAGGCTTTAGTTTCAAATTTCAAGTCAATTGATTAAAAATTGCGACCTGTATCGTGTTCACACCGTTTACATGGATAGACAGACGGACAGACGGACGGACAGACGGACGGACAGACGGACGGAAGGACATCGCTAAATCGACTCAAAAAATGATTCTAAGTCGATCGGTATACTTAAAAGTGGGTCTAGGACCAATATTTCGGGTAGTTACAAACATCAGCACAAACTCATTATACCCTTACCACAGTGTGGTGTAGGGTATAACAAGTGTTAAATTCTGAATTTTTTCCGAATCTTATAACAAAAGTTTGTCAGGGCGTTTTTTTTTTTTTTTTTGGAGTGGAGGGGGTGGGAATTTGACATGAGATGTGATTAATCGCGATTAATTGTAACAAATAGATTAATTATGGGTTTTACACATATACAATTTTATCACTATTAAAGATTTTTTTTATATCCACGCCCCTAAAAAAGGCGGGCTCAAAAGGGTCGCGACCATTCGTTTTAGAACCGTTATTTTAGGTAGTTGTTTTTAGTTTATTATTTTAATATTAATATTTTTTTAATAAATTTATATTTATTTTTCTACGGTATTTACACCAACGAAAACAACTTGTTTTTGAATATTTTTTTGGTTTTTGGCAAAAACTATGTAGTTTTTCCATACAATTTAAAAACTGCGTTGCCAACCAAAACTAAACAAAAACTAAAGTTTTGGCTGTGTTCACTACTGGCTAATCATTCTGTGTGAATATTTTTTTCAGTTTTGTTTTGTTTAACTCGAATGTCAAAAATAAAATATTTGTTTTTTGTGAAATTATTATTCCATTCTGTTAAAAAAGTTAATAAATATGTAATTTATTTTTTTTTATTAACGTGTGGCTATTGTTATTTTGTGTTTTTTAGTGAATTTATAAAATAATTAATTTGATTTGACAAACAAAAACTCTATTTATTCGGTGTAAACGGTTTGGTTTTCAAAAATCAGTTTTGGCCAAAAACAAGTTAGCTTTTGTTTGGTCTAAACATAGTATTCGAATAAAAAATATGGAATTTTTGTAATACTATGTTTAGACCAAACAAAAGCTAACTTGTTTTTGGCCAAAACTGATTTTTGAAAACCAAACCGTTTACACCGAATAAATAGAGTTTTTGTTTGTCAAATCAAATTAATTATTTTATAAATTCACTAAAAAACACAAAATAACAATAGCCACACGTTAATAAAAAAAATAAATTACATATTTATTAACTTTTTTAACAGAATGGAATAATAATTTCACAAAAAACAAATATTTTATTTTTGACATTCGAGTTAAACAAAACAAAACTGAAAAAATATTCACACAGAATGATTAGCCAGTAGTGAACACAGCCAAAACTTTAGTTTTTGTTTAGTTTTGGTTGGCAACGCAGTTTTTAAATTGTATGGAAAAACTACATAGTTTTTGCCAAAAACCAAAAAAATATTCAAAAACAAGTTGTTTTCGTTGGTGTAAATACCGTATAACACTGGAAGAGCAGTAAAAACAACTATATATACACAGTTGTTTTTACTACATTCAATAGTAAAAAACAACATATTCAGTTGATTTTACCGTAAAATGTGAAAGATCAGTACCGACCCGAAAAATGGATCGCTAAAATTAGATCAGTTTTAGGGCGAGTTTTTGAGTTGTAAAATTTATTGGTTTTAGGTTTAAACTGAGTTAAAACCACAAATTCTGTTTTTGAGATGTGGAATATTTTAAGTTTAACTCACCAATGTTGCAGAGTTAAACTAAGGTACACAAACGTAAAAAAACACCTCTGATTTTCAAATATACTGGTTAGTGTTGCCATGTTGTGGTATTTTATTGGAAAAAATGTGCGATGATGGCAACTATTCTAATTGGAAATGTGGCATTTGGTATGGCAATACCGCGTTAATCAACATTTGCTAAACTTGAACTAAAAAACAGAATGCTTGGTTAAACTTGGTTTTATTTTAATAAAGTTTAATAAAACTCCCGGTTAAACTAAGTTAAAGCTATATGTCAAAAACGCAGCCTTAATCGGACGGATACAATTTCATCCGAAAAATGGGTTTATATAAATAGATAAACCAATTTTCGGATGAAATTGTATCCGTCCGATTAAAACTGATTTAATTAAGCAATCCATTTTGCGGATCTGTACTGATCTTTGAAATCTCGATTCAGATTTGATATATAAGAATATATATAAACATTTTTGCTTGGAATCTACATTTAATTTCCTCGTTCAACATTTTACTTTCAGCTCTTGAACTTGTTGGTGAAAGTTATCGATCGTTTGTTACTGTCATGACCTGTACCTTTTATACATCGGGCATAATGTTACTTTCCATGGTAACCTATTTAGAACGTGATTGGGTTAAACTTTCCTATTACACTTCGGTGCCATTCTATATATATTTCCTATACTTGTTTGTAATGCCCGAATCGCCGAGATGGCTTCTGATGAGAGGACGTTTGGAGGAGGCTTTAAAGATATTAGAAAATATGGCACGTGTAAATGGGCAACAATTTCCAGCAGCTGTTAAAACAAAACTGGAGGCACAAATATCACGGAATAAACTAAAAGAAAAGAAGAAACAAGTTAATGTGGGACTGTCAGATTTATGCAGGTAAGAAGTGGATGTTTTTTTGTTTTCTTCCGGAAATATTTAAGGAATTTTAACATTTCAGAACTCCTAATATGCGTTTAAAAACTATATTGATAACCTTGAGTTGGTTTGCAAACGAAACTGTTTATCTGGGTCTCAGCTATTATGGTCCTTCGTTGGGTACTAATCAGTATGTTAGCTTCTTTTTATCAGCCGTGGTGGAAATACCCAGTTATTTGGTATGCTGGTATTTAATGGATTGTTGGGGTCGTAGATGGCCTTTAAGTTTATCAATGATATTGGGGTAAGTTAAAAAATTTCACAAAAAAAAAAAATTCCAATAATAAATTCAATTATTTTTATTAAATATCAGAGGAGTAGCTTGTGTTATAACTGTCATGATACCAGATGAAGCCGTTGATGAAACCTTAATTTTATATTTAGTTTCAAAAGCATTACTATCCGCTTCATTTTTGATTATCTATCCTTTTGCTGGTGAATTATATCCAACACAAGTGCGTGGCATTGGCATTGGGGTCTCAAGCTATGTGGGTGGACTTGGTTTAATTGTAATTCCCTTTGTTACGTATCTGGTAAATCAATTAGCAAACTTCATAAATGATCCCTAATTTAAATTACCTCTCTTTGCAGGGTAAGGAAAATCTTAAATTACCTTTAGTCATAATGGGTTTTGTATCCATGCTTGGTGGTATTACTGGTCTACGATTGCCCGAAACCTTACATCAACGTTTGCCAAACACCATCGAGGAAGGTGAAGAGTTTGGTAAAAATTGGACCTTTAATGATTGTATACACTGTCGTTCGGTAGAACCAGTCGCATCTCAACCCTCTTCCTATGAAAATTTAGATGTATTAGCTTCAAATACCGCTTCAGATGTTGAACTTGAAATGAATGCATCTTCATCTAGTGGTGGTGGTCGTAGCTCATTCCGCCAGCGTCCTAAATCGGGTATAGATGAGCGAACACCCTTGGATGCCAAACGTCCTAGTCGACCATCTATGAAACGTCTAGTTAGGCAAATGAGTGTTATGGATACTCAAAGAGCTCAGGATGGTACTATGACATTAACTCATTGGATATAAAATATATTTAAATAAGTTTTACTATATAATATTAAAAACAGTATTGTGTGTTATTTAAACAATTTAAATTGTTTTTCTGTTATAAAATTGTAGTTAGGTTTTAACTAACCATTTACGAAGTCTTAAGTTTAAGCATTATAAATACAAAAAAAAGATAATCAAATAAATATAAGTGTTTAAAATTGAGTCCTTTAAAGAATAAATTTATTGTTAATTGTGTTTGAAATTATAAAAGTTATAAAAATCCTTTATTGTTGGAAAAGTTTGGGTTTTTCAGTAACGGTATAACTAATTTTGGATTGACCGACACCCTATTTCCTTCAGGGGTATTACAATTGATCTTTCACAAATAAAAAATTATCTTTTACAAATAACCGCAAATCTTATCACGTAATTCAAATGGAATTTTGAATGGTTTTTGAATTGGAATTTACGAATTTAAAATAAGGTTTTCCAATAACAATTAGACTTTTCGAATTTCAATTGGAATTTACTTAATTACAAATGGAATCTTTGAATTATAAAAATAATCTTCGAATTTTAATAGATGTTTTTAAAACTTTGACCGCTGGTTGACGACTTAAGATGCCCTCGCAAAAGGTTTTCATACATATTTCCACAATCAGCTATTCCACTATTCGAAAGTTTAGATTTGACAGGATGCCCCACCATACATCTATTGGATGATATACACCCAGAAAATTATGTAAGTTACTACATGTTAGTTGTTTGTATATTTTACAGTAGTTAGTTGTTTTCAACTACAAAGTCAGTTGTTTTTGTATGAAAAATATCAAACAACTATTTCTGTTAGTTATTTTAAGTCGTTTTTTTGAACTACTAACAAAAAAGTACTGTAATGTAGTAACAGTTATTTAAAGTAGTTAATTTAATTTTTTATCTCTGAAAAATTTTCAAAGTTTTTTTTCCAAAAAATAAAAATAAATTTTGGGTTTTTTATTTTTCACAACTTAAAAAAAAAAAAAAAACTTGGAATGAAATTTGATCTTCAATATTTTTTCTGAAAAATTTTTGAAAAAAAAAATTATATATTGATTATTTTATTTTTACTACATTTTGGTTGTTTTGACTACAAATGTAAGTAGTTTTTACTACATAAGTCAGTTGTTTTTTGTCAGTTAAAATAACTAACATTGTTAGTTGATTTAACTGAAAAAGTAGTTGACCCCAAAACAACTTACAAAGTAGTTATTTTAACTAACATTTTCAGTTGATTTTACTAACATAATTTTTTGAGTGTACGGTTTAAGACCCCTACCTTCTTCCAAAAGTTATCCTGCAGTTGTAAAATGCCCATAACGACATTTTTATTCTTTCCAATAAAGCTTTGAGTCCATGATCACACCTAGGTATTTCGCCTCTTTAGATAGTTCAAGGATGGTTCTACCTAATTTGGGAAGCTCTAACCTGTCTATCTTAGTGCTGTTTGTGAAGAAAACGAGTTCGTTTTTGGCGGGATAATTACCCAGATCTTTGTCCTTTTCCCACGTAGAGAGTATCTTTAGCGCTAATTCCATGAGTTTGCTTATCTTTGTTTTAAACTTACCTCTGATAAGAATCACAACGTCATCAGTGTTGGCAACCACTTTGATAACCACTCCGTTGAGAGACTCGATAGTCTTATACATTACAAAATTTCACAGAAGAGAATAGATCACTTGCCCTTGTGGAGTGTCCCTTGTAACGACTTTCTTCGCTTCTCCTTTCCATATCTTCGAGTTAATTGCCTTCTTTCCAGCATGTTGCCCGTCCATAGAGTAATCTGTGTGTCCGTGCCCGTATAGATGATATTTTGACATTATCAAACGCACCTTCTACGTCCAAGAATGATGCCAAAATTATTCTTGTGAAGAGTATCCTCAATCAACACGCCTATCTTCTGTTGGGCTTTACTGAAGTTCTCTGATAAAAGGGTACTACTCACATAGACATCAATCAGTCCTTCCAGGGTTTTCAACAAAAACAATGACAGACTGATAAGTCTGTAATTCTTTTCGGTATTTTTTTTATACCCTCCACTCTAGTGCACTCAGAAAATTATGTAAGTTACTGCATGTAAGTTGTTTGTATATTTTACAGTAGTTAGTTATTTTCAACTACAAAGTCAGTTGTTTCTGTATGAAAAATATCAAACAACTATTTCTGTTAGTTATTTTAAGTAGTTTTTTTGAATAACTAACAAAAAAGTACTGTGATGTAGTAACAGTTATTTAAAGTAGTTAATTTTATTTTTTTATCTCTGAAAAATTTTCAAAGTTTTTTTCCAAAAAAATAATAATAAATTTTCGTTTTTTTTATTTTTCACAACTTTTTTTTAAAAAAAAAACATGGATTTAAAATAACTTACATTGTTAGTTGATTTAACTGACAAAAGTAGTTGACCCCAAAACAACTAACAAAGTAGTTATTTTAACTGACATTTTCAGTTAATTTTACTAACATAATTTTTTGAGTGTGATAGAGGGCATATATATGTAAGTTTGCCATTCCGTTTGCAACACCTCGAAATATTGGTCTAGGACCCCATAAAGTACATATATTTATGATCCTCGATTTTAAGACGATCTAGCGATGTCTGTCCGTCCGTCTGTCTGTCTGTTGAAAACACGCTAACTTTTGAAAAACTTTACGGATGCTCCTGAAGTTTGGCATATATGTTGGGTATTTACCTGGTCAGGTTGGTATTGTAATCCAGCGAAATCGGTCAAGTGGTTCAAAAGTTACGCGCTAAAGACTGAATTTCGGCAAGGGTTTTTCGTGAATTTACGAGATAAAAAACATGCTAACTTTCGAAAGGCAATTCTGAGAATGCTGAAGCTTGGCATATATATTTGTCGTTCCCCTATTTCGTATTGAATTTCAGCCAAGTCGGTCGAGTGGTTCAAAAGTTATTAGCAAAATCGTGAATTTCAGATTAGTTTCGCCTTAAATTCACGTGTTGAAACCCCGTTAAACATGTTTTGAAAACATTGGTAAGTCACAAAAATATTTTAGTCACTCAAAAATATTTTTACACTAAAAAAAAAATACACTCGAAACAAATTTTGCACTCAAAAAAAATTTTACACTAAAAAAAAAATTTTTTTTTAAATATTTTTTTTTTTTTCAAAATCAAAAATTATTTAAAAAAAAAGTTTTTTTACACAAAATAAAATATTTCTAATCAAGAATGTTATTTTTTCACGTTAGAAAATTTACTCTCACTTGAAAAGGGCATTGTGGAGGGTATTCATAGATTCGGCCAAGTCGAATTTAACTTTTCTACTTGTTTTTATTTATCTTTTCCGCTTTGTGGATAAAGACCGCCCTTACCTCCGTCCATTCAGAGGGTATATAACCCAATGCCAGGCTACCCAGGTCCCGCCGATTTGTAGTGCTGTAAGAAACGAACCTCCTACGTTATCTTGCGTTCGTACACCATTGTTTTTATGAGCTCATTTGTCGAAATTGCATTCGGTAAAGGTGTACCTTTTCATCTCACCTCTGCAACCCGGGAAATTTGTATTCGTCAGAATTAAAATGGTTTCCTATCTTCTTTCCCTGAAAGGTCCTTCCCAGTGTACGAAGATCAACTTGGTACACTGGTATCTTCAGCAACATAATCTGCTGTTTTTATACCCTCCAACTACAGTATGGGGGTATACTCACTTTGTCATTCCGTGTGTAACGCATCGAAATATCGGTCTAGGACCCCATAAAGTATATATATTATTGGTCAGTGATCGATTCTAAGACATTCTAGCGATGTCCGTCCGTCCGTCTGTGGAAGACACGATACAGTCCAAAATAAAAGTACTAGACTCCTGAAATTAGGCACATATATGTCTTATGTTCATAGGCTGGTTAAGTTCGGAGATGGGCAAAATCAGACCAGGGGGGAAAAAGTTCCCCCTTGACGAAGTAAACCAACCAATGAAAAAAGGTAACTTTTTATAGGTTTTTTTTAATTTTTGCTAAACAAATGAAACATTTTTATGCTTAAAAAAAAGTTCTAAGTCTTGGACTTGGGCGCAGAGGATTTGAAAATTACTTTTTTTTGGTCCGCCCCCTTTTGTGGGCGTGGATATTAGCAAATAATTTATGTAATGATGAAATTGTATATCTTTTGTACAAAAAGCATAGTAATTAAATTTGTAAACATTTTTGACCAGAGACCCCCGACAAGCCCCCCCCCCCCTCAAAAAAAAACGCCCCTGCAATTTTTTTTTTTATTTTAAACGTTGGAGGGTATACAAGATTCGGCACAGCCGAATTTAACACTCTCACTTGTTTTTTTTAACTTTGTCATTCCGTGTATAACGCATCACAGTATAAACTATACATATTTATGTGATCGATTCTAAGACAATCTAGCGATGCCCTTGCGTCTGTAGTTAACAAAATAAAAGAGGTAGACTCCCAAAAGTTTGGCGCGAATGTGTTTTATGTTTATAGTTAGGTTAAGTTCGCAAATGAACAAAATCAGACCAGGGGAAAAAAGTTCCCCCTTAAGAGGAATTCATTTTTTCGATATAAAGAAATAGTTTAAATAATAACAAAAATATATAACTTTAGTAAAAAAAGCATAAAAAATTAATTTTCATTTTTTTTTTTGCGAAGGGGAAAGCTTTTCCCTAAATCCCCCACCCCAAACGCTTCTGTGTTTTTATACCCTCCACTTAGTGATAGAGGGTATATATAAGTTTCTCATTCCGTTTGTAACTCATCGAAATATCGGTCTGGGTCCCCATTAAGTATATACCCAGCAAAAAAAAATCGAAGTGGTGCAAAAAGAATTAGTGATTCACTACATACATAGTAGCTATAGGTGCCGATCTTCATATTCCATAAGAAGTACTTTTATAAGCACTTCCAAAACTGTTAAAAAAATGCCAATAATAACAACTTTCACCAATTCTTTCCTCAATGATTTAGAAGTACCATTTTCATTTGTGTTTACAAATGCAATTGAAAAGTACAAATTTGTGGCACTTATGTATTGGATTTGTTTTGTTGAATATATTTTTTTTATAATTTTCTCTGATTTAATAAAAAGCTAAATTTTATGAATGAATTAACTTGATATGCCGCAAAAGCGAATTTGTTATGCAAATTATGTTATAAAAAATACAGAAAACAAAAAAACTGTTAGCCCTTAAAAAAGACAAGGGTTAAATATAGCCAAAAAAAGAGCTAAGTTGGTATTGCCCTTTACAGGTATAAAAACTCTTCTAAAAAATATACGATATCTGATTTAAAATGAGAGAATAACTTTTTTTTTATCTCTTTATTTTATCGTTTTGGTTTTAATTATTATTAGTGTAAATACTACTTAGGGTGATTAAATATTCGACTTTTTTTTTAAACCGGTTTTCGAATAGTTCGAAAATCATAATTTAAAAAAAAAACGGTTTCGGTTTTTTAAATAAACAAAAAACCGGTTGAACCGGTTTTTTGCTAAATCAGTTAAACACTGACGACCACGGCCATTATAATGCAGAGATTGTCAACAAAATCGGTCTACACTATTTCAAATTCTTGTTCAAAAAATACAAATTGTATTTAAGAAATATCCAATTGAAGGGCTTACTGCAAAAACTTGATAAGCAACATTTTATATTTTGGTGTTTTTTGTCTTCTACTGATGTTCCATTGACAGATTTTTTGCAGAATTTTTGCATAAACCCTTCGAACAAGTATCTTGAGTATGAAAGTTCTTCAAAAGATCTATTTTCTACATAATTTCAAAAGTTTTAAGGCAAAAACCATTATAAAATGAAATGTTGCTTATCGAGTTTTTACAATAAGCCCTTCAATTATATTTCAAAAATTTCTAAATATGTTTTAGAAATGTTCACTTATTTTAAAATGTTCTAATTATATTTCAGAAATTTTCATTTATATATTTCTAAATTTACATTAATGTTTCAAAAATTTTCAATTGTATTTCAGAGGGTCTATTTGTACAAATTTCAATGCAAATAAAAATTTCTGAAAATACAAAGGGAAATTTCTGAAAACCATGTAGAAAATTTTGAAACAAACGAAATATTTTGAAAAAATTGAATTTTCTGAAAAGCATTTCGTCGGTGCTCTGACCAAAACCGCTATGTGTATTTCAAATTTTGTTTGAGGAGACTTTAGAACAGCTTAGTTGGTCATTTCGGAGTGCTTTAACATAATATTTCGGACATAAATATTTGAATAATATTGCAAATTTTCGATTTCCATAAATTTGACTCAAAAAAAGTACCAAATTCAGGTGTTCTTAAAGTCTCTTCAATAAACTCTGAAATACACATAGCGGTTTCGATTTGGAAATCTTCGAAACACAAAAGAACATTTTTAAATACAAATGCAATTTTGTGAAAAGCCTTTAGAAAATTTTTAAATACAATTGAAAATTTATGAAAAGTATTTAGAAATTTTTTTAATTATAAATGGAAAATGTTCTACTCCAACTTTTTTATTTCTAAACAAAATAAAAATTTTGATCGTCGACAAAAATGTTCACTAAAAATTAGTTTACTAATCATACGTAAAAATTTGATACATCCAAAAATAATTTTACTCAAATTAAAAGTTATTCCAAATGGTTGGAAATGTCAAGGGTCAAGGCCAAAGTCGAAATTATTTGCTTGTTTTGCGTTCAAACCTTTTTTTTTAACATCTTTTTAGTAATTAAATTACAATTAAAAGAAATATATCGAATTTAACTGCCCTGGCAGGAAACTACAAACGGGCCAACGTTGGAATGAAGTTGGCGGCGACGGTACCAACGCACAGTGCGACATTTGTCCAATCTAGGTGGACAAAAATCGAAAAATAAAAGTTGGCGAATTGTTATAATTTAAATGAATGTGACAGCAAACAATCCATATACTATGGAAATAATCATAATATGACGAAAAAAGTGCTGTTTCATTTGATACAGGAGTTTAAAGTCACATCTTGTAATAGACTTTTGAGAAATAAAATATATTTTTGAGCACCATCCCCACTTCAAACACTTATAACTCTTTTGCTGTTGTAGTTATAAGTCCATTTCTTTTTTTAAAAATACAGTATTTTTAATCTAGTTTTTAAATCCGTGCTCATTTTTTAATTTAATCGAAAACTTATTGTTGTAATTTATTAAAAACAAAAATTAAAAATTAAAAAAAAAAAAGAAAAAAACGGAAACTTCGTTGGAATAAAACTATAGTTTCCTCACGCTCCCTCACACGACCTATACATGTGGCAGGTGTTGGAATATCTCTAGTAAGAGATTAAACCATGTTTGCTGGCGATTTTTTGCGATTTATAGAGAATTTTAAAGTTTAGTGAACGTCTAAAATGGACTTTTTGCTTGATTTTTTTTTAATTCCAGAGACTTTTAGTTTTAAACTATATGAAAAATACACTTATATTGCACATAAAATTGAATGATTATGTAAGAATACATTATAATATAAAATGTAATGTGTTATTACACCAAACCCTTGTTTAACGGCATTACATTTTTTTAACGATGTTTAGTTTTTGTATAAAATATGGGAAAATTGAATAATTGTTAAATTCGTAGAATTCGCAATGGAATTAAAATAATGAAAACCAAATAACTTTAATTTTTTGGTTTGAAATTATAAAATATGAGTGATACAAATCACACGATTTCAATAAATTACTGTACTGCTATTTCTATTTCTATTGTAAAATCGTTTTGTGTGTAATAAATTTATAAAACTGCAAATAGTGGGTTGACCACGCCCCTTTTTGTTACAGTATAGAGTTAATTTTACAATGTACATAAGTCAAAAAAGGAAATCTAGCCCAAGGTTGTCCAAAACAGCTTAAATGTCTGTTATAAAAAAAGTGGGCGTATACCGCCCATCAATAATTGTCTTCGAGGTTATTGTGTACATTTTTTTTTACAAAATGGTACACAAATAATAATTTTTTTACAAAATCTCATAAAAATTCTTCAAATTATTTAAGCAATTTCTTAAAAAATAGTTAATTTCCCAAAAATGGGCGTGGCAATTGTTCGATTGTTTCAAATTTTGTTGTCAATATTAGTTATGTCCTACATTATTATCAAACCAAATTTCAAGCCAGGATCTTTTAAATTAGATTTTTGTCCACCTAGATTGGCCAAATGTCGCACTGTGCAACGTTGGCAAATCATACCCGTTTCTAAGTCTACGACGTCATTCCGAGGTTAAAATGATAACAGTGGCCAACGATCGCTCGACTTTTGTTTTGACGTTGGGTTAACATTGATTTTACAAATTTACGACATTAGATTGACCTCTTGCTTAGGGATGTATTAAAAATCTCGATGTAGTGCTTTTTAGTTACCATTTTGTACAAATTGGTTGAAAAAGCAACTGCTTAAGTGCTCACTAAGATTAAAGAGTTGAGGTCTATGTAAATCAAAAACTTTTTAAAAAAATAAAAATGTTTATCTTTTAAATTATAATCTAGTACAGTGTAGTGTTTTATGTAAACACAAAGTTGTGCCAACACAATATTTTTAGTAAAACTGTTTTACATTATACAATGTTGTATTTTTGGCTAGCCCGATATTGTACCAACACAAAATTTTTGGTACGGTTGGCAATTTCTGACTGGGTGCTTTTAAAAGGTTGATTTAAATAACCCGGATTTCGACAGTGAAAAAACGGTCTAACCGGTTTTCGAATAGTTAGGATTAAAAAAAACCGACCGTTGCAAACCACAAAAAACGGGTTGAACCGGTTTCGAAAAACCGGTCTAATCACCCTTGTAAATACTAAAAAAAACCCTTAAAATCAATCCCAAAAAGTCATGAAATATGTACCTATCAAGAAGTGATGAAAAAATCAATTCTAAATCACCATATAAAAATTACATAATCACATCCAAAATGCCAAGAAATATATACTTCTAAAGAAGTGATGAAAAAAGTACTTCCAAAAGGTCAAGTTATATTAACATCCCGATCACTACTTCAGAAGTTGTGATAAAAATGTTAATATATATTTACATACTAAACACTAGTGATATATGTTATACTTAAGTGTCAATCTTTCGTCACTGAAGAGTGGCGAAAAAAAGAACATACTTTGTGTGTCACGCCCATATAAAATTCATCAGTGTTTCAGCTGAAGAAGAAGTACATCTGGTTCATAAGTTGTGGTGAATTTTGTAGTGAATGGTAAGCTCTTTTTTTGCTGGGTATATTCATGATCCCCGATCGATTTTAAGACATTCTAGCGATGTCTGTCTGTCTGTCTGTGGAAATGGTGATTACGACCAAAATACTACACAGATATGACTGAAACTTAACATATTCATTGGAAGTTCTCCCGAGAAGTTTTGTATTACATTTGAGCGATATCGGTTCAGCGGTTCAAAAGTTATGAACGAAAATGCAAGGACACCTCAAGAATTTTAGTACATTCAACATAACCTAATAATACAAAATGCTTTAATTCGGCTGCTGGTTGACATATTTGAACATAATTGAACACCAAATGGTATTTAAACAAGTATGAACATATTTTTTGACAAAAAAAGAAAAAAATCGCGGATTTTTTTTTTAACCAAATTTTTTTTCGTGGAAATTTTTTTCAAAAATTTTTTTTTTTTTTTTCAAGAGTAATTTCCTTTTTAAAAAAGTTTTTTGCAATAATCTTTTTGAAATTGTGGAGGCTATTACTACATTCGGCAAGGCCGAATTTAACTTTTTTTATTGGTGGCATAAAAGATTCGGCACAGCCAAATTTAGCACTCATTTGTTAATATTCAGATTGTTCATCTAAAATTAGCAATTTTTAGCTAAAATCAGCAGATAATTCAGATGAAATCAGCAGCTTTTTAGCTGAAATCAGCAGATTTTGCTGCTATCTCGACAGATTTTTCTGCTAGTTCGACCTACGTAGATTATCTAATCAGAAATTTAGCCAACCGCGTCTGCTAAAATCAGAAGATTTCTTATTTGCCTCAAAATGAGTGTATTTTCAGCAAATGTTTCTGCTGATTGGACAGAGGTTTTCTTTTGATAACCTCGAGTTGTTGTTTTTAAAATGAATTTACTTGTATATTTAGGAGACATTCAATTCTACTTGCGAAGAAAATTTACTCTGGGAATTGACTCTCTCATTAAAATTTGATTCATTCTGGAAGTTTTAGTTTCTTCATATACTTGTAGTTTTTCTATAAATGATAATAAAAACACTGAATCAATTATCGTTTAATCTATACATTTGTTTATTTTTATTTTTTTTTATTTATTAAATATAGTTTAAATACATATTTTAAACTAAATTCCATATGAAATTATTTATCATTTAATTATATTTTTAAATTACAAATGAGACAAAGGAAAACATGGTTAACCCAAATTGTGTTTCAATCATCAATAGTATAAACATTCAAAAAAAGGCAAATGACACTGTGAAAACCAAATTTTCCTTTGTGTAATTACAGTATGTAATTATGGTAATTTTTAATTATTTTTTTTCAATTGTGTATTTTTTTGTTATAATAACTGTTTAAAGATAAATTGTCAATTACAAAACTACTTGGTAATCGTAACATTATTATCCAATGATTAATACAAAAATAAAAATGTGTAATCAAAATTTTAGACCGTTTCTAAAATTGACAGGAACCCAAAATATCACAAATGACATTTTTGAAATACAAAAGTTGTCATTTTGTGATTTTTTTTTTTGAGTTATTGGCAATTTTAAAAATCAGTTTCTTAATCATTTTCAATTTTAATTCAGAAAATTAGCTCAATAATTTTTTCAAGTGAATACAGTATCGAAATTCTGAAATTGTATTTAAGATTTTTTTAAATTTATTTTAAATTTATTTAAACTTTTAAAAGAGAAATAGTTTAAAAAAATAAATAATGGAAAACTCTGTAAATAAAATTTTATGAATTAAATTTAAAAATGATATGTTTGTAATTGATTAAACAAATTCATATTTTCAGATTTAAGGGCGGTTTTCTTTGTTATTTTAAATTCCATTTGTTACACAAAAACTTGATTTATTTTATTATTATCAAGATGTAATTGTAGTAATGGACTTAAACTAAGTTTTATGTTTTCTTATTTTAATTAAAAAAAAATCATGAAAAATAAGACTTTAAAAATAAAATTGTTTTTAAAAAAGGGATGTTATTTATTGCGCGTTTCTTTTTATTAAGATATGTGTATGATGAATAATTTCTCATTACTAAAAAATTTATTTCATACTATTTTCAAATTTATTTAAAAAAAAAAAAATTATTGCAATATTAAATTTGAACAATTTTGGATTAAGAATTGTTAGGTTTTGAAATTAGAATTAAAATAGATTTTTTAAAATTTAAATTTCAAAATTAAAATAGAATTTATTTTTAAACGCACTAAAAAATTTTTTAAATTAAACTTACAAATTACACCGTTTGACAGCCAATATTAAACATTAACCGAATTATATACGACTGAATATAGAGATCAAATGGAGTACAACTGCATTTAGTTTTTCATTTCGTGGTCCTGTTACCTTTTAAAACAGAGCTTCTCACTAACTTTTGCTTCCCGACCCATTTTCAATATTTCAAATTTTTCGCGACCCCCCACATAAAAAAGCAAGTGAGAAAATTAAAGTCGGTCGATACCGACCATATTATACTGTACAGCAGGTTTTTCCGAAAATAGGTCTCAAGTCCAAATATGGGCTCATTAGATCCCTAGTTTTTGAGATCCTTAATTAGCGTAGAAAACACACAGAAGCGAAAATTTAGGATAAAAGGCTTTTTACTGCCAACAGACCGACTTTACTGAATATCGATCGAAATTTTTATATGAAAATGGTTCAGTTACCCAGCAAAAAAAGAACATACTAAAATGTTAATAAAAAGTAGTTCAACTGCTGCTAAAGTAGTTCTAACTTTGCTGAAACTCTAGTGAATTTAACATGGTGGTGTCGCGCAAAATAAGTAGTTTTTTTTACATTTTTTAAGTACATATAAAGTAGTACTCATACTGTTGTCATGGTTTAAGTTTTGTATGTAAAGTTTAATTACATCTTTAAGATCACTATTTAAGAGCATTTTTGCACTACTTAAAAAGTGTATTTTTAGAATTCATTAGGAAGTAGATTTAGTAAGCGATTCTGACGATGCCAATGTTCTAATAACATTACTAAACATCGAAAATGCGACTGGGACACGACCTTATACACTTGATTACATTAGTTCTGCTGGTCAAAAATCCGGTCTCCACACTTTCCATCACATCTGGTTTTTGAGAAAATTGTGGTCAAAGTTCAAAAAAATCGCCGTTTTGGTCATTTTTGGAAACTCATAGCGGATGAAACCGATGTGATGGCGACTTCAAACAAAGTCGATGGTTAAGCTAAAACTTTCCTCTTTAAGATGCAGAACTCATTTGGTCAATCGCCTTAACTTTTTGGGCACCAATTGTATTTCAATGCTGTCATATCAAAAAAAGTTTTTTGGGGAAAACACTTTATTAAAAGACAATTGGTGCTCCAAAGGTTGAAGCGACTGATGAATTGAGTTATACGTCTTTAAGAGCAATGTTTGAGCTTTACCCTTATAAAGTATGGAGACCGGATTTGTGACCAGGAGAATAATTGTAATCATGTTTAAAAGCCCTAAGGTTTTTTTTCATATGATTTGTAGCGGCAAAAATCGTTTTTTGGGAACAAGACATCATTGAGAGACAATTGGTGCCCTTGGGGCTAACGCGACTGACCAAAAGAGTTCAGAATCCTTAATAGCAATGTTTAAGCTTTAGCCTCGACTTATTTTTAAGTCGCTATCATATCGGGTTCATCCGCTATGATTTGGCAAAAATTAAAAAAACGGCGATTTTTTTTTAACTTTGACATCAATTTTCCCAAAAACTTGATGTGATGGAAATTGCAATTAACTATGTAAGGTCGCGGCCCAGTCGCATCAATATTTTTTCAAAATGTTCAGTAGTGTATTTTTAAATAATTATCATTTGAGGGTATAATATAAAAGTAAAAAAAAAAATATTCCTGGGGAAGTTTTAGAAATTGCATTTGGTGCGTGAACTTTTTTTTATCAAAATGAACTAAAGAAAAAATTTTTATTATCTGTACAACATTGCCCATCGCGTGGTTGGATGAGCTTTTTTTTGACATAAAAAAGTTATAACCCTATTTACATATTTACGCCCACAAAAGTGTTCGTACCTCAAAAAATTTGGTCCAAGTTCAGGACTTTATACTTCATCCGACATAAAATTGTTTCATTTGCTTGACAAAAAAACAATGATTGCTAAAAAATTGCGTTTTAGAGGTTGGTTCGCTTCTCCAAGGTGAAACTTTTCCCCTCCGGTCCGATTTTAACCTACCTAGGACTATAAAAAATATTTGTACCAAACGTCAGGTGGATAGCTTTTTATTTTGGACTGCATCGTGTTCAATACAGACAGACGGAGGGATGTTCATAGAACTTCTCAGAATCGATCACTGATCAATATAATATATCGTCACCAAAAATCCAACACATTTTGCTTTTTTAAAGTAGCAGCGAAAAACGTTGTAAAACATTTTTTTAATTTTGTTCATAAGTCCGTCATTTTTCATCGGATAGGTCTGAACTTTTGAAAATGGTTTCAGTTAATGAATTGTATCACAACTAGCAAATCACATTTTGATAATTTTATAGGGGGACAATGCATCACAATCAATAACTTGATTTAAAAAAAAAGTGTTGTCACTTTGTTTTGCATTTTAGGCAACGATTGTCTTTATGGGGAATGACAAAGTGAGTGTACCCCCCATACTGTAGTTAAAAGGTATAAAAACAAAATCAGTTTACACCAAATTTAAGAACAAAAAAATGTTTTTATTCCTGGAATTGTAAGTTAAATATAAAACTATAGTTTAGACTAAAACTCTATTAAATAAATTTAAATTAATATGTTCTTTTCATTACGTTTAAAAATATTTAAAAAAAAATCATTCCGACTATAGTGTTCTAAAGTAGTGGAATCCATATTATTTTCCTTCTTATTGACATATTTGGATGTTATTTTAAACTACTTTTTTTGCAACAAAAAATATTCACTAATTGCTACTTTTTATGTAGTTTAAGTCTACTTTCTTTTGAACTACTTCGATTTTTTTTTGCTGGGTATGATCTGATTTGATAAAGTTACCAAAGTACACGTTTAACAAACATGACCAGCATTTTTGTCAAATATTTCCTTTTCATGAGTTTTGACATATTTTTACGAACACCGCGTTGCACCGGAAGGGTGGTTTGTATGGGGACTACAAGTAAGACTGGTCCGATTTCTTTAAAATTTTTAATAATTTTTTGTAAATACTAAAATACTCGAACGAGATTTCGATATGATCAAAATCTCATTAGAACGAGAATTCTCCTCAGGTGTGAATTGGGTATTACCTGCTAAATTATCATAATACGATTTTAAGAGTAGTTTTTTCCAAATTTAAAGGCGACGTTTGTATGTGGGCTATATTTAAAAATGGGCCGATTTTTTTCAACACAGTCTTTTAACATTTAAGCTGTTTTCAAAGTCCCCAATTAAGCAGGATGCTGATAGCATGTTGTCCTGGCGATCATATCCTGAAGTAGTCAGATTTTGGATTTGAAATTGCTGGACTTTTACCGGAAAAATAATATGAATTATGGTAAAATTGTGTTTTTTTAAGATCCACACGGACCGTGATTATTCGGTGTAAGGGTGGAAAGACGAAAGGAAAAAGGGGGTAAATTTAATTCTATCTTTTCCAGAGTTTTTTGAATCCGACTAAGGTCGCGACCCACCGTTTGAGAACCATTGTTTTAAAAGGACTTCAAATGTTTAAAGGATGATATTTTTCCTATGTCACCATTTATTACAAATAAAAGAGAAGAATCTTCGCTAATTTTTACATTTGTTTTTATTTTGCCAAACAAAACATTTTGTTTAAAATGTTAAAAGATATTCAAGGATAAAGTTTTGAAAGTACAATTTGTTAAAGACAAATTTAACAATACTAAATGTTATTATTATCAAACGAGTATTATTTAAAAAAATGTTATATACGTAATTTATAACGCTTTAATTTAAGCTTAATGGCGTCCAGATTGAGTAAATAATAAATGTTCTACGAGAGTCGATCTGGATAATGAAATAATTTATAGACATTTTTCAGAACATTTTTTAAAAATATTTCTAAGTCGATTTTTTCAAGTTTGAACATTAAAAGTTTAAAGAAAGGTCCAATAGTTTTTATTCAGTGATCAAATAATTTTTCCAACAACCCAAACAAACAGGGAAATTTTTTAAGGGCTTGTAACTTATCACATGATAATTAATGATTAGTGCTAATCTATGTTTCCAAATGTCAAATTTGTATGGAAATAATCAATGAATAGTGTTAATCAATGATTAGCATTTGATAAGTTACCATCCCTAAGTAAAGTAGAAAAAATTAATCCTCCAATTCTTTGACCACCATTTTTTTGTAAACAAAGAAAAATTTTAATTATTTTAATATTTCATTAATATACACTTAGGTGTACTAAAATTAATAAACAATAACATCTTTTCTTTGTTTACAAAAAATTGGTGGTCAAAAGCATTGGAGCTCAAAAAATGGGGATTTCTTCTACTGTACTTAAAAAATTTCGTCATTTGTTTGGGTTGATGAAAAAATTATTTGATTACTGAATAAAAACTATTGGAACATTTTTTAAATTTTTAATGTTTCAACTTGGAAAATATCGACTTGGAAATATTTTTAAAAAATGTTCTGAAAAATGTCTAGAAATAATTTCCTTTCTAGATCGACCCTCGTAGCACATTTATTATTTGCTCTATCTGGACGCTATCAAGCTTAAATTAAAGCTTTATAAATTAATATCGTTTGATAAAAATAACGTTTAGTTTTGTTAACTTTGCCTGTAACAAATTGCGTCTACTATAAAAAACTTTCCAATGTATTGTCGCCCACTGTATATCAAAATAACAAAATGGGAAAATTCGCGGAGATCCTCTTCTTTCATTTGCCATCACTAGTGAGATCCCAGGACAAGTACAAATATTTAAAACATATTTTACAGAAATTAATCCTCTAAAACTTTAAAGTCCTTTTAAAAGAAAACAGGATCGCGAAATGAAAAACTGTAAAGCTGTTTTACTACATTTACTCTCTAGTTCCAAACGTATATTATCCAGTTCGTGTTCAACGATTTTTTTAACTTTTTTCGGATGGTGTTTTATAAAATTTAGAATGAAAAATTTATTAATGTCAAAAGGAGCTAAGTTAATTTTAATAAATTTGAGTAGAGACAGAAAACTTTAAGTGTCGAACCTAAATCAAATTACGTTGCGTAAGGCGTAACGCCCAATAATTTTTCATTTATAATATTTAAATGTGAGGTACCTAAATCAAACGGACGTAAAAATTTCAATTTTTTTAATTTTTTTTCCATTATTTACGCGTTTTCATGTGAAATTAAAAAGAATCATTTGTCGACTAGCAAGCTCCATTGTGAATTAGAACTTTTTCTGATTCTTATATTTTTTATGTGGACTTAGCACATTTTCGTATAATCTTTTTTAATTATAGGATATTAATTAATTTTTTGTTTTTTTTTCCTGCAGGAAAAGGGGTATCGATCGATTCGAACTTATCTATTCCATGACTTTTGAAAACGGTACATGTCACTTAAATGTTTAAAAATGATGAGCACATGATAGGTGACAAGTAGTTCCATTATTTAGCAAATTTCAAAATTTTCTAAGTCCCAAATTTTTGCAATTTTCTTCCATACACATTTCTTGTTGCGTTTTAGACTAAAGAAGTACATTAAATTGCTTTGAGGAAAATTTTTCCAAATTTTTTTTTGAAAATTTTCTAAATCCCGGACATAAAATTTGTTTTACACTGTTGAGTAAAGAATTTCATTAAAAATTATTAGGTCTATTCGATTACCTCACTACAATCTACTATTTTTTACTCATTTTACTACAGCTGGAAATTTTCAATACAAAAAGTAAACAAGACTTTCCAGTTGTAGTAAAAAATAGTAAGAAATTTGGGTAATCGAATAGACCTATTATTTGAAAAAAGTCCCTAAAAATATTTCTAAAAATCCCAGACACAGGAAATTCCGAACAAAGTAAAAAAAATTGTTGATTTTTTTTGCTGAAAATATTATTTAGCATTTGAACATTACTGAAAAAAGCTTTTTTTGGTAATCGGAAAATATTTTTTTGGTCTCAAAAGTTTTGACTTGAAAATCAGAAAGTTCCGAACATTTTTTTTCTGAAAATATTATTTGAGGGGCTTAGAGCACAAGGGGTTCAAGTGACTTGTGTTTAATACTGAGAAATAGGAGATTAAAGTTGTAATAACATGGCTGATTTTCAACGGATTTTAGTTTTTACTAGCCGACCCGACAGACGTTGTCCTGTCTAATGGCGTTTCTTTTCTGGAATAAAATTTCGCACTTTCTGCACTTTTTTTCTTTAATGATTTTTGTGCACACCCAGACAGAAATTGCCAACCGTACCAAAAATGTTGTGTTGGTGCAATATCGGGCAAGCCAAAAATACAACATTGCATAATGTAAAACAGTTTTACTAAAAATATTGTGTTGGCACAACTTTGTGTTTACATAAAACACTACACTATAGGTTACAATTTAAAAGTTTAACATTTTTATTTTTTTAAAAAGTTTTTGATTTACATAGACCTCGACTCTTTAATCTAAGTGAACACTTAAGTAGTTGCTTTTTCAACCAATTTGTAAAAATTGGTAACTAAATAGCACTACATCGAGATTTTCAATACATCCCTAAGCAAAAGTTGAATCCAATGTCGTAAATTTGTAAAATCAATGTTAACCCAACGTCAAAACAAAAGTCGAGCGATCGTTGGCCACTGTTATCATTTCAACCTCGGAATGACGTCGTAGACTTAGAAACGGGTATGATTCGCCAACGTTGGTACCGTCGCCGCCAACTTCATTCCAAAGTTGGCCCGTTTGTATTTTTCTGCCTGGGCAGTAATGAACAGTAATATAGACATGTTTGGTACCAAAAGAAAGGAGTTTTCGAGTTCTATCTAACTGTTTATAATAAAATGTCGAAACACCCTGAGTTTACTTGGGACGCTTATTTTATTCAATAAAATATTAAAAACCCATAATTTTTAACATTTATGGGATCAGTTCAAAAACTGAGTATTGTTTTAAAATGCTTGATATAGCATTGGATAGGCCTTAAAAATACCTTTCCTTTGGTACCAAACATGTCTATATTAACTGAACATAAATGTGCACAGAGTCATTGAAGAAAAAAAAGTGCAGAAAGTGCGACATTTTTTTCTAGAAAAGAAAACGCCATAAATTTCAATCAATTTCCTTGTGACCGTTATGTGAATTTTTGATTGGAATTATTTTAAACGTACATTTAAGAGTCTACGTTTCATGAAGGGGTTTTCAGAAAAACTGTATGGGCTAAAAAAAATATTGGCACTCTTAGGGCAGTTAGAGCGGTTAGAGCAAATTTAAATAAAAAAAAATTATGAATTTGTACGTAAAAAAACAAAAATTAAAAAAAAAATAGAATTTGGTAAATTATTGAAGAAGTTATGAGTAAAAGAAGTTTGAGTAAACAAACTACTATTTTTAAAAAATTCAATATCTTTTGAACGGGTCATCAAAAAAATTAAAAGAAATTACCGAGCAGGAGTTTTCGAAGGGTACAAAAAACTGTAAAAATATTGCCAATTTCTAAAAAAAAATGTTTTAAAGTGTCCGATTTGACATGGAATGCCCCATATATACTTTATGGGGTCCCCGACCGATAGTTCGCTGCGAAAAAAGTGGTCGTAAAAGTGGGCGTGGTAATTTTTTTTTCGTAAAAACCTAAGTTGGATTATGAGGAACTTTAAAAAAAAGTTTTCCAAATTGGTCCAGCCGTTCTCAAGTGATGCAATTACCAACGAACGACACTTGATTTTTATTTTTATAGATAGTTTACCTTATTAGAGAGATAATTTACTGCAAATCACAATTTGTAGGGAACAAAAATAATACTACTATCCGATTATCATAAAAATTGTATTTCATTTATGTCCTACTAATAAATAATATGTTCAGCAAAAAATAATAACATGTTTTTTTTTAATTCACTTTGTTTAGAACTTACCGATTTTTAAGTCAAAAAAGGAGCCCAAAAACATTGCCACACGCTCAAATAGGGAAATGAAAAAAAAATCTCCATAAATATTTGCTCCACCCTAATGAACATAACATTTTTCGTCAGCACTGAAACGATACCTAAATTTGAAAATAGTATAGAAATAAACTGGCCTCCTGATAGTTATCTTTTCACATAACGTATTGTTATTTTTATTATTATTTTTTCTTATGACACACATATCTAGATTTTTTTATATATATTTTTTTTTTTCTTTATTTAGTTTCTGTTAAAAAGTTTCTAAAGAAAAAAAATCACAACTTAATTATAAGTATGCAGTTTTTCCAAAAGATTTTAATTCTTTTGAAAAAAACTTAACATAACATAGCTCTTAATAGCTATAAAGTAAAGCCTTACATCCTTACATTTTAGTTTAGTCCACTTTTACAACACTGTAAATTTTGCGTATAAACCAGAAACAGGCAAAGAAACCAATAGATCCGGTCAGCAAGAAAAACAAAAATACCATAATGGCTGTATAACCAAAGTACAAAAATGTCGACGGGGCATCCTTTATCGACAATTTTGTCACAAAATAGTGGCAACAATATATGAACAGATAAACAGCTGTAAAACCTGATGTCAAAAACGATCGCCACCACCAATGATAGTCCTCCGCACATAGATGGAAATAGCATAGCAAGATAGTAGTCTCTGAGCAGGTTATAACCAAAATAACAAAGACCAAAAAGAGAAAACCAAACATGTAATACATTTGATTTGACCATATTGAAGAGAGTATGAAAAATAATTGAATGAAAATACAGCCAAATGGTAAAACGCCACCCATAATGATACCGGGAACGGGTTGTGTATAAATCGATTGATCGGGAATTTGTCGAGGTATTTGATTAGTGCGCACAGGATGTTCCAAAGACTAAAAGATAGAGGATTTAAAAAAGATTATTAGAAATTTTCGAATATAAAATAATAGTTATATAAATAAATTAACAAAATTTTATATTAATCTTTTCACTAAAACCTTTATATGGCCACTGCAGGAAAAAGTATGTCGGTCGATCTATACCGTGACTGGTGAAAATGGAACATATTATAAAATGACTTAAAGTGCTTATCACGTGACAGGTGAAAATTGGACTTATCACTGAACTGTCTCAAAAATGCTAATACTTTTCGGGAGACAAAACTTTCTAAGTCCTAAAAATGATTTTAAAAATTTTCTAGGTCCCAAAGTTTTTGTTTTTTAACGAAATTTATTAAAAATGCTAGATTAACGAAATTTATTAAAAATGCTTTTAGGATTTTTGTTTTTACGTTTCGCAGTAAAAAATTGCAAAGAAATTTTCAAAATTCCGAAAAAATTTTGATAAATTCCGAAAAAATTTTGATAATTCCTGGACACAAAAATTTTTCGGAAAATTTAAGTAACAAAATTTATTAAAATTGGTTTTAGGAAAAAAAAACTTTAGACAAATTAAAAAAAAAAAAATCTTTAAAAATTTTAGAAAATTTTGAAAAAGTTTTTGAAAAAAATATTTAAACAAAAATTAGGAAATTTGTTGAGTCCCGGACACAGGTCAATTGACATAGTACAAGTAATATATCAAGGCTTAAGAAATTTCCTCACAAAGGTGACATTTCTATTATATGAAAGGTGTGACGTCTTTGATTGGTCGCGAAGTGTACACCGGGACGGGTTGTGTTCCTAAGGGACAGTTCCGAAATTAAGACATTTCCTCACAAAAGGGACAGCTGTTTTTATATGACAAGTCCAGTCACTTTTCCTGCAGGCTACTGAAAAGAAAAACTTACCCTCTTGCGGAAACCAAAGTAAGCACCAACAAATGTCAAAGGTACAGAAACACCAAACCATAAAGCCAACAAAGCAATTAAAGTGCTAAAGGGTACAGCTCCAGATGATTGTTCTCCCCATAGTACGAGATTCATTACAAAGAAAAGGCAGAAAACAATACTAAAACAAGAATAATAAAAATAATAATATTGCAAACATTTTGTTCACATAATAAAATTATGTACATACCCTGGACATAACATTGAAGTTAATATAACATTGCTTTTCCATTTGATGCCACCAAAACTCTTATAAATTCGTGCTGAAACATAACCGGCTGGTGTTCCTAATGCCACATACAATACCATGGAACATGTCATTAAAGCACCACGATTAGCTGGCGATAAGAAGCCTAAACAGGCAAAGGCTAATGTTATTAATGTCATACAAAATACTTGAACACCGGAACCCAAAAATACCGACAACAACATGCCCTTGCGTGGTGGACGGAAAACATCACCATGCACCAATTTCCAACCGAATTCTTCTTGGGCATCTTCACCACTTTCCATTTGATTATAACGGGCAATATCCTTGTGTAATGTACGTAACATAATCATGGCCACCATACCGGATAGGAATAAAACAATAACCAATGAATTTAAAATTGAAAACCATTGAATATTGGTGTGTGGCATAGATTCCAATATATAATCCCATCTCGAAGACCATTTAACAGCATCGTTGCGTAAAAATTCCACACTGTACGAATAAATAATATTCAGTTTTTCTCCAGGTGTCAAAACGCCACCTTTAATAGCTAAAGGATCCGTATTCTTGCAATCTAATTTATGTGGATCAACATGATTAATTGAACTGGGCGTTACTTTGACCGAAATAATACGTCCGCCATTGGCACGGAAACCAACACCCCACTCTTCGGTTAGTCCACTGTGATAAGTAATTTTCAAATCGACATGATTGAAGGGATAGTAGAAGCCACGACGATTATAGTTGGGATTTATTAAACAGCCAGCATCACTATCACTACGTACCAAACAGCCCATGGGGAAACCTGTACTACAATATTGTTTGCTATTTTCCAATGGATAACACCATGTCACTGGCATATTGTCGACAATCCAATGATGTTGGTAATTCAAGCTGATACCTTTTTTAAGGACCATCATACGTCTATCGCTGTCAGAATCACCACCGGTATAACTTTTTGTGCAAATCTAAATAAATAATTATATGAAATTAAAATTAGTTTACAAAACCTATAAAAAATGAAGGTATTTGGAATGTATGAACTTTCCCCGGTACTGTGTCACAAGAGTTCATTTTCAAAAATAAAAATTAGAGGCAGTCCTGGCAAAGTAGCAAGAGTATGTACTCGTACTTCTTTCAAAAAATATAGATTATTTTAAAATGTGTTCTCTTACCACCAGTACCAGGGCGGGTAAGTAGAACTCTGAATACCTTTCATTGTAGTTTTAAATGTATTTAAAAAAAATGCTCTTTTGCCACAGTACTTAACTCCCCAACTACATAATTAAGTTAGGTGTAGCTGGGGAGTTAAGTACAAAAGAGCAAATTTTTATTTATTGTTTTTGATTTGTGTGTTTTTGTTGCTTTATGTCTACATAATTATGTTAGGTGTAACCGGGAAGTTAGTTGACAACATTCTGACAATGTTTTATAACAATTGAGGCGTTTAAGTACTATATCGGGCTTTTTAGTGTGGTAATTGGAAAACGCTGAATTTAACACTTTTAGTGTTAAATTCATCTTTTTTTTCTTTTAGTGTCGGTGGGAGAAGTTGGGAGACAACTTCCTCCCTTGCAATTGATGTTGTCAAATGGATTTATTATTATTCTTCCAATTAATTTATCCAAACAATCATTATTTAAATATATTTTTATATCCACGCCCAAAAAAGGAGGCGGGTAATTTTTTTATCCGCTGGGTCCACATGCAGGATTTTAAACTTTTCTGACTTAAAAAATGTTGCATTTGATCAACAAAAATACAAAAAAACGCTGCAAGAAAATGCTATTTTTCTGAGTTGGGTTTAGTTCTCCAAGAGGAAACATTTTCTCCCTTGGTCTGAATCAGACCTTTGAAGAAATAATTCAGTTTGTAAATTAATTCACATTATTTTTAATTAATTTTTTAATTAATGAATTAATTCATACTTGAATTAATTCTTTGAATTAAATTTGAATTATTTAAAAAAGAATTAATTAATTTTGTGAATAATTCAATTTTAATTCAAAGAATTAATTCAAGCATGAATTAATCCTTTTTGAATTAATTCATTTTGAATTAATAAATTTTCAATTCATTTTTTGAATTAATTCATTTTTAGAATTAATTCTTTTTTTTTTTTTTTTGGTTTAATTCTTTTTTTGAATTTATACTTTTTTTGATTTAATTTTTTTAATTCATTTTTTACTATAAAATTTATGCTTGTGCGAAAGCAGCTAGAAAAAAATCAACCAAACAACATTTTTTTTTGTTCATGATTCAACGTCGTAAAAGCAGCATTTTTTAACTTATGGGCATAGCATACATAAAACTCCTTCGTGGTAAATTTTCAAATTTTTTTGATGATCCGTTCAAAAGACATCGAATTTTTAAAAATTGGTAGTTTGTTCCTTTACTCAAACTTCTTTTACTCATAACTTCTTCAATAATGGTCCAAATTTCAAATTTTTTTTTTTTCAAAAGTTTTGTTGTTTACGTACTTTTAACAAAAAAATCCTAAAAAATTCTTAAAAGCGCTCTAGTATGCGATTTTGAAGTTTTAAAATAAATCTCATTTTTGAAAATTTTTGTACTCTTCGATTTTTTTGAAATTTTTTTGGGTAAAACTTCTATTGATTCTACAAATTTTTTGCCCAGGATGATCGTGGGATAACAATTATTACTATTTTTTAAAATTTTTTGAAAAAATGTTATTGTAATTTTCCAATTTTAAAATCATTTCTACTGCTCCAATGGTTCGTCATTTATAAGACCGACCCCCATTAATTTTTACGTCTTAACATTTCTTTGGAACAAACTAATACCCTATCTCCAATTTCTAAGGGGGCTTCCACACAAAACGACATTTTTATAAATTTGCTCCAACCGCTCTAACTGCCCTAATAGTGCCCTTAGAGCAACAAAATGTATGACCGACCCACAATATTTTTTTAGTCCAAACATTTTCTCTGAACATACCTACCCTCTATCTCTAATTGTTAAGGCGGTCCCCATACAATTTTTTTTTATTTTTAGTAAATTTGTTTTATTTAATCAGCTTCTACCGGTCCAATGGTGCGTCCGAGAGGGGTCATTAGTAAGACCGACCCCCATTTATTTTTACCCTCCAACATTTTTGTAAAACATACCTACGCCCTATCTCCACTCCCTAAGTGGGCTTCCATTCAAAATTACATTTTTATAAAATTAGCTCCAACTGTTATTTGTATGGCTGTTATAACAGCTGTTATAAACCAAAATGTTTGCATTTTGGTTTATAACAAAATACTTTTTTCTTTTGCAAACATTTTGGCTTATAACAATGTTTCATAGTTTTAAAAAATCAAAATAGACCGTGAAAAATTAATTAAAAAATAATTAATTCAAAAAAAAAGAATTAATTCAAAAAAAGAATTAATTCAAAAAAGAAATAATTCAAAAAAAGAATTAATTCAAAAAATGAATTAATTCAAAAAATGAAAAAAGAATTAATTCATGCTTGAATTAATTCTTTGAATTGAAATTGAATTATTCACAAAATGCATTAACTCTTTTTTTATATAATTTTAATTTAATTCAAAGAATTAATTCATTAATTAAAATTTTTTATTTGAGAAATTGAATGGTGAATTAAAATTTCGAAGGTCTGGTCTGAATTTGCCCATTTGCCCATGTTTTTGGCGTTTTGAAATGTCACATCGGAGTTTTTTCCCTCTTTGGCCTGTTCTTGCAGCTTGTCGGTGTATGAAACTAGTTTTCTTTACATCTGAGTGGTAGGATGTGTTCAGCAACTTTGTAGAAAATGATTTCACAAATTTCAGTATTTGGTATAAAATATTATTTACAATGTAAAAAAACTTCTTAAAAAAATGTAAAAACATTTCAGAATCTGAAAATTTTTCTGCCAGAAAATGTCTCAAAATCTAAAAATTTTTCTTTTAGAATTTCAAACGTTTCAACTTAAAATTCTAATGGAAAATTGTCTCAGAAACTTAAGCTTTACGTATACAAAAAAGGGATCTAATTGTAAGTAATTTGTAGTAATAACTTAAACATTTATTATTAGTTCATATAGCAATCTTCTCAGAATCTGGTATTTATTCTGACTTTTTCTATAGAAAAAATTTCTTAGAATCTGAGACTTTGCCTTTGAAAAAATGTTCCAGATTCTGAGACTTTTTAGTATAGTATCTATGTATATAATGTCTCAAAAAATTTGACTTTTACTTAGAATCGAAGACTTTTTCTTTAAGAAAAGTCTCAGAATCAGAGACTATTTCTATATAAAAATATCTCAGAATCAGAGGCCTTTGTTTTGGAAAAAATATCTCAAAATCAGACACCTAGAATCTGAGAATTTTTATATATGAAAATGTCTCAGAATCTGAGAATTTTTCTGTAGGACAAATGTTTCAGAATCTGAAAATTTTTCAATAGGTAAAATGTCGCAGAATCTTAGAATTTTTCTTTGGGAAAAATGTTCAGAATATGTGACTTTTTTATTAAAAAAAATTCTGGGAATCTGATACTTTTTCTTTAGAACCTGATGGTTCTTCTTTAGGAAAAATTTATCAGAATCAGACACTTTTTATAGGAATAGGAATGTATTAGAATTGTCTATAGGAAAAATTACTTTTTCGACAGGAAAAATGTATCAGAATCTGAAACTTGTTCGATAGGAAAAATGTCTCAGAATCTAAGACTTTTTCTATCTGAAAAAAAAATCTTAGAATCTGAAACTCTTTTACAGGCAAAATTTCTCAAAATATTAGACTTTTTCTATATAATAAATGTCTCAGAATCTGAGATTTTTCTTAAGGAAAAATGCCTCAGAACCTGATACTTTTTCTTTAGAAAAAATGTCTCAGAATCTGAGACTTTTTCTTTGGGAAAAATACCTCAGAATCCAAGTTTTTTCTATTGGAAAAATGTTTCAGAATCTGAAACTTTTTTTATAGAAAAAATGTATCAAAATCTGAGACTTTTTTTATAGGAAAAATTTTTCAGAATCTGAGACTTTTTCTAACGAAAAATTTCTCAGAATCTGAGACTTTTTCTATATGATAAATATCTGAGAATCTAAGACTATTTTTACTTAAAAAATATTTCAGACTATAGGAAAAATTTTTCAGAATCTGAGGCTTGTTCTATGGAAAAAATGTATCAGAATCTGAGGCTTGTTCCATAGGAAAACTGTCCCAGAAACTGTGATTTATTCTATTGGAAAAATGTGTCAGAAGCTGGGAATTTCTTTGAATAACTTTTTCTATAGAAAAATATAGGAAATACGGCGGGAGAAATAGATATGTAAATTAAAAAAAAAAATTGGGCCCCCTGCGAAATAAAATCCTGGATACGCCCCTGATTAAGGCAAATATTTTTGTGGAACATATTAACCCTATAAGTCATCATGATCAGGGCTGTCAGATATGGCGATTTCTCGCCAAACGTGGCGATTTTGAAATGTGTTTGGCGACGAGTTTTTCGATTTGGTGACGTGGCGATTTTTTGCCGATTTACAAAATGATTGGCTATTTGCTTTGGCGATTTTGTCAAATTATTTCCTGAATATTTTCAAAAGATTAGTAGAGCCATTATTTCAAATTATCAAATTTTATTTAATTTTGCTGCGATTAGGCAGTTAAAACTTTTTTTTCGACAGACTTTCTACAAGTCTGCTCGTCTAAGTGGGTCTTTATTAGAGTTCGTTTGGTGACTATGTCACTTTATCTGTTTATCGGATATTATCATTTTTTTAAAGGATTTAGGGGAGCTAAAGAGAATGCCGGTATTTTTTTGAAAAAATGTTCACTCCTTGGGGTGGTTCAAAGCATTTGAAATCGCGGATTTTGAGCTGATTTTTCTGCAGAGAAAAAACGGCTGAATATATTGCAAATCGGATTTCACAAGTCGATTCTACAGCAAAAATTAATACAAAAGCAGTTTTTTGAACTCTTAAAAAAAGTTCCAATAACCCACAGCAGGGGGCGAAAAAATCAATTTTTTAAAAAAAAAAATTTTAATTATTTTTTTATTCGTGCACGATGAAGAGACAGTTTGCTAAGAAAATTGGTACAAAAAGCACCATTCTATCATAACCCATTAAAAAGTTATAAGGCTCCAAAGTTGTTTTTCTAATCCCGGCTAAAAATGTTGTATATTATCATATATGATATCATATATGAGACCATATACAGTATCATATATAGTATCAAATATGGTCTCATATATGACCATATTCCAAAATTGGCGCTTATATAAGACACGATCATATATGATCCAATATATGTGATCATATAGTAGATCATATATTGAATCATATATTGGATAATATATTGAATTATATATGGGATCATATATGATGTTGTTTTCAATTTGTTTTACATTCTTTTTCATATTTTTTATTTATTTTTTTCATTTTAAACTATATGTAATAGATTATTTTGTATATAGTATATATTTTGTATAAGTATAATTTAAAATTAAAAATATTTTTTTTTTAATTTTGGTGTTTTCATATATTTTAATGAAACCCTTTAGTTTGATGATTTTTAGTTTTTAGTTACTATCGTTTGCATTTTTGGTGACCATATAAAAATAAATAATTTAACTTATAGATATGAGAATACATTTTGATAGTCAACAAAATAAATTGAACATAAAAGATCTTATATATCAAGTTTTTCAATTGATATCAATTATGAAAGATGCGAACAAAGGCCTTATTAAAGGAACGTTGATTTTCTTTGTGTTTTCTTGTTTTAGTGTTAATTCCGATTATCTTCAGACTTAGCGTATTTGTTATGGTATAATCCTCTTTTTTAGAATATTTAGTCAAAATCTAAAAAAAGGATATAAAATTATATTAATATTTATGATATTATTAGAATTTTTTTTGTATTTAAAGTATTACCAACTATATCATTTGGTGCTAATAGGTTAATGATAACACGGATTTCATTTAACGAAGCAACCATGTACCTTTAAAGATTGGCTAGATACTGCTACTTACATACATACATGTTGGAGTGTATTTTGTTAAGACCATGGGATGATTAAGCCCATTGGATGCTAAAGACTATGGAATGCTTTTTAAGGAAAGACATGTTGTCTTTCAGAAATCCATCTGAAAAAATATTAAAAATTATTACACATTTCTTTTTTATTCCAGCAAAAAAGAACTTGCTACTACTAAATGCATGCATCAAAATTCACAGCAAGCAAATAATTACTTAAGAATCCGATTAAAAGCAATATATTTAGTAGTATGTGTTTTATCTTACTGGGTTATGTTTGTAAGAATATTTGAAGGATAGGGGTAAAAACTATTTCTACTTACATCATGGTGACAATGTGCCTGGTTGTCACTTTCGCTTATAGACAGCTTTCTTGTAATTGTATAAAAACGTTGTCTTTCCCAAATCGTAACTCAACCTTAAAACTGATACGTTCTTTTCATTTTGATTTGCTATGGCGATAGTAAGCGATTTCAAAATAGTTTGTAGTGTTGGAACCGTAGTGATAACGTTATGGTCGTGCATATGCCCTCTGCTCTAAGTTAAGCGAGCTTAACGTACCTCCGCATGGTTGAATTTTCTAGTAACCCGGCCTTCAAACTTCTTATGCGTTCTTTCCAATTTGCTACAGTAAGGGATTTCAAAATAATTTATAGTGTTGGAATCGTAGTGATAACATTTCTGGTGGTGCATATGTCCTCTTCTCCAAGTTGAGTGAGCTTAACGTTACTCGGCCTCAAAACTGCTTATACGATTTATCATTTCCAATTTGTTATGACGACATTAAGGGATTTCAAAATAGTTTGCAGTATTGCAATCGCAGTGAAAACATAATGGTGGTGCATATGCCCTCTCCACGAAGTTGCACGAGATTAACGAAGCTGCGTAGTTTAATTTTCTTCAACATCAAAGCACTCTATATTAATGTGTTTGCGACATATGTACATTTACTCATTTTGAATATGATCTTGTTTTGGAATAAAATGTCCACGCTTATACTTGTTATGACGATGAACTGGAAAAAAATAATACATATGATTTTAAAATTCTAAATTCATTTAAAATTCTAATAAAAACTTACCTTTTCCATTTTCTTTATGTAAAAGTAACTTTTTTAATCAGAATATTTTGCAACTAGGAAACAATATTTGTTAAATTATTGATACGAATCGGTATTAAGGTATAAATATGGTAATAAAATATAATTTCAATCGTAAAAAACTTTTATTTTGTAATTTCGGTTGATATTTTATTACACATGCACTAAAATTTAACATTTTATGATAACATATATGTTTCCATATATGATATCATATATGGCACATATTTTATATACGGCCACATATATGGGATCGTTTCCTGCATATATGGTCACATATATGTTTCCATGTATGTCATATATGATCATATAAAGATCTATATATAAGCGTATATGAACATACACATTTATTTTTAGCCGGGATGACGAAATTATAAAACACTGACCGAAATTTGAAAATTTTTTGGATGGATCAGCAGTCTGGACACTCGTTTTCGATTTTCCTCTCAATGCTGATTCCAAATCTGTTTTTCAAAATGTTCCGTAACGTCAGGTTTTTGAGATAATTGAGGTCAAAGTTCACAAAAAACCCATTTTTGTGCATTATTGAGAGCATTTTTTTTGTGATGTTTTTGGATGATATTCTGAGATCATAAAACTTGGTTTCGATTGACATTTCGATGCTGATTCTGAATCTAGTTTTCAAATTTTTCTATCACGTCATGTTTTCGAGAAAATTGAGGTCAAAGTTCTCAAAAACGTGTTTTTGCCCATTTTTGAGAGCTTTTAAATTTTTAACGGGTTGTGATAGAACGGAAAATTTGGTACCATTTTGTTAAGCAAAAAATGCCCTTTAATTGTGCATATTTAAAAAAATAATTTTAAAAGAAAATGGAAAAACCTTATATTTCCGCCCTCTGTGGTGGGTTTTTGGAACTTTTTTTAAGAGTTTGAAAAACGGCCATTGTATTATTTTTTGCTGTAGAATCGACTGGTGAAATCAGATTTGCAATATATTCAGCCGTTTTTTCTCTGCAGAAAAATCAGCTCAAAATTCGCGATTTCAAATGCTTTGAACCACCCCAAGGAGTGAAAATTTTTCAAAAAAAATACCGGCATTCTTTTTAGCTCCCCTAAATCCTTTAAAAAAATGATGATATCCGCAGATCAAATTTTCAAAATTAACTCTAGTCTTTATGAATTAAAACAAAACAAAAAACATTTGGGAAATTTTCCAGTGTCCAGGAGAGTCAAAAACTATAATAACTATAATACGCGAATCACAAAAAAATTAATTACTTTTTGTCTCCAATTTTACACTATTGTAAACTGTTGTTGAGTAAAAATAGCGATAAGAAAATTAAGAAATATTCAAGACCGATTATCATTGATCGATTGGGGTCTTTGCATTAGTGCAGAAAACAAGCATAAATGAAGTTTGAGTGAAATTTATTGCCTATTGACAGATTTTAGAAATAATTAGCAACATTTTTCAATGTAGTAATTTATAAATTACCGATTGAAGTAAAAAATACAAAAACTAAAAAAAAAAAAATACTTTTGGCGATTTTTATGTATTTTTCTAGGATTTTGGCGATTTTTGAGTATTATTATTTTCTAGCCATTATAAAGAAAACAAAATATATTTTTTTTAAATAAAAATAATTATTTTTTTAACAAAAACTGTAAATATTTGAGTTTTGGCGATTTCTGGTGATTTTTGACATCCGATTTGGCGATGAGCGTAAAAAAATCTGACAACCCTGATCATGATGTATAAGGTAAGTTCAGCAACTTTGTAGAAAATATTAATGGAAATATTTTTGTAGAACATATTAACCCTGTAACTCCCACACATTTTTGCTCTATTCTAACAAATAGTAAAAACATAGAAAAAAGTCTGAGATTCTGCAAAAAAAAAAAACGAAAAATATTTCGGTCACACTCCATTGCAACAACGTAGAGCAGTAGTACTTTTATAATCTGTATACCCTCTATGTTTTTACTTTAGTTCAATTCATTTCTTGTTGTTTATACAATTTATTTGTTATCTATATTAACTTTGCTGGTTCATAGCGCAATTACTTGTAATTATTAGCCATAACATTTACCAAATTACTTATTTTGGGTTAAATAAATTAGTATTGGTAATAAAAAACTTCTTAATATCAAAACTAGATCATTCATGTGTTTTTTGTTTGCGTACAATTAATTTTAAATAACTCATTTTTACTAAAAAAAAAATAGAAAACCATGTGTAGCTAAAATGTGGTTTTAAATAAATTCCACTCTTTTCTCTTAACAACGGAAACAAAAGAAATATTAAGATAAAAATAATCGTGAAAGTAAAATGATTGATATGAAATGAAAAACATGTATTTTATGTTTAAACTAAAAAAACTAAAAGATAAGACTAAAAACTTACCGCTTTACATTCGACATTTTCCAAAAAATTAATTTTATAAGGACCAGGACGTATACGTTCACCAAAAACAACTTGACCCAAATTTTCTACTGGCGAATTATTTTCATTGCCAATACAAAAATCGAAATGATGATATTCATAGGGTATAACAGATTCCTCGGTATTCAAACGGTTTACATAGAGAGTAACATTGGACTGCAAAAAAAAATTTAAAAAATAAAGAACAATTTAACTAAAAAATTAAAAAAAATATATGTATATATGAGGGTTTCTTCGTCAACCGGGCCACCCCTCTCTCGCAAAATTGGTATGGGTTTTAAGTTTTTTTTTTAATTCAAAATTACTTAAAAATATTTACTTTTAAATACTGAGTGGCGATTTTTAAATTTCAATATGGCGGATCCAATATGGAGCCCAAATTTTTAAAAACAGTACAGATTCGCTTAGAATTTTTTATAAACGTGTATTTGTAGTCGCTTAAGAAGATTCTGAAGTCGGAATTTAAAAATGGTGAATTCAACATGGTGACCAATAGTTTTAAAAAATAAACCGATATGCTTGATACGTTTTATACTCAAGTTTTTGGGGTCGCTAAATAAGAATCTGAAGTTAGATTTTCGAATAGCAGATTCTAATTTACCAACTCAACAAACCTGTGAGTAAAGAGCATACTTGGGACCTAAGCATTGAGGCATTAGATTTTTTTCATGTAAAATGCCAATGAAATAGCAGGCATTGGCATTATTTTTTCATACAAAAGTAATGCCAGGTCCCATGTATGGTAAAGAGTTTTAAATGAACCCAAAGACTATTAAAGAAGACGTTTCACACGGGAAAGTAAATGAACCCTCTGGAAATAAGCTAACACGGTAGAACATTTGCCATCGTTTGCTTTGATAAATTCATTCGCTTTCCAAAATTTCACTAATACACACTCGTATTTCCACCAAAATCACTAATACTTTTACGTTTTTCGTATTTAGAATTGCGTAGAAACAAATATAATTGACAAATGTTCTTGAAAGTGAGCTTACTTGTATTTTAGTGAATGGGCAAATTTGAGTCCTGGAACGACTGGACACCCTTTGAGTGAACCTTTAATTAAAAAAAAAAATCGTCATGTTGGACCCGCCATTATAAATTTTGAAAATCCAATTGCAGATTCTTCTTAAGCGCCCCTAAGAACCCGTGTATGAAGAGTTTTAAGCGAATCTGTAATATTTTTAAAAAAATTGGGCGTCATATTGGATCCGAAATATTGAAATTCAAAAACCGCCACTTGGCATTCAAAAGCAAATATTTTTGAATGATTTCGAAATTTATTAAAAAAATGTTAAACCCATACCAATTTTGGAGAGGGGTGGCCCGGTTGACGACGAAACCCTCATATGTATATATCGGTGCAATCAATAAATTTCAATATTTTGGAATTAAAAATTAGTAGTATGTGATTTTTTTTTTTAATTTACTATATTATCATACATATGTATATTACTATTTACAAATGTAATTCAATTGTAACTCAAAAATTTTATTTGTGATTTGAAAATTCCATTTTTAGTTCGAATTTCCAATTGTAATTCGAAAAAGATTAATTGCACGAATTACAATTGAACTTTTTCGAAATCTATATGTAAATGATGTAGTTGTTTCAACAATTTTTTATATCTGTTTAATCTTTATTTATTGCATTATGCAATAAATTCTCGGAACACTACATTACCCTCATAATCGGAGATTATAATGCAAGAATTGGTAAGGAAGACTTTACAAAGCCCTGTGCGTGGTCTTTTTCTCTACATGATGCAACAAGTGAAAATGGAATTCATCTTATAAGCTTCGCCACAGAACACAATCTATGGATAAGCAGCACATCTTTTCGACATAAAAAAATTCATAAAGGCACATGGAAAATACCAGGCAGGAATAAAGCAAACCAGATCGATCATGTTCTGGTGGACAAAAGACACTCTTCTTCAGTACTAGATGTAAAATCTTGTAGAGGAGCGAATTGTGAATCCGATCACTATCTGCTAAAAATTAAAATTCGGCAACGGATATCAAAACTTAATTTGAACAGTAATTACAAACGAGTAAAATGGAATACTGATAAACTTTTAAATAATGAAGAGACAAGAAATAGCTATCAACGTGATTTGGCAGATAAGTTGCAAAATCAAGCTAACTCAGACTGGTCGAATATAATGGAAACAATTAAAGAAGTCGCCACAAAAACAGTCGGTTTTAAGAAAAAACACGATAGATCAGAATGGTATGATGATGAATGCAGAAATCTTGTAGAGATAAAAAACGAAGCATATCGTGCATATATTGATACGAAAACTGATGATGCGCGTCATGATTATGAACAAAAAAGGAAAGCAGCAAAACGTCTAATAAAAAGAAGAGAGATTCATTTAAGGAAAAAATAACGATAATGGAAACAAATGCCCACGATAACGCAGCTAAATTTTACCGCGATATTAAAACGCACAGAACCCCCTTCCAACCTAGAACAAATATCTGCCTATCCGAAACAGGAGATACTTTATTGAAGGAAGACGATATACTGAAAAGGTGGCAGGAATACTTTTGTAATCTGCTAAATAACGACCAAAGTATAGAAGCCGATCCTTGGCCTCAAGTGCATACAGTAGAAAATTATACAACAACACCCAATTTTATAGAAATAAAAGATGCAATACGAAAACTTAAATCTTGTAAAGCCAGCGGAGATGACTCCATTACAGCAGAGCTGATTAAATTCGGAGGTGAAGCCCTGCATCTTAAATTGTACAATTTAATTACAAATATATGGGAAAGTGAGACTATCCCAACGGAATGGCTGGGTAGCTTAATATTTCCAGTGCATAAGAAAGACGATAAAAGAAACTGCACTAATTACAGGGGAATTTCTTTATTAAACGTTGCGTATAAAATATTTACAAATGTTCTATATGAACGACTGAACGTTGTCGCTGAGGAGATAATAGGTGATTATCAATGTGTGTGTTTTGCATTGAGTCAGATATTTGAGAAGTGTCAAGAACGAGGACATGATGTGTATTGTCTTTTTATTGATTTCAAGCAGGCGTTTGATTCCGTTAAAAGAGAGCGGATAAATGATGTATTTTTTAGATTAGGGATTCCGGCAAAGCTAATAAGACTAATTTCTGCAACATTAGAACAAACAAAAGCGAAAATTTTAATTCAAGGTAAACTCTCGAATGAATTTGACATAAAATCAGGAGTAAAACAAGGTGATGCTCTCTCAACACTTATATTTAATTTAATGTTACACTTCGCAATAAGAGAAGTTGATCAAGGAGGAACAATATTCCAAAAATCAACACAAATTTGTGCATATGCTGATGACATTGCCATTGTTGCACGCGATCCAAGAAGGCTTACAGAAACTTTTTTGCGACTAAACGAGCTTACTAGTAACATTGGACTTTATGTTAATGTTGATAAGACAAAATATTTTATCGAATCTAAAAGCAACAGAAACGTCAACAATCTTTGTATAGGAGAATACTGTTTTGAACGTGTAAACCAATTTAAATACCTAGGTGTTACCTTTTCCAGCACTGAGGATTCTTCATACGCTATAAAAGAACGAATCACCTCTGCCTATAAATGTTTTTATGCCCACAGCAAGCTCTTCAAATCTAAACTCCTAACAAGAAGTACAAAAATAAGAATATATAAAACAATTGTGAGACCAGTGTTAACATACGGCTGTGAGGTATGGAGTCTCAAAATAAATGACTGCAGACTGTTACAATGCTTTGAACGGAAAATCTTTAGAAAAATTTTTGGTCCTGTAAAAAATGATGATGGCACTTACAGAATAAGATGGCACGATGAACTTGAAGGTCTAGCTGGCCATAAGACTATAGTAAGATACATAAAATCGAAGCGTTTGAGATGGTTTGGTCATGTTATCCGCATGCCAACAGATGCCCTTAATAGAAAACTGCTTATGGCAGATGAACATGAAACAATAACACGTGGCAGGCCAAGAATAAGATGGATAGAAGGGGTTCTGAAAGATCTCAATGTTTTAAGGATCCAAAACTAAGAAACATTGGCAAAAGATCGTGTTGCTTGGAGGCGAATCGTAGAAGAAGCTTTGGCCCACACCGGGCTGTGATGCTAATAATGAATGATGAAAATCTTTATCATACTGAGAATAGTTTTTCATAGAGAAAATTTTTGTTTATAGAATATTTGTAAGATCCCACAACTTTTCTATTGAAAACTAAACAAGAAATTTAATTTAAACCATATTTTTAAAAAAAAAAAAATAAGTTTATGTACTTAAAATACATTTGCTGAAATTATCATTTATGTAGTTAACTAAACAAAAAAGAGAATGTTATAAAAAATAGTATATTTAACAAAATATGACGACTTAGGATACAGTTTTTGTTGTTTTAGATAAGAATTGTTGTAGAAAACGAAAACTACTGCAGATTTTTGAAATATTAAACTCTTATCTTTAAACAAGAAATAATTTATTAAATTAAATCAACAAAAAAATAAAACAAAAATAGAAAATTTATAATTATGAACAATCATGAAACAAAAATTAATTAAAATTAAAAACACCCCGTTCCAAACAACTTACCTTGCAATTCTGGGATGCATCCGATTGTTGGCAATAATTAACTGGAGCCAAACCCGGCAAATAGAACTGTTCACTCACTCCAATGCAGTGTAGTAATAAGAGAAGGTTTAATCCCACAATAGCCAACTTGCGCCAGCCTTTTTGCTGGCTTACAACATACATTTTTCTTATCAAAATTTGTGATAAAGTTAACAGTGTTTTTAATAGCTTTCCTTTATAATGATGACGATTTTTTTATCCAAAATTGAAAAGAAAAAAATCTATTGATGATTTATATACACCATATATAATTTGTGCTAATGTTGCCCGTCCTATCGTCAATTTTTTCACTTTACTTCTTTTGTGTGTTGTTCTTTGTTGGTCTACGTAGACAGAAACGTGTTAATCATACAATTTTGAAGAAAATTATTTATATTTAATAACTACCTAGTAGTAATAAAAGTTATTTAATAGATTTGTGGTATCTTCTTCCCTAATTTTAGCTAATATTAAATGTTTATTTTAGCAGAAGAATTTCTCGTTTTTTTTTTAACGACGATGAAAAATTACTATTTTTTCTATTCTATCATGTCAGAAACGTCACCAAGAATAAAATGAAAAAAATGCACAGTTGTAACAAAAGGTAGTTTAAAGTTTATTCAAAAATCTCATCAAAAGCAAATTTTATATTTATTTAAAAATCAGAATAGATAAAAAATTTTGACTTATAATAATTTATATTAACGGTTTTCAAATATTTAAACAAATTTGTTTTAAAATCTTAAACATAGACATGTACTCAAATATACAACCATGTTTTTTCATAAATCGTAGTAGACAGGGATGCCATACTCATAAAGCCGATTTGACACTGCCTTTAATTCCATACCCCACAGTGGGATAGTTGGGAATCAATTGTGTAGAGTTCCTTTTTTGAACTCTCACTTAAATCTTAAAATTTGAATTGATATAAAGGCCTATTCACACCTGAGGTTAAATCTCGTTCAAACGAGATTTCGATCATATGGTCTGTATCATTTTATACACAACCATATGATCGAAATCTCGTTCAAACGAGATTTCACTTCAGGTATGAATTGGGTGTAAAATTTTTAAAAATTAGGTGAGTGGCACTTTCTTTATTCTATTACAGTATATTGACAGAAAATGCTAAAAAAAATGCTAAAAACGGTTTAAAACTGCAAGTGTGAATAGGGTATTAAATAGCTACACGCAAAAAAAAATCTGTGTCAGATTGAGCAATCCTACTTGGTAAAACTTTTTTCATACTAAAAAAAATTTTTTACCAAATTTTTGCTAATATTATGCTTGTCCATGTTAAAGTAACATAATTAGTTTTTTACGTAAAATAACCAAGTAGCTTGCACAATAACGCAAATTACTTGCACAAAAATTTATCGAAAGAAAACAACAAAAAAAAAAAACAAACACAGACCGCCATATTCATTTTGTATTTTTGTGTGCATGCTTCGTTTATTTTTTGTGTTATAAAAACGTAAAAAGGAAATTGATAAATAAAATTAAAATAAATTAATAAATAAAAATAAATAATTAGTTTTTTAAAAGATAAATAAATGGAAGATAAAAAATGCTAAAGTTAATTTTGCTGTCATAACTTAAAACACCATTCATTTAGCAAAACCAATGGATTCCCAGACGTTTGTTTCAATGAATTACAAATGCAATGATAAAGTGAGTATACCCCTATTCCGAAGACACCAATAAGATTTAATAGATTTTTAGTTAAAAATTAGTGTTTGGTAATAATTTTCTATTTTTACAGGGTATTGGTAAATAAATTTTTGAAGCCATGTCGAATCGTTCACTACAATAAAAAGCGTGGGCACCAGTCCTGCCTTCAGTTATAAAATTAAAATCTAAAAACTCATTTATATAACAAAGCCAACGGAGTCCAGACCTCTTTGGATGAGTTACAAATGGAATGACAAAAAGTAAGTGTTCCTCCATACCAAGAGACCAATGGGGTTAACTAGTTTTTTTAATTTAAAGTTTGTGTTTTGTAATAATTTTCTATTTTTTCAGGATGCTTTTAAATAAATTCGTGAAGCTTTAGCGGATCCTTCACTTTAAGAAAAAGCATAGGCAGCAGTCACTGGAGAAATTTGTACAAAAAGGGTCAGTTGGTCGGTGGTAAATTAAATCCTACACAACATTTATTATATTAATATGGATTTATTGTGTGAAAATTTTAAATTCAACAAAAAATTTTTTACAAAAATTTAATAAAAAAATTATTTTAGCATAAATGTGGTAATTTTTAGCATTATTTTTAGTCACCTTTTCAAATCATTTTGGTATATTTCACCATATTTCTTTTGGTATATTTTACCAAGTTTTTGCTTAAATAGCATTAGCATTTTCTTCAAAATTTTTTACATAAGCGTTTTGGCTAAATTGCGAAAACTACTTCGTCGGTTGTAGTTTTAGCATATTTTTGGTAAAATTATGCCAGATTTTTGCTCATTCCGACACAGATTTTTTTTGCGTGTGCAGAAATTTATTGTTATAAAGTCTTCTTTCGACAAAAGTAATTACTCAAAAGTGAATACTTTTTTTATTCACACCATTTGCATTTCCCCCATTGTGCAGAAACAGTAACCCTATTTGGCACGTGTAAGTAAAATAGCTAAATTGGCAGCATTCGAGCGTAGAAAATAGTAAAAATTCGTTATTTTTTAATTATAGCAGCACTACAACCCTGCAGTGGAGACTTTCACAATTAAGTTAAGTGGCAACACTGGTTTATGGTTTTCTCTTTTTCTTCAATAAGAATACCGTTACTTTTGTTGAGAATAAATTTACTATAGTAAAACGCGTGTTTTTTTGTGCAAATTTCTTGTAATTATTTTTTTCTGCACCGTTTATATAAAAAAAAAAATGACCACTACTTCAAATTATCGTTTGGGTTTAGAAGAGTTACAATCAAAAGAACATCGTTTAATAAAATCCGCTATTGCAGAATTCATCGGTAACATAATCCTAAATTTTTTTGCCAGCGGTGCCTGTTCCCAACCTGAAGATGGTACATTTAAATCATTATCTTTTGGACTAGGAATATTTGTCGCCATTACTATTATCGGTCATCTAAGTGGTGGTCATATTAATCCTGCTGTTTCTATAGCCATGTTATTAGCAGGTCGTATTAGTTTGGTTAGAGCAATATTCTATATCGTGGCACAGTGTTTAGGATCAGCAGTGGGTACCAGTGCCATTAAAACTTTCCTTGATGAAGCCTATCACAATGGTTTGGGTCATACAAATTTAGCGGAAAATATATCTGAACTGCAAGGCTTAGGTATTGAATTTTTCCTGGGTTTCATAGTTGTGTTAACAGTTTTTGGTGCCTATGATGGTAATAAACCAGATTCACGTTTTACGGCGCCTTTGGCTATTGGTATGTCTGTGACGTTGGGACATTTGGGTACTATACGATATACTGGTGCTAGTATGAATCCAGCTCGTACATTTGGTACTGCTTATGCTACAAACAATTGGGATTCTCATTGGATCTATTGGGCTGGTCCTATACTGGGTGGAATAGTTGCTGCTATAATTTATACACAAATTTTTGAAAAACCAGCGGAGATTGAAAAACCTATTGAAGCTTCAGATAAATATCGTATACATGCTTATGAACGTGAAATGAAAAAATTAGAAAAATCTACAGATTTTGCTTAATATAAAATTTTGATTTTGTTGTACAATATTTTTTTGTTAATTTCGTGTAAAATTCTGTATATAATTGTTGTTTTTTTTGTAAGTTGTACCTGTAAGAATAACATGTACATATATTAGTAGATCTATTAAATAAATATTTTTTAAATGTCCCAATAAACCACTTGAAAATTTAATAGAATTCAAGAACAAATCAAGTGAAACCACCAAGACTTATTTTCCGGTACATGCTTGAATTATTCTTGAGGTATACCAAATTCGCATTTATTTTTATTTTTTAATTTTTAACCGCACACAAAAACTTTTAGAGAAAAATTTTAATTAAAAATTTTAAAAAGTTCAATTTTGTTTTTAATCATTTTTTTAATTGATATGATTACATTTTTTAATTGATTTCGAAAATTTCCGTGCATTGAGAATAAATGCACTTCTGCGATATTAAACTTTTACAAATTTTTGTAAAGAAGTCATCAAGATTTAAGATTATAATTTTTTAATAGTTTTTATTTTAAGATGTTATTTAATAGAAACATTTCTAAGAAAAATTGTTTCAGAAACCAAAAATCTATATATATAGTCTGCACCATGGTGCAGACTTTGGTAATATTTTACTTTCTTAAAATCCAAAGACTCTGTGGGATGATATAAACACACCTTAAGTTCTAATTTCAAAGGATTTTGGATTGGTAAAGAAATAACAAGGTTTTGCAACCCTTTAAACATAGACTGCATTAAATACTTAAAAAAATATTTTCATAATATTGTGAAAGCGTACTGTATTCCCGTTTTTCAAAATTCTATTTGGCTACTCTGTTGCAAAATTAAATTGAATACAACCCTGTTTTGGAGACTTAAGAAAAATCTGGCAGCCCCGCAGGTGTAAACTAAAGCGCAAAAAAGTCGGTTGAATAATTCAACCGAAGTCTCCTAAAAAAAACATTCGTTTTCTCCATATGACTCTCTTTTTTCCAGTGTTGTTAAGTAAAATATTTAAAAAATTTGCTCCTTGACAGACTTTGTGGGAAAGAGACAGAGTTCGTGCGAATGAAACAAAGTATGTTTTCTCTCTTTGGACTCTCTTTTTTTTTTTTGATTTGCACACAAACACAAATTCTTGGTGCATTTTGTTGTCCCTGAATTTAAAGAATATTTTAAAAATAAAAATATTTTTTAATAAATTAAAATTATTTCTTAGATGCAGAATAAAAGAAATCACATCAAAAATCTCAAAATTATCCCAAAGCAGGGCCAAAAAAATAATTTTTATAGACTTGGTACCTGCGTATTGTTTTGGTTAAGAATACATTCAAGTGTTGTAAAGTGAAATATGAATTTTAACAAAAATTTCCAGTGTTGTAAAGGGGGCGAGAGTCGAGAACAGAGCACGAAGCCGACATGAAATTGTCGGCGGCGGTGACTAAGCAAAAAATCGATTGGCGGCGGCTAACTAAAACTATTTTTTTTAAACATTTTTAAGCCGAAATAAGCCGAGCAAACCGGCGGCGGCTGGAGTACCTAAAAAAACATCGGCGGCGACTAAGTCGCGGCTGTTAGCCGATCGGCTTCATTCTCTGTTTTTCTAAAAAAGTCATTCGTTTTCTTCCATGTGATTTGTGATTTGCAATTTTTCTTGCTTCATTGAAAACGGAAAATAATTTATATAAAATTTAAATCCAACAAAATTGTGCTCTTATTTAACATTAAAAAATAAGTAAATAGCCTAAATTATTAAAAAAAATCATCAAAAAAAACTGACGAATTGAAAAAAGAACAAAAAACGCGACAAACACGAACAAAAAAATATTTGACGGCAACCAAAAAACGAACAGAAAGCAAGCAAAGAGAAAAAAATCAATCATTGACGAACAAACGACGAATCGATAGCAGCAAAGCAGAAACACCAGTTTTTTTTTAATTCGTGTGTGCAAAAAACAAAAATTACTAATATTAACGAAATAAATTAAATAAGGTAAAACGTGCAATCATTATTTAAATTTATAACAAATTAGATAATTAAGAATTTCGTTTTACATATAGATTTATCAGACGTTTTAACATCTAATAAAAATGAATTCACAAATTACCCTGCAGTTGATACAGGTCTTGGAAAAGACTGTCTCGCCTGGTAAGTTTTTAATTTTCTAATGAATTTTTTATACAAATTTCAATAAGTTTGTTGAGTTTTTGTAATTATATTTTTATGAATGTGTCATTTGGCGCTTGTTGATAGCAGTTGCTTTGTCTAAGGTTTTTATTATCATGTATTAAATGCATTAAATTGTGTGGCATTTTTCAACAACATTCTATTTTAACATAAAAAAGAGTAGATAAAAATTGAAAATGCCAAGCGCATTATTTAACTAGGGCCGCTAAGACAGCTTTGTTGTAGTGGTATTTTTTTTTTACTTTTAATGGTTTTCCCTTTTTACATAGTTGATTTTTAATATGTATGTACTTACGTACTTTTTTTCATTATGCCTTTTCTCGTACATTTTTTGAAAAATAACGGCTTCTTTTGCAAGATCCTTGGTAGTGCTGCAAAACTATCGATAGTCGTCCCATTCGATATTTTCGATAGTTTGTTTTTAAACTATCGATACTATCGATAGTATCGGATATTTTAAAGAATTGTAAGAATTAGTGTAAAATTACATTTTTTTTCATTGCAACTTGGTATTTCTGACACACAAATGACAGTTTTTACCGTTCACAGCCATTCCAGTCTATTTTAAATCAATTCGGCAATCTTCCACCATTCCGTGCTTGTTCTGTTCGGACCTTAAATTTCGCAATAACATTAACACGAGATTACTATCATTGCTTTAATACTATAAAAAGTAGAATTATTCCAAAATGATATAAAAGATTTTAAAAACTGTTCACTTTTTGATTAATTTTTCAGCAAGTGACAATCTTTTTGAAGCTAATGTTTTTTCGGCGATAGTATCGCTATCGGGTAAAAACTATCGACAGTCCTTTTAAAATAAAACTATCGATACTATCGATAGTACCATCGATAGTTTTGCAGCTCTAATCCTTGTGGGCTAATCACGTAAAACGAAAACGATTGACGATGGATAAACGACAACAAAATACATATCGTTCTGAAGGGAAATTTTTAAGTATTTCTTTATTATATTATTAAAGATTGCTATATAACCCAGAAACATCCCGAGTAAAAATTAACATACCCGTGTAAAAAAAATTGATATTGCACCATATATAATCAGATGGTATAATATATCTAATACAATATCTAATACCAGATATAATTTGATATGCTAGATCCGAGAAATGGGGACAAATCTCGGATCTAAATATATCTTATCAGATCAGAACTGATACAATTAGATAGAATGTAATTTGATCCAATCTAAAAAATTTATAAAATACACGCAAAAAACACTTGCGTTTATTATCCAAGTTTTTGTGTTAAACACAACCCCCCGAGTGCTTTTGCGTATGTTAACCAAGTTTTTGTTCTAAAAAATTGGATAAGTTACGCAAAAGCAAAAAAAAGGTGGGTTGTATTTTACAAAAAAACTTGGCTAATAAGTGTAAGTGTTTTTTGAGTTTACGTTAACACGGCTCGTGTCTTTAAAATTTTTAATCTTGCTAAAGTTTTACTAACAAATTCAAAACACTAAAAAAATTTAATAAATTTCCACTTTGTTTGAAACCTTTATTTATATTCATTAAAAAAAATTTAAAAACATTAATAAATAAAAGAATTTAAATAACTGAAAATTACGATTTAGATTATAAAAATTTGCGCACTTTTTACATCTGCTCTCGTTGAAATAAGCTTTTTGAAGGCAAATACAAAGGCTTATATTATATTCTAGTCCACTTTTCAAAAATTAAGCACGCTTCCAAAAATTTTCCATATCTATGCAGTCCGATTTGATATTGCATGACGCAGTAAAAATGCGGCTATCTTGAAAGCAATTCAAATTATACACGCAAGTCTCACAAACGTGAGACATCAGGGTTTTCATTCCCTCCTCTTAAGTTGGAAATTGTTTGATGCTTCGAATAATATGCATGTTTCGTTTGCAGAAAAGAGCTTGAAAAAAAGAAAGCAATTCGCGACCTTGGGACAACAAGGTTCTAACTGACATTTTTTTCAAAAATGAGTTATATATCGCATCGCACTAAAGCGACTACGCTCTTTCGATTGGCGTTCTCAGTTTTTGTCTATCTCTTACAGCATCTGAGATATTCAATTCAACAAGGTTCCATCTACGTGTTTCTGGTTTGAGATTCAGTTAACAAGGTTCCAACTGGCAGATAGAACCTTGTTTACCAATAAAGCCCATATTATTTTGCAGTTAGAACCATGTGGACACTTTAATTGGAAACAGAACCATGTAGCACAGATTAAAAATTGCATATTGCACAAATACACTAAACAAAAAAACTTGTTAAATGATAAGAAAAGCTTGTAATTTTTTTTCTACCTCCTATTTTACGAGAATTCCTAGTAAAAATTACAAAATTGTTTTGTAATTTTGTAAGCTTTTTACCAATAGAATTGTAAATTTACAGCTTTTTTGACGCGATAAAATTTAAAAGGAATTCTCGTGACTCAACTAAATTTTTTGGTACCTCCTATTTTACTAGAATACCTTGTAAAAATTACGAATTTTATGTTTTTATTATAAAATTACTAAAATTCCTTGTGAAAAACAATTTTTTCTTGTAAATTTAAAATTTTTTCGTAAATTTTGGCACGGATAACTACCCAAGTAGAAATTCATGACGGTTATAAAAAAAAAGCGTTTTTAAAGCACTCCAAAGTAGAAACTCATGACGGTAATAAAAAAATAGCATTTTTAAAGCACTTCCAAGTATAAATTCATGACGGTAAAAAAAAAAGTCATGACTTATCAAAAATAAAGCATTTTTAAAGCATTATTTCATAACGCTTTATGAACGTTTTGAAAAAGCTTTTTGAGATTACTTTTTCGCCAAATTTATGTTGGTTTAGGAATACATTTTTTTTTACAACATTTTTTTACACTACTTTTTAAATATGGTTTACGACGACCAAAAAGCCGACATTAAAAGCGAATTAACTCTAGACGACCCCATAACAGATTTAGTTACGTTTGAGGAGTTTGACAACAAGGTTAAAACTGATCAGCAATTTTGCAATTCACTGGTATGTATTTTTCTATATTTACATTTGAATCAAAATTACTAATTTTTATTTTGTTATTCAGCGTGACCTGATGCGCTTAAAATGTAAGGCCGACTCATTATATGAGGCATACATGGGACTATTTAAATAAATGGACTAATTAATTGACGATTTCATTGGCATTATATTGAAACTAATGCCAATGAAATTTTTAGCATTAGCATTGTTTCAATCAATGCCAATGCACGTTAAGGAATTAGTAGCATTAGTAATGCCAATTATGAAAAATTTCATTGTCATTAATAAATGTCTTAATGAAAACAAAGAATTAGCAATATTAAAAGTCGTATTTCTGTCAACCAGTTGTGAAAATTTTTTTTTGGCTAAAACTTAAAATGGCTATAGGTCTGTTTGTTTACCCAAATTTCTTACTTTTTTTACTACAACTGGAAAGTTTTGTTTACTTTTTGTATTACAAATTTCCAGCTTTATTAAAAGTAGTAAAAATGAGATGATTGTAGTTAGGTAAACGAACAGGCATAATATCTCGAAAACTAAGTTAGATAGAGCAAAATGGAGGGCATTTTTGGTTCTTAGAATCTCCATAGTTTCGCCGGTCCTCTTCACATGTGTGGACCCTAATAGGTCAAAATTTAGAATCTAAAAAATTGGCAGTCCCGAAAGTTTAAAAATTCATATACCTTTAGCATTGTCTTGCTTATTTTTCCAGGTACTGCAATTTAGGGGCCCAATAGGGTCTTGAGAATTTTAGAAACTGAATAACTAAAAAACTATTGCTCTGAGGATTTTCTAGTATTGGCAGACGAGTTCTAGTAACCAAGAGCTACAAAAATGCTTTTGGACTTTTTGTTGTGTCACCAATATTTACCGATACATAAGCATTTTTAAATTTTCCGGAATCCCAAATTTTTTGGATTCAAAGTTGGGACCCATTGGGGTAAACATATGTGAAGAGGACCCGCGAAAGTATGGAGATTCAAAGAACCAAAAATGCCCTCCATTTTGCTCTATCTGGCTTAGTTATAGATATATCGCCATTTTAAGTTTTTAAAAAAAATTATATATTTATTGTAAAAAAATGTTTTTTTTTTTATCAATTGTAAATAGTTTTTTTAGGCATTTGTGCCGTTTCATTGGCATTAGTACAAATAATGCCAATGCCAAAAAATTTCATTGGCAATAAATTTTAATGTTTTTTTTTGGCATTGGCATTAGTTCCAACTAATGCCAATGAAAATTCAATGCCAATTAAAAATTCCCATGTATGATATAAGGCCATTGGAAGTATCCTTTCCGTTATAATGTCCCCAGGTTTACAGAAAATGTTTAGCGGCGTTGGAAAACCGACTAAAGGAGTTTCGAAAAACATTTTAGCACCTTTAAAGTTTTTAATGAATTGAAAGGTAATATTATGCTGGCCAACAACTATATATCTTTGACCAAAACATGTATGTGTTTTTCACAAAACAATTTTAGATATCAACCTAATTTCGTCCCTTTATGTTAATAGAAACTTTTCAATTTTTTTTTTGATATTTGTGAAGTTTGCCTTACCGCGAAAGCATCAAATTAAGCAAATTTCTAGATCTTTTCAAAAGATTTAAAAAAAAACACATCGCAGTTTTCGTCAGATCAGAAATGCTTTATACCTATTATATTAATAAACTCATTTTGTTTTCCCGTTGCTACAATTTGAAAATGAGTCCGACAAGTCTATCGTGACCAAAACAAGCCGCTGGCTAGCGGCAGCAGAAGAGAGAATAACTAAACGAAATTCTATTTAGTTTTTGGTATAAAAAAACAGTTATTTTTTATAAAAAAAAATAATATATTTATCTTTTCTTAAAACAATAAAAATTAAAACAAAAATAAACTTTCATTTGGTTTTTAAATTGATGGAAAATTACTTTAGGTTTTGTATCTGAAAAGCTTGTAAATTTCTTTTTTTGCATATAAAGCACTTTAAAATTGCTTTACATACCGTTTCAAAAGTGATACATTTTTGGTTTTTGCAATGCTTTAAAAGCGCTATAACGAAGCGTTCTAAAATCATTATTATAAATTTCTTTAAAAACGCTTCAAATAAACCGTCTAACGGTGTTATCATTAGGACAGTCTGAAAGCGCTCTGATGATGGTTTTCAGTATGGTCTGAGAGCATTCGTACTACCATACAAAGCGCTTTTAAAGCGTTTTAACGGTTGTATTTTTCTACCTGGGTAACGTTTTACCAATGAAATTGTAAATTTACAAAAAAAAAATTTTTGATCAAACAAAACACAAATTAAAATAGGATTACGAGACTTTTTCTAGTAATTTGACAAGGTTTTTTTTGAGTGCACAGTGTAAAAATTAAATCTTGTAAATTTACCAAAAAAGTATCGTAAAATTATTGTTTCATACGAGTACCTCCTATTTTAAGAGAGTTCCTAGTTAAGCTTGTAAAATTACAAACAATTTACAAGGTTTTCACCAATAAAATTGTAAATTTACTACTACAAGGACTTCTCGTAACTTAATTAGATTTTGTGCTACCTCATATTTTACGAGAATTGGTAGTAAAAATTACGAGCTTTTTTGTAATTTTACAAGTTTTTTACCAATAAAATTGGAAATTTACAACTTTTTTGATGCGATAATGCTTACAAGGAATTCTCGTGCCTTAACTAAATTTTTTTAGTTAAATTACCTTGGAAATTTTACATTTACGAAAAAAATTCTGAAATTACAAAGAATGTAATTAGTGCAGAACCAACTGTAAAGAGAAATATGTGTTTAAAGTCACGTGAGCACAGCATTATCTTGAAACTTATTTAAGATAAAGAGTTTCTTCCCTAGTGGCTTAGCTTGGAGCTTTTGCGACTCCCAAAAAACCGTTTCAACACACACGAGAAGAAAAATAATGTTACTGGGGTAGCTAAAAGATGCGATTAGGAGTTAAAATCCAAAAACGAATTCCTGAAGCAAGGTTTTTGAAGTAAAAACACATGAAATAAAAGGCTTTCAATAAAACTTCAGGTACAGCACACTTGTCAACAACAAAAAAAATACTGTGCTTTGTGGACTGAGTATACTGGCGGAAGAAGTGTGAACGATATAATCAGCCTTCCAAAAAAGTATTCGAAACAAGAATATCACAAAACTGTTAACATGGAGCGATTCTTGTGCCCTAGCAATGAAGTATTTTATTAAAACTCATCCCGATGATGAAAGCATTACAATGAAATACTCATTACTGGGACTAAAAACTGACCGTTATCTTCCTCTTATGTACCCCCTAAATAACTTGTGGCATTATTTTTCCTGCTCTACAAAATAAAAAAAAAGTATTATGAAGATCCCAGGTGAACGCTAGGGAGACTTACCTTGTAAGTCGGTTTATTTTTGAGTAACAAATGTTGTTTTATTATATGTAAATCCAAATAACACAAGGTTCTATCTGCAAAAAACTATTTCTTACAGAAACACAAGGTTCTATTTGGCAGTTAGAACCATGTTGTCCAAATTCATGTGCCTCATCGTTGAGCAACATAGTTCTATCTGCTTTTTGGGACTCAAATTGCGCAAAAACTAATATAGTAGCGCGAATATTTTCAAATACATTATAAAATTTAAGGACTAATTTTAAATTATTCAAAAACCGTTTTTAAATTTAGGCAAAACTGACTTAGTAAAGCGATTAACAATATTCAACCTTAGTTTTCTCAATAGTAGTGTTGGTGCAAATAGAACCTTGTTGTTCCAAGGTCGCGAATTGTAAGATCAGAAAACAAAACCAATTTCTTGTTTACTTTTAATAATTTAAACTTGCCTCTAAATGTATCTCCATCTTTATTGTAAACTATCTCCTGATTATTTAAAAATTTTAACATTTTTATGACGAAATATAAACGTTTTTTGTTTAACGACAATAACTGATTTTATGACAATTTTTTTTCTGTTTTTTTATTTTGAAATAAATATCAAATTCAAACAAATTTGTTTTGAAACAAAACTGATTGAAAACAGAAAAAATATTAAAAGTAAACAAAACGGAAAATTTTGATAATTGCAAAAATTTTAAATAATAAGCAATTTTTGTTATATTAGGGATGTTCATCGAACAAAATAATGTTCGTAAAAAGTTGTTATAAATTTAGATGCAGATCTGATTATATCTCTCAGATATAATAGAATATTACTCATAATGTAACCATATATAATACAATATATCGTTATATATAGTGATAGATATATCATATCTTGTTAGATATAATTGCATCTAACTTCATATATAACGAGATATAATCACATCTTATTAGATCCAATTATATCTAATCATTTTTACACGGGTATGTATATTACAATACATAACTTGATACAAACATAATAAATTATGTATGATTATTAGAGTCCGACCGAATATTCGGTCTCGGTTTCGGCCGAATAATATTCGGTATTCGGCCAAATTTTGGCCTCGAAAAACTGGTTTCGGTCGGACTCTAATGATTATCTTATCTAGTAAAATTAGATAAATTTTTAAAACGAGAAATTAGAAATTACTTTATCAGATTGGATACATTATCAATTAGAAGAATTTTTATTGCAGTCTTCGGAATTTTTTCGGGACTTACAATTAGCAAATTATTAAAAATTTGTCAATTTTTTTTCTAAAATCATTTTTAAGGGATTTAAAAATTCTAAAAAAACGTTTGTGTCTTAGAAAATTTAAAAACATTTTTTCGGAACTTAAAAATTTTTCAAAAAAATAAAATTATTTCTAAAACATTTTCAATGATTTTTTTACTCCAAAAAAATTGCCAAAAAAATTTTGTGTCCGGGACATTGGAAAATTTTCGTAAAACTTTTTCGGGATATAATTATAAATAAATTCATATATCTTTTTATCTGCCATATCTAAAAATTCCCGACTTTATATGTCATATCGTCGCTGCGCCTAAAAATTAAGTCATGAGTTTTTCTAATTTTATTAAAGAGGCCTTTTTTGGTCCTTTCGCAGTACTTTTTAGAAGTCAACTTTTAATCAACATGAAATTTATAATATTGGTTTAATGTTTATATGAAGTTAATGTTTATGTGAAGTTCCGCGAAAGAACCAAATTTGGCTGTTTCTCGGGCCTCTTCAAAAATAAAATTTTAACACATTGCTCCATTTTTAGTCGCAGCAACGATATCTAATTTCATATAGATCGGTAAGGAAAAATGCAATGCTATATAAAAACTTATATGTCCATATTAAAGTTCATTCATAAGCATAAATATAAATAACACCGCTCTACAAATCTGAGGTTTGTCGCTGCGTTTTGGATGAAACCAAAAAAAGTTGATGGGGTTTGGTGCCCCGATTCCAAAACGGTCACTTAAATTTTTCTATCACGTCACATTTTTGAGAAAATCGCGGTTATAGTGTCAAAAAATTCCCATTTTGACCATTTTTGAACGCCTATAAAATAAGATCCTGACATGCAAATGACTTGTAATCAAGCTCATTCGAAAGTGTGTAATTTTCTCTTTCAGACAAGACCAAATCTTCTTGGAATATAATTTTCAAACATGGTAAAAAAAATCGTTAGCCACAAGTGCTTTAAATTTAAAATTTACGTATGAATTTGTATGGAAATTTGTTAAAAAAACACTGTGTAAATAAACTAAATATTGAAAAACTGGAAGGTTTTTGCTAATGATTTTTTTACCATTTTAGAAAATTAAATTTTTAGAACATTTTATCTTATCTATAGGAGAAAATTACATGCTTTCGAATGAGCTTGATACCAAGTCATTTGCATGTCAGGATTTTATTTTATAAGCTTTTAAAAAAGGTAAAAAAGGCCATTTTTCGGCACTTTAACCGCGAATTATTCAAAACCCTGACGTGATAGACAAATTTGATCTCTGGATTTGGAATCAGCGCAACAGACACTATCCAAATCACTAACCAGAATCCAATACGCATTTTCTTGTTGAGCTGTGTAATTATATAATAGCATATATGATTATATCAGATGTTTTTTACTCGGGCGTTATGCAACAAAATTTTTTGTTTTTAGGAACAACGTTATAAAATTTTGTATATAAATTATTACTGTTACAAATGTTATAGCAAATAGAAATTTTAAGATATGATGCACCAAATCCTCCAATTCCCAATTTTCTTTCACAAAATTTCCAAAAACATGATTTTTTGCAATTTTTGCTGCCACGCCAATATAGACGGTGTTAAAAATTCCCGCATGGTGTAAAATACTTACATGATAGAGCATCCACACCTGTCTTTATAGCCTCATCGGGTGCGTGCGTTTTTTTTTCAGTGGGTTAAATTCGATTTTCAAGCAAAAATTGGCCAAATTTGGATGGGGCTGGTGTGGGCTATATGTACACTTCGCCTCCATTTAAATTTAAACTCATCTACGTGATGTAACCTTTCAAACTGGTGAAAATAACCAACATATTCAGGGGAAGTCTCCCTGGTGTCACCCTGCGATCTTTATGAAATTTGGATATATTGTTAAGAACGAAAATTAATTCGACACGTATTTTTTTAGCGGCCCAAACTCATTTTTAGGGGGGTCGATTTGTATGGGGGGAAATTGACCTTTTTCAGTTTTTTACGATTTACGCCTATGTAAACAAAATTAATATAGGCATGTGTGGTATCTGATTAAAGGTATAAAAAATACCTATCTCGTGGTGCTAACAACGGGCCAAAGAAGTTAATATATTTCGACTTATTAACAAAAATGTCCTAAAATTTTGGTATTTTACTCAATATGACGAAAAGTTGTGCATGTTTGGACACGTTCTTAGCACAAGTAGATAGGTTTTCCAAAGACCTTTTATTTGGTATGTAACATGACTAGGTTTCTTTGCATAATATTGGAGATAAACGAAAAAAACTGAAAAATGGCCTTGTCTTCCCCCTCCTTTTTACCCCCTTAATATGAATTTGGGCCGCTAAAAAAAATACGTGTCACTTTATTTTTTCTGATCTACAAAATAAAACAAATTCTATAAAGATCCGCACGTGACACTAGGGAGAATTCCCTTGTTAGTTCAGAATAGGGTTATATAAGTAGTCGCAACAAAAAGTCGACTTTTCGACTTTTTTCAATTTAAAAAAAAGTAGATTTTTCGACTTTTCGACTTTTTTCAAAATTTAAAAAGTCGACTTTTTTCGACTTTCGACTTTTTTCGACTTTTCGACTTTTTTCGACTTTTCGACTTTTTTCGACTTTTTAACTTTTTTCGACCATTTCCAACTTTTTTTTTGTAAATAAAAGTTTAGTTTTGACTTGTTGTAAGCATTTAGGTGCTATTTTTTTTGTTGTATTTTATTTATCAAAAAAGTCGAAGAAATTGAAAATTTTGAAAAGGTTGAAAAAATTGAAAGTAAAAGATTCAACTTTCGATTTATAGAACCCTATCACTGAGGTGTTAACAATAATCAAAAATATTGGTAAATTTCTAACTCATGAATTTGGCATTGACATTTTTGCTTCACATACAAATACATGGAAATACACTCAACCAAAAATCATTGTATTCCCAAAGAAAATCATTGTAAATTCAACAGAAATCATTGTTGATTTTGACCCTACAAATATTTATGTTGATTTCAATAAAAATTGTTGTCAGTTTTTGTAAAAGTTGATCAACTCGTTTTTTTGTAAATCAACTCGTATTTTTTGTAAACTCAACTCATATTTTTGTTGATATAAGAAATATTATTAATAAAAAAAGCTTGTTGTTATTTGTTAATATTCTTTTATTAAGTAAAAATCACAATATTTTTTAGAATTATCACCGGCTTTTTAAGCTGCAATATTTCAACACAAGATTTTCACACACTTCTTTTATTTATGTTTTGCACTCGTAAGCCATTCTCCAGTTTTCTAATGACACCAAATCAAAAGCCTTAAAAAAAATAAACAAAAATATAATATAGTATGAATACATAAAGTAACCAATGTATTTTATTACTTACCAAATATTTACAGATCAGAATCTGATCATCAGATCCTATTTTAATTTATTTTTATAATATTAAATATTTTTATAAGAAACAAACACATAAAATAATTTTATAAGAGACAAACAAATTTCACATTGCAATGCATTGCTACCAACTTGATAATACAAAAATGAACGAGCAGGGTTGTTTTTTCTTTTTTGGTTTTATCTATTGAATTCTGTATAAGCGATGTAAAGAGTTGATTCAACTTTACTGATTATTCAACGATATCAACATTAATTTTTGTTGAATACGGCAATATTCTGTAAAACTTGATCTACAATGGGTTTACTAATTTTTCTACTAAGATATTTCTATGAGTGTACCAATAGCTTCAGTTGTTATTAAACTCGGCTCTCATTTGAATTTTTTTCAGAAGAAAGAAATTATTTTCATCTGGCAAAAGTAAAAAAAAATCAAAAAAAAAAAAAAAATCAAAAAAAGTCGAAAAAAAAGTCGAAAAAAGTCGAAAAAAGTGGAAAAAAGTCGAAAAGTCGAAAGCAAAAGTCGACTTTTCGACTTTTTAAGAACAAAAAAGTCGATTTCGACTTTTCGACTTTTTCATACAAAAAGTCGATTAATCGACTTTTCGACTTTTCGACTATAGAACCCTAGTTCAGAAATCTATCTAGTTTCCAAATGAAATTAGTTTTAAATAAATCGACATAAATGCGACCGTGTTATTAGCAAAAAACTGGAACCATGTCGTTTATTTTCCAAAAAAAAAAAACGATACATTTCGTATATGAGAAACAAATTTTGTTAATTTTTCAAAAGATTTTCTTAACACAATTTTTTTTTTCTTTATTTTACAAGATCTTCGTAATTTTACTAAATATTTTTTGTAAAACAAAAAATATATTTATAATATATTTGTCTTTGAATTTTGCTCGTTTTCATACATTTTTCAAAGCCAACGGTGGCTAAACGTATGGAACAAGCAATATTCAAAGCCAAAGCCTTGTACGAAAGTTGTACTTCTACACTACGGCAGGAATTTTTATTTAGTTCAGCGATACTTGTTTAAATTTAAAATGCTTCGTTTTAATTTTTAGATAAAAATGAACTATTGTCGGCTAAAAACTTCTTGGAACAGGCTGCTGAGAGCAATTTGCCTGAATTCCTAAAGGCTCTCTCTGATATACTGGTTACAGTTTCTAACAGCCCTGTGGCTCGTATGGCAGCTGGTCTGCAATTGAAAAACCATTTGACCAGTAAAGATGAGACCATCAATTTGCAATATCAACAAAGGTGGCATCAATTTCCAGAAGACACTAAGGAATACATTAAGAAAAATGTAAGTTTATATATATATATATATTTGACCCCCTAATAGTTAGAATAATCAAGATTGAATAATTGTTTTATTGAATAATTTATATTTTAAAAATATTTTGTTTAAACAAAATAGATTCTTGGTGCTTTGGGTACCGAAAATACTCGCCCATCTTGTGCTGCCCAATGTGTGGCTTATGTGGCAGTTACAGAATTACCCATTAATCGTTGGGGTATCTTAATACAAACTCTTGTTAATAAAGTTGTAACCGAGGGATCCAGTGAAATGGATCGTGAGGCAGCTTTGGAAGCAATTGGTTACATATGTCAAGACATACGTTATGGTGTATTAGAAAATCAATCGAATCAAATTTTAACTGCAATTGTCCATGGTATGCGCAAACAGGAGCCTAGTAATCATGTCCGTTTGGCAGCTACTACCGCATTATTGAATTCTTTGGAATTTACTAAGGCTAATTTTGAGAAACATGTTGAACGCAATTACATTATGGAGGTAGTTTGTGAAGCTACTCAATCTCCAGATACTCAAGTTTGTGTAGCGGCCTTGCAATGTTTGGTCAAGATAATGACACTATACTATCAATATATGGAACCTTATATGGCTCAAGCACTTTTCCCCATTACTTTAGAAGCCATGAAATCGGAAAATGATTTAATCGCCTTGCAGGGTGTTGAGTTCTGGTCCAATGTTAGTGATGAGGAAATTGACTTGGCTATTGAAAATCAAGAAGCCAATGATGCTGGTCGTGCTCCTACCCGTGTTTCGAAACATTATGCTCGTGGTGCTCTTCAGTATTTAGTACCAGTATTAGTAGAAAAACTCACAAAACAAGATGAAAATGATGATGAAGATACTTGGAGTCCCTCGAAGGCAGCTTCTGTCTGTTTAATGTTGCTTGCTACATGTTGTGAAGATGAAATTGTACCCCATGTGTTTCCATTTATTAAAGATAATATCGTTTCACCAAATTGGCGTTTCCGTGATGCTGCCGTTATGGCTTTTGGTTCAATTTTAAGTGGTATTGAAACTAATACTCTTAAATCGTTGGTCGAGCAAGCTATGCCAACGCTTATTCGCTTGATGTACGATCAAAGTGTTATTGTTCGTGATACCACTGCCTGGACATTCGGACGTATTTGTGATGTAAGTATAATTTACTATAAGTTACTTTTATATACCCTCTACTTAGGGCGAGTTTTTGAGTTGTCGATTATATTTGTTTAAGGTTTAAACGGTGTTAAAACTACAAATTCTGTTTTTGAGATTGGTTAATTATACCCTCCACTCTAGTGATAGAGGGTATATATAAGTTTGTCATTCCGTTTGTAACACCTCGAAATATTGGTCTAGGACCCCATAAAGTATATATATTCATGATCCTCGATCGATTTTAAGACGATCTAGCGATGTCCGTCCGTCCGTCTGTCCGTCTGTCTGTCTGTCTGTTGAAAACACGCTAACTTTTGAAAGACTTTACGGAGGCTCCTGAAGTTTGGCATATATGTTGGACATTTACCTGGTCAGGTTGGTATTGCAATCCAGCGAAATCGGTCCAGTGGTTCAAAAGTTATAAGCAAATGAGTGAATTTCGGCAAGGGTTTTTCTGGAATTTACGTGATAAAACACACGGTAACTTTCGAACGGCAATTCTGAGGGTGCTGAAGTGTGGCATATATATTTACCGTTCCTCTGGTCCGGTTCGTTTTAAATTTTGAGCCAAATCGGTCCAGTGGTTCAAAAGTTATCAGCAAAACCGTAAATTTCAGATTATTTTGACCTTAAATTCACGTGTTGAAAACCCGTTAAACATGTTTTAAAAACATTTGTAAGTCAGAAAAATATTTTAAAAGGTATTTTTGTCACACAAAAATATTTTTACACTAAAACAAAAAAAAAAATACACTCAAAAAAAGTTTACACTCAAAAAAAAATTTTACACTCAAAAAAAAAATTGGTAAATTATTTTTTTTTTTTTTTCAAAAATTAATAAAAAAATTTTTTTTACACTAAAACAAAAAAAAATACACTCAAAAAAAATTTTACACTCAAAAAAAAAAAATAGTAAATTTTTTTTTTTCAAAAATTAATAAAAAAAAAAGTTTTTTTACAGAAAATAAAATATTTCTAACCAAAAATGTTATTTTTTCACGTTAGAAAATTTACTATCACTTAAATAGGGCATTGTGGAGGGTATTCATAGATTCGGCCAAGTCGAATTTAACTTTTCTACTTGTTTTTAAGTTTAACTCACCAATGTTAGAGAGTTAAACTAAGGTACAAAAAATTAAAAAAAGAAACTCTGATTTTCAAATATACTGGCTAGTGTTGCTATGTTTTTATATTTTATTGGAAAAAATGTGAGATGATGGCAACTTTTCTAATTGGAAATGCAATATTTGGTATAGCAATTCCGCGTTAATCGACATTTGCTAAACTTGAACTGAACAACAGAATGTTAGGTTAAACTTGGTTTTAACTTAAAAAAAATATGTAAAAAACTCAGCCTTAGTGGAAAAAAGTTCACATGAGTTTGTAATTCCGCTTGTAACAACTCGAAGTATCCGTCTAGGGCAACATAAAGTATATATTCATGATCCCCAATAGATTTAAAGACGATCTAGCGATGTCCGTCTTTATGTAGACAACACGGCCTCTGGTCAAATTGGTTTTAAATTTTATCGTAATCGGTTAATGGGTTAGGAACCCTGCAGGAACAGTGACCAATCCTTTATAGGCCAAGTGACATGTCACTTGGACCCAAATGACCCATCATACACTTGACACAATTCAAATAAAAACACCTCTCACTTTTGTAAGGAAATGTCCGAAGCTTTAATTTATCACTTATGAAATATCCGGTTTTCCGTCCAAATATTTTTACAGGACTAATTTTTTTAAAAAAAAATTTCACTCCAAATCGCAAAAAAATAGATGTTTGTGTCTAAGATTTTCCAAAAATTTTTCAGGACTTAAAAAATTTTTCAATATTTTTTTTTTTCAAATCTTTTTTTTTTTTTAGCACAATACCCAAAAAATTGCCAAAAAAAAGCCTGAACATAGGCTTTTTCAAATTTTGTTTTCAAAAGCATTTTTATTGTAATTATACCCTCCAAGAACAGTATGAGGGTATACTCACTTTGTCATTCCGTGTGTAACTCATCGAAATATCGGTCAGGGACCCTTAAAGTGTATATTATTGATCCATGATAAGATGTTCTATGAATGTCCGTCCGTCTGTGAAAAGCACGATGCAGTCCAAAATAAAAGAGCTAAGTTTGGCACGTATGTATATGTCCTGTGTTCATAGGCTTAAGTTCGAAAATGGGCAAAATCAGATCAGGGGAAACAAGTTCCTCCTTGAAGATGTAAATCAAACTCAGGTTTTTTGTATTTTTGGTTAAACAAATAAAACATTTTTAAATCAGGAAATGTTAAAAGTCCTGCAAGTAGATACAGGGGACTAGAAAATGTCGTTGTTTCGACCCGCCCCCTTTAGTGGGTGGTATTAAAAAAAAATTATTAAAATAATTATAAAATGATATAACTAAAGTGAAAAAACATAATAAATAAGTTAAAACTATTAAAATAATTATAAAATGATATTACTTAAGTGCGAACATAATAAATTTGTTGACATTTTTCGCGAGGGGGTGGTAATCCCCCACCACCCTAAACGAGCCCCCCCCCCAAAAAAACGCCCCTAGATTTTTTAAAATACTTTTTAACTTGTTAGACGGTATCAAATGTTCGGCACATCCGAATTTAAGACTATCACTTGTTTTTTAATTCAAAACACAAAAAAAGTGTGGCCGAAAAATGTTTGTAAAAAAATATCGGGACTTCGATAAATTTTTTAAATTTTTATCTTTTCTAAAATCATAATTTTTTATAATTTTTTTTTTCAACCAGTTTTTATAATCTTCTGCTTTGTGGAGGGGTATCAATAATTTTTTTATGTTTTAAATAAAATCGTTAACGCTTTCCATTATTTAATAAAAAATAAATTTTAGATTATTCCCGAAGCTGCAATAAACAAAACCTATTTACAACCCCTATTGGAATGCTTTATTCAAAGTCTTAAAGCTGAACCTCGTGTAGCTGCCAATGTTTGCTGGGCATTTATAGGATTATCTGATGCTGCTTACGAATCCGCCGACGCCAATGAGGGTGAAACTCCTGAAACATATTGTCTATCACCATATTTTGAATATATTATTACACAACTATTGGAGACCACCGATCGTCAAGATGGAAATCAAGCTAACTTACGTGCTGCTGCTTATGAAGCACTTATGGATATGATTAAAAACTCTCCCTTGGATTGTTATTTGGTAGTACAACGCACCACAATTGTAATTTTGGAACGTTTGAATCAAGTTTTACAAATGGAAACACACATTGCCAGTCATAATGATCGTCATCAATTCAACGATCTGCAATCTTTGTTGTGTGCTACTCTACAAAGTGTATTACGCAAAGTACGTGAAGAAGATGCTCCACAAATTTCTGATGCTATCATGAACGCTTTGCTTACCATGTTTAATTCTTGTTCTGGCAAGTCGGGTGGTGTACAAGAAGATGCATTTTTGGCCGTCTCCACATTGGTCGAATTGTTAGGTGTGAAATTTTTGAAATATATGGATGCCTTCAAACCATATCTCTATATGGGTTTAAAAAATCATCAGGAATATCAAGTATGTTGTGCTGCCGTTGGCTTAACTGGCGATATATCGAGAGCTCTTAAACAACTTATTATACCATATTGCGATGATATAATGACATTCCTGTTGGCCAATCTATCGGAACCAACATTACATCGTAGTGTTAAACCTCAAATTCTATCAGCATTTGGTGATATGGCTCTAAGTATTGGAGGAGAATTTGTTAAATATTTAAGTGTTGTTTTGGAAATGTTGCGGGCTGCTTCACAATTAGAGGTAAATTTTGAAATTGAATAGAAGTTGTTAGTGTGTTATAATTTAATATTGCATATCTATCTATTTAGGTTGATCCCAATAGCTATGATATGGTTGAATATCTCAATGAATTACGTGAAAGTGTTTTAGAAGCATATACTGGCATTATACAGGGTCTCAAGGGTGTTGAACAAACACCCAATCCAGATGTTTATCATTTGGAGCCACATCTTGGTCATATTGTTATGTTTATTAAGCGTATAGCTGTTGAGGGAGAAAATTCCGATTCTATGGTTGCTAGTGCTGCTGGTTTCATTGGTGATTTATGCTCTGCCTTTGGTCCACGTCTATTATCTCTAGTTGATGATGTTACCATTACACAGTTTTTGGCTGAAGGCAAACGTTCTAAAGCTTCACGCACCAAATCTCTATGCAATTGGGCTACTAAGGAAATTAAAAAATTGCGTGATCATCATCAAACAATAGCTCAGTAAATCGAATTTTAATTTCAGTTTTATTTAGGAATTTTTCTTCTCTCTTTATAAAAAATATTTCTCAACTGGAATGGTGAGTGTAAAATTTAATATTTGATTTTTTTTATTTAAATCAGGGATAGAAAAGTCAGTACTTTAGTACTTTTTTTACTAACTAAAATACCGTAGTACTCCACAATATAATAGCGGTATTCGCTCTTGGTAGCAAACTACCCTTGCAGACCTTTCAAAGCTTGCAGATCTTGTATAAATACAAGAGTATGCAAGACCACAACAACAAAATACATGAAATAAAAATATACAAGACTTTCATTTATATGCAAGACAAAAACCTATAGCATATTCTGGCCTTTCAAACCTTTCAGGCTTACAATACTTAATATCTTTTAGTTTTTCCGGAAAACAATAAGAAAAATTAACAAACTTTCTTATTTTGTGTAAAAAAATATCAATAGATTTTAAGAACGAATTATAACAAAAAATAACCAAAAATTATAACAACACAAATGAAAAAATTAAATTATTTCATCTTCTTCTTGAACGCAGCACTGATGCCAATTGTTATTCAAACAGAAAGTCGCTAAATCCTACTAAAAAAATCGCTAGAAAAGCGATTTTCAATAGAAAATAGCTATTTTGACAACAGCAGAATATAATAACAACAGCTGTTTGAAAACTCACAATAAAAACGAAAAAATGACGCTCACGCTTTGTAGCATAAAATCATAGCATTTATACTACCCTTGCAAAAATGCTATCAAGAGCGAATACCGCTAATATTTTTGGCGATAAATCAAAAAAAAAAAAAAAAATATTGCAAATTTTAATTTCTTTGTCAATTTAAAATGAAATTGTTCATTAAGCACAACAAGAAATCTTTGAAAGAATTATACATTTGACTGAATACCACAAATATGCTTTTAAAGAAAAATTAAAAAAATTAGCAATTGTTGCGGATATATTTTTCAGGTGAATGCAAATGTTTTAGTCCTGTTAACATGACCAAAATTTGAATGAAAAAAATAATGTCAATTTTCAGCCTCAGGAAATCGATATATCTACTAGAGATGTGTGTGTGACACGAATTTTTTGTGATTCACGCGTGAATCACTCGTGATCGTGAGTGAAATTAATTTTTACTCACGTGAACGTGAATCTAGAAAAAAATATCCAAAATCGGTCCGCACTTTTTTGTTGTTTCTGCTTGGGAAGATAAAAGTGTAGAGTGGGTAATTTGGTTTATGGCATGTTAATTAAAATTGTTTAGCAAATGTTCGTTGTGCACTTTTACCAGAAGTAATTTTGCTTCAACATGCAAATGATCTTCGTTGGTCATGAGGTGGCATCCAGTTATTGTTTGCAGGGCTGCATTCTGTATTGTTTGTATAGTTGGCCATTAAATAATACTTAAACATTTTTGATATTTGTATACCCTCCAACTACAGTATGGGGGTATACTCACTTTGTCATTCCGTTTGTATATTATTGATCTATGATCGATTCTAAGACTTTTCTAGAATGTCCGTCCGTCTGTATAAGACACGATTCTTAAATGTAATCGATCATCAACATAACACTAGGCAAAGAGCTGAAGGCAGATTTAAAATAGGAAGACATCATAATCTTTACGGAAAAAGTACACTTCAAGTAACGTTACCCACAATATTAAATAAACTTCCTGTTGATTTAATAAATATTCTCAACGAAAATAGAAGGAAAAAGTCGATAAAGAACTTTTTCGTAGATTCGCAATGAACAATATATATTTAAATGAACTTAAAATTAGTATTATTATCCTGCAGACAAACCGTATGGTTTCGCGGGTATAGATTTAAACAACTTTTAATGTATTTTATATGAATAATAAAAAAAAAAAAAATAAAAAATGCAATCTAAAATAAAAGCGATTGACTGGTCAAGTTTGACAGGAATATGTCTTTTGGTCCTAGGCAGTTTAAGTTCGTAAATGGGTAAAATCGGACCAGGGGGAAAAAATTCCCCCTTGAAGAACTTAACTAACTTTTGAAAAACGCCATATTTTCTCAGTTTTTTTTGTATTTTTGTTAAGCAAATAAAACAATTTGATGTCAGAAAAAGTTCAAGCTCCTGCAATTGGACCCAGGAAATATAAAAAATGTTTTTTTTTTGCCCGCCCCCCCCCTTTTGTGGGCGTGGATATTAAAACTGTTTTTAAATAATGATAAAAGAGCATAATAAATGAATTTTTAAACATTTACCGCATGGGTTTATGTGCCCCCTAATGACCCCTACTGACCCCCTCCCCTCAAAAACCACGGCCCTGCAATTTTTTAAAATTTTTTTTTGGAGGGTATTAAAGATTCGGCACAGCCGAATTTAACACTATCACTTGTTATACCCTACACCACACTGGTACAGGGTATAATGAGTTTGTACTGATGTTTGTAACTAACCGAAATATTGGTCCTAGACCCATTTTTGAGTATACCGATCGACTTAGAATCACGTTTTGAGTCGATTTAGCGATGTCCGTCCGTCCGTCTGTCCGTCCATCTGTCCGTGTAAACGGTGTAAACACGATACAGGTCGCAATTCTTAATCAATTGAATTGCAATTTGAAACTTATTTCATGTTTCATCCACACAAATCACCATTCCGAAATCGGAACAGTTCTTCTTGTAGCCCCCATACAAACCACCTTCCCGATTTTCACATAAATCTCTCAAATTTCATGAAAATAGAAAATATTTAATTAAAATTCTGTTTGTGTATGTTAAACGCGTACTTTAATAACCTTATCAAATCTGATTATCATCGGACCATTTTTGGACTTAGGTCCCATGTGGAAATTTTACCCGATATTCAGTTGAAGCGATTTATTGTCAACAAAAAGAAGCCTATTGCACTCAAATTTGATTAGTGAGTGCTTTTTACACTTATTAAAGATTTGACAAAATATAGATCTAATCAGTCCATGTTTGAACTTGGGACCCATTTTCCGGGAAACTCTGGTGTAGGCTATTATATGGTCGGTCTTGACCGACTATAATTTTCTTGGTTTTTTTTTTTTGAAACAGTTTAGTGATATGTTCAATTTTTACCAGGCACTTGTTAGCAATTTAATACATTTTAGTGATACATATATTCTGTTTTAAGCAGTCACAAGATAATCGATTTCTTAAAAAAATGCAATCATTTGAATTTTATCCGCTGAAGAGCTTTTATAATAAGCTTATTTTTAAAACTCCGAGTTAAAAGAAGTACCTTTTTTGTAAGCTTTAGTACTTTTCTGAAATTTCCATCGCTGATTTAAAAACATTTTTTTTTATTTAATACAAAAACTTGTTTTCCATATCTTTTTTCAGGTGTCATTTAAATCAAACTAATATTTCAAACAAATTTTTAATTAAGGTAAAAAAAACTCCATATTGTCCAAATTTCTTATAATGGCGCATTGTCTTTATTCTTCTTGTATTTGTGTATGTATAAAAATATGATTTAAAATTATTTCAAAAAAATATTCAAACGTGAAAAAGCACCATTTTTTTGCAAATTCTGATTTGATTTTTTCTCTATTTTCTTTTTCATTGGTATCAACTTGACATTTATTCGATTAATCTTTAGTGTTTATTTAAGAGCCTATTGTTGTTTATAAAACTATTCGATCTTGCTATTTATCTTTATTAATATTTATTATTTTGCAAAAAAAAAAGAAAACTTCAAATTTATCTAAAATTTTAAACTTTTTCTAAGTATTAAATTCTTTTTTAATTTTTAGTTTTCTTTTTATATAAATTTAATTATTTCTTACAACCACCATTATAAATAACAATATACCTAAAACATTTTATACATAATATACACAATAACACAAACTCAATACATCATATAGTAATACAACATTTGTAATTTTATTTTAGAATTTCATATTTTAATTTCAAAATTGTATTGATTTTGCTTATTTGAAAATAAATGGAAATGTTTGAACTTCAATATGTTGTAAAATTTTTAAATTCAATACAATCTACTAGTTATATTCTAAAGTAAAATTTAAAATGTTGTAGTTTTTTAAAAACAAACATTATTCATTTTTAATTGACTTCTGTAGTACGTTATTTCATAATAGTTTGTTACCTTTTTAAATAACATAAAAAATACAAAAAAAAGAAAAGAAATTTGGTTTGGATTACAATTGAAAAAAAAATAATTTTTTTTGAACATATTTGGCATTATTCGATCTAAAATTTTAAAGTCAAAATTAAAATTTTAAAGTCAAAATTAAAATTTTAAAGTCAAAATTAAAATTTAATAAATCAAAAAATTAAAAATTTTATATTTAAAAATTAAAAATTTTAATTTCATAATTTAGTCGAATTAAAAAAAAAAACAATCCATAATATTTTTCACTATGTGTGCATGTTTAATTTTGAATTTATGCATTAATAAGTGCGTGTAGTAGAGTGACTGGGTTTGTATGAATAATTCTGATATTTATGAGAGTGTTACTTTTAAGTGAATGCGTCTGTGTATATATGATTCGATATTAAAAATTGTATGAATGTTAAAATATAAAAATCCCTTTCTGATTGCCTTAACAGTAGTGCAGTTTGTTTAACAAAAAAATATTTTCACGTATTTTTTTTTTTTTTTGAAAGGATTTATAAAAACTAATTTTTTATGTTATATTCGTTTCCAAAACTTCAAATTAAATATCCAATCGTTTCAAATTGTTTATAAGAAAACTTTCACAACAAATCTTAACCCTTGTAAAAAAGGGAAATTGCAAAAATGACCTCGAGCTTTACCTAATCCTTTTATTACACCATACGACAGCTATTATTAAACATGAACCGGATGTTATATGTCTAAATGTACCCAGTCAGAAAAATACAAACGGGCCAACGTTGGAATGAAGTTGGCGGCGACGGTACCAACGTTGGCAAATCATACCCATTTCTAAGTAGACGACGTCATTCCGAAGTTGAAATGATAACAGTGGCCAACGATCGCTCGACTTATGTTTTGACGTTGGGGTAACATTGATTTTACAAATTTACGACATTGCATAGACCTCTTGCTTAGGAATGTATTGAAAATCTAGATGTAGTGCTTGTTAGTTACCATTTTGTAAAAATTGGTTGAAAAAGCATTTACTAAAGTTTTCAAAAACTTTCAATTAAAATAAAAATTTTATACTTTTAAATTATAATTTACACTACAGTGTTTTATGAAAACACAAAGTTGGGCCAACACAACATTTTTGAGTAAAACTGTTTTATATTATAGAATGTTGTATTTTTCGTTAGCCCGATATTGTACCAACACAAATTTTTTGGTACGGTTAGCAATTTCTGACTGGGTAGAGATAAAATAGAGTAAAATAGCATTTACAGTTTTTCATTTCATGATCCTGTTTCCTTTTAAAGGACGTCAAAGTTTTAAAAGATTGCGTTTTGCAAAAAATATTTTTTAAATGTTTGTACTTGTCTTATAATGTCACTAGTAGAGAAACCTTTTACAGTCCCGTGGTAACACAACGGACCTCAGAGTCTACGTGTGTTGACGTAAAAAGTCAGGAGAAATGAAAGAGAAGAATCTTCGCTAATTTTTTAAATTTTATATTTTCCCACATCAGGAAAAGGATATGAATATGTAATGTCCTTTTTAACTTACCTCCTTTTTTCCTGATATGTCAAAATAAAATGAAAAAGTAAGCGGATATTCTCCTCTATCAGTTGCCATCACTAGTGGCTATTTTAAAACAAAAACCTCTAAATTTCACTAAAAAAGCGCTATAAACCGTCAAAAATAAATTTAGCGGGGAAAATTTAAAATTCTCCCGCTAAATTACGAAAAAAAGAGCTAAAAACCGAAAAACTTGGCATTTTTGATTGACAAAAAAGAAAAATTTAAAAAAACCTCAAAATTATTTTTTTCTAGAAACCGCCGAAAAAAATTTAGCGGGAAAATATAAAAATCTCCCGCTAAGTTACAAAAAAGCGCTAAAACTCGACAAACTTGGCGTTTTCGATTGAAAAAAAAGAAAAATTGGAAAAAAAACCTCTAAATTTTTCCCACTAAATCCAAACAAAAAGCGCTAGATTTTCCCGCTAAATCCAAACAAAAAGCGCTAGATTTAACGGGAAAACCTCCAACTTGGCAACAGTGCAACAAGCACAAATATTTAAAAAATATTTTACAAAAATTTAATCCTCTAAAACTTTAAAGTCTTTTTAAAAGGAAACAGGATCACGAAATGAACAACTGTTAATGCAGTTTTACTATATTTCGGTTCTTGTTTCAAACGTATGTATAGCATTCAGTTCGTGTTTAACAATTTTTTTTTTTCGTTTCTGTCGGACAGTTCACTTTTTGTCGGCAATGTTCACTTTTGGTACCAATCTACCTTTGCAGTCCGAAATTCCCAAGCTCCAAATCTAGCAGCAGCCCTGCTCCCTTTCAAACAAACTGTACTAAATTAAATTATGCTTTAAAAAAATATTAAAACAAAAAAATTATTAAATTTAATTTAAATTGATTAAAAAAAAACTTTTTTCCTCTAAAAAAAAACTTCCTTGAATAAAAGAAAAAAATATATATATATAGTGTGTCTTGTCCAATACTAAGTCTTATAGTCCGCCGCCTTGATTTTTTTCTTCTGTGTGTGTTCGTTTATTAACAATGATTTTATATGATTTCTATTGATTTCTGATTGAAGACTTATTATGCGCGCGTGCGTGCTTGTGTGATATTAATTGTAAGAATTTAGATTATAAGTTTAGCATAGCAAAAATAATATAAAAAAAAACTAGCTCAAAAAACCACAACAATAAAGGATTTTAAACGGATTTGAAATTCGCCAAAAGAATAAAACTCTAGTGAAACTAAAAAAAATAATTATTAATACAATTAAAACAACACGACTTAACAAACAAATGAACTAAGGATCACTTTTACAATATTTAATTTGTAAAAACATAACTGGAAAACTTTAGAATTTGAAATTAAAAAATTTGTTTGAGATTACTTCTCACACGCTAAAGTTTTAAAAAAAACTTGCAAGAACAAGTTGTTTCCATGTTATTTTGCAAACTGAAGATTGTAAAACAAAATCCTAAATAAAATAAAACGTATGACTTAAATGACGACTTAATGCCTCGTACAAATTTAGAATTTAGATTAATTATAAAAAAAAAACAAACGTTAAAAAAACACGGAATTTATACAATTTTTTACACTTTAAGGACAAAAAACAAAAAAATATTATACATCGTACACTATTACAAACAAATGCAATTTACAACTGTTTTTTTGTCGTTAATTATATTAAGTAAACATTAAACTAATTAACGTTAAACTCAATGCAAAAAAAAAAACATTTAGAAATTATATGTATGAAAAATGTATGGCAAGTAAAGTATTAAAAAATAAAGTAATGGAATTCACGTCAGAAATTTTAGTGTTGCAAAATTGCGCAATGTCAAGGTTGCAACTTTTTTTGCTTGTTTCATTGTGAATAAAAAAAGCAATTGTATTTATATTAAAATAAATTGCAAATCTTTTCTTGCAACTACGCATCATATAAAAGGTAGTAGAAAAATAAAAATTTTATTAATTTTTTTTTTTTTTTAAAAAAGTTGCAATATTGCACTGTTGCAAGGGTCAAAAAATTCTGAAGTGAATACCCTGAGTGTTTACAAAATACACATGCAATGAAATAAAACAAAACATAATTTTATGTATGTTTGTTGTACTAAATGTTGCATTTTGCACATTGCAAGGGTAAAAATTTCTGACGTGAATACCACCAATGACAAATAAAATTGAAATTTTGTTATTTCGCATGGTTGCTTGCAAGACTAAAATTGCTGACTTAATTCCATTATTATAAAAAAAAAAGTTATCAAAGCAAAGTTTAGTAAAATTTAGAAAAACTATTATAAAATTAATAATGGAATTAAAAGTTATGACGTGAATACCGTGAATATTTTAAATCGGAAATTCCAATTAAATTCGAAGATTCTACTTGTAATTTAAAAACTCTATTTGAAATTTGTAATTTTAATTGAACACATATATTATTATTCACCGGTAATGGATTAGTATATATAATTGTTGCTTTAAAGGAGTTATTTTTGTTGTGAAACAGATTTTGGACCTTCATAATAGATTAACTTGTGAATTATATGAAATATTTCTGGTTTGATGTTTGATTGATCAACAATGATTCTCTTAAATCTGCTTAAGATAGTAAGTATGAAACAGATCTGTACAGATATACTATGAGATGAGTATTTTTTTTAAAGCAATAAATAAATAATCTATTATATTATTATCATAAATATAATTTTTTGGGCCTCGAGCTAGAATAATACTCTAATCTGAAATTCCAAAAACTCCATTTTAAATTCGTAATTTCAATTGAAATTCCAAAATTCAATTTGAAAAATTTTAAAAATATTAATTTGAATTTGTATAAGATCAATTAAAACGCGAAAAAGATCAATTGAAATTCAAAGATTCTCAAATTGAACAGTACATGCGAAGAAGGGCAAACAGACCATTAAAAGAATTTTACATAGGACGATAAAAATATTTTTGTGAACTTTTTTGCATTATTGCATTAATGCATTTAAAACGCAGGAAACGGCTAAAAACTAACATAATGCATTAATGCAAAAAAGTTGGTTTTTAAACTTTTCCTGTGTTTTTATCATCCCCTGTTAAATTCAACAAATGTTCTATTCGCCCCCTTTTTCGCATAAACTGTCCAATTGTTGAATTTAAATAATAAATTTATAAAAAATAATCCGTTCGTTAATACTTTACTTGTTTATTCCAATGAAGACGCTTATAAAATACATCAACGAAAAACAAAAATAGTTAAATATATAATTTCTTTTTATTTATTTTTTTTTCTTCTTATTACCTCAGATATTAAAAAACAACACCAATCATACATGTTTATGTAGTTTCAATAACCAAAATATAAAAACAAAAAACAGCAAAGCAATCTTAAATATACAATCATTAAATATATGCAATAACAATACCGTACCATTTAAAAGGTGTTTTGAATTTAATTTTTCTTTTTTTTTATAAATTTCCCATTTTTTATTTCTATTTTTTTAACAAGAAATTCAAAAATCTCAGCTAAAATTCATAAGAGATAATAAAAAGAAATGAATGGAAGTTAAAAAAATATTAAAAAAGTAAAAATTTTGTAAAAGTCGCCAAAAATGTGGCCGAAGAAAAGAGCTAAAAGGAATGAACTAGGGCAACTAGTTCAGTAAAGTAAATAGTTGAACTAGTTCGTTCATGAACTACACAACTCTATTTTTTTTTATAAAGTTGAATCAAAAATTTTAAATTCTAAAACACCTCTGGATAAAATCATAAATACTTTTTACACAAACAAACTTACGAACAAACTCACTCGACTTTTAACGAACTCTTTAATTAAACACTATTAAAAAAAGAAAATTAAAAAAATCTTTTAAAAAAAAAGAAAAATGAAATTAGTAAAAAATTAAAAAATAACCGTTTAAGATCTTTTACTTAAATTAATATAATACATAAATTAATTAAGTATTGTGTACATCATAACATTTTTAAACAAAAAAAAAAACTCTTTCAGATTAAGTTACTTTTTAAATTTGAAAAAAAAAATCATGAATTCCTATTATGGCATATTAGGGGCTTTCACAATCTTGGACTTTTTTAGTGTGTTAATTAGCAAAATTGCCATTTAACCAAACGTCAATGTTTGCCATCATTTTTTTGTGTTATTAAAGGTGGATTTTTTTGCTAACGTGTATAAATTATCCCATACAAATTTGACATAAATTTGCCGTATATAGTTAAAAAACGTCAAATTTGTATGGGATAATTTATACACGTTAGCAAAAAATTCCTGCTTAATTTAAATAACACTTGATAAAAAAAAATGCAAATAGCTAAGTTTTTGTTTAAAATACAACCTACCACGAGCATTTTTGCGTAATTAAACCAATTTTTTAGATCAAAAACTTGGTTAACTTACGCAAAAGCCCTTGAAGAGCTGTATTTTACACAAAAACTTGGCTAATATGTGTAAGTGTTTTTTGCGTGAAGGTTTGAGTTTGGCAATTTAAGAAAATATTGTCTCACGAAAATTGGCAAATTTTTTGATTTTTATTTAGTAAATTTTATTGACGTTTGCCAATTTTGTCAATTACCTCACAAAAAAGCCCGAGATCGTGAAAATCCCTATTGTGTCATATTTTTTAAGAACCTTTGATTATTTCTATTAGAAAAAAATCTGGGGTGTTATTGTGTATTTCGATTCGAAAAGAGAAGCTATTCGAACGACATTTTTGGTTCCAATTTAAAGTACCTAAAATAATTTTTATTCGAGCGAAAATCTTTTGACATATTAATGTTTATCCTTTTATTCTAAAAATAAACAAAAAATATTTTTCTCATAGTGAGTTACATTTTACAAAGGATCAAAATTTTCCGAATTCGAACAGTTTCTTTCGAATCGAATTACACAATTACCCCCCTGAAAGAGTTTTTTTCGAAGATGTCTTAAGTAAGATTGTATCTTGTAGTATGCTGATGATGGTTTGTAAGATGATTAGTATGAACAAAAAAGAATGGATGCCTTTAAATATTCTATTTACAGTTAAATAAATAAACAACTACATACTTAATTTAATTAAATTAAAAATGTCGAAAGAGAAATAATTACAGCTGCTGGTAATGGAAAAATACGCAAATTCAGCAGTTAAATGTTTGAATGTAAGTTGAATAAAAATCAAAAAAATTATATAAATATTATATTTGTATTAAAATTTATTTAGTAACTTGGTATTTTAACCCATTTAAAAATAATAAATTGTTTACCCTTCACTTACAAGTGAAATCTACCTAGTGTCACCAGTGTTCATATTAATGGGTTGCAAATAAGGGGCTTAAAATATGGCATTTTTTAGGCAAGTTCATGGCGCTCAAACTTTTCCTTTAAAGAACTGCTATCAAATATGACTGTATATAAAAATAAGTTTGTAATGCGTTTTCTCTGTAACGCGTGAACCGATTTTGTTTCTGCTAACTTCCCATGAAAGGTGACGTCAATACCAAGGTTTTTATTTATATACAGTCTTTGTATGTATATTGGTTCATGCACTAAAGAAATACAAGTTTATCATTACACTGTACAACACAAAAAAAAATTACAAGGTCAGACCAAAAAAATTTGATGGAAGAGACAAAAAAAAAATTCACGTGTATCGGCGGTTTGAAAGTTTACATCTGGGTTTCATTTTAGGGGGAGGTAAAGTTTCCCCCAATTGCAAATGTTGTGTTGTCAATTGTCATTGAATATCGAGTAAAGCTTACGTTTTAAGTATATGGTGTGTTCAGCAAATTTATATAAAATGCTACGGAGAACATTTTTGTGGAACATGTTAACCCTCTAACTCCTCAATTTAAGGGTCTTTTTTGCCCTTCTTTTCAAAAGGAGCAAAAAACACCATTAAAACAGGGATTTAGGGGTTTAAATGTTGGGCAAAAATATTCGCCGTGAAATTTTATTATAAGTCCTTGAATACACCAAAACGGAAAACACAACCTTAAGGAGTTAGAGGGTTAATATATTCTACAAAAATGTTCTCCGTAATATTTTACATAAATTTGCTAAACTCACCATATACTTTAAACGTAAGCTTTACTCGATTTTCTTAATAAATGCGAAATTAACAATAAGCTCTCCTTTGTTGCGTCTTATTTCTGACTTTCTTGTTGAGTTTTCCGTTTTGGTGTATTCAAGGACTTATAGTAAAATTTCACGGCGGATATTTTTGCGGAACATTTAAACCCCTTAAATCCCTGTTTTAATGGTGTTTTTTGCTCTTTTTGAAAAGATGGACAAAAAAGACCCTTATCTTGAGGAGTTAGAGGGTAAATATATATATTACAAAAATGTTCCCCGTAACATTTTACATAAATTTGCTGAACACACCATATACTTTAAACGTAAGCTTTACTCGATTTTGTTAATAAATGCGAAATTAACCCTTAGATGTCTTTTGTTGTGTCTTATTTCTGACTTTCTGGTTGAGTCTTCATGTCTTCATGTATTCAGGGACTTATAGTAAAATTTCACGGCGAATATTTTTGCGGAACATTTAAACCCCTTAAATCCCTGTTTTAATGGTGTTTTGTGCTTTTTTTGAAAATTAGGACAAAAAAGACCCTTATCTTGAGGAGTTAGAGGGTTAATATGTTCCACAAAAATGTTCTCCGTAACAATTTACATACATTTGCTGAACACACTTTACCTCCCCCTAAAATGAAACCCAGATGTAAACTTTCAAAACGCCGATACACGTATATTTTTTGTCTCTTTTATCAAATTTTTTTGGTCTGACCTTGTAATTTTGGAAAAAATTTGATTTTGTTGAACAGGGTTATTTAAAAAAATTGTTCATTCCACGCCCATAAAAGTGGTGGCGAACCCAAAAAAACGATATTTTATAATTCTTTGGGTCCAAATGCAGGATTTTGAACTTCTTGTGGCATAAAAATGCTGCATCTGTTAAACACAAACACAAAAAATCATGTAAAAATATGGTATTTTTCAGAGATTGGTTTAGTTCTTCAAGGGGGAACTTTTTTCCCCCTGGTCCGATTTTGCTGATTTACGACTTAACTTGCCTAGGAGCATAAGACATAATCGCGCTAAATGTCGCTCTTTTATTTTGGGCTGCATCGTGAAACTATAGACGGACGGACATCGGTAGAATGTCTTAGAATCGAGCACTGATCATAAATATATGCACTTTATGGGGTTCTAGACCGATATTTTGATACGGAATGACAAAGTGAGAAAATCGTATTTGTGGGTTATGGGTACTTCGAAATTCAATTGAAATTTTTAAATTTCCAGAGAGAGTTTTAATTCGAGTACAGTCCTGTTTTCGAATAGTTTAAAATGCAATACAAAATGATAAATATCAAGTTACTAAATATTTTTTTTAATTTTATTCCAAATTCAAACAACAAATTTTAATTAATTTTTCTAAATTTACATTGCAGGTGTCTGAAAGAATGTATACTTTATTCATTAAATGTATGACTGATGTTTTGATGAATTTATCTGCCTGTGTAAACTTTAAAAATAAAAGTATAGAAAAATAGAATGAATGAAGCCTGTGTGATGGTGATTGGTTTCATTTACACCTTTCAAAACTCGATCATAAATGATGTACATATTACATACTAATACATTTGAAAACAAAAACGTATGTGAGATTGTTAAAGTGATGATGAATTATTATTTCTATTTTCCTTTTCAAAAAAAAAAACAATATTAAATAGAATAAATGATGATGAGATGTTAATGCTTTTTAATCGTAAGTGCGGGTGCTGATCATTCCATGTGTGTAGTATTTAAAAAAAAAAAAATATATAAAAATCAATAGTATCAACAAATTATCTGATTCTGCAAATGATGAATGATTTGTATACTATCATTATAATCTGTATGAATCTGTATGTATGCGGTATGTATGTTAAAAATATGACAGCAGACCTTTACAAACTATACAATAAAAAACTTGAAAGACTTAAAAATATTACAAAAAAAAAAAAACGGACCAATGGTTAATGGTTAAAAATTAAATTTGACTCAATATTAAATAATGAGGACTGAAACAATAAAATAGCAACGAAAAAAAACAAACTTTACCATTTAAGGACTAAACTAACAAAATGTAGTAAAAAAAGAAAATCAATTATTTTTTTTAAGCATTTTTGATTTACAAAAAAAAAAATAATAAAATAGCGGTTAAACATCATGAAAATTTCAAAATTTGTCAAAAAAATTTAATTTAAATAACCACAACAGTTTGAGGGTATTTATACACAGCCTTTTTTTGCTTGCAATAAAGACTTGCAACTTTTTTTTGAAGGCAATCGGGGGTGAGAAGCATAAAAGAAGGAAAACAGAAATCGTGATTTTTTTTCTACCCCGTTTTCTTTTCACCCCCGTTTGCCTACAAAAAAAAGTTGCAAGACTTTATTGCAAGCAAAAAAAGGCTGTGTATAAATACCCTCTTTTAATTATTAAATTATTAAAATGTATTAGAATTAATTTTAAATGTATTTCGGATATATTTAAAATTACTAAAATTTATTTCAACTTTCAAAATGTGTTTTCAAATTTTCTACACCATTTACGGGTGACATTTGAAATTCAAAGTTTCTATTTGTAATTTAAAGATTTCATTTGAAAGTCGAAAATTCCAATTGAAATTCGAAGATTCTGGCCTCTGTTCTGTATTTCACAACTTTTCAATTCACATGAAAATTTCCGAATCAAGTTTAGTGTGTTGTTGATCACGTTTTCATTCAAAGTTGAAATCGATTAATTTAAATTTAAAAAGTTATAAGGAAAAAAGTGCATTCGTTTTACTTTCACCAAATTTTATTAATGTGAAACAAAACGAAAAAGAAATTCGGATGTGAAATCTAGAACACCAAAAAAATTCGGAAATTTCCATTTTCACATTTTTTATGTGAATTTTTTGGAACAGCGGCCTTAGACAAATTCGAAATACATTTAGATATGTTTTATAAACATTTTCAAAAATACATTTGAACCACTTTTATAATACATTTAAAAAAAATTTAGACAATTTTGAAAGTTTAACAAAAAAAATAAAATCGCGTAAATATTGTACTATAAAACTTTCTTTCAACTACATAATTATGTATGACTGTGTGTATTTTGTTGTCGTGATTGTTTATCATATTTAGTTTTAATACAATTAACATTAAAAAAAGACAATTTTTTAATAATAAATAAAAAAAATCTTTCACCCTAATAATACACTTTGTTGTCTTCACATATCTTTCTCTCTTGTAGTAACTAAAATATTAAAAAAAAAATCCATTTCTTTTCAACAATTTTTCTTTAATATTATTAATTTGTAATTGTTATGTCCAAAACTTTTCTGAAATACTATTTAACTTTCAATATCGAAAAAATAATATTAAAATTTTATTAATTATAAGATAAAAATATAATTGTAATTTGTATGACTGATAGTTTGTACGTTTAAAACATATGTGTGTGAAAATAAAGATTTTAATTTTTTTCTTTCGACGCAAAAGTTATTGTGTTTTATTTATTTTAAAGGAAAGATTTATATAGATTCGGCAGAAGTTTTTTAATATTAGTACATCACAATGTATTAAGATTTTAGCTCCAACTTTAAAAGCAGCCTAACAATTGGTATAATCTTCTGGAGATATCGAATTACAAACCTTCAATGAATGGTGTTTCGTTCTTTATCAGATGATGCCATACCGATACCAACCAATACGAACATAATTCAAAACCAACACCGATACCAATTCAACAAAGAAATGAAAACCAATGCTGATTCCAAATTTTATCGTTTCGGTACACAACCGTGATATTTTATTAAAATATTTTATGTACAAAAATATACTATAGCATTCAAAAAAACATGTTATCAAATAAACATGTTGCTAATATTAAAACATCCACATATACAAAAAAAAAAGAAGGTAAATAAAAACTAAAATATAACGTACAGATAAGATTATAATTTTGCTTCCGATGGTAATATTAAAATTTGATCATTTACTAATTCCTGTAGCTCAGCTGAACTTAATTTTAAGTCACGCACTAAAGCCATAGCTTCTTCTACAGCTGTTGATGATGAACTTGGACGTGTACTTAATTTACCGGGAGTACGACTTAAACGTGGTGCTGGTTGAGGAGCTAATAGATTATCATCTAATTTTTCAAAACCTTTTCGCGTTGCATTATGATCATGTTCCATTACATCAGGCCAATCTAAAATGGGATATACACAAGCATCTATATTTTCAAATATTGACGACCATTCCGATTGAGTCTTTTGTAGAAAAGCAGCAGTAACCAAAGCTTTAGCTGCTTTTTTATCACAATCTTCGGTAACGTATTGTGAAAGTTCCGGTAATTCGAGATGTTTTTTAAATAGCTCAAAAAATTGAGGTTCTAAAGCACCAACCGACATAAATTTGCCATCCTTAGTTTCATAAGTATCATAGTAAAAAGCACCACTGTCCAAGGTATTAGTACCACGTTCACCGCCCTGCCACAGAGTGGGTATATTACGTGACATAAATAACCAACTGGCTACATAAGCAGCACCATCAATCATAGCTGAATCGACGATTTGACCTCGGCCAGAATTATGTCGCTCTAGCAAAGCTAAGCAAATGCCCAGGGCACAGGTTAGGCCACCACCAGCAAAATCTGCAAAAGCATTGATTGGTGGTAAAGGTTTTTCACCTTTTCGACCCAACATCGAGAGAACACCTGAAATGGCAGCATAATTAATATCATGTCCTGCACGTGCTGCCAAACGTCCATCCTGTCCAAAGCCCGTTAGACGGGCATAAATAAGCCTGGGATTATCTTGACATAAGACTTCCGGTCCTAAGTTCATTCTCTCCATAACACCGGGACGAAAGGGTTCTATTAAAACGTCTTGAGTTTTGCATAATTGGCGGGCTAAATTTTGTCCCTGTAGCTTTTTAAGATTAATAGCCAAAATACGTTTGCCGCGATTCATACAATTTAAAGGATTATCCGGAACCTGTTTAAAAAATACAAAAAATAAAAAAAAAAAATTATGTTAGATCTGGGATGATAACTGGGTTTTTTTTATAATTCAATTCTTTATTAATGATAATTGTTTTACAATATGTGGAGCCTCGCGTCTTGAAGACATTGTTCGTATCAACTACACCATATGTGCATTTTGCATGCCCGCTCGTTGCCGGCAATATTAAGTACTGGATAATAAAATCTGAATTTGAGTCCCAAATTCTGAAATACTCCCCTACGAATTCTTTGTTTTTATTGATTTTGTGGTCGTTTAAGTCCTTTGGAAAAACTGTCAAGAACGATTTAAACAATAAAATTACAACAACAACGTTAAGCCTGGTTGTTCCTGTAACGCACTTTCTCGAAATCTTTCGAACCTTGTAATTATATTTCACTTCTTTTTGTTTTGAACTTTAAAAACATGCTAGAAAAATTTGGATTGTAGTTGTGGAATCAGGAGGTCCATTTTTTATGAAAGCAAGTCCTATTTTTTGGAAGCATCTGTAACAGTGGACCACAAAAAGTGGGAAATTATTGTTCTTTTTTTTTATTTTTAACAGCGAATATCTCAAAAACGGTATGTGCTGAAAAATTTTGACTGGGAGGTTTTTGTTGTCAAACAGTGTAACTCGAAAACATGATCAGGTTGGATTTTCGTGTTAACGATTTTTATATATATTAACTATTTTCATTTCATGCACTGTTCCATTCCATTTCGTTCTAAGTAGGTTTCATTTCCTTTCATGTAGGTTTAATTCATTTACCCATTATTTTACTCATTGTTTATCCTATTTTACTATGTCCTTCTCTTGGATGTGGAGGATTCTATATGTCAAATTTTGAGATTTTGTGTCTTTAGTTCAATACCCACCCAACAAACTTCGGAGCACTCATAATTTAGGACTCTTAAATAAATCTAAAAAATTATTGTTTTTGGAGCCCTCATTTTTTGGAATCAAAAAAGATTTAAAAATAACACATTTTATTTAAGTTTTCAAATATTTTTTCCAAAAACACTAAATTTTTGGATTCAATATTGAACCTTGTGATTTGAGTCTAAAAGAACCCCTAAATATTTTGGAAATTGTTTCGTCAAAAAAATCAGTCCAAACTGACTCATAAAAGTGAAAAAATTATAATATTTTTTGAGCCATCCAAAAAGGCTCAAAAAAACAGTTTCTTTTGGAGCCTAAAAATATTTTTTCTTTCAAAATAAATTATAAGTCAGAAAATAAATTTCTTCAAAACGTTTTTTTTGTACATACATATGTATGCAAATACCATTATAAACGGGAATAAAAGGAAGTTTGCAAAAAATGAAGAATTCATGAATGAAGAATGAGAGAACGCCAAATTGTTGTTTGAGAAGATCCGAGGAAAAATATCATTGCTATTGGAAGTGGCTGTGTTTTTTTAATTATTATGTGTATGTACAATTAAAAATGTTTTTTAATTTCGAATTTTTGTAAGATAAATAAAGATTTTCAAAATATACAAAAATTTTCGCATTTTTTTATTTTTAAATCAAAACAGCAAAAAAAAACCCAAAAACTACACTTTTTTAATAGACTCCAAATTGACTCCGAATAGGCTCCAAAGTACGAACAAATTTCCCCCTTTTTGAATCATTTTTTTGGAGTCATTTTGGAGTCTAAAAAGAGGGCTCTTTTGGATGAACCACTTTCATACAAAAATTTGAAATTCTTGTTACATTTTTGGAGCCCATTTTGGAGTCTAAAATGAGTCCGCTTGCTAGCTGGGTAGTTAAAAAAAAAAAGTTTAAAATTTTTGATTTTGCCTACTTAAAATTGAAATTTTAAATATTTTTTTTTGCTGGATGATCCTAGATTCAAAATAAGGATTCATAAGACTACTAGCTGAATCTCCCGGCGTTTTCCAGTCCGACTTAGATATGAATATCTAAATAGCTTTTGCCCAGCGCCACTTACCGGGTCCATTCAAGCACAATTTTCTCATGACGTAACATACATACATTTTAAAGTGCTGTAAAATTTCACTAAAATGAAGAATTAATAATAATTCATAATTAATAACTTCACTCATCTACTGCGATGGCGACTTCAAAATAAGTCGAGGACAAAGCTTAAACATTACTCTTTAAGATGCAGAACTCATTTGGTCAGTCGCCTTAACCCTTTGGGCACCAATTGCCTTTCAATGATGTCTTGTAAAAAAAACGTTTTTGGGGGAAAAGACATTTGGTGCTCGAACTGTTAAAGCGACTGATCAAATGAGTTATACATCTTAAAGAGCAATGTTTGAGCTTTATCCCTCCAAAAAAAGCAATTTTTTTGATGTAATGGAAAAGTTTGGATATCGGATTTGTGATCAGGAGAATAATAGTAATCATGTGTATAAGGTGGCGTTTCATTCGCATTAAGTTTTTTTTTCACATGATTTGTTTTTCGTCAATGATAACTTACATTGAGAGACAATTGGTGCCCTAAGGGTTAAGACGACTGACCAAATGAGTTCAGCATCCTTAAGAACAATGTTTAAGCTTTTCCCTCGACATTTTTTAAGTCGCTATCACATCCGCTATGAGTTGTCAAAAATGCCCAAAACGGCGATTTTTTTTAACTTTGACCACAATTTTCTCAAAAACTTGATGTGATGGAAAAGTTTGGAGACCGGATTGAACAATTGCAATTAACTGTGTAAAATCGCGTCAAAGACGCATAAAGTTTTTTTTTTTCAAAATACTCAGTAGTGTAATATTTCAAGAGGTAATTTTTCAGAATGTTTTTTTTTTGGTAGCGAAAAGATAGTACAAAGTACACTATTTTGTGTCCCATTTATGTCGGAAAGGCATGTATAGCCCCATATGGAACTAAAAGAAAATTGCGTCATTGTTTTTTTTTTTAATTTCTTAAAAACTTTTTTTTTATTTGTATTTTTACATTTTTGTATTTTTTTATGGGCTATCAAACAATTTTTTTATTTTGGAAATTTTTCAGAACGCGTTTTAAAATTTAAAATTTTTTTAAAAAAGTCAATTTATCAAAAAATCCGTCCACATTTTTAAATTTTTTTTTATAAACTTTATACGTTTGTCTCTTCACACCAAAAACAAAAAAACGCCGGAGGGCATTTTTCGTATTTATGAAGAAAATCGCATTTGAATATTTTATTGTCATGGCGTATGAGTAACAAATATTTGCAAAATTTGTTGGGGGCGTATGAGTAACAAATATTTGCAAAACATTTTTGGGGGCGTATGAGTAACAAATATTTGCAAAATTTGTTGGTTTTGCAAATATTTGTTACTCATACGCAATGTTGAGACAATAAAATACAAGAGAATTACAGAATTTTTATGATTTTTTTTATTTTTATAAAAAAAAATTGTGGCCGGATTTTTGATAAATTGACTTTTTTTAAAAAAATAAAAATTTCAGAACGGATTCTTTTTTTTGTTCGATAGCCCATACAATATTATACATGAATGTAAATTTTTGAGATTGTGGTGCATTCCGTTTTGATTTGATAAATATTTAATTAAGGGAACTCTACACAAATTTGACGATTTTTCTAATATTTAACCACGCCTCCTTTGCACAGTTTTTTAAAAATTGAAAAACCAACTCAATTTTCTTAGTTCTGTATAGGGCTATCCATACCACCTTTTCAGACATTCATGGAGTACATGTTTTTCTGTAGCGGGACATGTGGTGTGGAATGCCTAATATTTAAACTTTGTATCAAATAATTGATTTCAACATCCTGTACTTTATACAAACAAATTGTAATTGCACAAATTTAAAAACTTTACCCTCATTGTTTTTTTATACAAACTCTATAAAAATACTTACTCTATCTATAACTGTAACCTTTGCTCCAAAGTCTGCCAAGATTTTGCCACAAAATGGTGCTGGTGCCAAACCAGCAAATTCCAAAACTTTTAAACCTTTCAATGGCATATTCGGTGACTGCACGCAATTTTTCGGTTACTTTTCTTAGGTGGAGATTTGCCTGTTCTGTTTTTAATTTCTAATTAATATGCCGCTTGGTGTTTTTTACGTACAACATGAATTTCATTTTATTAAACTTTGATTATAAACATTGATAAAGAGTTTTTTATTGTATTTTTTTCTTCTAAAGCTTATTAAAGTCTGCGATAATTTATTCGTCTCCACATATCAAGTTTTTGTTTAATTTAGTAGTTTGTTTTGTTGTATATTAGTCTCTCACTAATTTTTCAACGAATATTAAAGCAAAACAAAACTACAAATGATTAGTGAAACAACTAGAGAGAAGAGTAGAAGAGAAACAGAATCGTATTTCGTGAATACCATAGGGGTGAAACGATCAAGTTTCGCATATGTGTATGTATTAGTGACGGCACGCGCGTGTAACTTTTGACGTTTCATACAAAACGTAAACAAACAACCAAAATACAGATGCAAAAGCTCACACGTACAGGCACACGTATTCTAGGCAGAGAAGTAAATTTAGTAGTATTTTGTATGCGTCCATATTGAAAGTACCAAAATAAGCACTCGTGTTGCATGTCTATATGGTCTGTGGTGAATACACACTGGTACACATGTTTAAAAATACTGCACATTTACACTGTGCAACAAATATTTTTATTCGAAAAACACATGGACTTGAACGTTAAGTGCAGGGTTGCCAGAATTGTTGGGTACAAAATCGTCAAAAATGTACGATTTTTATAAAAAAAATCGTCAAAATCGTCATCCCATTTGCAAAAATCGTCAAAATAAAAAAGGTATATTTATCCTTGATTAAAGAGTAATTCTAAGACATTCAAGCGATGTCCGCCCGTCTGTTGAAGGCATGATGCAGTCCAATTCCAAAAGAGCTAAATCCATACAGTTTGGAACAAATATATTTTATGGCCATTGGATGATTCAGTTCGAAAATTAGCAAAATCAGACCAAGAAGAACAAAGTTCCCCCTTGTAAAACTTAACCTGCGTCCGAATTTTTTTTTACATTTTTGTTATATTTTTAAGCATATGAAATAGTTTTATGAAAGAAAAGGTTATGCAGTTGGGTCAAGTTAATTGGAAAATGTTTTTTGTTTTCTGTTTTCCCTTTTTAGTGGACACTTCTATAAAAAAAATAATAATGATAAAATTGCATAAATATCATAATAAATCAAAGAAAGGTCGTCAAATCGTCATTTTGCTATTTTGGGGAGTAAAAATCGCCAAAATGCAGAGAAATCGTCAAATCTGGCAACAGTGGTTAAGGGTTAGATTCTACTACCAAAAGATTGTCCAGTTTGGTGACCAATTTTTGTATGGGCCTCAAAATATTCTGAAAATATTTGGCAGTAATGTGGCTAATAATCCGTTGAACAAATTTTGTTAACATTTTATTCCAAAAAAATATTTTTTTCGTGGACTTTTTTGGAAAAACCCTAGGAAAATAATATTGTTTTTTCACTTTTAGCATAACTTACATTGACTCTTGATTTTATCCTAACAGTGCAGTACAGTGTTTGGGAAAATTGTAGCCACGGTAAAGCTGAACAACACTATCTGAACGTATTTAGGCACACTAAAAAGCCAAAGAAAACCACACCTGCCCCGAAGTCGACCTAAGAGGAATAAAATGTAAGACCCCATTAATTTTTGCCCCCTAACATTTTATCAAACATACCAAGAATTGTCATAACATCCTAAAGGGATTACCATACATATAAAACTCCTACCGCTCTAACTGTCGCAATGGTACCCCTAGAGGAGTCAAATGTATGACCGACCCGCAATATTGTTTCCACCCCAACATTTTCTTAAAACATACATACCATCTATCTATAGACCTTAAGGCGGTCCTCATACATTTTTTTTTATTAATTTGTTTAATAAAATCAGCTCCTACCGCTCCCATCGTTTAGACACAGCCCCCATACAAACGTCGATTTTAAATTTGATTAAAATTACTCTAGCTCAGTGTTGTCAGGTTTTTAGGGGTTTTCCCCCCAGAAAAACCCCTAAATCGACTTTGACTTACCATAACTTTTAAAATAAACTTTGGATAGTTTAGATTATGGTCAATTAAGCTTCTATTAGACTAATCCATTAAACAAAGTAAAACGTGTAATAGATTTACTTTATTAAATGTTTAATGATTTGACAATCGTAAAAAAAATGCACAAAATTGTCTTCAGACCTTTTATAAATTTTTGGCTACAGAAACATTAGTTCGAAAAAATAATACAATCTGAGGTAATACTCTGATAAAGGAAATGTTAGAGAACCCAAAAACTTCCATTTTGGAAAAATCCGATCATTATGTAAAAAGTTATGATAAGTCAAAGTCGATTTAGGGGGTTTTCTGGGGGGAAACCCCCTAAAAACCTGACAACACTGCTATAGTTGTATTATAATAGATATCCTTTCGCAACATGGCAGGTGAGCGTATTTTGTATTCAAAAATCGGACTTGGTACCCATTTTCCGGGAAACACTGGTATGGAATATTACATTCTTGTTTAATAAAAATTAAAAAAAAATTAAAATTTTTAAGTACAATGAAGGTAAAAAAAGTACACTTTTTTAGTAAAGTCAGTACAATCTTGAAAATGTAATTTATCATCCCTGGTGCTTTCTATTAGCCCAAGGACAAAGCCTATTGAAATTGAAAAAAATCGGTCCGAAATTATACCTAGCCACCATAGCGTCCCCTTCCAATTTGGTTTAAATTACTCTATTAACCGTATTATAATAGGAATCTTTTCGAAATTTGACAGGCAAACGTATTTTTTATTCACAAATCATTATTCCAAATTTTAAAGAAATTGGACTAGTTTTACTTGTAGCCCCCATACAAACCACCCTCCAGATATTCACAAGAAAATCTCAAAATTCATGAAAAAAAAAATAAATATTTGATTGAAATTTTGTTTGTAGGTGTTAAACGTGTACTTTGGTAAACTTATCAAGTCTGATTATAATTAGATAATTTTTGGACTTATTCCCCATGCAAAAATTTTGACCGATATTCAATTAAATCGGTCTATTGGCAAAAAAATTCCACTAAAATTTTATCTGTGTGTGTTTTTGACACTAAATAAAGATCTAACAAAAGATAGATCCAATTGGTCAATGTTTGGACTTGGGACCCATTTGCCGGAAAACACTGGTGTAGGGCAATGGTCCCAACCTTGGATTCTCGCCCTATCTCGACTCCCTAAGTAGGCTCCCATACACATTACAGTTGGAGCAAATTTTATAAAACTTGTAATTTTGTTGGAAGCCCACTTAGGGAGGGGAGATAGGGCATAGGTATGTTTTACAAAAATGTTATAGGGTAAAAATAAATGGGGGTCGGTCTCACTAATGACCACTCTCGGACGCACCATTGGACCGGTAAAAGCTGATTAAATAAAAAAATTTACAAAAAATAAAAAAAATTGTATGGGGACCGCCATAATAGTTAAAAACAGAGGGTAGGTGTGTTCAGAGAAAATGTTTGAACTAAAAATATATTGGGGTCTGTCATACATTTGATTGCTCTAAGGGCACTCTTAGGGCAGTTAGAGCGGTTGGAGCAAATTTAAAAAAATGTCATTTTGTGTGGGAGCCCCCTTAGTAATTGGAGATAGGGTATTAGTTTGCTCTGAAGAAATGTTAAGACGTAAAAATTAATGGCGGTCGGTCTTGGAAATGACCCCTCTATGACGCACCATTGGAGCAGTAGAAACCCAGAAAAATTTTTTGAAACAAATTCCTGGTTCAATAGATTCTTGAATACATTCTGCGGTAATCACAACAAAATTGTCTATGTTAAATTATTTTACAAAAAAAACTACTTGCTCTAAAAAACGATTGCTTTCGGGACAATTTCAAACAAAAATCATTGATTCTGGAATGTTAAGTAGAACCGGTTGCAGGGTAGTTTGATGAGTTCTGGAACCGATTATTTGGAACAGAAAATTTAGCTGGGAATGTCTTTAAGATTGGAAAATTACAATAAATTTTTTTCAAAATATGTTAAAAACTAGTAATAATCGATATCCCACGATCCTACTGGACAAAACATTTTTAGAATTGATAGAAGTTTTACATACAAAAATTTCAAATAAATCAAAGAGTACATACATTTTCAAAAATGAGATTTAAATTTTAAAACTTAAAAATAGCATACTGAAGCACTTTTAAGATTTTTTTTTGATTTTTTTTTTAAAGTACGTAAAAAAACAAAAATTTTGAAAAAAAAATTAGCAATTTGCAAAAATTGACCATTATTGAAGAAGTTATGAGTAAAAGAAGTTTGAGTAAGGGAACAAACTACAAATTTTTAAAAATTCGATATCTTCTGAACGGGTCATCACAAAAATCTAAAAATTTACCAAGAAGGAGTTTTCGAAGGGTACTAAAAACTGTCAACAAATTGGGAAAATCTAAAAAAAAAGTCTCTCTCTCTAAAAAAAAAAGTCTCTGATTTGAAATGGAATGTCCCATATATTTTTTTCAAAAAAAATTTCAGAAAGTTTTTTTTTTTTAAAAAAAAAGTTTTGAAAAATAAAAAAAAACGAAAATTATTTTTTTGGAAAAAAATTGGAAAATTTTTTAGAGATAAAAAAAATAAAATTAACTACTTTTGGCCTAATTTTGTAAAACGCAACGCGCCGCGTTGTCAAAATTTCTGTGTAATTTGTTTTTGTTACAACAACAAATTGTATTGAAATTTTGACAACGCGGCGCGTTGCGTTTTACAAAATTAGGAGGTTTAAATAACAGTACCTTTTTGTTAGTTGTTCAAAAAAACGACTTAAAATAACTAACAGAAATAGTTGTTTGATATTTTTCTAACTAAACTAAAACAACTGATTTTGTAGTTGAAAACAACTACCTACTGTAAAATATACAAACAACTATTTTTTTTACCGGTATTTAATATATTAAGTAGTATACTACCGGTGACGAAGTACCGTGCGGGCATGCTAGTATTTCCAATTTTAATACTCACCTTATTAAAACGTTAATTATCGAATTAAATTACTCTCTTAATCGATTGTAGAAGTTATTTGTTTTGTGAACTTTAAGCATAAAATTTAGAAAGCAATACAGTTCTGTAATTGTTTCTAATGCTTTTAGTAGTAAAAATGGCTTTGAAAGGTATAAACGTTTTAGAATTTGCTGGTATAGCTCCCGGACCATTTTGTGCGAAAATATTGGCCGATTTTGGAGCAGAAGTCACAGTTATTAATAAGGTGAAACTTAAGAATGCTACATAAATATCCAATAACACTTTAATTTTTTAGATTCCACATGATGCAGTTAATCCATTTTCTAAAGGCAAACATACGTTGGCTATTGATTTGAAAAATTCACTGGGACAAAAGTTAATACAAAAATTAGTACGCAACTATGATGTTTTAATAGATCCCTTTCGTCCTGGTGTCATGGAAAAACTTAATTTGGGTCCAGATGTGTTGTGCAAAGAAAATCCCAAGTTAATTTATGCTCGTTTAACGGGTTTCGGTCAAACTGGTCCACTAGCAATGCGAGCCGGTCATGATATGAACTATAGTGCCATATCGGGTGTTTTATCAATGTTGGGTAGGGAACATGAAAAACCGTATCCACCCATTAATCTTTTAGCCGATACATTAGGTGGTACTGCCGTCTGTACTATTGGCATATTAATGGCTCTTATGGAACGTAATAATTCAGGTTGTGGTCAAGTTATAGATTCAGCCATGGTTGATGGTACTGCTTACATGTCAAGTATACTTTTTAGTACTCGCAATACCCCCATGATTTGGGGCAATAAAAGAGGTAAAAATGCCTTTGATGGTGGTTGGTTTAATTATGATGTCTACGAAACCAAAGATGGTAAATATATGTCGGTGGCACCATTGGAACCGAAATTTTTTGAAATATTCAAAACAAAATTAAATCAACCACAACTTGATCAATTTCCTTCTGATGAGGCGGAAGTAAAATCAAATAAAGCATTGGTCACTTCTGTGTTCCTACAAAAAACACAAGCAGAGTGGTCTGCAATATTTGAAGATATTGATGCATGTGTTTATCCCATTGTAGAATGGAACGAAGTTATGGATCATAAACATATAAAAGCTCGTGATTCTTTTGAAATAGATGATGGAAATTTAACACCAAAACCAGCACCTCGCTTAAGTCGTACACCTGCTATACTGAGTACTACACCTAACGACAGTTTGGAGGCAATTGAAAAATCGTTAAACATAATTAAAAATTTAAATTTAAGTAACAGTGAATTTAAGGAATTAATTGAAAATAATGTATTAATTTTACCGGTTAAAGCACATCTTTAAGGCTTTGTCTACCATTGTACACTATGTAGAGCATAGATGGGAATTTTTTATTACCATTGAAATTTAATTACCATTGGTTGATATCAATGGTAATAAAAAAATTTTCATTACCATTTAATGGTAATTAAATTTTTTTAATTGAAAAAATAATTACTAATGGTAATGAAATGCACCAATTGTTAAAAAACACCAATTATAATTAGTTTCAAAACCATTGGTTTGCACATTTTTGGTTTTTTGAAAAGTTAAAAATTTAAACATCAAAGTATGTTTTTACAAAAAAATATGAAAATGTCAAAGACAAAAAACAAAACGAAAATAAAAATTTCAAATATTGTGTTATACAAAGGCAATCAACGTGTGTTTGGTTAATAAAATGTGAAAAACTAAAACACCATATAACAAAAAACAACAGATATTTCCAAATATGAACGATTTTGACAAAATTGTGACGACTTTTACTAATGGTAATTATTTTTTTTAAGTGATGGCATACCAATGGTAATTATTTTTTTTTTAATTTTCATTAGTAATTAAATTGATAAGTAATTTAATTGGTACAATTGATACAACCAATGGTAATGAAAAAAATTTCATTACCATTGACATCAATTAAATGGTAATTAAACCATCAATTAATTGGTCCCTTTAATTAATTAGTCCCATCTATGATGTAGAGTAGGGTGACACGAATTATAACTTTATTTCGAATTTCATCGGTCGCCGGGTAAATTATAGTTCGTTTTGTACTAAAATTTTTATGTTTAAATTTTTAGCCAAATCGGGCCTAATTATCCAGTGCTATTTGGGGGGTTAAACTTTTGCCCAAAAAAAGTTTTTTTTACCATACAGTTTTTTTTATTTTTATAGTTTTTATTTTACTTGGTTAGCTTATTAACGACTAAAAATTTCATTTTTGTGGGATAAACCCTTCCGCTTCCAAATTGACTTCACTCAGAAAATTATGTAAGTTACTACATGTTAGTTGTTTGTATATTTTACAGTAGTTAGTTGTTTTCAACTACAAAGTCAGTTATTTTTGTATGAAAAATACCAAACAACTATTTCAGTTAGTTATTTTAAGTCGTTTTTTTGAATAACTAACAAAAAGTACTGTAATGTAGTAACAGTTATTTAAAGTAGTTAATTTTATTTTTTTTTATCTCTAAAAAATTTTCAAAGTTTTTTCCAAAAAAAAAATCGTTTTTTTATTTTTCACAACTTTTTTAAAAAAAAAAAAAACTTGGAAAAAATTTGGTCTTCATTTTTTTTCTTTGGTCTTCATTTTTTGAAAAAAAAATATATATTGTTTATTTTATTTTTACTACATTATAGTTGTTTTGACTACAAATGTTAGTAATTTTTACTACATAAGTCAGTTGTTTTTTGTCAGTTAAAATAACTAACATTGTTAGTTGATTTAACTGAAAAAGTAGTTGACCCCAAAACAACTTACAAAGTAGTTATTTTAACTAACATTTTCAGTTGATTTTACTAACATAATTTTTTGAGTGTTCGGAAAAAAAATTTGGGGCCTTTGGGGTACTACTCTAAAAATTATATTTTTATTTTAGTTTTGACATATCCACAACAAAATATTATTTTTATCTGTAACATCTTTATCGTGTTCTGAAATGTATCAGAAAAAAAAAACAACAGCAAAAAAATAGATTTTAACCCTTTTTTTCTAATTTTATGTACACGGAAAAAAATATGGGGAAAAAAATTTTGTGTTATCACTTGTTTAAATTTCAAAAAACAAAATTGAGTAATTTTTTAATTGACGCAATTAAAAATTTTCCCAAAAGTTTTTAAAAAAATTTGAGCTAATAATTTAATAAAAATTGATTAGTTTTTTTTTTTTAATTTAATTTTATTCTCTTTGAATTTATAGGTTTTTTGTATGTGTGTATCGTCACCTAAAATGCAAAACAACGCAACAACATTTTTTTCAAAATCGAGTTATTGATAGATTGTGATGTATTATATCAAAATAAATGTCCCCACAAATTTTAAGCTCTCTAAAAAATACAAAATGAAAGTGTAATTGAATTGCATACACTCAGAAAATGATGTAAGTTACTACATGTTAGTTGTTTGTATATTTTACAGTAGTTAGTTGTTTTTAACTATAAAGTCAGTTGTTTTTGTATGAAAAATATTAAACAACTATTTCTGTTAGTTATTTAAAGTCGTTTTTTTGAACAACTAACAAAAAAGTAATGTAATGAAGTAACAGTGATTTAAAGCAGCGGTTACCAACCTATGGTAGGCGTACCAGTAGGGGGTACGCGAAACTGTCCGCGGGGGTACGCGAAACTGTCCGCGGGGGTACGCAAAATTTTAGAAATTTGGACATTCGTTTTAGATTAACCTTTGAATGCTGGTTGCGCATCTGGCTTTCAAAGTTTTTCATTACGTCAGGGTTTTAAGAAAGTTGAGGTCAAAGTTCACAAAAAAAAGTATTTTTGTGCATCCCGTGTAAAAAAGGTTAGATATAATTGGATAAAATTGGATCCAATATGATCGCATTATATCTTTTTGGATCAAATATCAGATCAAATTATATGTGATGAGATAAAGCGATATCTCATATAATATATGATTACATGTAATTTTATAAAACGATATCTCATATAATATATGATAACATGTTATTATATATAACGATATCTCACATGATTACATCTTAGGTTATGTTAGAGTGCATTTTTTTGCGATATTTTGAAATCTGACCACCTTTCGATGCTGATTCCAAAATGGGTCCCAAATTTTTCTATGCTGTCAGGTTTTTAAGCAAATTTATGTCAAAATTCTCAAAAACGAGTTTTTGGACATTTTTGAGACGGGTTGTGATAGAGTGAAAATTTTGGTACCATTTCAAATGCCATTTAATTGTATATACGAGGTTTTTTCATACGAAAAGTCACGGAATTGTTGATCTGCCCTTGTATTAAAAAAAAAAACATTTAAAAAATTAAAAACATTATATTTTCGCCCTCTGTGATGTGTTTTTGGTACTTTTTTTAAGAGTTTAAAAAACATCCGTTGTTTTAAATTTTTGGTGTAGAATCGACTGGTGAAATCAGATTTGCAATACGGTGGATCGCATCTTATTTCGTGTGAAAGATATTAGTTAGCAATTCATTCAAGACAAAGTTAATCAAAATAGACCTTATTATTATCGAATAAGTATTTTTGTAAAAAGTCTTGTGTATGTAATTAATCAAGCTTTAATTAAAGCTTAATGACGTTCAGATTGTCTAAATATTAAATGTGCTACGAGGTTCGAACAGGAAATTGAAATTATTGAAAGACCTTTTTTTTTAGAAAATTTCTTAAAAATATTTCTAGTCGATTTTATCCAAGCTAAAACATAAAAAAAAAAAATAAAAAAAAGTCCAATAGTTAATATTCATTTATTAAATAATTTTTCCAAAAATCCAAACAAAAATCAAAATTTTTAAAACAAAGTAGAAGAAATTCGAATTTTTTGACCTTCAATTCTTTTGACCACTAATTTTTGGTAAACAAAGAAAATATTTAATTGTTGAATAATTTTAGTGCACCTAAGTGTATAGTAATGAGTAGGGCAAGTACTTTCATGCATCTAAAAAACGAAAATATGTGCCTATAATATGCATCTAAAAATCCAAAATATGCAATAAAAACTTTAAAAATATGCATCTAAAAATTATTGTTTTTACTAAAAAAAAATAATTTGTCAACATAAATTAGGCTTTGTCAAATATTTTAAGGCCCTCGACAATTCTTAAAAATGTTTTATTGAGTGGAAACAATTTTTAGTTAGTAAAATATTTTTTGTCTTGAGAAGTTTTTTCTTTGAGTCACAAAATATTTCTGAAGTAAAAAAGTTTCTAAAAGAAAAAAAAATATTATAATACAAAATTTTTCTAAAACAAGTAATTTTTCAATACTTTGTGATCTTTATTCTAAAAAAAATATTTATTTTTAAAATACTTTTTTTCGGAATTTTCCGATTTTCAAGTCAAAAAATTAACTTAAAGGAAAGACCCCACCCTAACTCTAATAAAAATAAAAAAACTCTAATCAAAATAAAAATGCAATTTTCCTATAAAAACCTTAAATTCGAAAACATTTTTTCTTTACGGTTAGTGAAGAGATAATCATAAATATCTCAGAATAGCAACATTTTAAATAGGAAAATTTTTTTAGAATCTACACGAATGGTTCCCCACTTTTGATTCTCGCCCCACTGGGGGGCAATTTGAAGCTTCCAGGGGTGCAACGAGCAAATTTTCAAGACTTTTTTTAGTCAAATTAACTACAAAAACAATTTTTTTTAGAAAAAATTTACTACAAAAATTTTGTTAATCGCTTAAATTTTTTACTAAAAACTTAGTTTAAATGCTTATTTTACAAACACTCTGCTAAACCAGTAAAAATTTTTCATTAGAAACAAAAATTAGAAAAATTAGCAATTTTTTCTTGTGTGTAGGGGGGACAAGGCAATTTTTTTAACTTAAAAGTGGGGCGTGGCGTAAAAAAGGTTGGGAACCATTGATCTACACTCAAAATAATTCTACAGTAAAAGGTTTTGTAAGTGACTTTGAATACTTATTAGTAAAAAAATTCTAGTAGGTTACCAATTCCTGCACTAGGTCCTTTTGCACTAAAATTATGTTAAATTTTTAGTATTTTTTTTTTTTTGTGTAAAAATTATACTTACAGACTCCATTTTCTTTAAAAAATTCATTAGAATATGATTTCGATAAATAAATACATTTTTCTGTAAGAAAAAGGGAATATGGTTTGAATTTCCCTAAGGAAGTCTTGAAAAAATAATGATGAAATTTAAAAAAAGTCTAATTTATATCAAAATATGCAAAAATATGCATTTATACCAAAATATGCAAAAATATGCAACTACAAATCAATGCCATTTTATTGCAAATTCTTTGATTCGGATAGATATTTAATTTATGTTATGTTTACAATGCTGAGTAAAAATATGCATTTTCATGAAAGTACTTGCCCTAGTAATGAGATATAAAAATAATTGAACATTTCCTTTGTTTACAAAAAATTGGTTGTCAAAAGAATTGGAGGTCAAAAAATTCGGATTTCTTCGACAGCATTTTAAAAATTGATTTTTGTTTGCGTCATTGGAAAAATCATTTGATAAATGACTATATACTATTGGACAATTTTTTAAATTTTTAATGTTTGAGCTTGGAAAAATCGAGTATTCTAAAAGTATTTTTAAGAAATTTTCTAAACAACGTCTTTCAATAATTTCAATTTCCATTTCGACTCTCGTAGCTCGATTAATATTTACTCAATCTGGACGCCATTAAGCTTAAATTAAAGCTCGATAAATTACCTACACAGCACTTTTAACAAAGATACTCGTTTGATAATAATTAGGTGTATTATTGGAAACTTTGTCTTGAATGGATTGCTAACTGATATCTCACACACGAAATAAGCTGCGAGTCACTGTATATTTCAGCTGTTTTTGCTCTGCAGAAAAATCAGGTTGAAATCCGCGTTTTCAGATGCATTGAACCACCCCAAGGAGCGAACATTTTTCCAAAAAAATACCACCATTGTTTTGATCTCCCCTAAATCCTTCAAAAAATGATAATACCAGCAGATCAAAAATTTCAAAATTAACTCTAATATTTTTATGCGAAGTTTTTTATCGAAAACAAAAAACTCGTTAGGGGGTACGCGGCTGACAAAATTTTAAATTAGGGGTACGCGAGCCAAAAAGGTTGGTAACCGCTGATTTAAAGTATTTAATTTTATTTTTTTATCTCTGAAATATTTCCATTTTTTTTTTTTCAAAAAATAAATTTTTGTTTTTTTCATTTTTCACAATAAAAAAAAAATTGGTCTACAATTTTTTTCTGAAAAATTAAAAAAAAAAAAATAGAAAAAATTTGGTCTTCAATTTTTTTCTGAATTTTTTTTTTAAAAAACAATTATATATTGATAATTTTATTTTTACTACATGTTAGTTGTTTTGACTACAAATGTAAGTAGTTTTTACTACATAAGTCAGTTGTTTTTTGTCAGTTAAAATAACTAATATTGTTAGTTGATATAACTGAAAAAGTAGTTGACCCCAAAACAACTTACAAAGTAGTTATTTTAACTGACATTTTCAGTTGATTTTACTAACATAATTTTTTAAGTGTAAAAGTTGTTTCATATTTGTTATATTTTGTACTATCATCCTTTTATTGGTTCTCCTATAAAATTATCAAAATGAGATTTGCTCGCACTTCATTAGCCGAAAATATTTAAAAAAATTTCAGACCTATCCGATATAATATGACGGACTTATGAACAAAATTCAAAAAATGCGTGACAAGGTTTTTCGATTCTGCTGTAAAATAGCAAAAAGTGTTGTTACGTTGTTTTGCTTTTAGGTGACGATATGAAAGTTTGACATCATCTATATGAAATTTTTCTATGTTTTTAGACATAAATGTATTTGGTAAAAGTTAAAAAAAATATTTTTTTTTGTAAAAACTTTAAAATTGTTAAAAAAAATAAATTTTGAGTAAATTTTTACTTGACTCAATTAAAAACTTAATTAAAAAAAAAACGAAGGCGCCCCAGTAGGCTAGTTGGTAGCGTGCTAGCCTATGAGTCTGGGGGTCGTGGGTTCGATTCCCACCAGAGGCCTTGGTCTGATTCGCTACAACGAGACGAAGGTCATTGTTACCAGTTCTCGGTTAGGTAAAATTAGTATGTAATTTGTAATTATATGGTAATTCTTAATAAATAAAAAAAAAACGAAAAATTTTGAGTAAAGTTTTAATTGTGTGTAAAATTGTCCAAATTAATTTTAAAATTGTCTAAATGTATTTTAAAATTTTCCAAATATATTTTAAAATTGTCCAATTGTATTTTAAAATTGTCCAAATATATTTTAAAATTGTCCAATTGTATTTTAAAATTGTCCAAATGTAGTCAAAAATTTTCCAAATGTATTTTAAAATTGTCCAAATGTATTTTAAAATTGTCCAAATGCATTTTAAAATTGTCCAAATGAAGTTTAATATTTTCCAAATGTATTTTAAAATTGTCCAGATGTATTTTAAATTGTCTAAATATATTTTAAATTTGTCCAAATGAATTTTAAAATTGCCAAAATGTAGTTTAAAATTTTCCAAATGTATTTTAAAATTGTCCAAATGTATTTTTAAATTGTCCAAATATATTTTAAAATTGTCCAAATGTTTTTTCAAAATTGTCCAAATATATTTTAAAAATGTAGTTAAAAATTTTCTAAATGTATTTTTAAATTGTCCAAATGTAGTTTAAAAATTTCCAAATGTATTTTAAAATTGTCCAAATGTATTTTAAAATTGGCCAAATGTTTTTTTCAAAATTGTCCAAATGTATTTTAAAATTGTCCAAATGTATTTTAAAATTGTCATAATGTAGTTTAAAATTTTCCAAATGTATTTTAAAGTTGTCCAAATGTATTTTTAAATTGTCCAATTGTATTTTAAAATTTTCCAAATGTATCTTAAAATATTCTATGTGAAATTCTATATATGTAAAATATTTTAAAATATATTTGGAAAATTTTAAAATACAATTGAACAATTTTAAAATACATTTAGACAATTTTAAAATACATTTATAAAATTTTAAACTACATTTGGACAATTTTTAAATACATTTGCCCCTTTTTCAGTTAAATACTTATTAAAATTGTGTTTATGGGTAAAAGTGAGTTAAATATTAAAGCTAATGCGAAAAATTTTACAAAAATTTTAGTTTTTAACCGTTTCCTGCCTTTTTATTGTCCCCTGTTAAATTCTACAAATGGTTTATTCGTCCCTATTTCCATGAACTGTTGAAATTTGAATTTCTTACAAGGGAAGTCTCCCTGGTGTCGCCCTCCGATCTTCATGAAATTTGGATATGTTGTTAAGAACGAAATTAATTCGACACGTATTTTTTTAGCGGCCCAAACTCATTTTTAAGAGGGGTCGATTTGTATATGGGGGAAATTGACCTTTTTCAGTTTTTTACGATTTACGCCTATTTAAACAAAATTAATATCGGCATGTGTGGTACCAGATTAAAGGTATTAAAAATACCTATCTCGAGGTGCTAACAACGGGCCAAAGAAGTTAAAATTTTTCGACTTATTAACAAAAATGTCCTAAAATTTTGGTATTTTACTCAATATGACTAAAAGTTGTGCATGTTTGGACACGTTCTTAGTACAGGTAGATAGGTTTTCCAGAGACCTTTCGTTTGGTATGTAACATGACTAGGTTTCTTTGCATATTATAGGAGATAAACAAAAAAAACTGAAAAATGGCCTTGTCTTCCTTTTACCCCCTAAATATGAATTTGGGCCGCTAAAAAAAATACGTGTCCCTTTTTTTTCTGCTCTACAAAATAAAACCAATTCCATAAAGATCCGCGGGTGACACTAGGGAGACTTCCCTTGTTAGTCAATTTTTAAAGTTTAAATGCTCATTACCAGGGACAGGACATTTATGCACTAAAAACTATGTTTTAAGGGACTATAATATGCACTAATAATCTTTAAATATGCACTATAAACTATAAAAATATGCACTAAATAAAAATTAAGAAAACCCAGAGCATTTTCACTTTTATAAAAAAAATCTCCACGTATTCCATTTTTTTAACTTAAATTTACTAAACTTTTTTTTACTCGAAATAATTTTTTTTAGTCAAAACTTTTATCAATTTTTTGGACATTGCACAGTGGGGGGGGGGGGGGGTCGGCCTAGTACAATTTTCGTCATCAACTAAACCGATTTTTATACAAGTTATGTACACATTCCCAGCAAAAAAAGAGCTTACCATTCACTACAAAATTCACCACAACTTATGAACCAGATGTACTTCTTCTTCAACTGAAACATTGATGAATTTAATATGGGCGTGACACACAAAGTATGTTCTTTTTATCGCCACTTTTCAGTGGCGAAAGATTGACACTTAAGTATAACATATATCACTAGTGTTTTTATCACAACTTCTGAAGTAGTGATCCGGATGTTAATATAACTTGACCTTTTGGAAGCACTTTTTTCATCACTTCTTTAGAGTACATATTTCTTGGCATTTTGGGTGTGATTATGTCATTTTTATTTGGTGATTTAGAACTTCTAAATTAGAAGTTCTTTTTTCACTTATTTTTGTAAGATTGATTGAAAGAGTATTTTTTTTGTAATATTTACACTAAAAACACTGTTCGATAGCAAAAACCTTCCAGTGAAATTTCTAACTGGTCCTTATAAATGTTGGTCTCCTGCTTCCAAATCTACCGTCCAAATTTTTCTAGCAAGTACCGTTTTTGAGATATTCGCTGTTAAAAAGTAAAAAAAAAATAAACAATATTTTAGCACTTTTAGGGGTCCACTGTTACGTATTCTTACGTTGCTCCCACCAAATAGGATTTGATTTCATATAAAATGGACTTCCTGATTCCAAAACTGCAATCCAAATTTTTTAAGCATGTTCTGTTTTTGAGATATTTGCGTTTGAAAATTTTAGTGTGATTTATAAAGAATATAAAAGTGCGCAACAGTGAAGTTTGAGTTTTTACAAACGCCAATATTTCAAAAACAGTACGCGATAGAAAAATTTGGATACCAGATTTGGAATAAAGATGTCTTATTTTAACTAAATCGAGTACTATTGTGTTTGAGCAACTTAAGAATACGTTACAGAGGAGACCCAAATATTTCAATATTCAAACGTTAAAAACCTTACGTGATAGAAAAATTAATTTCATTGATAACACAGGTTCACAAAATTTGAACTTTTTTCAATTTGCCTGACTTTTGACAGCTGATTTATATGGATTTTAGTGTGCTGATTCCAAATCTGTTATCCAATTGTTTCCATCAGCTCGCGTTCGCGAGCAAATCGCAAAAAAAAGTGTTGCCCTGCGGCAAAAAAAGTGTTGCCCTGGGGCAAAAAAAGTGTTGCCCTGTGTAATCAAGCGTATATACTTCGAATTAAAAAAGGAGTAATTATAAACATCACAAAACTATAAAAATTCACGGCGAATCGATTCACCAGTTTGTTCTGACTACAATCTTTAATAATAGTTTGTAAATGTATTTATTTAATTTATGACCAACTTTTTTAGATATAAGATATAGAATGGTAGTTTAACGTCAAATTGCTTGTATGAAATGTGAAAATTTTATCAATAATCGATTTTCGTCTTTTCAATTTTTAAGCTCTAAATAAAGAGAAATGAAATGCCATCACAAAATTTTTTCACCATTTTTGCAAAACCTAAATCTATTCGAAGCTGGACGTAGAAAAAATTGTATACTTCGTGTGTCACCCCCATTCTAAGTGTTTCAGTTGAAAAAGAAGTTCATATGTTATGGTGATTTGATTTAATTCCTAAGAACATTAAGCAAAGAACTGCTAAAAGATGTTTTTATTGTTATTTTGTAGCATTTTTGGAAGTGATTTTAAAAGTACTTCCTACGGAATATGAAGTTCGGCACCTATCGCTACTTTGTATGTAGTGAAACTACTAATTCTTTTTGAACCACTTCGTTTATTTTTTGCTGGGTTTGAAAATAGTATTACTTCTAAATATCAAAAACGTGAAAAAGGATATTTGCATTGTGAAAATAGTTTTTGCAAACCGCAAAAAATTGAGTTCGCGTGCTCAACCGCTAAGTTTTTATATAAAGTCTGCACATGCTTGAAAAGAGGATGACTTATAGATATCAGAAACGTGAAAAATATATTTGCGTAGTGCAATTATTTTTCGCAAATCGCAAAAAACCGAATTCCTTTACTCAACCTGCTAAGTTTTTATATAAGTGCTGCACATGGTTGAAAAGAGGTTCACTTATAGATATCAGAAACAAGAAAAAATATATTTGCGTAGTGCAAATATTTTTCGCAAATCGCGAAAAAATCAAATTTGCATACTCAACCGTAAAGTTTATATATAAAATATTTTGACTCACTAATTTATATCAAAATCGTAAAAAAATATATTTGAGAAATCGCAGAAATCCAAATTCGCATACTCAATCGCTAAAGTTATACCCAAGGTTCAAAGGAATCACAAAATACGTATTTGAAACATGAAAAAATATATTTGAGTAGTGCAAATATTTTTTTAAATTACACTACTCTACACGGTTTTTGCACAGCAATGTTAAATACATTTTCTAAAATATTTTGGCCTCCTAAACATGCACTCAGAAAATTATGTAAGTTACTACATGTTAGTTGTTTGTATATTTTACAGTAGTTAGTTATTTTCAACTAAAAAGTCAGTTGTTTTTGTATGAAAAATGTCAAACAACTATTTCTGTTAGTTATTTTAAGTAGTTTTTTTGAATAACTAACAAAAAAGTACTGTGATGTGTAGTAACAGTTATTTAAAGTAGTTAATTTTTTTTTTTATCTCTGAAAAATTTGTTAAATTTTTTTTCCAAAAAATAAAAATAAATTTTCGTTTTTTTATGTTTCACAACTTTTTTTTTAAAAAAAAAAAAACTTTGAAAAAATTTGGTCTTAATTTTTTTTCTGAAAAATTTTTTGAAAATAACAAATTATTTATAGATTTTTTTATTTTTACTACATTAATGTTGTTTTGACTACAAATGTAAGTAGTATTTACTACATAAGTCAGTTGTTTTTTGCCAGTTAAAATAACTAACATTGTTAGTTGATTTAACTGAAAAAGTTGTTGACCCCAAAACAACTTACAAAGTAGTTATTTTAACTGACATTTTCAGTTGATTTTACTAACATAATTTTTTGAGTGTGAATTTGTCATCAGAAAAGATTTATCAAATCGCCTTCCAGAGATATATATAGGCATTTTCGTTTTTTGTTGACCAAGCCCTCAAAACCGACAATTTTTTTAATATTGAAAACGTATATGGTACACATCAGAAATCGTTCTTTTTACACTTTTCCGGAAAACTGGTGCATTTCCCAGGAAAATTAATATCCAATTCGTGTTTAGCGAGCGATTAACCATCAGGGTAGCTTGGTCTCCATATTGGGATCTGACCTCATGCATTTAAGGGTTAACTTTTTTTATATCTTCCAACTTCAGTATGTTTCCCTTTGAAGAACTACAATAACACGAAAACAAGGAAGACCGACCATATGATACCCTACACCAGTGTTTTCCTGAATATAGGTCCCAAGCCCAGATATGAGCCGACGCCCACGTCCCCTTCTCAAAGGCAGAGATGCTGGCAATAAAAGAAGTGGCTGACTGGTTGAGCTGCAATGTCTTGTCTACAACCGCAGTCAACATCTATACTGACAGTCAAGCCGCGGTCAAGTCCCTGGATTCAATGTTTCTGAAAACAAGATCTGCCCTTAACTGCCGCACGTCTTTAAATGAGAAGGCCAAGCAGTGTAACATACGACTCATATGGGTCCCAGGGCACAGAGACATTCCAGGGAATTGCAAAGCCGATGAGCTTGCAAGACTAGGAACAACCTTACAGGTTCCAACAGAATTGGAATGTGTTGGTATGCCTCTAGAAACTTGCAAGCAAAACCTACGGCTTTGTTCTGCGACGGAGACTAATCAAAGATGGGCAAATGGATGGACGTGTGAGACAACACGACTGATTTGGCCTTCTCTTAATCAGGGGCGCACAAGTGAGCTGACATCGCTTCCAAGAGGTGAGATTTCGACGGTGGTTTCTATAATTACCGGACACTGTCTTATAGGGAAGCACGCAGAGCGGTTAAATGTGCCGTCGAATGACTTTTGCCGAAGTTGCATGGATGAAGAGGAGTTGGAAACTATCGAACACTTTATTTGCCATTGCCCGGCACTTTCTGGTCAGAGACTTGCTTCACTGGGATCTAGGGAGCTGTACGATCTTTCTGATTTGTCGGATGTCAAAATTCAATATCTAAGGAGTTTCATAAGAAGCTCAAACTGGTTTAACGACAGGGACTAGTAGGGAAACCTATTACGGTCCCGTGGTATCACAATGGACCTCAGAGTCTACGTGTGTTGACGTAAAACGTCAGCAGCCACTTACAACCTAACCTAACCCCTTCTCAAAAAAATGCCTATGCCAAGTTTTTTTCTTTTTATTTCTTTAAATTTGTTTTTACATGTTAGAGGGTATAAAAGTTTTGGCGCAGCCGAATTTAACTCTCTCTTGTTATATTTTGAGTAGGTTTTTTTCTAGCTCGAGGTCATTATTTTTTTTACTAATTAAAACTATGATATTCTCATATAATAATTTTCAAGAAAATTATTTTTCTGTTTTTAATTTATTTAAGTTTGTAAATTTTTTTTGCAAGACTTAATCGATTTTGGGATTTGTCAGATCCCATTGTCAAGATTATTTAGCAAAAATAAAACCCTATACTACAAGTAGCAAAGGGTCTTGTAGTATAAAGTTTTTATACCCTCCACTCTAGTGATAGAGGGTATATATAAGTTTGTCATTCTGTTTGTAACTCATCGAAATATCGATCTGGGACGCCATAAAGTATATATATTCATGATGCCCGATCGATTTTAAGACATTCTAGCGATGTCCGTCTGTCCGTCTGTCTGTCTATCTGTCTGTCTGTGGAAAATGCTGTCGCGGACAAAATATTGCACAGAGATGACTGAAACTTAACATATTTATTGGAAGTTCTCCCGAGAAGTTTGGTATTGCATTTGAGCGATATCGGTTCAGCGGTTCAAAAGTTATGAACGAAAATGTAAGCACACCTCAAAAATTTCAGTACATTCAACATAACCTAAAAATACAAAATGCTATAATTCGGCTTCTGGTTGGCATATGTGAACATAATTGAACACCAAATGGTATTTAAAGAAGTACGAACACAAAAAAAAAAAAATCGCGGATTTTTTTTCGCGAAAATGTTTTTTTCAAAAAAATTTTTTTTTTTCAAAAGTAATTTCCTTTTAAATAAAGTTTTTTGCAATAATAATTGTGGAGGGTATCACTACATTCGGCAAGGCCGAATTTAACTTTTTTACTTGTTATTTTTGGTAAATAATTTTGACAATGGGATCTGACAAATCCCGAAACACGTGTCGATTAAGTCTTGCAAAAAAAAAATGACTAACATAAATAAATTTAAAACAGAAAAATAATTAAAATTATTCTATGAGAACATCATAGTTTTAATTAGTAAAGGAAATAATGACCTCGAGCTAGGAAAAAACCTACTCAAAATATAATATTTTAAAGGTGAAATAAAACGATTTTTATTTTTTAATAAAAATTAATCAGAATTCTCTCTTGTTACTTTAAATTTACTTATACACGTTAGAGGGTATAAAAGCTTTGGCGCAGACGAATTTAACACTCTGTCTTGTTACTTGTTTAATTTCAAATGCAATTTTTTAATTTCAAATTAAATTTTAATTTTTGTTGATCTTTGCAGAAATACATTTGAAAATTAAACCGTTTTAGAGCAAGTATTATTTATATTATTCTAGTATTTAAAATAAAATATTTAAAATTTTTCTTTCTTTTGAATTTTTTAAGATTTTTATTGAATACCAAAACTTTTTTTGAATTTCAATAAATCTTTTTTTAGTTTTAATAGATTTTTTTTCAAATTTCATCCAATAGCATCCAATTTATTTGTTTTATGTTTGAAGGTATTAGAACGCTCAAAACTTTATAAAAGAAAACAACTACAATTTTATTAGAATTAAAAAAAATCACAGTTTAGCATCAACAGGAAGTGTAAGAACTTTATCCTCTACCAATTGACGAAATTCATCTTTACTTAAATTCAATTTTCTTACTAAATTTAAAGCTTCATTAACAGCTTCACTGCTATCATTACGACGAGTACAAAGTTTACCTGGAGTACCACTGAGACGAGGGGCAGGATTTGGCGTTAACATATCATCAATATATTGAAAATTCTTTCTAGCCACAATATGATCATGATCCATAACTTCATTCCATTCGACGACAGGATAGACACAAGCGTCAGTATCTTCAAATATTACAGACCATTCAGATTGAGTTTTTCGTAAAAAAGCTCCCTTAACTAAGGCTTTAAAGGATTCTTGTTCGGCATCGTCTTCGACGAATTGTGTAAGTTCTGGTAAACCGATGTTAGTTTTAAATATTTCAAAAAATTGATGTTCTATAGGACCAACCGACATATATTTGCCATCTTTAGTCTCATAGACATCATAGAAAAATGAGCCGCCATCTAGGACATTAACACCACGTTTATTTTTCCAAAGTAAGTCATTGTTGCGACCCATAAATAACCAACTAGCCACATAAGCAGCACCATCCATCATAGCACTGTCAATAACTTGTCCACGTCCGGAACGATTGCGTTCCACTATGGCTAAACATATTCCAAATGCACACATTAAAGAACCACCAGCAAAATCAGCTAAAATATTTATTGGAGGATGGGGCTTTTCATGTTGGCGGCCCAACATAGACAGTACACCAGACATTGCTGCATAGTTTATGTCATGACCTGCACGAGCAGCTAATCGACCAGTTTGACCAAAACCCGTTAAACGAGCATAAATAAGTCGCGGATTATCTTTGCATATAATTTCAGGCCCCAGATTCAATTTCTCCATAACACCTGGACGAAATGGTTCCAATAAAACATCATGAGTCTTTACCAGTTCTCGTATTAATTTTTGACCTAAAGGCTTTTTTAAATCTATAGCCAGGGTACGTTTACCGCGCGATAATACATCATGGTCTTTATCTGGTACCTTATTAATAAATAGTTAAGAATTTATTTTTAAACATTAAATGTTAGTAAAAACTATAACTTTTTTAATTACCCGATCTATAACAGTAACTTCAGCTCCAAAATCCGCTAAAATTTTACCACAAAATGGACCGGGAGCTAGACCAGCAAATTCTAAAACTTTTATTCCTGTCAAAGGCATTGTGTTTGATAAACTGTTGCTGTATTGTTCGAACGAACGACCTTTCCGCTTTAAATATTGGTCACTCTCTGATTTTTATTTTGTTTGAATAATTTTCAAACATTTAAGTTTATTGTTAGATAAGAAACAAAAAGAAAAGAAAGTAAGAGAATATAAAATTTGTAAGTTTGTTTATCTATTCGATTTCCACTAATCTTTTTTAGTATTAAACACTACACTCATTGTCAGAAAAATATGACAATAAGTTGGGTTCTGATATTCTGTCAATGGACATGGTTTGTCTACGGCTCAAGACCGACTACATAATACCCTACACCAGTGCTTCCCGGAAAATGGGTCCTAAGTTCAAACATGCACTCAGAAAATTATGTAAGTTACTACATGTTAGTTGTTTGTATATTTTACAGTAGTTAGTTGTTTTCAACTACAAAGTCAGTTATTTTTGTATGAAAAATATCAAACAACTATTTTTGTTAGTTATTTTAAGTCGTTTTTTTGAATAACTTACAAAAAAGTACTGTAATGAAGTTACAGTTATTTAAAGTAGTTAATTTAATTTTTTTGTATCTCTGAAAAATTTTCAGTTTTTTCAAAAAAAAAAAAAAATGTTTTTTTTATTTTTCACAACTTTTTTTAAAAAAAAAAAAACTTTGAAAAAAATTTGGTCTTCATATTTTTTTCTGAAAAATTTTGAAAAAAAAAAAAATATATGTATATTGTTTATTTTATTGTTACTACATATTAGTTGTTTTGACTACAAATGTTAGTAATTTTTACTACATAAGTCAGTTGTTTTTTGCCACTTAAAATAACTAACATTGTTTGTTGATTTAACTGAAAAAGTAGTTGACCCCAAAACAACTTACAAAGTAATTATTTTAACTGACATTTTCAGTTCATTTACTAACATATTTTTTTGAGTGTAGAACTAGAAATCCTACGATTATAATAAAAACAGTTTAAAAAACAAAAAAAGTTTTAATATATTTTTTATTTATTTAAATACATTATTTGGTATAAAAATATCACTATTTCTATTAAGTTTAATAAAATAACTTTTATACAAAGGTTCGAAAGAATTAATTCTTTAATTCAATTTCCTAATTCGAATTAAAAAAATAGAATTTGGCATTCCCTAAAATCATTCAACTTTCAAAATCAATGAATTAATTCTTTCAAGAATTCATTCCTTAAGAATGATCATTCTTAAGGAATGAACTATTTTTTTATCCAAATCAATCTACTACAAATTGAATGGTGAAATTTTCTTATCATTCAATTTAAAACAGTAAAGCGCAACACACATACACACACATTTATGCTTGTGTGGGAAGCAGCAGACGAAACGTCGACAAAACAACAACTGATCGTTTACACACGAAGATGCTTAAAATGCACACAAGCAATACATTTTTGAAAATACAAAGGGAATGAAAAAAAAAATCATCATTCAATTTGTAATAGATTTGAATGATGAAAAATTTTGATCATTCAATCGAATGATTGCTTGCAAGGAATTAATTCTCTTGGGAATTAATTCAATTTGATTTAAGCTTTGAGAATTAAGCCTTTGAATTAATTCGTGTTGAATGCTGGTAAGGAATTATAAATCAAAACTTATTAAAACAGAATTAAACTTTTGGTGAATTAATTCTCAATAGAATTAATTCGTTCAAAGCTCTGCTTTTATACTTATACAAATAAATATCTAATTAATTTAATATTAAATTTAATCCATCACTAGCTATTAACAATACCGGTCGGTATTCACTTTTCACTAGCAAACTACCCTTGCAGACCTTTCAAATCTTGCATATCTTATCTTGGTAATCGCATTCCAGCAAAATTTTGTGCTCCAAATAATCGGTTCCAGAACGCATCATATTATCCTGCAACCGATTTTACTTTTTTGTTTGTAATTGTTCCGAAATCAATCGTTTTTAGAGCAAGTAGGTTTTTTGAAAAATAATTTTACATAGAATATGTTGTTGTGATTACCGTAGAATATGTTTAAGAATTTATAGAACAAGGAATTTGTGCCAAAAAATGCTCCTGGGAACACTTGAGAACGCCTGGGCCGATTAGGCTAATTTTTTTTTGTTAAATTTTTCGTAATGAAAAATCACCCAATTTTTAATTTCGAAATTTTGCCCAAAAACTATGAAAATTTGCCCAAAAATGTTGGGTAACTTTTCAAATGAAATATGACCCAAATTTGTATGAAAAATTTTTGGGCGACTTTTCGTTTTCTTTTTTGGGCAATTTTTCTTTGGGCGATTTTGCCTACAGCCAGAAAAATTTACAACGCACACTTTTTAATTTTTTTTTTTAAGTTTGGCACAATTATGTCTTATGGTCATAGAATGCTTAAGTTCGGATGCAAAATCGGACTAGGGGAAAAATGTTTCCCATTAAAAAACTAAAACACCACCAGAAAAACCCCGTGTGTAACGCGTCAAAATATCGGTCTAGGACCCCATAAAGCAATGGTTCCCAACCTTTTTTGAGCCGTGCCCCACTTTTAAGTTAAAAAATCTTCAATGTCCCTCCTACACTTAAGAGAAATTAGTAAATTTTTCAAATTTGTTTTAAAATTCAAAATTTACTTGTGGTTAAGCAAACTTTTTGTTAAAATCATCATTTATACAAAGTTTTTAGAAAAAGTTTTCAACAATCAACTTAATAATTTTACTAAAATTATTAAGTTGATTGTTGTTGTTAAATTTGCTCGTTGCCCCCCTGAAGCAATCAAATTGCCCCCCAGTGGGGCGAGAATCAAAGGTTGGGAACCATTGCCATAAAGTATATACATATATTTATGATCAGTGATATATTCTAAGACATTCTAGCGATGTCCGTCCGTCTGTAGTTAACACGATGCAGTCCAAAATAAAAGAACTAGACTCCCGACATTTGGCAAGAATATGACTTATGTTCCTAGGCAGGTTAAGTTCGTAAAGGAGCAAAATCAGACCAGGGGGAAAAAAGTTCCCCCTTGAAGAACTAAACCAACCTCTGAAAAATACCATATTTTTACATGATTTTCTGTGTTTTTATTTAACAAATGCAACATTTTTATGCTACAAGAAGTTCAAAGTCCTGCATTTGGACCCACAGAATCAGAAAATGTCGTTTTTCGGTCCGCCCCCCGTTTATGGGCGTGGAGCAAAAAAATGTTGCTCTTTTTGAAAAGAAGGACACACTCAGAAAATTATGTAAGTTACTACATGTTAGTTGTTTGTATATTTTACAGTAGTTAGTTGTTTTCAACTACAATGTCAGTTGTTTTTGTATGAAAAATATCAAACAACTATTTCTGTTAGTTATTTTAAATCGTTTTTTTGAACAACTAACAAAAAAGTACTGTAATGAAGTAACAGTTAATTAAAGTAGTTAATTATTTTTTATCTCTGAAAAAATATCAAAGTTTTTTTTTCCAAAAAAATAAAAAATAAATTTTCGTTTTCTTATTTTTCACAACTTTAAAAAAAAAACTTGGAAAAAATTTGATTTAAATTTTTTTTCTGAAAATTTTTTTGAAAAAAAAAAATTATACCTATATTGATTATTTTATTTTTACTACATTTTAGTTGTTTTGACTACAAATGTTAGTAGTTTTTACTACATAAGTCAGTTGTTTTTTGTCAGTTAAAATAACTAAGATTGTTAGTTGATTTAACTGAAAAAGTAGTTGACCCCAAAACAACTTACAAAGTAGTTATTTTAACTGACATTTTCAGTTGATTTTACCAACATAATTCTACAAAAATGTTCTCCGTAACATTTTACATAAATTTGCAGAACACACTATATACTTTAAGCGTATGCATTACTCGATGTTCTCAATAAATGCGAAATTAACCCTAAGCTCTCTTTTGTTGTGTCTTATTTCTGACTTTCATGTTGAGTTTTCCGTTTTGGTGTATTCAAGGACTTATAGTAAAATTCCACGGCAAATATTTTTGCGGAACATTTTAATTAAAATTTCACGGCGGATATTTTTGCGGAGCAATTTAACCCCTTAGATCCCTGTTTTAATGGTGTGTTTGGTCTTTTTGAAAATAAGGACAAAAAAGACCCTTATCTTGAGGAGTTAGAGGGTTAACATATTCTACAAAAATGTTCTCTGTAACATTTTACATAAATTTACTGAACCGTAAGCTTTACTCGATTTTCTTAATAATTGCGAAATTAACCCTTAGCTCTCTTTTGTTGTGTCTTATTCCCGACTTTCTGGTTAAGTTTTCCGTTTTGATGTATTCTTATAGTAAAATTTCACGGCGAATATTTGTGCGGAACATTTCAACCCCTTAAATCCCTGTTTTAATGGTGTTTTTTTCCACTTTTTTAAAAAGAAGTACAAAAAATACCCTTATATTGAGGAGTTAGAGGGTTTACAAAAATGTTCTCCGTAACATTTTACTTAAATTTGCTGAATACCTCATATACTTTAAACGTAAGCTTTACTCGATATTAAATGAAGATTGACAATACAACATTTGCATTTGGGGGAAACTTTACCTCCTCCTAAAATGAAACCCAGATGTAAACTTTAAAAACGTCGATACACGTGTATTTTTTTTTTGTCTCTTCTGTCAATATTTTTTGGTCCGACCATGTAATTTTGAAAAAAAAATGATTTTGTTGAACAGTGTAATTAAGTTTGTTTGAAACTAGACAATATGACCTTTAGAAGAGAATATGCTCATTCAAAGGCCACAAAAGTTGACGTACGTATGACACCCCCACATGCTGGGGCAAAGCCAAAATTTTTCCCCGAATGGGCTCATATTGGAAATGTGTCCAACAACAGGCCAATGATCCAACCTAGCTATAGCTAAATGCCCAAATTCAGTTCTAATATTCGACAACAGGGAGGTTACCCTATTTTCCAGGTATATTACCCAAGAAATCCTGGACATTTTCAGGGAAATTTCCAACGTCAAACAACTTAACAACATCCTCAACAACAACTTCCCCCAGAACCAATGGAAGTAGATCGTTCAATACAAGTTAAACCAAATATTAATCCATCCTACAAAAGACCGGCTGATAATTCCATTCAAACTCCAATAAATAAACAGCAAAGAAACTTTCATTTAGAAACTCAAAACGTACCAGAACAAGTTTATCAAACCGAACAATACTATTCACCAAAACAGTATTACACGCCTGAACAATACTATAATAATCAGTCTGGAGACAGAAATGAAATAAGTGGTGCGTGTGGAGGAGTAAGTGATAATATCGAAGAATACCTCCGGCATATTCCAGAGGAATTTAGGGAAGAGGGCAATCAAGATCAAAGTCCTTCCGATATCACACTTGCGGTCAATTTTTTAGACTAAATTGTTCCTATTTTACACGAAATCAGTAGCTGGGGATATAAAAATTTCACACCATACGTTTATAAATATGTTTGGAATCGATGAAATTCCAATCAAATTCTTCTTTTTGCCTGGATTAAAGGCATTCGACGGAATTCTTGGTAATGACAGCTTAAAGGAACTTTTAGCCTTTATTCACACTGCTGAGGATTATTTTACGGTCAAGGGAGGAAAGAAAATTCCAATCAAACAATATTTCTCACACTAAAAAAATTATGTTAGTAAAATCAACTGAAAAAGTCAGCTAAAATAACTACTTTGTAAGTTGTTTTGGGGTCAACTACTTTTTCAGTTAAATCAACTAACAATGTTAGTTATTTTAACTGACAAAAAACAACTGACTTATGTAGTAAAAACTACTTACATTTGTAGTCAAAACAACTAAAATGTAGTAAAAATAAAAAAAAAAACGAAAATTTATTTCTATTTTTTGGAAAAAACTTTTTTAGAGATAAATTTTTTAGAGATAAAAAAAATAAAATTAACTACTTTAAATAACTGTTACTACATTACAGTACTTTTTTCTTAGTTGTTCAAAAAAACGACTTAAAATAACTAGCAGAAATAGTTGTTTGATATTTTTCATACAAAATCAACGGACTTTGTAGTTGAAAACAACTAACAACTGTAAAATATACAAACTACTAAAATGTATTAACTTACATAATTTTCTGAGTGCACAGAACGTAAATAACCTTGAACTCAAGTAGTATGAAAGCACGGGTTCTGGAATTTATCCGAGCATGTATTTCCCCATAAGGATAAATTTTCAAATGAGCTAAAAAAGAGCATGCATTTCCCCCATAAGGATAAATTTTCAATGAGCTTGGAGTTTTTATTTAAAAATGACGAAATACACATAGAGGCAAAACCTCTAAATGGTAATTGAAATAAAAACAAAATTTATTTCAACATAATACAATAGTAATTTTTTTATTTTTTCTTTATAGAAAACACAGTAAAAATAACTGAAATAATGGATAAGTCAACACAATGTGGAAGAAAAATCTCCCATACTCATTCCTTTTGGAAGAGGATTTATGGGTTTTTGAGGAAATTTGCAATATCAAATCAACAACAACCAAATGATAGTTGTGCAAAATCTAATGACAAAGGTAAACTTTTTTTTGTTAAAAAAATTATATTTAAAATATTTTTTTTTTTTAATTTTAAAAAATAATAGTATTATTATTCTTTTTAGGCAAACGGTTTGACATTGGTTGTCAAACAAACTCAGAAATAGATGATGAAATACACATAGAGGCAAAACCTCTAAATCAGCGGTTACCAACCTTTTTGGCTCGCGTACCCCTAATTTTAAATTTTGTCAGCCGCGTACCCCCTAACGAGTTTTTTGTTTTCGTTAAAAAATCTTCTCATATAATATTAAAGTTAGTTTTTAAATTTTTGATCTGCGGGTATTATCATTTTTTTGAAGGATTTAGGGGAGATCAAAACAATGGTGGTATTGTTTTGGAAAAATTTTCGATCCTTGGGGTGGCTCAATGCATCTGAAAACGATGATTTTGAGCTGATTTTTCTGCAGAGCAAAAACAGCTGAAAATATTGCAAATCTGATTTCACCAGTCGCGTCTACACCAAAAATTTAAACAACGAACCTTTTCTGAACTCTTAAAAAAAGTTCTAAAACACATCACACAGGGCGGAAATATAATGTTTTTTTAATTTTTTTTAAATTTTTTTTTAAATGTTTTTTTTTTTTTAATACAAGGACAGATTAACAATTCCGTGACTTTTCGAATAAAACACCCTCGTATATACAATGAAGGGGCATTTTGAGCTCAACAAAATGGTAAAAAAATTTCCACTCACAACCCGTCTCAAAAATGTCTAAAAACACGTTTTTTGAGAACTTTGACATACATTTTCTCAAAAACCTGACATCATAGAAAAGCTTGGAAACCATATTCGGAATCAGCATCGAAAGGTTAATCGAAAACAAGTGATCAGATCTCAAAATATAGCAAAAAAATGCTCTCTGCACAAAAATACGTTTTTTGTGAACTTTGACTCAACTTTCTTAAAAACCTGACGTTATGGAAAACTTTATAAGGCCGATGCGGAACCAGCGTTGAAAGGATAATCTAAAACGAATGTCCAAATTACTAAAATTTGGCGTACCCCCGCGGACAGTTTCGCGTACCCCCTAGTGGTACGCGTACCATAGGTTGGTAACCGCTGCTCTAAATGGTAATTAAAGAAAAAAAATTTATTTCAACATAATACAATAATATTTTTTTTATTTTTTCTTTATAGAAAACACAGTGAAAATAACTGAAATCATAGATAAGTCAACACAAACAATGTGGGAGAAAAATCTCCTATACTCATTCCTTTTGGAAGAGGATTTATGGGTTTTTGAGGAAATTTGCAATATCAAATCAACAACAACCAAATGATAGTTGTGCAAAATCTAATGACAAAGGTAAACTTTTTTTTGTTAAAAAAATTATATTTAAAATATTTTTTTTTAATTTTAAAAAATAATAGTATTATTCTTCTTTTTAGGCAAACGCACAGTGGCCGAAATAGCCAATCTAGCGGCGCTTTGTTAATAACTTCAAAAACATAAAAAATTCTGAATGATTTTTATTTTTTTTCTTTAATTTATATAATTGTTAATATTACCAATTCATAAAATTTTGAAACTTGTTTGTTTTTTTAAGTATATGGGTAGATCCATATGTAACCAACCAATAAAAAACAACATTTTGGACCTGACTTTCTCAAACTGTACTTAACTCGATATAAAAGTGCATTCTACATGGTTAAGACAAATACAAACTTTGGGATTGCTGGACCAAATGATTCCAGATATATGAGGCATTCCACACAAAATGTCCAGCGAAAAAAAACGTGTACCGTAAACTTCTGAATAGGTTGTATGGATAGCCCTATATGGAACTTAGAAAATTGCGTTTTCGGTTTTTCAATTTTTCAAAAACTGGGCTTAGGAGGCGTGTTCAAATATTGGAAAAATGGTCAAATTTGTGGCGAGTTGCCTTGATTAAATATTTTTCACATTAAAACGGAATGCACCACAATCTCAAAAATTTACATTCTTATATAGTTTTGTATGGGCTATCGATTAAAATTTTTTGTTTTGGAAAATTTTCAGAACCCGTTCTGAAATTTTCCATTTTTTAAAAATGTCATGCAACTTTTTTTTTCTTTTTAAATTTTTTTTTTAAAAGTTTAGATGTTTGTCCATCCACACAAAAAAAATCAGAAACAGGTTCTTCGTTTTTTTTCGAGAAAATCGCATTTGAACTTTAAATTTCATAACAATTTTGTAATTTGCTTGTATTTCTTTGTTTTAACGTTGCGAATGTGTAATATTTATGCAATTAATAATACTCATTCGCAACGTTAAATCAATAAAATACAAGCAAATTACAAAATTGTTATGAAATTTAAAGTTCAAATGCGATTTTCTCGAAAAATAAATAAATTAACATTTTTAAAAAATGGAAAATTTCAGAAAGGGTTCTGAAAATTTTCAAAAAAAAAATGTTTAATCGATAGCCCATACAAAACTATATAAGAATGTAAATTTTTGAGATTGTGGTGCATTCCGTTTTAATGTGATAAATATTTAATCAAGGCAACTCGCCACAAATTTGACCATTTTTCCAATATTTGACCACGCCTTCTAAGCCCAGTTTTCGAAAATTAGAAAAATCAAAAACGCAATTTTCTTAGTTCCATATAGGGCTATCCAAACAACCTATTCAGAAATTTACGGGACACATGTTTTTCTGTAGCGGGACATTTGGTGTGGAATGCCTCATGTTTTTGAATTTTATGGTATTGTTCTTTGCTATATTTCGAGCGATCAATGACATTTGAAAATATATGATTTTCAACCATTAAAAATTTTTTTGTTGGCACTGGTTCACTATGCCATATTAAAAAAAGGGTGCGTTTAGATTCTGCCATTGCAACTAAAAAACGGAAAAAATCATAAGGTAGCAAATCGTAGCATCCTATATTTGAACTTTATATAGACAACAACCCATTTAAACTAACTATGCAAACAGTTAACCGAATCCGGTCGAATACACCCTACTTTTATTCCACACAAAATTGGATTTCATATCTAAAAACACTTTCACAAAGGACATTTACTTTTTCCACTGTTAAGCACTAAAACATACAATCACAGGTCATAAACATTTTTTTTTTTTTTAATACATACCTTTTAATTAAAATAAAATCACAGATCTTATTAAATAACTAAATAATTAATTTTTTGCTCTCAACAAAGTTGCACTTAAAAAAAGGTCAAAAATAGTTATTGCACTTGCTAAAACATGTGTTAAGTTTGAATGCTCACAGCTGTGCGAATATTAGGAACAAAACAAAAAAGAAAACAGAAAAAAATCCGTTGGGGTTTAGATTTTCAAAAAAAAAAAATAAAATTGGCCGAATTCGGAATTTTAAAATTTCGCTAAAGCGCCGCTAGATTGGCTATTTCGGCCACCGTGAAACGGTTTGACATTGCTTGTCAAACAAACTCAGAAATAGATGATGAAATACACATAGAGGCAAAACCTCTAAATGGTAATTAAAGAAAAAAAAAATTATTTCAACATAATACAATAATAATTTTTTTATTTTTTCTTTATAGAAAACACAGTAAAAATAACTGAAATCATAGATAAGTCAACACAAACAATGTGTGAAAAAAATCTCCCATACTCATTCCTTTTGGAAGAGGATTTATGGGTTTTTGAGGAAATTTGCAATATCAACAACAACCAAATGATAGTTGTGCAAAATCTAATGACAAAGGTAAACTTTTTTTTGTTAAAAAAATTATATTTAAAATATTTTTTTTTTAATTTTAAAAAATAATAGTATTATTCTTCTTTTTAGGCAAACGGTTTGACATTGCTTGTCAAACAAACTCAGAAATAGATGATGAAATACACATAGAGGCAAAACCTCTAAATGGTAATTAAAGAAAAAAAAAATTTATTTCAACATAATACAATAATATTTTTTTTATTTTTTCTTTATAGAAAACACAGTGAAAATAACTGAAATCGTAGATAAGTCAACACAAACAATGTGGGAGAAAAATCTCCTATACTCATTCCTTTTGGAAGAGGATTTATGGGTTTTTGAGGAAATTTGCAATATCAAATCAACAACAACCAAATGATAGTTGTGCAAAATCTAATGACAAAGGTAAACTTTTTTTGTTAAAAAAATTATATTTAAAATATTTTTTTTTTAATTTTAAAAAATAATAGTATTATTCTTCTTTTTAGGCAAACGGTTTGACATTGCTTGTCAAACAAACTCAGAAATAGATGATGAAATACGCATAGAGGCAAAACCTCTAAATGGTAATTAAAAAAAAAAAATTATTTCAACATAATACAATAGTAGTTTTTTTATTTTTTTCTTTATAGAAAACACAGTTAAAATGACTGAAATCATAGATAAGTCAACACAAACAATGTGGGAGAAAAATCTCCCATACTCATTCCTTTTGGAAGAGGATTTATGGGTTTTTGAGGAAATTTAGTAATAAAATATATTTTTTTTATTTTTATTAAACTACATACATATATATATACCCAGCAAAACTTGGAGGACTTCCAGAACTAGTGCTAGAGTCCTTCTTTTTAGCTCGACTAGTTCTCTATCTCGTTCTCAGAGTCATGATTTTTGTTTGAAATTGTCACCCTCAGAACTAGTTCTAGGGAAGTAGTCTAGGAACAATCACACCTTCTATGGAACGGTTCCATAAGTCATTCTGGAACCAATTGTTTATCCCATTCTGTAACCCATGATTTTCGTTTTAAATTGTCACCACCAGAACTAGTTCTAGAACCAGTTCTTTAACCCATGATTTTTCTTTAAAATGGTCACGACAGGAACTACTTCCAAGAAACTATTGTGTCATGAATGTGGAAGTACTTCAGGAATGCCTTCTAGAAGTTGTATATTCACTAATTCTATTTTACTATATAAAACTAGTTCGAGCATAAATGTGTAACCAGTTTAAATACTAAAAAATCATTATTTTTTTCTCAACAAATTCATTAAAATAGTTTTAATTCAAATTTTAAAATAGCAAACTAAAAAAACAACAAATTAAGTTTAAAAAAGTTGTCACAAAAAACGGAAACAAATTAGTATAATCAAGAAACAAGATAACCATAAACTGACGAGAAATGTAAAATTTTAGGGCATATACTCGTAACATATTAATAATGAACAATACATATTTTTCAAAATTAAAGATGGCAAAGAAAATCCTAAAAATATTGTTGTTTAAAACGGGTTTTAGCTGTACGTGAGAACAGCGTATAGGGTCGTAAGTGTGAACTCCTTATAAGTCCCGAAAAAAATTATAAAATTTACTAAGTCCCTGACACATTTTTTTTTGTAGTTTTATAGTACAATTTGTTTTGTAGAAGTGGTGTAGAAGTCATGTTCGACTAGTTCTTAGTCACTAGTTCTCTATCTCGTTCTCAGAGTGATGATTTTTGTTTGAAATTGTCACCATCAGAACTAGTTCTAGGGAAGTAGTCTAGGAACCCATGTATGGAACGGTTCTTTAAGTCATTCTAGAACTAATTTTTTATCCTATTCTTAGACCCATGATTTTTGTTTGAAATTGTCACCATCAGAAAAAGTTCTAGCGAAGCAGTGTAGAAACATTTTGTACATTTTGTTTAGCAAAAAAAAAAAATTTTTTTTTGAATTACTGCACTTTACTGAACAAAATTAGTAGTATTTTTTGTTTCCGTATTATTTTTATTATTTCATTAATGCAATTGGAAATTATCTAGAAGGAAAATAAGCGATTTTTTAAGAAAAAAATATTGTAGGGACCAAAAAATATACGATTATATGCTTAGTTGGATTACTCAAACTGCTTACTAATTTTGCTACAATTGGAAAGCTTTGTTTACTTTTTGTAAATAAATCCAGCTGTAGAAAATAAAGTTGCATATTGCAGATTGTAGTAAGGTAATTGAATGGATCTATAAAAACCTATTTGCACTAATGCCCCAATACTTAATAATACCAAACAAATTACCCAATACTTAATAATATTTTTAGCCCCTCTGTACATATTTCAAAAAGTTTGACTTTTCCAAATAGAAGATGCAACAGAGAAATGCGTAATCAAACATATATTTTTTTCTTTTTTGAAAAAAATTATAAGTTTTTGAAACAGCTTCCAAGATGTTATTTGAGAACCAGTATTTGTTTCATGGAAGTGGTGCAGAAGTCATGTACGACTAGTTCCAAATCACTAGTTCCCAAACTACTCCAAAAAAGCTCTTTGGAATCAAAATATTACCCTTTTGGATCACTTCTAGAAGTAGTTGTGACATCACTAGTTCCAGGATGCTCTTTGAGAACCTATCGTGACAAGCTTTGAAGTACTTCTAGAACTAGTTATTTTTGAATGACTCCGAAAAGTTTTGCTGGGTAAATAATAAATTTAAATGAACGTATCTTTTTTATAATAAATAAATTTAAATGAACATATCCTCCAATCTTGGAGGAAATCAGTACTTTACAGTACTGGATCTGAAGAGCGGGTTTCATCAAATTCCGTTGAAGAAAGAAGATATGCAAAAAACTGCATTCTCAATCAACAACGGTAAATATGAATTTACAAGACTGCCGTTCGGACTGAAAAACGCACCCTCGATTTTCCAGAGAGCCTTGGACGATATACTGAGGGAATACATCGGTAAAATATACCATGTCTACGTCGACGACATTATTATCTTCAGCAAAGATGAACCTTCACATTCCGAAGATGTGGGAAAAATATTTGAGACTCTGGAGCTAGCAAATATGAAGATCCAGTTAAATAAATGTGAATTCTTTAAGACAGAGGTGGAATTTTTAGGACAAACAATAGGTACACACCCGCACCAGAACACACCAATAGGTAAACACTACACATTCTTTAAAAGGATATTTTTTCTCCTGGAGGTGTGTTCTGGTGCGGTGTACCTATTGTTTGTCCGTTCTGCGCGGACGACGCCTGAACTGTCAGGCTATAGAGCCTACTTTAAAAGAAAAAGGACCCGTCTTTTGCATGGTGGGGGGACTAACCTGAAAACAAAATGAATACGACAATTATATTTTCAATGCGAGGCAACAGCACTTCTGTCGCCCGCTCAAATAACATGAAACTAAAACCTTAGCAAAAATTATTTAAACCTTATGTGTTGCAGTAAAAATAATTAAAAATACCTTAACCCTAAATCTGACACCCAACAATAGTATCGAAGGATGGGATAAAAACCAATCCTAAGAAAGTAGAATCTATTTTAAAATTACCTCATCCCAAAACACTTAAGGAACTTCAATCGTTCCTAGGACTATCAGGATACTACAGAAGATTTATAAGAGGTTATGAAGATATGGCAAAACCACTAACAACCCTACTAAGAGGGGAGGATGGACGTGTTTCAAAGTCTACATCAAGCCAGACCAGAATCAATATCGATGAATCTGCGAAAAAGTCTTTCGAGGCATTAAAAAACGCACTAGTATCAAAAGAAGTAATACTACCGCACCCTGACTTCAAGAAAGGTTTTCAATTAGGAAAGTTTCAGAGGAAATAAAAATAGTTCCACTTAATAAAGAATTGTATGTATCCCTATCTATTTTAGTACCAATGAGTGATAATAACAAACTCGAATTAAGATTTTTAGATACTTTACGTTTTATGCCCGAAAGTTTGGAATCATTAGCCAATAACAATTAAATCCCATTTCAAAACCACCTGTGAGTTTGCTCTTATGAAGAAAAAAGGAATTTTTCCTTACGAATACCTTTATTCATTTGAAAAACTTGATACTTGTCAGCTTCCATCAAGAGAAAACTTTTATAATAAACTCAATAATAAAGAATGTTCTATAGAAGAATTTTGTCATGCAGAAGAGGTATGGAATAGTTTCGAATGCAAAACAATGAAGGATTATATTCATTTGAAAAACTTGATACTTGTCAGCTTCCATCAAGAGAAAACTTTTATAATAAACTCAATAATAAAGAATGTTCTATAGAATAATTTTGTCATGCAGAAGAGGTATGGAATAGTTTCGAATGCAAAACAATGAAGGATTATATGGAACTTTACCTAAAACTTTGGAACTTTACCTATAATTTTAGGAAAATTTGCAAAAGAATTTACAATTTAGATCCCTCTCAATACTTTACTGCTTCTGGACTGTCTTGGGACGCAATGTTAAAAACCACAAATGTAAGACTAGATTTATTAACCGATATTGATATGTACAATTTCTTTAAAAAAGGGATACGTGGTGGGATTCTTCAATGTGCTAAGAGATACTCTAAAGCTAAAAATAAATATTTCGATGACTTTGACGCAACTAAACCGTCTGAATTCCTTATGTATTTGGATGCCAATAACCTGTACGGTTGGACAATGTCTGAGTATCTTCCTTATGGAGGATTGAGGTGGCTAAGAAATGATGAATTGCATCTTCATCCTAATAATATAGATGATGATTCAACCGACGGTTATCCAGCAAATTTGCATGATTCACATAACGATCTACCTTTCTGTCCAGAAAATAAACAAATTGGTGAGTCCAAAAATAAAAGATTGATTACAGATTTTTCTTCAAAAAATTCCTATGTTATTCATTATAGAGTTCTTAAGCAATGCTTAAACAATGGACTTATTTTAAAAAAAGTACATAGGATTCTTACATTTAAACAGTCTCAATGGTTGAAAAAATATATAGATGTAAATACGTTTTATAGAACAAGAGCTAAAATACATTTGAAAATAATTTCTTTAAATTATTAAACAATGCGGTCTATGGTAAAACGATGGAGAACGTAGACAAAAGAAAATATGTTGAAATTGTTACCATCTGGAACAGAACAAATCGAAATCGTTTAGGAGCTCAAGGTTGGATATCAAAACCACATTTTCACAGTGTATCTATTTTTTTAGAGGATATGGTGGCAGTTCAGATGAAACGGGTGAACACATTTTACAACAAGCCAATTTACTTAGGATTTTGAGTGCTTGAGCTATCAAAATGGAAAATGTATGATTTTCACTATGGTTACATGAGACCAAAATTCGAATCAAAGCTTTCTTTGATCGATTTACCCCAGGACACTTCATAATTGGAGAACCACTTACAGCTCAAGTAGACACTAAAGCGCCTCAGCCGACAAACTCCCTTGCAACAAGATGGAAACTTGTATCTGAACTTAAACATGAGTTCTGGAGACGTTGGTCAACCAAATATTTACACCATCTTCAAGAAAAACGAATATGGAAAACATCATCCGAAAATTTGCAAGAAGGCCAAATGGTCATCATAACGGAAGACAACTTACCTGTTATGCAATGGCCACTGGGAAGAATTCTCAAAACATACAAGGGAAATGATGGTAGAGTTCGTGTAGCAGACATAAGAACAGCTTCGGGTATAAAAAAATACCTATTCATAGGCTGGCACCGTTACACCACGACAATGAAGAGGGTGAACTTCCAAGAACAAATTCATCAAATTCTCGACAAGAGAGAGACTACGAAAATGATGTTCCAGCCAAGAAGCGCAAACGTCTGAATCACCAGTGTTGCTCACGATGCTTATTACGATTCTGCTTATTCCTGCTGTCATAAGTAGCAATATCCAGATCATCAAGTTTCGTACTGATCCAGGACTCTACTTTGAAGGAATTGGAACAACGAAATTAGTTACATCTGAATGGAAAATGATGGTGTACTATGACTTAGCACCGTTTTCATCAGAACTAGAGTCTCTTTTATCAGGAATACAAGCACTACAACAGTTGTGCCCAGAAATTAAAAATCAGTCTATGTGCGAGGTCCTTAGCAACAACCTTGACCAGATAAGCAAGAAATTGCGACAAGAGAAGGAGATATTTACAATAGATAGAGCAAAAAGAGCAGCATTCAACATTATCGGAAATATAGCACGATCATTATTCGGTGTTTTGGACTCAGATTATGCCGAAGAAATGTCAAGAACCATTAATCAAGCAAAAACCGAGAAGGCACATTCTCCAATTACTTAAAAACCAGACATCAATCATAGACTCAACAATAAAAGTCATAAAACAAGACGAAAGCAGAACAGAAAAAGCATTAACTAAATCTTAGAAAGAATCAATCAAGAAACGATTCTATTAGACAAAGACTCGCAACAAATCAGCAAAACACAATTATTTGGAATTCTGTCAACTCATCTCGCACTAATAGCAACGAACCTTCAAAGAACAGAATCTGAAATCATTAATGTACTCACAGACGCACATAATGGAAGAATAAGTCCACTTCTATTATCACCTCACCAGCTTAAGACCGAGCTAGATACCATCAAGGCCCATCTTCCGGCCTTTTATGCACTTCCAATTGATGACGACTACCTGATTCAGCTATACAAGTTATTGAATACCAAGGGCACTGTTACCAAAGGAGAAGTAGTCTTCGAAATTAAGTTACCACTAGTTGATCAGCAAGTCTTAGATTTGTTTAAGATAATTCCGGTTCCAATCGAGAAGAACCAAACTCTTATTTCCATCATACCAGATAGCTCCTTCATAGCAGTAAATTCACACAGAGATCAATACATTCCATTGTCTACTGAAGATAGGCTTGCCAGACGTACTTTTTTCAACAGTACGCGTACTTTTTTTTACTCAATGTACTTTTTTCTGCATAACACCTAAAAAAGTACGCTAAAGTATTTTTTTTAGGCTTTTGTACTTCTTTTTGTACTTTTTTCTGAGCTTAACGTTTTTATTAAAAAAAAAAACTTTTTAAGAGACAAATAAAATGTTAAAAATGTCCAAAGTAGTAAAGTACTTTGTTGTAAATATTATTTACAATCCCATTTATAATATTCTTTGTTGAATAAATTGTTATTTAATGAATTTAAAGCTGCGACGAAAATCAAAAGTTTTTGCAGAGCCGTTTTTGAAAAAATCACTGTCAAAAGCCAACAAAATTACATATTAAGCTTATCTCGAAAACGATGAGAGATATGAAAATATTACTGAGAAAAAATTATTCCCCGGGAAAAATGCAATAAAACTGCAAATTTACATTTTGCATTTGCAATGTTTTTGTTGCCGAAAATTGAACTTTTAAATTTAGAGCTAAGGTCTCGTGTTTTCGGGGGAAAAATAACGAATTGTAAATACCGCGATTAAAACTTCTTTATTTACTTAATTTAATCGGTTTTGTTGCTCAAAAACTTTTTTGCAATATGATTTTTATAAATGTCGTTTTTGATAAGCTTAAAATGTAAGTTTTTAACGTTTGAGGGCGATTTAAAAAAAAAAAACGTATCTGGCGAAGTTTTTGATTTTCGTCGAAATATAGTAATGGGGCACCCCATATTCATAACCAAGAAAGGCATTCACAGTGCTCGCTCATAATCAAGAAAGGCATTCACAGTGCTCGCAACTTGAGGTTAATGTTGGTTCTGTCGAGGTGTAAAAAACACAATGTACTTTTTTTTTCTTAATTGTACTTCTTTTTTTCCTTAATGTACTTTTTTTGTCAAATCTATATCTGGCTACCCTAACTGAAGATGTCACCAACTGCCTAAAGACCAAACCTGACACTTATATATGCAAAAATAAGCAATCCAAGTTAGAAAGGAATTCAGATATAAATTCATTTGACATCAAATATTCAACAACAAAAATACAACTAGCTGCATGTTAACCCGACTGCCACGTACCTCTGCATGGACTCAATTAAACAACCCGAACAGATGGATGTTTTCCATGACAACAACCACCGAATTCTCTGCAGTTTGGGGCACGGAAACTCTATAAGCCACATTATCAGATGGTGGAATTCTGGGAGTAGGACCTAGCCAACACGATAACAATACAAAACCAACACGATAACAATACAAGGCCATTTTGGGGCATCAAACAAGTTGCCAATTTTAAACAAATCGAATTAATCAGCACACCTCATGAAATAAGGAAGGTTTTTAATACAACAAATCATCAATTCAAAACCCAAATAGATCAACTAACCGATTTGCAAAAACAACTAAATGAATCAGCCCTTATTCATATCCCTAAAATTATCAACTCAAATAGTCAACATCATCATGCAGTAAGTTATACAGCTCTCATTCTTTCAATGATTTGCTGCTTGCCTGTATAAAACTGCACCCAAGATGCCAAGGCAACCCAACTGACAAATCTGATCAAGCCGAACCACACCAAGCCGAACAACAGCCAACTCCACGACAACGGCCAATAACAATCGACATCATAGATACTTAATTCCATTAGTAACAGATGTTTTCGTATCTTAGTTGAACTTACGTTCAACGCCGGGGAGAATGTTCAGACCTACATGGGTTAATCATGTCTACAATTCAACGATATGAATAGAATAAGAAATCAACATAGTCTCATCTTAGTTACTTCCAAGTTTATGTGCTTGGGCAGTAAATCTAAAGAGACACCCAACAAACAATATAACAGAAAATAATGAAAGCACAACCCTTACTTTGAAGAAGGGATAATATTGGATCGTAGAAGTTGGTGGATGATTCCACAGGAAGTAGAATATTATAATAAATAGAATAATATAATATTTATATTGTATATAAATTCAAAATAAAATAATTGTTTCGTTAGTCATAAAGAAAAAATTCAGTTCTTTCATTTCAACCATCGTCAAGGTCTTTTCCAGTTTAAGTGCTGGAAGAAGAAATCAACATAGTCTCATCTTAGTTACTTCCAAGTTTATGTGCTTGGGCAGTAAATCTATAGACACCCAGCAAACAATATAACAGAAAATAATGAAAGCACAACCCTTACTTTGAAGAAGGGATAATATTAGATCGTGGAAGTTGGCGGATGATTCCACAGGAAGTAGAATATTATAATAATAGAATAATATGATAAAAATAAAATAAAAAAGTGAAAGTGAAGTAAAATACAACCACGAGCCAAGTTAAAAAAAAAAAGGAAATATAAAATGCTAATAAGTTTTTCTCATTTTAGAAAATTCTCGGTATCAACTCATTGTCAGTATCACATGTGCGTCGCGATAATTTTGTATGTGAGTTAAGGTAACGGAAGTTGAATTGACAAATTGTCACCAATTGCCAAATTACTCAGAATGAGGGCAATGAATCCAAATGAAGAAACTGCAAACTTGACAACTCGTCACCATTCATAAAATTTCTCAATATGAGTTTAATGAATTAAAATAAAAACTGCTTAATTGACAAATTGTCACCTACTGTTGAATTGCCCAATGTGAGGGCAATGAAACCAAAATAAAAAATATGCAATTCTTCACTTATTCATAATTTCGCAAGTGGTTGATAAACAAAAAAACAAATTACCAATTCTTCAATTTGCCAGACAAACAATTTTTGTAAACTATAATAAGAACTTAATTTTGTTAAAACAGGTAGACTGTAACTAGACCATAAACAAAACGACACATAGTGTCGGAGATATTATAAACAAAATAAATGAATTAATAAACTACTTTAAACTAATTCTTATCGTCTTTTATTTATAATAAACAAATAAAATTAACTTGTGTAAATAAAGATATATTACACAGTACAACACATGATTTGCCAACTCAATTCTGTGAAATGTATGTGAAATTAGACCCAAAAAGAAGAATTTCTGCATCATTCGTCTTGTCTGCTTACCTGCGAAAATATTTTTAATATCGATTTGAAGTTAGTACTATCGTATAGGGGAATTTATCACGTTTTAGGCCCTGTTGTTTGACATAGCTCGACAACCACTAGCCCGATTTAGTTGAAATAAAATTAAGAATTACAATTCCCTTAATCTGTTCATATATTGTTTTCCACTTTCGAAGTTAAAAATGAATGTATGAAGGGAAAAAAGTATTTTTTGCCTAAAAATTAAATTTTTTTTTTTTAAAATACATAAAAAATCCAAAATGGAAAAAAGTGTCTAATCTTATAACTTTCGCGTAAAGTCACATGACCTATGAGCAAAATAAGGCATAGATCATGAAAATCGATGCACGCGTTTGTCATTTATTCACAATTAAGTAAATGTATGAATTTCAAAAATTTGCTCGAGATATGCACAACATTATTTGGAGAAAACATTGACACCTTTTTCATGATTCTGAGAATTAAAAAAAAGGAATAAACAAAATTTTATTTGATTTTTATGATTGCGGTAGCAAAGTAATAAACGCTAATAAATGTACGTGGACAATTAAAAGGAAAAAATGAATGTGGACTACTACCTGGCTACCTGAATGATTTTTTTACAGAAATTGCACCCACATTTAAGTGTGGTCATTATTTGGAAAGTTTTGCACAGTTTGAAACGTACAAGTGCTGAATCAGGTATATAGCCAGCCGCCCTTAAAATATGCGCCCATTTATAAGTACCTGGCAGTAAAATATTCAAAAATACGTAGTATTTATAGGTGTGCATTGATCGATTTTTGGCATTCAGCCAGTGCCGACGAACGCGAACAGTAAAAGTGATTTTTCTCCAGTTTTTTAAAAGTGAATAACAACAAAACATAAAATATATCAATATGGAAAACAACAAGTGCCCAAATTTGGATGAATATTGTTACGTTTGTGGTCATATCGTCCGAAAAATACAGAAAAAAGATCGAAAAAATTTGTTTACTGAGCAATTCAAAACCGCGTATTGTAATTGAGCGTGTTCAGCAGAGAAACCTGCTACTCAACAGTTGAGATGTAGCATGTTTTGATTAGTTGATTCTGCTGAACGCAATTTTTTATGAATGTTTTAAAATATTGGAATAAATGATTGTTTTTTTATATTTTCATTTATTTTATCTGTGGAAATTACTTTTTTATTATATTTTTGTTTATTTCCTTAAATAACGTCAAAAAAAAGGAATAATTTCAATAAAACAGCTTATTTATCAGTTTGTGATCAAATGTAGCATACTTTTTTAACGCTACCAGTGATGAGAAGCGCTCACTCAACATGTTGACTTAAATGTCAAAAACTTAACCGTTCAGCAGAATGTTGAGGAGCAGCTGGGTAGCAGCTTTCTCTGCTGAACGTACCCATTATTTCGATGAAGCAGATTTAAGTGGTGCAAATTTTACGATGAACACAGTGTGCAACAGTTGTTATACTACCCTTCTAAAATGGATTCACGGAAAAAGTAGAAAGTTCTCTTTTATGAAGCCAGTAATTTGGGTGGAAGACACAACTGGACATGATGAATCCAGGTGCTATGCATGCATAAATTTTCGTCCTGGATTAAACAGACAACAATTGAAAACAAAAGTATACACTGCTGCATTTACTGCCACACTTCCAGTGCAACGCCCTGCTGATACCGATGCACCTAAACCTCCGAGTGCGGATACTGTGTCCCTGCTAGCCGAAACCGTTTTCACCAATCCGACCGATTTGGATGATGCTGATTGGAGACCCGATATTGAAAATAGTGCACCACAACCGCTACCACAAATCGAAATGGATTACATTGTGGCCAAGCTGGGACTATCACAACACGACTCCGAATGGCTGACATCATTTTTGAAGAGAAGAAAACTCACACAGCAAAATGTCAGCGCAACATCATACCGACAACGCCAAGCTGATTTTCAGAAATTTTATTCCGTTGACGAAGCAAATACGTTCACGTACTGCCATGATATCCCAGGTTTAGTGAAAAAATTGCGAATGGATTATATCGCTGGCGACTGGCGTTTATTCATCGATGGTTCAGTTACTAGTTTGAAGGCTGTGCTGCTGCACAAAAAAAAATAAAAAACCATGCATTCCATTGGGATTCAGCACAACTATGAAGGAAACGTATGAAGCATTGGGCGAAATTTTGAAGAAAATCAAATACGATGAACACAAATGGAACATTTGTTGCGATCTGAAGGTGGTCAACATACTACAAGGGATTATAGAAAAGGGCGGATATCCAAAATACTTCTGCTTCCTTTGTAATTGGGATTCACGATACAAAGGAAATCAATATCAATGTAAAGATTGGAAAGGAAGAACTCCCGAGCTCAACAAACAATTAAAATTACGCAATGAACCTATGATAAAGGACCTGGATGATATTTTGTTGCCACCGCTCCACATGAAACTGGGAATAGCTGGGAAATTCGTTGAAGTGGTGGTCAAAAAAGTTAACGGCGCCTTTGACTGTTTGAAATCCATCTTTCCGAAACTCAGTGATGAGAAAATTAAAAACGGTACGTATCGTACTCTGTATTTCAATATTGTCATATCTAAATTTGTTAATTTCTATACATTCGCATTACCAATAATTTTTTCGTTTTTCTTATGTATTTAAAACAGGTATTCTCAATGGACCTGATATTCGGAAATTGATCAAAAGTGATTCTTTCACACATTTGCTTTCAGAGCATCACGACCACCAACATGCATGGAACGCATTGAAAGAAGTAATAGAAGGCGTTCTAGGAAAGAACCGTGTCCAGCGAGAAGAGATACAGCAACGAGTGGACAGGTTGCTGTTTTATTTCGAAAAAATCGGTGCATCCATGACGCTGAAATTGCATTTCTTGCACCACCACCTCGATACTTTTTTGGCACAATCACCTCAGGAATCAGACGAACAAGGAGAGAGGTTCCACCAGGTGACCATGCCATTTGAAAAGCGGTTCAAAAGCAAAAAATTGGATGCATTGCTTGCGGAGGTTTGTTGGTGGAGTTCCACAATTATGCAGTTTGAAGAAAGCACCGAAGATGAAGACATTGAAATTGGTGGACACAGTGAAAGAAACACGCCCTTGAATAGTATGTGTATCTCGGATGACGATACAGACTCAGACCATGAATATGAACAACCTACGAAGAAAACAAGATCATCAGAACCACAAGCGTCAACTTCTACAAGGATGGATATTGCCAATAATTGAAAAAATGTTCTAAATTTTGTTTTTATGCATATTATAATTGCGTATTAATTGCATATTATTTTATTTTCATTAAGTTTTTATAAATAAAGTTTTTTTTTGCATGATAATTTTTTAATTTTTATTTTTATTTTAAGGGTGGTGGCTATAACTGATTTTTGAAATTCATACCTTTACTCAATTGCGAATAAAAGCGAAACGCGTGCATCGATTTTTATGATCTTTGTCTCATTTTGCTCATAGGTTATGTGACTGCTCATAGGTTATGTGACTGCGAAAAAATAACTAGACTTGAAACTTATTTCCGTTTTGTATTTTTTATGAGTTTAATAAAAAAAAAATATTTTTCTTCATGCGCTTATTTTTAACTTGGAAACTGTTGCTTGTATAGGAAAACAATATATGAACAGATTAAGGGAATTGTAATTCTTAATTTTTTAAAATTTATTTCAACTAAATTGGGCTAGTGGTTGTCGAGCTATGTCAAACAACAGGGCCTAAAACGTGATAAATTCCCCTATACGATAGTACTAACTTCAAATCGATATTAAAAATATTTTCGCAGGTAAGCAGACAAAACGAATGATGCAGAAATTCTTCTTTTTGGGTCTAATTTCACATACAGTTCACAGAATTGAGTTGGCAATCAATTAACTGAAAAATGTTGTACTGTGTTATGTTAAACAATAGTTTCAATATCAAGCACTATAAAGCGGAATGTCAGAGAGCAAAACAAACCAAAAAAACTACAACTTTGACAGCTTGGCTTAAAGTCATGGGTTACCGCCTGATTCTATTTTTTTATTTTTGGGTATTTAAAAATGTGTAGCACAAAATGCCATTATCAAATTTTTGAAATAGTACACCTTATAATTTGATTTTTTGCCTCAAAAACCAGTCATTTGACCCATAGTGCATTAGTCAAATGAAGATCATGGAGATGAAGATCAGATTGCTTGAAGGTAGAACTGGTCCCTCTTCACGACTGCCAATGTACCGGTGGTGGAACAACTCCGTGCTCCAAGAACTGAGGTGGAACTAAAGGAACTAAGCAGACTCTCCGATTGTGTCAAGGAGCTGAAGTCCTTTGAGGACCCGACACAATACGTTTCTTGGATTCACAGCGTCGAGACGATTCTTCCTGATTATGAGATCGTCCGAAGTAAACCCATTTATCGGGCTATTCGGCTAGCGGTCGAAGATAAAGGAATGCTTGTCCCTTCACTACGCAGATAAAAGGGATATTCGAACTTTAGAACACCAACTTAACCAGTTGGCCCAACGGGGTTCGAAGATCGATGAATTTTATGCCTCCGTTAACCATCAATTTTCTCTTATAATTAATAAGATAAAAATGGAGAACTATTCAAAGGAATCAGTGGATGTACTGGTGGAGACCTATAGAAATAGAGCTCTTGATGTCTTTGTCCGTGGCCTTAACGGCGAATTGTCTAGGCTTCTGATAATCCAGAAACCAAAAACTCTCCCAGAGGCATATGCAATGTGTATGGAAATGGAGAATCTTAATTTAAGAAATGCACATCTTCACCCATACGCACGTAACCAGGTTATCGTTCCGGTGAATACAATGTCTCGAATTGAGTCGAGACCAGAATTGCCGCCTAGGCCATTTATTGTAAATAGGGCAACCACTAACTATAGGCAATGGAATTATCCTCCAAAGTTTCAGAATGCTCCACCAAGGCCTTTTGCCCCAAAACCCCCGGAGAAAATGGATCAATCCATTCAATCACGAAATGTAAACTATATGAACAGGCTGGGAACATTCAAGCGAAATGCAAGGTCGGAGAATGTGAACATTGGTAATCCGTTTAAACAACAAAAGTTTTTCTGTACCTATGTTGAACGTGACGACGAACCTGAACGATCCTCCGTTGATCTAGCACAGGACAACATTGATCTTCAACGAAACAACGATTCTGACCGATCCTTCACTGATCTAGAACTGGACGGCGTTCACGGATAATCTGTTGAAGACAGAGATAACCACTTCGAGGAATCTGAAATAAATTTTATGTCAGAGGCCTCCCTTCAAGCGTACCAAATATAGAATATGGTACGAAGGACGGAGCGCTACTAAAATTTCTTGTCGTGGGCCAACAAAAATTTTATTGCGTTCCACATTTGTAGTAGCGCTACACCAGTCCTAAGGCCTTTCCCAGTGGAAACAGCAGCCGGGAACTTGGTCCCCTTGAGGCCGGCGAAATGGCAATGCAATCGGTCAGGCCAGGAATAAGGACATCAACTGATGGCAATATTTATACCAAAAGCTACCCTTATCCGGCAAACTTACGGTCTTTTGTTGAGGAAAAGGTTTTTGAGCTATTGGAGCAGGGCATCATAAGACCCTCCAAAAGCCCATATAATTCTCCAATATGGGTGGTGCCCAAGAAACCAAATGGGAAAAACAATATCGGATGGTAATAGACTTTAAGGGATTGAATGCGGTCACAATATCGGACACTTATCCAATACCAGATATTAACTCTACATTGGCCAGCCTAGGTAGGCCAATGTAGACTACACTTGTTTTTACTACACTTGTTATGACGTCGGGATTCCATTCAATGAAAGAAACCGATATCCCTAAAACAGCATTTTCCTCATTAAACGGCTTAATGAATGCGCCGTCTATTTTTCAAAGGACGATCGATGATACATCGGCAGAATTTGTTACGTTTACATTGACGACATCATCGTTTTTGGAAGCGACTTCGACGACCATTTGAATAACTTGGAAACTGTATTCGGGAAATTATTGATTCAAACATTAGGGTTAACCTGAAGAAAACCCAGTTTCTTAGAACGGAGGTATCATTTCTAGGATATATTGTATCTGGAGACTGTATACGGGCAGACCCAAGTAAGGTGGAGGCTATCCAGAGTTTGGCTCCCCCAGCAACGCTGAAGGATTTGAAAAGTTTTCTTGGCATTACTTCCTATTATATTTCTGCGAATTTTTAGAATTTAATTTTAATAATACATTTGACGGATTGATCGAAAATAATATACTTTCGGACCTCAATTGCGTTATAGAATATGGGAATAGGCAGATAACAGCGAAGAATGCAGTCATTCTTATCTAGAATAAGAAGAATATTAAAGGAGTAAATGCCACGAAGAAAATTTGTGGTTCACGAATAAGGTAAAGCACAAAATAAATACACAAAATGATATCCCGGTGTACTCTAAAAGCTATAGATACCCAGAAAACCACAAAAGGGAAATAAACAGGCAAATAGAAGAAATGCATGAACAGGGAATAATAAGATAATCCTCAAGTCCTTACAACAGCCCTATTTGGATAGCTTTGAGTGTCAGAATAGGACCCTTCTCCTAAACCAGGCCCTAAACGGCTTACAACCGAAGAGTACCGGGCGAGACATAGACATCGGCCCCTATCTGTGAAGGAGCTTCCCCGCCGCAGATTTCGCGGGGGAAAAAAGCGAAGCTGCTAGCAGATTATCGTCAACTCCATCAACTACTGACCCTACCTCTTGACCCACAGAAACGGCCCAGATTATGGCAACAATTGCGAGCGTACCATCCAAGCCTGACGCAAAACAGACGATAGATGCACACATCATGTTAACAAAATATATTACGCTTTGTTCTTCTTAACTAAAGAAAATAAAAAGAATTTCAGGTGAAGAAGCTTTGTATGTTCCCCATTTTTAAAGAATTTGATTTGGAAGATTACTTCTGCGAATTTTTAGAATTTAATTTTAATAATACATTTGACGGATTGATCGAAAATAATATACTTTCGGACCTCAATTGCGTTATAGAATATGGGAATAGGCAGATAACAGCGAAGAATGCAGTCATTCTTATCTACCTTAACAATGAATAAGAAGAATATTAAAGGAATAAATGCCACGAAGAAAATTTGTGGTTCACGAAAAATTTAAAGCACAAAATAAATACACAAATCAGGGATGGAATTGTTGATACAAATGTACTTTTTTTGATACTATTTGATGTTGAAAAATACGTTGATACGCCCACGACTCTTTTGATACATTTTCAAAATTAAACGAATTTTATTTAATTTTTTTGTTGAATTTTTTTTTTCTTGCATTAAATTTCGCCCCATTTTCTACTAATTGAAACATGGTTATTCTTGGAGAAACTCTTTTAAATTTAAAAGAGTTTCATATATGTTATGTTGGTGCATGGTCTAAAGAATAGCAGCTGACTTTTCACACTTCGGCCGAACCAACTTTACACTCAAGTTGCGATTACTCTAAATGTCTTTCTTGATTATGAATCTGGGGTGCCCCGCTATATATTTTAACGAAAATCAAAATTTTTCCCGAGGAATAATTTTTATCTTAAATAATTTTTTCATATCTCACGTTTTCGAGATAAGTTTACAATGTAATTTTTTCGACGTTTGACCACAATTTTTCAAAAAATGTTCTGGCGAAGATTTTGATTTTCGTTGAAATATATAGTGGGGCACCCCAGAATTCATATTCAAGAAAGACATTAATAGTGTTCGCAACTTGAGGTAAAAGTTGGTTTGGCCGAGGCGTGTTTTTTTTAAAAAATTATTTTTTTCCCGAAACAGATGTCAAATCTCATTTTAAAATACATTCATGAATTTTTAGTACCATTTTCGTTTATAATTACTATTTTTTTGTCGTTTTTAATAAAAAAAGTACGTTGAGGGTCAAAAAAGTACAATTTTAAATCATTTTTGATACCAAAATGAAATTGTCATATTTCATCCCTGACACAAATGATATTCCGGTGTACTCTAAAATCTATAGATACCCAGAAAACCACAAAAAGTAAATAAACAGGCAAATAGAAGAAATGCATGAACAGGGAATAATAAGAGAATCATCAAGTCCTTACAGCAGACCTATTTGGATAGCTTTGGGTGTCAGAATCAGACTCTTCTCCTGAGCCAGGCCCTAAACGGCTTACAACCGAAGAGTACCAGGCGAGACATAGACACCGGCCCCTATCTATAAAGGAGCTTCCCCGCCCTAGATTTCGCGGGGGAAAAACAGCGAAGCTGCTAGCAGATCGTCGCCAACTCCATCAACTACTGACCCTACCTCTTGACCCACAGAAACAGATTATAGCAACAGTTGCGAGCGTACCATCCAAGCCTGACGCAAAACAGACGATAGATCAACACATCATGTTAACAAAATATATTACGCTTTGTTCTTAACTAATGAAAATAAAAAGAATTTCAGGTAAAGAAATTTTGCAAATTAGAATTTAATTTTAATAATACATTTGACGGATTGATCAAAAATAATCTTTTTTCGGACCTCAATTACTTTATAGAAAGTGGGAATAGGCAGATAACAGCGAAAAATGCAGTCATTGTTATCTATCGTAACAAAGAAGAAGATTATAGGAATAAATGCCACGAAGAAAATGTTGTGGAAATCTTGCATAATGAAATATGTAAACATTAAAAAAACACAATAAAACCTTTTATCATGAAAATGAAAATTTGTCGTTCACGAATAAAGTAAATCACAGAATAAATACACAAAATGATATCCCGGTGTACTCTAAAATCTATAGATACCCGTTAAACCACAAAAGGAAAATAAACATGCAAATACAAGAAATCCATGAACAGGGAATAAAAAGATAATCCTCAAGTCCTTACAACAGCCCTATTTGGATAAGGCTGAGACAGGCCCAAAACGGCTTAGAATCGAAGAGTACCGGGCGAGATAGAGACCCCGGCCCCTATCTTCTATGAAGAAGCTAGAGATTTCGAGGGGGAAAAAAGCGAAGCTGATAGCAGATCGTCGTCAACTTCATTAACTACTGGTCCTACCTCTTGACCCACAGAAACGGGCCAGATTATGGCAACAGTTGCGAGCGTACCATCCAAGACTGACGCAAAACAGACGATAGATCAATACATCATGTTAACAAAATATATTACGATTTGTTCTTAACTAATGAAAATAAAAATTAAATTTATATATTGTACTCAAAAAATTAAACTTATGTAAATGTACTAGAGCCCCCCATTTCCCGGTTCTCGGTATTCCCGGGAATACCGGTATTCCCGGTTCTGGTACCGGTTTCCCGGTTCTAGATATATTCCCGGGAATACCGGTATTCCCGGTTCTGATCCTGGTACCGGTTCTCAAAAAACAAAATAATACTATGCCATAAAATATTTAAATTACACTATTTAATCAGTATTTCAGAAGTATTTAGTTGTGTTTGTAAAATTATTTAAAAATCATGTTACTATTTTTTCTTAAATTCAAAAAATAAAATGGAAATGGTGTTTTTCACATGTTTTGTATTTTTTTCTGGTAAAATCAAAGAAAAAATTTTAATTGTACAAAATTTTACAAAATATACATACCGGTAATCTCGGGAATACCGTCAGAACCGGAACCGGGAATACCGGTATTCCCGGGAATACCGGGAATGAGTCAAGAACCGGGAAACCGGTACCATTTCCCGGGAATACCGAGAACCGGGAATACCGGTATTCCCGGTACTATGGTACTGACCGTAGGCACTAATATGTACTCAATGTGTTTGCTTTTCGATTCCAACAAATAATTGAATAAAATACAATGGACTATAAATAAATGGGTAAGACTTATTTTAGGCACGGGTTTCATTTGAAATTATTTTTGCAGGGATGTTGGGTGCTAGATTTAGGGTTAAGGTATTTTTAATCAATTTTTAATTAACATTCGACTACAGAAAATTAAATGGCATCACCATCGCAGATAGATTTCCAATTCTAAATACGGATGATGTATTTGATAAATTGGGAAGATTTCAATATTTGAAAACTCTGGATTTGGTCCAAGGCTTTTACTAAATTGAAATGAATGAAAGAGAAATAGCTTTTTCTACAGCAGGTGGTCATTACGAATTCCTTCGAATGCCATTTGGGCTGAAAAACGCCACCTCTACTTTCCAGAGACTGATGAACTAAGTCTTGAAGGAACACATATGGAACATTTTCTTAGTTTATTTGGGTGATATCCTAATGTTCTCTACAAGCGTAGAAGAACAAATGGAATCTCTTAATAAGGTATTGAAATGTAGCTTTTTTAAACAGGAAACAGATTTCCATGACAATTAGTCAGTAGCATGGGAAAAAAGACAAATTTGGAGAAAGTGGAGGCGATAGATAATATTTTGCTTCCAACAAACTAAAAGGAAATCAAATGCTTTTTTGGGAATTACTGGATACTATAGACGATTTATAAAGAATTACTCCAAAGTAGCACACCCTTTAGTAAAATATCAAAAAAAAAATGCGAGAATAAATCTCAAAGATGAGAAATATGGAAACGCATTTGATAAATTGAAACTTCTTAATAAATCGGATCCAATTTAGGTACATCCTGACTTTACAGACCACAGGCCTCAGTATGGTTGAGTAATTTAAAAGAAACGAATTCAAAACTTCAACGATGAAAGATTAAATTAAATTGAATAAAGTCGACTTTGACATTGCCTAAATAAAAGGGCAAGGAAAATGTTATTGCGGACGACCTCAGCCGTATCATTGTGGAATCAGATGATCAAATGATCGCTAATCTGATCGAATTATTTGAAGATGTTACAGATACTGTACACAGTGCGGAAAATGACAGTACCGACTTCATCATCAAAATTGAAAACCCATTAAACTTATTTAAGGACCAACTAATCTTGAAAAGTGCCAAGAGACAATCCTGTAACAAGAAAAACATGTTAAAAAAGATCAGAGAAATAGTAAATTTAGTTTCGAATAGCGATTTGTTGGAGCTAATTCAAGAGAAACTACCACAAAAGAGATTTTTGGTAATATTTTGCTCTGACAACCGTTTGTTTTTGAAGTTTAAGTATCATTAAATAAAATATTTTGCAAGGAATAAAAATTATTATTTATTAGTATTAAAAACAAGTACTTTCTTAGAAGACATAACCGATGAAGGAAAAATTCTTTAAATAATTACAAAACAACCACAGGGTAATAAATGAAATATTTTCAGTTAAGAAGAAAATACTCACTGCACATTGCATTGCATTTATAGGGGACATCCCCCGAGTGTTGGTATAAGAAAAAAAAACAACAATATGGTTTTCTCTGGTGAGGAGAAAATGTCCACTAGACTTCATTGGTAAGGGACTACATTGGACATTCGGTTTAACGAAGACGAGAAGCGCCCAGGCTATATCGGACCGATTGGACAGCATACAAGACGGAGAAGTCAAAACTAACAAAATTATGGTGATCAATATAATTAGGGATCCCGTTACGCTTTACCCCATTTTAAGTTCCACTCTACAAAGAAAACAAAAATTTACAGTTTATTGTTTCAAGTTTCCCTTTCCAGAAAAATTATGTGGGTTAGAAGACATGGACAGTAGACATGTAAATCGTGTTCACGACATGTAAAATGAATAATAGACAATTAAAACAATAAATCAACAAAAAATTAATAATTTTTGTTGCGTAGCGAGGAATACAATCCCTCTTACCGCAGGAGTCGGCGAAAATGTCTGAAAACTTCGACAAGCCTATGGACGCAAACTTTGAGAAGTCGCCGACCGTCACTGGAAGTATAAAGTACAGGAAAATATCTATTTAACGTATTACAAATCATTTCTTCTGATTATTTGCTATGTTTTATTAAAAAAGTGTGCAACAGGAAATGGATCTCCTTTCTCACGAGCTCATCAAAAAAAATTTAACTTCAAAAAATTCAAATTTAAACAGAAAATAGTTTTGAAAAAATCATTTTCAAAAAATGAGATGGAGCTGAACGACGAAGAAGATGCCGTTCACATACAGGCGATGGATCAAATTGTTCCATCGTCAATTCATATACAAGATGTACAAATTTTAACATTTATCGGTAAGTAAATAAGTTTTTGTTTTTTATTGAATTTGTTTTTAATTTTGTAAATTTCAGAACAAGATTCCCAATATGATACTTCACAACAGGAAGTGATGGATCAAAAAGAGCCATCACCAATCGCAGCATTAACTCAACATAAGGAAAGTTTCAATTGTAAGCTATTTATTATTTTTTCATTTAAATAAAATATTTTAAATTACTTGTTAATATTTTATTTTTTTTTAGATTCAGAATTCCTTAACGTCGAAGAAGATACCGTTCTCATACAGGCGATGGATCAAATTGTTCCATCGCCAATTCATATACAAGAGGTACAAATTTTACCATTTATCGGTAAGTAAATAAGTTTTTTGTTTTTTATTGAATTTATTTTTAATTGTCCTAATTTCAGAACAAGATTCCATATATTATACTCCACAACAGAAAGTGATGGATCAAATAGAGCCATCAGCAATCGCAGCATCACCTCAACATGAGGAAAATTTCAATTATTTATTATTTCTTTTAAATAAAATATTTTAAATTACTTGTTATTATTTTCTTTTTTAAGATTCAGAATTTCTAAATGACGGAGAAGATGCCGTTTTCATACAGGAGATGGATCAAACTTTTCCATCGCCAATTTATATACAAGAGGTAAAAATTTTACCATTTATCGGTAAGTAAATAAGTTTTTTGCTTTTTATTGAATTTGTTTTTCAATTTTCTTAATTTCAGAAAAAGATTCCCAATAGGAATTGATGTTTCAAATAGAGCCATCACCAATCGCAGCATCACCTTAACATGAGGAAAGTTTTAAGTGGAAGTTATTTATTATATTTTCTTTTAAATAAAATATTTTAAATTACTTGTTAATATTTTCCTTTTTTAGATTCAGAATTCCTAAACGACGGAGAAGATGCCGTTCTCATACAGGCGATGGATAAATTGTTCCATTGCCAAGACATATAAGTTAACACAAATAATGTTTTAACTTATGAATACCCTTCTTTTATAATTTCTACTGCATCTGCTTTTTGTCAATAAACTTACATTTTGTACCATTTACTTGTGTCGCAATTATTTGTAACAAACGTAACCCGAATAGGTTGTTTTGTTGCGACACAAATTCGCAGACAAATTTCCAGATAATTATATTTTTAATGAATAAGCATTATTAACACTTGTCATTTTAGAATAAGAAAGAAAGATTTTAATAAAGAAATTTAGTTGCAGTTAAGTACTCAAAAAATAATGTTGTTTTCATTTTAAATAACTGGAGCCCAACGAAAAAGAAAATATCGCGTAAAAAACCCTAAAGTAGTGTCAAATTTAAAGTCCTTTACACCAGGAACATGGTGACCGATATTCTTAATGAGTCCGAACGGAAGTGGAAATAATTAATGAGCACAACAGGGCCCACAGGAATGCCGAAGAAAATAAGGCTCAACTTCTGCGGAAATGTTATTTTCCCCAAATGATGGCAAAAGTAAAAAGAATTACTAAAGCCTGCAAAACCTGTAGGGGGAACAAATATGACCATCACCCTAATAATATTGCCGTACAGGAAACCCCGATTCCGCAGTACCCAGTGCAGATAGTGCATATTGACATTTACATTACGGAGAAGACATCCATTTTAACGGCCATGGATAAATTGACGAAATACGCCCAAGCTAAGATGCTAAAATCAAGGGCTGCAGAAGATATTATACAGCCACTGCGAGAAACACTTCTAAATTTCGGTATGCCAGAGACAATAGTAATGGATAATGAGAAATCATTTTATTCTAAGGCCATAGTATTCATGATGGAGAACCAATTTAATGTTAGGGGTATTTAGGATTCCACCATATGCCAGCACGGTCAACGGGCAAATCGAAAGATTTCATTTTACCCTATCGGAAATTATGAGATGCCTGAAATCTACTGAAACCCAAAAGGATTTGCCTGAACTTCTGGACAAATCTATCTACGAGTACAATAACACGATTCATTCAACTCTGGGAAGAAAACCATTCGAAGCGTTCTTTGGAAAGGGATCATACCGAAATGCCACCGAACGTGAAGAAGAAAGAGTTCAGATGATCGACGATCTTAGAAGGAAGCAATTAACTGATCTTAATTATCAACCAGAATAGAAAGGAACCCAAAATTTACAATGTGGGAGAAGTGATCTTTGTTAAACAAAACAAAAGGTTAGGGACTAAATTGTCGAAGACTTACAAACCAGAGGTAGTTAAGGAGGATAGGCACACTACTGTGCTCATGAATAGTGGGAGAATTGTTCACAAGAACAACATCCGAAACTAGGGGAAGCTAATTTTTAATCTTTTTTTCTTTTCTTTTTATTATTTTAGAATTATGTTATCGTCTCTTACTCGGAGCGAGGTAAAAATATTGGACTATACCAATTCCCAAATAGTGGCAATCGACACCGGTATTGCTAAACTTCAAACGGGTTCAATGAAGTTAATACATATTGTGGAACTTGATAATTACCAGAGGTTTATTAATGATATCAGGGAGACACTGAGAGCAAGAATTGATACATCCCATCCCCTACATCCTTTCCTTATCCTCGAAATATCCCAATTGCAAAATAAATTAAATGCGTTAAAACCTAGGTCTAAGAGATCCCTAAATTTTATTGGTTCGGCATGGAAATGGATTGCTGGTAATCCTGACCATGACGATTTTAAAATTATACAGAATAAGATAAATGATGTTCTAAGAAACAATAATAAGAAGGTTATTATAAACAAACTATCAGTAGATAGAATGAATGAATTAACGGCAAAAATGAATCAAAATTAAAATATAAATTAGATATTATAAAAGAGGAGATAATAAACCTCCAATATGCCATTCAATGGGCTAAATTTCAATTATTTATTATTTCTTTTAAATAAAATATTTTAAATTACTTGTTATTATTTTCTTTTTTAAGATTCAGAATTTCTAAACGACGGAGAAGATGCCGTTTTCATACAGGCGATGGATCAAACTGTTGCATCGCCAATTCATATACAAGAGGTACAAATTTTACCATTTATCGGTAAGTAAATAAGTTTTTTGTTTTTTATTAAATTTATTTTTAATTGTTCTAATTTCAGAACAAGATTCCCTATATTATACTCCACAACAGGAAGTGATGGATCAAATAGAGCCATCAGCAATCGTAGCATCACTTCAACATGAGGAAAGTTTCAATTATTTATTATTTCTTTTAAATAAAATATTTTAAATTACTTGTTAATATTTTGTTTTTTAAGATTTAGAAACCTAAACGACGGAGAAGATGCCGTTCTCATACAGGCGATAGATCAAACTGTTCCATCGCCAATTCATATACAAATTTTACCATTTATCGGTAAGTAAAATTTTTTTTTGTTTTTTATTGAATTTATTTTTTAATTTTCTTAATTTCAGAACAAGATTCCCAATATGATACTCCACAACACGAAGTGATGGATCAAATTAAGCCATCACCAATTGCAGCATTAACTCAACATAAGGAAAGTTTCAAGTGAAACTTATTTATTATTTTTTCTTTTGAATATTTTAAATTACTTGTTGTCTTTCTTAAGATTCAGAATTCCTAAACGACGGAGAAGATGCCGTTCTCATACATGCGATGGATCAAATTGTTCCATCGCCAATTCATATACAAGACGTACAAATTTCACCATTTATCCGTAAGTAAATCAAAAAATTTTGTTTTTTATTGAATTTGTTTTTTAATTTTCTTAATTTCAGAACAAGATTCCTAATATAACACTCCATAACAGGAAGTGATGGATCAAATAGAAACATCAACAAATGCAGCATCACTTCAACATGGGGAAAGTTTCAATAAAAAATTATTTGTTCTTTTAAATAAAATATTTTAAATTACTTGTTAATACTTTCTTTATATTCAGAATTCTTAAACGACGGAGAAGATGCCGTTTCAAACAGGTTATGGATCAAATTGTTCCATCGCCAGTTCATATACAAGAGGTACTTATTTTACCATTTATTGGTAATTAAAAAAGTTTTTTTTGTTTACTGAATTTGTTTTTTAATTTTCTTAATTTCGGAACAAGATTCCCAATAAGATACTCCACAATAGGAAGTGATAGATCCATCATAGATAGAGACATCACCAATCGCCGCATCAACTCAACATGAGGAAAGTTGCAATTGTAAGTTATTTATTAATTTTTCATTTAAATAAAATATTTTAAATTACTTGTTAATATTTTATTTATTAAATTAAGAATTCCTAAACGACGGAGAAGATGCCGTTCTCATACAGGCGATGGATAAATTGTTCCATTGCCAATACATATACAAGACGTTCTAATTTTACCATTTATCGGTAAGTAACTAAGTTTCTTGTATATTATTGAATTTGTATTTTTTTAATTTCAGAAAAAGATTTCCAATATGTCACTCCACAACAGGAAGTGATGGAACAAATAGAGACATCACCAATCTCAGCATCACCTCAACATGGGGAAAACTTCAAGTGGAAGTTATTTATTATTTTTCATTTAAATAAAATATTTTAAATTACTTGTTAATATTTTATTTTTTTAGATTCAGAATTCCTTAACGACGAAGAAGATACCGTTCTCATACAGGCGATGGATCAAATTGTTCCATCGCCAATTCATATACAAGAGGTAAAAATTTTACCATTTATCGGTAAGTAAATAAGTTTTTTTGTTTTTTATTGAATTTATTTTTAATTGTCCTAATTTCAGAACAAGATTCCCTATTACTCCACAACAGGAAGTGATGGATCAAATAGAGCCATCAGCAATCGCAGCATCACTTCAACATGAGGAAAGTTTCAATTATTTATTATTTCTTTTAAATATTTTAAATTACTTGTTATTATTTCTTTTTTAAGATTCAGAATTTCAAAACGACGGAGACGATGCGGTTTTCATACAGGCGATGGATCAAATTTTTCCTTCGCCAATTCATATACAAATTTTATCATTTATCGGTAAGTAAAATTTTTTTTTGTTTTTTATTGAATTTGTTTTTTAATTTTCTTAATTTCAGAACAAGATTCCCAATATGATACTTCACAACAGGAAGTGATGGATCAAATAGAGCCATCACCAATCGCAGCATCAACTCAACATAAGGAAAGTTTCAAGTGGAAGTTATTTTTTCTTTTAATTAAAATATTTTAATATTTTCTTTCTTTAGATTCAGAATTCCTAAACGACGGAGAAGATGCCGTTCTCATACAGGCGATGGATCAAACTGTTCCATCGCCAATTCATATACAAGAGGTACAAATTTTACCATTTATCGGTAAGTAAATAAGTTTTTTGTTTTTTATTGAATTTGTTTTTAATTTTCTTAATTTCAGAACAAGATTCCCTATATTATACTCCACAGCAGGAAGTGATGGATCAAATAGAGCCATCACCAATCGCAGCATCAACTCAACATAAGGAAAGTTTCAAGTGGAAGTTTTTTTTCTTTTAAATAAAATATTTTCTTTCTTTAGATTCAAAATTCCTAAACGACGAAAAAGATGCCGTTCTCATACAGGCGATGGATCAAATTGTTCCATCGCCAATTCATATACAAGAGGTAAAAAATTTACCATTTATCGGTAGTTAATAAGTTTTTGTTTTTTACTGAATTTGTTTTAATTTTCTTAATTTCAGAAAAAGATTCCTAATATGATACTCCACAACAGGAAGTTATGGATCAAAAAGAGCTATCATAAAGAAAAGTTTTTTTTAAAGAAGTAAATAAAAATAAAATCTGAAGAAGTGGAATAAAAAAAATAAAAACAAAGTTTTAAATAAACTCTGAATAAAACAAACTCAAGAAAGCAAAGTTCTTTATGAAACGAGAAAAGGATACTAAGCATTTCAATGTCCTAACGGCAGGTTAATCCCCAAACCTTGTAAAAGTCGGGTCCCTTTTTTCTTTTAAAAGTAGGCTCTTAAGCCTGACGGGTTTGGCGCTGTCCGCGCAGAACGGACAACCATTAGGTACACACCCGCACCACACACAAGAGTATTATGCCGGAGAAATTTTTAATTGAACGATACGAAGTTAGGGTTAAGTTATTTATACGAGTAAACACACGCACGTCTTTCATTTAAACCTCATAACTTATTTATCATTATTATTTTTTTAAGTATAAATAGAAAATAAAAATCATAAAGGAAAGACTGATGATTGAGCGGGCAACAGAAATGCTGTCCCTTATACTGAGCACCTATCTGTAAACAATAGGAAGAAAACAAAAGAATTAAACATAAATATAACAAAAAAAAAAAAAAAAACGAACGAACTGTGTAAATGCATAATAAAACCAATTTCTGATATAATTTCAAAAAACTTTACAAATCCCGTGAACCTACTTAAAGAGTACAATTACACCACCCCAGGTAGATTAGATGGACGAAGTATTTGCGACATATGGTGTACCATTAATGATTGTCACCGATAATGGAACGAATTTCTCCTCGGCTGAGTTCAACAATTATTTGGAAAGAGTGGGCGTTAAGTATCATAAATACACTGCTCCCTATCACCCGGCAACGAACGGGCAAGCGGAGCGAAATGTCCAGACGGTGAAAAATGCGTTGAAGGCTATGTGTACAACGCAGTGACGGTCCGTGAAGTTGTCACTGGGTGTTCTCTAATTTATAAAAACAGAAAATTTAAGTATAAAATTCATGTTTTCATGGACCTAACGCATTCCCGAGATAGGTAAAGATGGGATGTTACTAGTTTTGTACATTTTTTAATGAGATGCAGCCTAAATTCTATTTTATTGTCATTTTGTTGCCTCACCACATCGACAATTAACAAAATGCATTATTTCGCAAATAAATGGAGTACAAAAATTAATTTTGGATGCATGTCAATAAAAAAAATTAAAACTGAGGCTTTGTCTACCACGGGAACGTGTTACGTCCAGAAAAACATATTTTATATACATAAATTTTATATTTTAAATAAGTAGAGAACACCCAGTGACAACTTCACGGACCGTCACTGGTACAACGAGAGTTACGTTGAGGGAGAACTTGAATGAATTTCTCAGACAATACAGAAAAGCACAGCATTCTACTACAGGACAGTCTCCTGCACAACTATTTCTAGGGCGACAGCTGCGCACACGACTGGATCTAGTACGACCAGAAGAAACTAATGGCCTAATTTTGTAAAACGCAACGCGCTGCGTTGTCAAAATTTCAATACAATTTGTTGTTGTAACAAAAACAAATTACACAGAAATTTTGACAACGCGGCGCGTTGTGCTTTACAAAATTAGGGGGTAAGAGTAAAGTAACATCCAAGCAGTACATGAAGAACAACTGTAATTACAGAGAGCTGATCAATAATCAAATTGTTTACTTCCTTTCGGGAAATACACGTATAAGTAAATGGATTAAGGGCAAAGTGACCAAGCGGATGGGAGATATTAACTATGAAATCCTGTTCCAGGGGAAGTATTACAAGAGACACATCTACCAGATTCGTTGAACTGATCAACACGATGAGAATATAAAGAATGACAACACACCTTCTACCAGTTCAGAAATCAGTGCAAACCCATTAAATAACAACATGAATTATCTTTCCAACAGCAACGTGCAACATGAGGCAGCAATCAAGCAACAGCAAGACGATGTGAATACAAGCGAAAGAAAGAATGAGCAGGAACAGTACGAATACTTTACAACACCACCCGTTTCGATGCATAGAAATGATAACATTCCAATATCTTCCGCATCAACACCATTTGAAGGATTTACCGATCCCTCACCAACATCAACCACCACGGATGTCGAGCAGCGAGGACAGTTTGTGCGACGCTCAGAAAGAGTCCGTAGGCCCAGGGTCCTATTCTCTCCGTAGGGGGGAAGGATGTTATATATGTAAAACTTGATATTGACAACACTTTAATTTAATGCCTAATGGCAACCCTTTTTTACATGCTTCTAGAATTTTACTTTTTGTACTCAGTAGCTTTGTAAAATTGATAAACGTTTTTTAAATAATAAAGTTACTTTTGTTATAATAATAACTCTGAGTATTTATTAGTGGATAATGGAAATTAATGACGAGTTCGGATCATTAATTAAAAATAAAGAATGGGAAGCTGTGGAACCGCCTGGAAACGTAAAACTATTATCTACAAAGTGGATTTTTAAAATTAAAGAATGTAAACCGGGTAAGAGGGTTCGCTAAAATTTATTCGTCAGTTATGCGATATAGCTTATTACGTTATTTTTTTTTCGTTGCGGCTAAACTGGATCTACAAGTTAGTCATTGGGATGTTTGTACGGCCTTCTTACAGGGTGATTTAATGAAAATATTTATATTGGTTCACCTTAGAGGTTTAAAATTCCAGATGGTAAAATACTAAAATTGAATAGACAATATAAGGCTTAAAACAAAGATCTCGAATGTAAAATATAAAGCTAATTGACATTTTAAAGACACTCACTCAACTGAAAAGTGATCAAAGTATTTATGCGCTGAAGGAAAATAAAAATATTTTTATATTGGCAGTTTATGTAGATGACATGATAATTTTTTGGAACAAGTTTAAATTCGGTTTCCTTTCTTAAATAAAATTTGATTTTCTATTTTAAAATTCAAAGAAGTGATTTTTATTATCTCGTTAGTTAAATGGCGCAGTCGGTAAGATTCATGTAAAATCTTGAATCCTGCGAAACGAACGAAAAAAGCGTACAAATCACTAAAAAAAACAAATTCTGTGAATCCTACGGGACCCTCCAGGATTACAAATAATAAAAAAAATCCAAAACTACAGTGCAGTCAACACTCAAAAATATTTTGTATTTTGGTTTTTTCTCGATTTATTTATAAAATTAACAAATTGAACAAAACAAGTATTTATAAAAAAAGTGATAGAATGAATGAAATTCCAAATCAAAGTAAATGACAAAATACAAATAAAATACATGATTGTCGATGAAGTTGTTTTCCGTAAAGTTGAATAATCACAAGTAGATTTCATATATAACATTTATCTCTTCCTTCTTGAAACTCTATGGTGAAAACAAAACTCTAGGCTTCCGTGTTCTTGATGATCGCCGTGGTATTTGACCATGTTGTCCAGTTAATTTTTCTTCTGCATGATCTGAATTTTCTTCAAGCTGTGCTCGTGGTGTTTCAAATTCATCATCAGTTTCTCTTCCCCCCGTTGGACTGTTAATAGTTTCTTCAATTACCGAAGTGCTGTTGCCTTCATTATTTGTCGGACTGTTGCTATTTTCCTCATTCGGTTGTTCATTGCTGACCATTTCTTCACTAGTGGAGCTATTTTTTTCGATTGGCTGCTCGTTAGTTGATGCCTCATCCCTATTTCTATTAGATTCACCTTGCGTATGTGCCACATTCGATGCCGGAGTCACATTTCTTTCTAATTCCACATCAGGATAGATAACAGGATCTGCTACTCTTCTCATTTGCTTTCTTTCATAGACGCTGTTTGGTTCATCGGTGCCTTGCTTGTTAGTAATTGTTTTATTTCCCCCTCGAATCTGATCAACATGCCTCCTCAAAACTTTATTTTGAAATTGAATCTCGTAATGAATGTCACCCAACCGTTTCCTGATTGTACCCTGTAGCCACTTGCTTCCTCTTGGATTACCGGATAAGAAATAAATGGCATCATTCACATTGAATTCTCTAAACATTTGCCCCTGTTTCATTAATTGCTTAGCTGTTACTTTTGTAGAAACATTTTCTGGACGTACTAAATCCAAACGTGTGCGTAATTGACGTCCAAGAAAAAGTTTTGCAGGTGATACGCCAGTTGTAGCATGCGGTGCATTTTTATACTGTCTCAAGAATTCATTCAGATTTTGTTGCAAAGTTTGTCTTGTCGTACACATCGCCTTTAGGGCATTTTTCACTGTTTGCACGCTTCGTTCAGCCTGTCCGTTTGTTGATGGATGATATGGTGCTGTATACTTATGATACCTAACTCCAACTGATGTGAGGTAGTTGTTAAATTCGACCGAAGAAAAGTTGGTCCCGTTATCAGATACTATCATTACTGGTACCCCATAATCAGCAAAAACTTCATCAATAAGAGCGATGGTTGCCGCAGCATTCATTGACTTCGTTACTTTCACATCTAACCATTTGCTATACGCGTCGGTTACAATCAACAACATCATTCCTTCGAAAGGACCTGCATAATCTATATGCACACGTTCCCAAGGTCCTTTTGGGTATTCCCAGTGGTGATCAACATATTTTTTAGGTCGGTTAGCTACCATTGCACATTCACTGCAATCTTTTGCAATCGCTTCAATGTCTGAGTCTATTTTTGGCCAATATACAAACGAACGCGCCATACCTTTCATTTTAACCACTCCTAAATGTGCTGCATGTAAGTTTTGAAGGATGTCCTTACGATATTTTGCAGGTATCACAACTCTGTGTTCAAATGTAAGGCAGTCTGCTGTCAGCTTATAGTTACATTCCGGCGACTTATATCCATTTTTGATTAAGCAATAACCTTTTTCTAGAATTGTTACAATTTTCCCAAGTTCTGGATCTTTTCGAGTTTCTTTAGCTATTTTTTCTGCTGTAACTGGGAGTTGGTTAATCTGTCTAATAATAAAGTTGTCAAATTCATCATATTCGGCTCTTGATTTAGAAACTTCTCTGTTGTGGTTAATTTGTACAACACTTGACCTCTTTGGTATTATCCGGGATAAGTAATCTGCATTGGCATTCTGTTTTGATGTTTTATAAACGATATCAAAATCAAAATTGCTAAGAAAATCAGCATAATTTGCCATACGCGAAATGCAAAGAACGGGGAGAGATTTGCTAGGATGTAGGATTTGAGTCAAGGGCTTATGATCCGTTATCAATGTCCAATGCCGGGCGTATAAGTATTTAAAAAACTTTTGAACAGCCCAAATGATAGCCAACGCCTCTTTATCAATCTGCGAGTAACGTTGCTCTGTTCCACTCATCGTACGACTTGCGAAAGCAATTGGTCTTTCCTTACCATTGCCCAGCCGGTGAGACAACACTGCACCTAACCCTGTTTTACTGGCATCCGTTGCTAACAATAGCGGAAGTTTTGGATCATAAGGCATTAACACCTGTGGCGACACTAGAATTTGTTTTATGTCGCTATACGCCGCATCTGCTCCAATAAAACTTTTTTGACTTAAGTATATCACGCAGTGGTCTTTCACGAGTCGCCAGATCTGGAATAAAAGCACTGTAGTATGATGCTTTACCTAAAAACAACTGTAGCTCTTCCATCGTACTTGGCTTTGAAGCATTCAACACAGCCTCAATATGTTTGTTTGACTTGTGAATTCCCTTAGAATCAATAACATGTCCTAAGAACTCCACAGACGACGCCGCAAAAACACACTTTGCCTTATTTAATTTAAGGCCACACTGTCGCATTCGAGCCAAAGTCAATTCTAAATTTTGCTGTAACTCATTGAAATCTTTTGCAAACAACAGTATATCATCAAAGAAGTTGAGAACGTTTGGTAACCCCTGTAAAACTTCTTCCATTTTTCTTTGCCAAATTGCTGGGATGTTTGCCGCTCCGTAAACCGCGCGCGTTGGTTGTATAAGCCCGTGAGTAATCGTATTTAGCGTAAGAATGTGCGCAAATTCTTCATCAATGGTCAAATGAGTATACGCATCTGTCACATCCAAGTGAGCAAAAATGGTAGCACCTTTTATTTTATTGAACAAATCCTCTGCTTTTGGAATGGGATGTTCGTCGATTATCATTTGAGGATTGACCGTAGGTTTGTAGTTTCCTGTTATTCGTATTGCTCCATTCTTCTTGGTTACTACATGGGTTGTGGATGCCCATTCAGAAAACTCTACTTTCTTGTAAAACCCCGCTGCAATTTTTTTATCAATTTCTTTGGCATATGATTCCCTTAGCGCTAAAGGAACATCCCGTGGTCTAGCAAAAATGGGTCTTGCACTTGGCTTCATGTGTACCTTAACAGGTGGACTTCTTAGTTTTCCTGCTGATTTCCCAAACACATCATCAAAGCGATCAATAGTTTGTTGAAGTTTAGATTTTTGAACTAAATTAAGAGTCGGTACCTCAGAAATAATATTATGACATGTTGTCAAATTCAACCCCTCGTCTTGAACACACATTTCCCGTTCAGGGAAGGAAAACAAATCAGTAAAATTAATATCATGTGCGAAATGCGCTATCCATTCGCGACCACACAACGTGTCCAACTCATCGTCTACTACATAAAGATTCAACACACGAGCTGTTTTCCCCAAACTCACGCTTACTATTACTCTACCAATACAATTGATTTTATGTCCAGTGTAGCTCGAAAATTTTCTATCGGATTTATGTACTTTGCAGTTAGGTTTAATAGCCCGTAAATTTTTCTTGCTGATTATACTACAAGGTGCCCCCGTGTCTAATTCCATTTCTAAAACCCTTCCATCAATCGTGAAGGAAATCATTTTTTTATCATACGCTTTTGTATGTTTAACGTTATTAACCAAAAATAATTGTTCCACTGGAGGATTATCATTGTCCTCTTCCATTGCTACTTGACCAGTTTTAGCTCTACATACCTTTGAAATATGTCCTAGCTTCCCACATTCGAAACATTTCGAGTTTTTGAACTTACAATCTTTTCTCATATGGTTTCCGTTACACCCATAACATTTTAATTTATTAGATGAACTAGATTCTTTTTTGAAATTATTTTTGGTTTTTACCGGACCAAACCCCAATTTACATGTTTGTTCAGCGGGAGATGTATCTCCAGCGTTTACTTCTTTTGTAGCATGATGTGTCAATTCTCTCTTATAAGCAGCTTCATACGCTTCGTTAAACGTTTTTGGTTTTTTAGCAATTAAGTCGTCACAAATACTTCTAGATTCTAATCCCATGAGCAATTGCTCAATAAGCATTCTATCTAAAAATTCTTCATACTCACAAAAAGCCGCTGCATGTTTTAATCTTAAACTGAAATTTGCAATTGACTCGCCTGGTTCCTGTTTAATCTGCCTGAATTTCACACTTTCAGCGTATTTATTTTTCTTTCCATCAAAATGTTTAATAAGTGTATCCTTAATCTCTACATAATTTAAATCTCCTGGAAGTTTTGGATGAGATAGTAACTTTAAAGCTGTATTTAATTGAGAGCCCATATGTACGCGAGCATAATTTGCATAGTCGGTTTCGGAAATTTTTGATAACTGCAACGCCCAATCGAATCTTGTGAAATAATCTGCAACTGTTGCCCCATCTGCCTGTCTATATTCGCCCATGGAAAATTGTGGTGCCTTTGAAGAAAATTCGGTTGATGATGTCGAAGGTGAAGGACCTGTAGATACCGCATCAGCGACCGCTGAACGGATCGCTTCAGCCAGCATTGACATGACCGATGCTAATTGTTCTTGTGGGATACTCATTCTACGTTTATCTTTAATCCCACTTCTGACACCAATTTTGTATTTTGGTTTTTTCTCGATTTATTTATAAAATTAACAAATTGAACAAAACAAGTATTTATAAAAAAAGTGATAGAATGAATGAAATTCCAAATCAAAGTAAATGACAAAATACAAATAAAATACATGATTGTCGATGAAGTTGTTTTCCGTAAAGTTGAATAATCACAAGTAGATTTCATATATAACAAATATAATCGAACAGTATCAGTGAAAAATAAAATTCCAGAATCGATACCACCCCAGTCGGCAAAAAAAATCACCCCTGACATACTGCTGACTTTCCCTTTATAAAATTGCTGACATCTTCATACAATTTTTCAAAATGTCATCAATGACATGTCAGCAGTTGGTACTACCATTTATACTTAATTTAGTCATATTTTGTGTGAGTAGCTTGAAAATAAGTTACAGGAGAGACCCAAAAAGTGGAAAATTAGTGTATTTTTTACCATTCAAACTCGAATATCTTAAAAACCTTACGTGGTAGAAAAATGTAAGGCAGATTTGGAATCAGGAGGTCAAAATCCTTTTAATTCATGTATTCTGATTCATAGGAGTGCCAATTTCTATGAGTTTGTTCAACAGTGCAATTAGAAAACATGGATCATAAGTAACCTGACCAACCATCCCGCTTTTGGCGGGATAATCCCGCTTTTTGATGTCTCATCCCGCCTTGAATTTCTATCCCGCTTTTTAAACTAAATTCCCGCTTCATCCCGCTTTATCCCGCTTTTTGACTTTTGGAATAGAAAAGTACACTTTAAAATTGTTTAAAAAATATTTTGAGTATGATTGTTCTGAAGTAATTTTAAGCGATTTATTTCGATTTTTGAGCACATAAATATCGTAACATTTAGAATTTCTTACCGCGATTAAAAAATTACTCCTAAAATTGTGTTGAAACCATACAAAATTTCCAATTTAATTTAAGAAAAAAAGCTTTATTAAACATTTTATGAATATGCTCAAAACAAAATAATAAAACTATTTTTGTTTAACGTTGCGCAAACGAACTCATATAAGAAACTAGCTAACTCGCCCGGTACTTCGTTACCGGTTAGCTGTAAAAAAAAAAACAACTTTATTACTTCAAATTCTTATTAATTTTTAATTAAACATAAAAATTGTTAGTTTCGACCTTTAAAATATTATATTTTGAGTAGATTTAAAGTTGCAAAAAGTTTTATTTTGGCGAAACGATCCCATAGTTAAAACTTTAAGTTTCAAGGAACATTAGTGCATAAGGAACAATATGTACCAAATTGAAGCGAAAATTCAAAATTTTATTTTCCCAGAATGTAATTTCCGCGAGTGGATCGTAAAGTGCCAATTTTAAGTATCTATACTTTCTCCCTTTTTCCCCATTAGAAGCAGAATTTTCATAAAAGTACTTATTTTATAATGTTGTTTCCGCGAAAGGATCGTACAGTCCAAATTTTAAGTATTTAGGACCATTAATTCAGCAGATACAAAATTGCCCTACTTTCCCCATTTTCCCCCTTAGAAGCAGAATTTATTAAAAAAGTGCTTCTTCCAGAATGTTATTTCCGCTAGAGGATAGCACAGTCCAAACTTCAAGTACCTAGAACCATTAGTTCAGCAGATACAAAACAGTTCAAAATTCAAGTATCTAGGACCATTAGTTCAGCAGATACAAAATTGCCCTACTTTTCCCCCTTTTCCATCTATAAAACAAAATTTTCAAAAAAAGTACTTCTTTCAGAATGTTTTTTCGCGAGAGGATCGTACACTCCAAATTTCAAGTATCTAGGACCGTTAGTTCAGCAGATACAAAATTGCCCTAATTTCCCCCTTTTTCCCCGTAGAAGCGAAATTTTCAAAAAAGTACTTCCATTAGAATGTTGTTTCCGCAAGAGGATTCAAATTTGAAATTTGCCCTATTTTTCCAAAAAGTACTTCTTCCAAAATGTTATTTCCGCGAGAGGATTGTACAGTCCAAACTTGAATATCGAGGACCATTAGTTCAGCAGATACAAAATTGCCCTTCTTTCCCCCTTTAAAAAGTAATTTTCAAAAAAGTACTTCTTTCAATATGTTATTCCGAGAGATGATCCTATATTGCAAATGTCATGTTTTTAAGACCATTAGTTTAAAATTTACCAAATTGTCCTATTTTGCCCCTCTTGGCCCTCCTTAAAACCAAAATTTTCAAAAACTGTATTTTTCAAAAAATTATTTCCGCGAGAGGATCAAAACTTAAAATTTTAGTTTAGAAGATACAAAATTGCCCTATTTTCCCCTTCTACTTTTTGCAAGATGATCCTAGAGTTCAAATTTCAAGTTTCTGGAACCATTTGTTTAAAAGATAAATAATGTACCGATTTTCCCTATTTCCCCCCCCCCCCTTTCCCATCATCTGAATGTTGTTTCCGCGAGAGGATCCTAAAGACCAAACTTCACGTTTCTGGGACCATTTGTTCAGAAGATAAAAAATTCACCGATTTTCCCTATTTTCCCACCCTTGCACTGTGGCCGAAATCACTGATCTAGCGGCGTTTTAGTCAAAATTAAAAAATTAAAACTGATAAATGTTTTGCACTGTATCGATTACCTATACTTTACAGAGAAAATTAACGTTTTCACTTTTGTTTTTCTCTTAATTTTCGCACAGCTGTAAGTTATCAAATATACATTTTCTGCAGAAAGTGTATTAAAGGAATTTGGGGCCTAATTACTCACAATCAGTGAGTTTTTCTTGACACTTTTAAGTCAATTGTTTACACATTTTGAGCCAAAAAGTTTTAATTAAAAGTAAAAGGTATGTTTTAACTACAAAATAAATGTTTGTGGCCTGTGTGTATCTAGTTTATGATTAGTTCATTATAGGAGTTTACATTTGTGATATTAACTATAGTTTCATGGACTGCAACTTTTGAAATTCGATCGTATTCGGTCCAATTCCTGTTTTGTTTATTATTTTGGGTTATTTTTGTTGTGACGTTTCAGTATGGCGTGCTAGTTCGCGCAAGTTGCTCGGTTTTTTAGGGTCCATCTGCTGTCCAAATAAACAGTATAAACGCGATACAGACCACAATTTTCAATCGATTTGGCTGAAATTTGAAATTTAAGTTTCTTTTATCGCAAGAACAAAACCTATTAATTTTCACAAAATCAATCCATGTTAGCCCATAGCCCCCATGTAAATGTCCCCTTCAAGATTTACTTAAATACCCCTAACAATAGTATTTAAGATCTCCTCTTGAAATTCGACCAATAAATGTTTTTTATATTCATAAACAATCGCTCTAAATTTTAATGGAATCGGACCATTTTAATTTCTAGGCCTCATACAAACCACCCTCCCAATATTCACATAAATTTCACAAAATACATAAAAATAAATAAATATTGTTTAAAAATGAATTCTTTTTAAAGTTTATAATCGCAAATAAGCATTAGTCTTTATTATTTCACATTTCCGAATTAAGCGCCGTTAGATTGGCCATTTCGGCCACTGTGCCTTGGAGGCGGAATTTTCAAAAAATTTTGTTTTTGTTAATTCTGCGAGAGGATCCTAGAGTCCAAATTTCAAGTTTCTGGGACCATTTGTCCAGAAGATAAAAAATGTACCAATTTGCTCTATTTTCCCCACCTTGGAGGCGGAATTTTCAAAAAAAATATTTTTTTAGTTTTTTTTTTCGCGAGAGGATTATAGAGTCCAAATTTCAAGTTTCTAAAACTATTAGTACAAAAGATACAAAATCCCCAAAAAGGGCCCTACTTTCCCCTTTTTTCCCCCTTAGAAGTGGAATTTTAAAAAAAGTTCTTTAAGTATGTTATTTTTGCGAAAGGATCGTTCAGTTCAAATTTCAAGAATCTAGGACCATTTGTTCAGCAGATTCGAAATTGCCCTTCTTTCCCCCTTTTCCCACCAGAATTTTGAAAAGTACTTTCTTAAGAATGTTATTTCCGCGAGAGGATCGTTCAGCCAAATTTCAAGTATCTAGAGCCATTAGTTCAGCAGATACAAAATTGGCCTACCTTCCCCGTTTTCCCCCTTGAAATCGGAATTTTCAAAAAAAGTACTTCTTTCAGAATGTTAATTCCAAGAGAGAGGATCGTGCAGTCTAAATTTCAAGTATATAGGACCATTAGTTCAGCAGATACAAAATTGCCCTACTTTCCGCCATTTCCCCCTTAGAAGCGGAACTTTCCACAAATAGTACTTTTTCCGCAAGATTTAAATTTTAAGTATCTAGGATCATTAGTTCAGCAGATACAGAATTGCCCTACGTTCCACCTTTTCCCCCTTTAGAAGGAGAACTTTTAAAAAAATACTTCTTCTAGAATGTTCTTTCCGCGAGAGGATCGTACAGTCTAAACTTCAAGTATGTAGGACTATTAGTTAAGCAGATTCAAAATTGCCCTACTTTCTCCCTTTTCCCCCCAATGAAGAAGAATTTAAAAAAAGTACTTCTTTTAGAATGTTATATCCGCGAGAGGATCGTACAGTTAAATTTTAAGTATCGAGGACCATTAGCTCAGCAGATACAAAATTGCCCTACCTTCCCCTTTTTCCCCCTTAAAAGTAGAGTTTTCAAAAAAGTACTTCCTTGATAATGTTATTTCCGCGAGAGGATCGTACAGTCCAAATTTCAAGTATATAGGACCATTATTTCAGCAGATACAAAATTGCCCTACTTTTCCCCTTTTTTCCACTCAAAATCAGAATATTTAAAAAAGTACTTCTTTCAGAATGTTATTTTCGCGAAAAGATCGTACAGTCCAAATTTCAAGTCTCCCGGACCATTAGTTCAGCAGATACAAAATTGCCTATTTTCCCCCTTTTCCCTCTTATTGTTAGAGGCGGAATTTTCCAAAAAGTCCTCCATTCGAATTTTATTTCTGCGAGAGGATTGTGCAGTCGAATTTTCAAGTATCTAGGACTATTTGTTCAGCAGATACAAAATTGGCCTTCTTTCCCCCTTTTTCCCCCTTAAAGAAGAATTTTTAAAAAAGTATTTCTTTCCAAATGTTATTTCCGCGGGGGGATCGTACAGTCCAATTTTCAAGTATCTAGGACCATTAGTTCAGCAGATTTAAAATTGCTCTATTTTCCCCTCTTTTTCCCCTTAAAAGAGGAATTTTTAAAAAAGTATTCCTTTCCGAATGTTATTTCCGCGGGAGGATCGTACAGTCCAATTTTCAAGTATTTAGGACCATTACTTTAGCATATACAAAATTGCACTACTTTCCCCCTTTCTCCCCCTTAAAAGCGAAATTTTCAAAAAAGTACTTCTTTTAGAATGTTAGTGCCGCGATATGATCCCATATTCCAAATGTCATGTTTCTAAGACCATTAATTTAAAGTTTAGCAAATTGCCCTATTTTCCCCCTTTTGGGCCTCCTTAAAACCAAAATTCTCAAAAAATATATTTTTCAAAAAATAATTTCCGCGAGAGCAACCAGATTCAAAATTTCACGTTTGTTTAGAAGATACAAAATTGCCCTATTAAACCCCACCACCCTTAAAAAAGGATTTTTCAAAATATTACTTTTTACAAAATGTTTTTTCCGCGAGAGTAGAGCTAAAATTTCAAGTTTTTGGGACCATTCGTTTAGCAGATACGAAATTGCCCTTCTTTCCCCATTTTTCCCCCTTTAAAAACGAATTTTCAAAAATGTACTTCTTTTAGAATGTTATTATCGGGATAGGATTGTACAGTTCAAATTTTAAGTATCTAGGACCATTAGGTCAGCAGATACAAAATTGCCCTTCTTTCCCCCTTTTTCCTCGTAGAAGCATAATTTTTAAAAAAAGTTTTTCTTTAACAATGTTATTTTATTTCCGCGAGAGGATCGTACAGTTGAAATTTCAAGTATCTAGGACCATGAGTTCAGCAGATTCAAAATTACCCCACTCACCCACTTTTTCCCCCGGAATTTTCAAAAAGTACTTCCTTTAGAATATTATTTCCGCGAGAGGATTGTACAGTTCAAATTTCAAGTATCTAGGACCATTAGTTCAGCAGATACAAAATTGCCCTACTTTCCCCCTTTTTCCCCGGAGAAGCGGAATTTTTGAAAAAGTTCTTCTTTAAGAATGTTATTTTCGCGAAAGGATCGTACAGTTCAAATTTCAAGTATAAAGGACCATTAGTTCAGCAGATTCGAAATTGCCCTACTTTCCCCATTTTCCCCTAGAATTTTGAAAAAGTACTTCCTTTAGAATGTTATTTCCGCGAGAGGATCATTCACTCCAAAATTTCAAGTATCTAGGACCATATTTTCAGCAGATACAAAATTGCCCTACCTTCCTCTTTTTCCCCCTTTAAAGCGGAATTTTCAATAAAGTACTTTTTTCAGAATGTTATTTCCGCGAGAGGATCGTGCAGTCCACGCGAGAAGATCGTGCAGTCCTATTTGTTTAGCAGATACAAACCGGAATTTTCACAAAGTACTTCTTTCAGAAAGTTATTTCCGCGAGAGGATCGTACAGCCCAAATTTCAAGGATCTACGACCATTAGCTCAGCATACACAAAATTACCCTACTTTCCCCTTTTTCCCCCTTAGAAGCGAAATTTTCAAAATAGAACTTTCTTCACAATGTTATTTCCGCGAAGGATCCCATAGTCAAAATTTTTAAGTTTCTGGGAAAATTAGTTCAGAACATACAAAGTGTACCAATTTGTCCTATTATCCCCCTTTTTACCACCCTCGAAGCGGAATTGAAAAAAAACTTTGTTTCGGAATGTTTTTTCCTCGAGAGGATCTTATAGTCCAAACTTTAAGTTTCTAGGACCATTAGGTCAGAGAAAAGAAAATGTATCAAATTGCCCAATTTTCCCCCTTTTCCCCTTCTTAGAAAAGCCTTTTTAAAAAAGTACTTTCTTCCGAATATTATTTCCGCGAGAAGATCCTATAGTCCAAATTTCAGGTTTCTGGGACCATTAGTTCACAATATAGAAAATGTTCAAAATCGTCCTATTTCCCCCCCAAATTTGAATGACAAATTTTTAAAAAATACTTTCTTCAGAACATAATTTCCGCGAGAGGATCATATAGTCCAAATTTTTAAGTTTCTAGGACCATTAGTTCAGACGATACAAAATGTACCAAATTATCCTACTTTCCCCCTTTCAACCCCCTAGAACCAGAATTAAAAAAAAACTGTTTCATAATGTTTTTGCCGTTACAGGATCTTATAGTCCAAACTTTAAGTTTCTAGGACCATTAGGTCAGACGATAGAACATGTACCAAATTGCCCTTTTTTCCCCATTTCCCCTTCTTTTTTTTTAAATACTTTCTTTAGAGTATTATTTCCGCGAGAGGATCCTATAGTCCAAATTTTAGGTTACTGGGGCCATTAGTTCAGAAGATCGAAATGTTTAAAATTGTTCTATTTCCCCCTAAATTTAAGTGATTAAATCAATAAATTCCCAAAAATTAAAAAAAAAAAAATTAAGTAAAAAATTTGAGTCAAAAAATTAAGCGAAAAATATTTTGATTAAAAAAAATTGAGTAAAAAAATTTGGGTGACAACACCTAAGTAAAAAATTTAAGTAAAAAAAAATGAGTAAAAAAACTGAAGAATAAAATACAATTAAGTGAAAAAAATTTTTATTAAAAAAATTGAGTAAAAAAAATTTTGAGTAAAAAAAAAAATTTGAGTAAAAAAAAAATTGTAAAAAAAAAATTTTTGAGTGAAAAAAAATTTTGAGTGAAAAAAAAATTTTAGTGAAAAAAAAAATTTGAGTGAAAAAAAATTTGTAAAAAAAAAAAATTTTTGAGTGAAAAAAAATTTTGAGTAAAAAAAAATTTTGAGTGAAAAAAAAGTTTTGAGTAAAAAAAAATTTTGAGTGAAAAAAAATTTGTAAAAAAAAATTTTGAGTGAAAAAAAATTTTGAGTGAAAAAATTTAGTAAAAAAATGTTTTTTCCCCGAGAGGATACTATAGTTCAAATATCTAGTTTCTAGGACCATTAGTTCAAAATTCACCAAATTGCCCTATTTTCCCCTTTTTGTCCCCCTTAAAACCGGAATTTTCAAAAAAGTACTTTTTCCAAAATGTTATTTCCGCAAGAGTATCCTATATTCAAAATTTCAAGATTGTAGGACCATTAGTTCAGAAGATACAAAATGTACCAACTTGCCCTATTTTCCCCCTCCCCCCACCTTAGAAACGGAATTTTCAAAATATTACTTTTTCCAAAATGTTATTTCCGCGAGAGGGTCCTAGACTTCAAATTTCAAGTTTCTGGGACCATTTGTTTAGAATATAAAAAATGTACCAATTTGCCCTATTTCCCCCCCTTGGAGGCGGAATTTTCCAAAAAAAAATTTTCCGAAATTTTATTTCCGCGAGAGGATCCTAAAGTTCAAATTTGAAGTTTCTAGGACTATTAGTTCAAAAGATACAAAATCCCCCAAAGGGCCCTATTTTCCCCCTTTTGCCCCCCTTAGAATCGGAATTTCCAAAAATCCCTTCTTAGTGGGTGGTTTTGTCGGGAGCCGAACCTACATTCCAAATTTCAAGTCTCTAGCTTCAGCGGTTTGGGCTGGGCGATGATTATTGCCAATCAGTCAGTCAGTCAGTCAGTCAATCAGTCAGTCAGTCACCACACTCTTTTATATATATAGATATATAGTTTTCGAAATATCGGTAACCCATATTAATTTGGTACAAAAAAAAATATTTTTTGAATTTGAAACATTTTTCAAATCTGCAAAATATTTTGTTTCAAATTTTCTCAAACAAAATTGCCCGGTATTTTAGCTCGTTTAACAAATCGGGTTTAAGGAGCAGCAAAAATCCAACATTTTCAAAAAAAAAATCTACCCTGTTTGAAAACTTTGACTCGGAATATATTTTTTTTGAGTACATGATTTTTATGTAATTTTATATTATTTTTAATATTTTGAAAACTATTTTTATGGTCTTTAGAAGCGTGTTCAACGTGAATTGGAGGCGAAACCAATCCAAAATTCACGGTTTTCCACATAACTTCTGAACCACTGGACCGATTTCATTGAACTTCAATATCAGCCTGACCGTAAAAATTACAAACTACTTTCTTTCGAAAGTAAGTGTGTTTCAACGAAACTACAGAAAGCCAGAGAGACGGATGGACATCACTATAAGGGGTGGGATAGTGCACGAGTTTCCGATTTCGACCCGCTAGAACCGCTTATTTTGTGAGGTTCGTAAAAAAAATGCATGAGCCAAAAAATGGGGCAGGTCGGATAGGATCTAGGGGTCGCTCATCGGGGTCAAAGTTGGGCGTAAAGGGGGTAAAATACACAAAAAGCCCCACAACTCGTCTGGTTTTGACCCTAAAGGGGTCAAATGTGAGACCAACCCCCATTATTTTTTCCTCCCAAACACTTTTGCCGAACATACCTAAGCCTTATCTCCACTTCCTAAGGGGGCTCCCATACAAAGGTTTAATTTTTTAAAAAATTTGCTCCTACCTCTCTAGTAGTCCAAAAAGTGACCCTAGAGGAATCAAAAGTATGACCGACCCCCAATATTTTTTCAACCCCAACATTTTCTTAGAACATACCTACCCTTTATCTTCAACCCTTAGGGTGGTCCCCATACATTTTTTTTTATTTTTTCTTAATTTGTTTTATTACATCAGCTCCTACCGGTCCAATGGTGGCTCCTAGAGGGGTCATTATCAAGACCGACCCCCATTTATTTTCCACCCCCAACATTTCTTCTGAATATAACACTTCCCTATCTCTAATTCCTAAGGGGTCTCCCACACAAAATGACATTTTTATAAAATTTGCTCCTACCGCTCTAACTAGCGCAGGGGTGACCCTAGAGAAGTTAAATGTATGAGTGACCCCAAATATTTTTTCAGCCCCAACATTTTCCCCAAACAAACCTACCCTCTATTTTTAAGTCTTAAGGGGGTCCCCACACGTTTTTTTATATTTTTTATAAAATCAGATGTTATCGCTCCCATGGTGCCTCTTAGGGATACGGAATGCAGACTTGACCCCATTAGTTTTTGCCCCCCACATTTTTTCCGAACATACCTACGGCGTATTTCTACTTTATAAGCGTGCTCCCCTTAGGAAAACCAAATTCGTAATGGTACTGTAACCCAACGTTGGAGTATTTAGAATTTACAAAAGTACAACAATTAGCAACACTTTTATTTATAAATTCAGCTCTTACAAACTCCCATAGTGCCTCTTAGGGACGGGAAATGCAAACTGACCTCTATATCTGCCTTGCAAACATCATATTAATGAACTTCAATTAAAAGAAGTGTTTGAAACCAAATACGCAAAACGTCTGGACCAGGAGTGCCAATGTTTGCGCGTTTTAAAGAGCAGTGGGAAAATATAAATAAAAGACAAACCATGCAGTCCTAAAATAGAAGATTAGAATGTGGCTGGCAACATATCCGCTCAAGTCCAAACTGCATCAAGTTGTTTTGTTGTGCTCAAATTAAGGAAAATCGACCCAGAGGCGACTTCAAGGAGTTTCTTGAAATTGTTTTATTATACCTTGGTGAAAATATTCCTAATAATTATTTTAGCCCACCAGGATCCATCAGTCATGCTCGATGGATGGCAAAAGGCATATATTGCCTAAAAATGTTTTAGGTTTGACCCAAAACAATTTACGCTAAATTTTGGTTTAGCGCCTCTAAAGCAATAGAACCTCCAAATAATGATTTTAATTTTTTTAAAGCGATTGCTAATTATGCTTCAATTAATAAGATGTCTCAACGATTGGAGAAGAGATTCTCTCACATCTTTGGTATCTCAGTGGTGAAGCAGTTGCACTATTTGATTCGAATATCTCTTGTGAAATAAAACGAAAAACGGCAAATGCAAGGAGGAAGAGTTATCTGACGAAAAGATGGACGAATCGTCCGACGAAGGCAGCGAAGAAAAATAAGACGATGATATCGGGGAAGATTATGACTCGGGGGATAGCGGCGAAAGTGGCAACAAAGATTGTGATCATCCAGTACACGTTGTTGGATTCGAAGGTGTGAAAATAATTAACATGGAATCAAAACAAGTAAATCCAGAACTTATAATATAAGAGACACCAAAACTTTTTGCAAGCGCTGCAAATATTACTTCAATTACATGTTTTCATAGACGCTGCCGAAAGAGGCGTAAAATTAATAGAGGACTATAACAACGTATTGTGCCGTAATGGAGAGGAAAAAATATTACCCTAACAAAGTGGAAATACGACGTAGGTATGTTGGGACAAAAAGTAGGGGGCAAAAATTATTGGGGGTCAGTCTGCATTTCCCGTTCCTAAGAGGCACCATGGGAGCGGTAAGATGTGATTTTATATACAAAAATTATAAAAAATGTGTGGGAACCCCCTTAAGACTTAAAAATAAGGAGTAGGTTTGTTTGGGGAAAATGTTGGGGCTAAAAAAATATTGGGGGCAACTTTATTTTGATTTTATAAAAAAATTAAAAAAAAAATGTGTGGGGACCCCCTTAAGGCTTAAAAATAGAGGGTAGGTTTGTTTGGGGAAAATGTTGGGGCTGAAAAAATATTGGGGGTCAGTCATACATTTAAATTTTCTAGGGTCATCCCTGCGCCAGTTAGAGCGGTGGGAGCAAATTTTATAAAAATGTCATTTTGTGTGGGAGACCCCTTAGGAATTGGAGATACGGAGTTAGCATGTTCAGATGAAATGTTGGGGGCTAAAAATAAATGGGGGTCGGTCATGCTAATGACCCCTCTAGGAAGCACCGTTGGACCGGTAGGAGCTGATTTAATAAAAAAAATTAAGAAAAAATTAAAAAAAATGTATGGGGACCACCCTAACGGTTGAAGATAGAGGGTATGTATTTTCTAAGAAAATGTTGGGGATGAAAAAATATTGGGGGTCGGTCATACATTTGATTCCTCTAGGGTCACTTCTAGGACAGCTAAAGAGGTAGGAGCAAATATTTTTTAACATTCAACCTTTGTATGGGAGCCCCCTTAAGGAGAGGAGATAGGGCTTAGGTATATTTGGCAAAAGTGTTTGGGTCAAAAAAATAATGGGGGCCGGTCTCACATTTGACCCCTCTAGGGGCAAAACCAGGGAAGTTGTGGGGCTTTTTGTGGATTTTTTCCAATGTACGCCTAACTTTGACCCCGATGAGCGACCCCTAGATCCTATCCGACATCCCCCATTTTTTGGCTCATACACTTTTTTTACGAACCTCACAAAATGAGGGGTTCTAGCGATTCCAAATACTGCTGCTTAAAATCTCACACAACACTATCCCACCCTTAATCACTATGTCAATTTAAATCGATTGATAATCATGAATTTTTATACTTTTTCGAACTGTTACAAACTTACTATCACTAAATGAAGGATATAAAAAGTCCCGCTTTTTATACCAAAATCCCGCTTTTTCAACCTTTCCATCCCGCTTTTCAGACAAAAACAGTTGGTCAGGTTAATCATAAGGGAAAATATAATGAAAACAATCAATCATTAACCCACATATTTAATAGAACGGCAGAAGTAACAGTAAACAGCTTTTTTAGCATCTCCTGTCGGCAATAAACAACGAAATTTTACGAAAGGATGCATTGAAACCCGTTTTTTACCGAACAACTCAAATTTTTTTTCTAAAAGCATTTTTAATAAAATTTTTTACTCCAAAACGAAAAACAGAAAATTCCCAATAAATGTTTTTGTCCGGAAAAAATATGTATGGACCTTTAAAATTTTGATATGTCATATTGTCTCTGGTCAATGGATAATTATTTCTGAGACATGAAACCACTTTGATTTTGAAATGCTAGGTTTTATTCGCTCATTTTAAAAAAGAAAACAAACATTTTTAAATCAGCGTGGCATAAAAAATTAATTTAAATAATGATAAAATTATAGCAACATTATTTTAGATAAAAAATCTTCATAAATCAATTGGAAAACAATAATCACCAGGGGAATGTTGGCCGCCAATGTCTTCCGCCAAATACCTCGTTTCGCATAAAATGCCCCTGCAAATTTGTTATATTACAAAGGGTATAGAAGATAGAGTTGTGTCGTTCACGAACGAACTAGTTCAATTGAACTACTCACTTAACTGAGCGGTTTATCTAGTTCGTTCATTTCAGCTCTTTTAGGTCTTTTCGTTCATTCAGCTCAATTGGTCATTACTTTATTTTGATCTTTCAGTTCGGTCGTTCAATTTTTTTGTTATTTTTCTCAATAGGTATTAGTTTTTTCTCCTCTTTCGGCACGCTTTCTCATCATTTATGAGTTTTTTTACAAAAATTTTATAAATTTTTTTAATTAATGTTTTTATTTAACATTTTTGTATTTTTTGAACGAAAGCCACAACAATAGACATGATCGAAATGATTCGATCACGAACTGTTGAACGAAACCCAAAATTGACCGATTTGAACTAGATGAACGACCAACAGACATGATCAAAATGATTCGTTCACGAACTGTTGAACGAAAAGGCCAAAAGAGCGATTGAACTAGATGAACGAACTAGGTCTTTTATCTGAAATGAACGAGAATGAGCGCTCACTCAATTGAACGATTAAGCACAAGTCTAATAGAAGACTCGACAGACAGCCAAATTAAACATTCCTTCTCACTTGTTTAATATGAATACGGCGGATTTTTTTATTTTTAATTAAACTTGAAACTTATGAATTCTTCTTTAGATTTATAAAAACTGCTGATTTAGACAATTATAAATTTATAGTGCTTAGTTGTTTTTAAAAATACAAATTTAAAAAGCTGCCTAATGAAAGTGTGTTAAAAAAAATTATGTTGAAATTTAATACAATTATTTAAAAGTTGCTAATTTTTTGCTAGTGATGGTTACGTTTTATGTTAAGTTTTTATAGTAAATATGTAGAAAAAAATTGTTAATTAAATATGTTTGTTGTAGTTATAAAATGTTATTAAATTATTAGTTAAAATTATTACTCACTCCCTGACTATGTATGAGATTTTGTTGTATAACATGGGTTTATGATGCTGGTAATGATGCAGATGATAATAATTCCTTTAATTGTATACATTTACGATATAAAACTGTACGATCATCACATATTGTTGGATCTTGCAACATTAATTCAATCACTTGTAAAATACGTTGTAAATCATGTTGTATATGATAATCATTTGGTGTATATTGTTCAAAAAATATTAATTGGGAAGACGTATTAAATGATGATGATGATGAAAATGGTGGTGTTGGTGACAATGATATATTTTTCAAGTTAATTATTTCTTCGATGGCAGTATTATTATTTAATTTTCTTAAACGTCTCTTAGTTATAGATTCCAATAGTTGTAAAAAATCGAGGTAGTTAATACCAAAACTGGCACGTAGCATTGTCTGACAATGTTCTATAAAATTATCCATTTGACGACAGTCATCAATTTCCTTAATGACCTTTTCCATTTGTTGATTCAAGTTAAACCAAATACGTTGTAAATTACAGGCATTAAACCAATTATGATTAATTGATATGGTATCGGAAATATTTAATACCTGATGATACCAACCACTTGGTACAAATAGTGATTCATTTTCTTTTTGCATTATTGTAAAATATTTTACATTATTATCATTTAAGATTTGTTCATCGATACGAAAAGGTAAATTTCCTAAACGATCGGTAAGTTTAAGTTCTTCTTCGACTGGTAAAAGTAGCCATTTTTTAATGCCCATTATATTTGTAGACCAGCTAAATGAACCAAAGACATCAGAATGAAAGGGAGTCCTGCAATTAAAAAGATTTTTAAAGAGAAATAAGAAATAAAAATTAACAAATGATTGTAATTAAAACAAGTAGAAAAGTTAAATTCGTCTTGGCCGAATCTATCAATACCCTCCACAATGCTAATTTTTAAGAATAGTAATTTTTTTAACGTGAAAAAAATGAACAATTTTGATTAAAAATATTTTATTTTAATTTAAAAACTTGTTTTGTCATTTTTGGAAGAAAAAGAAAAATTGCTAATTTTTTTTAGTGTAAAATTTTTTTTCGTCTGTAAATTTTTTTTGGTGTAAAAATATTTCTGAGTGACAAAAGTACTTTGTAAAGTAATTTTGTGGCTTATCAATGTTTTTAAAATTTGTTTTTTTAAAGCTCGGTTTTTTCAAACTTAAGGTGAAACAAATCTGAAATTCACGGTTTTGCTTATAACTTTTGAACCACTAGACCGCTTCGACTGAAATTCGATTCGAACTAGACCAGGGGAACGAAAAATATAAATGCCAAGCTTCACAACCCTCAGTATTGTCGTTAAAAAGTTGCCGAAATTCACTTTTTTGATCATAACTTTTGAACCACTGGACCAATTTCGCTGGATTGCAACCTGACCAGGTAAATGCCTAACATATTGTCACCTTATTATTGTGTTGCTCCATAAGGCATTTTTGAAAAAAATGAGTTAGGAATGGAATATATATAATATAAATATCCTCTTTCTTATTCCGAAGTCCGTTTTTTAAAACATCTTTTCAAATTTGAGATATCCAGCATTTTCTAAAAAAAAGACACCATTTTGACGTTTTTTGAAAATTTGCGTTATAGAAAAGGCTCTAGATTATTTAAAAATTAACGGATCTTGCATATTTTTGGAATGAAGATTAATTACGTTGGTACTATTCTACGTACCAAATTTTAATACCGTAACTTCTAAACATTTCAAGTAATGCCATATTTGCCATTTAGGTTGTGTGGGAGGTAGGCGTGCCCATTGACCGATCATCCCCATTTTCATTACCATGCAACCCGACTATATAAGTGTTCTAAATACCCAGTTTTGTCGATCTAGCTCGTTTTGTTTCATTGTTATTTTGTTTGGCGTTGAGAACTCATTTGCTCCATATCACACAAAAGTCCCAAATGTGTAAGCAAAATTGGATATGGAGCATAATACCATAAAATCTTATTTTCTTAAAAGCTTAATATCTTTTGATCTATTGTATGTAAAAGTCTGAAAACTAGAAGCTTTGTTAACAACATATGTAGCAATAAATGGTAAACATTAAAACAAAATCCAAGGATTACTTTTCGAGAAAATTTGTCGTAAACCTATTTTATCGTTTTTCTCGAAACCGAGTTGTTGGCGTATGGAGCAAAACAATAATAAGCTGACGATATATGCCAAACTTCAGGAGCTTCCGTTAAGTCTTTCGAAAGTTAGCGTGTTTTTAACAGACAGACAGACGGACGGACGGACATCGCTAGATCGTCTTAGAATCGATTGAGGATCATAAATATATATCTTTATGGGGTCCTAGATAGTGTTTCCAATTCGGTTAATCGATTAACCGATTCCTCGATTAATCGCCTCTATTTCGGTTAATATCGAAACAATTGTCGAAATTTAAATAATTTAAAACGCAAATAATTATTCGACCAGATTAATCAGTTAAAATGGTTCGATTAACCGGTTAATATTATTATCTCTATATTCTACTATAATTTGTTTAAAACACTTCCTATTTTTTACACGCCGAATTGAAAATCCCAATTAAAATTCAGAAAATGCCAATAGAAATTCAGAAAAGATAATTCAAATTCAGAAATCCCAATTGTAATTCAGAAGTCCTAATCGAAATTCAGAAACACTAAATTAAAATTTACTAAAGCCCAATCCAAATTCAGAAAAGCTTATTGAAATTTAGAAATCCTAATTGATATTCAGAAATTCCCAAAATTGAAATTTACAGAAGCAAACTGAAATTCAGAAATCTCAATTGAAATTTAGAAAAGAAAAATTTAAATTTAAAAATACTTAATGAATTTCAGAAAAGATCATTGAGTTTCTGAAGAGCTAATAAAATTCAGGAAACTCAATTGAAATTCCAATTGAAATTTTGAATGGTGAAATCAAAATTGATATTTAGAAGACCCCATGCAAAAAGGGATTAGATCTGACTGATCTTGTAAAATCTAATTATATCAATTGTATCTCATGAGATCTATTATATGTGAGATTTGTCCCCAATAACGAGATCTATGTAGATCTGATCAGTAAAAGCTCGAATATAAAAGATCTGATCAGATACAATTGATATTGTCATATTTAAACAGATCACATCATATCTAATCGATCATAATTACTCGGTACATTAATTAAAACTCTGAATTTCATTAGCTCAATGAAATTCAAGAATCTCAATTGAAATACCAATAGAAATTTAGAAAAGCAAACTGAAATTCACAAATTTGAATTGATATTCATAGTTTAGAAAATTAAAATTTAAAAATTACAATTATAAGTAAATTAAAATTTTGAAATCTCAATTAAAATTCGGAAATGGCCAATTGAAATTCATAAATCCCGATTGAAATTTAGAAAAGCCCAATTAAAATTTAGAAATTTTTATTATTTCGAAATTTTAATTAGTTGCGTTTTGTTTTACCCCTTTAAACACTGTATAAAGACTGAAAATGAAATTTTACTTAAAATACTTTTTTTTGTTACATTAATTTTAATAAATCGTTTAATATAAGGTTTTCATTGTTTTTGACGATTAATCGATTAATCGCCAATTTTTCCGAATAACCGATTAACCAATTTTCGTCAATTTTCGAAAAATACCCTAAACGGTTAACCGGCAGGGTCGAATAATTGGAAACACTAGTCCTATAACAATATTTCGAGGTGTTACAAACGGAATGACAAACTTATATATACCCTCTATCACTAGAGTGGAGGGTATAAAAGAAGTTAATGGGTGATTGGTAAGCCACTGAAGCTGTAGACTTGAAATTTGAAAATAAAATTTCACCACCCGGAAAATAGATCTACTTTTGGAAATTTAAGGGGGTAACATATAGGGGGGAAATATAAAAAATACTTTTTATATTTTCTGAAATAATGGCACTTGAAATGTAGAAATCCTCTTAACTATAGTTAAGACTATGGGATAAACTATTGTTTATGGAAAACTTTATTTATTTTTACTTACCATGTATCCTTTGGTCCCATATAAACAAAACGATAATCATCACTTTTAGTGGCTACCAGATGTTCATTTAACCAATCGGAGGCAAAATGTTTAGGAACTTTATAAAAATCATAGTCGGCATGTTGAGTCTTCAAATGCCAATCTTTGAGGTAGAGTAAATCATCGGTGGTGATAGTTTTCTGTTCTCTATTGCTATATTCCGTGGATGACTGGACATCCGTTGATAAGTCTTCTTGTTTTTTTTGCTGCCAGTAGTGTAAGAAATCATAAAATAACATTTCACATTTTGCATGGCTATTAAAATATTCTCTATTACAATTAGCAACTGGTACCAGACAGTTGCCAATTTTATTTTTGAGGTAGTCATAGTTGATTGTGGTGGCAGTTGATGGTTGATTATCAAATTCCTTTGAGACCTCTGCAGGACCTTTAGTTGTTATCCAATTTTGTCGGCATTCCCATAGTGTCGAAACATTCGTTAAGACTACAGGATAATTGGCATCCATAAATTCCCAATAGAATTCATGGTATGTTAAGTCCTTAATACAAAATCTTTTTACTTCAGCGTTATTGTGGGCAGAGTTTTTATTAATTGGTGTATTTAACTCGAGCACTTCCAAATCACTACTGGCCATAAGTTTTATAAATCTAGCACTCTTTTTACTTAACAAGCAGTTGTGCGTTTTCCGGTAAGTATCAAATGTATTTTATAATTAAGCAATACTTATTAAATTTGCAAAATCAACAAAAAAAGTAAAATCAAATTAATTACACCGACAAGCACAAATTTTCGTATAAACAAAAAAAATGGAGATGATAAGATTACACTGAACATACTTTACACTTGTGTTGTTGTAATTTGAAAATTCAGCTGTTGAATTTCCTTTGTCAGCTGTGGTACAGGGCAACACATATTGAAAACAAAATTAAAAACCGGATATAAATGAATTCATTTACTTCAACAGTTACATTTAAATTAAAAAAAAAAATGGGAATTAAATTACTCAAAAACTATTTCTCGGAGCAGGGATGGAAATGTTGATACAAATGTAATTCTTTTTGATAATATTTGATGTTAAAAAGTACGTTGACATGCCCACGACTCAATTGATACATTTTCAAGAAGTGTCCGGGAGTGTTACATTTGCGGTGCGCTTCTGTTCCATACAAAAATCTTCTGTTCAAATTACAAGATCGTTTGATCTATATATATGCCAAATCCACACTTTTAGACCCGACCCCTTTTGATTTATTTTATTTTTGGATATGTTTAATGCAACTTGCACGCTATTTTTTTATAATTCAACCTTTTATTCTAAGTTGCTGTTGAGTAATCAATTTTTCAAAATTGCGATTTTTTTCAAAAAAGTTAATAATTTGAAATATTCAATTAATTTTGACCAGTAAAAAACTGGTATGCCAAAAAAAATTTGGACAACATTTTGTTGGTATTTAAATTTAGATTTAGAAAAAAAATATGAAAAAAATATTCGAAGTAACCAAGGTAGATTTATACAAGGTAAGATCCAATAACCTCACTTTTCCTCCGTAGTAAGTTTTTTGACAAATTTGAAAACAATAATATTTACGAATTTTCAAAACGAAATAAAAATATTTTGTTCGGCATACTTGAGTTTACACTACACTTTTTATGTTTAAAACTATTTTATTTTTTTTTTAGTTGTTGTCGTGGAAAATAACAGAATTTAGTTTGAATTTCAATATTTTTTTACAATTTAGTTGTTTTCTAAAATTTTAAAGTCTTAAAAAGCGTTTAAATTGGTAAATGTGTGCACTGAACATTCAAGTCGTTTTTGCCGACTAAAATGATTTTGAAAGAAAATTGTTAAGTCTTGCAAAAATGACCAACATAAATAAATTTAAAACAAAAAAATAATTTTCTTGAAAATTATGCTATGAGAATATCATGGTTTTAATTAGTAAAGAAAATAATGACCTCGAGCCAGAATAAACATCCTCAAAATATAATATTTTAAAGGTCGAATAAAACAATTTTTATTTTTTAATAAAAATTAATCAGAATTTGAACATAATGGTTGGCACGCCATAGTGATGAATAACCCTAATGTGGTTATTACATTCACAACAACAAATAACATATTGTTGTAGTCCATTGGACTATCATATGAGGAGGTTCATAACAAAACGCGCCAATTCCACTTTTTGAGTTTTTTGTTTTTTTGACTGAATACTATTCTACACATTAACATCTATGTAACCATTACCAAAAAACATCCCAAAGCTCAATATTTGCACAGCAATTCACTACTGACTTTAATTATGAAACATCCCAATGCTTATTGTTAGTACTTACACTCATACTCAGTACTGACTTTGTTTACATTTATGCGTTTATCTAAAAAACTGTTAAAGTGGAATTGGTGCATTTTGTTATGAACCTCCTCATATGTAAAATGTTTTAAATATTTTTGTTGGTTATTGAGAATCGTTGCCTTACTAGTATAGTACAATTTCTTCGTCTTTCTAAATCAAGTGAAAATACTTGGTAAACAATTTGTTTGAATAAAAAACTTGAGCAACAATTTTTGGAAATAATATTTATGAGTTGCTCCTAGAGGGGAGCCATGTAAGACCAACGCTTATTAATTTGTACATCCCAGCATTTAATCTTAACAAATCTACTCTATATATTTACTCCCCTAAGGGGTCTGTCGTTAAATATTAAATTTGTATCAAATTCGTTGCCATCGATTTAACCGTCTCAAGGATGCGCCCAGAGAAATCAAATGTATGACCGATCCCAATATTTCTTCAACCCCAAGATTCCGTCAAAACAAACCTACTCTCTATCTCTTTAAGGCGGTCCTCATAAAAATTTTTACAAACACCGCTTCCATGGTGCCCTCTAAAGTGGTAATATGCAAGACGGACATTCATTAATTTTTGCCCCAAACATTTTTCTATAGAAATTGTTCTATAGAACATACCCACCACAGTTCCATGCCAAAATTTTCGAAAAATATGATTTTTTCAATTTTTACTGCCACAAAAGTTTTGTTTCTAAAATTGTTGGTTAACTATTTTATTTGGAAACATTTTTGTTTAAAAAAAATAATTTATAAACATTTTGTAGTATTTTACTTAAACAAATTTGTGTTTAAGTATTTTATTTAAACAAATATTGTGTTTAAGTATTTTATTTAAACAAGTAATTTATTTAAACAAATAGGTGTGTTCCAGAACTTTCCGGGTAAAGTTCGGTAAAATGAGAGAAAATCAAAAAACCTCTCACGATACCACAAAAATGCACAAAAGTACGGGAACGCTAAAAACCACATTTCAAGCCCAAAATAATAGAAAATGTAAACAAACCAATAACGCTAAAATATTTTCGTAAGAAAAGTTACTTTAAACAAGAAAACAAATTGTTAAAGTTTATTTTAATAACAAATTATCTTTTTTTGTATTGAAATAACACATTTCCTTGGTTTAGTTCTTTATTTTATTTAAATTTCCAATTTAGCTTCACAAAAAAAATCAGCTGTTTTTTCAACATCTGACTGTTACCAATTTACCCGAAAAAAAAGTGCGGGTAAGTTCGGTAAAATGAGAAAGTAATTTATTCTCTCAAAAACTCTCTCATTTACCCAATTTTTGCGTACGGGAACGCTTTTCGGGCTGGTTTGGGTACCCGCGGGCACCCGCGGTAACGTTGTGGAACACACATATTGTTGCAAGTAAAAATATACTTACTTGAACTTTTCGTCAAGTAAATACAAAATATTTGTACTTGAACATTTCAAGTACAAGAATTTTTATACTTACTTGAAAATTTATTCAAGTAAGTAAAAATATACTTTTACTTGAAATTTTCAAGTATAAATACAAAAATACTTGAAAAAAAATATAGCAAGTAAATTAATACTTAAGTATTTACAGGTTTGGTTTTATGAAACCAGCTTCACGGCTCCCATGGTGCCTCCTAGAGTGCTTAAATGTAAAACCGACCCCCATTTGTTTTTACCCCACATAATTTTTTCCCACCATACTCCTATCCTACGCCCTATGATTGTTCTAGAAAAGTGTTGGGGGGCAAAAAATAATAGAGGTCGGTCTTACATACATATTACCCCTCTATAAGGCTCCATGGGAGCGGTAGGAGCTGATTTAATAAATCAAGTTTATAAAAAATAAAGAAATTGTATGGGGACCGCCTTCAGGATTAAATAGAAGGTAGATATGTTTTGAGAAAATGTTGGGGTTATAAACTTGGGGTCGGTCATACATTTGCTACCACTAGAGGCATCCTGGGGACAGTTAGAGCGATGGGAGCTAATTTCATAAAAATGCCAATTTGTATTGGAGCCCCCTTAAAGAGTGGAGATAGGGAGTAGGTTTGTTTAGAAAAAACTTTGGGGCGTAAAAATTAATGGGGGTCGGTCTTACATTGCACCACCCTTAAAGTGACTCCGAGGAGGGATTTTTGTGTTTTTAACCGACACCTTTGCTCCGATGAGTAGTCATTTGCCCACAATTGCCTCGGAATCGCTTCTAGAGGGGTGTAGTGTAAGACCAACACCAATTAATTTTTACACCCCAACTGTTATTATTTAAGTATCGCGATAAATTGAAAAACCAGATTTATAAAAAGAATCAAGAAATTTATTTAACCAATCACAAAACTGAAGTTTCAATACAATTATTTAAAGACAAACCAAACTAAAAACATGAACAAAGTTTTCTATAAATTACAAAGTGTTTTATAGTAAGTAGAAAATAAATATATATAAAATTATAAACAAACCAACTTCCTTCCTATCTCAAATCCTTAAAGGGGGCTTCTATACAAAATGATATTTTTATGAAATTAGCTTCTTTCAAACTACTAAAAATAATCAATATGTTCTGAACAAAACTTTTAATCTAGAGTCAAAAGAGTGTTGGTACTTTTTACGAAAAAAAATCGTATTTTTTATAAGTCTTAACTTTAAAATAGCGTAACTTTTGACTGAAACAAGATATCGGTTAAATTTTATTTTTAAATCAAAAATCTATCTAGCTTTCAAATAAAATTATTTTGAAATAAATCGGACTAAATTTGGTCGCGCTATTGGCAAAAAAATGGACCCGGATCGGTCGAAATTTGAAATTACGGAAAGTATAAGAGATAATCACACACTTTAACACTTTTTTAGGCCTGTACTAGCACATTGTTCACATATAATTTTTAAAAAACAAATTGGCAAGCGTTTAAAGAGTTCATATGCAAAAGGTACCCTACTTTGGGGGCTCTGCTCCCTCCCCCATTCAACCGCTGGACTCCAACTTCCAAACTTAAGCTCGAAAATACGTTAGCTATGACCCTTCCAAATTTCATGGCAGTACATTTCGGTGCAGTACTTACTGAATGGCTGAATTATTTTCAAAAAATGTGCCAAATCTCCCACTGTGCATGGGACAGCTAGAGTGGTGGGAGCAAATTTAAAAAAAAAAATGTCATTCTGTAATGGAGCCCCTTAGGGAGCGGAGATAGGAAAATATATGAAAATTTTATGTTGTATACTTTTAAAGTTATGATCGACTTTGTATGGTCACCTTTTTGAGATTTTGAGGTTTTTGCCAATTTTCAAGACGTCAAATTTCGAAAACCGAAATGTTTTGGGGTCGGAAGTTTATTGATTTTATAAACACTACCCATTTACAATATTTATGGCGAATTACATTAATATCTGAGATGACAAATCCGAAAATGACAGTTTTCTGTGCGGTTTGACATGGAATGAGCCAATGGCACTCAAATGGTGCATAAGGCCGATTTAAGTACAGAAAAAATAAAAATTGGCGGGTATTTATCGCTAACCGCGAAGTTCACAAAATTTGCAAAAAAAATCAAAATGGGTAAAGAAAATTTTATAAAATAAAGCGTATTAAGAAAATAATATCAAAAAATATGTAAGTGGATCGGTATGGCCCATGGATGCATTTTAAAAATCTGTAAAGTATAAAATGCATTTATGGGCCATACCGATCAGCTACCTTTTTATACCCTCCACTCTAGTGATAGAGGGTATATATAAGTTTGTCATTCCGTATGTAACACATTGAAATATTGGTTTAGGACCCCATAAATTGATCGATTCTAAGTCGATCTAGCGATGTCCGTCTGTCTGTCTGTCTGTCTGTCTGTCTGTCCGTCCGTCTGTCTGTCTGTCTGTCTGTCTGTCTGTCCGTCCGTCTGTCTGTCTGTTGAAATCACGTTTTTGGCTATAATCCAGAACCAATTTAAACGCTTGGGGTACCAAAAGTTGCGTAATTCTCCTAGGCAGAATCTGATGGGTTTTTTTTTTTAATCGGTTAAGTATTTTAAAAGTTATGAGTGAAAATGTAAATTTTGATGAGTGAAAATGTGAATTTTACACAAAATAAATGCTATAACTTGACACCTGTTGAATGAATGTAAACGAAACTTTGAATTTAATGTAATTTTATCATTCCTAACACTCACAAAAAATTTGGGCCGAATCGCACAGTGGGGCGAGGCACCAGCAATTTAACCCAAAATTTTAAAATGATTTATCTTGGCTCATGGTTGACATATTCAAATAAAATTTCAAATAGGTTCTTATTTTATTGTTCTCAACGTTTTTCTGGTTATTTTGGTACCAATTATGGCAAAATCAGTCTAGGGGTTAAGAAGCTATGAGCAATTGAGATGAGTTTCAATACAAACCTGCATGATATGGCGTGGCAGCGCGCCATTTGTATTAATAGAAGTAAAAAAATACGTAGTATGTGTAATACACGTGGTTGCTTTTATAGAATTTTCATAATTTTTATATAATTTTCATACATATTTATAAAATATTTATTTTTTTTTTTTGTTTTTTAAATATTTACATTGCACTATGGTTCCGTTCAACACTTTTCTGGGCCAAAATTTCAAAAATGGAAAAAGTTTTGGTTTGAAATAGGTTTTGTGTTAAAAATTTTTATAGTGTTTTTGTTTTCCATGTATAATATTATAAGAAATTTTTTGTATTTAAACTCAAAAAAATAATTGAAATTTAAAAAAATACTTTTTTATTTTTATCTAAATTTGTTTTTGAACGGTAAATGAGTATACAAAAACAAAATATGTTTTCTGTTGTTGTTGTCTTAACGATTTTCTATAAAATCAATTTTGAGAAAATTGAATTTTGGCCAAGAAAGGTCGTCTGCGAAACCATTGTGCATTGGTTAACATTGTGGAGGGTATTTAAAGATTCGGCACAGCCGAATATAGCTTTCTTACTTGTTTTGTTTTTATTTTCTTAATACGCTTTATTTTACCAAATTTTCGATACCCATTTTGAGTTTTTTTTTGCACTTCCGCAAATTTTTTATTCTTATTTTTCCTGTACTTAAATCGGCCTAAGGCACCATTTGAGTGCATTTTTGAAATATAGGTATTTTTTTATACAAAAAAATCTAACTTTTCTGGTTTTTTAAATGCTTCCATGGACCAAAATTGATAAGCTAAATTTTTTTTGGAATTTTTTTCTAGATACGATTTATTTTAAAAAATTTTTAAAATACTTTTTTTTTTAAAATATTTTTTTCCCAAAAACCGCGAACTAAAACCGCGTGTAGAGGACCTTAAGTACCCTCCTTAAATTTTTTTATAATTTTTCCCGTTATCAGCTCGAAAATGCGCACCGACTTTTTGCTATTAGTTAACGAGAATCGCAAATATGTATATCATCGACCCACCCTAATATTAAGTCAAGTTCTTGTGTTTTTTTAACTGTTGCACAGTGTAATAATAATAAATGATTACTATATTATAACACTCAGAAAATTAAAAATACAATCACGTGCGACAAATCTCATATGAAAACAAAAGCAATTGTTTGAAAAAAAACAGCATTTTTAAATCAGTAAAACTAAAATTACTCATAAATCTTAGATATTGGAAATCCCAAGACCTCTCATATTACTTATTGTTAGATAAAAAAAGGAATAAATTTTCTCTTAAAATATTTAAAACAATTTTTTAAATTATTGACAAGTTTTTTAAACTATGCCATTTTACAAGTATCCACATATTTAGCAAAATTTCACAATTTGAAATATTAACATAAACAAATAAGAGGCTATGTATATCGGCTATGCCCAATCAAAAATACCCTATAATAAAAAAAATGTATCGATAGAATCTACCACAAATCACAGTTAAACCATTACATTTGTTCGTTGAAAAGTCGGTTTTTACATTTTCGGTAAAATCAACTGAAATATATGAAAATATTGTTGTTTTTGACTGTTAACTAACAACTGACAAATGTTGTTGAAACAACTACAAAAACAGTAAAAATACTGTGCCAAAACAATTACAGTATTCCTACATTTTTTTTATATTTAAAAAGTTCTAAAACAATGAAATACATAATTAAAATTTTTTTTGAAAAAAATTGGCACATTAATATTAAAACAAATATTTCGAAATGACAAACTTATATAAGTTTATCAGTATGACTAACAAGGGAGGTCTTTCAGAGGGCATCCACCAATTGCCCTGTAACTTGCATACGAAAAGAGGGACGAAAAATAACAGCTACCTGTTTATTTTAGCTGCCCAATCTAAAATTTAAAAAAGGGTTGCCACCTTCTGAAAAAATATGGACACAACCGATACGCCATCGAATGGGTATTCAAAAAACCTTTCGAACTGTATAAAACGTTTATATGTATAGCTTATTTTGCAGAAATGTGAAAAACCATCAAAAATAAAAAAAAAACAGTTTTCCCCCTCTAATTTGACCCGCTAAGTGTGAGATTGGGCAGCTTAAAAACAGGTAACTCTTATTTTTCTGCCCCTTTCCCGTATGCAAGTTTTAGGACAATCGGTGAGTGCCCTCTGAAAGATAGGGTATAAAATATGTTTGTTTACATATAAATTTGACTTAAATTGACACCTTTTTTCAATGAATACAGGTATCAGTCATAAACTTGACGTCATGGTCGGGCATATTTTTAAAATTCATTATCACATTGAGTACGTAGTAAAATAGTTATTGCTAAAATTTCAAGATGATGCTTCATGCAATTGAAAAAAAACAGGAATTATTACTAAACATTAATGTTGGATATATTATCAGGGGGATGTACTATTTTTTTTATTAAATACTTATCAGTGAGAGGGTAAATTAAAACGTATTGAAAATTTAAAGAGAATGGATTAAATATTCAAGTTTAGTTTGTTAAATAATGTGAGCATTTTGGCAATTGGTTACCCAGAGTTGTCAATAATACTTTTATCGATTTCTTACTGGGGACTTACGTGGGCATTTTAAAGAAAAAAGAGATTTTATAAAAAGAAATTGATGTGAATTTCAGGTGAATATTTCCTCTGCGAAAAATATACAAATCAAATCATTTATTTTAATGTTTAAGTGATCGCTCGCACTAACAATAAGAGGTATGTATACATTTTCTTCGAGGAAAAATCTTCCTCACTCGAAAGTCATAAGGCCCATTGCGATTCCCTTGATTATTGCCCCTCTGTTACAAAGATTTGCATTAGAGATGGGCACATGAGCAGATTAGAGCGTCATTCAAGTGTGATCACGCGTGAGTGTGACTGAATTCAATTTTGCTCACGTGATTGTGAGTGAGTGTGAGAAAAAAATAGCGTAAGTGAGTATGCGTGAGTAAGATTTTTGCGTGAGGGAGCGTGAGTTGATTTTTTTGCGTATGTTTTGAGTGATTTATTTTCTTTTTATATATCATTTCGTACCAAAAAAAGCAAACAAATTTTAAAATTTGGCTTAACTTAAGATTTCGTCCCGATGATTATTCTTGATTATTGCCCCTCTGTTACAAAGATTTGCATTAGAGATGGGCACATGAGCAGATTAGAGCGTCATTCAAGTGTGATCACGCGTGAGTGTGACTGAATTCAATTTTGCTCACGTGATTGTGAGTGAGTGTGAGAAAAAAATAGCGTAAGTGAGTGTGCGTGAGTAAGATTTTTGCGTGAGGGAGCGTGAGTTGATTTTTTTGCGTGAGTTTTGCGTGATTTATTTTCTTTTTATATATCATTTCGTACCAAAAAAAGCAAACAAATTTTAAAAATTTGGCTTAATTTAAGATTTCGTCCCGAAATAAAAGAAAAAAAAAAAAATAAAATTTCGCTGAACTTTAAATTTTGCTGAAAATTTTGTAAGATTTTAGTTTTTGAATTTTTTTTTGTATAAATAAGAGTTTCGTGAGTGTGAGTGTGAGTGAAGCTTGCGTGAGTGGACGTTAGTGTGAATTGTATTAAATTTACTCACGTGATTGTGAGTGAGTATGAGTAGAAAAAATATGCTCGTGCGTGAGTGTACGTGATTCAAAAATTCCTGTCGTGAGCGTGAGTGAGTGTGAGTCAAAAATCACACACGCGCCCATCTCCCTATTATATTATTATCTGCTAGAGAAGTCACCAAGACATCATTTTGGGTTCATCAGACCTGGAAATGTACAAAGGAGCTTCACTGACCCCTCCCCCTCCACAACTCCTACAATAATGCCGCTTAGAGATTCCCATACACACGGCCATTTGGCCGATAAAATAATATCCTGCCAGTACTCCTACACTCAGAAAATTATGTAAGTTACTACATGTTAGTTGTTTGTATATTTTACAGTAGTTAGTTATTTTCAACTACAAAGTCAGTTGTTTTTGTATGAAAAATATCAAAGTTATTTTAAGAACTTTTTTTGAATAACTAACAAAAAAGTACTATGATGTAGTAACAGTTATTTAAAGTAGTTAATTTTATTTTTTTTTATCTCTGAACAATTTTTAAAGTTTTTTCTAAAAAATAAAAATAATTTTTCGTTTTTTTTTATTTTTCACAACTTTTTAAAAAAAAAAAAAAAAAAAACTTGGGAAAAATTTGGTCTTCAATTTTTTTTTTGAAAAATTTTTTGAAAAAAATAAATTATTTATAGATTTTTTTATTTTTACTACATTTTAGTTGTTTTGACCACAAATTTAAGTAGTTTTTACTACATAAGTCAGTTGTTTTTTGTCAGTTAAAATAACTAACATTGTTAGTTGATTTAACTGAAAAAGTAGTTGACCCCAAAACAACTTACAAAGTAGTTATTTTAACTGACATTTTCAGTTGATTTTACTAACATAATTTTTTGAGTGTAACAATAGGCTAATCGTCCTTTTCCTTATGTTAGAAGACGTTTCGTATTCTTAGGATTTGGCACACATTGTCAGCGATACCAACCTGTTTCTCAACCAATTTCGGTTATTAACTCCACTAGAGGAACTGAGACGTCAGATTCTATCCAACTCAGGGCTCTTTCTTATGCATTCATCGGCCTATTTGTTCCCAACGATCCCAATGTGTCCAGAGATCCAGATTAGATTGACTGCGTTTTGTCTGTTTTGGCAAAGAGATTGTATAGGCTAACCGTCCTTTTTACTAATGTTAGAAGACTTTCCGTTCGCTTAGGATTTGGCAGTGATCATAGCGTTTGTGATATCCTACACGTTGTCAGTGATATCAACGTATTTCTCAACTAATTTCGTTCAATAACTCCACTAGAGGAACTGAGGTGGCAGATTATACCTGTTCCCCTACCGACTAAGAGCCCTTCCTTGCGCATTCATCAGCCTATTTGGTTCCAGTGACCCCAAAATGTCCGGGGATCCAGATTAGCTTGACTGTTTGCTGTCGGATTTGTCAAAGGGATGATGATAATGATATATGGTTTAAGACCCAACCTTCCCGCAAAAGTCCTCGTGCAGGTGCAGAAAGCACAAGCTGACTTTTTAATCCTGCCCTCTGTATTCCTTTTCTTAGAAAGCTTGGAGTACAGGATGATACCTACGCATTTCGCCACCTTAAATAGTTTCCGAGTTATTCTAATATGTCTATCTTAGTCCTTTTGTAAACAGGTTTTGGCGGAATCAACTCCTTCCGTTCTATTTTTCCCACGTTTAGAGTATCTTTAACTCTGATTCCAAGTGCTCGTTGATAAAAAATAATTTTGATTAGGATCACAACGTCGCCAGCGTAGGCAACCACCTTGATCCGACTATCGTTTCCACGACAGTCGGATCTTCGAAAAGCCGAAACGACTCGGAGAGTCATCTCCGACCAAGGACTGTCAACCCAGAAACCTCAGCTTATGTCGAGCTGTTACAACAACAACAACAACAACAACAACAACAACCTTGATACCATTTCCGTTGAGTGAATTGAGGATGTTATATATTAAAAGTTTTCGCAGAAGGTGAGATATCACTCCTCCTTGTGCAGTACTTCCTGTAACGACTTTCCTTGCCAACACCTATCTTCGAGTTAATTGCCCTGCTTTCCAGCATGTTGCCCGTCCATAGATTAATCTGAGAGTCAGTACCTTCTACGTTCAAGAATGATGCCAAAACAAACCCCTTTTTGTGAAAAGTATCCATAATCAAGCCGACAACTTTACTTAATGCCGTCTCCACAGACCTACCTTGCAGATAGACGTGTTGGGCCTTGCTGAAGTTTCTTGATGTAACTGCACTTCTCACATAGACATCTATATGTATTTCCAGTGTTTAGAATAAAAACGATGACAGACTGATAGGTCGGTAGCCCTTTCCGATATTTTGGTTTATCTTTTCAGCATTGGGGATAAAGACCACTCTTACCTCCCACCATTCGGTGGATATATATACCGATACCAGACTACCCATCAAGATACGCAGCAGACATGGCAAGATATTGGAATAGTAAAAGTAAAAGTGCTGGGATTCTGTATTCTCATAACGTAGTTTTCCGTTAAATTTTGAAGGTTCTGTCAAAGTTCATCTGCGGTGAGATATAGTTGGTTTCCCGTTACATCCCTGTTCCGCCCACATACCTATTATGATCGAGAGCCCCCAAACAAGTTTGGTTAGTGGGTTAAGAGTATCTTTAGTTCTGATTCAATGAGTTCGCTAATCGTTGGTAAAAATTTACTTTGGATTTGGATCATAACGTCCCCAGTGAGGCAGCTACCTTGATACCCATTCCGTTGAGTGACTTGACAAGATTCAATAGAAGGTAGTATATCACTCCTCCTGGATGGAATACTTCTTGTAGTGACTTTCCTCGCTTCACCAACACCTATCTTCGAGTTAATTGCCCTGCTTTCCAGCATGATACCTGTCCATAGAGCAGCGGTGCCCAAAAAGAGAAACGATAATATTTTTTTTTGTTTTTTACGCTCTCTGTTGTTAGTTTTGTTGTTGTTCGGATTGTGTACGTGTATTTTTGTCGATCTTTAACAAGTGTTTGGGCACCATTGCCATGGCTTCAAGGATTAATAATATTTTGACATTATTGAAAGCATAGACAAACAAGACTATACTCTGGCTGTTTTTGTTGATATTAAGAACGATTTTGATAATGCTACTTTAAATTCTATGAAAACTTCGGCTGACTTACATGGCGTGGCTCCAGTTCTAGTTAAATGGATTCATTTATGCTCTCTCGGAGATTGTTGACTGATGAAGGTGAGTGGGTCACAAAAGTAACGGTTAAGGTAAGCAGAGGCTGTCCCCAAGGGGGTGTTCTCTCTCCTTTGCTGTGGTGTTTTGTGGTAAACTCACTCTTGGTTGAAACACAATCTTTAGGTGTACACATACAGTCATACGCTGACGATGTGTGCGCATTAGTATCCGGAAGGTCGTTTAATATGGTATGCAAGAAAATGCAGACCGTTGTTGACTTTATGGACAACTGGTGCAAACGACACGGATTGTCTGTCAGTGCAAACAAGACAACACTCAGCTTCCTAAGTTGAAGGGTGTAACTCTTCAACTGTCTACAGAAGTTAAGTATTTAGGGGTTACCCTAAACAGTAAACTAATGTAGACAAAACAAAAAGTTTCACGGGCATTTCAGATTTTCTGGAAGTGTCGGAGAGCTTTTGGGAAGACATGGGGTCTAAGATCTGCTAGTATACATTGGTGTACATAGCAGTAATTAGACCGATTGCGACGTATGCGGCGGTAGTCTGGTGACCGAGAACGATAGTGAAGACTAATTGACCCAAGCTGAACGGCCTACTACTACTTTGGGAATTACTGGTGCTATGAGCACCACCCCAGGCGTAACTCTAGACGCTATGTTAGGTGTGCTTCCCTTGGACCTTCATATTAAAAGAGAAGCCATGAAATCTTTGTGCAGGCTACGAAAAAATGGAACATGACATGGGGAGTACAATGTGGGACATAGAGAGTACATCGGAACTTTGTCCGATGTTTTCTATGCCTTTGGACAGTACAGCTTCTTGCATCGAGTTTGGAAGGAAGTTTACAGTAATATTTTCGAGTAGGGAAGACTAGGGCAACCCAGCAAATCTTGTAGAAAATTGAAAATAGAACACTGATACTTTCTGCACTGATGGATCTAGTACTTAAATTTGCTCTGGGTCTGGTGGGTATTTGGATGATGCTACCAAATGCTATCTAAAATTGTTCAGGAATGTAGACGCAGACTTAATAAGTTCTCATGTGGGAATAGGGTCAGTCTTCTGTGGGTTACGGGTCATAGTGGAAATGAGATTACCGACTCTTTGGCAAATGTTGGCTCCGATACAATTCCTCACAATCCGGAACCTCAGATTGGTATAGGCTTGACATGGCTGATGCGTTGGATCAAGTTTTATATGAAATCAATTTTCATGGAAAGATGGTCAAATGAGTTGGCATGAAGGAATACCAAACGTTTTGTGATTAGACCAGAATAGCATAGACTGTCGCAGACTGGCTTAATTACGCGACACTGTACCTGTGCTCGTCATATGACAAGATTGGGTTTCTTATCAAACCCATTATGTGCAGTTTGTCTTGAGGATGAGGATAGAAAAGAACACAACGTCTGTTGTTGTCCAGCGTTCTCAAGGGCTAGACTGCGAATAAGGGTTCTGATATTTTGTCAATCGACATGGTACATGGACTTCCCATTTCTGATTTTCTCAAGTTTGTGAAAGCAACTAAGAAATTCTGAACAAGCACTTTTTCATTATTTTTCTTCTTCTAAACTTCCTTTCTCCCTTACATATTTTCCTTTTCAGGGTAGGGTACAATGGACTATTTTGAGTCTGAGCGCCATTTTTAGGCTTGTACAACTCACCCTCAACTCAATAACCATGGTCTGTTCCCCCTGTTCAGATTCACACTTTCAGATACCCGCTTAAAAAAATATTTCATCATTTGGCAATACTGAATATTTGGCAAAACCCAATAAGAGCAAATAATAACAGAGAAAACATATATAATCGTCGAATTCTCACAACTCAAACAAGTTCATATAATTTAAGTATTTAAGCGCTTCTCATTCATAAAAAAAATTCAAGCACTGACTTAAATATACAAAGCTGAATTTATAGTACGATCAGTTGGTTGAATCGTTTGAAGAGTTTCAGTTCACTTGAGCGAGTTAATAAGCGTAAACAAAATAAATTTATACTAAAAATTAACATAAAAAATCCATTAAATACGGTAGAACTGAATAATAAAAAAAATATCAAGAGTATCGCAAAAATAATCTAAAAAAAAATAAACTAGTCAAATCCAGCCAGCATTTTATAAGCTTAAAAACTTACGGTGCGGTACGGTTTAATACAAAAAATAATGAGAGTTTTGAAATGTTTTCAATGTTTGCTAGTGTTTACGATAATTATACAAACGTCATGGGCAGTTGATTTAAAGGCTACGGAAGATTTAATACGTAATATTGTACCTAATCCCTTAAATTGGAAAAACCCATCCGATGTGAGTCAAATTACTCCATCATCATCAATAATATATCCAAGAAACTTCGATGTGAGCCAATTAACTCCATCATCATTATCATCGCCAATATATACACGAAACAAAAAAGTTGATAATGCAGTTTCTGAACTTATTGCCGAAAATATTTTAAATTTTGGTCATCAAATTGGTCTTCAACTGGCTGCCTTAGATCCATATGCATCAAACAGTGAAATATTCTCTCCCCTTAGTTTAGCGTCGGCATTATCATTTCTAATGCTGGGTGCTAAGGGCAAAAGTTATCAAGAATTAAAACAATGGACTGTTCTTAATGCACATGCTGAACTTGAAAATAATCCCAGTAAATTTCATGAAGAATTTGGATTAATGTTAAATGATTTACAGAATTTCAATGGAAATGGCGGTAGGAAACGTCAAAATGCATATTGGCGTAATACAAATATAAAATCAGCACCAGTACGTTCGACTGGTCGTATTCAGCCGCCAGCAGAACAAATAATAAAAGTTGCTAATGGTTTATTTGTACAAGATGGATATACATTAAATCCGGACTATAGGTGAGTTATATGCCCTTAGAAAAAAAATTAATTAAAAAATGGGAAAATAAACTAAATTCAAGGAAAAATGATAACACCGTCCGACAGCCAATATTAAACATGAACCAGATGATATACGTCTGAAAGTAGAGATCAAATTGAGTAAAATTGCATTTACAGTTTTTCATTTCATTTCGTGATCCTGTTTCCTTTTAAGTATAAGAACTTCAAAGTTTTAAATGATACATGTTGTAAATAATTTTGAAACATTTGTACTTGCCCTAGGGTGACACTGGTGATGGCAACTGAAAGAGCAGGATATCCCCAATTTTTTTTATTTTGCCATATCAGGATAAGAGAATGTGAATAAAGTTATTTTAAAACTTTATCAAAATATTATGTTGAAAATTTTTAATGATATTGACGGATAAATTTTTGAAAGGACGTAACTTACCTCCATTTTCCTGATATGGTAAAATAATAAAATAGGAAAAATAAGGGAGATCCTCCTATTTCATTTGCTATCACTAGTGGTATGCTAGGACGTGTAAAAATTAAAAAAAAAAAATAATTTATAAAATTAAGTCCTTAAAATTTTGAAGTCCTTTTAAAGTCCTTTTACTTCATTTAGTCTCTTGTCCCAAACGTATATTATCCAGTTCGTGTTTAACGACTACTTTTTGTTTTTGTCGGACGGTGTAATGATTTAGCTCCATTGCCATGTTTTCCTTCTTTTAAGTTCATAGTTTTCTTAAAAATTAGGAAAGACATTTTTTTAATATTATGGCAATTTGAACTAAAAAATGGGGAAAAATTTATTTAAATATAGTTCCAACATATTTGAGGACCCGATTGGGTGAAGACCCCATTGGGTTCGGACCCAATTCAGGGATCCTTAAGAATCGCCATAGTTTTTTATCCATTGTTATCCGTTTCACTCTACCTTACTTACAATTTTGAGATACGTGAATTTAGGGGACCACTGGGGATTTGAGAATTTTAAAAACTCGGTAATTTAAAACTATTACTCGGAGAGCTTTTCCTCGTATTAAGAGCTAAAAAATGCTTTTGAAATTTTTGTTGTGTTGGCAATATTTACCGGGACATGAGCATTTAAAAATTTTCGGAAATGTCAACTTTTTTAATCTAAAGTTAAGACCCATTGGGTCCACACATGTGAAGAGGACTGGCCAAAGAACCAAAAATGGCGCCATTTTGCTCTATCTGGCTTAGTTTTCGACACATTTTAAGTTTCTTGAAAAAAAAATCTCCGAGTTGTAAAAATTTTACTAAAATAGTAGAAAAAACTTCCTCAAATGTAAGAATATGAACACTCAGAAAATTATGTAAGTTACTACATGTTAGTTGTTTGTATATTTTACAGTAGTAAGTTGTTTTCAACTACAAAGTCAGTTGTTTTTGTATGAAAAATATCAAACAACTATTTTTGTTAGTTATTTTAAGTAGTTTTTTTGAATAACTAACAAAAAAGTACTGTGATGTAGTAACTGTTATTTAAAGTAGTTAATTTTATTTTTTATCTCTGAAAAATTTTCAAAGTTTTTTTCAAAAAAATAAAAAAAAAATTTTGAAAAATTTGGCCTTAAAAATTTTGTCTGAAAAATTTTTTGAAAAAAAAAAATTATTTATAGATTTTTTTATTTTTACTACATTTTAGTTGTTTTGACTACAAATGTAAGTAGTTTTTACTACATAAGTCAGTTGTTTTTTGTCAGTTAAAATAACTAACATTGTTAGTTGATTTAACTGAAAAAGTAGTTGACCCCAAAACAACTTACAAAGTAGTTATTTTAACTGACATTTTCAGTTGATTTTACTAACATAATTTTTTGAGTGAACTTATTGGTAGAAAATTACGTCTTAAAACTAAAAATAAAGATTTTTTTCATAAATTTAGGGAAAATTTCTTTGGCGGTAAGAATTTCTTCCATGTTTTAGAGAATTCCATTTAAGGAAAATAATGGACTATTTAACAGTACATGAACTAAATTTTTTTCCTAATAATTAAGAAAATTTCCCAACTTTTAGTTAAATTTAACTAAATTGTGGTAAAATGTATCAACTATTTCGAAGAAAATTTTTCCAAAGTTTAAGTACGGTATTTTTTTAAGTGTGTGGTGTTCACACTTACGACCTTTAACAAGTTGTTTAACAAAACACCAGTAACAGAATAAAAACAAAATGGACACAGAACAAAGATTTTTTTATACACGTAGCCCTTAAAGACTCAAAAACAGCAAGTGTGAACCGCACATTTTTTTAGTAATATTCATTATCCCCATAAATCGGGGAATTATGTAAATTTTTTATTGGGATTATGCCGAAATTATTTTCGGTCATAGTCCGCACTACCATTATGGGAGTTATTGTCACGCAATTTTTTTCCCCACCCACACTCACAATTACGATGGATGGACACATCTCTAGTCCAGATATATTAGTGGTATTTCGAGACATGGTTCTGGTGGCAAAAGAGCACTTTTAAAAAATACCTTTCAAAATACATAACAGGTATTCAAAGTCTTGTTGCCAGCCCTGGCAATGTAGCAAAAGAGTACTTCTTTCAAAAAATACATAAGATGTATTCAGATGCAAGCCGGCTTCCGTGCGCACAAATCATGTATCGACCATGTAAATAGCTTAAGGATAATTGTGGAACAGTCAGTAGAATGGAGGTCACCGTTATACTTTACGTTCATTGACTTTGAAAAGGCATTGACACCATAAACCACCCAGCTATATGGGAAGCACTACTGTGTAAAGGAGTTCCCAGCAAATTAATAAATCTTATCAAGGGACTATACGCTAATGCCACATGTCGCATACTACATGAGAGACAACTCAGTAAGAAAATTTTTGTAGAAAATGGAGTACGTCAAGGTTGTGTTTTATCACCATTGCTTTTTAATTGTGTCCTTGACATCGTTATGAAAAAGGCCACACTCCATAGAAGGGGAATCACCTGGGGTTTCCAAGGTCAATTAGAGGATCTTGATTACGCAGATGACATCTGCTTGTTAACACACTCATTTTCCGACATGCAAGCGAAGCTAACACTAGTTTATGAAACCGCACTATCCGATGGTCTAAAGATAAACATGGGTAAAACAAAAACAATGCGCATAAACGTAAATAACGAGTATAGGTTCAACATAAAGAACCATCAACTTGAAGATGTAGAGTCTTTCTGCTACCTAGGAAGTATATTCGACAGAAGTGGTGGTTCTGCCGCATATATCTCCAGCCGAATAAATAAAGCTCGACAATCGTTTGGGCAATTGTATCCCGTCTGGAATTCATCATATATATCACGGCGTACAAAACTAAGTCTATTTAACTCAAATGTGAAATCCACCTTGTTATACGGATGCGAGACGTGGAACGCTGCAACACGAGACATACAAGCCTTACAAGTTTTTATAAACAAATGTCTACGTAAAATTTTACGGGTGTTCTGGCCCTTAACAATTTCAAATATACGTCTGTGGTCAGAAACTAATCAACAACCGATCCATCAAGAAATCCGTAGGCGCAAATGGTCCTGGATTGGTCACATTTTACATAAACCACCAGATGACATAGCAAAGCAAGCTATAGAGTGGAACCCACAAGGCAGTCGACGTACAGGTAGACCATCGCATACCTGGAAACGCCAAATAACGATCGAGACGTCCAAACTAAACTTGAATTGGAATGAAATCAAACATCGTGCAGTAGATCGAGATTATTGAAAGGAACTTGTTTTGGCCCTATGCTCCTTGTAGGAGTTTAAAGGAACAGATATATATATATATATATATTCAGAGCCCTGCTTGCCAGCCCTGGCAATGTAGCAAAAGAGTACTTCTTTAAAAAAATACATGTATTTTGAAAGGTAATTTCAAAAAGTGCTCTTTTGCCACCAGTGCCAGGGCTGCAAATAAAACTCTGAATACCTCTATGTATTTTGAAAGGTAATTTTAAAAAGTGCTCTTTTACCACCAGTGCCAGGGCTGGTCAGTAAGACTTTTGTGATGCAGTTTTGTTTCCAGCTGAGGTAGCACTAGATATGTCCAGTGTTCAACAAAGGTCTGCTTCCTTTGTGATTGTATAGTTGTACACACGAAGTTGTTGACCCAATGTCGTTAGTACCGATGTAAGATACTCACGAATATAGGGCGCAGGTGAGTCGGTGAGACCGAACGTTAGTTGGTGTTCGGTGGTGTCAGGGAATCGGACGACGAAAGTAAACTAGAATATGTACGAAGTAACTCACGAGAATAGGGTGCTGGTGAGTCGGGTTAATACGAACGATAGATGGCGTTCGGGTTTAACGGGCGATCGGGTTGCTAACTACGGTTAGTAAAAATACTAAGAAACTCACGAGAATGGGGTGCAGGTGAGTCGGGTTAATACGAACGATAGGTGGCGTTCGGGTTTAGTGGGCGATCGGGTATTCTAACTAAGATAAGTAAAAATAATAAGTAACTCACGAGAATAGGGTGCAGGTGAGTCGTGGTAATACGAACGATAGGTGGCGTTCGGGTTTAGTGGGCGATCGGGTGCTAACTACGATAAGTAAAAAATACTAAGTAACTCACGAGAATGGGGTGCAGGTGAGTCGTGTTAATACGAACGATAGGTGGCGTTCGGGTTTAGTGGGCGATCGGGTGCTAATTACGATAAGTAAAAATACTGAGTAACTCACGAGAATGGGGTGCAGGTGAGTCGTGTTGATAGGTGGCGTTCGGGTTTAGTGGGCGATCGGGTATTCTAACCAGTGTTGCCAGATAAGGGGATTTGTCCCCAAAATGGGGATTTCGAGTTTGGTTTGGGGACAAGATTTCCAGGGGAGGGATTTGGGGATTTCGCTAATTTTTGGGGATTTTCTCTAAAATTTGGGGATTTTTTTATTTCAAAAATTAAAAATTTAATTTTTAAAACTGTTAAGACTATTACCAATCAATGAGATTGACATTGGTACAGAATGCTGTCAAAAATTACAACTACATTCATTTGTTAATGTCAAAGTAGTTAAATTGGAATAACAATGCTTTAATTATTTTTTGACGTTTTTTGAAAAACAAAAATATTGTTTTTGAATTCCCCGTAAAACTGTCCTTAATCCCATCATTTGGATTGGGCAAGATAAAATAATGTAGGTCGGGATTAATTTTAGTAAATAATAAATGTTTTACGAGGGTCGAACAAAGTTATTTATTTTCAAACTCGGAATAGTTTATATTCAGTTGTCAAATAATTTTTCTAACGACAAACAAAAATACTAAAAGTCAATCAATACAGCTAAAGAAACCATTATTTTTTGACCTCCAATACTTTTGACCACCAATTTATTTTGGAACAATAAAAAAATATTTTGTTTATTTATTTTAAAACATCTACTTAAGTGCAAAGTAATGAGATATCAAAATAAAAAAATATTTCTTTGTTTACAAAAAAAATGGTGGTCAAAAGTATTGGAGGCCAAAAAATAGGTACTGGTGTCGTTTAAAAAATAATTTGACAACCGAATAGAAATTTTGGAGTATTACCTCCTAGCACGAATCTGTCATCAGAAAAGTTTTATCAATTAGCCGTCTCGAGATATAGGCATTTTAATATTTTGTGGACCAAGCCTTCAAAACCAACAATTCTTTTAATAATGGAAAAGCGTCTGTTAAAGGAATATATTTTTTTTATTCAAATTTCTTATAAAAATCCTAACATATCCAAGATATCCGGGCTCGATACGATAAGGGATACCATCAGGTAATGTCAAGGAAGTTGACAACGTCCTTTTTGCAATAAATATCCAAATTTTGCAAGAAATTTCCTGTTCAAACCAGATATGTATGTAAAGTGGACACACTTAGAAAATTATGTAAGTTACTACATGTTAGTTGTTTGTATATTTTACAGTAGCTAGTTGTTTTCAACTACAAAGTCAGTTGTTTTTGTATGAAAAATATCAAACAACTATTTCTGTTAGTTATTTTAAGTAGTTTTTTTTAATAACTAACAAAAAAGTACTGTGATGTAGTAACAGTTATTTTAAGTAGTTAATTTTATTTTTTTTTGTATCTCTGAAAAATTTTAAAAATTTTTTTCCAAAAAATAAAAATAAATTTTCGTTTTTTTTAATTTTCACAACTTTTTTTTTTTAAAAAAAATTTGATCTTCAAATTTTTTTCTGAAAAATTAAAAAAAAAATAAAATTTATTGATTTTTTTATTTTTACTACATTTTAGTTGTTTTGACTACAAATGTAAGTAGTTTTTACTACGTAAGTCAGTTGTTTTTTGTCAGTTAAAATAACTAACATTGTTAGTTGATTTAACTGAAAAAGTAGTTGACCCCAAAACAACTTACAAAGTAGTTATTTTAACTGACATTTTCAGTTGATTTTACTAACATAATTTTTTAAGTGCACTCCAATAAAGAGAACCTGAGGTTAAAATTTAAAATCCATTGATTGTATCCAAAAATGTTTGCCAATTTTAATAGTTTTTTTGGTAATATTGAGAGAAAAAATTTAAAATACATTTGCTTTAGTATACCTGCCTCCTGGATACGAATCAGTCATCAGAAAAATTTAATTTCTTAATATTGGAAAAGTGTGTGTTAAAGTTATATAAAAATAAAATTTTTTGAATAACAAACTACAAAAACCGTACTTCTGTAAAATTATACGGAATAATCAGTCACAAATAATTTAAGTGATAAAAATATTTTTCCGTAACTTTTGTAGTTTATTGCTTTTACAACTGTATAAATCATTCAATATTTTATTTTCCTTGAAAAACAAACGATAAAACGTTTAAAACAACTTTAACTAAAAACTTTTTGAATAACCGTAAATAGTTACTGCGATTTAATACAACTTTTTTATTTAAAATTTAATATTTAAATATCATAAAAAGGTCTAACCTTAAAATTAATATAAAAATATGGTTTAATAAACACCATTTCATAAATAAATTTTTTTTTGGGGATTTTATATAATTTGTAGGGTATTTTTGGGGATTTCATTTTTCAAATTGGGGACAAGAGCCAAATATTTTCTGGCAACACTGATTCTAACTACGATAAGTAAAAATAATAAGTAACTCCCCAGCAAAAAAAGAACATACTAAAATGTTAATAAAAAGTAGTTCAACTGCTGCTAAAGTAGTTCTAACTTTGCTGAAACTCTAGTGAATTTAACAAGGCGGTGTCGCTCAAAATAAGTAGTTTTTTTTACATTTTTTAAGTACATATAAAGCAGTACTCATACTGTTGCAGGCGCGGATCCAGGGGGGGGGGAGAATGGGATTTCTCCCCCCCCAAAATGATTTCGAAAGAAAAAAAGAATGGAAAGGAAAAAAGAAAAAAAGGAAAGGGAAAAAAAGAAAAAAAGAAAGGGAAAGGAAAGATAGAAAGAAAATGCTTGGATGTAAAAAATTCTTAGGGGATTTATATGTGTGCTGATCATTTACGTCAGCACACATAGCATTAGGATAAAATGTTTCAGAATTAAAGAAATTGCATATGAAAAACTTAGATAGCAATAGAGTCGTGGACATTTTCTAACCGAATAACTTTCCTTATTATTTTCTATGGAAAAAGTATAATTTTTTATAGAAAAATTTTTCAAAATTTCAGACTTTACCTTTAAAAAATATTTTTATACTAATTCGACTTTGAATGTAAGAATTTTTTTAGTTGAAAAATTATCTCAAATTTTATAAAAAATTTCTTATTACATTTCTATAGAAAAAAGAATTTTTCCAAAAAAAAAAGGTTTCAGAAACTGCCACAAATTTTTACGCAAAAAAAAAAAATCTCAGAATCAGATAACATTTCTACAAGAAAAACGTCTCAGAATTTGAGTTTTCTATATGGAATTATATATCCAAGGTTAATTTTTTTTATAGAAAACTTCTTGAGAATGAGAATTTCTCTGTTTGAGATCTTGTAAATGTACGAATTTTTCTAAAGGAAAAGATTATCAAGATCTATTGTATATGTTTTATAACTTTTTTATAGAAAACTATAGAATATTCTGAAAATTTGTCTATAGGAAATGTGAAATATGTAAATATTTTACTAATAAATATTCTTTATGAAAAATGTTTCAAAATCTAAGAAATTTTAAACATTAGATGCCATTAAAACCGTAAAATTTTTCTATCGAAAAATGCAAAAAATCTATTATTTAAGTTTTAAAAAAATGTACCAAACTTTCTTCATAAAATGTTTTTGAACTAATAATATTTAAGTATCTGATAATTTTCTTTTACGAAATATGATCTAATAATATTTTTATACGAAAAAGTTCTTAAAACCTGAGAAGTACTTTGAAATATGAGCATTATTTCAGAGATTTTTTTATAAGAAAGATACATTAGAATTTGAAAATTTTTTATATAAATAATGCCTCAGAATCTCAGATTATAGAAAAAAGTTTAAAAATCGGAGACATTTTCTATAAGAAAATGTTGAATCTGAGAGTTTTTCTTAAGTAAATACGATCTGAGAATTTAAGAACTTTTTTATATCAGAGTCCCCGCAGAACAATGTCGGTGACGTTTTTTTCATACAAATTTGGCATGAAAAAACGCTCGACCGAAAACCGCTAGAAAAAAAACAATTTTATTTTTGTGTCGGTTTCTCTCTCTCCCTTAATTTTTTATTTAAAAATGTTGCCACTTTTTTACAAATATTTCGATTTTTTTCGATAAAGTAAACAAAAAAATATGATCTCTAAAGACATAAAATATTAAAATTAAAAAAAAACAGGAAAAAACAGGAAAAATCGAATCAATATGAAAAAATCATATTGATAATTAAAAATACAATTAATTTAAATAAAAAAGTGACGAAAAAGTGAAAAAAATAGTGTGAAAATTAACATATGACAGAATTTTCCGCTACCGTCTTTGTTTTGCGCCTATACTCTCTCATGACCGAAAACGTCAACCGCTCCGACATTGTTGTGCGGGGACTCTCAAAGTTTTAGAATCTACACATTTTTCTAAAGGGAAAAATCTCAGAAATGGGTTATTTTCCTATATGAAAACTATTTTAGAATCGTAAAGTTTTTCTGTAAAAAAAATGTCTCAACATCTGAGAAAATTTCTAAAGGAAACATTTATAAAAAACTAATAATATGGTTAATTTTTTTTTCGAAATATTTCAGTTTTTTATATAGAGTTTTTATATAAAAGTTTACGGGTCTTTTCACATTTGTGACTAGCTATGACTGAGTATAGGTCCGTTTATTTAACTTTAAACGGTCTTGCAAAGAAAGGTAATCGGTCCGTCAGGATTCCCTCGTGAAAAAGTTTCTTGAGTTAAAAAAGTTTTACCAAATCCAAAAGGTTGAATCCGCGCCTGATTTAAATTATACCTTTAAGTTGATTTTTTTTGATTGTTTTTCATTTGTTACTCAATATTAAAAATATTCCCAAAAAATTATTCCAACTCCCCCCCCCGCTTCCAACCAAAAATTTTTAGCCTTCCGATTGCATAAAATTTTTTTGGAAAAAAAAATCTCCCCCCCCAAATGAAATTCCTGGATCCGCGCCTGTACTGTTGTCATAGTTTAAGTTTTTGTATGTTAAGTTTAATTACATTTTTAAGATCACTATTTAAGAGCATTTTTGCACTACTTAAAAAGTGTATTTTTAGAATTCATTAGGAAGTAGATTTAGTAAGCGATTCTGACGATGCCAATGTTCTAATAACATTACTAAACATCGAAAATGCGACTGGGGCGCGACCTTATACACTTGATTACATTAGTTCTGCTGGTCAAAAATCCGGTCTCCGCACTTTTCCATCACATCTGGTTTTTGAGAAAATTGTGGTCAAAGTTCAAAAAAATCGCCGTTTTGGGTTAAGCTAAAACTTTCCTCTTTAAGATGCAGAACTCATTTGGTCAGTCGCCCTAACTTTTTGGGCACCAATTGTATTTCAATGCTGTCATATCAAAAAAAAGTTTTTGGGGGAAAACACTTTATTAAAAGATTGGTGCTCCAAAGGTTGAAGCGACTGATGAATTGAGTTATACGTCTTTAAGAGGAATGTTTGAGCTTTACCCTTAAAAAGTATGGAGACCGGATTTTTAACCAGGAGAATAATTGTAATCATGTTTGTAAGCCTTATACTATAAGGTGGCTTTCCATTCGAATAAGGTTTTTTTTTCATATGATTTGTAGCGGCAAAAATCGTTTTTTTGGGAACAAGACATCATTGAGAGATAATTGGTGCCCTAGGGGTTAAGGCGACTGACCAAAAGAGCTCAGAATCCTTAAGAGCAATGTTTAAGCTTTAGCCTCGACTTATTTTTAAGTCGCTATCATATGGGGTTCATCCGCTATGATTTGGCAAAAATTAACAAAACGGCGATTTTTTTTTAACTTTGACATCAATTTTCCCAAAAACTTGATGTGATGGAAAAGTTTGGAGACCAGATTTGTGATGAGTAGAACAATTGCAATTAACCGTGTAAGGTCGCGGACCAGTCGCACCAACAAAAGTGTTCGTACCTAAAAAAATTGGTCCAAGTTCAGGACTTTATACTTCATCCGACATAAAATTGTTTCATTTGCTTGACAAAAAAACAATGATCGCTAAAAAATTGCGTTTTAGAGGTTGGTTCGCTTCTCCAAGGTGAAACTTTTCCCCTCCGTTCCGATTTTAACCTACCTAGGACTATAAAAAATATTTGTACCAAACGTCAGGTGGATAGCTGTTTTATTTTTTATCGTGTTACATACAGACAGACGGGAGGGATGTTCATAGAACTTCTCAGAATCGATCACTGATCAATATAATATATCGTCACCAACAATCCAACACATTTTGCTTTTATAAAGTAGCAGCGAAAAACGTTGTGAAACATTTTTTTTAATTTTGTTCATAAGTCCGTCATTTTTCATCGGATAGGTCTGAATTTTTGGAAATGGTTTCAGTTAATGAATTGTATCACAACTAGCAAATCACATTTTGATAATTTTTTAGGGGGACAATGCATCACAATCAATAACTTGTTGTCACTTTGTTTTGCATTTTAGGCGACGATTCTCTTTATGGGGAATGACAAAGTGAGTGTACCCCCTATACTGTAGTTAAAAGGTAAAAAAACAAAATCAGTTTACACCAAAATTTAAGATTAAACAAATTAAAAATAATAAAATGTTTTAATTCCTGGAATTGTAACCTATCAAATATTAAATTTTTGCCTTTCAATTATATATGAAACTATAGTTTAGACTAAAACTTTATTAAATAAATTTAAATAAATATGTTCTTTTCATTACGTTTGAAAAATATTAAAAAAAAAACTGATTCCGACTATAGTGTTCTTAAGTAGTGGAATCCATATTATTGTCCTTCTTATTGACATATTTGGATGTTATTTTAAACTACTTTTTTTGCAACAAAAAATATTCACTAATTGCTACTTTTTATGTAGTTTAAGTCTACTTCGTTTTGAACTACTTCGAATTTTTTTTGCTGGGTCACGAGAATAGGGTGCAGGTGAGTCGTGTTAATACGAACGATAGGTGGCGTTCGGGTTTAGTGGGCGATCGGGTGCTAACTACGATACGTAAAAATACTAAGTAACTCACGAGAATGGGGTGCAGGTGAGTTGTGTTAATACGAACGATAGGTGGCGTTCGGGTTTAGTGGGCGATCGGGTGCTAACTACGATAAGTAAAAATACTAAGTAACTCACGAGAATGGGGTGCAGGTGAGTCGTGTTAATACGAACGATAGGTAGCGTTCGGGTTTAGTCGGATTTCTAACTACGGGGTTTTAACTACGGACCAACTACGGCTAAAGACCAGCGTTGCCACCAACAAAATCGTAAATTACACATGGGTCATGCCAAAATTACACATGAAATCACGAATTACACATGGATCATGCCAAAATTACACATGAAAGTACACATGATTTTTTTTAATAACGTTTTTTTTTTTTAATTTTCAAAATATAACGGTTAACCAAATTCTGGTTTTTACTGGTCAAAAAACCTACGATTTATATTTTTTGCGAAATTTCTGGCTGGATAATCTAAGTCAAATCAGAAGAAAATCTGAAAAACAGCAAAAAAAATATATTGATTTTCAGTTGAAAATCTGCTCAAAAAAAATTTAAGCATAAACATAAAGACTGCTTATTTCACAGAAACAGTTTGTTGATTTTTTTTTTCAAATCAATTTTTTTAATAAAATTTCGAAAAATACTAATACTAACTAAGGATTTTTGTAAAATTAGCAAAATAGTCTGTTTTTTTTATATATCGACAATTTTTAATCGTTAAAACTTCACGAAATAAAAAAAAAAAATCTGTAAAATTTTAAAATAATTAGCTGAAATGTTCACAAAAATGTTTTTGTAAACTCAGCAAACAGAATCAGCAAATTAATTAAAAAACTTCTGTTATTTTTTAAAACTGAATGACAGAGAATTTCGTTAAAATATCCATTTCTGCAAAAGTTTGTTAAAACAAATTATGAAAAAAAATGCTCCAAAAAGTAAAAATTTCAAATTACACATGAATTACACATGCAGACAATTACACATGGGCTACACATGAAAAAAAAAATTACACATGATATGTGTAATTACACATGAGGTGGCAACACTGCTAAAGACGGAGTTGGGAACAGGAATCTGGTCGGCTTACGGTATACATCGTATATTCTACGAGGTATATCACGAACTCCAACTGGTTTCTCGTTGTTCTGGTCAGCCAAACTTTGTCATTATAAATAACAATTTGACCAACTCAACGAGAATTGCGAGATAGTATTAACTGTTTGCTAGTAATAACTATCAAACAAACAACTCTATATTGGGTATGGGTACAAGTAGAGTGATGAGGTATATGGAAAAGTATTTTCCTTGTAACGGCAAGTTACACTTTGAATACCACTATAGAGGTATTTAGAGTTTTGCTGCCAGCCCTGGAAATGTAGCAAAATAGTACTTCTTTAAAAAAATACATTACTCTAAAAATATTTTTAATATTGATTCACACATAATTTATTTCATTGAAATAATTGCAAACAATTTTGTACTCGTGCCAAAAATAAAACATACTATTTAATTTTTTGTTTTAAATTTTACTTTTAAATTAATAATAGATTTCCGTTAGTTTTTCAAACCATGACAATTCATGTTTACAAAAAATTTAATTATTGTATTAAAATAATTGAGGTGTTAAAAAAAAATTAACGCAAAAAAATAAAAATTTAATAATTTTAAATGTAAATAATTCACAAATTGTCGTACAGTTAATGAACAAATTATTTATTACAAAAACGTTTTCAAAAACAAGCCTATGATTAAAATCAAGTAGGGGTCGAACCAGAAACAAATTACGTTTGTGTCTGAGATTTAGAAATTCATTTCAGAAGTTTATTTTTTAATTTTTAATAATTTGTTTTTACTCGAAAAAAAGAATGCTAAAAACTTTGTTTTTGGGATTTAAAAATTTTTTAAAATTTTTGCTTTGATTAAAATTTTTGTTATTTTTTTTAATGTCGAATTGTAATTCTTTAATATACCAGATTTTTTCTCGCTAAAATTTATTTGAATATTTTAATTGAAAAAATAGAAAAAAATATTTGTTTTTTATTGTCGAAAACATATTGAAAAGTAAAAACATGCATTTGTTTATAATTTTGTCTGAAGCTTACAATTCATTTGTTAAACCAATCATTATTTTGATTGACTAGAAATAAAAAAAATATTAAATTTGTGATCAAACTCGAAAAATGTGTCACCGGATTTAATAAATTATTGTAAATCGTTTTAAAATACACACAAAAAATAAAAATTAGTTTCAATTACTAAAATGATTATATCAATTACTATTTTAATAGATTTTACACCTAACAATCATTCCATTCCGATATATATTTTGTTGATATCAAAATATTTAAGGACTATGCCTAAAAGTTTTTGCCCGGGTCATTTTTGACCCTTGGCCAATGTGGGTTAAAGTTATCTTAAATTGGTTAGATTTTAGGGCTGATTTAAAGTTATCTAATAGATTGCTACAAATTAATTTTCTATAAAAAATATATACTTTTTATTGAATGGGTCATTTTTTGACCCCCTACCAAGAAGGGTTAAAGATTTTTTTAAAGATAATATATTAATACGAAATAATAGTTGGGGTAAAAAACACAAAGGCCGTTTTATACTTGTTTATAGCACAAAATTTAAGCTCTAAACTTCAAATTTTCTGCGGGGGTCATTTTTGGCCCCCAGCCAATGTGGGTTAAAGACGTCCTAGATCGGTAAGGTTTCATGACGGACTTAAAGTTATCTAATAGAATGCCAAGACACCAAAAAAGAGTTAATTTGCCCAAAAATGAAATTTATAAGATTTTATTATTACAAATTATTGATAAAACCAACATATCCTTGAAATCCGCTAACTTCCCCCCGCGATTCCCAAAAAGTGGCTAGACGGATATCCGCCATATTTTACATTTTTCTTCTCCAAGGTGTTCTTAATGAATTCAGAAAGAAAAAATGGTATATTTAAATTTTTTTTTTAATAAAATTTTCAAATTTTGAAAAAAGGTGTTTTGAGAACGCCCCCAAAATCATGGCATTTCTTTGGTATCAAGTTTGAATGGGTTAATGATATCGTAAAATCTTTAGATTTCATATTTAAGTATTTACGATCTAATATTATACAAAAATAATTTTTTATTAATTTTAATAAAAAACTTAAAATTTTTTTTTAAAAAGTCCTTTTTTGCAAAAACCCCAATTTTGAGGCTCAAAGTGGAGACAGAAGATAAACTCCGATCGGAGTGATATTTTGCATGTGAGTTACCCTTAGGGGACCGACACTTTTGGTGGGTATTAGAATTTGATCAGAGAGAAAAGCCCAAAAACGAGCCACCCTATTGTACACACAAAAAATTTTAAAGAAAAAATTTTAATTAAAAATTTTAAAAAGTTTAATTTTGTTTTTAATCATTTTCTTAATTGATATGATTACATTTTTTAATTGATTTTGAAAATTTCCGTGAATTGAGAATAAATGCACTTTCGCAATATTAAACTTTTATAAATTTTAGTAATTAATACTATCACTTTCGTGATAGATGCAAAATCAATTAAAATAGTTATTGATACAATCATTTTAGTGATTGAAACTCATTTTCATTTTTTGTGTGTATAAAAACTTCACTTGATAAATGTTTGATTGAAAAAATATTCAATTAATCACCTATTAATTTAGTGATTGGTATAACAATTTTTTTCATAGGAGGAGTATCAATCAAATTTTTTTTTTAAATCGTGTTTTTCGTGATTGACTTTCGTTTTTAATTCTTTCTTCGCATTTAAATCAAAAAATCTTTTAATTACAAACTTGTAAAAAATTTGTTGTTAGTTCAACTAGCCAGAAATTTCTCTTAGAACTTTTTGTTTGTAATGTATTTGTACTAATAATTTCCTTTTATGTTATTTCAGTGAAATCATTAAATCTATATACGATTCGGAGCTAACACCATTAGATTTTCTAACACGATCCAGAGAAGCACGCGATTACATCAATGCCTGGGTTAATAAGAACACATTTGGAAAAATTCCCCAAATTATCAATGACGATATAGAGAAGTCCACAAATGTTATACTTGCCTCTGTACTTTACTTTAAAGGCTTTTGGGAAACTCCATTCTTTCCACGTTCAACAACAGAAGATAATTTCTATCCAGATGGACTTAATAACCCACCCATAAGGGTACAAATGATGCCTACCGGTGGTATTTTTCCATTTTATGATGCCAAAGAATATGATTGTCGTATAATAGGATTACCATATAAGGGAAATGAAACTACTATGTATGTTATACAGCCAAATAATTCATCAAGATCGAAATTGAGAGAACTACAGAGTATATTGACAGGAAATATTATAAATAAGATGATTGATAATATGGAACGTAAAACTACGGTAATGGTATTTCCAAAAATGCATTTTACCCGCAGCATGACTATGAAAACATTGCTGCAGAGTATGGGAATTCATGATATATTCCAAAATGGTTATAGTGATTTGTCATTGATAGGTGGTAAGCCGCCAACAGTAAATTATGCAAGTGCTGGTGCTAGTTCAAGTGCTTCAGCATCATCTATTGCTTCATCATCACCACAATTTATACCCGAAAATATTAGAGTTTCATCATCACCACAATTTATACCCGAAAACAGTAGAGTTTCATTTGAATCAATATATCGTAAACCACCATCACAACAAAAACCACTTTACTTTGATAGATATAATGAGACACCATTAATATTCTCTTCCCGATTTGGTGAAATTGAAGAATCGGTCAATGATACAATGACATCAAATAATAACAATAAGGAAGTAATTACAACATCAACAACTGAAAACCCTACCAACTTGAATATCGATACAGATTCAAAAAGAAATAGACGTCAAGTTCCTAGTTTTAATCGAAATCCTACTACTGATGCTCTATTAAATATAGAATCAGATCGTTTAAAATTAAATCAATATCGTTCTGATCTTTTTGTGGATGATATTATACACAAGGTAGATTTTACTGCTGATGAACAAGGTACTGAAGCTGCGGCTGCAACAGTCACCTATTTACATCGTTCTGGCACCGATGTTGTATTTCGTGGTGATACACCGTTCCTTTTTATCATACGTCATGATCCCACAAAATTACCATTATTCTATGGTATAATTAATAAACCGGAATTATAAAATAGAAAGACTTGATTGATTTCACTGTGATGCTGAGACGTATAAAATATATATATTTTTTTTATTGTGTATGCATTTATTAATTATAATTTACTGAACAAAAAAAAAATTGTATAGTTTTTTTGGTTTATAAAACGTAAGTATTAACTGTTTCTTAAATTAATAAAGCGGGGTTTAGATCGTCATAATTTTACATTACATTAGTAAAAGATCAATTGTCGAGCATGTGTGTTAAATTCGGCTGTACCGACTCTGTGGTGCAAGGTATAATAACCAAGCAAAAATTTCCACTCCTAATAATCGGTTCCAGAACGCATCATATTAACCTGCAACCGATTCTACTTAACATTCCAGAATCAATGATTTTTGTTTGTTTGGAAAATACAGTAGCTTTCAGATTTTTTTGGTTTCAAGCGTATTAAATTTTGAGTGTCGCACTGTGTAAATAAACACGAACAAAGACTAGAAAAGTGCTAAGGGCGGATTACTCAATGAAAATTTAGCTGCTAACGGCCGATTTAACGGAGCCTTATGTCAAAATTTGTATGAAAAAGTTAAATTTAACGGAGAGTTATTTTATAACGGAGCATTGAGTAATCCAGCCTAAGGGTTGGAACACTAACAAGAGAAGTATCTCAATCCTTATCAACCGATTTGACTGAAACTTAAAATAAATATAAAAGAGACGAGTTTGAGGTTGGGGTGTCTCGGCTTATCGGCCATATCAGTGTTTAAAAATGTCGTTGTCCCCTCATGAAACAATGTGGACCTTTGGGAAAACTACGACAACTCCCGAACTAACAGGAATATCATCTAGGGCAAAAATACGTGTCGACTTAAATTTAACAAAGATTATTTCGTATTATTATGGATACCGTAGGTCTATGTCCTTATATAAATAAAAAGTTCAATTTGTTTTTAATAATTTTTTTAATTGATATAAATAAATTTTTTAATTGATTTCGCAAATTTCCGTAAATTGAGAATAAATGGACTTTTTCCTTACTAAACTTTTAAAAATTTCAGTAATTGATACTATCACTTTCGTGATAGGTGCAAAATCAATTAAAATAGTAATTGATATACTCATTTAAGTGATTGAAACTCATTTTAATTTTTTTGTGTGTATAGGGTCCATTTATACATACTAATTTTCTCATGACGAATCATTCTAAAGTGCCGTATAATTTCACTGAAATAAAGAATTTTGTTAATAACTTCACCCCAGCGCCATCTACCGGGTCCAAATTTTATCAGGAAACTTATTTTGGTTTAATAAATTTATCTTGTGAATTTTAGCCAAATTGTACCATATATACAAAAAATGGAATTATGACGACAACAGCACCAGCTATCGGGATTAAACTTAAGAGAAACAAAGCTCCAGACTAGTGCCCCCCATTTCCCGGTTCTCGGTATTCCCGGGAATACCGGTATTCCCGGTTCTGGAACCGGTTTCCCGGTTCTAGATATATTCCCGGGAATACCGGTATTCCCGGTTCTGATCCTGGTACCGGTTCTCAAAATCCAAAAAAATACTATAACATAAAATATTTAAATTACACTATTTAATCAGTATTTCAGTAATATTTAGTTGTGTTTGTTAAGTTATTTAAAAATCATGTAACTATTTTTTCTTAAATTAAAAAAATAAAATGGAAATGGTATTTTTCACATGTTTTGTATTTTTTTTGGTAAAGCAAAGAAAAAATTTTAATTGTACAAAATTTTACAAAATATACATACCGGTATTCCCGGGAATACCGTCAGAACCGGAACCGGGAATACCGGTATTCCCGGTAATACCGGGAATGAATTAAGAACCGGGAAACCGGTACCATTTCCCGGTAATACCGAGAACCGGGAATACCGGTATTCCCGGTACTACGGTACTGACCGTAGGCACTACTCCAGACTGAACTAATATATTGTCCAAGTTTGGTGTCAATCGATCGAGCGGTTCTTAAGTTTTAGTAACACGTAGCCCGCACAAACGTTTTTATATACACCCAGAAAATTATGTAAGTTACTACATGTTAGTTGTTTGTATATTTTACAGTAGTTAGTTGTTTTCAACTACAAAGTCAGTTATTTTTGTATGAAAAATTTCAAACAACTATTTCTGTTAGTTATTTTAAGTCGTTTTTTTGAATAACTAACGAAATAGTACTGTAATGTAGTAACAGTTATTTAAATTAGTTAATTTTATTTTTTTTATCTCTGAAAAATTTTCAAAGTTTTTTCCAAAAAAAATAATAAATTTTAGAAAAAATTTGGTCTTCAATTTTATTTTTCTGAAAAATTGTTTGAAAAAAAATTATATATTGTTTATTTTAATTTTACTACATATTAGTTGTTTTGACTACAAATGTTAGTAACTTTTACTGCATAAGACAGTTGTTTTTTGTCAGTTAAAATAACTAACATTGTCAGTTGATTTAACTGAAATAGTAGTTGACCCCAAAACAACTTACAAAGTAGTTATTTTAACTGACATTTTCAGTTGATTTTACTAACATAATTTTTTGAGTGTAATAAAAAGACTTAGCGAAGCCGAATTTCGTTGCAAAGGCAGTAAGAAAACCTTTCTTCTAATATGAAAACCTCAACCTTAGAATTGTCCCTTTTATATAGTAACATATTTTAAGTTTCAGGCAAATCGGTTCATAAGGGTTGAGATACTTCCCTTGTAAGTAATACACACAAAAAATTTTAGAGAAAAAAAAATTAATCAAAAATTTTAAAAAGTTCAATTTTGTTTTAATCATTGTTTTTTAATTGATATGATTAATAATCATATATATATTTTTTAATTGATTTCGAAAGTTTCCGTGAATTGAGAATAAATGCACTTTTGCGATATTAAACTTTTACAAATTTTAGTAATTAATACTATCCCTTTCGTGATAGGTGCAAAATCAATTAAAATATTAATTGATATAATAATTTTAGTGATTGAAACTCATTTTCATTTTTTTGTGTGTACGAATGACATACAAACAGACCCACGTGTCTGGTTTTAACAAAATGAACACCAGGAACGAACGTGTGCTACTCAATCACGATCCCAGTTACAAAAGATGACTCTGGCAAGTATAATGGGCATTTTTGTGATCTACTCGACAAAACCAACAACCTATTCTATGTCACATCAAAAGTATTTTTTCACTGTAGCGCAGTGTAATTGGTCAATATCATTTTTAGACTATTGCCAAAAAAACTTGCATTTGCATTGGAAATCACAGCACCAGTGGTAATTAATTTTCATTACTGAGGCTTCGTTAAAAAAAATAACTCTCCTTTAAATCGATAGTTATGAGCTAACTGTGTAATCCAGCCTTAGTAACAGGATTAAAATTCAATAAAAATTTGCGTACTTACATTGTTTCTCGATAAGGAAATTAATTTTTTTATCCAACAACACTATATAGGGTTTTTTTTTGTATAAAAATATTTTTTTATATATGTATATATAAGAGTTAAGAGAGTTTTTTTAATAATTTTTTATAAATGCACTTATATTTTATTATTATGGGATTTTGGTAGGAATTTCTTGCGTAGACCCGATGTATTCCAAGCAAACAAAACTTTTTGTAGATTTTTTTATACAATAAATTTCTTCTCGATGATAACGAACAGAGAGAATTAATAGAACCGAAAGAATTAATAGTACTTTTTTATTTAAGATGAGTTGTAATTAGTTTATAGTTTCTTTAAATTGTCTTTTGATAATCCAACACACTACCGTTAAACAATTTTTTAATACCGAAACAAAAAATAAAAAGCGCAATTAATGACAGCTTGTTGTTAAAAATCAGAGTTGTTTAACACAGAGTAGTTCAACACAGAGTGGTTCAAAACAGAGTAACTCAAAATAAGTTAAAAATGGAAACGGAAGTTAAACCTAAAACGGAACAAAGCTGAATTTGAAATGGCGCAACCTCTAATCTCTAATAGCATTTTTGATTGTCACCAAAAAATATCGGGTTTTCGGTCTGTCATCCGATCTTCATTCCGTTTGTGACATCTCAAAATATCGGTCTAGGACCGCAAAAAGTAATATAATCATCATCGATCAATTTTAACACTTTAACGACCACAGGCAAGTATACTTTTAAAAGCGTTTTTGGTTGGCGATTTTTGTTCAGGTAAAATATAGTACAAATGTGCTAAAAAATTTTTCGCCAATAAAAATAAGGTGGAAGGAGAGGCGATAGGGGTCCAATTTGTTTGTTTCATAACTATTATTAGGTCACATTTCACGAACAAAAAATCAAAATCGCTTTGGCAAAAAATGTATGTTACATTTACGGACTAACCGACAATTGTTCGTCCTATTCAAAACATTTTAAATTTAACGGTTTTTAAATAATTATTCAAAAAAGGCAACACTTCTTGATGAATACAAATTTATACAATTCATGAGGGACCCTGTTATTTGAAATAAAAATATATTTAAAACAGCTGATAGATTTTTGTCAAAAAAAAAAAACTACAATAATTGATTGGAATTTTAATTATTTGATAAACTCTGAAAGTGGACAAAGTTCTATTATTAAATTTTAATTAATATAAAAACAATAATGAGTAAGTGAAAAGATTTCATAAAAAAAAAACTGAAAAAAAGGAAATTTATTTCCAAATAACAATTTTACAGGTTTCATGCCAGATTCTGATAGTGAAGATGAACTGCCACCGGGCTGGGAAGAGCAGGCTACCGACGAAGGTTTAGTTTGCTATGTAAAGTAAGCACTATATTTTAAAAAAGTTATTTCCTTGTACATCAAAAAACACACATTACTTTTGTTTTCAACAAATAGCCAACAAACAAAAATCACCCAAATGACCCATCCCAGAACTGGACGAACAAAACGTTTAACTCGTGACTTGCCTATTGGTTGGGAAAAACGTTTTGATGATGCCACTCAGAAAACTATATTCTATAATAATCAAACACAGCAGACAACAAATGTGGATCCACGTTTAGCATTTGCAGCCGAAGAACCACCCATGAATATATCACAGGTACGTCAACGTTTTGATGGTTGCACATCGGCACTGCAAATTTTACATGGTCGAGATTTACATGGACGTTTAGCCGTGGTAACTGGAGCCAATAGTGGTATTGGTTTTGAGACTACACGGTCGTTGGCTTTTCATGGTTGTGAAGTAATACTAGCCTGTCGAAGTCGTTCATCCACCGAAGAGGCTATTGAACGTATAGCTAAAGAACGTCCTGCTTGTCGTAGTCGCCTGAAATGGATGGAATTGGATTTGTCTTCTTACAGATCAGTTTGTCAATTTGTTGAGGAGATAAATAAGAGTGTTAAGTAATATTGCCTTTAAATTTATTTTTTTTGGTTGCTTATTTATTAATTTATATTTGCGCAGACACATTGATTTTTTGATCCTTAATGCTGGTGTTTTTGCTTTACCCCATTCCATTACCGAAGATGGTATTGAGACAACATTCCAAGTTAGTCATTTGTCACATTTTCATATTGCTCTGGAATTAGAAAAATTATATGATCATAATACACGCATTATTGTACTGTCGTCGGAGTCACATCGGTAAGTTCAAAAATATTCTTTAACCACTCAATATACACTCAATAAACAATTTTGCTGCACTTTAACTGTTGCAAAACTGGCTATCATTATACTTAAGCAGAATTAATTGTAAATCAAACAAACTAAAAATATAATAGATCAGTACATGGTTCTGGTAAAGCAGAATGCGCTAAAGGACGTTGATAGATTTTAAAAATTTTTAAAGCATATTTTTAGGCAAAACACTTTAATAAATTTCTGGCAATATAACACAATGGGATAACTCAACCACTCACAAAACTCTTTTTTAAAATTGAAGTTTTAAAAATATAACAACATTTTTAGAAAAATTTTAAGTTTAAGGTGCATATCATCACCTAAAATGCTAAAGGCCCTAACTAACATTTTATTGATTTTACAGGAGAAGCAAAAAACAGTATAGAGTAAAATTTTGAATTTGTTAATAACTTCGTTCGTTTTGATTGAATTGGGCTAAGACTTTGTGAGGACGTACGTTTTGTGAATATGTATCCAAATTAATCACAAATAATTAAAAAAATGTATTTCTAGTTGCGTTCATTGGCGATTTCGCAATTCACAAGTTTTTAATTTTTGGCTATAAAATCGCTAATTTTTATTATGCGACCCTAGTTTTTTGCAGGTACTTGTAGGTTAATAAAATAGACCATAATTTATCAAAATACCGATTTTGAATTTTTTGTTAGTTACGTCGTTTTGCATTTTAGGTGACGATATTCTGTTCGTGTTTAAGTAAAAAAATCGTTGGCAAAAATATTTTTTATATTAGACGTTTCACCAAAAACTTTTTTTTTGATTTTTGTAACTCTTGAAGCAGAATATCGACGGCCAATATTCAAAACCCTATATCTTCCATATTCACGAAAATTACTTTTTGATGGCAAAATATTCAGTAAAACGGCCCTCATCTATGGTGTAAAATTCTGAGCAAAAATATTTTTTTTTTGCCATTTTATTTGCATTTTTGCTTTTCTCTATCTCTTACGCAATTAATTTTTCTGAATGCAAAACCCTCTATCTTTTCAAATAATTAATTTATAAATATGTTTTTTAAATAATTTCATCATGCATTACATGTTTTCATACTAAATTTTGCATGCTGAACATGAATTTGTCAACAAAATTCCAGAACCACTATTTTGGTCCACTGATGCTAATTTTTTTTTAAAAATCTGGTTTGACTTTTTTGAAAAATATGGCTAAAAATTTGGATGTCTTGTGTACATTATGAAACAAAAATTTTAATCTTAAAATTCGCGATGCTGATCAGCATCTGTTGACAAAAATCGCGATTTTAATTTTTTTACTACTTTTTAAATTCGGTAAAAAAAATAATTTTTGTCTTAAAAATCAGCACCTGTGGACCAAAACCGCGATTTCGGACTTTTTTATAAGCCGTTATCCAGTGACGTTCCGTCTAATGTGCGGAGGTGTTCTCTGAACACCTAGCATTTTCCCTCAAATATGTCAGTTTTATATTTTTATAATTTTTTCAAAGGTTCAAAAATATTTCCGCACTTATATTTCGTCATGTTCTCATAGCAGAAAATTTACACTTTCAGTTGGTATCTCATTTTTTATTTTCCGTCGTTTCATAAAAAAGTTATGCCAAATTTTTTTAGCATTAATGCAATTGTTTCCAACAGTTGGTGAATGTGCGACAAAATTTAAAGAACAAACGAAGTTGTTGGGTTGTTCTTAACTTTGTTGCGCACACTCAACTAGTGTTAAATTACAACAACTACAGCAAACAAAATATAAATTTTTAAAGGCATTTGTGTGCGGCAAATTAAGTAGCACACGTAACTTTAAGAGGTGATATATTTTTACTGGAAAGAGCTATTGCTTTAATTTAAAAGTCATATAATACTTTGGGCCTACAGGGGGCCCCTGTAGGCTAGTTGGTAGCGTGCTAGCCTATGAAACAGGGGGTCGTGGGTTCGATTCCCACCAAAACCCTTGGTCGATTTCGCTACAACGAGACGACGGTCATTGCTACCAGTTCTCGGTTAGGTTAAAAATATTTAAAATGAGTTGTAAATAAAAATTGGAAAAATAAATAAAAACTGATCATTGGATCAAATTATTATTTTTTTATTATTACTTTGGGATTTTATCTATGGTTGTAAATACGGATATCACTTAAATTATATATACAAGGTTCCAAATTCTTGTCTTAAAAATACACCTTTTTAAATTTTTTTTATAGTTTTTAAACAAAAAAAAATATTTTAATTTTTTCTTTGTATGTAAATATTGAAAAACATTATGGTTTGTTTAATGCACGTTAATTTTATTGTGATGATGTGAGGAAGAAAATATATCGGCGATTGTTAATATTTTCAATTAAAGAAAATAGGCAAAAGAAATTATTTTTCGCCAACATTAATTGTAACGGAAAATTCGTTTTAAAACAATTTTTTTAAATACCGATGTAGGAATTGTTAAAGATACAAATATTTTTATTTAAAAACAAATTTACTGGTTAATTTTTTAAGTAAACTAATAAAGTTAATTCACAATTATTTTAGTGTAGATCTTACAAAACAAGATTTTCCAGCAATAGCAATACATAAACAATATTTATTTTGAATTTCTGATTTAAAATCTGACTTCCAATTGTTTCTATCGCGTATCGTTGTTCAGAAAATCGCGATTGCAAATGCAAAACCCCAAGTTTAGTACTTTTTTTAATTCAACTATTACGTATTTTTACATTGGTGTCAAAAATAGGACTTAATTTTATAAAAAATTAACGTCGTGATTCTAAATCGCATTTTAAAATTAAAATAACCCAACTGTGATCCTTATAGACCATCATCACTTAATTCCAAATCTGCAATCAACAAATTTCTAGCATCTTTTGTTTTTTGAATTTTTTTGTGTATTGATATGTGCATGTTCTTAAAAATATTTTATTTAAACCATAAGGGTGGGTATAAGACCAAATTTACATTGGGCAATTTTAATTGCGGCAATTCTGATTTTTTAGTGTATCAGAGAGAGAGAGGTAAGATTCTTCCCTCTCTCTCCGATACACTATAAAATCAGAATTGCGGCAATTAAAATTGCCCTGTCTGAATTTGGACTAAGCTTACTTTTTGTAACTGCACCGAAAGTCATTTCAAAACAAGTTCTAAAATTTTTTTAATTTTGCGTAAAAAATTTAATTAATTAAGGAATTGGGTTAGTTTTGTGTTTAAAATATTTTTATGAAAAACGTGATACTTCTCTGCCAAAAATTGAGTTGTGCCTTGTTAGGTTAATTTTATTTTAATTTCACCCTGATGAAAACCTCACGGCACGTCCCTGCCGTTATCATTAATAAATCACGTTAAAAATTTACGATGTCGTAAATCAAATCATAATAATTAATTTTTATTAAAATGCAAAACCCTCTATCAGATCATTTTCATTTTTATACTTAATATTTTTGAGAAACAAAACCCTCTATCTATCATAAAATCCCAATAGAGCAAAATTTTAAAAACGAATTTTATGTGAGATTCAGAAGTTGATTTAAAAAATATTGCACAGTAAAAAGTTTTGGGTTAATTTTAATTCCTAGCTGGTGTGTATATATAACAATGCCAAAAATAATTTAATTTATTCCATAAAAAGTTTACTTTTAAAGAGATAAAAAGAGAGTGAGAGAATGGATTTTAAATTTATTTTTGGGTGTTATAATAAAACCAAAATATGGAAATAATTTTACACCTAAACAGGTGTTTATTTGAACAAGGCAGGACTTAAATTTCTCCAAAAATAAATAAAACAAATGTAAGGTTATGTTTTTTAATATTTTTGTGTATTGAATACAAATACAGACCAAATACATGAATAAAGTAAAAATCCAGAGGACTGTTGATTTGTCACCCAAACTCAGCACAACTCTGCATAAAATAAACTGCTACTGCTTCTACATTAAGAAATTATTCGTGGGGGTAGGCACCGTCGTGATCTAAAAATTCCATCTCTCTGCCTTCTGCTTCAAGATTCAGCTGGCCTAAAAGTAAAGTTAACCAAAAATCAATTAAAATGATTGATAAACGTTTGTAGTCAATACTTACTTGATATTTATATTTCGGTCGGAGTAAAATCTTCACTTTCTGGATCACAAATTTTGATAATATAAAGATTTTACTTTTGTGTACACTGCTAACCTCTTTTCTCACTTTCATTGAATGAATAAGCATTTTTTGTTCACTCAATATGACAGCTGTTTCCAATTCCTTGTTAAGTGTTTATCTTAAACTTGATGAAATACAATTTTTTGATGACGTTTGACGTTTATTTTTTATAAGTTTTTCAAGAGAGAAATTTAATTATTTTTTGGCATCAAAATAAAACTAAAAAAAATGACATAAAGATAATCAAATTTTTAATCCCTATGTGGTTTAGCATATAACCCATTTCGGATTTAACTTTGAGTTTAATTCCAAAGTAGTTTAAAATGTGCTCCGATAGGTTTTAAATATAATCCAAAACTTTTTACTGTGTGTAGAATATCGAATTTTAATTACTCTAACAATAAGCGAAATAAACTGTTTTTTGTCTCTCCTGAAAAGAACACCATTAACACCAATCTGAGTTAGTACCTTTAAAACAAAAAATAAATAAGATAAAAGAAAAATGCAAAAAAACAATTTTTCTTACACAGTTTTTATAATAAAACGGCCAAAATATGCCGAAGTCTGTTAAAAGTATTTTTACCAGAATATGTTATTTATCTGTTTTAATAATAAAAATTCATTTATTCTAATTCATCTCTAAAAAAACAATAAAACTGGTTCAAAGAAATTTCTCAATAATCTGTCTCTGAATGTAACTGTTTCTGAGAAATGAAAGTCTTTTTACCCCAATATTTCGGACTTGCTGATTCGAATCTCTTACTCCGTTTTTCGATGTATGATACAGTTTTTTTTTTTGCAAAATGTCGTTAAAGATTTTCTGATTTCAAGCCAGTTTTTTAACAAAAAAATTTGCAAAGTTAATGATTTTTAAATTTTATGGCATGGAAAACAATGATATGACTTGTGGTTTTTTTATTTTTTTTAACGATTTAAAAACAATCATGTCCAGAGTAAGTTTCTTTTGGAATACTTTTTTGGTTCTCTTGCACCCTGCGTACGTCCCTGACGTCAGTTATCAAAAATTTTTATAAAATCTCTAAAAAAATACAGCTTTTTTACATAAGCTGGGGTTGCTGGGTTGACAGTCCTTGGTCGGAGATGACTCTCCGAGTCGTTTCGGCCTTTCGAAGATCCGACTGTATGTTACCCATAGAGGTGGCACGCTTTTTGGAGCTCGATTTGGACGAGTCAACAGAACAGGGAGAGGAAACATAACAAAATACTAACCATAAACTTACATGCACTTAGGTTAGGTTAGGTTGTAAGTGGCTGCTGACGTTTTACGTCAACACACGTAGACTCTGAGGTCCATTGTGATACCACGGGACCGTAATAGGTTTCCCTACTAGTCCCTGTCGTTAAACCATTTTGAGCTTCTTATAAAACTCCTTAGATGTTGAATTTTGACATCCAACAAATCAGAAAGATCGTACAGCTCCCTAGATCTCAGTGAAGCAAGTCTCTGACCAGAAAGTGCCGGGCAATGGCAAATAAAGTGTTCGATAGTTTCCAACTCCTCTTCATCCATGCAACTTCGGCAAAAGTCATTCGACGGCACATTTAACCGCTCTGCGTGCTTCCCTATAAGACAGTGTCCGGTAATTATAGAAACCACCGTCGAAATCTCTCCTCTTGGAAGCGATATCAGCTCACTTGTGCGCCCCTGATTAAGAGAAGGCCAAATCAGTCGTGTTGTCTCACACGTCCATCCATTTGCCCATCTTTGATTAGTCTCCGTCGTAGAACAAAGCCGTAGGTTTTGCTTGCAAGTTTCTAGAGGCATACCAACACATTCCAATTCTGTTGGAACCTGTAAGGTAGTTCCTAGTCTTGCAAGCTCATCGGCTTTGCAATTCCCTGGAATGTCTCTGTGCCCTGGGACCCATATGAGTCGTCTGTTAAACTGCTTGGCCATCTCATTTAAAGACGTGCGGCAGTTAAGGGCAGATCTTGTTTTCAGAAACATTGAATCCAGGGACTTGACCGCGGCTTGACTGTCAGTATAGATGTTGACTGCGGTTGTAGACAAGACATTGCAGCTCAACCAGTCAGCCACTTCTTTTATTGCCAGCATCTCTGCCTGGTAAACACTGCAATGATCTGGCAATCTACGAGCCAGGCTCAACCCAAGCTCTTCCGAATAGACTCCAAAGCCCACTTGTTCGTGCAGCCTCGATCCATCTGTGTAAAAATTTATGGTAGCTCCACTACCCGGAGTATCCCCCATCCAAGACTCCCTGGATGGTATCATAGTGGTAAAGTGGCGCTCAAAGAGGCTCAAAGAGGGAGCACAGTCCACATTTTGTGGTATTGTTATCTTTTTCAAGATCGCGCTATGGCCACAATCACTGCTCCTCCATTGCAGCGTGCTATTAAGTCGAATTGCCGACGCAGCCGCATACTGCCTACCCAATATGTCCAAGGGTATCAGGTGAAGGAGGATTTCTAATGCAGCCGTAGGTGTAGTACGAAGAGCACCAGTGATGCACATTGACGCCATTCTCTGTACCTTCGTGATAAAGACAAAGTTCGCTTTTGTTACGTGCACTTACAGGTCGAGCTGTTACAACAACAACAGCAACAGCTTTTTTTATACCCTCCAACCTCAGTATGGATTAGTGCCCTTCATTTCCCGGTTCTCGGTATTCCCGGGAATACCGGTATTCCAGGTTCTGGTACCGGTTTCCCGGTTCTAGATATATTCCCGGGAATACTGGTATTTCCGGTTCTGATTCTGGTACCGGTTCTCGAAAACCAAAAAAATACTATACCATAAAATACTTAAATTACACTATTTAATCAGTATTTCAGAATTAACATATGTGGACCTAGCCCCCATACAAAGGTCCTCTTTCATTTTGGCTCAAATGACTCTAATAACCGTGTTATAATAGATATCCTTTCGAAACTTTGCAGGTAAACGTGTTTTGTATTCACCATTCCAAATTTAAAAGGAATCGTACCAGTTCTTCTTGTAGCCCCCATTCAACCCACCTACACTGAAAGAATTATTGTTCATTATATCTATGAACAAATTTCATAAAACCAAATTCATAGAATCTATGAAACAATTCATTTGCTGAATGAATATTCATTAGTATTCTGAAATATTTCATAGAATTTTATTCATAGATTTTATTAAATTCATAGAATTAATGAATTTTTAAATAATTAAAATAATGTTACAATAATTAAAACAGTTGAATAAATTTATTAAAAAAATAAAAAAAACATTAAAAAAAATTTTTCATTGCTGCCCTGACCGGGGCTCGAACCCAAGACCTACCGGCTGAAGTGGTAATTGTCGACGCCTTAGCTATCAGCGCCGCCAAAGAAGAAAAATCTCGCCAACTAAAGCTTGGTTTTATAACGCTTCATTTTTGTAAATACACAAAATATTTGTTTTCTACAAACACACACACAGATTTTGGCAGAGCATTGTGACACAGCAAAAACACAAACTCAATATGTTAGCAGAATATTATTCAAATTTGATTTTAAGTGTTGTTACTTGTTTATATAATTTAGCTAAGTGGTTAGAGACTAAGCTTCACGAACAAGAGGTTCTATGTTCGAATCTCGGTGGGGATAAAAAAAAATATAAATTTTTAAAAATAGAAAATTGTAAATAAATAAAATAATAAAAATAAATAAAAATAAAACAAAAAAAAAAAATAAAATTGAAAATAGAATTGAATAATATTTTTTTTTCCATAGCCCATGAACTTTTTCATAGGTTTCTGGTTTCTATGAATTTGTTTCATAGATTCTATGAAGGGCATCATTAGCTCACTTCTAATGATTTTTTTCATAGAATCAATGTACGTTTTCATAGCCGTAATGAACAAAATTCTTTCAGTGTACCCGATATTCACATAAATCATTCAAATTTCATGAAAATAAAAAATATTTAACTAAAATTTTGCTTTTGTGTGCTTTATGTGTACTTTAATAACCTAATAAATCTGATTATTATCGGACCTTTTTTGGACTTAGGCCCCATATCAAAATTCCGCCGATATTCTGTTAAATCGGTTTATTGGCATTTTACTCAAATTTGGTTTGTGGGTGTTTTTTACACTTATAAAAGATTTGACAAAAGATAGATCCAGTCGGTCCATGTTTGAACTTGGGACCCATTTTCCGAGAAACACTGGAGTAGGGTATTATAAGGTCGGTCTTGACCGACTATAACTTTCTTACTTGTTTTTTTAGCTTCCAACCTGAATCAAATTACGTCGCGTAAGACGTAACGCCCAATAATTTTTCGTTTCTAGTATTTAAATCAAACGGACGTAAAAATTTCAAATTTGATGTGTTTGTTTTTGTTTTTTTTACGTCTTGCGCGACGCAATTTGATTCTGGTTCGACCCTTATGTAGAAATGCAAATATGCTAAAAGCTTAATTTACACACAATTTTAAATAATTTCTCATACAAAATTATATAAACCCAGCAAAGCGTATTCCCAATACTGGGAAATAGTAGATAAGGGTGGTCATGGGTAGTCCATATGTAAATTTCCCTTTAAGCCACTTATAATTTATATGAATACAACACTTTTACATTGTTCTAAAGTTTTTTGAGACCTTTATTAAGTTTATTTAATATGCAAGTTAAATCTTAAAATATGTTTTTAAGACCTTGAAATATTATACGCATTTTTAAGTTTCCTCAAGTGTCATTCTACAAATATCAACTGCTATTTTTCTTTGTATAAAATTGCATATTAAATAAAACTTTAATGCAACGTTGGTTATTGTTACCTATTTAAAACACTTCATGGTTATCGAAACGATCTGAAAACTCTTACCGTTACCTATATCAAAGAAAATAAAAATAAGATGCCGTTACCCTAGCCGTTATTCTATTCGGTAACCAACCTTGTTTTAATGTGAAAAATCTACAATTACATATATTTATTATTAATTAATTGTTTTTATATTGAAGTCATTGTGTTTTAGCAGGCTTATTGTATCACGTTCTTAATCTGTGTAATAACACAGTTCGACAAGAGTTTTTCAAATAACAACTAAAATATTCAAATTGTGAATTTTATATTTTGAAAAGAAGTTTTAAAATTTTAAATACAATCTTTTTAAATACTAATTGATAAATTTCAAATTACATCTGAAAATAGTGTGATAAAAATTTTTGGGATCATAAATTTTGTCGACTAATGTATTTAAATGACGCATTTTGTTAAAACGTTTTTCTTATTATGTACTTTGTAGTATGTAGTAGTACTATTTAATTATGAGTAAATTATCATAGGTCAGTAATTTTAAACAATATATGATTGATAATTTTTAGTAGAATTGAAAATTTTAAGTTAGCGAATTTAGCGTACGTGCATTTCGCAACGAATCAGCAAACATTTTGCTGTATTCTTATTATTGTAGCAGTTTTTTTTTTGTTCGAAAAATGCTTCATTATTTAAAACATGTTTGCCAAAAATAAAATATTGATCATGATAGAAAGAAGAATGAAGAATATTAAAAGAATCTATGGAAGACTCTAAAGTAAAAAGGTTGATTGGTATGAGAATACTCTCTCAGGTAGTACCTTTCAGAGTTTCAAAATAATTCATTCCTTAAAAAATTTCACGGAGAAGAGAGAATTGACCATATACACTCAAAAGAAAACCTCTTCCAAAAAATCTGTAAAATGACTTTTTGCTGAAATAGATATTTTAGGTAAATTCTTTGTCATTGAGTTTTAGAAAATAACAGAAAATTTTCAGCAATTTTACTGATTTTGTTTTTGAATTTCAAAATATTTTTGTGTAGATTTTTACAAGATTATTTTGTTATTTTACAAAAGAAGTCTGTTTACTTTTTTTTTTTAAAAAAATGCTCTAAGTTTTTTTAAGATGCATTTTTTAACATGATAATGTTTTTAGGCTTAAAAAATTTGCAGGACGCCACCTCAGTTTGACTATACAAGCTAACAATTAACGAAAAGAAAACAAGAATTACTACTTTCATTTTCTTAAAACTAAAAATTTTAATAACTTGGGTGTGTAACTTGGATAATAATTCACCTCGTGGTGAATAAAACCGTTTTTCACCAGGTGGTGAATAAAAAGTAACATAATTATTTTTCAACAAAAAAAATTTTTTTTCATCAAATTTTTTTTTCATCAATTTTTTTTCCAACAATTTTTTTTTTTTTCATAAAATTTTTTTTTTATCAATTTTTTTTTCATCAAACTTTTTTTCCTGATTTTTTTTTATCAAAATTTTTTTTTATCAATTTCTTTTTCATTAAATTTTTTTTTCATCAAATTTTTTTTTCATAAATTTTTTTCTCTTTTCATCAATTTTATTCCATAAATTTTTTTTTTCCATCAAATTTTTTTTTTTCATCAATTTTTTTTTTTATCAAATTTTTTTTTCCATCAAATTTTTTTTTTCATCAATTTTTTTTTTCATCAAATTTATTTTTTTTGCATAAATTTTTTTTTTCATCAAACTTTTTTTCATCATTTTTTTTTAACAAATTTTTTTTTTTTTCATCAAATTTTTTTTTTCATCAAATTTTATTTTTTCATAAAATTTTTTTTTTCATCAATTTTTTTTCATTAATTTTTTTTTTCATAAATTTTTTTTTTATGAAATTTTTTTTCATAAATTGTTTTTTATCATATTTTTTTTCATAAATTTTTTTTCGTCAAATTTTTTTATCAAATCTTTTGTTATCAATTTTTTTTCACCAAAAAGTTAGTTTTTTTATATTTTTTTTCATCATTTTTTTTAACATCAAAAAATAACAAGTGCGAGTGTTATATTCTTTGTTGCCGAATCTTTATACACTCCAAAATGTAAAAACACCTTTTATTATTTTTTTGAAAAAAAAATAATAATTTTTTTTGTTGGATCTTAAAAAAAAAAATTGGAAATTTTATTCTTGAAAAACAGTTAAATTTAAAAAAAATGATCACTTAAAAAAAACTTTGAAAATTTTCTTGTATTTATTTGTGATCAGCAAATTTTTCAGCTGTCTCAACAGATTTCTCTGCTGACTTCACCTATATAATTAAGACAGATATTTAGCAAACCGCGTCTGCTAAAATCAGCAGATTTCTCATATGGCTCAAAATGGGTGTATTTTCAGCAGATTTTTCTGCTGAGAAGAGATTTATTTTGAGTGTATGTACATAAGAGTGTCCAGAATATTTATTTTTTTATTTTTTCGTTGGAGGTCTCACACCCTTTATTAATTCCTTTCCCGAGTAAAAAAGATCATATAATTATATATAGTTTTATATATACATTAGAGTGTCCCTTATTTTGGAAATGTTGGAAATCTTGAGACGGTACCCGCTCATTTTTTTCCTTTTGACTTAAAAATAACTCAGTAAAAATTTTACGCCCCTAGGACCACGCCTTCCCTACGCGACGGGGCCTTAAAGAGCGGGGCCTATAAAATCATTTTTCCATACAAACCAAAAAAATTTTTTTTTTATTTTTAATTTTTTTGTTATTAATTATTATATTACTTGGTTTGCTTATTCACGACAAAAAATTTGATTTTGGAGGGATAAGTCTTTCAGCGCTAAAAAATTTTTCGCAAAAAAAAAATTTGGGCGGCCGGGGTCCTACAGTAAAAAATTTTTAAAAAATATTTTTTTTTAGTTTTGACCAGCAACGGTTTTAGTTGCTATGTTGCTTTAAATGATATATATTCCAAAAAAAAAATTATTCATATCTGTGACATCTTTATCTTTTTCGAAAAAAAAAATTTTGAGCCGTAGGAATCCTACGGTAAAAAATTTTTAAAAAATATTTTTTTTTAGTTTTGAAAAGCAATGGTTTTAGTTTTTATGTTGTTTTTAATGATATATATTCCAAAAAAAATATTATTCATATTTGTGACATTTTTATCGTGTATCGAAAAAAATCATCAATGCATTTTTTACCCTTTTTTAGAACACGATTAAGATGTCACAGATACAAAAAATATTTTTTTATGAATATATATCATTTAAAGCAACATAGCAGCTAAAACCGTTGCTGGTCAAAACTAAAAAAAAATATTTTTTAAAAATTTTTTACTGTAGGACCCCGGCGGCTCAAAATTTTTTTTTGCGAAAAATTTTTTAGCGCTGAAAGACTTATCCCACCAAAATCAAATTTTTTGTTGTGAATAAGCAAACCAAGTAATATAATAAATAATAACAAAAAAATTAAAAATCAAAAAAAAAATTTTTTGGTTTGTATGGAAAAATGATTTTTTAGGCCCCGCTCTTTAAGGGCCCGTCGCGTAGGGAAGGCGTGGTCCTAGGGGCGTAAAATTTTTCCTGAGTTATTTTTAAGTCAAAAGGAAAAAAATGAGCGGGTACCGTCTCAAGATTTCCAACATTTCCAAAATAAGGGACACTCTAATATACATATATTATTTTATAAAACTATATGTATTTTTTGTTGCATCATATGTGATTTTATATATTTGCACTTCTAATTTGTTTCTTATATAAAATTATATAACAGAAAATATTGTCTTTTATATAATAACATATGATTTAAGATTCGTTTATATAATTACATATGAACTTTAAAATTCTGTCTCCTTTTTTATATAATTTGATAAAACAAAATATTTGAAGTAATTTTATATAAAACTTTATGCAACTGTTTTTAAATTATATGTTATCTTATATGAGTAAAATTTAAAAAAAAATTCTAAGTCCTTTACATATAATTTAATGAAAAGTTATGAAAATTTTTCTAAGTCAAAAAAAAAAATTAAAATTTTCTAAGTCCCAAAATTCTAAGACTGATGCAAAATTGAAAGAAAAAAATACATAGAATTAGATATAACTTTTAAAAAATTTTCTAACAATAAGTCCATATTTTTTTTTTTTAATTTTTCAAAGTCCTAAAAATATTTTTGAAAATTTTTAAGTCCTGGAAACAAATTTTTTTTGTCAATTTTTTGCGTTTTGGGGGAAATTTTTTTTGTCAATTTTTTGCGTTTTGGGGGAAATTTTTTTTTCTTATATATAAATATATTTAATTATATATAATTGCATCAATTTTATTCAAAAAGGGTCCAATTTTCGCATAAAACTATATAAAATTATATTAAAATTATATAAAATTTGATGAGATTTGATCAAATTTGATAAGTTTTTATATGGTTTTATCGACTCATTTTTCGCATTAAACTATATATGATTATATATGATGTCTTTATATAATTTTATATGAATATATATAATCTTTTTTACTCGGGTTAATGAAAATTTTTCACAGTTTTTTTTGGGGATTTTTTAAAAAATATCTAGACATCGCGCTCTTAACTTTTTTACGAAATTATACGAATTTAAGATTTTTAAATTATTTAAATTGTTAAATTTCATCAAAAAACAGAATTACGCTTCGTCCCCTCCGTCTGTCCGTTTGTGAAAATCACAATGCAGTCAAAATAAAAGACCTACTGAAGTTTGGCACGACCATGTGTTATGGTCTTGAGCTGGTTAAATTCGAAGATGGACAAAATTGGACCAGGGCGAAAAATCTTTTCCTTCAAAAACTAACCTCTGAAAATATGACATTTTTTACATGATTTTTTGTACTTTTGTACAAAAAAAAGCCTTGTTTGAAAAAAATCAAGGCTCGCAATCGAAACGAATAAAGGTATCGATATCGGTATTGGTATCGTTTTTTTTTTTATTTCGGTAGCGGTATCGGTTACGGTATTTGAGTAGTAATATGTACCGGTATTATCGAAAAAAATATACACTCAAAAAAAAAAAAGCTGTAAAGTTAGCAAAAAATTTAACTAAAAAAACACCTGATTTTGAACCTACTAAATTTCTAGTTAATTTAACAAAAAATATTTAGTTAACTTTTCGTGGAATGAATGTAGCAAAAAAAAACGTAATTTTAACTAAAAATTCAGCTGAAAATTTCGTAACATTTTTTATTAGTTGAATTCAGCTAAACTTTTTGTAAAAAATTTTAAGTTTGTTAAATATTAGTTTTAAACACTAACACTTACTTCACTTATTTTTTCTTATTTTTTTCACAGCATTAAGTTTAGCTTAAGTAGGACTTATGAGATTTGCATAGGAGGCTACACAAGAAATGTTTAAAATTTTTCACTTGACAAAAATGTTACAAAAATCAGCAAATTAATTAGTAAAAATTCGTAAACTCAGTTTTAAAGTCAACAAAAAAAATTAATTCAAAATTTGTACAAAACTAGTATTTTCGTAAATTGAACTTAACTAAAAAAAGTAGTTAAAACGCTTATTTTAACTAAAAATTTGCTAAAAAGCCAATAAACTCGAGTTAACAAAAAAAATTTTGTTAACTTTACAGTTTTATTTTTTTGAGTGTAGAAACGTATAAAAACTTAAAAAAAATATTTTTTTTTCTGCCTAACGATGGCCACACAAAATCTGATTGTGAAAAAATTATGATCTTTAGTCGGCGAACAAAGTTTGAAAAAATTCCAAAACAGCAATTTTGGTTCACAGATGCTGATTTAAAATTTTTTATTTTACCAAATTCGCCTCAAAAGTTGAAATATAATAAGTATGTTATGAAAAAAAATATTAAAAAAATATAAAAACGCTGTTTTGGTTCAAAAATCCTGATCAGTAGGTATGTGATTTCCATGCAAATGCATGTTTATGTCGATGGTTTAAATAATTTTTCTTTTCGAATCAAGAAATTTGCGTTAAAATGGCGTCGGTTTGTTTTTACATATTTTGGTGAAAAATGCATATTTTTTTAAATGCATTTTTTTGTATATTTGCAACTTTCAATTTCATATTTTGGCATAAATTAACAAAAACGCAAATTGAAATTTACTTGTTTCAAAAACTATTTTACATTTATAAAATTTATTTTGAAAGTAAAAATTTTTTTTATAGATTGTCTTAATTTCTAAAAAAAATCCTGCTTAAATAAAGTTTTAATTGTTACTATTTAAACCCGGAGTTATTTTTTGCTTTTTAAGGGTGGATTATTCAATGAAAAGTTAGCTGCTAACTGCCGATTAAACGAAACCTTATGTCAAAATTTGTATGAAAAAGTTAAATTTAACGGAGAGTTTTTCGTATAAAAAGAAGATTTTTATTGCACCCATTTTATTTTTTAGCGCATATTTTCGATTTTTTAGTGAAAATGAAAATAAAAATCTCATCCCTACACCCAAAAAAAAACGTGGGTATTTAATACTAAAAATTTAACTAAATTTTAGTTCAAAAGGACCTAGTGCTGAAATTGGTAACTAATACTAAAATTTTTTACTAAATTTATTGAAAACCAGTAAAAATTACTAATTTTAGTACTTTGAAGATACTAAAATCAGTAAATAATTAGTAGATTTTTGTACAAAATCACTTACTAAACCTTTTACTGTAGAATTATTTTGAGTGTACTGATCGCGTTTTTGGAATTTTTTAGATGTTTTTTAAATAAAGTAAGCAAAAATTTCTAATTTTTGAGCTGGATTTGGTCAAGAAATTTAGGAAAAATATTCTTGTTTATTTTTGAAGTGTGAAATTTTTAGAGGTTTGGCGAAGGACGTAGTCGGACACCTTCCTACTTGTGATAAATATTAACAAACAAGCTATTTATGTCCATGCCCACAAAAGGCGGCGGGAAAACTGTAATTTTTCTTAACCCCTTGATTCAAGTACAGAACTTTGAAGTTATTCTGACATAAAAATTTTCATTTGTTTGACAAAAGTAAAAAAAATATGATAAAAAAACGCGTTTTTTAAAGAAAAAAAGTACTTACAAAACCATAATTTACAAATTTTTATTAAAAAATATATTTTTTTTTTAAAACATGGTTTTTTAAGAAAACCCGTTTCAATACCGGTACGTACCGGTACCGAAGGAAAAGGTTTTTGGATACCGGTATTCGATACTAAAACTGGGTTTCGGTATTGGTGTTGGTATCGGTATTCAATTTAAAGGGGTTTGAAACGGATAAAGGTCTTGGAAAGTTATCGATTGCCAACATTGGAAAAAATTCAAAGTCGTGCAGTCGGACCCGGGGGACTAAGTATGATAAAACTGTATTATTTTAATGCAAAAATGATAATAAATGAATTTTAAACATTTATTTGTGAGGGGAAAGGTGCCCCCTAACGTATCTCTTCGACCACCCCCCCTAGTCAAAAAAATTAAAAATTTTTACATTTTGGAGGGTATACAAAATTCGTTACAGCCGAATTTAACACTCTCACTTATTTTTTTTTTTTGATTTTGAAATCTTTAAGGTTTCAATGGGAATTTTTAAATTTCAATTGGTTATTTTCAAATATACTTATTGAAGAATTCCAAAATTTTTGACTACAAAAAAAAAAACACTTTTTCGGCCTTACCTATTTCAATTGTCTTAAAAATTGGTAAATATATAATTTAGATTTTTTTTTGAATTTCGGTTTTTGTTATTTAGTCGAAATTGTGAATGGTTCGCGTTTTATCGCTGTTCAAAGTTGGTATTTTGCAACAATTTTATGAAAAATACATAATGTTTAATCAAATTTTTGAGTTTATCAGTTCAAAATATATATAAAAAAAATATTTGCGGTTACTGCGCAGAATTTTTTTTTCATTTGTAAACAAGAGATGTTAACAAAAATAAATTAGTCGTTTCAGGAAACCACGTTTATAGTTAAACCGCTTATCACCCCAATTTGGGATTTGCATATGTTGTTAAGTATATTTTGGGCTATATGTGCAAAAAAATATAGGAAAATTAAAGATTCGCATTTTGAGATATTTGCAAATTAAGGACATTTTTTTAATTTCAATATCCTTTTTGCAAAGCATCCTATCCTTTTTTAAAATTCTGTTTTAAGAACAGGATATAACCATAATTTTGCTTTTTATTTCGTGACAATCGGATGATGCGTTCCAAAGATACGATCATTTAAACATTATGCATTTTTTATAAAATTGTTGCAAAATACCAACTTTGAACAGCGATAAAACGCGAACCATTCACAATTTCGACTAAATAACAAAAACCGAAATTAAAAAAAAAATCAGAAGAATGGATATGTTAATTTTTGGACAAATTGAACCACCATCGGCTGATTGCCTATGCTATTTAAAATGGAACCAGTCTATTTGTGTCTAAATTAAGAATTAATTCTTTTAGGTTATGCCTATGTTTTATGCTTTTTATTTGCTTTTGCAGTTTTCATAAGAAAAATCAAGACCAACACCATCATTTGGTGGAGCTACGTGAGAAGTTTAACGTATAATTCCATCCACTGAAAAAATACCAAAATAATAAGAAAACATCAACAAATATAAAAACAAAAATAAAAATAGTACATACGAAGTACATATATCCAAAAAAATAAACAATTGCGTTGTAATTTTGAAATTTTACCCAGTCTGAAAAATGCAATCTGCAGAGTGTTGGCAAAGTGGTTGCGATTGTTGTTAACAGGGCTAACAAAACGTCGTACAGTACCATCACAAAGATAACGGTTGGCCCATTTGCTTCAGGCCCGCCTTTTTCTGACGTTATTATTAGTTTCTGTTCGTAAGAGTAACATAGGGCCGTTTGAAAAATTTTACATTTAAAACTTATAGCGGTCTTTTCCAGAAAAACAGACTCGTTTTTTTAGTTTTATCCAATAAAAATAATTTTATGACATAGTTGGTAACTGTAAAGGATGATAAAGTAAGAAACGAACTACTTTTTACTACATCTATCCTAAAAAAAAGTGAAATCGAAACTCAATTAATAAAAACGCTGATTCAATTACCTTAGTTTTTGAATTTCCTTTGAGTACGAAATTTGTAATATTGATCACTCGATTAATTGGTTACATTACGAAAGTTATTGGTTCGAAAATTTCTTCCTGGGCATATGTACATAAACAACGTTGATAAAATAGTTTACATCAGAACAATGTTTTTTTACCCTCCACTTACATAAGTGGTAGAGGGTATATATAAGTTTGTCATTGCGTTTGTAACTCATAAAAATATCAGTCTTAGACCCCAAAAAGTTGATATATTATTGTTCAGTGATCGGTTTGAAGACAATGCACAGTGGCCGAAGTACCCAATCTAGCGGCACTTAATTCGGAAATAGGGAGTTAGTAGGGGTCGGCCTTACATTAAACCCCTCTAGAAGGGACTCCTAGACAATTGTGGGGAAAATAGCTGCTCATCGGAGGAAAGGTGGCAATAAAAAACAAAAATCCTTCTTCGGAGTCGCTACTAGAGGGGTGCAATGTAAGACCGACCGCCATCAATTTTTACACCACAAAATTTTTTCTGAACGAACCTACTCTCTATCTCCACTCCTTAAGGGATCTCCCATACAAAATGGCTTTTTTATGAAATTTACTCCCACCGCTATAACTGCCCCAGGTTTGCCCCTACACGAGTCAAATGTATGACCGGCCATCCAATATTTTTTCAATACCAACATTTCCTCCAAACATACCTACCCTTAATCTTCAACCCTTAAGGTGGTCCCATACAATTTTTTTATTTAACATTTTGTTTTTTTTATGACATCAGCTCATAGCGCTCACATGGTTCCCCCTAGAGGAGTAAGATGTATGACCGACCCCCATTACTTTTTCCCTCCAAAATTTTTTTCCGAACATACCTTCCTTCTTTCTACTCTCCCTAAGTGAGCTCTATACAAAATGCCATTTATTAAAAATTTGCTCACACTGCTCTAAGTCTCCCAGGGTTGCTCCTAGACGAGTTAAATGTGTGACCGACCTCCAATATTTTTTAATACCAACATTTTCTCAAAACATACCTACACACAATCTTCAACCCTTAAGGTGGTCCCCATACAATTTTTGCATTTAATTTTTTTTTAGGACATCAGCTCATAGCGCTCACATGGTTCACTCTAGAGTGGTAAAATGTATGGACCCCTGTTATTTTTTTCCTTCCGACATTTTTTTAGAACATACCTACCCCCTTTCTCCACTTCTTAAGGGGGCTCCCATACAAAATTATTTTTTTTTAAATATTGGGCGAAATTTTAACAAGTAAATTTTCAATATGCAATAAAATTTTTGTTTTTGAGAATATTGTAATAAAATTTTAAATTTATATAGGTCTGAATATAGCAAAAGTTAACACAAAACAAAAAATAAAGATTTGATGAAAGACATCCCCCAATTCCCAATTTGTTTATTAACAATTTCCAAAAAAACAAATTTTTTGCAATTTTTGCTGCCACGCCTATATTAAAGGCGGGGATTATTAGCTATTCATATTGTAAGCTATTTATATATTAAAGTATCTATGTTTGCTTTTGGTAGGCCCAACAGAGGCATGCACTTTTTCCCAGGAGGGTAAAGTTGAAATATGTGTTAAAAATGGGTCAATTTTCGATAAGGCTGGGGAGCTCAAAATAAGAAATTTTGACATGCTATTTTTTTAAATCATCTACGTGATATTGCCTTTCTGATCAATCGAAAAAACTGACATGTTCTTAACAAAACTTTTAAGCTGAAAGCAAAAGAATGCACTTTTTGGGCAAAAAATCCCGTTTTATTTTTGGATTTTTATTTAAGTTTAAAATAGTGTAACTTTTAAACAAACAAATTTTTAACAAAAAAATGATTTTAACACTCAAAAAATTATGTCATTAACTGTTTGTAGTTTATTTAAAAAGTTTTCCGTTTAGTTGTTTTTAAAAGAAACAAGTAAAAAAGTTAAATTCGGCCTTGCCGAATGTAGTGATACCCTCCACAATTTCAAAAAGATTATGGCAAAAAACTTTATTTAAAAGGAAATTACTTTTGAAAAAAAAAAAAAATTTTTTAAAAAAAAATTTCCGCGAAAAAAAATTTTTTTGGTAAAAAAAAAAAATCCGCGATTTTTTTCTTTTTTTTTGTAAAAAATATGTTCGTACTTGTATAAATACCATTTGGTGTTCAATTATGTTCACATATGTCAACCAGAATCCGAATTAAAGCATTTTGTATTTTGAATGTACTGAAATTTTTGAGGTGTGCTTACATTTTCGTTCATAACTTTTGAACCGCTGAACCGATATTGCTCAAATGCAATACCAAACTTCTCAGGAGAACTTCCAATAAATATGTTAAGTTTCAGTCATCTCTGTGCAATATTTTGTCCGCTACAGCATTTTCCACAGACGGACAGACGGACATCGCTAGAATGTCTTAAAATCGATCGGGCATCATGAATATATATACTTTATGGGGTCCCAGACCGATATTTCGATGAGTTACAAACGGAATGACAAACTTATATATACCCTCTATCACTAAGTGGAGGGTATAAAAACATTTGTCAGTCAGTCCTTTGTTTCAAAAATAACACACTAAAAAATAAAGACTTTCATTAACATTTAATTATTAAAGTCATTTATTTTTGTTCTGTAAGTAAAAACTACTGATTATTCTTTTGATTTTTAATGTATTGTGTAAGTAATTTTTTTTTAAATTGTTGGTATTTTTTAATGAAATATCATTAGTTTTTACCTACACAAGTCAGTTATTTTTTTGTAGAAAAAAAAATTAAAAAATTATTTATAGAAATATAAAAACATGTTTGTATCAAGTGACTTTGGCACGATGGGTAGAGTGTCTGGCCAGAATGTAGTTGATTGCGGGATCGATTCCCCAAAATTTTATTAAAAATGTTTAAAAAAATATTTCAATAAAAAATTGTAAAAAATTACCTACGAAATCATTAATTTTTATTGTTTTCGTAGGTTATTTTTTTGAAATTTGTTGGTAAAAATACCAGAACTATCAATAATTTTTAATGTTTTTGTAGGTTATTTTTTTCGAATTTTTTGGTAAAAAAGAGTGAAAAAAACTTAATTTTTTAATGTTTAATGTTATTTATTTTAGAAAATTTTGTCAACAGTATAAAATAAATGTTGATGTTTGTTAAAACAAATGAATAATTACTGGGATGGTTTTCAATTGTTTATTCACTGGTTTTAAGTGTGTTTTTCATTTGTTTTTGCCTACAAAATATTTTGAGTGAAAATATCACAAATTTAGCTGAAAAAATTCAATCGTTGTTGTATTAACAAACTATTTAATTGCGTTGACAAATAAAATTATTGATATTTTATTTAACAACACAATTTGCCAATACAATTAAATTGCACGTTAATACAACAACGATTTAATGGAAAATGAGCCTACAAACAAATTTGTTTTTTCTGTGCAAAAGGCATTTTAACAAGTAAAAACATATTTTTATCGGAACTTTTTTTCTCCAAAAAAGTGGATTTTTGCGGAATTTTTTTTCTAAAAATTATTTTCTTTTACCAATTTTATTAAATTTATTTTTATTTTTTTTTACAAAATTAGTTTTTTACTTATTATTTTCAAATAAAGTTTTTTGCACTAATATTTTTTACATTGAGCAGGGTGTCCGTACATTCGGCAAGACCGTATTTACCTTGTTTACTTGTTTTATCTTTTTTAGGTATTTCCAAAAATATCATTCACTCCAAATATTTGGAGATAAATGCGTACTTACAAAAATTGAAAATCAACAACGTATTTGAAATTAATATATATATTTTTTTGGAAATCAACAAACATAAAAGTTTGATAAGTTAAAAAACAGTAGCTGTCAAAAATATAGAAATTGTTTGTTTAAAATTTTGTTGTGATGACTTAAGGGAAAATTTTAGGTAGGTTCGATCATCTTGATCGGCTCTAACCTAATTGTTATACCCTCCAGCGTATCGAAATATCGGTATATATATATTCTTGTTCCATGATATATTCTAAGACATTCTAGCGATGTCCGTCCGTTGGTCTGGAAAACATCATTCAGTCCAAACTTAAATAGTTAAGACTCCTAAAGTTTGTTACGAATATGTTTTAAAGTTCTAGGAACTTTTTCCAGGGGGAAAAAGTTCCCCCTTATAGAACTAAACTGAAAAACAACATATTATAAACGTTTTATTTGTATTTTTTTTTTTTAACAAATGCAACATTTTATGTCAGCAGAAGTTCAAAGTCCTGCATTTGGGCCCAGGCGATTGAAAAAATAATTTTTGATCCGATCCTAATAAATAAACTTAAAAACATTTCAAGAGAAAAAATGTGTCCTAAACTTCCCCCTGCGGATGGTATAAAAGATTTGGCACTGCCGAATTTACAGGTCTCAATTATTATACCCTCCAACCACAGTATGGGGGTATACTCACTTTGTCATTCCGTGTGTAACGCATTGAAATATCGGTCTAGGACCCTATAAAGTATATATTTTATTGATCAGTGATCGATTCTAAGATATTCTAGCGATGTCCGTCCGTCCGTCTGTCCGTCTGTCCGTCTGTCCGTCTGTCCGTCTGTAGAGGACACGATACAGTCCAAAATAATAGAGCTAGACTTCCCAAGTTTGGCACGAATATATCTTATATTCCTAGGCATGTTAAGTTCGGAAATGGGCAAAATCGGACCAAGGGGAAAAAAGTTCCCCCTTAGAGAACTAAACCAACCCCATGAAAAACACCACTTTTTTACATGATTTTTTGTGTTTTTGTTTAACAAATGCAACATTTTTACGCTACAGGAAGCTCAAAGTCCTGCATTTGGACCCAGAGAATTAGATAATGCCGTTTCTTCGGTCCGCCCCCCCCCCCCTTTTAAGGGCGTGTAATAATTTTTTTTTGTAAATAATGATAAACTTGTATTTCTTTAGTGCACAATGCATAAGAATGAATTTTTAACCACATATTCGAGAGGAAATTTGCCCCCCCCCCCCCAAAAAAAAAAAAGAAAACGACCCTGCATTTTTTTTTTTTTTGCATGTTGGAGGGTATAAAAGATTCGGCACAGCCGAATTTAACACTCTTACTTGTTTTTTTAATAATTTCGTTATAGGGAGTAAAAAGGAGCACGACTCGTAAAGAATTTATTATTAAAAAATTCTCTCACGCTACCATTTCTATTTCAAACATCATCAAAAATAAAAGTTGAATTCAAAATACACTCAAGAAGCGCTATTATTTCGTTAGCAACTGTTAGTACTTTAACCATAAATTTATGTACATTGCATTACAATTTCGTAATGCAGCATATGTATTAGGGTGCAACGAATTATGACTTTTTTTTGAATTTTGTCGATCGCCAGGCAAATTATGTTTCGTTTTGGTCTACATCAGCGGTGCGCACACACATACTATAACTTTTATGCTTGTGTGGGTAGTAGCAAGCGGAAAGTCAACAAATTTGCTCAAGCAACAGAATTTCATATTGTGTGTGTGTCGACAGCGCACAAGCAGCATTTTTTAGCCTATTCCTATTACAAAAATGCGCATGACTGGTCTAAATACTCTATGTTTAAATTTTTAGCCAAATAGGACAAAATTAACCCGTGCCTTTAGGGTGTTAAAGGTTTGCCCCCAAACAAATTTTTTTACCATACAAACCAAACTTTTTTTTAATTTTTAATTTTTTTTTTTTAAATTAGCGATTTTGAACTTCATCTGAGATAAGAATGTTGCATTTGCTTAGCAAAAGTACAAAAAACCCTGCATGCGGTTTTTCTTAGGTTGGTTTAGTTCTCCAAGGGTAACTTTTTTCCCCTAGGTCCGATTTTGCCCATTTCCGTGTCATCTACAGACGAACAGACGGACGGACGGACATCACTAGAATGTCTTAGAATCGATCACTGATCAATAAAATAAATACTTAATGGGGTCCTAGACCGATATTTCAGAAATAATTAATATGGGCTCAAACCGAAATAAATAAAACTTCGGTTGTAATTTAAATTTTTATTTTTTTTTTCGAAGTCAATTTTGAAGCTGAAGGTTTATCCCACCAAAATGAAATTTTTAGTCGTTAATAAGCTAATCAAGTAAAATAAAGATTTTGGGGCAAACCTTTAACACCCCAAAGGCACGGGTTAACTTTGTCCGATTTGGCTAAAAATTTAAACATAGATTTTTTAGACTAAAACGAACTATAACTTGCTTTGGGATAGGAGAAATTCGAAAAAGTAATTTTTCGTTCCACCCTAATATGCGTACTACGCACACTCAATTATTATACGTAGCACTACGAGGCTTCAGTACTTGTTTATGTTTTTTTCATACCACTATGACCGATCTCAAACATTGATCACGATATATTCACGTGCAGCGTTGAGTATCTGTATGCGTAAATATTTGTAAACAATTGTTGTATTTTAAAATAAACAAAACTTTGAATACATTGAAATGAAGTGTTGATGAAGAAATTATAAAAAAAAAATTTATCCAATGAAGTTTGAAATGAAATATGATGGTTCAACATTTTGATAACACTTTATACAAAAAAAAACATTCTCGAATCAAGCAAAAACAAACTCGCATTAAAAAAATTAAACAGTTACAAAAGTCAACAAAGATCGTTTTTTTCTCGATTTGAAAATATTTATAGACATTTTTAATACGACTTGAATAATCAACTTCTTAACAATTAAATGAAAGAACTTTAATTTGAACATTTCTTTTGTGCAGATCAAAGAAGAAATAATCAAAATTCAACTGTTTCATCCGTATTCAGTGTTAAGGAATCAGAAAAAACAGTTTTAAGTTTTATAGAATTGAGGAAGTGTACTTCTAAGAATTTAGTTAATAACTTCTTAAAATTTAGTTAATAACTTCTTAGAATTTTGTTAAAAACTTCTTAGAACTTAGTTAAAAATTCAAAATAGAGTTATCTCAAAAATTAAGCAAGATAGAGCGAAACGGATGAAAATTGGAATAGCCTAGCTCTACATATCTGTCAGGGTCTCAAGACCCTAATTTCGGATCTATAATTTGACATTCCAGAGATTTTATATATGCACATATCTCGGTAAATACTGCCGACACGAGAAAAATTTCAACAGTATTTTTGTAGCTCTTGACTTGTCGAACACTTCCGAAAAATACCTAAAAGTCCTCCGAGTAATATTTTTTGAGTTATCCAGTTTTTAAGATTCTCAAGACCATATCAGACCCCAAATTTGCGTATCTCAAAAACTATGGAAGGTAGAGCGAAACGGACAACAGTTTTGAATCAAAATCTATGGTGACCCTTAAAGAACCCAACGGAGTCTCGAGTCAACTGGTATCCTTTTGAAATTTGGCAGGTAGCTGTATTTCGTAGCCACAAATCATCATCATTACAAATTAAAAATAAATTGTACCAGTCCTTCTTGTTGTCCCCATACAAACCACATAAATCTTTCGAAAAACATGAAAATTGGGAATATTTTGTTAAAATTTTGTTTGTACCGCCCGATATTTAGTTAAATCGGTTTATTGGCAACAAAAAAATGAAAAAAATTTCATTTATATGTGTTTTTACACTAATTAAAGATCTAACAAGAGATGGATCCAATCGGATCCATTTTACACTAATTAAAGATCTAACAAGAGATGGATCCAATCGGATCCATGTTTATATTTGGTCGGTCTTGACCGACTATAATTTTCTTACTTAATTTTGAAATGTCGTGGTTAAAACTGTTGGCAACTCATATTAAAAATGTTTATAATCAAAAATATCATTTTTAGTATGGCGCCATCATGAAATAAGTTCTTGCATACTTAATTCAAAAAGTATGATTTTAAAAATCCAGACCAAATCATAATAAATTTTATAAAATTTAACTTTAAATATAAAAACTTTTTTTTTAAATTTTTTAGTTTTTAAAAACGAGTATCAAAATGTATGATTTGACTACGATTTTTCCCTCAGTGTACTTTGAACAACAATTTCTGAAACACATCATCTTATTATATAAAAACGTTTGTGCGGGGTACGTGTTACTAAAACTTAAGAACCGCTGAACCGATTGACACCAAATTTGGACAATATGTTAGTTTAGTCTAGAGCTAGGTTTCTCTTAAGTTTAATCCCGATAGGTGGCGCTGTTGTCGCAATATTTGAATTTTTGGTATTTATGGTTCGATTTGGCTGAAATTCACAAAATGTATCTTTTAAACAAAAATAAGTTTCCTGATAAAATTTGGGCTCGGTAGATGGCGCTGGGGTAAAGTTATTAACAAAATTCTTCATTTCAGTGAAATTAAACAGCAGTTCAGAAAGTATAAATGTTTCGTAATGAGAAAATTAGTGTCTATGAATGGACCCTATAGATGGCGCCGGGGAGAAGCTTCTTATATATTCATGTCTAAGTCAACCCGGGTAACGCCGGGCGCTTCAGCTAGTATGGATATAAATTTTCATAAATATAATAAAATGTTTTTTTTTTTTCAATGTGTAATTAAAAATTTTTTTTAGTGTAGAAAAAGTCAATCAGAATTATAACACAGGTTGACAAAAGTTAAACTTTTTTCAATTTGCCTGACCTTTGACAACTGATTTATATGGATTTTAGTGTGCTGATTCCGAATCTGTTATCCAATTTTTTCCATCAGCCGAAAAAGTGTGTTTTTTTTTACCAATTTTGCTTGGCTATAATTTCCAAAACTAATTTTAGACCCTCAGTTTTAAACACGAACTTAACTATATTGAATGCGAGGATTCCAAAACTGGTATTAGCTTTTTTCTGACAGCTTTAGTTTTCGAGTTATTAAAAAGGGCATAAATATTCAGACAAAATTAAAGAGGGCATAAATTTAAATTATTATATTTATTTTAGCGATATCTCGAAAACTAAAGATGACTCAACAAAAGTACTTAAGAGCATTTTTGGAAACAGCATATCCAACATACATAAAATCGTCATTCACTTTTTCGATGTAAGACAAGTGTTGGTAAATATGGACTTACAAACATGCCAAAAATAGCCTATTTTTAAAGATTCCATAGGCTATATCTCAAAAACTAGAGCTGACCCAAAAAAACGATAGCCAGATTTTAAATCAGCGTACCCCAATTACCCAAAACTAGCTATCAGAACCCGGGCAAAAAAAAAAGTGTTGCCCTGTGTAATTTTTCAACACAAGTTTCGCTGACTTGCTTTTAAACAGTCAAGTTTAATTGCACATTTTAAATTCAACTCGTTGATTGCAATGAGACAAATTCTAACATGTTGAATCTCGTGATCATTTTGAAATGACTAAAATTTGTAATTTGCTAAAATATTATATTTACAACATTTTTTATGAGTTCATTGTGCTTAGATTACTTTTTCATTGGTGAAGTCAATTAAATCTTGTAACAACATAAAAACAAGTTAGAAAATTCTAGTCGGTCTAAACCGACCATATAATACCCTACAATAGTGTTTTCCGGAAAATGGGTCCCAAGTCCATATATCGATCCGATTGCATCTATCTTGTAAGATCTTTAAATAATTAGTAAATATCGGGCAAAATTTTTATATGGGAACTAAGTCCAGAAATGTTCCAATTATAATCAGATTTTATCAAATTAACAAAGTCCACGTTAAACTCCTACTAAAAACTTTCAAATTTTAGACAATCGGTTAAGAATTGCGTTAAAATTTTCATCCGTTTCGCTCTATCTAACTTAGTTTACGAGATATCGCCATTTTGAATTTTTAACTAAATTCTAGGAAAGTCTTAAGGATTTCTAGATTATTGATAATTTTTTTAATCATTTAAAATAATTTTTCTTTGTTCACAGAAAAAAATAAAAATGAATTTCAATTACGAAATTCGTTGATTCAATTAAAAAATTAATTGATTTCGGACCTATCACGAAAATGCGCATATTAATTACTCATTTTGTTTGAAAATAGTTTTAAAACTTAATTAAATTGTTAATTGATTCAATTAAAGTTTTAATTGAAAATAAAATGGAAACCAAAAAAAAATTAATATAAAATTGAAAATCAATAATACAGATTTATTGATTCACATAAAATTTTTAATTGAAAAAAGACCAAAACTCAATTTAATTTTAAAAGTTAAACTTCAAAAAATGCCCTAAAATAAATAAACACCGAATTTTTTTGTTTTATATTATTAAGAAATTTATTTTCTTTATTAAATATAAACAGTTGGTATAGTTTTGCATAGAAACATAAATCTTGTTATTGCATGCATTTTTGTCGCTTTAGTAAAGTTGAAACAAAAAAAAATTTATTAAATTTCAATGTGCAAAACACAAGGCAAATTCGGAATTTGCCTTGGAATTTGAAATTCCTCATATTATTTTTTTTTTGTTTCAACTGTACACATTTCATTAGCAAAACACTTTATCCGCAACGACCACTCGCCTTAAAGAAAACAATAAAACTAAATTTTGTTAAGGCGTTTTTATGTATTCATTGGCTGCTACCACCAAAATATACAAAACAATAGTTCAAAAGTTTTTTTTTTTTGTTTTTTTTTCATTTTTATTTTTTCATTGGCTACTAACACTAATGCATACAAAACCGGTTTCGTTTGTTTATTTTATTTTTGTTTTCAGTAAAGTTAAGAATTCAATTAAAACATTAATTGAATCAATTAAAATGTTGAATTGAATTTAAATTTAATATCAAATCCATTTTTAATTAAAAACAAAATTACGATATTATTTTCTGTGTTATTGTTTTTTATTTATTTTTTAATAAATATTAACTAATTCAAGATAATTGTAACAAAACGTTTATTAAATTTATTTCAGGTAAACCTTTTTAAATTTATCAGGCTTTATTTGAAATTGCATAAATATTTTCGAAAAATAGGACCTATTTCTTTATATCAGTTCTGATACAATTAGATCTAATTGGATCCGAGATTTGTCCCCATTTTTCGGATCTAACATATCTTAAATCAGATATGATATCAGATAAGTTTTGGATCTCGCATCATATCAGTTTTTTTTACACGGGAAGTTATTTACTAAATTCTCAGAAGTTATTAACTAAATTCTAAGAAGTACACTTCCTCAATTCAAAGAAGAGAAATACGATGACGTGTTTTTTAGTAAATTTTAACTAAACTTGAACTAAATTGCTTTTTAAGAAATATGTCTTAAAAATAAAGATACGTTTCTTAGATTTGTGGAAAAATTATTTGGCAGTAAGAATTTCATTCCTTATATTAAAAAATTCCATTTAAAGAAAACTATGAACTAATTATAAGTAAATAAACTAAACTTTTTTCCTTAAAGTTAAGAAAATTTCTCATTTTTTAGTTAAATTTAACAAAATTTTAGGAAAATTCATGATAAATTTTCAAAGACATTTTTTCCTTAATTTTAGTTATGTCTTTTTTTTTAGTGTATTAAATTTCTTACTTTTTTTGTTAAAGTTTTTGAAATTATTTAAATTTAAATGCATTGTTTTATGCATTAATTGTATGAATTGAATTCTTAAGAATTCATTATAAAATCTTTATAAAAAAAATGTTTTTGTTTTTTTTATTTTTTTAATCTATTGAAAAATGCAGATTTGCAAAAATCAACATTTACACTCAAAAAAGTTTGTCAGTAAAATCCACAACAAATGATAATTAAAAAAAACATCATCAGCTTTTGAAAATTAGTTTTCAATATTTTTTTTTTATTTTTATTAAGAATTACCATATAATGTAAAATTATCTTACTGACAATTGTAGCAAAAAGAACTAAAAAAATGGCAAATAGTTTTGTAAAACTTTTGTTAAAATGTTGTAAAATTTTATTGATAAAGTAACTGTTAAATTTTTTTGAGTGCTTTATATGCAACAATCACGTTTTATAAATATAGAACAAATTTACATAAGGAACAAGTTTTTAAACTGATAACAAATTTTTAAACATTAGCTTATTTTCCTATTAGGATGACACTACATTTTAAAAACAGAATTTTGGTTGGGTGTAATAGTGCATTTACACTGGTCCTCTAATCTAGCTTAAAGTAGATTATGGCTCCAATCTAGTTTCAATCTATTAGATTTATTTTTTTTTAATATAGTAGTTTAGAATCTAATCGGCAAACGCAAATCGGCAAAGTTCGATACATTTACAAACGTTTGATTTCCATCACTTACCAGCTTAGGAAACAAATTATTTAATGTAGTGCCACACTAAGAGATACAATACAATTTGCAACTAATTGAATCAATTTAAGTAAAACTGGCCTAGAATATGTATTCAAATAACTATAAATAAAAAGTGCACATACATAGAGGTATTTACATATGGGGGTTTTCGTGTCAACTGACACAACTTTTTAAACCGATGTCTTCCGATCGGGATGAAATTTGCACCAAGGTTAGTCCTATTGGATAGTAGTTCAGACACAATTTTTCAACGAGATCGGTCAAGAACTCTCTTAGAGGGGGTCGAAATTTGACATTTTGGCCAAAGAGGTGTTGATTCTCATCCATGTAACTTCTTACCTATTGTTTTTAGCAAAATGTGTCCCAAAGAGTTTAGATAGCTATTTCTTCAGTCTTTCGAAAAAAAAATATAAAAAAAATAAAAAAAAAATTTTTGATTTTTTTTCTTAAAAATCCAAAACTTTTTTGACTTTTTCCTCAAATTGGGCCCTTTTTTTTTTTTTTTTTTTGATTCAAAAGAAAGCTTAGGTGATTTCCTTTAAGAGCTATGGGGTCGCTTAGTGGGATGCGAGTGGGATATCTATGAAAAATTTTTTTTTTTAACTTTGGAACACAAAAAAACGGTTCTTCAATTTGCACTATTAGGCGTGGGATAGCTAACCAGTTTTCGGTTTCGATCCGCGATACCCTCTAATTTTTTAAGGTTCGAAAAAGAAAGCACGAGCCAAAAAATGGGGGCGGTAGGGAGGGGCCATATGGCCCCTCATTGGGGTCAAAGTTGGGCGTAAAGAGGTAAAAATCCTCAAAAAGCCCCAAAACTCCACTAGAAACGCCCCTGGAGGGGTGCAATGTGAGACCGACCTCCAATAATTTTCTGCCCCCAATATTTTTCTTGAACATACCTTACCCCTATTTCCACTTCCTAAGGGGGCTCCCATACAAAATGACATTTTTATAAAATTTGCTCCTACCGCTCTAACTGTCCATAGGGTGCCCCTAGAGAAGTAAAATGTATGACCGACCCCCAATATTTTTTCAACTCCAACATTTTCTCAGAATATACCTACCCTTTATTTTCAACCCTTTAGGGGGTCCCCATACATTTTTTTTTATTTTTTTATTAGTTTTTAAAAATACATGTTTTTATAATGTATTGGAGCCCCTTAGGGAGTGGAGATAGGGTGTTATGATGTTCGGACAAAATGTTGGTAACTAAAAAATAATGGGGGTTGGTCGTAATTTTTGCCTCTCTAGGAGGCAAGGTAGGGGCGGTAGGAGCTGGTTTAATAAAACAAATTTATAAAAAATAAAAGAAATGTATGGGGACCACCTTAGGTTAGTCCTATTGGATAGTAGTTCAGACACAATTTTTCAACGAGATCGGTCAAGAACTCTCTGAGTTAGAGGGGGTCGAAATTTGACATTTTGGCCAAAGAGGTGTTGATTCTCATCCATGTAACTTCTTACCTATTGCTTTTAGCAAAATGTGTCCCAAAGAGTTTAGATAGCTATTTCTTCAGTCTTTCGAAAAAAAAATATAAAAAAAATAAAAAAAAAAATTTTGATTTTTTTTCTTAAAAATCCAAAACTTTTTTGACTTTTTCCTCAAATTGGGCCCTTTTTTTTTTTTTTTTTTTGATTCAAAAGAAAGCTTAGGTGATTTCCTTTAAGAGCTATGGGGTCGCTTAGTGGGATGCGAGTGGGATATCTATGAAAATTTTTTTTTTTTAACTTTGGAACACAAAAAAACGGTTCTTCAATTTGCACTATTAGGCGTGGGATAGCTAACCAGTTTTCGGTTTCGATCCGCGATACCCTCTAATTTTTTAAGGTTCGAAAAAGAAAGCACGAGCCAAAAAATGGGGGCGGTAGGGAGGGGCCATATGGCCCCTCATTGGGGTCAAAGTTGGGCGTAAAGAGGTAAAAATCCTCAAAAAGCCCCAAAACTCCACTAGAAACGCCCCTGGAGGGGTGCAATGTGAGACCGACCTCCAATAATTTTCTGCCCCCAATATTTTTCTTGAACATACCTTACCCCTATTTCCACTTCCTAAGGGGGCTCCCATACAAAATGACATTTTTATAAAATTTGCTCCTACCGCTCTAACTGTCCATAGGGTGCCCCTAGAGAAGTAAAATGTATGACCGACCCCCAATATTTTTTCAACTCCAACATTTTCTCAGAATATACCTACCCTTTATTTTCAACCCTTTAGGGGGTCCCCATACATTTTTTTTTATTTTTTTATTAGTTTTTAAAAATACATGTTTTTATAATGTATTGGAGCCCCTTAGGGAGTGGAGATAGGGTGTTATGATGTTCGGACAAAATGTTGGTAACTAAAAAATAATGGGGGTTGGTCGTAATTTTTGCCTCTCTAGGAGGCAAGGTAGGGGCGGTAGGAGCTGGTTTAATAAAACAAATTTATAAAAAATAAAAGAAATGTATGGGGACCACCTTAGGTTAGTCCTATTGGATAGTAGTTCAGACACAATTTTTCAACGAGATCGGTCAAGAACTCTCTGAGTTAGAGGGGGTCGAAATTTGACATTTTGGCCAAAGAGGTGTTGATTCTCATCCATGTAACTTCTTACCTATTGTTTTTAGCAAAATGTGTCCCAAAGAGTTTAGATAGCTATTTCTTCAGTCTTTCGAAAAAAAAATATAAAAAAAATAAAAAAAAAATTTTTGATTTTTTTTCTTAAAAATCCAAAACTTTTTTGACTTTTTCCTCAAATTGGGCCCTTTTTTTTTTTTTTTTTGATTCAAAAGAAAGCTTAGGTGATTTCCTTTAAGAGCTATGGGGTCGCTTAGTGGGATGCGAGTGGGATATCTATGAAAATTTTTTTTTTTTAACTTTGGAACACAAAAAAACGGTTCTTCAATTTGCACTATTAGGCGTGGGATAGCTAACCAGTTTTCGGTTTCGATCCGCGATACCCTCTAATTTTTTAAGGTTCGAAAAAGAAAGCACGAGCCAAAAAATGGGGGCGGTAGGGAGGGGCCATATGGCCCCTCATTGGGGTCAAAGTTGGGCGTAAAGAGGTAAAAATCCTCAAAAAGCCCCAAAACTCCACTAGAAACGCCCCTGGAGGGGTGCAATGTGAGACCGACCTCCAATAATTTTCTGCCCCCAATATTTTTCTTAAACATACCTTACCCCTATTTCCACTTCCTAAGGGGGCTCCCATACAAAATGACATTTTTATAAAATTTGCTCCTACCGCTCTAACTGTCCATAGGGTGCCCCTAGAGAAGTAAAATGTATGACCGACCCCCAATATTTTTTCAACTCCAACATTTTCTCAGAATATACCTACCCTTTATTTTCAACCCTTTAGGGGGTCCCCATACATTTTTTTTTATTTTTTTATTAGTTTTTAAAAATACATGTTTTTATAATGTATTGGAGCCCCTTAGGGAGTGGAGATAGGGTGTTATGATGTTCGGACAAAATGTTGGTAACTAAAAAATAATGGGGGTTGGTCGTAATTTTTGCCTCTCTAGGAGGCAAGGTAGGGGCGGTAGGAGCTGGTTTAATAAAACAAATTTATAAAAAATAAAAGAAATGTATGGGGACCACCTTAAGGGTTAAAGATACATTGTAGGTATGTTTGCAAAAAATGTAGGAATTAATAAAATAATGGAGGTCGGTCATACATTTGGCCCCACTAGGGGCACTTTAGGGTAAGCTAGAATGGTAGGATCAAATTTTTTAAAAATGTTTTGTATGGGAGCCCCCTTAGGAAGTGGAAATAGGGGTAAGGTATGTTCAAGAAAAATGTTGGGGGCAGAAAATTATCGGAGGTCGGTCTCACATTGCACCCCTCCAGGGGCGTTTCTAGGGGAGTTTTGGGGCTTTTTGAGGATTTTTACCTCTTTACGCCCAACTTTGACCCCAATGTGGGGCCATATGACCCCAATGAGGGGCCATTTTTTGGCTCGTGCTTTCTTTTTCGAACCTAAAAAAATTAGAGGGTATCGCGGATCGAAACCGAAAACTGGTTAGCTATCCCACGCCTAATAGTGCAAATTGAAGAACCGTTTTTTGTGTCCAAAGTTAAAAAAAAATTTTTTTCATAGATATCCCACTCGCATCCCACTAAGCGACCCCATAGCTCTTAAAGGAAATCACATAAGCTTTCTTTTGAATCAAAAAAAAAAAAAAAAAAAAGGGCCCAATTTGAGGAAAAAGTCAAAAAAGTTTTGGATTTTTAAGAAAAAAAATCAAAAATTTTTTTTTTATTTTTTTTATATTTTTTTTTCGAAAGACTGAAGAAATAGCTATCTAAACTCTTTGGGACACATTTTGCTAAAAACAATAGGTAAGAAGTTACATGGATGAGAATCAACACCTCTTTGGGCAAAATGTCAAATTTCGACCCCCTCTAACTCAGAGAGTTCTTGACCGATCTCGTTGAAAAATTGTGTCTGAACTACTATCCAATAGGACTAACCTTGGTGCAAATTTCATCCCGATCGGAAGACATCGGTTTCAAAAGTTGTGTCAGTTGACACGAAAACCCCCATATATATTTTTATAATTATTACACAATTTCCAAAGAGAAATATGGTTTTTAGAGCGTCCCAAAAATGAAAAATTTTAGGGCTTACCCCTAATACAATGCTTATTGAAAAGCTGGGTACAATGCTTAAGTCTCCGACACAATGTCGGAGTACTCTGTACTACAGAGTACCATCTCTAAAAATAGAGATACCATCATACAAAAAATGTGTAAGTGCGAAAGAGAGATTCACTCAGAAAATTATGTAAGTTACTACATGTTAGTTGTTTGTATATTTTACAGTAGTTAGTTGTTTTCAACTACAAAGTCAGTTGTTTTTGTATGAAAAATATAAAACAACTATTTCTGTTAGTTATTTTAAGTTGTTTTTTTGAACAACTAACAAAAAAGTAATGTAATGTAGCAACAGTTATTTAAAGTATTTAATATTATTTTTTTATCTCTAAAAAATTTTAAAAGTTTTTTTCCAAAAAATAAAAATAATTTTTCGTTTTTTTATTTTATTTTTCACAACTTAAAAAAAAATTGGTTTCCAATTTTTTTTTTAAACTAGTAAACAAAAAATTATCTCGAGCTAAAAAACCCTACTTAAAAACCCTACTTAAAATTATCAAAATTTTAAATCTGCGAATTCTATAATTATAAGCTTTTTTTGTTTACCTTACTACATTTTTAATTTGTTACTATTTTTACTACAGCTGGAAATTTTCAATACAAAAAGAAACAAAACTTTCCAGTTGTAGTAAAAATTCTAGTAAACAAACAAAGCTATTATAAACTGAAAACAAAAACAAGTAAGGAAGTTAAAGTCGGTCAAAACCGACCATATATTACCCTACACCAGTGTTTTCCGGAAAATGGGCCCCAATAACAAACAAGGTCCTATTGGATCTATCTTTTGTTTTATTTTTAGTTAGTGTAGAAATCACACACAGACTAAATTTGAGTGAAATTGTCATATTTTTGTTGTTATAGAACGACTTAACTGAAAATCGTTCAAAACTTGTTATGTGGGGACTGAGTCCAAAAATGGCACAATTATAACTAGGTTTGATAAGGTTATAAAAGTATACGTTTGACACCTATAAACAAAATTTGATTCAAATAATTATTTTTTTCATAAATTTTGATATAATTTTTTTTTTTAAATAGGGAGTGTGGTTTGTATGGGGGCTACAAGTACAACTGGTCCAATTCCTTTAAAATTTGGAATAATGATTTATGAATACAAAATATATTTACCTGCCAAATTTCGAAAGTATAACTACTCTCAAAAAAATATGTCGTTAAATGTTTATAGTTTGTTTAAAAACTTTTACATTTAGTTGTTTTTTAAAGAAAAAATATCTGTTTTTTAGTTCAGTTTTTATTAATGACTATTTTTGTGCGTTGTTTCAGAAATGAAATCATAAAAAATAAAGACTTTCATTAACATTTAATTTTTAAAGTCATTTATTTTTGCCCTGTTAGTAAAAATAACAGATTATTCTTTTAATTTTTGATGATTTGTGTAATTAATTTTTTTTAATTGTTGATATTTTTTAATGAGAAATCATTAGTTTTTACTTACTTTGTGGGTTATTTTTTTTTAGAAAATTTTTTTTTTTTATAGAAATATAAAAACATCTGTGTATCAAGTGAATTTGGCATGATGAGTAGAGTGTATGGCCAGAATGCACGATGGGGAGATGGTATGACCAAAATGCATTTCATTCGATTCCCCAACATTTTATTCAAAATTTTTAAAAAATGTTTTATAGCCAATTGTATTTCCAATTTCAATAGGATTTTTCCTTGGGTCAAGTGAAGCTGAAGTTTCAAATTTCAGCCAATTATATTGAAAATCGACTCAAAAAGTGATTCTGAGTTGATCGGTATGCTTGAAAATGGATCTAGGACCAATATTTTGGATATTTACAAACATCAGCACAAACTCATTATACCCTGTACCACAGAATGCCGTAGGGTATTATTAAGAAAAGCAATCAACATGATAACTAAAACACACTTTTTTTTAGGAGTTGGTGTAAAATTAAAACATAATTATTGTTTTCTAAAACCTGCGTCATTTGTTTTGAACTTGTTATTTAAAATTTTGTAGAATGAAATCACAAAACCAAAACCAAAACAAATCCAAAGTCCAAGCCTCTCTTAAGTATTGGCCGGGTATTCATGTTTTCTCCTTTATCTTTTACTCTTTTTTTTAAATATTTGAATACAACATTTTATTATTATTTTTTTTTATTTTATTAAGATAGTGGTTTTTTCATCCTCTGATATGTTTTTTTATTTTGCATTTCTATGTACATACACAATATTTATCGGTGTACTGAATTCCATTAGCGTACATTGAACGTTTGTCTTCTCTCTGTACATTGTGGGTCCAAAGTCCAAATTGCAGTTTGGGTTAACTAGGCGTACGCCCAAACGAGACAACCGGCATTTTTTTTTAAATAAAATACAAACTCGCATATAAACATTAGGGCGGAGCAATTTTTATAGCATCCACATTATGATGTAAGACATATACACTAAAAAAGTGAACTAAAGTCTGGGAAATTTAACTACATTTTGAGAAAAAGAGGGAAAGTTTTGGATCCAAAGATTTTTATACCCTCCAACTACAGTATGGGGGTATTCTCACTTTGTCATTCCGTGTGTAACGCATCAAAATATCGGTCGGGGACCCCATTTAGTATATATATTACACAGGTTCACAAAAGTTGAGCTTTTTCAATTTGCCTGACCTTTGATAACTGATTTAGAAAGAGTTTTGTGTGCTGAATCCGAATCTGTTTTCCAATTTGCTGGTAAAGAGTCAAAAACGTGCGTTTTTTACTAACTTTGCTAGGCTATAATTGCAAACACTAATTTTAGAGCCTCAGTTTTAAACACGAACTTAAATATATTGGATGCGAGGATTCCAAAACTGGTATTAACTTTTTTCTGACAGCTTTAGTTTTCGAGTTATAACGCAAGCAAATTTTGAAAAATCGTTCTCATCATTCCAGCCAAACCACTCAGCTGATTGACTTCATATTTACATCATACGTTAATTTGTTTCCAGGAATTTTTCTTAGTAAGGTCAAAATGAGTTCCCAACCCTTTTGAAAATGTCTGAAGTTGCTAGCAAATGCTAATAAAAAGATATAATTTTTCAATTACACGATAAAAAATTATGCTATTTTGTTGCTTCATAACTCGAAAACTTAAGCCTGTACGATAAAACTAATAGAATTTTTGAAATCTGCGTGCCTTATTTAGTCCAAATCGGGGGCCAACGTGATAAACGTGCTCAGATTTTAAAAGGGCATGAATGCAAATTTTTAAAATTTTATTTTAGCGATATCTCAAAAACTAAAGTTGACTAAAAAAAAGGAAGAGCATTTTTGGAATCAGCATATCCAATATACTGTGAGCGTCAAAAGAAAGTGTACAGGTCTAAAACAGATGTAATTCCTTAACGAAAAACTTGACAATAAAATACCTTATTATTATCAATCGACTATGATTTAAAAACATGCTATAAAGAAAATTTTCCGAGCTTTAATTTAAGCTTGATAGCGTCCAGATTAAGCAAATATTAAATGAGATACAAGGGTCGAGCTGAAAAATGAAATTTTCTGTAGACATTTCTTAGAAAAATTTTAAAAAATATTTTTAATTTGATTTTTTTCAAGTTCAAACATTAAAAATTTAAAATATAGTACAATAGTTTAAATTCAGTTATCAACTCATTTTTCTAACGACCCAAACAAAAATCAAAATTTTTTAAATGCAGTAAAAAAATATGCATTTTTTTGACCTCCAACTCTTTTGACCACCAATTTTTTGTAAACAAAGAAAAGATTTTATTGTTTACTAATTAAAGTACATCTAAGTGTATAGTAAAGAAATATGAAAATAATTAAAAATTTTCTTTGTTTACAAAAAATTGGTGGTCAAAAGAATTGGAGGTAAAAAAAATGCATATTTTTTTACTGCATTTAAAAAATTTTGATTTTTGTTTGGGTCGTTAGAAAAATGAGTTGATAACTGAATTTAAACTATTGTACTATATTTTAAATTTTTAATGTTTGAACTTGAAAAAAATCAAATTAAAAATATTTTTTAAAATTTTTCTAAGAAATGTCTACAGAAAATTTCATTTTTCAGCTCGACCCTTGTATCTCATTTAATATTTGCTTAATCTGGACGCTACACAGTGGAAAATTTTGGTCATTTCCGGATCAAAAATCTGTAACTTTTGATTGGATCAATATTTTTGTATGCCGTCTTTTTTGTTGAATAGGTGAGACTTTAGGCTTTAATTTGTGCTTTTAATCATAAAAATCGACTGACGAGAACTAAAGTTGTGAAGGGTTAAAAATACATTTTCGATATTTTTGTTGAGTTTTAGTATAAAAGTAAAATGTTAGGACAAGTTAAATAGGTATTTTTTATATTTTCTAATTATTTTCAATTGAATTTTGCAACATATATTTATAATAAGTAATTTTGTAGATAAATTTTTCAGAAAAGGTCAACATTTAGCCCCATAGACTTTTAAGGGCCAAATGTTGCAATTTTTAAAAAAATTACCGGTTTCATATAGATTTTCATTGGTGTCAAATATAAAATTTAACTGATATTTTATTGTAATACGACAAAAATAAGGAAGTTATAATAAAAAAATCGTATGAAGGTTGTCAAGATAAAAAATAGTGTTAAATTCGGCTGTTGGCAAATCTTTCAAAAAGTGAAAAAAATAAATAAATTGTCTTTTTTTTGGGAAATGGAGTAAGGGGGGGGGGGGGTTTGTCGACGGGGACTACCTCTACCTTTTTGCAATAAATGTCTACAAACTCATTAATTATAATACGCAAAAATAACACAATTTTAGCATTTATTGTTATAGCCACGCCTCCAAACGGGGGCGGACCAAAAAAAATACGTTTCTCAGTCTCTTTGACAAGCGCAGGTTTTTTAATTCTTATAGTAATCAACATATTGTTCAATTGTTGAACAAATGTGCTAAAAAATATGCAAAAAATGTTTTTTGGGGTTGTTTTTGTTTTTTTTTAAGGGGAAATTGTTTAACCCGAGGTCCGATTTTGCCCATTTACAAACTTAGCCAGTTATAAGTATTTTTTTTTGTCAAACTTCCGGGGTCTAGCTCTTTTGGTTTGGACTACATCGTGCTTTCCACAGACAGACGGACAGACATCGCTAGAATATCTTAAAATTGATCATGGATCAATGTTATATGTATTTATGTGATCCTAGACCGATATTTCGTTGCGTTACACACGGAATGGCAATTTGAGTAGGGCATAATGAGCGAAAATAATTCATAATTAAATTTTTATTTATTTTTAATTTGAGAGTTCGTCAACATTTTTGCATGCCATTTGTTTAAAGGCACGAAAAGGCAGCTAGTTTTGATATATCTTTTAGATAATAAGTTTAACTTTAATTCTATGTTATAACTAGATTGGAGGAAAACGGCGCTAACAGTTAAAACCTAGTCAAAGTTGCGTAGGTTAGCAAAAAAATATTATATACTTCAAATGAAAAAATGTCAATTCTGCTAACAATATATACAAAGCTCATAACAAAAATAGAATCTGGACAAGTTACCCTTTCCAACATGGTATTACAATCCCAAAAAAAATAATTAGAAATATTAAAAATACGCACTTGAATATCGTATAATTTTATCTCCCCAAATCTTTAAAGTCGAAAGTTGTGTGTTCTGTTGCCATTTTCGAATACTTCTGTTGACATACTAACTATGATTTATGAAAATAATTATTGCTTGACATCTTAGCTTTACGATAGAACTTGTTTTATGGTTAATTTCAAACATTTGCAAAAATCAATTATGAGATGCATTCACCTTATATAATCCACTGTGCGCTATCAAGCTTAAATTAAAGCTCGGAAAATTTTCTTTATAGCATGTTTTTAAATCATAGTCGATTGATAATAATAAGGTATTTTATTGTCAAGTTTTTCGTTAAGGAATTACATCTGTTTTAGACCTGTACACTTTCTTTTGACGCTTACTGTACATTAAATCACAAACATGCCAAAAATAACCTATTTCAAAGTTTCCTTAGGCTTTATCTCAAAAACTAGAGCTGACCCAAAGAAACGGTAGCCAGATTTGGAATCAGCGTACCCCTATTACCCAAAATTAGCTATCAGAACCCGGGCAAAAAAAAAGTGTTGCCCTGTGTTATTGATCAGTGATCGATTCTAAGACATTATAGCGATGTCCGTCCGTCTGTAGTTAAAACGATGCAGTCCACGAATATGTCTTATGTTCCTAGGCATGTTAAGTTCGTAAATGAGCAAAATCGGACCAGGGGGGAAAAAGTTCCCCCTTGAAGAACTAAACCAACCTATGAAAAATACCACTTTTTTACACGATTTTTTGTGTTTTTGTTTAATAAATGCCACATTTTTGTGCTACAAGAAGTTCAAAGTCCTGCATTTGGACCCAAAGAATTAGAAAATGTCGTTTTTTCGATCCGCTCCCCCTTTTATGGGCGTGGAATATTTTTTTTTTTTTTAAATAATGATAAACTTGTATTTCTTTAGTGCAAAAATCATAAGAATAAACTTTTAAACACATATTCGAGATGAAATTTGCCCCCCCCCCCACCAATTACCAAAAAAGAAAACGCCCCTGCATTTTTTTATACCCTCCACTTAGTGATAGAGGGTATATATAAGTTTGTCATTCCGTTTGTAACTCATCGAAATATCGGTCTAGGACCCCATAAAGTATATATATTCATGATGCCCGATCGATTTTAAGACATTCTAGCGATGTCCGTCTGTCCGTCTGTCCGTCTGTCTGTTGAAAATGCTCTCGCGGACAAAATATTGCACAGAGATGACTGAAACTTAACATATATATTGGAAGTTCTCCCGAGAAGTTTGGTATTGCATTTGAGCGATATCGGTTCAGCGGTTTAAAAGTTATGAACGAAAATGTAAGCACACCTCAAAAATTTCAGTACATTCAACATAACCTAAAAATACAAAATGCTTTAATTCGGCTTTTGGTTGACATATGTGAACATAATTGGACACCAAATGGTATTTAAACAAGTACGAACATATTTTTTGACAAAAAAAAAAAAAAAAAATCGCGGATTTTTTTTTACCAAAATTTTTTTCGCGGAAATTTTTTTCAATTTTTTTTTTTTTTTCAAAAGTAATTTCCATTTAAATAAAGTTGTTTGCAATAATCTTTTTGAAATTGTGGAGGGTATCACTACATTCGGCAAGGCCGAATTTAACTTTTTTACTTGTTTTTTTATTTTTTTGCTTTGAAATTCAGCAGGAAATCAAATTTTGTATGCACAAATCACCATACCAAATTTCAAAACTCATTAAAATGGAAATATTTGATAAACATTTTATTTTTAGGTGTTAGACGTGTTCTTTAGTAACCTTATCAAATCGGAATATTATTGGACCATTTTTGGACTTAGTCCCCAATATAAAAATGTCGACCGATATTCAGTTAAATTGGTCTACTGACAAAAAAATAAACCAAATCCACTAAAATTTGATCTGTGTGTGTTTTCTACACTAAATAAAGATCTAACAAAAGACAGATACAATCGGTCCATGTTTGAACTTGGGACCCATTTAGGAAGTGGAGAAAGGGGGTAGGTGTGTTCAGAAAAAGTTTTTGGTGGGAAAATATAATGCACTCAAAAAATTTCATGCATAAAAATACGAAGTATTATTTCGTAAAATTTTTTTCGTACATGTTACGAAATTTTTGTACATATTACGAAATTTTTGTAATTTTACGAAAACTTGGAATTTCGTAAAAATACAAATTTCGTTTATTTTACGAAGTACATTTCGTAGCCAAAAAAATACGAAATACTTCGTATCTTAACGAAATATTTCGTAATTTAACAAAATATTTTTCGGAAAAAAAATCACAAAATCAAGGGTTTGATTTATTTTGAATTACTAGATTTAACAGATTTAACAATTAAAAAAATGGAATAACAAAAATTTGTTCCTTCTCTTTTTAATTTTTGTTTACGGTTTCTAATTTTAAATTATTTTCAGCATAACACAAAGTCAAATCACCCAAGATATATTTTTCAATGCAGTCTGTTAGGTGTTGTGAAATTAGTGAAAAGTTATACGGGCATGTCACCGAGTCAATTCCGTTTAGAAATGGAATTGAATGTTTGCTCGGGAAACTATTTTTTTCGTAAAGAAACCACTTTAAATTACAGTGAATATTTGGAAGTGTTTTGATTTGATTTACAAAAAAAAAACTTCGTAATATGTACAAAATATTTTGTATGTTTACGAAATATTTCGTAATTATACAAAATATTTCGTATTTATACAAAATATTTCGTAACTTTACGAAATATTTTCGTTAAACTAAACATAATTTGTATTTACAAAAATAAAACTTCGTAATATGTACAAAAATATTTTGTATTTTTACGAAATATTTCGTAATTATACAAAATATTTCGTAGTTATACAAAATATTTCGTAACTTTACGAAATATTTTCGTAAAAATAAACATAATTCGTATTTACAAAAAAAAACTTCGTAATATGTACGAAAATATTTAGTATTTTTACGAAATATTTCGTAGTTATACTAAATATTTCGTAAATTTACGAAATATTTTCGTATTTATTTTGTAAATATCACTAAAAAAACTTCGTAATATTTACGAAATGCCATAGGTAAATATTACGAAATATTTCGTTCCGGCAAAACCACGAAATATTTCGTACAATGTACGAAGTATTTTGTTCATTTTACCTATGAAATTTTTTGAGTGTGGGGGTCGGTGTTACATTTTATCTTTTTAGAAGGCACCCCTTAGGGGGTGGAAATAGGAGGTAGGTTCGTTCATAAAAAATGTTGGGGTGTACGAATTTTTTTCAAAAAAAATATTTTTAATTAGTTTTTTTCTGAAAATATTATGCCCTGTTCCGACCCCGACTCTAAGCGATATCGCAAAAAAAAAACTTCTCCATACATATTTGCTCCGCCCTAATAATACATGTGCCTAATGTTGTTTATTTTTTTTTAAATGACAAGATTCAACAATTATGTACTGCACTCAAAAAATTTCATAGGTAATATGTACGAAATACTTCGTACATTGTACGAAATATTTCGTGGTTTTGCCGGAACGAAATATTTCGTAATATTTACCTATGACATTTCGTAAATATTATGAAGTTTTTTTAGTGATATTTACGAAATAAATACGAAAATATTTCGTAAATTTACGAAATATTTAGTATAATTACGAAATATTTCGTAAAAATACTAAATATTTTCGTACATATTACGAAGTTTTTTTTTTGTAAATACGAATTATGTTTATTTTTACGAAAATATTTCGTAAAGTTACGAAATATTTTGTATAACTACGAAATATTTTGTATAATTACGAAATATTTCGTAAAAATACAAAATATTTTTGTACATATTACGAAGTTTTTTTTTTGTAAATACGAATTATGTTTATTTTAACGAAAATATTTCGTAAAGTTACGAACTATTTTGTATAAATACGAAATATTTTGTATTATTACGAAATATTTCGTAAACATACAAAATATTTTGTACATATTACGAAGTTTTTTTTTTTGTAAATACGAATTATGTTTATTTTTACGAAATATTTTGTATAATTACGAAATATTTTGTATAATTGCAAAATATGTTGGTACATATTACATATTCAAAAAATTATATATCATATTAAATAAAAAATTATAGGTTACAAATTTATTTTGTTTTAAAATTTTCTTTAATATAAAAATAAAATTCACAGCAATCTTAAAACTATTACACAAAATTTGTGTTCTCGTTTGAATTTATGGCAATAAGTACATGTAGGTAAAAATAGGTAAAATTCATTGCTTTATTTTTTTTTAGTCAAAAAATAAAAAAAAAAATTATCAAATTAAAATATTCAGTCAACCAAAAATAATACGAGTTTTGCAATTACCATGAATAAAAAATGGTAAATTACAAATTGTTTAGTAAATGTTTTTTTTTTTGGTAACTAAAAACAAAATTCAGAATGACAATAAAATTATAATATAAAATTTGTGTTTTCCCGATATTTTCCCGATCAAACATTCAATTCCATTTCTAAACGGAATTGACGCGGTGACATGCCCGTATAACTTTTCACTAATGTCGCAACACCTAACAGACTGCAATGAAAAATATATCTTGGGTGATTTGACTTTGTGTTATGCTGAAAATAATTTAAAATTAGAAACCGTAAACAAAAATTAAAAAGAGAAGGAACAAATTTTTGTTATTCAATTTTTTTTAATTGTTTAATCTGTTAAATCTAGTAATTCAGATAAATAAATCAAACCCCTTGATTTTTTTTTCCGAAAAATATTTTGTTAAATTACGAAATATTTCGTTAAGATACGAAGTATTTCGTATTTTTTTGGCTACGAAATGTACTTCGTAAAATAAACGAAATTTGTATTTTTACGAAATTCCAAGTTTTCGTAAAATTACAAAAATTTCGTAATATGTACAAAAATTTCGTAATATGTACGAAAAAAATTTTACGAAATAATACTTCGTATTTTTATGCATGAAATTTTTTGAGTGTGGTATAAAAAAATTAAAAAAATAATTGAGCACACATTTGGTTCAACTAGCTGACTGCGTCTTAAAATAAACTTCAATGCAATAAAAAGTAGATTTGACTTTCGTTGGATAAACGCTATTGCAATTATGATTTTGGAGAGATATTTTAGATATTGACTTTTTTTGTAAAATATTTTGGAGTTCAGCAAACAGAATCAGTAGAGTAACTGACAAATTTTAGTTTCTTTTCTAAAACTAAATGACTAAAAATTTAGTTAAAATATTTATTTATTGAGTTTTTAACATATAATTACAAATCATATACTAAATTAACCTAACCGAGACGGTTGACAATGACCATTGTCTCTTTGTAGCAAAAAAAAAACCAAAGGGTCTGGTGCGAATCGAACCCACGACCCCCAGACTCATAGGCTAGCACGCTACCAACTAGCCTACTGGCGCGCCTAGGTAAAATATTATTTTCAGTATTTGATCATATATGATCTGTTCATATCAATGATGGGTACCAATACCTTTTCGATACCAATACCCGTTAATACCAATTCAAATTGAAAACCAATACCAATTAAAAACCAATACCTTTATTTGTGCGATACCAATACCGATAAAAAACCAATACCGATTCCCAACTACCAATACCAATTAAAAACCAATACTTTTATTCTTCAAAACCAATACCAATAAAAAACCAATACCAATTCATTTTTTTCTACTTTCGTATCGGTTTTGTTTCGGTTTTTTGTATTCTTATTTTCGTTTGTTTTAATTGTGACGTAAAACATTTTCTTTCCATCACATTATTAGGTTTTACCTGACTAACGAATTGCAAAAGATGTTACATCGATCAGTAATCGTTTGCATGCAATGTCACATTACAAAAAGGAGTTAGCTACTTGAATTTTAAAAGCCATAAAAACATAAAAGAAATATTTTTTGTCACGGTTTTTATGACCCCTAATAAAAGTAGATCTTAAAAAATTTAGACCTTTTCTGTGATGAAATTTTTTCTTTTGCGAACATTGTTAATATTTGATATATGTACATTGAATGTCACTGCACTCTTCTTTGCGTTGTAAAAAAATACTAATGTCCTTTTTTGGAAATTCCAAAATTTTAATCAAGCAGACGTTACAAAATTTTATGTCACAACACCAGAATTTTGGAAAAAAAATTTATTGTTTTATTAGGGGCACAGTAATATTATATAAGAATTTAAGAACGCATACTGTGCAGTTCACACTTGCTATTTTTGAGAGTTTAAGGGCTACGTGTTTAAAAAATTATTTTTTCTGTATCCATTACATTTTTATTCTGTTACTGGTGTTTTGTTAAACAACTTGTTTAAGGTCGTAAGTGTGAACCCCATATAAGAAAAAAATTTATCCGTGTAATCGCAATTGGCAAAAGATCTAAAATCGAAAAAGGGGCCCCCTGCATGATAACCCATTTCGATCACCTTTTTCAAAAAAATATTTATGTATGAAAAGGATGAAGTTCAGGTATATTTTGTTACAAATGTTAAGTCTCATCTTTCTGCAATTACAAAATATCTCCCCTTGACCACCGGAATTTATATGTGCATCAGCACAGAAATTGTTTCAATCTAAAACGAAAAATTTGCATTTTTTTTAGTTTAGGCTTTTAATTTTTTTATTAATTAATATTAATTTTTTTATATTTAATTTATTATCAAATTCCACTAATTGAAACATTTTGAAAATAACGAAATAAATTAATAAAATAGCAAATAAATCCAAATATTAAAATTGCATAAAAAGTTGAAATACAGGCTTTTCTGGAATAACGGAACACTAAAATTTTTTTTTAAAAGAATTTTGAGATCAACCGGTGCTAATTTTACTAAATAGGTACCTTTTTCCAAAAAAAAAAAAATAATCATTGTCTAAAATGGGTTAAGCATGTACTATTTAGTTTAAAGTTTGACTTAATTCTGAATGCAAATACTGCTAAAAAATATTTTTTTTTAAGAGGGGTCTTTCAAAAAAAAAAAAACATCCCTCACGCAAAAATTCGACTCACTCTCTAGACACTCACTTAGAATTTTTCAACTCACAATCACGTGATTTAAATGAAAGTCACTTTTTTGAGTCACGCAAATCACGGGACCAGCGACCATCTCTAATTCAAATACATAAACAAGAGACAAGTGTCTTTTCATTTGTTTAATCTATAACATCTGTAAATTTTATTTAAAATGAAGTGTCCACCCTTGAAAAAGTTTCCTTGTAGGTCTGAATCCAAAAACTTTCAAGGCACTTATTTATTACCTTTATATAGTCACTTGACTTAAATGAAAATCACTCTATAACCAAATGATTTAAATGAAAATCACTCACGCTCACGCGTGAATCACGGGGCCAGAGACCATCTCCAATTCAAATACTTAAACAAAAGGCAATTGTCTCTTCATTTGATTCATCTATAACATCAGTAAATTTTGTTAAAAATGAAGTGTCCACCCTGAAATAGTTTCCTTGTAGGTCCGATTTCAAAAACTTTCAAGTCACTTATTTATTACCCTAATATAGTACTTAATTTAAATGAAAATCACTCTATTTAAATAAAAATCGCTCACGCCTGAATCACGTGGTTTTTTCAGTCACGCAAATTACGGGACCACAGACCATCTCTAATTCAAATACATAAACAAAAGACAAGTTTCTCTTCATTTGTCTTATCTATAACAACTGTAAATTTTATTAAAAATGAAGTGTCCACCCTGAAATAGTTTCCTTGTAGGTCCGATTTCAAAAACTTCCAAGGCACTTATTTATTACCTTAATATAGGCTTATATTCTGAATTTCCAAAAAATCTGTTAACTGTTACGACCTGTAGAGACTTTTGGCAAAAAAACCTACCATATCGCCCCAGTGTTCACTGTGGGGCGGACAGAAGGACGACTAACGTTAAATTAATTAATATTAACGACAAAACCTTTTGCATACAAATACCAAAACCGATATAAGATAAATACCAATACTTATTAAAAACCGATACCGATTCGAGGCTAAAACCAATACCAATACCCAATACCTAAATAATTCAAAACCAATACCGAAACCTATACCAATTCAACAAAAAATGAAAACCAATACCTATACCAATACTAATATAATTTTAAAAACCAATACCAATACCAATACTTTTATCGAATTGGTACCCATCCTTGGTTCATATATATTTATATATGATCGCATCTGATTATAATTGCATATAATTATATCTGAAAAGGCCAAAATCGAGATCTAAATATATCTCTGATTTGGTCAACACTGGCAAATATTTTACATTTATTTATATCTGATCAGATATAATTATATACAATCAGATGCAATCAAATATTATCAGATCAAAGCAGATCTGATAAGATCTAAGCGATTTTTACTCGGGTAGTTATAAAAACATAAAATGACAATGATTGCATTTAAGAAGGGGCCTTTCTTAAATTACATCCCTGTTTAAAACGTGACTTATTTTGTCAAGCCTACACATTATCCATTCACATGTGATTGTAGTTTATTTTCTGTGTATCTATACATTTTGTATTTCTTGTTTTTATATGTAAATTATAATGAAATTTCATTTTTTTTAACCAATTAACTGCGTAATAAAATTTTTTAAACAACGACGTTGTAATTTATGTTTTTACTTTTTAAGGGCTGGTAATTTATTACAATATAATCAATGATAAGTGCTAATCTATGCCGTTAAACGTCAAATTTATTTAAAAATAATCGAAGATTAGTATTAATCACTGATTAGCATTTGATAAGTTACCAGTTCTTAATATTAAATTATTTATGCTGTGTTTTTCGGACGTGCGTAAAGTTTAAACTTAGTTTAAATTAATTTAAATAAATCTGAAACACGAATGCTGAAATGCAATTCATTTTTTGTTATTTCCATAAAGACCAACATTTTAACCCAAATTAAGCTGTTCCTCAAAATTTTGTTTACAAACATCTGTTTTCAGATTAGCTAATCCGTTTATCTTGAATCCCAAAATCTTGGCCTTATCAACTTGTTTTTGAAGAAGTTTGTCTGACGCTTAACTGTTTAATACCACCATATATCAACATATTTTTGAAAAAAGTTTGTGTGGCGCTGTTAAGTGGTTAATATGTAATACTATGATTTATATAGTGTTGTTTTTTAAAATTAATTGTTATTTTTATTACGTTTTATTATATGGAAATTTTTTTTATAATTTTTGCTATTTATAACTTTTTAGATTTGCTAATTTGCCAACGGACAACTTAACGCCACAACATTTATCGCCTCCTGCGGAAAAATATTGGAGCATGATGGCCTATAATAATGCGAAATTGTGTAATGTCTTATTTGCTGTTAAATTAGCTAAGGTAAGTTTTAAGCTTCACACACCCCTCTTAAGGCAAGTTTAGGTTTTGTAAAAATTGTAACAAAATCGAGTAAGGGCACTGTTCGACAACAAAAACCTCCCACTGAAATATCCTACTGATTCTTATAAATTTAGCTTTTTTTATTACAAATCTGCCATCTAAAGTTTTCTAGCACGTACCGTTTTTAAGATATTCGCTGTTAAAAAGTCAAAAAAATCAATAACACTGCTGAACAAATTTATAAAAATTCGAACTTCCATGAATCAGAATACATGAATTTAATAGATTTTGACCTCCTGATTCCAAATCTGCCGTCAAAATTTTTCAATCACGTAAGGTTTTTAAGATATTCGCGTTTGAAGATTGAAAAATACGCTAATTTAGCACTTTTTGGGTCTCCCCTGTAATGTATTCTTAAGTTACTCACACAAAATAGGACTTTATTTAGTATAAATGAGACCTCTTAATTCTAAATCTGGCATCCAAATTTTTCTAACGCGTGCCGTTTTTGAAATATTGGTCTTTGAAAAACTTAAACTCCACTGTCACGCACTAATGTTCTTTATAAATCACACTAAAATTTTCAAACGCGAATATCTCGAAAACGGAACATGCTAGAAAAGTTTGGAGTGCAGTTCATCTACGTGATGTAACTTTTCAAACTAGTAAAAGTAATAAACTTGTTTTGAAAAAATATTTTTATCTGGAATCAAAGTGTCAAAATTTAAAATTTCACTTTTTAAAATGGCTCTATCTCGGAAATTATAAGAGATAACCACACCTAATAAGCAGTTTTTTTTTTGGGTCTCTACTAGCAGATATTCCACATATGATTTTTTAAGAAATCTAATAACAAACGAAAAAATGGCAATCGCTTAAAGTGTTCGTATGCAAAAGAAGCCCTACTTTGGGATGCTCTGCTGCCTCCCCCGTTCAACCGATGAGTTACAACTTCCAAACTTAAGCTCAAAAATACGTAAGCTATGACCATTTCAAATTTTATGACTATCGATCGAGTACTTATTGTTAGTGAATGAATTATTTCCGTTTAAAAATACACATCTGGTGCTATTTGTTTGACCGCCTTTGTACATTTGTCTTCAAACTTTTTTATTAAGGAACAATGACCTTTATACAGAAATTTCTACTTAAATGATCTAATTTTTAATTCAATAAATTTTATATTTTATTTTTAATTTTAGCTTTGGAAACATCGTGGTATATCTGTGTTTTCGGTACATCCAGGCAATATGGTTTCAACAAAAATTCAACGTAACTGGTGGTTTTATCGTTTATTATTTGCTATAGTACGACCATTCACTAAATCACTGGTAAATATGAACATTTTTAAATTTCACGCTTTCAATTAAGGGGTAAGGGTCTTTATATTTCAAAGGTTTATTTTTTTTTTTGAAAGTCTGGGATTTTTTAAGAGATTTTTTTTAAACGGAAAATTCCTTATTTTTCTATGTGGAAAAATGTCTCAGAAAATGAGAACTTTTCTATACGGAATGTCTCAGAAACTGAGAATTTTAATATTTAAAAAAATGTCTCAGAATCTGAGAATTTTTCTATGCGGAAAAATGTCTCAGAATTTGAGAATTTTTTTATATGAAAAAATGTCTCAGAATCTGAGAATTTTTCTATACGGAAAAATTTTTCAGTATCGGGGAATTTTTCTATATGGAAAAATGTTTCAGAATCTAAGAATTTTTCTTTGTGGAAAATGTGTCAGAATCTGAGAATTTTTCTATACGAAAAAATTTCTCAGAATCTAGAAGTTTTTTTTTTCTTTGCGAAAAAGGTGTCAGAATCTGAAAATCTTTTTAACCGCAAAAAATCAGAGTCTGAAAATTTTCCTATACGAAAAAAAATGTCTCCGAAATTGAGAACTATTCTAGATGGTAAAATGTCTCAGAATCTGTGAATTCTTTTCTTTACGGAAAAATGTCTCAGAATCTGAGAATTTTTTATACGGAAAAATGTCTTAGAATCTGAGAAATTTTCTATACGGAAAAATGTATCAGAATCTGAGAATTTTTCTATACTGAAAAATGTCTGTAGAATCCGTGAATTTTTCTTTACGGAAAAATGTTTCAGAATCTGCAAACTTTTCTATTAGAAAAATGTCTCAGAATCTGAAAAATGTCTTATGGAAAAATGTCTTAGAATCTGAGAATTTTTCTATACGGAAAAAGTTTCTCAGAATGTAAGAATTTTTCTTTCTATACTGAAAAAATGACTCTGAAAATGAACATTTTTCTATACGGAAAAATGTCTCAACATCTGAGATTTTTTCTATACAGAAAAAAGTGTCAAAATCTGTTTCAGAATCTGCAAACTTTTCTATTTGAAAAATGTCTCAGAATCTGAGAGTTTTTCTATGTGGAAAAATGTCTTAGAATCTGAGAATATTTCTATACGGAAAAAAATTCTCAGAATCTGAGAATTTTTCTTTCTATCCTGAAAAAATTACTCTGAATATGAAAATTTTTCTATACGGAAAAATGTCTCAACATCTAAGATTTTTTCTATACAGAAAAATGTGTCAGAACCAGAGAATTTTTATAATTGGGAAAATACCACAGTCTGATAATTTTTTTATACGGAAAAATGTCTCAAAATCTGAGAATTTTTCTATACGAAAAAATGCCTCAGAGTCTGAGAATTTTTTTATACGAAAAAATGTCTCAGAATCTGAAAATTTTCTATACGGAAAAATGTCTCAAAATCCACAGATTTTTCTAAATGGAAAAATTCCTTAAAAGAATTCCTCAGATTCTGAAAATTTCGCTTGAGGGGAAATATCTCTGAAACTGCGAAAAAATTTACCAAAATCAGAGAATTTTTCTATACGGAAAAATGTTTCAGAATCTGAGAATTTTTTATAGGGAAAAATGTTTCAGAATCTGAGAACTTTTCCATACGGAAAATTTCTCAGAATCTGAAAATTTTTCTATAAAATATTCAGAATCTGAGAATTTTACCCTCAGAATCTGATAATTTTTTCTATACGGAAATATGTCTCAGAATCTGAGAATTTTTCTATACGGAAAATTGCCTAAGAATCTGAGAATTTTTCTATACGGAAAAATGCCTTAAAAAAATTACTCAGAATCTGAAAATTTCGCTTTGGGGGAAATATCTCTGAATCTGCGAAAAAATTTACCAAAATCAGAGAATTATTCTATACGGAAAAATTTTTCAGAATCTGAGAATTTTTTATACGGAAAAATGTCTGAAAATCTGAGAATTTTTTTGTACGGAAAATTTCTCAGAATCTAAGAATTTTTCTATACGGAAAAATGTCTCAGAATCTGTGCATTTTTCTATACCGAAAAATGAATATGAGAATTTTACTATACGGAAAAATGTCTCAGAATCTGATAATTTTTTCTATACGGAAATATGTCTCAGAATCTGAGAACTTTTCTATACGAAAAATTGCCTAAGAATCTGAGAATTTTTCTATACGAAAAAATTCCTTAAAAAAATTACTCAGAATCTGAAAATTTCACTTTGGGGGAAATATCTCTGAATCTGCGAAAAAATTTACCAATTACACAGCTCAACAAGAAAATGCGTATTGGATTCTGGTTAGTGATTTGAATAGTGTCTGTTGCACTGATTCCAAATCCGGAGCCCAAATTTGTCTATCACGTCAGGATTTTGAGTAATTCGCGGTTAAAGTGCCGAAAAAGGGCATTTTTGACCCTTTTTAAAAGCTTATAAAATAAGATCCTGACATGCAAATGACTTAGTATCAAGCTCATTCGAAAGCCTGTAATTTTCTCTTAAAGATAAGACAAAATGTTCTAAAAATTTAATTTTCTAAAATGGTAAAAAAATCATTAGCAAAAAACCTTCCATTTTTTCAATATTTAGTTTATTTACACAGTGTTTTTAAACAAATTTCCATACAAATTCATACGTAAATTTTAGATTTAAAGCACTTGTGGCTAATGATTTTTTTACCATTTTAGAAAATTAAATTTCAAGAAGATTTGATCTTGTCTGAAAGAGAAAATTACACACTTTCGAATGAACTAGATACCAAGTCATTTGCATGTCAGGATCTTAATTTATAGGCGTTCAAAAATGGTCAAAATTGGCATTTTTTGACACTTTAACCGCGATTTTCTCAAAATTGTGATGTGATAGAAAAATTTGAGTGACCGTTTTGGAATCGGGGCACCAAACCCTATCAACTTTTTTTGGTTTCATCCAAAACGCAGCGACAAACCTAAGATTTGTAGAGCGGTGTTATTCTATACGGAAAAATTTTTCAGAATCTGAGAATTTTTTATACGGAAAAATGTCTGAGAATTTTTCTATACGGAAAAATGTCTCAGAATCTGTACATTTTTCTATACCGAAAAATGAATATGAGATTTTTCATACACGGAAAAATTTCCAGAATCTGAGAATTTTACTATACGGAAATATGTCTCAGAATCTGAGAATTTTTCTATACGGAAAATTGTCTAAGAATCTGAGAATTTTTCTATACGGAAAAATGCCTTTAAAAAATTACTCAGAACCAAAAAATTTCGCTTTAAGGGAACTATCTCTGAGTCTGATATTTTTTTATAAGAAAAAATGTCCCAAAATCTGAGATTTTTTTATACGAAAAAAATGCCTCAGAATCTGAGAATTTTTCTATACGGAAAAATGTTTCAGAATCTGATAATTTTTCTGTAAAGGAAAATGCCTCTGAATCTGAGAATTTTTCTAATAGGAAAAATTTCTCAGAAACTGAAAATTTTTCTTTACGAAAAAGGCGTCAGAAAATGAAATTTTTTAACCGAAATTTTTATTCACTGAAAAATGTCTCAGAATCTGAAAATTTTCTATACGAAAAAATGTCTCAGAATCTAAGAATTTTTCTATACGAAAACAATGTCTCATAATCTAAGAATTTTTCTATACAACAAAATGATTCAGAAACATAGAATTTTTTTCTATACAAAAATTGTTTCAGACTGTAGAAAAGTTTTATTTACGGAAAAATTTTCCAAAATCTGAGAATTTTTCTCGTTAAAACATGTCTCAGAATCTGAGAATTTTCTACACCGAAAAATATCTCAGATTCTTAAAACTTGTCTATATCACAAACTATTTTTTTGTAGTCTCCAAGGTCGACCTTCCCCCCTTGATTGAATTATTGTGGTCTCTGCTGTTTAAATTGTCATTAAATTATAAACACTTGTTTTATTAACTCTGGCTATTAAATTTTGCTGTTCAAGAACAAAGTTGATACAAACAACAAAGAGAAATTAAAAAAAAATTGAATCATATGCGGCTGCAGCATGTATTCCATATGCTAATTAACTCTGTTTCTTCTTTTCATTGTTTTTATTGTCTTTTACAGCAACAGGCTGCTGCTACTACAATATATTGTGCTATTGCCAATGAACTAACTGGCCTTACAGGGCTTTATTTCAATAATTGCTATTTCTGTGAGCCCAGTAAACTTTCACAAAATGAAAAATTACAAAACCAATTGTGGGAGGTGTCCAAAGATATGCTGAAAGTTTTAAAGGAATCATCAGCACAAAAAACAACAGGAGGAGAGTTTTTGTATTAATCAAGATTTCTTTTTTTTAATTTTACAATAATATACAGATTCTAAGCTAAATTAAAGCCAATTGGATTTGCTGTAAGTTTTCAAAGTAGTTGCAGTTAACAATTCAGATTATAACCCATAATATTTTTGTCAACATTCATTTCAGATTTTTAAAACTGCATTATTGTGGTCCCTGAAAGTACGTGGTTAAGGTGTTAAAATGCTTAATATTTCCGCATACAAAAAATCTTGTGAGTTTTGTATTTCGTGATATGGAAACCGGAAGTCACTTTTTGGGAATCATAAGAAAAAAAAATAAAAACCAAAGTGTTTTATTAATTTTTGTATTAGTCTTTTTTTATTAATTTTTCTTTTCATGTTTTCTTCTTTTTCTTCAATTTTTACAGTCTAATGTGTTGTAAAAAAACAACAGCAATTTATAAACAAATCTTTAACCTAAAACAAGACAGTTTTTTTCTCCATGGCAATCCATAAAGAAGCCTTGCAACTTAATAACTAACAATTTATAAGTGTTTTTTAATGTATAATACAAACTAAAATTAGTGCCTCTAAAGTCTATGATGTGAATTAACAGATGATGAAGTGTGACTAGAAATCGGAACAACGTCCTTTGCGTTCCCAATCACCATAGCGGGTTGGTTCTGGACCTGCAGGACCACCAATTTCTCCGGTATGGGGATTAACATTGTTGGGCCATGGTCTTAAAGGTTCAACTTCTTGGAAGGGATGGCGAGATAATTCATCAAGTTTACCCAAGGGTGTTTTAGCTCTCAATTTCTTTTGAAATTCCACAAAGCGGGCACTTTTAGGTTTCAATTCTCCTTTGAAATCTTGCTGGCAAGAGGATGAGGTTGAGAAACAGGCCACTGTAAGTAAAAAAAAAAATAAACAATTAATAAAAATAATAATTAATTTTTGTACTCAATAAATTTGTTGAAAAAAATATAATATTTATCATTAAGAAAATATGAATCGAAATTTTGCAAACCGTGTAGAAATTTTTCAATTCAAAAATTCTCAGTTTCCAAGACATTCAAAATTCTTAAACTATAGGACATTTTCTTTACAAAAAATTCTAAGAATTTAAGATTTTTTTCCTATAGAAAAACTCTGAAATTGTATAAAACAGTTTTTCCATAGAAAAATGTTAAGATTCTTAATATTTTCTTTATAGAAAATTTTCATAGTCTGAGATATTTTTCTTTTAGAAAAATTTGAATTAGTTTCAAATTCTGAGACAAATTTTAAAATGTTTCTGAAGAAACATTTAAAAATTTCAAGATTGTTAGTTTTTTAGATTCTGAGAATTTTTTTTTAATAGAAAAATTTTTAGATTCTATTACATTTTTCCTGCAGAAATAATCAGTATCTGAGACATTTTTTCGTTTTGAGAAATTTTCCAATTCTGAGCTTTTTTTCCATACAAACAAATTTTTAGATTCTAAAATATTTTTTGATGTAGAAAAATTCTCAGTATTTTTTTCCGTATAAAAAAATTCTCAGATTCTGATATTATTTTCTTGTAGAAAATACTCCGATTCTGAGACATTTTTCCGTACAGAAAAATTCTCATATTCTGAGACTTTTTTTGCTAGAGAAAAGTTGACGTTTCTGAGAAATTTTTTAATAGAGAAAAAACTCATAGATTCTGAGATAAATTTTTCAGTATAGCAATTTTTTCAATTTCGATCCATTTTTCTGAATAGATTTTTGCGCCTAGAAAAATTCTCAGATTCTGATACATATTTCCCCATTGAAAAACTTCCAGATTCTGGCACATTTTTTAATAGAAATATTCACAGATTTTGAGATATTTTTTCGTATAGAAATATTTTTAGATTCTGAGATATTTTTCCGTACTGAGAAATGGAAAACTAATAGGCCATTTACATATGCCTCGAAATCCAAAAAAAAATGGGATTTCAATGAAAATCCAAGTAAATCCAATTACTTTTTTGGATTTCAAATGTCAAATCCCATACAAAAAAAAACTTGGATTTTGGGAAAATCGTAAAATCGCAATTTAAAATCCAAAAAATTTCTACTACTTAATTGTACAACTATGGGTTTTCCCAAAATAATCATCCCTAATGCTTTTTTTACAACGCTGCACACGATTTTTTATCAGCTGTTGTTGTTTTTTATAAAGTAAAAAAATAATTAAAATTTATTTTTTTAAAACTATTAAAAGATTAATAAAAACAATGTTTAACAATGTTTCATTTAAAATTTACCATTGCAAATGGTAAACGCACAATTTAGTTGACCAATTTGGTCTTCCTAACAAAGAAAAACACTCAATGGTGGCGGCCCCAAACTTGGCAAAAATGTTAATTTTCTTGCATTTAAAGAAGCAGCTCTACATAAAAACACATTTTTTGATATTGTGGTCCCAACATATACTAGTGGGATTGAAAATATTGGCTCCGGCAAAGAAAAATCATTGTTTTTAGAAATATTTATAAAATTGGGTAATTTTCCAACTAACAACCCTGTACACAAATCAAAAGAAAATACAGAGTTAGTACAAACAAAATCCCGCTAAATGTCAAAAAAGCATATGTAAACGGTATAGATTTTAATTGGATTTGAAATCCAAATTTATGTGGATTTCGGGGCATATGTAAATAGCATATAAAAGACAGTTTTCCATACAGAAAAATTCTCAAATTTTTAGAAAATTTTTGTATAGAAAAATTTAGATTCTTAGACATTTTTCCGTATAGAAAAATTCTCAGATTCTGAGGTATTTTTCCGTATAGAAAAATTGTTAGATTCTTGGATATTTTTCCGTATAGAAAAATTCTCAGACTCTAAAACATTTTTCCGTATAGAAAAATTCTCTGGTTTCTGAGACATTTTGTTGTATAGAAAAATTCTCATATTCTAAGACTTTTTTCCGTAACAAAAAATTCTCAGATTCTGAGACATTTTTTATGTATCAAAAATTTAACAGATTTTGAGGCATTTTCGCGTACAGAAAATTTTTCAGATTCTGAAACATTTTAAAAAAATTCTCAGATTCTGAGACATTTTTTACCTATAAAAAATTTTGAGACATTTTTTCGTAAAGAAAAATTCGGAGATTCTGAGAAATTTTTTTCGTATAGAAAAATTTTTAAGATTATGAGACTATTTTCTGTATTGAAAAATTCTTAAATTCTGAGACATTTTCCATACAGAAAAATTCCCAGATACTGATACATTGCATATTCTTTTGGAAATATTTACAGATTTTGAGATATTTTTTTGTATAGAAAAATTCTTAGATTCTGAGAAATTTTTTCGTACAGAAAAATTCTCAGATTCTGTGACAGTTTTCCGAGCCATTTTTTCGTATAAAAAAATTCTCAGATTCTGAAACATTTTTCCCATATAGAAAATTCTCAGATTTTTCACTGTTTCCCATATAAAAAAATTTTTAGATTCTGAGCCGTTTCTGCATATAAACAAATTCTCAGATTCTAAGCAATTTCAAATCTTATCACTCATAACTTCCAAGAACATAATTCGAGTTTCAATCGAAACTTTCCGTATTCGAACTGATCTTTTTTTGAATTTCCATTAGTCTTTTTCAAATGTTATAGAATCTGCTATTGTATCATCTTTTTTGATATAAATAATAATGATAGAACCCGGTTTCAAAAATTTTTAAATATTCAAAACAAATACTGAAATTTTACTTATTTTCATCATCTCAATTCAAAAATCTTTTAAAAATAATCCACAAAATTCCAAAATTTTTGAAATAATCCATTCCGAGTTATCGAATAACTTACCTTGCTTTGTGACTTGTGGCACCAAACGATTAGTTTGTTTTGCGATATTCATAATTTGACTCATTTTAAGTAGATTTATTTTTTAAAATAAATGTTTGCAAAGTTTAACACAAAATTGTTTAATATTCTTTTTTTTTGTAATTAATTTTTTCAACAATTTTTTGATTGAAATTCTTTACCAAAATTGTTTTTATTTTCACAATTACACAATTTTCTTGTTTCTTTTAATTTGCTTTTATACTCTTTACTGACGTATGAATCAGTTGATTGCTTTGGAACGAATGTTTGCCATTCCTCATGTACACGCTGGTTTTATACTCATCGTACTCACTCACCAACCACTGCTCTGTACTCGTTGTTATTGTTAGCAAAACAACGCGAAAATCGAACACAAAATGTAAATGAAACAAAAACACGAGTGTACCTCTCTTGGTCTTCCTACCAGAACTACAATTACATTGATTCTTAATGGGACAAACTTTTTGGAATTGATTTTAATTATACTGAAGGTTTCCTCATCTTTTTAAAACAATCTGGGTAAGTTTTAAGATTTAAGTTGGATTCACAATATTGGAGTACTCTGTACTACAGAGTACCTTCTCTCAAAATAGAGATTGAGATTTTGAAACATTTTGCCGTATAGAAAAAATTTCAGATATCCAAATATTTTTTGTGTACAGAAAAATGCTCAGATTCATTTTATTTTCCGTATAGAAAAATTCTCAGATTCTGAGAATTTTTTCTGTATAGAAAAATTTTCAGATTCTGAAACATTTTTTTCGTATAGAAAAATTTTCATATTCAGATTCTGGACCATTTTTTTACGCATGGAAAATTTTCAGATTCTGAGACATTTTTCCATATAGAAAAAATCTCAGATTCTGAGTCATTTTTCTGTATAGAAAAATTTCTCAGATATTTTTCCGTATAGAAAAATTCTCAGATTCTGAGACATTTTTCCTATAGAAAAATTATTAAATTCTCAGACATTTTTTCGTATAGAAAAATTCTCAAATTCTGAGACATTTTTCCGTATAGAAAAATTCACAGATTCTGAGACATTTTTTAGGTGTAGAAAAATTCTCTGACATTTTTCCGTATTGAAAAAATTATCAGATTCTGAAACATTTTTTCGTATAGAAAAGTTTTTAGATTCTGAGACGTAAAGAAAAATTCTCAGTTTCTCAGACCCTTTTCCGTACAGAAAAATTCTCAGATTCTAAGACATTTTTCCGTATACATTTAACAATTCTTAAATTTTGGGACATTTTTCCGTATAGAAAAATTTTCAGATTCCAAAAAAATTTTTCCGTATTAAAAAAAATCTAGGATTCTGAGACATTTTCCGTATAGAAAAATTCTCAGATTCTGAGACATTTTTTCCGTATAGAAAAATTCTCAGTTTCTGAGACATCTTTCCGTATAGAAAAATTAATAGATTCTGAGACATTTTTTTTTCGTATAAAAAATTCTAAGATTATGTGACATTTTTTCTTTTAAAAAAAATCTCAGATTCGGAGACATTTTTTCGTATAGAAAAATTCTGAGATTCTGAAACATTTTTCCGTATAGAAAAATTTTCAGATTCTAATACATTTAAGAAAAGTTCTCAGATTGCAAGACATTTTGTCTGTAGAAAAATTCTCAGATTCTGAGACATTTTTATTCATAGAAAAATTCTTAGATTATGAGACATTTTTACATATAGAAAAATTCTCAAATTCTGAGACATTTTTCGTGTAGAAAAATTTTCAGATTATTTTTTTGAATAGAAAAATTTTCAGATTCTGAAACATTTTTCGTAGAGAAAAAAATTTCAGATTGCGAGTATTTTTTTTGGTAATGAAAAATTTTTTGATTCTGAGACATTTGTTCCGTATAGAAAAATTCTCTGATTTCTGAGATATTTCGTCGTATAGAAAAACTCAGATTCTGAGACATTTTTCCGTATAAAAAAATCTCAGATTCTTTTTTTGTATTAAAAAATTTTCAGATTCTCAGATATATTTCAGTATAAAAATATTTTCAGGTTCTGAGACATTTTTCTGTGTAGAAAAATTCTTAGGTTTTTCCGTATAGAAAAATTCTCAGATTCTTTAAAATTTTTCCGTATAGAAAAATTCTTAGATTCATGGACATTTTCCATATAGAAAAAATCTTAGATTCTGAAAAATTTTTCCATATAGGAAAAAAATTTTCCGTATGGAAAAATTCTTAAATTCGAGACATTTTTCCTTATAGAAAAATTCTCAGATTCTGAGACATTTTTCCGTATAGAATTCTTAGATTTTACCGTATAGAAAAATTTTCTGATTCTGAGACATTTTTCCGTATAGAAAAATTCTCACATTCTGAGACATTTTCAGTATAGAAAAATTCTCACATTCTAAGACATTTTACCACATACAAAAATTCTCAGATTCTGAGATATTTTTCCGTATAAATATTTTTTTTTTTGTGTACACAAATTCTCACATTCTGAAATATAGAAAAGAGTTTAGATTCTGAGACATTTTTTCTAATAGAAAACTTCTCAGATTCTGAGACATTTTTTCCTCATAGAAAAATTTTCAGAGTCTGATATTTTTCCGTATAGAAAAATTGTCATTTTCTCAGACCTTTTTCCGTACAGAAAAATTTAGATATTTTTCCGTATATAACAATTTTCAAAATTTGGAACATTTTTTCTGTGTAGAAAAATTCTCAGTTTCTCAAACCTTTTTCCGTGCAGCAAAATTCTCAGATTCTGATATATTTTTACGTATATAACAATTCTCAAATTTTGGGACATTTTTACCGAATAGAAAACTTTTTAGATTTCGAATTTTTTTTTCCATATTTAAAAAAAAAAATGGCGGATTCTAAGACATTTTCCCGTAGAGAAAAATCCTCGGATTCTGAGACATTTTTCGTATAGAAAAATTCTGAGATTCTGATACATTTTTCCGTGTTGAAAAATTATTTGATTCTGAGACATTTTATCCGTATAAAAATTCTCAGTTCTGAGAAATTTTTTCGTATATAAAAGTTTTCAGATTCTGAGAATTTTTCCCTATAGAAAAATTCGCATTTTTTCAGACCAATTCCGTACAAAAAAATTTTAAGTTTCTGGGATATTTTTCCGTATAAAACAATTTCAAATTTTGGGAAATTTTTTCCGGATAGAAAAATTTTCAGATTTCGAAACATTTTTTCCGTATAAAAAATTCTCGCATTCTGAGACATTTTTTTGTATAGAAAAATTCTCATATTCTGAGACATTTTTCTGTATAGAAAATTGTCTCGAAAAATTCCGTAAAGAAAAATCCTTAGTTTCTGAGACCTTTTCCGTATAGAAAAATTCCCAGTTTCTCAGACCGTACAGAAAAATTTTTAGATTCTGAAACATTTTTCCATATAGAAAAATTCACAATTTTCCCGTATAAAATTCTCGAGACTGAGCCATTTTCCGTATAGAAAAGTTCCAGATTCTGAGAAATTTTCCCGTAGAGAAAAATCCTCGGATTCTGTGACATTTTTCGTATAGAAAAATTCTGAGATTCTGATACATTTTTCCGTGTTGGAAAATTATTAGATTCTGAGACATTTTTTCCGTATAAAAAAATTCTCAGATCTGAAAATTTTTTTCCGTATAAAAATTCTTAGTTTTGAAACATTTTTTCGTATACAAAAGTTTTCAGATTCTGAAACATTTTTCCCTATAGAAAAATTAGCGCAGTTTCTCAGACCTTTTTCCGTACATAAAAATGTTTAGTTTCTGGGATATTTTTCCGTATAAAACAATTTTCAAATTTTGGGAAATTTTTTCCGGATAGAAAAATTTTCAGATTTCGAAACATTTTTTCCGTATAAAAAATTCTCGTATTCCGAGACATTTTTTTGTATAGAAAAATTCGGCAAAATTGCAGTTTATGGGGTACACTGTAATCGAAAAAAACTAAAAACGCCATCATATTCTGAGACATTTTTCCGTATACAAAATTCTCTCGAAAAATTCCGTAAAGAAAAATTCTTAGTTTCCGTATAAAAAATTCCCAGTTTCTCAGACCGTACAAAAAAAATTCTCCGATTCTGAGACATTTTTCCATATAGAAAAATTCACAATTTTCCGTATAAAATTTTCAGAAATTCTTGAGACCGAGCGATTTTCCGTATAGAATAGTTCCAGATTCTGAGACATCTTTTGGTGAAAAAAATCTCAGATTGTAAAATATTTTTCCGTATAGAAAAATTCTCAGATTCTGGGTCATTTTTCTGTATAGAAAAAAATGTCAGCTACTAAGGCATTTTTTCCGTATTATAAATATTATCCGTTAAGGAATGAATTCTTTTACAACTACGTACCCTCATCTTCCCCTGCTATTTAACAATAGTATTTAATAAAGTGACATTCTGTATGTTGTATACCATGTACTTTTCTCTAAATAAACATTAATCATTTAGTTTGGAATAAAATGCACGACTATCGTTTACGTCCTTTAATGCACGTACACACTCTCGGGTGCTATCGACCTAATTTATTAGCAATTTTCATTTCTTAAACTCTGTACTTGTTGTTTGTGGGGTGTTATTGCACATTGCTCACGTTCTCAACTGTCCACACGATGATGCACACATAGATATACTCCTACCAGTTCCAAACGAGATTTAAGACATCTAGAAGTTGATGGTAAAGAAGAATTGAAAATAACATGTGTTTGATATCAGCTGAGTTTGTTTATATTTTTATTAACACAGAGTTGCTCAAATTTAACCCTAAAATTGCGATTGGATTTTCATAGACCATACCATAGAGTAAATATATATAGAGTAGGGCGGAGTATTTTTTTTTCGACAAAATCGTCTAGCATATTCGGATTCTGCATAAAATTCTAAAAAAAAATGCCGAACAAACCATGTCTCAAAAATCAGTTTTGACCCCCAATTTTCAAAAATAGTTTTGCACGATATACGACTTATTTAGCTGGGCTTATTATTTGGAATATATTGTTTTACTAATAAATTTTGCTTTTATTTTGTATTAGAGGTATTTTTGGGTACGGGGAATCCATATTTGATATTTATTTTGCTCTAAACCGCCGCTAGAGGGCGCTAAAAAACAAAAATCTGGACTTGGGTCTTCAGATTTATTTTTTTATTTTGAAGCCAGATACTCTAAGGAGCCATTTAGACATTTCCATTTACAGCTTAATTAAATTCCAAAAACTCGCGATTTTATTCGCGATTTTAATTTTTTTAAAATGCACAAACAATTAAAAAGTGGTAAACTACACCATTATTTGTTTGCCACAATTTTTTAAAACTTTTTCGTTTAAAGTAGAGGACTTTAGCTTTCAATTTCAATTTTGATTGTCAAAATCCGATGTATACTTAAAGAGTTATAGATCTTCAAAGTACATCGATAAACGATTTAAAAATCCTAAATCATTTATTAACAAAATTTAAAAAAAAAAATTTTTTTCTTTTTATATGGGTATAATTTAAAAAAAAAAAATATTAAAAATAGAAGACTTTTGTGTGCTATTAAAATGATGACTGATTGTTTTTTGTGAAAATGTCATACTTTCATAATATGTTAATTAAAAAAAATCAAAAGAGGTGAAAGTTGACGAAAATGCACTAAAAAAATGCATTTGCATTTAAAATGCATTTTTTTTAATAACACAATTTTTTTTAACTTTCAGGTTGAATGTAGAGGACTTAAGCTTTTAATTTCAATTTTGATTTTAAAAATCGGATATTTACTTAAGAAGTTATCGCTCATCAAACTACACGACTTTTTCATATTTTGTGATTTTTAAAAAATGAAAATCGCGAATAAAATCGCGAGATTTTGGAATTTAATAAAACTGTAAATGGCAATGTCTAAATGGCTCCATAGCAGTGTTGCCACTTTCTGGATAATTATCCAAAAGTGGGACAATTTCAAAATCCTTGGATAATTTTTGGATAATGATATTTTTTGTGTAATTTTTGTGTAATTTTACCTCAATAAAGTTCCAATTTTTTTATAATTTTATCGACGTTTTTGGTTTAAAAAATTATTCACAACATCGACTTTAAAAATTTTTATTACTAAATACAAGATAATAAATGAAGAACATGAATATTTGGACCATTAAAGCATTAATTTTCTTTATGACTTAGATGTCGAAAAACCACGTTCTAAAATTTTTTAAATTAAAAATTGTTCTGGAGAATCCCTATTCCCAAATCTGAAAATTGTTATTCAATATCTTTTAATAACCCCATATTGGGGACACTTTTCCCCACGCGATAAATGTTGGAAAGTTGATTTATAATGATTTTTGCACTTAATTATTACAATTATATCAATATTAAAACCATTTTATAATTATTAAAATAATTTTTTTTTTATCCACGCCTACAAATGAGGCGGACTGATAATGGTTTCATTTGTTGAACAAAAATACAAAAAAATCATTCGTTTTTCAGAGGTTGGTTTAGTTTTTCAAGGGGATACATTTTTCCACCCGATTTTGGACGAAATGACAAAATAAAAATTTTTGTGTAATTTCTGAGATTTTGGATAATTTTTTGTGTAATTTCCAATTTCATTGGTGGCAACACTGCTCCATAGTGTATCTATGTACACAATCTAAAGATCCCAGGTCAAAAAATACCCTTTTTCTCGTGATGATTAATGGAAAAGGCGTATATCGTACAAAACTATTTTTGAAAATTGGGGGGGTCAAAACTGATTTTTGAAACATGGTTTGTTCGGCATTTTTTCTTAGAATTTTATGCAGAATCCAAATATCCTAGACGATTTTGTCGAAAATTTTGCTCCGAACAATTCACTCCGCTCTAATATAGAGTATTCATGAGGTGAATTATTTCTGATTCATTAAATTTGAAAACATGCAAGGAGGTTTCGTGATATTTTTTGGGAAGTTTTAATTTTGTTGTTGGAAACAGAGTAAACAAAGGCTTACAAGAAAGGTCTTTCACAGCACACAAAAAAAAAAAAATTAAAAAAATTGTGCCAGTTTTTGGTTTAATTACAACCTATAAAGTAGTATTGGATAACTTACCAAAGTTTTTTCTCTAAAAAACTTAGGTAAATTATCCAAAACCACTTTATAGGTTGTATTATCCCTTAAACGCTTACAATTTTTTTATATTTTTTTTGTGTGAGGGCAGCCACCGATTTTTTAATTTGAGATTGGGGTGCTAAAAAAACAGGTAACTCTTATTTTTCTCCCCTCATTTCAATATTCAAGTTTCAGGACAATCGGTGGGTGCCCTGTGAAAGACCTTCCTTGTTAGTCTGTTACACAACCAAAACGTTAGTCTTCAAATCAACTACTTTGATATAAAATTGTTTAAATATAAAAAAATCCTCTGATTATTTTCATAATTTTACAGATACGTATTTGAAGTTGTCCTGTTTTTAAAAAAAAAAAATCTAAAAAAAATTTTTTTTAAAAAATTTTATTGATAAATAGTATAACTAAAAAAAATTTTACTTAAAAAAAAAATAATTTTCTTTTTTTTAAATTATCATGCCTTGCTCTGTTTTTTCATCCCTGCCGATTTATTTAACACCAGGCCACACCTCCGAACTGCTGCTTTCCCCTCCATCCCCGTCACCCGGGGAAATGTCCCTGGGAATATATGTATGTCTTTTTTTTGTTTGGTTAAATGTTGGTGTTAATTCGGCACAGCCTAATAAATACTCTTAACAGTGTTTTATCGCGTCTTTTTCATAACAGTCTAAAAAAACAAGTTTTTTACTTAAAGATTTTTCTGCTTAAATCAGCAGATTTATCTGCTGTCTTGACAGACTTTTCCGTGGATTTTTCTGGTTAATCCAGACATTAATGTAGCAAACGGCGTCAGCTCAAATCAGCAGATTTCTCAAATGGCTCAAAGTGCAGATTTTTCGCATGCCCCGAAATGCAGATTTTTTTTTGCTGATTAGACAGAGATTATTTGTTTTTTTTTGTTGAATTACAATATTGCGTGATTATTTTAATTAAATTCTGAGTATTATTATTTATAGTATTAAATACTACAATATATTTATGTGTTGAAAATGCACTCAATTTAATTTTTTTTTCTATTTTTTTACGTTACCATATAATTTATATTTGGTAACGGTTGATCATTACCGAAATAATCGAAAATACCGTTACCGGTATAAAAAAATATGTAATACCAATACCGTTACCAATCATAGATGCCCTCAAAAAATTATGACGGTAGATTCCACTACAAAAGACAGTTAAAACTACTGCATTTGTTGTTGTTTAGGCGTCCACTACATTTTACAATAAAATCAACCAAAAATTGTTGTTGTTTTTAACTTTTGATTAACAACTACACATAACTGTAAAAACTACTTCAAATTACAGTTGTTTTTACTGTAACTCAAATTGTCTGATTTTTTTTTATCAACAAAAAAAAAAAAATTGTAAACTTCAAAAACTGATAAAATTATTTGGAAATAATTCCTGCACATCCGTTTTTCTAAAAGTTTCTAGAAAATTTATAAATTTTTTATAGACTAAAAACAACTACATAAAGCAACTGTTATTACAATGTAGTAACTTTTTGTATTTGTTTTTTAAAACGACTAAGTTGTTTGAGATTTTTCATACTAAAACAACTGAAATTGTAGTTGAAAACAACAACTGCTACTGACTACACAAATGACCGTCATGTAGTAACTGCAATAATTTTCTAAGTGTGGGACTAATTAATTATAGGGGCCAATTAATTGATGGTTTAATTACCATTTAATTGAATGTCAAAGGTAATGATTTTTTTTTTATATAATTAATTAAAAATTCCCATTAATGTTACCAATACCGTAGTTCGTTTTGGTTGCCAACCCTGGCAAAGACTACCATCTGGAAGTCAATTTTGGCATATAATTTATTAGGGTCTATACTTTGCTAAAATACAGTGTCAATGTATAAACTATGACATATAGATGGCACTTTGGTTGTTGTCCCCGCTCAAATATATTCTCCAAAACTGTATAAAAAAAAAACAATTTCAGTTGAAATAATAAAAAACATCTACTCTCTGGTTTCTGTAAGAGTTTGCAAAAAAAAAATGCAAAAAAAATGCAAAAAAAAATATAAAAAAATACAATTCAAAAACAATAAAAACTATTTTTTTCAACAAATGTGAATGAGAAATATTTAATAATATCATATTTTTTAGCATTTTGCAAAGAAACATGCAAAAAATTGTGTGAATTTTTTTGAGAACAAATCAGGTAAAAATAATTAATTTAAAAAAAACGAGTTAAAAGTGTGTTTAAAACCATTTTTTCGATTTTGTTTGCAAATTTATATTTAACAAAAAATAAAATAAAAAAACAGAAAACAGAAATCTATAAAAAATTCAATAAATTAAAAATGGATACAATTAAAATACGTGAGTTGAAAATTTAGTGTGAAACCACTCATATATAAATCCCTCTTACTTATTACTGTTTAACATTATCAAAACAGTAACTTCGAAATTGACATAAATAAAATTTGTTGAGTGGAAATTGAGTGTGAAACCCCGCATATAAAACCGAAAAATATTATTAATTTTTTAAGAATATTGAAATAGTAACTTCAGAATTGATAATCGAAAGAGTAAGGTCGAAATAAATAAGAATAAAATTTTCAAGTTGGACATTTAGTGCGGAACCACTCATATATTCGAATAAAATTTGTGAGTTGGAAATTTAGTGTGGAACCCCTAATATATAATTCGCTTAATTCTCCTTTGTTGCTTATTTTTTTATATAACGAAATTTGTAAGATTCCTAATTAAATTCTATAAAACACATAATATTTTATTTTTTTTCCATTTTAGAGGGTTTTTAACACCGCGATAACATGGCCTAAAGGCAAATTAAGGCAACCGTTTTACTTGGAATCTTGTTGTATACATGTCGCTCTATATTCCACATATGAGTAGTATCAATTCAGTGCAATTCGCAGTATACTTTTATTCCTTTGAAATTATGAATTTAATTAATTTTTATTTTCTTAATAGCCTATTTGAAAATCCCCTAAAAGTATAACTTTTTTACATGTGTTTATAGCTTTAACGGTCCAAAAATGTTCATAACATAATTCTTAATCATGAGGCATTCAAAAAATTTCGGAGATGCACACTTTATATATCTTTAAGTGCACCAAACATTGCCTTCAAATTAAAATTATTTTAATTTATTAATTTAACATATTTTTACTTGACTTTGAACCCTTTCTATAGGAAGGCCCCAAGCTAAAAATAAAAAATAAGTATGAGGTTATATGCAGAATTTTATTGTCTTTCCATTGGTGCTACCCGTTTTTCAAAATTCGCGGTTTCAGTTTTTGACTTTTTGCCAAGGGCCCCCATATAGCTGCCCCAATGTGCATTGGCAAAAATCCAGCCTTAGTGGATCTATATTCCGGGAGGTGAACCTACAGTCCAAATTTCAAGTCTCTAGCTTCAGCGGTTTGGGCTGGGCGATGATGAGTCAGTCAGTCAGTCACATTACTTCTTTTATATATATAGATAGATAGAAGATTTGAAAAGATAGAGGGTTTTGCATCCAGAAAAATTAATTGTGTAATACCAAATTCGCATTAATATTTTTAAACATGTTTAAGCACTTAAACATGTTTATGTACCTTAACAAATTTAAATTTAAACATGTTTAAGAGGTTAAACATGTTTAAAAAAATTAATGCGAATTTGGTATAAGATAGAGAGCCGCAGAACAAAACGTACTTTTCGCATTTTAAAATTGTTTGTAAAATTAAGAGTTATGTGTTTCGTTATAAAACGGTATGAACCTGGGAATCCCAGGCTGGGATTAGTAAGAAGTTTTATACTTAATAAAAATTTAAAACAAATCTTACTTTTTTCAGGTTCGTGCTCTTTTATTAAGACACGGAAAACAGTTGTAATCGGCCAGTCAATGATTAAGAAGGGTTAAACTCCAGCGTTGAAGATTAAAGACAAAACTGTACCTCGTGTTTTTTATTGAGCCTGCTGGTTCACTCGACATTGCGTCAGACACTTGTGGCACAGACTAATACAGACTCGACATAAGTGACAGGTGTCAAAAAAGTAGTTCTGAACCATATGGTTAATATTTTCAAATTATTCTACGAATTAGGTTAGAAAGAGAAAACTGATATAACGAGCAATAAGAAAAATGGATGCCAGATCGGTTTTTGTTGTTTCCCTCACTCCTAAGTCGTAGAAATTGTTGCCATGTTAGCGTAAAACGAACTAAAAACCGCTGTGTTTTCTCCTAAAATCGCTTAATTTTTCCCCATTTTTTCTTATAAAACTCTACTGTCGAGTCTGTATTTAGTCTGTGCTTGTGGTGTGATTATATGTATGTTGGTGCTTGGGAGCATTGTTTCACTGCCTCCATTGCAAAGGCAATTGTTGTTTTTTGTGTGCGGTGAAAACTTGATTGTCTGGGCTTTAGCGTGGCGTTCTCATTAGTAACGAGGTTTCCCGTTATTCCTCGTGGCTGCTAATCTATTGCCGTCATTTGTAATATGTTCACAACTAGACCGAGTGAATTTGTATTGATCCTCACGGATAGCCAAATTAGTCTTCCACCTTGCCTTTATGCGTTTGAACTGACAGAATAATAAGGATGAAAAAAAAAACGGAATAAATAATCCTTAGTAGCCCAACAATTTTAAATTTGCGAAAAAGTACGTTTTTTGTTCTGCGGCTCATCATTTACTATATGTTTTTCCAAATTGTCGCAATTAGCGTTTTAAAAATCTAACAACAAATACTAAAGTACAAAATTTAAGTGTAATTTATCCTTTGCAAGTTAAAGGATACAATTTATCATTTGCAAGTCAAAGTCCATCTACAAAAAAAGTCTGCGACCATTTCAGCTCATGCTCTCCAGTTGTCCATAGCCAATTATTTTGCAACATCCAACACAGAAAACTTCCTTTCTTATGTCTCATTTTTATTTTATCCACATTGTATGCATTTGGTTACCACCAGCAAAAAACATCGTTGTTTTGTTACATAAATAAACTAACAAAAACAAATTTGCAAAATATTTATTTTTGTTTTTTATTTATTTATTTACATATTTAGTTTTTTCTGAAAGTAATTAGGTCTGTTTGTTTACCAAAATTTCTTACTATTTTTACTACAACTGGAAAATGTTGTTTACTTTTTGTATTGAAAATTTCCAGCTGTAGTAAAAGTAGTAAAAATGAGTAGATTGTAGTAAGGTAAACAAACAGACATATTCTCTCTATTTTGACGTTTTTGCTTTCCAAAGTTTTCGAAAGAGATAGCTGCCGTGTTTTCCAAAAAGTAGTAACCGTTTTTTCTAATGACGATGGAAATTTAATGCAACTTTCCATTAGAACTATAATACTATGCAATTCACCTGGCGCCACCTAGGTGTCAATAGATGCAACTTTTGCTCCATCTTTATTATTATACATTTTTGGATATATATATGTCAAAATTGACAACAAGATGGCGCTCTCAAGCAAAAATTTACAGACATATCATGGATTCTCTGGATTATCCCACCAAAATGAAATTTTTCGTCGTTAATAAGCTAATCAAGTAAAATAATAATTAAAAATAAAAAAAATTAAAAAAAATTAAAAAATCGAAAAAAATGCTGATTTGTATGGGAACAAATTTTTTTAGGTGTAAAATAAAAAATATGTAAAAAATTTTGTCCGACTTGGCTAAAAATTTAAACATAAAGTTTTTAGACCAAGCGAGCCATATCACTGTACAACAAATTTGGGTTCTTCGAGTGTATGACGGGACCAAAAAAAATTAAAGTATATACCAATAGAAGACAAAAACCCCGAAGGGTTAGCTCGAGTTCTTTTTTTATGGCCCTCTAAAGTTTTTCAAAAAAAAGTATTAAATTTAATTCTGAGGTAAATATGGTTAAGACATGTCTTAACCAATAAAATTCTACAACAATTTTCTGCATCAAATTTCACTACACTCAAAAAAAAAAAAAACTGTAGTTAGCAAAAAAAGCTTGTAAACCTACAAAAAAATTTGCTGACTTTGAACCCACAATTTTTTTGGTAAAGTTAGCAAAAATGTTTTACCAAAAATTAGCTAACTCAAATTTTTTTTATTTCAACTTAGTTCATACAGATTTGAGGACCCCATTGGGTTCGGACGTCATAGTTTTTGGTCCAAAATTTGTGTCCGTTTCGCTCTACCTTGCTTTGTTTTTGAGATACGTGATTTTAGGGGACCACCGGGGTTTTGAAAATTACAAAACTCGATAACTTCAAAAATATTACTCGGATACCTTTTGATAATTTTACGTGTTGAGAGCTACAAAAATACTTTTGTCGGCAATATTTAACGAGATATGAGCATTTTAAAATTTTCGGGAATGCTAACTTTTTTGGATCCAAAGTTAGGACCCATAGGGTCCACACATGTGAAGAGGACCGGCGATACTATGGAGAGCCCGAGAACCAAAAATGGCCTCCATTTTGCTCTATCTGGCTTATTTTCCGAGATAGCGCCATTTTAAGTTTTCTGAAAATAAAAAAAAATTATCATTTATTTTTGCTAATATTAGCAAAAATGCTTGTGAAAATTTGGTCAACTCAATTTTAAATTAAGCAAAAAAAATTAGTTCAAATTTTGTTTAAAATTGCTAATGCGCTAATTGAAGTTTACAAGATATTTTTGCTAACATGCTAATCTCAACTAAAAATTTGCTAAAAGTTAGCTAACCAGCATTAGCAAAAAAAAATTTGTAAATCTACTAATGTATTATTTTAGTTTAGGGGTTGCCGAAGATCAAAAGTTCGCACAGTGATTCGTTCCCATATATCGAGTGGGCAAAAATAGAATATTGGTCGCAGATTTCTGAAATTTGGTACACAAGCATTAAATTATCTAATCAAGAAAAAAACGAGTTTTTGGAAAAATCGGAGCAAGGACACGCCTACCCCCCATATATCCTGAAATTTAAATATGTGATTAAAACTACAAAAATGGTCACAAAATTCCCAAACTTTGTCAATGTTACCAATTTTGATATAGTATTTTATGTGTAAATTTTTTTCTAGATTGAAGCAAGGACTCGTATGGCTGCCATATATCCTTTTTCTTAAAAATATTGTAAATCGCTCAAAAATTACTCGATACCCTTGAAATTTTTTGTAAAAATTTGAATAAGTGATGACAATGTGTGTGCCAAATTTCGCTGAAATCGGTTCTGTAAAACAAAAGTTATTTATATATCCTTTTTAAAAACTGCAATAAAGTGTTAATATAGTTTAATCACAAAAATAAAATAGAAAGAGTTGTCATCGATTTTTCAAATTTGGTACGCAAGCACAAAATTAATTAATAGAAAAAAAATAAAAATTTTGAGCAAATCGGTCGAAGGACATTTGTACCTGTCGTATATCCTGAAATTTAAAAGTGGAGTTTTAGCCACAAAACTTGATATAAAATTACTTAACTTAGTTATTGTCTTAGAAATTTGGATAACTATCGACGTACAACATTTGCATTTTAATCTGAGCAAGGACTCGCGTGGCTGCCATATATCCTTTTTCTTGAAATCGCTGTAACTTTTTTAAAAATGTTTCAATTGCTATCAAATTTTTAATATAAATTAGATCAAATGGCGTTAATAAGTGTGCCAAATTTCGTTGAGTTGCTTGCGGTAACAAAAAAGCTGTTAATATATCCTTTTTTTAAATATAGTCAAAAATATAAAAATACATAATAACTGCAAAAAAAAACATTCGCAACAGTTATTTCCTATTCCATTACGAAAATTAATTTATTCAAAATAAGTTTTAAGTAAACTCGTTTAATACTTGCTTTATTTCTAAGTATATACCCCATTAATAACAAAAAACTTTAAAAAAAAAAATTTTTTTGGGTACTTCAAATTTTTTTTTTTTATTTTTTTTCGTTTTTTTCAAAAACTTAGTTATTTTTATTATTTGATCGTATAGAAAACAGTCCAGGATGTTAAAAAAATCAATAAAAAATAATTTTTGAGTACGAACTTTTTTTATGTATCTCAAAAAAAATGTTGGTTTTGATTTGGGATACCAACGAAAATCAAATACTGGTTTTAAAGCAAAACGGCCCACTGTATACTTATTTAATCGAAATAATTACTATAAAGTTATAGTATACAATACAATAAATCCCTTTATATAAAAAAACACTAAAATGTTGAGGTATTTTTTAAATTTATTTACAGTAAATAAAATAAATAATAAAAAAAATAATCCAATTTTAGATTTTTTTTAAAATTTTTTTTTTAACTTAAAAAAAAAAACTTAGTTATTTTTATTTTTTGATCTTATAAAACATAGTTAAAGCTACAAAAAAAATAAAAAACAAAAAAATTTTATTCACGAACTTTTTTTATGAAGGCCATTAAAATTTGGTGATTTTGGGGATTTTAGTAAAAGTCATAGATAACTTTTAAAGCAAAACGGCCCACGTACTGCATAATTTTTTTCTGATTTTTTATTATATTTTTACATAATACTATATAATATATCAATGTGCAAAGAAAAAATACTTAATATTGGATTTTTTTTCTAATATTTTTTCCATTAAAAATATAGCTTTTAAAAAAAAATTATAAAGACACATACAAAACCCTACTTTTTTCCAACTTCAGACAAAAACTTAGTTATTTTTATTGTTTTGCCTTATAAACCATAGTCCAAACTATCGAAAAAGCAAAAAAAATATTTTTTTGACTCACGAACTTTTTTTATGGACTCCATCAAAATTTGTCAATTTTTAGGGATTTTGTAGAAAAAATACAGATTTCAGAGCAATACAAAAATGAATTTTAAGATTAATTCAAAAAACTTGAAAATACAACTGTTAGCAAATATATTTAAGTAACTTTTGCAAAAAAAAGTTCGTTGATTTTTTTAAAATTCGGTTTTTTATAATTATTTTAGTAAACCCATAAAATTCAATTTTTTTGTTTACACACAATAGCGTAAAATTTCTATACTTTAGCGCCCTCTTGTGGCAACATATGACTTCTTAAAAATCAGAAAAGCACATATTTTTTTTAGTTTACTATTAAACTACAAAAATACAAAAAATCCTCAACATTGAAGACATACTTCTTTTTTTGATTTTTGCCAATGAAACGAATCACTGTGGTTCGTGCGAAAAGCCCAAAATGCCTAAAAATTGTTTTTCAACAAAGTCGTGTGAAAGAAGTCGAAAAAAATGTTATAAATCTGCTTCTGACCTAAATTTCCTTAAAAGACATCTTCAGTGAAATTTGATGGCTGTTCTTATCGTAGAACAAATTACCCTCTATCTCCCGTTTTTAGGAGTGATTATGACCCTTTTTTCAAATATACTCTTAGAACACGTACAAGTATAATCTTCGAATTGCAGTTGATATTTTTTGAATAACATCTGTAATCTGTGTAAACCGTTAAAGTACAATCAAAATCGTGAGATCTAAATTATAACACATTTTTAAGATAAATTACTATTTTCCAATATGAGGTTTCAATTATAATTTCTTATAATTTCATATATTGTATTTACATTTTTCTTGTTCATCGATTACATCAATGATAAGGAAGCAAATACTTTCATGGTCTATTGATTATTTTGCACATTTCCAATACCCTAATAAAGTAAGTTCAATTATGGGTTTAAACCTTAACTGCATGGGTTTAAAAGGAATTAAAATCTTTGGAGAATAATAAATTGTTCAATCCGTACGTTGCACCTTGTAATATTACAATTGCTTTTTATTATTTTTTTTAGAAAAAAAAGTTCAAAATATTTGAAAAAAATCAGGAAAATTAAGAAAATTTATTTAATTTTACATAAAAAACTCTGTAAATTTACAAACTTTAATTAAATGCATGTTATTTTGTAAAATTTTTATAAGATTTTAAAAAAAATTTTTTGTTACTGTTTTAACTTTTTGTCAAAAAAAAAAAAATACAGATGAAATTTTAGTGTTTTACGGAAAACTCTGTTTTTAACTTGTAAATTAAGATTACATAGTAATTAGTAAAAATACATTTAAAACTATAGTTTTTTGGTTTCCAAAAAATACAGAGTATTTTTTTAAATCTGTATTTTAGCTGAAAACTCTGTTAATTATCTGTAAAATTAAGATTACAAAGTTAAAAGTAATGTAACAGATGAAACTTTGTTTTTTGTCACAACAAAATACAAAGTATTTTCTTTAAATCTGTATTTTGACAGAAAACTCTGTCAAATATCTGTTGAATTGAGATTACAGTCATTTTACAGAGTATTTTTCAAAGTTATTATTTTGAATATATCATTAATTTTATTTCATATGCGTTATAAATAAGTTATATTTAACTCAGTAAAGGGTTAATAATTATATGGAGGTTCTAATATATGGTCAATTATGAAAATTTTTGAAATATTTTGAAACTGACTTAAGTTTTCAGTTAAAACCCATTAACTTACACTCAAAATAATAACTCTGTTTAATTACAGAAAAACTCTGCTTTAACAGAGTATTTAACATTAACATTTAATAGAGTACACCATACATTTCCAGCTAGCATCATTTCTTGGTAATTTTACTATAAAACTCTGTAAAATGATTTTGACAAAAAAAAAAACTGTTAATTTACAGAGTTTATGGTGAAATATATATATATATAATATATTGGTTAAATATGAGCGCATTTTGACAGAGAAAATTGTGTAATTTTACTTTAAAACTCTGTTAAATGATTTGGACAACAAAAAATGTTAATTTACAGAATTTTTAGTAAAAGAAAAGAAAAAGTCAGTAAATTTACACATATTTGTAAAATGCATTTGATGCAACCAAAATTTTACAGAAAAAAACTTTGTAAATTTACAGAGTTTAGTTAAATGCATGTTATTTTGTAAAATTTTTATAAGATTTCTGAAAATATTTTTTTTTGTTTTTTTGATAACTTTTTTTGGTACTCTTTCATAAATACAGACATAATTTTGGTGTTTGGTAACAAAAAAAAAATTACTCAGAACAGTGTTTTTACAGAACACTCTGTTTTTTTAACCATGAAATTAAAATTACATAGTAATAAGCAAAAATACAGATCCAACTAACAATAAGTTTTTTGATTACAAAAAAATACAAAGTATTTCGTTCATATCTATATCTTAGCAGAAAACTCTGTTAATTATCTGTAAAATAAAGATAACAAATAAAACTTTTTTTTTGTCACAACAAAATATGAAGAATTTTCTTTAAATCTGTATTTTGACAGAAAGCTCTGTCAAATATCCGTTGAATTGAGATTACAGCACTCAAAAAAAAAAAACATTGTAAAACGACAACAAAAGTTTGTAACTTTTTTTTGCTACCTCCTATTCGACCACAATTCCAAGCTTTTGCAAGCTTTTTACCAATAAAATTGTAAGTTTACAAACTTTTTGACGAGATAAAACTTACAAGGAGGTTTCGTGTTTTTACTAGATTTTTTGATACCTTATATTTTACGAAAATTCCTAGTAAAAATTACGAGCATTTTCGTTATTTTACAAGATTTTTAACCAATAAAATTGTAAATTTACAACTTTTTTGGTGCAAGGAAATCTCGTAAATTTACCAGAATTTTTGCAAAAATATTTTGGAAATTTGTAAAATTACAAAAAAAAAAATTGTAAAATTACAAAAAAATGTAAATTTTGATCGAACATTTTTTGAAAAAACTGTCAAATATTAGTAAAATGGGATTACGAGACTTTTTCTAGTAATTTGACAAGGTTTTTTTTGTGTGAGTCATTTTAAAGAGTACTTAATACCCAATTCACACCTGAGATGAAATCTCTTTCAAACGACATTTCTATCATATGGTTGTGTATAAAATGATACAGACCATATGATCGAAATCTCGTTCGAATGAGATTTGACCTCAGGTGTGAATAGGCCTTTACATTCAAAATAATACATTAGTAGATTTACTAATTTTTTTTTTGCTAATGCTAGTAAGCTAACCTTTAGCAAATTTTGAGATTAGCATGTAAGCAAAAATATCTTGTAAGCTTCATTTAGCGCATTAGCAATTTTAATTGAGTTGACCAAATTTTTACAAGCTTTTTTGCTCATATTAGCAAAAATAAATTGTAATTTTTTTTTTTAAGAAAACTTAAAATAGCGTTATCTCGGAAACTAAGCCAGATGGACCAAAATGGAGGTAAATTTTGGTTCTCGGACTCACCATAGTATCGCCGGTCCTCTTCACATGTGTGGACCCTAATGATTCTTAACTTTGGATCCAAAAAAGTTAGCATTCCCGAAAATTTTAAAATGCTCATATCTCGGTAAATATTGCCGTCACAACAAAAAGTCCAAAAGCATTTTTGTAGCTCTCAACACGTAAAACAAGACCGCAAAATAACCAAAAGCTCTTCGAGTAACATTTTTGAAGTTATCGAGTTTTTTAATTCTCAAAACCCCAATTGTCCCCTAAAGTCACGTATCTCAAAAACTAAGCAAGGTAGAGCGAAACGGACACACATTTTGGATCAAAAACTATGACGATTTTTAAGGAACCGAACAAGGTCTAGGCTCATCGGGATCTGGAACTATCGGGTCCGAACCGAATGGGGTCCTCAAATGTGTATGAACTAAGTTGAAATAAAAAAAAATTCTGTTAACTAATTTTTGGCAAAACATTTTTGTTAACTTTACCAAAAAAATTGTTGGTTCAAAATCAGCAAATTTTCTTGTTGGTTTACAAGCTTTTTTTGCTAACATTATAGTTTTATTTGAGTGTTCAGATTTATTATTTTGAGTGTACCAGAGACTTCAGAAAAATTTGTTTTTAGATAATGGGGTTCCGGTAACTATAGTTGTCCAAAGATGCTATGAGATTTTATTTATCTTTATACCTACAATCGGTCCTTGTTTGGAATTGGAAAACATTTTCCGGAAAACACTGGTATAGGGTATCATATGGTCGGTCTTAACCGACTATAACTTTCTTACTCGTTTTTAAATTGCTAAAGTATGAGCAAACTATTATAAGCTATCGAAAAAAAAAACCATATGTACCATATGTATTTAGTTTTCAGACGGTTGTAATTACATGAATACTGTCTAAGTATTTGCGTTCAAATTTATGCTTTTTTGGTTGTTATTGACTTTACCTATAAATTTTGATGAACTTAAGTCTGTAAATGATTCGAAAAGAAATTTTAAAACAGTTTTATTACGATCGTTGAGCCGATGAATAGATTTAAATAATTTTAAATACGAGTACGTTTCCAATAAAACATTTGCTTAATATTTCAAATCTTAAAAGAACGCGAGTTAAAAATTGAAATATAAAATTAAAAATATGTTAATTAATTTGAAAAATCTAACCCGCTACGGAAATAAATCATTAAACGTAAATATGTTATGAATAGTGTTTTTGAGTCTGAGTATGCTAAGCTCAATTAAATTTGTGAAGTTATTATTTAAATTTGAATTATTTTGAATTGCTGTAATTTATAATATAACACCGTCAGACAGCCAATATAAAACATGAACCGCGTGTTATGAAAATGGAGATCAAATGGAGTTAAACTGCATTTACAGTTTTCATTTCGTGATCCTGTTTCCTTTTAAAAGGACTTCAAAATTCTAAAGGATACATTTTGTAATATATTTATGAAATATTTTTATATGTCCTAGGATGCCACTGGTGATGGCAAATTGAAGAGGAGAACCTCCCCTAATTTTTCCATTTTTTTATTTTTCCATATCAGTATAAAAGGATGTCAATAAAAGTTCTTTGAAAATTTTATCAAAATATTTTGTTGAAAATTTTTAATGATATTGAAGGATAAAGTCTTGAAAGGACGTAACTTACCTCCTCTTTCCTGATATTTAAAAATAATAAAATAGGAAAATCAGGGGAGATCCTCCTCTTTCATTTTCTATCTCTATTGGCATCCTCGGACAAGTACAAATATTAAAAAAAATATTTTATAAAACTTAAATCCTCTAAAACTTTAAAGTCCTTTTAAAAGGAAACAGGATCACGAAATGAAAAACTGTAAACGCAGCTTTACTATATTTAGTCTCTAGTTTCAAATGTATATTAAACAGTTCGTGTTTAACGATTTTTTTTAATTTTTGTCGGACAGTGTAATAACTGCCACCAATACTTAAATCATACAGGAGCCTTATTTAAGTTGTAAGAGATCTGTTAACTGCGTACGAGTAATTGGTCTATGCTGATTAAATTTGGTAAACGTTTTTGTAGGTAAGCTTTACTAAGAAACTAGTTCGTTATCAGGAGAAAATCGCTGTTAAAATTTGAAAAAGTGCAAATTAACGAATTTCATAATTTTTTTTACCAAACTCACTGCTTTAACACAAGAGAATAATCAGCTGACCTTATTTTTTTATAAATTATTTTTTGGTTTTTAAGGAAACTTTTTTCTTCTTGCCGCCAATAACAGGGGACTAAACAATTTTAGTTTAATTCGGTTTACCCGCTTTTGAGGGCGTGAATGAAAACAAGTGATAGTGTTAAATTCGGCAGTGCCGAATCTGTTATACCCGGCAAAATGTTTAAAAAAATTACAGGGGCTGTGAGGGACACCGCACCCTCTCGAAAAATGTTTACTAATTAATATATTATGCTTTTCGCACTAAAGTTATACAATTTTATCATTATTTAAATTATTTTTTTATCTACGCCCTAAAAAGGGGGCGGGCAAAAAAAAACTAATTTTTTACTCCCCCCGGTTTTAGTGCGGGACTTTGAACTTCTTCTTGCATAAACATGTTTCATTTGTTTAACAAAAATATAAAAAAATACTTAAAAAAATCTTGTTTTTCAGAGGTTGGTTTAGTTCCTCAGGGGGAACCCTTGTTCGATTTTGCCCATTTACGAACTTAACCTGTCTAGGAACATAAGAAATATTCATGCCAAATTTCTGGAGGTTAGCTCTTTTATTTTGGACTGCATCGTGCCATCTACAGACAGACAGACGGATTGACGGAAATTGAAAAAATTTACACTCACTTACTGTTTATAAAATCTTTATTTGCCATTATTTCCTTAAATATAAGAGATAGAGCAAAATAGACGAAATTTGGGGATCACTAAAAAAAATTTCAAAAAATATATTTTTGTATGAAATTTTTTATAAAATCTTTATTTGCCATTATTTCTTTAAATATAAGAGATAGAGCAAAATAGACGAAATTTGGGGATCACTAAAAAAATTTTCAAAAAATATATTTTTGTATCGCATTTTTTATAAAATCTTTATTTGCCAGTATTTCCTTAAATATAAGAGATAGAGCAAAATAGACGAAATTTGGGAATCACTAAAAAAAATTTCCAAAAATATATTTTTGTATGAAATTTTTTATAAAATCTTTATTTGCCATTATTTCCTTAAATATAAGATATAGAGCAAAATAGACGAAATTTGGGGATCTCTATAAGGGATAGAACAAAATAGACGAAATTTGGGGATCATTAAAAAAAATTTCAAAAAATAGATTTTTGTATGAAATTTTTTATAAAATATTTATTTGCTATTATTTCCTTAAATATAAGAGATAGAGCAAAATAGACAAAAATTTGGGAATCACTAAAAAAATTTCCAAAAATATATTTTTGTATGAAATTTTTTATAAAATATTTATTTGCCATTATTTCCTTAAATATAAGAGATAGAGCAAAATAGACGAAATTTGGGAATCACTAAAAAAAATTTCCAAAAATATATTTTTGTATGAAATTTTTTATAAAATCTTTATTTGTCATTATTTCCTTAAATATAAGAGATAGAACAAAATAGACAAAATTTGGGAATCACTAAAAAAAATTTCCAAAAAAAATATATTTTTGTATGAAATTTTTTATAAAATTTTTATTTGCCATTATTTCCTTAAATATAAGAGATAGAGCAAAATAGACAAAATTTGGGAATCACTAAATAAAATTTCCAAAAATATATTTTTGTATGAAATTTTTTATAAAATCTTTATTTGCCATTATTTCCTTAAATATAAGAGATAGAGCAAAATAGACGAAATTTGGGGATCACTAAAAAAAATTTTAAAAAATATATTTTTGTATGAAATTTTTAGAGCAAAATAGACGAAATTTGGGGATCACTATCAAAATTTCAAAAAATATATTTTTGTATGAAATTTTTTATAAAATCTTTATTTGCCATTATTTCTTTAAATATAAGAGATAGAGCAAAATAGACGAAATTTGGGGATCACTAAAAAAAATTCAAAAAATATATTTTGGAATGAAATGTTTTATAAAATCTTTATTTGCCATTATTTCCTTAAATATAAGAGATAGAGCAAAATAGACAAAATTTGGGGTTCATTAAAAAAAATTTCGAAAAATATATTATTGTATGAAATTTTTTAAAAAAATTTTATTTGCCATTATTTAAATATAAGAGATAGAGCAAAATAGACGAAATTTGGGGATCACTAAAAAAAATTCCAAAAAATATATTTTTGTATGAAATTTTTTATAAAATCTTTTTTTGCCATTATTTCCTTAAATATAAGAGATAGAGCAAAATAGACGAAATTTGGGGATCACAAAAAAAAAATTTCAAAAAATATATTTTTGAATGAAATTTTTTATAAAATCTTTATTTGCCATTATTTCCTTAAATATAAGAGATAGAGCAAAATAGACGAAATTTGGGGATCACTAAAAAAAATTAAAAAAAAAAATATTTTTGTATGAAATTTTTTATAACATCTTTATTTGCCATTATTTCCTTAAATATAAGAGATAGAGCAAAATAGACGAAATTTGGGGATCATTAAAAAAAATTTCAAAAAATATATTTTTGTATGAAATTTTTTATAAAATCTTTATTTGCCATTATTTCCTTAAATATAAGAGATAGAGCAAAATAGACGAACTTGGGGATCAATATCAAAAATTTCATTTTTTATTTGCCATTATTTCCTTAAATATAAGAGATAGAGCAAAATAGACAAAATTTATGGATCACTAAAAAAATTAAAAATTTTTTTTTTTGTATGAAATTTTTTATAAAATCTTTATTTGCCATTATTTCCTTAAATATAAGAGATAGAGTTAAATAGACGAAATTTGGGGATAACTATCAAAAATGTCAAAAAATATAGTTTTAAATGAAATTTTTTATAAAATCTTTATTTGCCATTATTCCCTTAAATATAAGAAATAGAGCATTAAAAAAAAAAATTCAAAAAATAGATTTTTGTATGAAATTTTTTATAAAATATTTATTTGCCATTATTTCCTTAAATATAAGAGATAGAGCAAAATAGACGAAATTCGGGAATCACTAAAAAAAATTTCAAAAAATATATTTTTGTATGAAATTTTTTATAAAATCTTTATTTGCCATTATTTCCTTAAATATAAGAGATAGAGCAAAATAAACGAAATTTGGGGATCATTAAAAAAATAGATTTTTGTATATAATTTTTTATAAAATCGTTATTTGCCATTATTTCCTTAAATATAAGAGATTGCTCTATCTATAGATATAGACGAAATTTGGGGATCAATATCAAAAATTTCAAAAAATATATTTTTGTATGAAATTTTTTATAAAATCTTTATTTGCCATTATTTCCTTAAATATAAGGGATAGAGAAAAATAGACGAAATTTTGGGATCACAAAAAAAAAATTCAAAAAATATATTTTTGTATGACATTTTTTATAAAATCTTTATTTGCCATTACTAGCTGTTTCGCACCCGGCGTTGCCCGGGTTGAAAAAAATATTATATACACGCAAAAAAAAACTTGGTTTTGGGTCATAAAGTTTGGGGTAAATTTTACCAAGTTTATAGGGAGGATATGCGTTCTACAAGTTTTTTCCAAAATTTGCCAAGTCGCTTAGAAAAATATATTAAAGCACAACTAATGACATTTTAGAAAAAACTTGGTAAAATATTACAATCCCAGCAAAATTTTTTGGAATCGTTTCTTTGTCAATGTATTCTAGAATAGATTCCCCAGTAATGTTAATCAATTCCTCTACTGTTTCCACGGAATCGATAAAAAAACTTATAATTTTTGAAAAAAATGTCAAACAGAAAAATAAAATTTATAAAAAAAAAATAATTTATTTGTTAACTTTTTATTGACAAATTTTTTAATTTTCGCAGCACTTATTGTGCTTTTTTAATACATCTGGATACATATGACGGATATAACGTAAGTACACATCTTAATTTAGTATATGTACGTGGAACTTATAATTTGTTTTATTGTTGCTTTCAGATTATAAATAAACATATTTTAAGCTGTAAATTAGGAGCACTGATGGGTGTTGTCGACTGCATTCATGGAAATATTAAGACGGATTTTCCATCCAATTTCTCCAAACAAGAAGCGTGGGATAACATTTTCATTATTAAAGTATGATCAGGGTTGTAGCATGTATGTATCAACAGTTTTACATTATTTTTTTATAGGTGCAAAAAAATCGCGGACTTTTGATTTTTTCTTAAGAAAAATGTCGCGAATTTTTGAATATTATAGCAAAAGAATTTTTTCTATAGGAAAAGTATCTCAGAATCTAAGACTTTTTTTTATACGAAAAATGTCTCAGAATATGAGACCTTTTCTATTGGAAACTGTTTTAGAATATGATGCTTTCTATAGGAAAAATGTCTCAGAATCTGAGACATTTTCTATAGGAAAAATGACTCAGAATCTGAGACTTTTTCTATAGGAAAAATGGTTCAGAATCTGAGACTTTTTCTATTGGAAAAATGTCTCAGAATCTGAGACTTTTTCTATATGAAAAATGTCTCAGAATCTGAGACTTTTTCTATAGGAAAAATGTCTCAGAATCTGAGACTTTTTCTATAGGAAAAATGTTTCAGAATCTGAGACTTTTTCTATAGGAAAAATGTCTCAGAATCTGAGACTTTTTCTATAGGAAAAATGTCTCAGAATCTGAGACTTTTTCTATAGGAAAAATGTCTCAGAATCTGAGACTTTTTCTTTAGGAAAAATGTCTCAGAATCTAAGACTTTTTCTATAGGAAAAATGTCTCAGAATCTGAGACTTTTTCTAGATCAGAATCAGAATCTGAGACATTTTCTATAGGAAAAATGTCTCAGAATCTGAGACTTTTTCTATAGGAAAAATGTCTCAGAATCTGAGACTTTTTCTATAGGAAAAATATCTCAGAATCTGAGACTTTTTCTATAGGAAAAATGTCTCAGAATCTGAGACTTTTTCTATAGGAAAAATGTCTCAGAATCTGAGACTTTTTCTATAGGAAAAATGTCTCAGAATCTGAGACTTTTTCTATAGGAAAAATGTCTCAGAATCTGAGACTTTTTCTATAGGAAAAATGTCTCAGAATCTGAGACTTTTTCTATAGGAAAAATGTCTCAGAATCTGAGACTTTTTCTATAGGAAAAATGTCTCAGAATCTGAGACTTTTTCTATAGGAAAAATGTCTCAGAATCTGAGACTTTTTCTATAGGAAAAATGTCTCAGAATCTGAGACTTTTTCTATAGGAAAAATGTCTCAGAATCTGAGACTTTTTCTATACACCCAAAAAATTTCATAGTAGCATAGTTACCAAAATCCATAGTTGTTTTAAATAAATTTCAAATCAACTATTTATAATCAATAACAACTATGGGCAAAGTTGATCACAACTATTTATTTAAAATTTGAAAGTTTGAAACTGAAAACAGTTCAAAAAGAACAAAAATTAATATTGTAAAAAACAAACAGAAAAGTGTCAGAATTTAAAAAAAAATGAAACAATAAATAATTTTCAATTATTAAATCCACATCAATTACCAGGAAGTAGAAAAATTTGATTGCATCCAACCAACTTTTAATACGCATCTCAAACAACAGATTTAATGGAAATGAAATGAATCGTATAATATGGTATGGTATAAGCGTATAACATTTATTGTGTAATTTAAATAAATCAATTTAAAAAAATATAAACCAAAACATTGCATTTTTATTAAAAAAAAAAATAGGTTATTTATAATAACTACTTCTAGTATTACATAGTAAATATCAACTAAAAAACAACGATTAAATAGTTATTAGCTACTATTTTTACATTTTTATCAAATACATCGTTGTCAGTAACTTTTTCCATAGTTGATTTGTTTATTTGGAAGAAACATAGTTAACAACCACTATGTCTCATCAACTATGGCATAGTTGGGGTTATTTCACCTATGACATAGTTGAAAAAATAGTAATCAGCAACTATGTAATTTTTTGGGTGTAGGAAAAATGTCTCAGAATCTGAGACTTTTTCTATTGGAAAAATGTCTCAGAATCTGAGACTTTTTCTATAGGAAAAATGTCTCAGAATCTGAGACTTTTTCTATAGGAAAAATGTCTCAGAATCTGAGACTTTTTCTATAGGAAAAATGTCTCAGAATCTGAGACTTTTTCTATTAGAAAAATGTCTCAGAATCTGAGACTTTTTCTATAGGAAAAATGTCTCAGAATCTGAGACTTTTTCTATAGGAAAAATGTCTCAGAATCTGAGACTTTTTCTATAGGAAAAATGTCTCAGAATCTGAGACTTTTTCTATAGGAAAAATGTCTCAGAATCTGAGACTTTTTCTATAGGAAAAATGTCTCAGAATCTGAGACTTTTTCTATAGGAAAAATGTCTCAGAATCTGAGACTTTTTCTATAGGAAAAATGTCTCAGAGTCTGAGACTTTCTATATGAAAAATTTCTCAGAATCTTAGACTTTTTCTATAGGAAAAATGTCTCAAAATCTGAGACAGAAGAAGTAATTTTTAGAAAAAGTCTCAGATTCTGAGACATTTTTCCTATAGAAAATGTTCAGAGTCTGAGACATTTTTTCTATAGAAAAAACCTCAGATTCAAACTCATTTTTTTCTATAGAAAAGTCTCTGAAACATTTTCCTTTTAGAAAAAGTCTCTGAGACATTTTTCTCATAGAAAAAGTCTGTGAGACATTTTTCATATAGAAAAAGCCTGAGATTTTGTGATATAAAAAGTCTCAGATTCTGAGACATTTTCCCTATAGAAAAAGTCTCAGATTCTGACACATTTTTTCTATAGAAAAAGTATGGTGCTGAGACATTTTTCTATGGAAAAGTCTGATTCATAAATATATTCTATTATCTTTTATTATATTAATTAGTTCTATTGGTGTAGCTCTCTCCTTCTTTTTTATTGTTGTTTAAATCCATAATACAAATGTCCATAGATTTTCTCTTAATAAGATTATTGTGATAAAATTAATGTTAGTTTATACGTACTTGTGTATTTAGTTTTAAAATTTTTGTAAAGAAAAAAATAAATAAAAAATTAAAAAAAAAAAAATCATTTAATTATTCAGAACTAGTTCCATAATGCATTACATGGAACAGATATGTAACCGTTAAAAAATCGCGTAATCCCTTCTTGTACCACTATATGCAACATATTCTAGAATAGATTCCCTGGAACAGATAAGTGTTCTAGTTTGGAGGAAAAGGATGTATTGCTTTCGTGACAATCTCAAACAAAAATCATCGATGATGCAATACATAGTAGAATCGATTGCAGGGTAGTATAGTTGATTCCACAATCGATTCTTTAGAATCGAACATTTTGCTGGGATTTAGCTTTCATTAATATCCCAACCCACATTTATAAATACACCCATGTTTCTTTTTAATAATTAACATATTATTTATGTAATTACTAATAAAAATTGTTTATTGAAAAATTATTTTATGAAAATATATAAATACTACATGAAATAAATTCACTAAAGAAAAATATGTGTATATTCAAATTAAAATTTTAATACCTTTGATAAAAGGCTGATAATATTATATCGTCGAACTATATTCAATAAATGCCAACTCGAAAAAGCTTACTGTTCAGGAGAGCTAAAAAACTAGTTATTTCGCATATTATTGCAAAAATAAACAATGTACCTTCCACAAGATGGTTTAAATATTCTAAACAATTTTTACCTATGCAAAAATTTTCATATTTTGCACTTGTTTGCGTATTTTTCAGAGATGGCATTTATTACTATATCAAAAAACAAATATTTTTTTAGAGTTGGCATATTTTGTCGGAAAATAAAAATAAATTTTTTTTGGAAAAATTTTTAAAAATTTTTTTTTTTTTGTTTTTGTTATCCTTAGTACGGTAATTGCAAAAACTGAACAAAAAATTAAAAATCTTTGCATATTTTTAAAAGTTACTAGCTACGAAAGCCTTTTAATCTCAGGGTGGTCAACTTTGGCACTCTGTAACTCACGCTGTATTGTAATAGGGTCACTCCAAACTAGCTATTTAGAAAGCTTATATCATTGACTTTATTTGCCCCATTCATAATGTTTCAATCTGATATATAGTTTGAAAGTTACATAAATATAAGCAATTTTTTTTTTTGCAAACACTATTTACCGATATTTTCAAAATGGCAATATCTCCAGAACCAGTCATTAGATATCAAAATCTTTACAAGATTCGTGTTTGGCATGGCAAATGCAATAAGATATGTGGTCTAATTTTTTTTAAAAAATTTTTTGAAAAATTTTTGGAAATTTACAGTGGGAGTTGGCATTTATTTCCACCAAAAAAATATGTACTTTGAGTTAGCAGAATAACAAAAATGGATGTAAAACGACAACAAATTATTTTTTTGCTCTGAAATTTTTATGGCAGATAGGTATTACATAGGGGAGCTATTTGCCATCGGAAACTCATTTCCGTCAAATTTGAGTTGGCATATTTTGAATATAGGTTCACGATATCATCTTTAGGGACTTCGGGTTTCTTCTTCAGGTCACTTCTTTTTCCAACAAGGGCATTAAGTTTTAACTAAAAAGAGAAAATAAATAAAGCAAAACATTCATTATTTATAAAAAAATCTGTTTTTAAACTTACCTGTTTATTCCTTATTTATCAATTTAATTAATGGATTTTGCGTAAATTTTTTTTTATAATTTCACAACGTGTCACAAAAAACTCATCGTTGTCAAAAAAATAATTGTTAACATTTTCCCCATTACTTGATTTAATCTCTCAATTTTTCCTGGCTAATTTTTCCCAAGTTGTACTTGGCAACATGATGTTCATTTATTACTGCCAAGTACTGGGTAAAATAATGTAAGGATTGGTAAACAGCTGTCATCTTCATATAAAAAAAAAAATTACCAAGCACACTTGCTAAATATTACACACGGATTTTTTTTGTGTGTAATGAATAACAGTTTGTAATGCCCTATGGTTGCATTCTCGGTTAGCACTCCATCTGGTGAAAATTTCAATTTCGCATTACTTTACACTACCTCTGTCCGATCGCGCGCTGATATGACCCTTTATTCCCGCCTTGTTTAGTACTCGACGTTTAAGCGTGATAAACGAATAGGCAGAAATATATTTCGATATATTATAAATGGGTGTGGAAATTTACGTCCCTTTGTTCGATCGCACACTGATATGGGCCCGCATCTGTTAGTCATTTATTAAAAATTGGCTCAGCCGTTTTTGCGTGATTGCGGAACTGGCAAAAATACACGCCTTTGCCCAATCACGCGCTAATATGGCATATTGTTCCCGCCTCGGTTAGTAAGTACTATATGTGTTGAAATTTTGTTAAAATCAGTTAAGGCGATTAAGCGAAATTACGGAACAGACAGAAAATAACTTTCAGTGTGGTGCAAAGGGGCGTGACAACTTACGCCCCGTGGTCTAAACACGCTCTATTATGGTTTATTATTCCCGTTTCGAAAGTACTATGTGTGGTGAAAAATCCATTAAAATTGGTTAAGCCGTTTAAGCTTGATTGTGGGACAGGCAGAAATAACTTTCAATGTAATACAAAATAGCGTGGGTCCCCTTTGTCAAACCACACTCTTTTGTGGCCTATAGTTCCTGCCTCGGTTAGTACAATCTGCTGTGGAAATTTCTTCAAAATCAGTTAAGCCGAATAAGCGTGATTGCGAAAAAGGCAGAAAGGAGGTGCAATAAATTTAACAGGGCGTGTTATTTTATGCCCCTTTGTCCGATCGCTCATTTTATGTTCTATAGTTCCCGCCTCGTTTAGTACTATCTGTGACGAAAATTTCATCTTAATTGATTTAGCCGTTGATGCGTAATTGCGGAACTAACAGAAACAACTTTTAGTATAGTACAAAAGAGCGATGCAACTAATGCCTCTTTGTTCAAACGCGCTTTATTATGGCAGTCAAAAATAATTTGAAATTAAAACAAAGAGCGGCATTTTAAAACGCGTTTGCCCAATAACGTGCTGATATGGCATATTGTTCCCGCTTCGGTTAGTACTATCTGTGTTGAAAATTGCAATAAAATCTGTTCAGACGTTTAAGAGTAATTACGGAACTGACAGAAATAACTTTCAATTTAATACAAAGGGGCGTGGACTTTTACGCCCATCCGTCAGAGCGCCCTCCTATTATAACCTATAGTGCCCGTCTGGGTTAGTACTATGTGTGGTGAAATTTTCATTAAAATCGGTTCAGACGTTTAAGCGTGATTACGGAACAGATAGAAATACCTTTCAATGAAGTACAAAGGGGCGTGGCATTTTCGCCTCTTTGTGTGATCGCCGCCCTATTATGAACTATATTTCCCGCTTGGATTAGTAGTATGTGGTGAAAATTTTTTTAAAATCGGTTCAGCCGTTTAAGTGTAATTGCTGAAAAGGCAGAAATAATGTTCAATATAATACAAAGGGGCGTGGCATTTTACGCCCACTTGGCAGATCGGTCTCTCTTATGGCCTATAGTTCCCGTCTCGGTTAGTACTATCTGTGGTGAAGATTTAATGTAAATCGGTACAGACAGACAGAAAAACCAAAGAATGCCACGCCCCTTTGTAAGGATCATATATTTACAAAAAGTGGGTGTAAAAAGAGGCGCTGCTTCCAATCAAGATGCGGGATGGCATATATTTCCTTGCAAAAACGCCCTATTAGTATGCCAAATTGCATGTTTATCGGTAACAAACATCCAAATATAGTACAACAACCAAATATATTGAAAAATCGGAAATTCACAAAAAGTGGGCGTAAAAGGAGGCGGGGCATCCAATCGAGATGCCATTGGTGCCAGTTTTCATTCCAGGAAACGTACTATCTACATGCCAAATTTCATTTGAATCGGTTCAGTAGTTTTTTTCTGAAAGCGACACAAACAAACAAACAAACAAACTAACATGTCATTTTTATATAAATATATATAAGGATTTGCTTAAATATAAGAGATAAAGCAAAATAGACGAAATTTGGGGATCACTAAAAAAATTTCAAAAAATATATTTTTGTATGAAATTTTTTATAAAATCGTTATTTGCCATTATTTCCTTAAATATAAGAGATCGAGCAAAATAGACGAACTTTGGGGATCACTATCAAAATTTCAAAAAATATAGTTTTGTATGAAATTTTTTATAAAATCTTTATCACTAAAAAAAATTTCAAAAAAAATATTTTTGTATGAAATTTTTGATAAAATCTTTATTTGCCATTATTTCCTTAAATATAAGAGATAGAGCAAAATAGATGAAATTTGGGGATCACTAAAAAAATTTCAAAAAATATATTTTTGAATGATATTTTTTATAAAAAATTTATTTGCCATTATTTCCTTAAATATAAGAGATCGAGCAAAATAGACAAAATTTGGGAATCACTAAAAATTCCAAAAATATATTTTTGTATGAAATTTTTTATAAAATCTTTATTTGCCATTATTTCCTTAAATATAAGAGATAGAGCAAAATAGACGAAATTTGGGGATCACTTTCAAAATTTCAAAAAATATATTTTTGTATCATATTTTTTATAAAATCTTTATTTGCCATTATTTCCTTAAATATAAGAGATAGAGCAAAATAGACAAAATTTGGGAATCACTAAAAAAAAATTCCAAAAATATATTTTTGTATGAAATTTTTTATAAAATCTTTATTTGCCATTATTTCCTTAAATATAAGAAATAGAGCAAAATAGACGAAATTTGGGGATCACTAAAAAAAAATTTCAAAAAAATATATTTTTGAATGAAATTTTTTATAAAATCTTTATTTGCCATTATGTATTTCCTTAAATATAAGAGATAGAGCAAAATAGACCAAATTTGGGGATCACTATCAAAAATGTCAAAAAATATATTTTTTAATGAAATTTTTTATAAAATCTTTATTTGCCATTATTTCCTTAAATATAAGAGATAGAGCAAAATAGACGAAATTTAGGGATCACTATCAAAAAAATATATTTTTGTATGAAATTTTTTATAAAATATTTATTTGCCATTATTTCCTTAAATATAAGAGATAGAGCAAAATAGACGATATTTTGGAATCACTAAAAAAAATTTCCAAAAATATATTTTTGTATGAAATTTTTTATAAATTCTTTATTTGCCATTATTTCCTTAAATATAAGAGATAAAGCAAAATAGACGAAATTTGTGGATCACTATCAAAAATTTCAAAAAATATATTTTTGAATGAAATTTTATTTGCCATTATTTCCTTAAATATAAGAGATATAGCAAAATAGACGAAATTTGGGGATCACTAAAAAAAATTTCAAAAAATATATTTTTGAATGAAATTTTTTATAAAATCTTTTTTTTGCCATTATTTCCTTAAATATAAGAGATAAAGCAAAATAGTCGAAATTTGTGGATCACTATCAAAAATTTCAAAAAATATATTTTTGAATGAAATTTTTTATTTGCCATTATTTCCTTAAATATAAGAGATAGAGCAAAATAGACGAAATTTGGGGATCACTAAAAACAAATTTCAAAAAATATATTTTTGTATGAAATTTTTTATAAAATCTTTATTTGCCATTATTTCCTTAAATATAAGAGATAGAGCAAAATAGACGAAATTCGGGGATCACTATCAAAATTTAAAAAAATATATTTTTGTATGAAATTTTTTATAAAATCTTTATTTGCCCTTATTTCCTTAAATATAAGGGATAGAGCAAAATAGGCGAAATTTAGGGATCACTAAAAAAATTTCAAAAAATATATTTTTGAATGAAATTTTTTATAAAATCTTTATTTGCCATTATTTCCTTAAATATAAGGGATAGAGCAAAATAGACGAAATTTGGGGATCACTATCAAAAAAATAGATTTTTGTATGAAATTTTTTATAAAATCTTTATTTGCCATTATTTCCTTAAATATAAGAGATAGAGCAAAATAGACGAAATTTAGGGATCACTATCAAAAAAATATATTTTTGTATGAAATTTTTTATAAAATCTTTATTTGCCCTTATTTCCTTAAATATAAGAGATAGAGCAAAATAGACGAAATTTGGGGATCACTAAAAAAATTTCAAAAAATATATTTTTGTATGAAATTTTTTATAAAATCTTTATTTGCCATTATTTCCTTAAATATAAGAGATAGAGCAAAATAGACGAAATTTGGGGATCACTATCAAAAATTTCAAAAAATATATTTTTGAATGAAATTTTTTATAAAATCTTTATTTGCCATTATTTCCTTAAATATAAGAGATAGAGCAAAATAGACGAAATTTGGGGATCACTATCAAAATTTCAAAAAATATAGTTTTGTATGAAATTTTTTATAAAATCTTTATCACTAAAAAAAAATTTCAAAAAAAATATTTTTGTATGAAATTTTTTATAAAATCTTTATTTGCCATTATTTCCTTAAATATAAGAGATAGAGCAAAATAGACGAAATTTGGGGATCACTATCAAAAAAATAGATTTTTGTATGAAATTTTTTATAAAATCTTTATATGCCATTAATTCCCTAAATATAAGGGATAGAGCAAAATAGACGAAATTTGGGGATCACTATCAAAATTTCAAAAAATATGTTTTTGTATGAAATTTTTTATAAAATCTTTATTTGCCATTGTTTCCTTAAATATAAGAGATAGAGCAAAATAGACGAAATTTGGGGATCACTTTCAAAATTTCAAAAAATATATTTTTGAATGAAATTTTTTATAAAATCTTTATTTGCCATTATTTTCTTAAATATAAGAGATAGAGCAAAATAGACGAAATTTGGGAATCACTTTCAAAATTTCAAAAAATATATTTTTGAATGAAATTTTTTATAAAATCTTTATTTGCCATTATTTCCTTAAATATAAGGGATAGAGCAAAATAGAGGAAATTTGGGGATCACTAAAAAAAATTTCAAAAAATATATTTTTGTATGAAATTTTTTATAATATCTTTATTTGCCATTATTTCCTTAAATATAAGAGATAGAGCAAAATAGACGAAATTTAGGGATCACTATCAAAAAAATATATTTTTGTATGAAATTTTTTATAAAATCTTTATTTGCCCTTCACGGTGCCCTGGATAGGATTTAAATAAAATGTTGGTGTTACTCCAATTTTTAAGTGGATTATGTTTTTAGAAGATAAAAGAAAGAAAATGAGCCAAAAAAGAAAAAAAAGTACTAGGCGCTTTTTTTTTGGCGGGCAAAAAGATGAATTTCAAAAAAACAAAAAAGAATCAATTCTTTCAAATGCATTAAAATTTGTATATTCGGATGTAAATTCATTCATAAATACTCAGACGGACAGCAGAACACAAAGTTGCCTCAGTTTAGACCTTAGTGAGTCATATAATCTTAAAAGAATTAATACTTTTTTGTTAAAAATGTTTTTTCAAAACTAAGAAAAATCAGAAAACGATAGTAAAAATCATTAAAAATGTGATTGCAATGCCTAAGGAAGAGTAAAATAAAGTAAATAGTTTAAAAAGAGATACAGAAAGTGGTTTGGACTATTTGTTTATTACGAAACTTATGGATGGACTTAATATCCTTTTTTATTTTTGTTTATTTCGCCAAAAATCCTTTGTAAATTTTGTTTGTATTGTTGGGGTAACTTCTCCCCTTAAAAATCTATAAACAGGATCAATATTAAATGTGAAGTAACTGCTAGAGTTTGTAATATACAATCCCGATTTTATTTTAGTGTTTTCGGTACTTTAGAGAAAATAAGAAAATATAATTTTCTTAAAGTGCAAATATAAAACATCAAGTTATATATTTTACATTTTTTTTATACAAATACATTTTTAGTTTTTTTCTTTTTTTATGACAGTAAGAAAAATTTCTTTTACTGACATAATTTTTTTGAGTGTATATTTTTTGTTTCTATCTTTAATAATACTCGTTAAAAACAAACAATAAATCCTTTTTGTTTATTAGAAAAAAAACAAGGGGAACAAAAAACCCAATATGTCGCCTCTCCGCAAGCAAAAGATAAGAAGAAAATATTGAGACTTAAATACAATTTTATCAGGGAATTAATATTTAGTCTGTTAAGACAGTTTATGGATCAAGGGTGATCGTTTTCTCGGTCCTCTAGTATTTTAGGAATGTTGGGATATTTTTTGGTTTTGATTTTAACGCAAGATTTGTATCTGGTGGTTTAGGTCTTTTATCTAGAAAAATTTATTAGGAGATTTTCTAAATTTTTCTATTCTGAAAAACAAATGGGTTCTATTTGTTTTATGCAAATCAAAAGAACAGATATGTATCTAGGTTCGGCAAGTTTTTAGTAGTTTAAAGTTTTCGTATATTTAAATTTTAACGGTATAACAGTGTTGATTGCATTGATCACTGGAATATTAAGTCGAAACCAAAGTATCTCTCAGCTGATATGCTACTGACAGATTTTGAGAACAGACTAATTAATGACTACTATTGCTTCTCACAAATTCGAGTCGCCTCCCATGGATGTAAAAATCTTTCTTTCCGGTTATTTAAAAAAAACAACAAAAATAGTTAAAAGTCTTCACCTTTTGCATAAAAGCTAATAAATCGTTGCATTGATCAATGTCAAAACATCACATGGTTTTCTTCGACCTTTATATGGTAATTATAACCTTAATTCTTGGATTTTTTTTTCCATTTATTTTTGTAAAAATATATAATTTAATTTTTACAGATTAGTGTTTGAATAAAAATTATTGGAAATTTCAACAAATCACCCTGAATTTAATAAGTTAAATGGTGCAAAATTTAATTTAAATAAATACAATTCATTAGGCACCCATCTACGGTTGAAATCACCTTATATCAGATCGTTAATTAAAATCCGGAAAGATATCTTGGTTTATTTGGCAAAAATCAAATTTTTTGTATAAAAATCCTCAGGTTTATAAACTTCCTATTTTTTTAAAAGAAAAAAAGGTAACTAATTTTTTTTTATATAAAAAAAAAAAAAAAATTGCTAAAACCAGATACAATCTATCAAATTCGAATTTTTAGAGGGCATAGAAAAAAGACCAGTTTTTTTTTCTCTACCAGAGAAAACATCCCTTTGGGCTCAGTCCATAGCAACAGGGCTGTATTAATATTGTTCCTAAAATTTGGATGGAAGAAAAAGGTAAAGAACAAAATAAAATCAATTTTAGTCTCTTGGTTCTCATAACCAAAATCTTCTCTTAATTTTTAATAGTGATCTCCTTGTCCACCTGGAAATTCCATAAACAAACTCTATTTTTTTATAACATCAAAAGAAGAAGCAAACTGGTCTAAGCAGATGAAAAAAATTCCAATACTTCAGTCGTCTTATTGCTATGAAAGGGACAATTTAAAATCGTAAAAGTCGGAGTGCGTAGAATAAAAGAGAATTTCCCTTTATTCGCTGAGTAAAAATAGTTTAACAAATTAATAATTAAAAGAATAGTTAAAATTAGTGAATAGTTAGTATAGTGATTGAAGGTAAAGTGAATTTCATAGAAATTTTAAATATTTAAGTGAAAAAAATCAAAACATACAGTTATTACAGTGTAACAAAAATTTGCACAGTGTCGTGATTCGGGTAAATTTCGGGTTTATTTTTTTTTTGTCGGAAAATAAAATCGTATAAAACGGAATTTTGAAAATTAAAATTTAAAAAAAAAAAAAAACTATTATTTTAAATTTACGGAAACGTTGAATTTAAATAAAGTGTCATCTCCTCATAAAGTGGTTTTTTGAAACAAATACATATTGTTAAATAGTAAAGTGATTAAAGGATTAAAAATATCACAGTTTTTTTTTAATCATTGCACAAAAGTTAACGTAAAATTAAAGTTAAAAAAAAAAAAAACAAAATCTAAAAACATTAAAACAAAAAAATAAACAAATGAATCTAAAAACAGTATCTCTTTTGCTGGAAATATTTATATCAGGAAAATATCGATTGAAATCCAATTTTTAATTACGAAGAAAAAAACAATTATTTTTGTCATAATTTTTTTTGATATAAATATTGCCACTATCGTGATACTGTGCATAAAAAAGTCAATTTTAAGAAATATAAGAAAGTGTAAAAAAAAAAAAAAAATAAGGAAATACTGGTAAAAGAAGAAACAAAAAAATTTGCATAACAGTAGTTTTGCAAATAATTAAATTTGGTAAAATTTAACAACAAATTCCTCAAGAAGGAATTAATAAGGAGAGCAAAGCTACTTCAAACCATCAGAGCAACAAGACCAGCATCATATTCATCGATGGAAGGCCTTTCACCGTGCATATGTCAGTAAGTCTGTATTAATTTTTTTATTCTTCTTTGTACCAGCTCTGTTAGTTTAACATAACTATGTTAACTTATGTTAACTAGAAATTTGGTGTTCTGTTAAACTTTACAAAGGCTGGTTTATTTATTTTATACTAGCTTACCATCCCGGTACTTCGTTACCGGTTGTGTTGAATACTGGATAATAGAAGGATCAGGATTACTCTATCGATTTCCAAAAAATTCCCCTACGTAGTCTTTCTTTTATTTACTTGTGGACGTTTAAGTCTTCCATAAAAAAATATTTCAATGAATAATTTAAACAATAAAATTTGAATAACTTCGCTGATATGTTATCATGTTCGTTCCGGGGGGAAAATATATTGACAATTTTCGAGTCCTTGAGTTTTGAGTGAATAAATATTTCAGTGAAAAAAGAAATTGAAAAAAAAAGTAAGTTTGAGTGAAAAATATATAGAGGGAAAAAATATGTAGAAAAAAGCTAAACACGAAAAATTTGAGTAAAAAATATCATTCCATATTATTATCTGCTCTAGTCCATTTTGTTCCCCGTTCTTCATTTCCAATTCCATCTCCTTCTTCTAAGGTCATTATTATAGGAACAATAAAAGTACCAAAAGTACACTTTATTACCCCCATTAGAAACGGAATTTCCAAAAAGTACCTCTTCCAGAATGTTTTTTCTTCACCGAAGTATCCTATACTCCATATGTCAATCATATAGGATCATTGTTTCAGCAAATATTAAAAGTACTTTTTATCCCCGTTAATAAATGGAATTTACAAAAAGTACTTTTCCACATCTTTTTTTTTCACCGAAGGATTTTACATTCCAAATTTTAAGTTTATGTGACCATTATATTTTTTTTGTAACCTTTTCCAATTTCAAGTTTCTATAAATATTACTTCAGGAAATAAAAAAGTACCAAAAAGTCTACTTTCGGAACTTTTTATAAAAGGTACTTTTTTTAAAAGGTACTTTTTATAAAGGGTACTTTCTATAAAAGGTACTTTTTATAAATGGTACTTTTTATAAAAGGTACTTTTTGTAAAAGGTACTTTTTTTAAAGGTACTTTTTATAAAAGGTACTTTTTATAAAAGGTACTTTTTATAAAACTTTTTATAAAAGGTACTTTTTATAAAACTTTTTATAAAAGGTACTTTTTATAAAAGGTACTTTTTATAAAAGGTGCTTTTTAGAAAAGGTATTTTTTATAAAAGGTACTTTTTATGAAAGGTACTTTTTATAAAAGGTACTTTTTATAAAACTTTTTATAAAAGGTACTTTTTATAAAAGGTACTTTTTATAAAAGGTACTTTTTATAAAAGGTACTTTTTATAAAAGGTACTTTTTATAAAAGGTACTTTTTATAAAAGGTACTTTTTATAAAAGGTACTTTTTATAAAAGGTACTTTTTATAAAAGGTACTTTTTATAAAAGGTACTTTTTATAAAAGGTACTTTTTATAAAAGGTACTTTTTATAAAAGGTACTATTTATAAAAGGTACTTTTTATAAAAGGTACTTTTTATAAAAGGTACTTTTTATAAAAGGTACTTTTTATAAAAGGTACTTTTTATAAAAGGTACTTTTTATAAAAGGTACTTTTAATAAAAGGTACTTTTTATAAAAGGTACTTTTTATAAAATGTACTTTTTATAAAAGGTACTTTTTATAAAAGGTACTTTTTATAAAAAGTACTTTTTATAAAATGTACTTTTTATAAAAGGTACTTTTTATAAAAGGTACTTTTTATTAAAGGTACTTTTTATAAAAGGTACTTTTTATAAAAGGTACTTTTTATAAAAGGTACTTTTTATAAAAGGTACTTTTTATAAAATGTACTTTTTATAAAAGGTACTTTTTATAAAAGGTACTTTTTATAAAAGGTACTTTTTATAAAAGGTACTTTTAATAAAAGGTACCATTATTTCAATAAATTAAAAAAAGTACCAAAAGTACACTTTTTTCCATTTTACCCCCGTAGAGTCAACATTGGCAAAAACCCAGCCTTGGTGAATATTTTTTCCGGGAGGTGAACTTACATTGCAAATTTTAAGTTTCTAGGTCCATTATTTAAGAAAATATAAAAGGTACCAAAAGTACAGTTTTTTACGCTTTTTACCCCTTAGAATCAACATTGGCAAAATCCAGCCTTAGTAGATTTATATTCCGGGAGCTGAACCTACATTCAAAATTTCAAGTGTCTAGGACCATTATTTAAGGAAATATAAAAGGTACCAAAGGTACATTTTTTTACCCTTTTTACCCTCTTAGAATCAACATTGGCAAAAATCCAGCCTTACTGAATCTATATTCCGGGAGGTGAACATACAGTCCAAATTTCAAGTTTCTGTGACCATTATTTCAGGAGATATAAAAAGTACCAAAAGTACAGTTTTTTACCCTTTTTACCCCCTTAGAATCAACATTGGCGAAAATCCGGCCTTACTGGATCTATATTCCAGGAGTTGAACACACAGTCCAAATTTCAAGTCTCTGTGACCATTATTTCAGAAGATATAAAAGTACCAAAAGTACAGTTTTATACCCTTTTTGTCCCCTTAGAATCAACATTGGCAAAAATCCGGCCTTACTGGATCTATATTCCGGGATGTGAACATACAGTCCAAATTTCAAGTCTCTATGACCATTATTTCAGGAGATATAAAAAGTACCAAAAGTACAGTTTTTTACCCTTTTTACCCCCTTAGAATCAACATTGGCAAAAATCCAGCCTTAGTGGATCTATATTCCGGGAGGTGGACCTACAGTCCAAATTTCAAGTCTCTAGCTTCAGCGGTTTGAGCTGGGCGATGATGAATGAGTATATAAGTCAGTCAGTCAGTCAGTCAGTCAGTCAGTCAGTCAGTCAGTCACATTACTCTTTTATATATATAGATGTCTTCATAATTGCTGGTAAAATTTGAGAAAAAAAAAACAAAATAATTAAAATAATGTTTTTATATGCATTCGTGGTTTTCTTCGGAAATCATTAAGAAAAAAATATAAAGTAAAATAACAGCTAAATTCAGATTTTTTTTGATGATTTTTTCTAATAAATTAAATTTAAATAATATTTAATTTTTTTTTAATTAAATATAATAAAGCAATTATGGTTTCATTATAATTATGTCTTTTGTTTTATACATTTTCTTATTCGCGATATCGATATTTTTCCTTCGTCAGTTATCGGTCGTAATCAAAATAAAACCAAAAATTTATTTTTTTCTTACCAAGGGCATTGAACCCTAGTGCAAAACGTAAAATCCATTTATTTTTAATATGTAAAAATCCACTTATTGAAAAGAGATGAATATAAAGTGTCGCGAAAACTAAAATCAAAACAAACAAAAACTTAGATTTTTATTAAATTTGTATACCCTACGTTTTTCGGTCGGTAATATCACTTTCGTACATAAATAAACCTTGTGCAAATTTTTATTTTTTTAAATCAATCTAAATCTCATTTTGGATGAATATTAATATTTAAAAGCAATTCTCATAAATATTTTATAAGCGTTGTAATGAATTATTAGGTGTTTATAAATATGTGTAGTTTTTTTTTTTAAAAACCTAAAATTTTCAATGTTCAACTACTTGAATTTTTCATCCTTTTTGTCGTTCTTAAATTAAGTAATTTTTAGATTTATTATATACAACATAATTTTTCTTTTGGCAAATAAAATGAATTTTAAGTGAATTATATAAATTAAACATAATGTCGTGCTAAATTCTTTTTAGACTTTCCTTTGAGAATGTAGGGTAACTTTCGATAAGGGTTCTCCAAAATTTTGTACCAAATGTTCTGGAGGACAAGGTTGGGAGGGTTTTGAAACCTGGGGACTTAACATCTGTATCCCCTTCTTTCTTGCATAGTATACCTTCAGTAAATTTCATTTTTAATCTGTGATACTACTTTAACGGGGAATTTAATAACAATAGTTTAGTTTACCGGTTCATTTTCCATTTTTATTTTCAAATTCATTTATTAGGGACTCTGTAATAAAAGAGTAATGTACAGTTTGGAATGGTAGGGTCAAGAACCTCCCCAACCACTGATTGCTAGCTGCAGAGACGGGTCCCGCAGACCCTTTCCATCCAAACCGTGGTGTAGAAATTAAATATACTGAATAGTTGAATGATTTACGAATTTTAAAATGCCCTGTTTATTTGTGTTGTGGTTGACTTTCACGCTACTGGCAGTAGTTTTGGCCTGTGTTCGTTTATGGGGTTTTAATATCATAGTCTTTCAGTATTTTTTTGGTTATTGTTTTTCTACCTTCCTACCACAACGTCTGTGAGCTGTGAGATTTCATATCCCAATTTTGTACATTACAAGTTAAAATTTTCATTAAAATAAAGAAGAATTTTGATTTAGTCTCACTAAATAGTGAAATTATTCTTTTAAGTCTCATATCTGAAAAAATATGTCACATATATATTTAAATCTCACTGACAAGTGAATATGTGATGAATTTACATCTGTATAAAAATTTTTTAATGCATTTGAAAGAATAAATTCTTTTTTGTTTTTTTGAAATTCATCTTTTTGCCCGCCAAAAAAAAGCGCCTAGTACTTTTTTTTCTTTTTTGGCTCATTTTCTTTCTTTTATAGTCCAAAAACATAATCCGCTTAAAAATTGGAGTAACACCAACATTTTATTTAAATCCTCTCCAGGGCACCGTGCCTTATTTCCTTAAATATAAGAGATAGAGCAAAATAGACGAAATTTGGGGATCACTAAAAAAATTTCAAAAAATATATTTTTGTATGAAATTTTTTATAAAATCGTTATTTGCCATTATTTCCTTAAATATAAGAGATAGAGCAAAATAGACGAAATTTGGGGATCACTATCAAAAATTTCAAAAAATATATTTTTGAATGAAATTTTTTATAAAATCTTTATTTGCCATTATTTCCTTAAATATAAGAGATAGAGCAAAATAGACGAAATTTGGGGATCACTATCAAAATTTCAAAAAATATAGTTTTGTATGAAATTTTTTATAAAATCTTTATCACTAAAAAAAAATTTCAAAAAAAATATTTTTGTATGAAATTTTTTATAAAATCTTTATTTGCCATTATTTCCTTAAATATAAGAGATAGAGCAAAATAGACGAAATTTGGGAATCACTAAAAAAAATTTCCAAAATTATATTTTTGTATGAAATTTTTTATAAAATCTTTATTTGCCATTATTTCCTTAAATATAAGAGATAGAGGAAAATAGACGAAATTTGGGGATCACTAAAAAAATTTCAAAAAATATATTTTTGTATCACATTTTTTATAAAATCTTTATTTGCCATTATTTTTTTAAATATAAGAGATATAGCAAAATAGACTAAATTTGGGGATCATTAAAAAAAATTTAAAAAAATAGATTTTTGTATGAAATTTTTTATAAAATCTTTATTTGCCATTATTTCCTTAAATATAAGAGATAGAGCAAAATAGACGAAATTTGGGGATCACTATCAAAAATTTCAAAAAATATATTATTGAATGAAATTTTTTATAAAATCTTTATTTGCCATTATTTCCTTAAATATAAGGGATAGAGCAAAATAGAGGAAATTTGGGGATCACTAAAAAAAATTTCAAAAAATATATTTTTGTATGAAATTTTTTATAATATCTTTATTTGCCATTATTTCCTTAAATATAAGAGATAGAGCAAAATAGATGAAATTTGGGGATCACTAAAAAAATTTCAAAAAATATATTTTTGAATGAAATTTTTTATAAAATCTTTATTTGCCATTATTTCCTTAAATATAAGAGATAGAGCAAAATAGACAAAATTTGGGGATCACTATTAAAAATTCAAAAAATATATTTTTGTATGAAATTTTTTATAAAATCTTTATTTGCCATTATTTCCTTAAATATAAGAGATTGAGCAAAATACACGAAATTTGGGGATCACTAAAAAAAATTTCAAAAAATATATTTTTGTATGAAATTTTTTATAAAATCTGTATTTGCCATTATTTCCTTAAATATAAGAGATAGAGCTAAATAGACAAAAAATTGGGGATCGCTATCAAAAATTTCAAAAAATATATTTTTGAATGAAATTTTTTATAAAATCTTTATTTGCCATTATTTCCTTAAATATAAGAGATAGAGCAAAAAAAACGAAGTTTGGGGATCACTATCAAAAAAATAGATTTTTGTGTGAAATTTTTTATAAAATCTTTATTTGCCATTATTTCCTTAAATATAAGAGATATAGCAAAATAGACAAAATTTGTAGATAACTATCAAAAAATATATTTTTGTATGAAATCTTTATTTGCCATTATTTCCTTATATATAAGAGATAGAGCAAAATAGACAAAATTTGGGGATCACTATAAAAAATTCAAAAAATATATTTTTGTATGAAATTTTTTATAAAATCTTTATTTGCCATTATTTCCTTAAATATAAGAGATAGAGCAAAATAGACAAAATTTGGGAATCACTAAAAAAATTTCCAAAAATATATTTTTGTATGAAATTTTTTATAAAATCTTTATTTGCCATTATTTCCTTAAATATAAGAGATAGAGCAAAATAGACAAAATTTGGGGATCACTAAAAAAAATTTCAAAAAATATATTTTTGTATTACATTTTTTATAAAATCTTTATTTGCCATTATTTCCTTAAATATAAGAGATAGAGCAAAATAGACAAAATTTGGGTATTATTAAAAAAAATTCAAAAAATATATTTTTGAATGAAATTTTTTATAAAATCTTTATTTGCCATTATTTCCTTAAATATAAGAGATAGAGCAAAATAGACGAAATTTTGAGATCATTAAAAAATTATTTTTTTTTTGAAATTTTTTATAAAATCTTTATTTGCCATTATTTCCTTAAATATAAGAGATAGAGCAAAATAGACGAAATTTGGGGATCACTAAAAAAAAATTCAAAAAATATATTTTTGTATGAAATTTTTTATAAAATCTCTATTTGCCATTATTTCCTTAAATATAAGGAAATAATTTGGGAATCACCATCAATTTTTGAATGAAATTTTTTATCAAATCTTTATTTGCCATTATTTCCTTAAATATAAGAGATAGAGCAAAATAGAAGAAAGTTTGGGGATCATTAAAAATTTTTTTTTTTTTTATAAAATCTTTATTTGCTATTACACCAGTACCCCGTTTTGCGTCGTTAATTGGGACCGGAGAAACGCGACGCAAACCGAAGCACGATTTTCCATACATTTATATTGATTTTCATTTAATTGGTTCCGAGATTCATAATTTTATCGGAAAAATTAGATTTTTCAATAAAAAATGCAGTGTTTTTGTATTTTTTTTTTTGAAAACAGTTTTAATTAAAATAAAAATATAACAATTCATGAGAAAAACGTAAAAAAACAAAACAAAAACATAAAAATATTATACAAAGAAGAATATATAACTAGATTTGAAAAATTTAAACTGACTTCTAATGCAGCAACAGCACCACGACTGTATGGACTTCCCAAAATTCATAAAGTTAACATGCCACTACGCCCAATTTCATCATCTGTAGAAGTCCCATGCTATAATCTTTCCAAATACATTGAAGATATATTGAAAAACATTATTTTGGATAAATACAACATAAAAAACTCATTAGAATTAAAAAGACGATTGGATAGTGTATCTTTGGATGAAGACGAGATTTTAGTATCATTCGACGTGGTATCTTTGTTCACAAATATACCTACACATCTAGCTATTAATAACATACCCAGCAAAAACTTGCATTACCAAGTAATGAAATGTGTAATGGGAAATTCAAAAGTTATAACTACTTCTGATTCGAATTACCTTTCCCATTACATTTACAAGCAAATGTGCCAAATGTAATGATTACACTGTGCTACACCAAAAATATGCAGGGGTTCTCATATGAAAATTCGGGTTGGTGGAAGTCCATAGAGTACTGATATACTCATAGTTTTTCTGGATCACTTCGTTAAGTACGTTTTTTATTGGCAAATTTGTTGAAAAACGGCAATTCTTAAATTACAACTTTAAAAAATTATTACTTTGTTAGTTTGCAACCGATTTTCGATTTTATGGATTTTTTTGAAAGGTATAAGTCTTACCTTTTAAACAAAATAAAAATATTAAAAATCGATCAAGAATTGGCTGGGCTACGATCGTTTAAGTTAAAAAAAATCCAATTTTTTGAAAAATTTGTCATGTTCTTTATACTCTAAGTTGAAAGTGCACCATTAAACAATTTCTGTTTTATTTTTGTATAAAAGTATAGTAAAGTGGCTTTCCAAAACACCAAAAAACATAACAATCGGTTAAGAAATGAATGAGTTATGCTAAGTTTTGTGATAGGACATTTTTAATTTTTTTCAGAAATGCTTGTAATTCAGGTATTATTCATAAATCTTATTGCTAGTAGTAATTTTATGTGCCTATGCATATAAACAAGAGATGGTAACATAATTAGATTTGTGCGTGATTGACACATGATCACAAGTGAGCGTGATTGAAAATTAATTTTACTCACATCGTTGTGAGTGAAATAAAAAAAATTTCAGAACCCGTTCTGAAATTTTCCATTTTTTAAAAAAGTCAATTTATAAAAAATCCGGCCACATTTGTTTTTTTTTAACTTTTTTGTTAAAGATTAGATGTTTGTCTAAGAGATGGTCACGTGAGTGAATTTTAACTTTCACTCAATCACGAGCATAATTTTTCTTCTAACACTCACTCACAATCACGTGTGTAAATTTAATACAACTCACACTCACGTACGCCGATGCAAGAGTCACTCACGCTAACGTTGACTCACACTCACAATATTCTTATTTATACTAAAAATAATTTCAAAAATCTTTCAAAATTTTCAGCAAAATCTAAAATTTTTCATTTGTTTTGATTTTTTCGGGACGAAATCTGAAGTTAACCCATTCCTGCCTAATGGGTATTTAAATACCCAAAAAAGTGTTGACACTTAAAAAAATTTAGCGCGGGCTAGATGGACGTTATCGGGCTAATTCTTTTTTCATAAAAAAGAGAAGAGATTGGGCTAAATGTAAACATTTAACAAGATTTTATTTGTTTTGTTTTTCACTGACAAAAATCGAAGATTTTTCTTAATCGAAAATACTCAGGAAAAGTGCACCTAAAATGTGATGCGGGGGGGGGGGGGTAAGGACAATTTTGGTTTTCACGAAAATTTATTGGAGTTATTTTGACACCCATTAGAAACTTTTTAGACCCTTTCAGCTCAAACAAAAAATAAAAGTAAAAAATTACACGGCCTAATACCCATGTCATATCTCAGGTCGGAGCTGAGGTAATTTTTTTTTTATTTTTTCTAGCAACTGTGGTCTTCAAGGTACACATGTCAAAATTTCATCAAAATCGTACGAGCCGATCTATGGGCAGGCAGTAATGGGTTAAGCAAAATTTTACATTTTTTTTGTTGCTTTTTTTTGGAATGAAAGGAAATATGAAGAGAAAATAAATCACGCACACTCACGCAAAAAAATCAACTCACGCTCACTCTTTCACGCAATAATCTTTCTCACACTCACTCACAATCACGTGAGTAAAATTGAATTCAGTCACACTCACGCTCTTATCTGCTCATGTTCCCATCTCTAGTTTGTCTATCCACACAAAAAAATTGTAATGTGTTTTTTTCGTTATTTTCGAGAAATCGCATTTGAATTTTGAATTTCATGACAATTTGGTAATTTGCTTAAATGCAAATATTTAATAGTCATTCGCTACGTTGAAACTAGAAAATACAAGCAAATTACAAAATTGTTATGAAAATTAATATTCAAATGCGATTTTCTCAAAAAAACATATGTCTGAATTTATTTGTGTGGATAGACAAACAAGCTTAAAAAAAAAGTGGCCGGGTTTTTGATTAATTGACTTTTTTTAAAAATGCTAAAATTTCAGAACTAATTCTGAAAATTTTCCAAAAAAAAAAAAATTAATCGATGTTTGAGATTGTGGTGCATTCCGTTTTTATTTAATAAATATTTAAACAAGGTAACTCAACACAAATTTGACCATTTTTCCAATATTTGACCTCCTAAGTCAAGTTTTTGAAAAATTTTAAAACCAAAAACGCAATTTTCTTAGCTCCATATAGGGCTATTCATACAACCTGTTCAGAAATTTACGGTACACATGTTTTTTTTTTGCTGGATATTTGGTGTGGAATGCCTCATACGTTTATTTATAAATAGGTAAAATTTCCATCAAATGATCCTACAATTTTACCAATTTCGTTTCAAAAATGTTTGCGAACGTACAACTTTTTCTGTCATAAAAATGTTGCAGGTATTACTTTTCAAAAAAGATTTTTAACTTAAACGAGCCTATTTTCAATCGATTCTCAATATTTTTGTTTTTAAGAAGTAACACTCAAATTTTTCAAACAAAACCAAAAAATTATAAATGGGATTTAGAAGCAACTGACACGCCCATTTTTTTTATTCCACTCACTCACAACCACGTGAGTAAAATTGATTTTCAATCACGCTCACTTGTGATCATGTGTCAATCACGCACAAATCTAATTATGTTACCATCTCTTGTTTATATGCATAGGCACATAAAATTACTACTAGCAATAAGATTTATGAATAATACCTGAATTACAAGCATTTCTGAAAAAAATTAAAAATGTCCTATCACAAAACTTAGCATAACTCATTCATTTTTTAACCGATTGTTATGTTTTTTGGTGTTTTGGAAAGCTACTTTACTATACTTTTATACAAAAATAAAACAAAAATTGTTTAATGATGCACTTTCGACTTAGAGTATAAAGAACATGACAAATTTTTCAAAAAATTGGATTTTTTTTAACTTAAACGATCGTAGCTCAGCCAATTCTTGATCGATTTTTAATATTTTTGTTTTGTTTAAAAGGTAAGACTTATACCTTTCAAAAAAATCCATAAAATCGAAAATCGGTTGCAAACTAACAAAGTAATAATTTTTTAAAGTTGTAATTTAAGAATTGCCGTTTTTCAACACATTTGCCAATAAAAAACGTACTTAACGAAGTGATCCAGAAAAACTATGAGTATATCAGTACTCTATGGACTCCAACCAACCCGAATTTTCATATGAGAACCCCTGCATATTTTATTTTTGGTCATTTGTAGCACAGTGTTATCAAACCAATATTAATAACTAATTACATATATACTTATAGGTAATGAAAAAATTATTTAAAAAAAAAATTTAAAAAAATATTTAATTTTATTTTATTTTTATTCAAAATAATGTACAGTGAGTCAAAAAGTGAAAATCTAGTTCTGAATTTTTTTTATTTTATTATAATGACTTATGTAAGTCATTATTAAAAAGTCCTTATTTTACATTTCAAAATAATGCTAAAGGTAATTTTCTGTCATTACTAAGTAATTAGAATGGTAATGATGTGTCATTACCAAGTTTTTGCTGGGTAATGACACATTGGAACACTTTAAAATTACATACCAAAATACCCAGATCACAATTTTTAAACATACTTAAATTTTGTTTGAACGACAACAATTATTTTATATACGGCAACATATTATATAGCCAAACATATGGTATGCCAATGGGAAATCCATTGTCTCCAACCATCGCCGACGTTGTATTGGATGCTCTTTTAGAAGAAACGACAAAGGAATTAGAAAATAAGAACGTTAAAATCAAATTACTGACTAAATATGTGGACGATTTGTTCGCCATAATAAAAAGAGAAGATGAAGAATTAATATTAAAAACATTTAACAGCTACCATAATAAAATAAAATTTACAATTGAAAAGGAGGAAAATAAGTCCCTACCGTACTTTGACATGAAAATCTATAAAGAAGACAGCAAACTAATAACTGACTGGTATGCAAAATCTATAGCCTCAGGACGCATTATAAACTATCACTCTACACAACCAATAAAACAAAAAATTAATACTGCTTCAAACCTTATTACAAAAGTTATGCAATTAAGCCACAATACATTTAAAAACAAAAATATAAGAAATGTTAATGATATTTTAATTCAAAACAGTTATCCAACAAACATTATTAATAATTTAATTGAAAAAGCAACTAATACACAAACTGGGGAAACAAACATAAATAACACATCTGGTAACACTAAACTATTTTACAGCCTGCCGTTTATACCCAAACCACAGACTAATACAGACTCGACATATATGACAGGTGTCAAAAAAGTATTTTTTAACCATATGGTTAATGTTTTCAAATTATTCTACGAATTAGGTTAGAAAGAGAAAGCTAATATAACGCGCCATAAGAAAAATGGATGCCAGATCGGTTTTTGTTGTTTCACTCACTCCTAAGTCGTAGAAAGTGTTGCCATGTTAGCGTAAAACGGACTAAAAACCGTTGTGTTTTCTCCTAAAATCGCTTAGTTTTTCCCCATTTTTTCTTATAAAACTCTACTGTCGAGTCTGTATTTAGTCTGTGCCCAAACTAACAGAAAATTCACAACTAAAAGAAATTATAAACAACGAAAATGTTTCAATAGCACACAAAGCAAACAAAACAATCAACACACTGTTTACAAGAACAAAAACTAAAATAGAAAAAACAAACCAAAGCAATGTGGTGTATGAAATCAAATGTGTAGGAAAGGAAGACGAAGAGTGTGGAAAGCTTTACATCGGGACAACAAAGAGAAGTTTAGGGACGAGGTTAGCTGAACACGAAGCTGATATCAAAAAGAGTAGAACTACAACTGCACTTGCAATTCATTGTACAGAGATGGAGCATAAAATTAATACGGACGATGTGAGAATATTAGATAAAGAGAGAAATGAAAATAAACGCTACACATTAGAAAGTTTGAGGATTCAACAAAAATCAAAATATGTGGTAAACAAAAGAGAGGATTTAGATAATATTAATGCAAATTACACCATCGCAATAACTTAGTTTTAGTCTTCCACTGTGATAATTAACATTAACGATAAACAACTGTGATATTTTTATTTTATTTTTGCAATTTATATATTATATTTTTTAAAATTAAATGTGTGTTTTATGTAATTTATTTTATTGTGTAAAGCTGTTTGGTTTTAAAGGAATTAATGTAGAAATTTGACGAGAGAATATTTGTAAGTTGTTTTTATATTTATTGTTATTGATCATTGTTGTTGTTGTAAAGCTAGTGTCTTATTATTTTTATTTTCTGTTTTATAATGTTACCAGATTTAATAAAATTCATCCCTGAAGATGCTGGAAAATACCCAGCGAAACGTCGGAGTTTGAAAATGAAATAAATAGTCTTTTATTTACTTTTTTAAAATAACAGTGACCTTGAAAGCCTAATTTAGAAAAATTTCTAAAAACACAAAATATAATTTAGAAAAGGTCGAAATACTTAGAAGAAAATAAAAATATTAAGATAAAAATAAAAAATTCATAGTATAAAAGCAAGCATTTTCATATTAACGACGCAAATCGAAGCACTAACGACGCAACTTCGAAATCATGCTACGCAAACTGAATTATAAAGGGGAAATCCCCTTTTTTATACCCTCCAACTACAGTATGAGGGTATACTCACTTTGTCATTCCGTGTGTAACGCATCAAAATATCGGTCTAGGACCCCATAAAGTATATATATTTATGATCAGTGATCGATTCTAAGACATTCTAGCGATGTCCGTCCGTCCGTCCGTCTGTCCGTCTGTCCGTCTGTAGTTAACACGATGCAGTCCAAAATAAAAGAGCTAGACTCCCGACATTGGGCACGAATATGTCTAATGTTCCTAGGCAGGTTAAGTTCGTAAAGGAGCAAAATCGGTCCAGGGCAAAAAAAGTTCCCCCTTGAGGAACTAAACCAACCTCTGAAAAATACCATATTTTTACATGATTTTCTTTGTTTTTGTTTAACAAATGCAACATTTTTATGCTACAAGAAGTTCAAAATCCTGCATTTGGACCCACAGAATTAAAAAATGTCGTTTTTTCGGTCCGCCCCCAACCCTTTTATGGGCGAGGAATATTTTTTTTTTTTTAAATAAACTTGTATTTTTTTACAGCAAAAAGTATACGAATGAATTCTTAAATACATATTCGAGAAGAAATGCCCCCCCCCAATTACCACTACCGACCCCCCCCAAAAAAAAAATAAAACGCCCCTGCAATTTTTTTTTTATTTATTTGCATGTTGGAGGGTATAACAGATTCGGCACGGCCGAATTTAACACTCTCACTTGTTTGTTTTAGCTTTGTACACACATTTTTATATCAACGACGCAACTAGAAGCACTGGCGACGCAACTTAGAAACCTTTGAAATCACAGAAATTTGAAAACGACTCAACTTCGAAACGACGCAAACCGAAGCGACGCAAACCGGGGTATTGGTGTATTTCCTTAAATAAAAGAGATAGAGCAAAATAGACGAAATTTGGGGATCTTAAAAAAATTTCAAAAAATATCTTTTTGTATAAAATTTTTTATAAAATCTTTATTTGGCATTATTTAAATATAAGAGATAGAGCAAAATAGACGAAATTTGGGGATCACTATCAAAAATTTCAAAAAATAGATTTTTGTATGAAATTTTTTTATAAAATATTTATTTGCCATTATTTCCTTAAATATAAGAGATAGAGCAAAATAGACAAAATTTGGGGATCATTAAAAAAAATTTAAAAAAAATATATTTTTGTATGAAATTTTTTATAAAATATTTATTTGCCATTATTTCCTTAAATATAAGAGATAGAGCAAAATAGACGAAATTTGGGAATCACTAAAAAAAATTTCCAAAAATATATTTTTGTGTGAAATTTTTTATAAAATCTTTATTTGCCATTATTTCCTTAAGAGATAGAGCAAAATAGACGAAATTTAGGGATCATTAAAAAAAATTTCAAATAATATATTTTTGTAGGAAATTTTTTATAAAATCTTTATTTGCCATTATTTCCTTTCTTATAAGAGATAGAGCAAAATAGATGAAATTTGTAAAGTATCATACATACCATTTTTTTAAAAAAACCGAAATTTAAAAAAATGTCAAGCTTTCTAATAAACTTAATGAAAAAAATGTAAAAGTGCGACCCTTATAAGATAATTACAATTTAATATTTTGAACTTGAATTTTAAGGTCAAATATATTTTTTTCAAAAAAACCACAAATGCCATTTTAAAGACGGTCAAAAATACTTTAAAAGTAGTTTTTTAAATTATAATTTTTGTTTCATCAAAATGTTAATTAAAATTCACCAAAATATGTTCTTTTCAAAAACATCAAAACTTCCCAACCCTGTAACTCTGCCAATATTTCATCAAAAAATTTTATATTTGTAATTTAGAATACCTATCATTAACCTTCTATTTTGCCAAAATTATACTTGAATCGGACAACATTTGTTTTTTGGTGTGGACCGTTGACGCGTTTTGCCCCATATATGGACAGAGGCTTCAAACTATATTTTTTTTGGAAATCTTGGACCGTCTTTAAAGAAGGGCGTAGATGCTTATCAATGACAATAGGATATTCAACTCTATTGACTCATTGGAGCATCGTCGGAATGTTCTGCTGAGATAAGTTAACTTATCCCTAATGATTTACCAGAAATGTTAGCGGTTCAGCGGTAGAGCTCGAATAGGTTGTTCGAAAATATCGAATTTGTCTTTCGAAGAATTTTTAATTTTTTTTTTTGTAAAATATAATAACAGTATTTTTATTTGAATTTTTCTGTAGGTACAGATCGAGCACGGGCTCTTATTATATTTGTTATAAGGGTTCAAGTTGAAAAAAATGCAGAAGAAAAATTGAATTTCTAAAAATTATAGACATTTCTGGTATTTCCCATACCGGTTTCAAACACCCCAGTTAGTGTTATCATCAGTAGGATTTTAAATGTCGGTTTGTCTTGTTATTGAAAACTGTTTTTTATATATGTGAATATTTATAGTTTCTACAGAATAAATTTTGACAGTTTCCAACACTACAATTCTATTTCTAGCAATCTCAACCTCACTTCATACTTTATTTCAACTTTTTTGTCTCTTACATTATTTCGCAAGGGTTAACAACATGATCTGGAATTGCAGACACAAATGAACAGTATTTTTAACGGAAAATAGAGTTTGGAAGGCTTGCTCTCCACAATATAAATTGAAAAAGTTTTAATTTCCTTAGAAACCAGAAACTAATTTACAAAAAAAGATGGAGATTTTTCATAAGTGTTTCCATTTCAGTGGGTTTACAATTATCGTGAGGGGAAGGAATTTATTGGTCATTGCGGGGGTATTCATGGTTTAGGCCAAGTCGAATTTTACTTTGAAATTTGTTTTTAGTTGTTGTCTTATTTGGTTTTGATGGTAATTCATATTGTTATGAGTAATTATGATATTATTAAAAAATATAAAAGTTTATATGTATGTGTACAATAGGACGTCCCGTCAAATCTAAACTTTGGAATTTCGTATCGTAATACCTGCCGAACGATGGCCATGGAATAGCTGATTGTGAAAAAATTTATGAAAAAATTTTGCAAGGGCAAGGACGTGTCAGCAACAAGCCGTCAAAGTTTGAACAAATTACGTTTTTCGACCAAAAATCATCTCCGAATTTTTTTAACAAATTCGACTCAAAAATTTGTAATTTTTGCATACTTTATGGGAAAAATATTTAAAAAATTCGAAAAAATTCCACAGATGCTGATTTTTAAACATAAAATTTGTTTTAACTAAATTGGCCCTAGACCACTCTGTGGTACAGGGTACACTTAAAATATTTTGTAAGTAAATTCAAGTGAAAAAATGTTTAAACAATCGTTTTTCATTTTAAAAAACGGACTACTTATATTTCAGTTGTAACAACATACTTTTTCAGTTATTTTTTAACGTTAATAAATGACTAGACCTTCCGTAAAAACAAACGATATTTCAGTTATTTTAACTGTTTACAACTTTTTATTTTGTGAAGAAAAAATATTTTTTTTTGAATAACAAACTACAAAAACCGTACTTCTGTAAAATTATACGGAATAATCAGTCACAAATAATTTAACTGATAAAAATATTTTTCCGTAACTTTTGTAGTTTATTATTTTAACAACTGTATAAATCGTTCAATATTTTATTTTCATTGAAAAACAAACGATAAAACGTTTAAAACAACTTTAACTAAAAACTTTTTGAATAACCGTAAATAGTTACTGTAAAACTTTTCTAGGTGTATAATGAATTTGGGCTGATGTTTGTAACTACCCGAAATATTGGTCCTCTACCCACTTTTAAGCATATCGATCGACTTAGAAAAACTTTTTAAGTCATTCTAGAGATGTCCGTCCGTCTGGCCGTCCATCTAAACGTTGTAAACATGATACATGTCGCAATTATCAATCGATTTGACTGAAATTTGAAACTTAAGCTTCGTAAGGACGAAGCCTATTGAAATTGGAATAAATTGCTTTATGTCTAGACCAAATCCCCATTCAAAGGTCTGCTTTAATTTTGTTTCAAATGCCTCTAATAACCGTATTATATAAGATATACTTTTGAAATTTGGTATACGTGTTTTGTATTCAATAATCACCATTCCGAGTTTTAAAGGAGTGCGACCAGTTCTTCTTGTAGCCCCCATACAAACCACATTCCCGATATTCACATATATCTCTCAAATTTCATGAAAATAGCAAATATATTATTCAAATTTTGTTCGTATGTGTTTAACGCGTACTTTAATAACCGAATCAAATCTGATTATAATTGGACCAATTTTGAACTTAGGCCACATATAAAAATTTCGCCCGATATCCGCTTTATTGTCAACAAATAGAAGCCAATTTCACTCAAATTTGTTTAAAAGTGTTTTTTTATACTTATTAAAGATTTGACAAAAGATGGATCCAATCGGTCGATGTTATTTTCCGACTATAATTATCCTACTTGTTTTCACATAACAAACTCAACATTTTCCTACTTTAAAGATCAATTTGGTTAAAAAACAAGTAGATAAGTTAAATTCGACTTGGCCGAATTTATGAATACCCTCTACAATGACCTTTTAAGTGATAGTAAATTTTCTAACGTGAAAAAATAAAATTTTTTAATAGAAATATTTAATTTTGTGTAAAAAAACTTTTTTTTAAGTAATTTTTGAAAAAATAATTTACTAAATTTTTTTTTGAGTGTAAAATTTTTTTCGAGTGTATTTTTTTTTGTTAGTGTTTAGATATTTTGGAGTGACAAAAATTCGTTGTAAAATATTTTTGTGACTTACCAATGTTTTTAAAACATCTTTAACGGATTTTCAACACGTGAATTTAAGGTGAAACTAATCTGAAATTCACGGTTTTGCTAATAACTTTGAACAACTGGACCGATTTGACTGAAATTCAATACAAACCAGGCCTGGGGAACGGCAAATATATATGCAAAGCTTCAGCATCCTTAGAATTGGCTTTCAAAAGTTAGCGTGTTTTTTATCTCGTAAATTCACGAAAAACCCCTGCCGAAATTCAGTCGTTTGCTCATAACTTTTGAACTACTGGACTGATTTCGCTGGATTGCAATACCAAACTGACCAGGTAAATGCCAAACATATATGCCAAACTTCAGGAGCCTCCGTAAAGTCTTTCAAAAGTTAGCGTGTTTTCAACAGACAGACAGACGGACAGAAGGACGGAAGGACATCGCTAGATCGTCTTAAAATCGATCGAGGATCATGAATATATATACCTTATGGGGTCCTAGACCAATGTTTCGAGGTGTTGCAAACGGAATGACAAACTTATATATAACCTCTATCACTTGAGTGGAGGGTATAAACAAATTATGTTTAAAAATCAGCATCTATAAACCAAATTTTTTTCTATTAAATACTCAAAAATTCCCAATTTTTGAGCCGAATTTGGTTAAAAAAATTCGGACATGAATTTTGTTTGAAAAAAAAACTAATTTTTTTAAACTTTGGCCGCTGGTTACCGTCTGCAATGCCCTTGCAAAAATTTTTCATAAATTTTCCCACAATCAGCTACTCCGTGGCCATCATTTGGCAGGTACTACGACACAAAATTCGAAAGTTTAGATTTGTCGGGACGCCCTAGTATACAATACGCATTGTAAACAAATTAGATATATTTATGTTTTTAATTCAAATGAAATGCATTTGATTTTTTTTGGTAGTTTTTATGTACATACAAATTACTAACTTTAAGCGCAATGCGTATTAAAATAATAAATTTTAAAGATTTATGAGTTTTATGTGGTGGATGGAATGCATCACAACCAACAAACAAACTAACCACATTTACAAAATATTAAACAAGTAAAATTTGGATTTAGGTTTACTTAAATATACCCTTCACCGAGCTAATCCATAGCGCCGTGTTCAGGAGATTGAAAAACCTGTTTCAGACGACATACAAATTGGGAATTGGGGGATTTCCTTAATCAAAAAACAAAAATTTTATTGCATATTGAAGATTTTCAAGTTAAAAATTTGCCCAATATTAAAAAAAAGTTTTATATGCCCCCTAAGAAAGCGGAGCAAGGTGATAGGACATATGTTCTGAAAAAACCTTAAGAGAAAAATAAACATGGACCGATTTGATATATCTTTAGTCAAATCTTTAGTAAGTGTTAAAAACACTCACAAAATAAATTTGTGTGAAATAGGCTTGTTTTTTTTTCCAATACCGCTTTAACTGAATATCGGGCGAAATTTCCACATGGGGCCTAAGTCCAAAAATGTTCCGATTAAATTAGATTTAATTAGGTTATTAAGGTACGCGTTAAACATACACACACAAAATTTTAATTAAATATTTTCTGTTTTCATGAAATTGTAGAGATTTATGTGAATATCGGGAAAGTGGTTTGTATGGAGGCTACAAGAACAACTGGTCCGATTAGTTTCAAATTCGAAATGGCGATTTGTGAATACAAAACACGTTTACCTGCCAAATTTCGAATACATATTCTGCCAAATTTCGAATATTTATAACACGGTTATTATAGTCATTTGAATCAAAATTAAAGAGGACCTTTTTGTGGGGGCTAGGTCTAAACATAAACCGATTTTTTCCAATTTCAAAAGACTTCGTCCTTGGGCCAAGAAAGGCTTGAGTTCCAATTTTCAATTAATTTAAAATTGCGACCTGTGTCGTGTTTTCACCGCTTACATGGACAGACAGATCGTATAAAAAGTATGGATACTACCTCTAGGGTTGAAGTTTAGGTATCGAAAAAATGTTCGCAGGAAAAAGTTAATGGTGGTCGGTCTTACATTTTATCCTTCTAGAAGGCACCATTGGAGCGGTAGGAGATGATTTAATAACATAAGTGAATTAAAAATGTGTGGGACCGTCTTAGGGGTTGAAGATAGAGGGTAGATATGTTTAAAGAAAATGTTGGAATTGTAAAAATATAAGTCATACATGTGACTTTTCTTGGGGCATCCTTGGGTCAGTAAGAACGGTAGGATCAAATTTTTTAAAAATGGCATTTTGTATGGGAGCCCCTTTATGGAGTTAATATAAGGAGTAAGGTTGGTCAGAAGAAAATAAGGGGTGTAAAAATTAAATTGTATCAGTCTTACACTGGGCCCATTTAAGAGCGACTCCGAGGTAATTGTGGGGTCCAACCTCCAGACATTACCTCGAAATTATGTTAGCTATAATCGGTAAAAATTTTACTGCAATCGGTGCAGTAGGATAGAGAGGGGCACATTCACCAGTGGGGCACATTTACCACCATTATTTATATCTTAAACTAAGAGAGGTATCAATTCGTGACAAAAGAGTCAAATGTGTATTGATCAATTATATTTCACACTACGAACTTCGACCGTTCTACTTTACACATGAAAGCGGAGAGATGTGTCTTTGTATTTTTTAGGTTGCTAAAAAATATTACCTAATCAGTATATTTTGTAATAATTTTGTGATTTTTTGAGATACAAACATAGTGCTCATTGTGGTGATCTGTTACTATCCATTACAAAAAACTGCAATGAGTTTGTTTTAATAAGTAATAATTAAGTGTAAACATTTTTAAGTCTTTGTCAGTGCCCGATTCTGGGGCACATTCTCCAGGTTGAGGATGGAGCACATTAGCCGACGGCGGATGCACCCCATTGGGTACATACGCCCCTTAAAATGGTACCCCATGTGGTTGATTCACCGATGACGGATGTACCACATGGAGTTGGCAAATGTGCCCCACGGGTAGTAGATTTATTTGGGTTTTTAAAATTATGTTTTTTTAATAACATCATATTTTTAATGATAATTCTTCCAAAAAACTATATTGTTAACGAATTTTTAGAAATTTAACTTTATAATTTCAAAGCTAAAATATGTAGCTTCTTAAATCAAAAGAACTTAGTAAAAACTTCTACTGGTATAGGTTTTACAGCACTTAAAAAAAGTGGCGAATGTGCCCCTCTCTTCCCTACCCAGTATGCAAAATGAGTCGATATCGATTCGAAAAAGAATCGTTTTCTCTAAGAATTTCATCGATATCGAGTTCGATATAATGTCGATATAAAGCGTGTTTTCCTATGTGGCATGCAAGGCGATATAGAATCGAGTATTGGTACAGGATTCGATTCGATTTTTAACCGAAAAATTTCATGAATTTCGATACATTTGTTTTTTAATAATTTAGTTAATTGTTTCAAAAACGGTAAGAATTAAAAAAAAATATTATTTTACTTACTACTACTACTTACTTACAATTAACTAATTTTTACTAATTTAATTTATTTATTCTTTAAATTTAATTTTTACTAATTACTACTTTTATCTGCCTCACTTGAGATTTGAACTCAGAACTCCCAGTTTACTGGTTGAACGCCTTACTCCTTCAGCCAAAGTTTGATAATAAAAGTAGTTTTTTAAAATTACTTTTACTAAAATTTGAATTTTTTATTATTATTTGAATTGCCCTTAAATTATAATTTGTATTATTATTTGAATTACCCTGTTTTTATATTCATTTTATTTTGTTTTGACATACTTCTCCCAATTTGAAAATATTTTTATTTCAAAATATATGTATATTAGTACAAACAAATTTCAAGTTGTGTATGGCCTAGTTGGTTAGCAGGTTCGGCAGCTTATGATTTGTAGATTTTTGGAAAAGCCTCGAAAAAACTTCGAAAAAATTGTCGCCTCGAAACTGTGCAGACTGGGTACTTACTGAAAGGCCGAATTATTTCCAAAAAAAAAAAAAAAAATTAAAATAAACCACTGTGCGTTGGGTATTAATTTGAAAAAAAATTTTTTTCTTTGTTTTGTCAATCGACGATATTAGTTGATATTAGAGTTGGGCACATGAGCAGATTAGAGCGTGATTCAGGCGTGATCACGCGTAAGTGCGACTGAATTCAATTTTACTCACGTGATTGTTAGTGAGCGTGAGTGGAGAAAAAAATTGCGTAAGTGAGTGTGCGTGAGTAAGATTTTTGAGTGAGTGAGTGTGCGTGAGTCAATTTTTTTGCGTGAGTTTGCGTGATTTTTTTTAACATATAATTACAAATCATATCCTAAATTAACTTAACCGAGACGGGTGACTACGCCCATTTTCTCGTTGTTGCGAAACAGACCAACCCTTTGGTGGGAATTGAACCCACGACCCCCAGATCAACCAGACTACCAGACTAAAGAAAAATGTAAAATTAAGCTAAACTTTAAATTTTGCTAAAAATTTTTAAATATTTTTGAAATTTTAGTTTTTGAATTTTTTTTTTTGCATAAATAAGAGTTTCCTGAGTGTGAGTGAAGCTTTCGTGAGTGCACGTGAGTGTGAGTTGTATTAAATTTACTAACGTGATTGTGAGTGAGTGGAGTTGAAAAAGTATGCTCGTGAGTGAGTGTGCGTGATTCAAAAATTCCTGTCGTGACCGTGAGTTAGTCAAAAATCAATCACGCGCCCATCTCTAGTTGATTTGTTGCTCTAAATGATACATATTCATTAAAAAAATATTATTTCATTCTGTGACATCTTTATCGTGTTCTAAAATGTGCCCAGAAATATTATGTCTGTTCGTTTAGCTTACTACAATCTACTCATTTTTACTAATTTTACTACAGCTGGAAATTTTCAATACAAAAAGTAAATAAAGTGAGAAAAAAACACACCTATTATCTATTTTTACGAAAAATTACTTTTTTTGAATTATTTTTTTTTTTGTCAATCAACGATATTAGGTGAAATGTTGCTCTTAGCATTAAGATTCATAAAAAATATTTCAATCTGTGATATCTTTATCGTGTTTTAAAATTTGTTCAGAAATATAATGTATTTTAACAAAAAATTTATTTTTTCAAATTTCGACTAGTTTCTTTTAGTTTAAAAAATCTGTATTTAAATGATTAGCCAAATCGTAATATTTAAACCCGGGCCGCTATTATTTATCGTCCGATTTAACTACACTCAAACAAAAACTAATGTTAGCAAAAAAAGCTTGTAAACCTACAAGAAAATTTGCTGATTTCGAACCCACCATTTAAAGTAAAGTTAGCAAAAATGTTTTGCCAAAAATTACACACAAAGAAAAAGGTTCATTAATGTAATGAAACTCATCATAAAAGTTCGTCCAATGAAACTGTTTCATTATATTTATGAAATAGTTCATAAATATTCATAGTATTTATGAAACATTTCATCATATTTATGAAAATTTTCATAATATTTATGAAAACTTCATAAAAATGTTTCATTAGACGAACTTTTATGACAAATTGTTTTACAGTTCTTTGAGTGTAGTTAACTGAATTGTTTTTTTTCGACTTAGTTCATACAGATTTGAGGACCCCATTGGGTTCGGACCCGATAGTTCTAGACCCCGATGGGCCTAGACCTAGTTGGGTTCCTTAAAAATCGTCATAGTTTTTGATCCAAAATTTGTGTCGGTTTCGGTCTACCTTGCTTAGTTTTTTAGATACGTGATTTTAGGGGACCACCGGAGTTTTGAGAATTACAAAACTCGATAACATCAAAAATATTACTCGGAGAGTATGTGTCGGCAATATTTACCGAGATATGAGCATTTTAAAATTTTTGGGAATGCTAACTTTTTTGGATCCAAAGTTAAGACCCATTAGGGTCCACACTTGTAAAGAGTATCGGCGATACTATGGAGAGTCCGAGAACCAAAAATGGCCTCCATTTTGCTCTATCTGGCTTAGTTTCCGAGATAGCGCCATTTTAAGTTTTCTGGAAATAAAAAAAAAAATACCATTTATTTTTGCTAATATTAGCAAAAAAGCTTGTAATAATTTGGTCAACTCAATTTTAAGAATTTTTAATTTTAAATTTAGCAAAAAAAATTAGTTCAAATTTTGTTTAAAATTGCTAATGAGCTTAATGAAGTTTACAAGATATTTTTGCTAACATGCTAATCTCAACTAAAAATTAGCTAAAAGTTAGCTAACCAGCATTAGCAGAAAAAGATTAGTAAATCTACTAATGTATTATTTTGAGTGTAATACTCATTTATACCTCGTTGTAGCGAAACATACCAAGGCCTCTGGTGGGAATTGAACCCACGACCCCCAGACTCATCGGCTAGCACGCTACCAACTAGCCTACTGGGGCGCCTAATGCATAATATATTTTGATACACAATATATATTAAAATTAGGATAGCACTCACTGCATACAGTAGGGTAATGAAAAAAAAATACACAAAACACAAATGTTAAATATGAGTACAATAAATCAAATTAAAATGAAACAATGAGCTATAAACCAACCAACGGACAACAAACAATTGGAATATACAAACAATTTATGTATGTATGCCAACCAAATGGTATTGTTTGTTTCTACTATGTGCAGATTAAATTGCATTGAATTATTTAAATTATTAATTTTTTATTAAAAAAAAAAAACTAGTAAGAGGGTACTAAATTATTTCGAAATAAGATTTTAAATTTTTTTCACAATAACATCAAAAATTAAAATTTTAATTTTCAACCAAAACTTTTTATTTTACCAATTTATTTTTTTACCAAAATTATTTTTATTAACAAAAACCTTTTATTTCACCATTTTTTTTATATAAAATTTTTTTCACCTTAATTTCTGTTTCAAAATTTTTTAGAATTTTTTTTTTACCAAAATTATTTTTTCAAGAATTTTTTTTTCAACTACAACCCTTGATCCAAGTGCAAGTCTTGGAATATCTTCTTCTGTTTAATTTTTATTTAATGTAAAAGAACAAAAAAAAAAAAAAAAACAAGTAGAAAGGTTAAATTCGACTTAGCCGAATTCATGAAAACCCTCCACAATGCCCTTTTTAAGTAAAAGTAGATTTTCTAACGTGAAAAGATTTAATAATTTTGATTAGAAATATTTTATATTTAATAAAACTTTTTTTTTGTAAAAAAAATAATACTATTTTTCGTTTTTGAGTGTAACATTTTTTTTGAGTTTATTTTTTTTTGGTTTAAAAATATTTTTGAGTGTCAAAAATATGTTGTAAAATATGTTTGTGACTTACCAATGTTTTTAAAATTTATTTAATCCGAAATTCACGATTTTGCTAATAATTTTTGAATCACTGGACCGACTGTGCTGAAATTCAATACCAACCAGATCACAAGGGTGACAAATAAATATGCCAAGCTTCAGTAGCCTCAGAATTGTCTTTCGAAAGTTGTCCTGTTTTTTATATTGTAAATTCGCGAAAAACCGTAGCCGAAATTCTTTCTTCTGCTTATATCTTTTGAACCACTGGTAAATGACCAACATACATTGTGACGTGGTTTTATTCTTCGGCTGAGGTAGATCAGTCGTGTCCAGGTTCAACTTGAGGACCACCAAACCTTAAGTAATAACACAATATATTTACCCTTTTTGGGGTTATATAATATATTTTCTTTATTAATTTTAATAACTTCAATACACATGAATAGCAACTACTCTACTGGCTTCACTCGGGTACGATCGACTCGTCGGTTATATCTTCTCGGGTAACGACACTGGCTTAGTCGTTCTGGTATGATTCGGGTAACTTCGGCGTATCTCGGGTACGATCGACTCGTCGGTTATATCTTCTCGGGTAACGACACTGGCTTAGTCGTTCTGGTAGATTCGGGTAACTTCGGCGGATAACTCGGGTACCTTCGGTAATCCTCGGGATCTAGAACTTCGGCTCTTTCGTCCTCGGGTTGGCAACCTCCTCGGCGGCGGGGGTGCAAATCCTACTATCGAACAGACCGCGAAGGCTGTAAATCCGAACAGACCGCGAAGGCTGTAAACTTAGAACAGTCCGCAGAGGCTGTAAATTCGAACAGACCGCGAAGGCTGTAAATGGTTTGGTTAGAACAGACCGCGAAGGCTGTAAACTTAGAACAGTCCGCAGAGGCTGTAAATCCGAACAGACCGCGAAGGCTGTAAAATGGTTTTGTTAGAACAGACCGCGATGGCTGTAAATTAGAACAGACCGCGGAGGCTGTAAACTTAGAACAGTCCGCAGAGGCTGTAAATCCGAACAGACCACGAAGGCTGTAAAATTATGTTAGTGGTGTTAGTTTGGTTTAGAACAGACCGCGAAGGCTGTAAATCGAACGACCAACCGAAGTTTATCGCTACTAAAAGTTAGGTTAATACATTAAGTATTAACCTTTGGCAGTTTAATTTAACCACCCCGATTGAGTCACAAACTAAAATACTTATGTTCATAATTAAATAGACTAAATGTGAATCTTGCGGTTAAAAAATTCAAATTTTAAATCAAAAAAACTTAAAACAATGTGTTGTGGAGTTACTACAAACAAACGCACTACTGCATGTGTTGTGTAGTACAAACAACTAAACACGTGAAATTGATATAGAGTGGCGTGATCAGCGTGTTTACACTGCTACTGAAACAAACGTGTAATCTGTTTAGATTGATCATAAGAAAATTAATATGATCAATGCTGTTTTATACACTATTTAACGAAAATATGAACGTTGTGAATCGGAGTTTGATTTGCAACGTTACAACATACAGCTGCGGTCAAAAAAATAGCACCAGGATAAAACAAAATTTTCTTCGCTGTTTTTTTTTAAACAATTTAAACTTTTGTCACTGAAAACGTGTCATAAGTTAATTACAAGAGTGTGAAACAATATTACATAACAAAAGGCTAATTTGGTTTTTTATTTCATTAAAAATTTTCAGAGTTTTTAAAAAAACTTCAAAAACACTCAGTCAAAAAAATAGCACCACAGTACTTTTTGTATTAAAATTAAATTCTTAAATTTGAAAAACGAATGGATTATGAATTCAGTATTGTTGTAATATCTTTAAATATTAAAAAAAAAATTGTCGAGTGCTCATTGTTGACAATTACCTCTGTACAACGTTATTGTGCCGAATTCACGAGATTTTGGGATCTTTAATTCGAAATTGAGCTCCAGATTTGTTGAACAGCCACCCAAAGGGCTTCATTACAAGTTGGTTGTATTCGAGACACTCTCTTCTCTATATCTGTCCATTAACTATCGATTTGATATAGGTCTGGGGATTGACCAGGCCATTCCATCACGTTTACTTTATTGTCCAGAACCAATTTTTTGTCAATTTCCCGTCATGCTTTGGGTAATTGACGTGCTAAAAGACCTAAATTAGTGGCATTTGCTCAGAAACTTATGGTAACATTACTTTCTAGAGGATATAAACGTTAAGTGTATATCCACGATTGTCCTAGTCCAATATGTGAGCCATGGTCCAATATATGAACCCCACTCCACAGTAGGAAAATATCTCCCACACCATAAGCACCATTTTAAGTTATTTTTATTTCGAGTTTTGGATTGAAATCCGAGTTATAGTCTTCTGACATAGGTATGTAATCCCATGTCTCCAAATAAAACAACAATGGATTCATTGGTCCATAGAACATTGATCCACTTTTAAGCTGGTCATTCTGAGTTACTGTTAGCAAACTTCAAACGACTTGCAGCATGCTTAAGTGAGAGTAGGGGCAATTTTTCGAATCTACAAGCGTTAATGTTGTTGTTTTGTAATCTTCGACGAACATTTTCAGCATTTGCTGTCCTTTTTTAGCTCTAGAGCTGCCGTAAATAGGGCCTTCTTCCATTGTCTTTACAAACATCTAACCACTTATGGTGACAAACGTCGCTTGTGACTAAGTTTTTCAAGCTCTAAAGTTAATTTTGTTGAATTTTTAATCATTTTATAAGCGCATCCAACTAATTTTCCTGTTTCAGAATATGGATTATGTTCAGAAATTATATTTTTTACAAAAGCACGTTTTTGAGGAGTGTAATGTTTTCCAAGTCGTTTTTTTATGAAAATAAAAATCAAATTTTGTAATGAATTAATTTTTTTGTAAATAAAAACTATCTTCCTTTAGTATTTAACACTTTTATTTTAATAATTTAAACAATATAAATTTTTTTAATAAAATTTTGTCATTCGGTGCTATTTTATTGACTGCACTGATTCAGAGTTTTTTTAAATTATCGATCATTATAAAAGAACCGTCCACAATTTTTGGAAAAAGTAAAAACATTTAAGGGGTATATACTTAGTATAAGAGTATTACATATTTACTTTACACGAATACACACATAATATTTTGTTTTAATTGGATGAATAGAGATTTTGTCATTGGTGCTATTTTTTTGACCGGCACTGTATATGCCAAACTTTAGCACCCTCAGTGAAGTCTTTCGAAAGTTAGCATGTTTTCGCAGGCAGACGGACGGACACCGCTAGATCGTCTTCAAATCAATCAAGGATCATGGATATATATGAGCAAATCCATAGGAAATTTAACTGATGGATCACCGATTTTGTTTATTTTTGGTTATTTGATAGAGCTTTGAAAATTATTAAAAACCATTTTTTTTTCGATTAATACTTTAGAAGAGATGGGCGTTTAAAAAAGCGCTTTTTTGACAATATTGACTTTTAGACAGTTCTTTAACATTTGCTCGAAACCCGTAAGTCGTACAAGGAGACTTATAAAAACAATGTTGTTTATAAAATTATGAGGATTTAAAATTTGTAAAAAAAAATTTTTAAAAATTTTAACAAAAAATTTTGAAAACCATTCTTGAATGCTCTTTTATGCTGGGAAGTACACCATGGATTTCCAAAAGCAACATTTTGTATTAAAGTTTAGAATGCCCTTTAACCGCTATTAAAATTTTAGAGAGTTGTTTTTTCATATTGTTGAGCAATACATTTTCAAAGTTTGTTAGATAGCCAAATATTTGATTTTTTTTTTTAAATTTTGGCAAAAAATCAAAAATTTAGGTATATCACCAAATTTGAAAATGTATTGCTCGACAACACGAAAAAGCACCATCCTGAAATTTTACCAGTGTTAAAAGGACCTCCTAAACTTTAATAAAAAAATTTGGGTTTGGAAATTCGTGGTGTCCTTGGCAGGAGTAAAGGACATTCCAATATTGTTCTAAAATTTTGGTTTGAATTTATTTTTTGAATTTTTTTTCGTTTCTAAATTTTTAATCTTCATAATTTTGTCATCAATATTGTCACTGAAAGTTTTTTTATACAACTTACGAACTTACGGTTTTCGAGTAAAAAAACACAAAACTATTTGACTTTTTGCCAAAATTGTGAAAAAAATCAAATATTTGCCTCTCTAACAAACTTTGAAAATTTATTGCTCAACAATACAAAAAAACATTTCTCTGAAATTTTAATAGCGTAACAAGGACATTCTAGACTTTAATACAATATTTTGGTTTTTGGAAATTCATGGTGTCCTTTCCAGGAAAAACGGTAAAAAATCAATATTGTCAATTAAGCGATTTTTTAAACGTCCATATCTTTCAAAGCATTGATCCAAAAAAAACATATGGTTTTAAATCATTTACAAAGCTCTATCAAATAACCAAAAGTTAACAAAATCGGTGATCCGTCAGTTAAATTTCCCATGGATTTGGTCATAAATATTTGTGATGTTAATTTATAATGATGAAAATGACCTCGAACTAGAATTAAGGAAAACTTAAAAAAATTCAGAAAAATCATACAAAATTACACAAAAATTTAAAGATAAAACAATATAAATTAGAAAACAAAATAAAATCTCAGGAAAACTGAGAAAATATCTGAAAAATTTATCGAAATGAAAACATATTCCAGAATAAAATTCATTGTCCTTTTTATTGTTTAAAATTAAAATTTTTGAGTGGTATTTTTATTTGGAACAGAAGATCGTTTAAGATTCCGCCTAGCTAAATAAGTTTTTTTTTTTTAAATGAAAATGTTTTTAGGCTGGTGTCTAATTTTGAAAATGATGCAGGACGCCAGTGCCTCTGTGTGACACAGTGGTGTCACGCCACCTCAGATTGACTATAATTACTAACAAAAAAGAAAATAAGAATTACTGTTTTCATTTTCTTAAAACCAAAAAGGTTGTAAATTCAATTTGTAACTTGGATAATAATTCACCTGCTGGTGAATAATCCCGTTTTTCACCAGCTTGTGAATAAAAGTAACATAATTATTTTTAAAAAAAAATTTTTTTCATCAATTTTTTTTATCAAATTTTTAATTACACCAATTGTTTTTTAATTTTTTTTTTCATCAATTTTTTTTCATAAAATAAATTTCTTTTTCAAATTTTTTTTTTATTACATTTTTTTTATAAATTTTTTTTTTAAATCAAATTGTTTTTCAAAAATCAAATTTTTTTTATACCCTCCAACCACAGTAACGCATAAGGTATATTTTACTTGATCTATGATCGATTCTAAGTCATTCTGCGAATGTCCGTCCGCCCGTCTGTATAAAACACGATTCAGTCCAAAACAAAAAAGCTAGACTCCTGAAAATTTGCACGAATGTGTCTCATGGTCTTAGGCCGGTTAAGTAATCGGACCAGGAACAAAAAGTTCCCCCTTAAAAAACTAAAAAAACCTCTAAAAAAGCTTCAATTTTTACATCTTTTTTTTGCATTTTTGTTAAACAAATAAAACCTTTTTTTATCAGAAGGAGTTCAGAGTCCTACACTTAGGGCTACAAAATTTAGCTTTTTTCGGTCCGCCCCCTTTTGTGGGCGTGTATTTAAAAAAATCATAAGAACTATGAGAAAATGGTATTACTAAAGTTAAAAAAGCATAATAAATAAATTAGTAAACATTTATCGCGATGGGGACGGTGTCCCCCACCACCCCCATACAGAGCCCCCCCACAAAAAATGCCTGTGATTTTTTTTTATATATTTTTCAACATGTTGGAGGGTATTAAAGATTCGGCACAGCCGAATTTAACACTCTCAATTGTTTTTATCTATTTTTTGTTTACCAAAATATATTTTTTCATGAAAATTTTTTTTTTATTAATTTTTTTTTATTAAAAATTTAGTTTTCTTCAATTTTTCGTTTAAAAAAAAAAAAAAAAAAATTTATAAAAATTTTTTTTTTCTACCTCAAAAACTTTTTTTCATAAAAAAAAAAATTACAACAAAAATTTGTTTTCATCAAATTTTTTTTATCATAATTTTGTTTTTCTTGAAAAAAAAAAAAATTTCTATTTTTTTACCAAAACTGTTTTTTCACCAAGTCTAAACTTTTGACATAAAATTGTTCCATTTGTTTAACAAATGTACAAACAAAAAAGGGAGAGTGTTAAATTCTTCGGTGCTGAATCTTTAATACTCTCAAAAATGAAAAAATAATTTTTTCCACTTAAGTAATACACTCATTTGCAAAATTTACAGCTCCTTTGGTTTTAACTGCATCTTGCTTTCCACAGACAGATGGACGGATGTATAGCTAGAGATAGCTTACCTTTCAAAACACATGTTTTTTTTTGAAAAAAAGTACTATTTTGCTACATTGCCAGGGCTGGCAGCAAGACTCTGAATACCTCTATTGGCATGATTTAATGTTTTGGGAAAGAGTACAAAATTCGCAGGCATTTTTTGAAATGCATACAAGTACAAAACGTTTTCCCCTTTTAAATTAATTCAAAATGTGTTAAGTAAAAAAAAAAAATTCTGGGACTTAATTTTAGCTTTGCAACCCTTATTTTTGTATCATTTAATAATGCATTAATAAAAACAAAATTTCTGTTGTGATGAAATGCATATTATTGTTTGGTTGATAATTGTTATTATTGAATTGCAATTAGTGGATAAATAAAATGCATTTATTTGATTATTTGTAAGACTGTTTTTTCTATATGTTTTTTCATCAACAGACTTAACTCTGAGTGGAATAGAACTCACGTTCTTCAAATTTTCCATCAGTTTGCAAAGCAAGTACTCTACCATCTGAGCTATCGCCCTGATTGACAAACTAACAGCAGAAGTTGGTTTGTTCGTATTTCATTACAGATGTTAAGTGTGTGACGTCAACAGAAGATTTTTATTTTACACCAACAATTACGATCCTTAGAAACAACAACATTCCTTAATCTCTCTTTGTCTCGTTTTTGCACATAACAATTTTAGCGCTGAATTATTTGTTCATACACGTTAAAGATGAGTGCATATATTTGAGACTACTTGCCCGTAGGGCGACATATATTTGCATATATTTTTGTCAATTCTGTATTTTTAAGTGTTTTTATCGGCGCATGCCATATTCTGTTTTGTTATTAAGGGTTTGTGATTGAAGAAGAAAACATTGTATTTCTAAAGATTATTTTTAATGTGGATTTATTCCAGACCATGGTTTCTGTAGCCACCTCTACGTCATCAGTGGAGAAAATTACATTAGATAAATTGTTTGATTATTTGTAAGACTGTTTTTTCTATATGTTTTTTCATCAACAGACTTAACTCTGAGTGGAATAGAACTCACGTTCTTCAAATTTTCCATCAGTTTGCAAAGCAAGTACTCTACCATCTGAGCTATCGCACTGCTTGACAAACTAACAGCAGAAGTTGGTTTGTTCGTATTTCATTACAGATGTTAAGTGTGTGACGTCAACAGAAGATTTTTATTTTACACCAACAATTACGATCCTTAGAAACAACAACATTCCTTAATCTCTCTTTGTCTCGTTTTTGCACATAACAATTTTAGCGCTAAAATTGTTATGTGCAAAAACGAGACAAAGAGAGATTAAGGAATGTTGTTGTTTCTAAGGATCGTAATTGTTGGTGTAAAATAAAAATCTTCTGTTGACGTCACACACTTAACATCTGTAATGAAATACGAACAAACCAACTTCTGCTGTTAGTTTGTCAAGCAGGGCGATAGCTCAGATGGTAGAGTACTTGCTTTGCAAACTGATGGAAAATTTGAAGAACGTGAGTTCTATTCCACTCAGAGTTAAGTCTGTTGATGAAAAAACATATAGAAAAAACAGTCTTACAAATAATCAAACAATTTATCTAATGTAATTTTCTCCACTGATGACGTAGAGGTGGCTACAGAAACCATGGTCTGGAATAAATCCACATTAAAAATAATCTTTAGAAATACAATGTTTTCTTCTTCAATCACAAACCCTTAATAACAAAACAGAATATGGCATGCGCCGATAAAAACACTTAAAAATGCATTTATTATTTTTAAATAATTGTTCGATATCTGTTTGCTTACATTTTTTTTTTAAATCTCAAATTAAAAACTTTTTCAAATACTATTATACATTTGTTGAAATATATAAAATGCAATTGAAAATTTATGATATCAGTTTCATGAATTATTTCATTGATTAGTTTCATTATATTTTAATTAAATAATTTTAAATTAATACATTATAAAATTTTAAAAACGCAAATAGCATAAAAAAAATAAAATATTTAGTCTAATTTACGATTTTTATTAATATTATTATTCTTATCTAAAAATATTTATTTTTTTTATTAATATGTTATGCCATGGGCGAATCATTAAAAAAAAAACGACTGTTTAGAACTTAATCTGTTACAGGGGGAAAAATAGCTAACCGGAAATTAAGTTCACACGGCAGGTTGGGGCAGCCTAAAGGGATCTCCGGCAAAAAGTCCAATTTTAAAATCTTCGAATTTTTCCAAATTATTTGGCAAAATTAATAGATAAGCGAAACTAGTTCCGTTTTGCTTTTTGAGATATTCCAATTGGTGGTACGATGGCAAGCTGTCAAAGTCAAAGTAATGTTTCCAAATTATTTTTATATTTAAAAGAGGTACTAATGTAGGCCAGTGTTGAGCGGGTTTAACCACTTACTACATATAACACTAAAAAAAACCTTGCCAAATTACTAGAAAAAGTCTCCCATTTTACCAATATTCGACAGTTTTTCTTGTTTTTAACAAATAAATTTCCATCGAAATTTAATTTTTTTTTGTAATTTTACAGTTTTTCTTGCAATTTTACAAATTTCCAAGATTTTTTACAAAAACAAAAATCTAGTAAAATTTCAAGAATTTCATGTAAGTTTTAAGCCAGATGGAGCAAAATGTAGGCCATTTTCGGTTCTCGGGCTCGCCATAGTATCGCCGGTCCTCTTCACATGTTTGGACCGTAATGGGTCCTAACTTTGGATCCAAAAAAATTAGCATTCCAGAAAATTTTAAAATACTCATATCTCAATAAATATTTCCGACACAGCAAAAAGTAAAAAAATATTTTTGTAGCTCTCAACACGTAGAATATTTTTAAAGTTATCGAGTTTTATATTTCTGGAAACCCCAGTGGTCACCTAAAATCACATACAATTAAAAAAAACCTTGTAAAGTTACCAAAAAATCTCGTGATTTTACGAGGCTATTCTCGTAAAATAGGAGGTAGGTAAAATTCTTGTAAAATTACGAGTATTTCCTCGTAATTTTGAATGCGCCAAAAATTGGTAAAATAACCATTTTATTGGTAAAAATATTGTTTTAAAACCGGAAAAATAAAAAAAAAATGGTAAACTTATAAGAAACAAGTAAGAGTGTTAAATTCGGCTGTGCCGAATCTTTTCCAACACGTTAAAATTAAAAAAAAAAAAAAATCCCAGGGGCGTCATTTTTTTTGGTGAGGGGGAGGTCGGCGGAGTGGGTGGGGGACACCTGTCCCCTCCGCTATATATGTTTACAAATTATTTGTCTATGATATTTACGCTTAAATAATAAATTTTTACCGTTATTTTTAAATAATTTCTATAACCACGCCCCCAAAGGGGGCTGCATTAAAAAAAACAAATTTTCTAACCCCTTTGGTCCAAGCGCAGGTCTATGAACATAATATGGCATACAAATGTTACATTTATTGAGCAAAACTTAAAAAAAAAATCGTAAAAATATCGTATTTTTCAGGGGTCGTTTTAGTTCTTCAGGGGGGAACTTTTTTCCCCCTGGTCCGATTTTTCCCATCTTCGAACTTAACCTTACCAGTAACATAGGAGATATTCTTGCCCAATTTCAAGGGTCTAGCTCTTTTGGTTTGGACTGCATCGTTATTTCTACAGACGGACGGACGGACATCGCTAGAATGTCTTAGATTCTATCATGGATCAATATTATATATACTTTGTAGGGTCCCCGACCGATATTTCGATGTGTTACACACGGAATGACAAAGTGAGTATACCCTCATTAGCGCGTCCCGAATTCAAATATTTTTAGCTTGCCCCCTCAAATGATGGGGATTTAGGACCCTTTTACGGGAAAAATAACAAAAAAATTTTTGGACAAAAACCAGGCTACCAGCAACTAAAGATTGCAATCTTACTGCATTTTGAAAAAACGTTTTTTTTTGTTGTCCAAAAATTTGACGCCAAAAGTTGCGCAATATAGAGTACATTTGAGGAAAAATATTAATAAAATTTCCATGGAGTAATTTTGGTGCAGCGTTGCATCTCAAAGACCAAAAGGTGTACTTAATTTTTACTTTTTCTTTTTTTTAAGCTAAATTAGTCTCAAAATCTGCTTTGACACAGTTTTAACGAATGTGAGCTCTTTTGCGCAGGTTTTGAGACCAATTTAGCTTAAAAGAAAAAATAAAAAAAAATTAAGTCACACTTTTCATCTTTAAGATGCAACGCTGCACCAAAATTACTCCATGGAAATTTTATTAATATTTTTTCAGGAATGTACTCTATATTGCGCAACTTTTGGCATACATTTTTTAAAAAACAAAAAAAATTTTTTTTTTTTTTAAAATGCACTAAGACTGCAATCTTTATCCGCTGGTAGCCAACTGGTTTTTTGTCCAAAACTTTTTTTGTTATTTTTCCCGTAAAAGGGTCCTAAAACCCCATCTTTTGAGGGGGCAAGCATTTTCATATTCGAAAAAAAGCCGAATTCGGGACGCGCTAACCCCCATACTGTGGTTGGAGGGTATAAAAATATGTTTAAAGAAATGGTAAATTTACAAACCAATATGGTAAATTTCCCAAAAAATTTTTTGGTTAACAACATAAATCCTCGTAATAAAATCATTTTTGTAGAATCCTCGTAATAAATTTTCAAAATTTTGTCAACTTTTTTTTTTTAAATATTTTCTAATAATAAAAAAAAAAAAAAGTGTTTTTGTTTTTGTTAAACAACATAAATCTTCGGATAACATAATGTTTGTAAACTAACATTTTTTTGAATTCAACTAGAATCCTCGTAATAAAAACTTTATTGAAAAACTACGGTTTTTTTTGTAAAATAACATTTCAAAATGATAGAATACAATTACGAAAATAAACTTGTAAAATTACCAATAAAACTGTAGTTCTTGTTTGAGCAAAGTACACGATTTTTTGTTAAAAAACAAGGAAAATTGTTAAATATTGGTAGAACGGGATTACAAGGCATTTTACCAGGCGTTTTACCAGTTTATTTTTTTGAGTGTATCTCAAAAACTTAGCCAGGTGGAGCGAAACGGACACAAATTTTGGATTAAAAACTATGACGATTTTTAAGGAACCCAACTAGGGTAGGCCCATTGGGGTCTAGACCTATCGGGTCCGAATCCAATGGGGTCCTCAAATATGTACACTCAAAATAATAACTCTGTTTGGTACTTTTTTTAACATTTTCTCAAAAAAAAAAAAAAAAATACAGATAAATTTTGGTGCTTTTACAGAAAACTATGTTTTTAACTATAAAACTAAGATTACATAGAAACAAAAAATACAGATTATTTCGCTTAAATCTGCATTTTAGCAGAAAACCCTGTAATTTATCGGTAAAATTAAGATTACAAAGTTAAAAGTAATTTAACAAATGAAACTTTGTTTTTTTTGTCACAACAAAGTACAAAGTATTTTTTTAAATCTGTATTTTGACAGAAAACTCTGTCAAATATCTGTTGAATTAAGATTACAGTCATTTTACAGAGTATTTTACAGAGTTATTATTTTGACTGTATGAACTAAGTTGAAATAAAAAAAAAATGTCCGTTAACTAATTTTTGGCATAACATTTTTGCTAACTTTACCAAAAAAATTGTGGGTTCAAAATCAGCAAATTTTATTGTGGGTTTACAAGCTTTTTTTGCTAACATTACAGTTTTTTTTAGTGTACAGCAGATTTATCTCTGATTGTGAGTGCAAAAACACCATGGTAAGTTATAAATGGGGGTTTTCGTGTCAACTGACACAACTTTTGAAACCGATGTCTTCCGATCGGGATGAAATTTGCACCAAGGTTAGTCCTATTGGATAGTAGTTCAGACACAATTTTTCAGCGAGATCGGTCAAGGACTCTCGGAGTTAGAGGGGGTCAAAATTTGACATTTTGGCCAAAGAGGTGTTTATTTTTTTTTTTTTTCTTAAAAATCTAAAACTTTTTTGACTTTTTCCTCAAATTGGGCCCTTTTTTTTGATTCAAAAGAAAGCTTAGGTCTTTTCCTTTAAGAGCTATGGGGTCGCTTATTGTTAGTGGGATGCGAGTGGGATATCTATGAAAAAATTATTTTTTTAACTTTGGAACTCAAAAAACGGTTCTTCAATAAGGGCGGTGGGGTGGGGCCATATGGCCCGTTATCGGGGTCAAAATTGGGCGTAAAGAGGTAAAATCCTGAAAAAGCCCCAAAACTGCCCTAGAAACGCCCCTGGAGGGGTGCAATGTGAGACAAACCTCCAATAATTTTCTGCCCCCAACATTTTTCTTGAACATACCTTACCCCTATTTCCATTTCCTATGGGGGCTCCCATACAAAACATTTTTTAAAAATTTGATCCTACCATTCTAACTTACCTTAAAGTGCCCCAAGTGGAGCCAAATGTATGACCGACCCCCATTATTTTATTAATTCCAAAATTTTTTGCGAACACACCTACAATGTATCTTTAACCCTTAAGGTGGTCCCCATACATTTCTTTTATTTTTTATAAATTTGTTTTATTAAACCAGCTCCTACCGCCCCTACCGTGCCTCCTAGAGAGGCAAAAATTATGACCAACCCCCATTATTTTTTAGTTACCTACATTTTGTCCGAACATAATAACACCCTATCTCCACTCCCTAAGGGGCTCCCATACGTTATAAAAACATGTATTTTTAAAAACTAATAAAAAAATAAAAAAAAAATGTATGGGGACCCCCTTAAGAGTTGAAAATAAAGGGTAGGTATATTCTGAAATAATGTTGGAGATGAAAAAATATTGGGGGTCGGTCATATATTTTACTTCTCTAGGGGCACCCTATGGACAGTTAGAGCGGTAGGAGCAAATTTTATAAAAATGTCATTTTGTATGGGAGCCCCCTTAGGAAGTGGAAATAGAGGTTAGGTATATTTAAGAAAAATGTTGGGGGCAGAAAATTAATAGAGGTCGGTCTCACATTGCACCCCTCCGTGGGCAGTTCTAGGGCAGTTGTGGGGCTTTTTGAGGATTGTAACCTCTTTACGCCCAATTTTGACCCCGATGAGGAGCCATATGGCCCAACCCCACCGCCCTCATTTTTTGGCTCGTGCTTTCTTTTTTGAACCTATAAAAATTAGAGGGTGTCGCGGATCGAAATCGAAAACTGGTTAGCTATCCCACGCCTAATAGTGCAAATTGAAGAACCGTTTTTTGTGTTCCAAAGTTAAAAAAATAATTTTTTCATAGATATCCCACTCGCATCCCACTAAGCGACCCCATAGCTCTTAAAGGAAAAGACCTAAGCTTTCTTTTGAATCAAAAAAAAAAAAAAAAAGGGCCCAATTTGAGGAAAAAGTCAAAAAAGTTTTAGATTTTTAAGAAAAAAATCAAAATTTTTTTTTTTATTTTTTTTATAATTTTTTTTCAAAAGACTGAAGAAATAGCTATCTAAACTCTTTGGGACACATTTTGCTAAAAACAATAGGTAAGAAGTTACATGGATCAGAATAAACACCTCTTTGGCCAAAATGTCAAATTTCGACCCCCTCTAACTCAGATAGTCCTTGACCGATCTCGTGTCTAAACTACTATCCTATAGGACTAACCTTGGTGCAAATTTCATCCCGATCGGAAGACATCGGTTTCAAAAGTTGTGTCAGTTGACACGAAAACCCCCAAATATATATTTTCAATATTTTCAACATTAAGAAATATTTAATAAATAAATATAAATAATTGTTTAAAAAATAAATAAAAAACAACTGACCAAATAACAAATAATTTAATAATTATCCATAGAAAAAGTACACTAAAAAAATATTTTAGTACACTGAAAAAATAAATATACTGAAATTAAGTTAATTAATTTAAATATATTTTTTTTAATTTATTTAAATTTTACCTAATTTTGTAAAATTTTCAGAACCAGTTCTAATTATTTTTTTTTAAACATGTCAATTTATCAAAAGTCAATTGTATCAACACCGCGTATGAGTAACGAATATTTACGAAGCCAACGAATAATCGTTACTCATACGCTGTGTTGACACAACCTAGCAAAAAAGTTCGAACCAAAGTGAAAATTCGTTAAACATGTTTTAAAAACATTGGTTAGTCACAAAAATATTTTTCAACGTATTTTTGTCATTTAAAAATATTTTTACACTAAAAAAAATACACTCGAAAAAAATTTTATACTCAAAAAAAAAAAATAAAATTTAGTAAATTATTTTTTTTTTACTAAAAAAAAAGTTTTTTTTACACAAAATAAAATATTTACAATCAAAAGCTTTATTTTTTTCATTTTTTATTTTGTAAAATTTTCAGAACCAGTTCTGAAATTTTTTATTTTTTAAACAAGTCAATTTATTAAAAGTCAATTGTGTCAACACAGCGTATGAGTAACGAATATTTACGAAACCAACGAATAGTTGTTACTCATACGCTGTGTTGACACAACCTAACAAAAAAGTTCGAACCAAAGTGAAAATCCGTTAAACATGTTTCAAAAACATTGGTGAGTCACAAAAATATTTTTCAACATATCGTGAACCTATATTCAAAATATGCCAACTCAAATTTGACGGAAATGAGTTTCCGATGGCAAATAGCTCCCCTATGTAATACCTATCTGCCATAAATATTTCAGAGCAAAAAAATAATTTGTTGTCGTTTTACATCCATTTTTGTTATTCTGCTAACTCAAAGTACATATTTTTTTGGTGGAAATAAATGCCAACTCCCATTGTAAATTTCCAAAAATTTTTCAAAAATTTTTTTAAAAAAAATTAGACCACATATATTATTGCATTTGCCATGCTAAACACGAATCTTGTAAAGATTTTGATATCTAATGACTGGTTCTCGAGATATTGCCATTTTGAAAATATCGGTAAATAGTGTTTGCAAAAAAAAAAATTGCTTATATTTATGTAACTTTCAAACTATTTATCAGATTGAAACATTATGAATGGGGCAAATAAAGTCAATGATATAAGCTTTCAAAATAGCTAGTTTGGAGTGACCCTATTGCAATACAGCGTGAGTTACAGAGTGCCAAAGTTGACCACCCTGAGATTAAAAGGCTTTCGGAGCTAGTAACTTTTAAAAATATGCAAAGATTTTTGATTTTTTGTTCAGTTTTTGCAATTACCGTACTAAGGATAACAAAAACCAAAAAAAAAAATTTTTTTTTAAATTTTTCCAAAAAAAATTAATTTTTATTTTCCGACAAAATATGCCAACTCTAAAAAAATATTTGTTTTTTGATATAGTAATAAATGCCATCTCTGAAAAATACGCAAACAAGTGCAAAATATGAAAATTTTTGCATAGGTAAAAATTGTTTAGAATATTTAAACCATGTTATGGAAGGTACATTGTTAATTTTTACAATAATTAGCGAAATAACTAGTTTTTTAGCTCTCCTGAACAGTAAGCTTTTTCGAGTTGGCATTTATTGAATATAGTTCGACGATATTTTTGTCACTCAAAAATATTTTTACACGAAAAAAATACACTTGAAAAAAATTTTACAAAAAAAAAATTTTTTTTGTAAAAATTTAGTAAATTATGTTTTTTTCAAAAATTACTAAAAAAAGTTTTTTTTACACAAAATAAAATATTTATAATCAAAAATGTTATTTATTTCACGTATCAAAATTTACTATAACCAGAGACTGGAACTTCATGCATCTAAAAAGTTTGTTGTAAGCGCTTAAAATATGCATAAAAAATCGTAAAATATGCAACAAAAATTTAGAAAATATGCATTTAAAATTTTTTTTAATTTTATTTAAATAAAAACATAACAGCAAAATTCAGTCTTACAGATTAAAAAAGAAGTGATAACTGAAACACCAATATCTTTTTTGCCAACTCTAAAAAAATACGTCAACAGGACACAAAAAAAGTACGTCTAGGTACGAAAAAAAAAAATCTGCACAAAATACCAAAAAAGCGTCAAAAATATTTTTACACGAAAAAAATACACTTGAAAAAAATTTTACACTCAAAAAAATTTTTTTTGTAAAAATTTAATAAATTATGTTTTTTTCAAAAATTACTAAAAAAAGTTTTTTTACACAAAATAAAATATTTATAATCAAAAATGTTATTTATTTCACGTATCAAAATTTACTATAACCAGAGACTGGAACTTCATGCATCTAAAAAGTTTGTTGTAAGCGCTTAAAATATGCATAAAAAATCGTAAAATATGCAACAAAAATTTAGAAAATATGCATTTAAAATTTTTTTTAATTTTATTTAAATAAAAACATAACAGCAAAATTCAGTCTTACAGATTAAAAAAGAAGTGATAACTGAAACACCAATATCTTTTTTGCCAACTCTAAAAAAATACGTCAACAGGACACAAAAAAAGTACGTCTAGGTACGAAAAAAAAAAAATCTGCACAAAATACCAAAAAAGCGTCAAAATGGCAAAAAACTAAAATTCAAAAAAATACTATGTAAAAACTATTGCGAAAAAATGTAACAAAAAATGATTAAAAACTTGAATTTTTTCTTAAGTATTACAAAATAATACTAAAAAATGCCATTATTTCAAAAATATGCAAATATATGCATTTTTACTAAAATATGCAAAAATATGCACTTACAAATCAATGTCATTTTAATGCAAATTTGTTGATTCGAAAAGATATCGCGTTAACAATGTTCTCAGACTAACGAGAAAAAACATGCATTTGCATGAAGTTCCAGTCTCTGACTATAACTTAAAAAGGACATTGTGGAGGGTATTCATAGATTCGGCCAAGTCCAATTTAACTTTTCTACTCGGTTTATTTTCTTTAAAGCATTTTTATTGAACTTATTATATCCCAAAAAGCAACCAATGTTCTGCGGTGCTAAAAACAAATTTTTTAAATTTATTTTTCGGAAAACAAAGTAAAATTCTTTTTACCTACACTCAAAAAAATATATTGGTAAAACGCCTAGTAAAATGCCTTGTAATCCCGTTCTACCAACATTAACCAATTTTCCTTGTTTTTTAACAAAAAATCTTGTACTTTGCTCAAACGAGAACTACAGTTTTATTGGTAATTTTACAAGTTTATTTTCGTAACTGTATTCTACCATTTTGAAAGGGTATTTTACAAAAAAAAAACTGTAATTTTACAACAAAGTTTTTATTACGAGTATTCTAGTTGAATTCCAAAAAACTGTTATTTTACAAAAATTATGCTATACAAAAGTTGTTTAACAAAAAAATTTTTTTTTTTTTTAAGTTTTTTTAAAAAAAAAAAAATATTTCGACAAAATTTTGAAAAATTTATTACGAATCCTCGTAGTTGATTTACAAAAAAACAGTTATTTTACAAAAATGATTTTATTACGAGGATTTATGTTGTTTAACAAAAAAAATTAAATAAAATGTAAATTTACCATTTTGGTTTGTATATTTACCATTTTGGTTTGTAAATTTACCATTTTTTTGAACATATTTACCATTTTTTCTTGTTAGTTTACCATTTTTTTTTACTTGTCCGGTTTTAAAACCATATTTTTACCAATAAAATCGGTTATTTTACCAATTTTTGGCGCTTTCAAAATTACGAGGAAATCCTCGTAATTATACGAGAATTTTACCTTCCTCCTATTTTACGAGAATAAGCTCGTAAAATCACGAGATTTTTTGGTAACTTTACAAGGTTTTTTTTTGAGTGTAAAAGCAGTTTTAATGGACTTTTTCATTACACTTTTTTTAAGTGTAAGTAAATAATCGTAATGTGTGCCTGTGTTTGTGTTAATATTTATTTTAAATTTTAATTTTAATCTCTGAATTGCAATTTATTTTTATTTCATTATTTCTGTTGTTGTTGGTGTTGCATTTTAATGAAATAATAACCATTTATTTGTTTGTTTTTATACTTTTTTTTGTGCCGTTGTAATCTTTGTTGTTTTTGATGTTATTGTAAAGTAAAAATAATTTTGTTACACAGTGCAGCAGTAAAAAAAAAATATACAGACATTTCCAAACAGTTACAATTCTACTACAAAAAGGTAGTAAAACCCTATTCTCGGATTGTCCAGTTTGGTGACCAATTTCTTTTTATGATCATCAAAAGTTTCTGAAAAGCAGTAGAACAAAATATGGTGTCATTCCTAAAAAAATTAGAGGGGTAGGGTATTATAGTCTATGTATGTTGACGTTATTAATAGAGGTCGGTCTCACATTGCACCCCTCCGTGGGCAGTTCTAGGGCAGTTGTGGGGCTTTTTGAGGATTGTAACCTCTTTACGCCCAATTTTGACCCCGATGAGGAGCCATATGGCCCAACCCCACCGCCCTCATTTTTTGGCTCGTGCTTTCTTTTTTGAACCTATAAAAATTAGAGGGTGTCGCGGATCGAAATCGAAAACTGGTTAGCTATCCCACGCCTAATAGTGCAAATTGAAGAACCGTTTTTTGTGTTCCAAAGTTAAAAAAATAATTTTTTCATAGATATCCCACTCGCATCCCACTAAGCGACCCCATAGCTCTTAAAGGAAAAGACCTAAGCTTTCTTTTGAATCAAAAAAAAAAAAAAAAAGGGCCCAATTTGAGGAAAAAGTCAAAAAAGTTTTAGATTTTTAAGAAAAAAATCAAAATTTTTTTTTTTATTTTTTTTATAATTTTTTTTCAAAAGACTGAAGAAATAGCTATCTAAACTCTTTGGGACACATTTTGCTAAAAACAATAGGTAAGAAGTTACATGGATCAGAATAAACACCTCTTTGGCCAAAATGTCAAATTTCGACCCCCTCTAACTCAGATAGTCCTTGACCGATCTCGTGTCTAAACTACTATCCTATAGGACTAACCTTGGTGCAAATTTCATCCCGATCGGAAGACATCGGTTTCAAAAGTTGTGTCAGTTGACACGAAAACCCCCAAATATATATTTTCAATATTTTCAACATTAAGAAATATTTAATAAATAAATATAAATAATTGTTTAAAAAATAAATAAAAAACAACTGACCAAATAACAAATAATTTAATAATTATCCATAGAAAAAGTACACTAAAAAAATATTTTAGTACACTGAAAAAATAAATATACTGAAATTAAGTTAATTAATTTAAATATATTTTTTTTAATTTATTTAAATTTTACCTAATTTTGTAAAATTTTCAGAACCAGTTCTAATTATTTTTTTTTAAACATGTCAATTTATCAAAAGTCAATTGTATCAACACCGCGTATGAGTAACGAATATTTACGAAGCCAACGAATAATCGTTACTCATACGCTGTGTTGACACAACCTAGCAAAAAAGTTCGAACCAAAGTGAAAATTCGTTAAACATGTTTTAAAAACATTGGTTAGTCACAAAAATATTTTTCAACGTATTTTTGTCATTTAAAAATATTTTTACACTAAAAAAAATACACTCGAAAAAAATTTTATACTCAAAAAAAAAAAAATAAAATTTAGTAAATTATTTTTTTTTTTACTAAAAAAAAAGTTTTTTTTACACAAAATAAAATATTTACAATCAAAAGCTTTATTTTTTTCATTTTGTAAAATTTTCAGAACCAGTTCTGAAATTTTTTATTTTTTAAACAAGTCAATTTATTAAAAGTCAATTGTGTCAACACAGCGTATGAGTAACGAATATTTACGAAACCAACGAATAGTTGTTACTCATACGCTGTGTTGACACAACCTAACAAAAAAGTTCGAACCAAAGTGAAAATCCGTTAAACATGTTTCAAAAACATTGGTGAGTCACAAAAATATTTTTCAACATATTTTTGTCACTCAAAAATATTTTTACACGAAAAAAATACACTTGAAAAAAATTTTACAAAAAAAAAATTTTTTTTGTAAAAATTTAGTAAATTATGTTTTTTTCAAAAATTACTAAAAAAAGTTTTTTTTACACAAAATAAAATATTTATAATCAAAAATGTTATTTATTTCACGTATCAAAATTTACTATAACCAGAGACTGGAACTTCATGCATCTAAAAAGTTTGTTGTAAGCGCTTAAAATATGCATAAAAAATCGTAAAATATGCAACAAAAATTTAGAAAATATGCATTTAAAATTTTTTTTAATTTTATTTAAATAAAAACATAACAGCAAAATTCAGTCTTACAGATTAAAAAAGAAGTGATAACTGAAACACCAATATCTTTTTTGCCAACTCTAAAAAAATACGTCAACAGGACACAAAAAAAGTACGTCTAGGTACGAAAAAAAAAAATCTGCACAAAATACCAAAAAAGCGTCAAAAATATTTTTACACGAAAAAAATACACTTGAAAAAAATTTTACACTCAAAAAAATTTTTTTTGTAAAAATTTAATAAATTATGTTTTTTTCAAAAATTACTAAAAAAAGTTTTTTTACACAAAATAAAATATTTATAATCAAAAATGTTATTTATTTCACGTATCAAAATTTACTATAACCAGAGACTGGAACTTCATGCATCTAAAAAGTTTGTTGTAAGCGCTTAAAATATGCATTAAAAATCGTAAAATATGCAACAAAAATTTAGAAAATATGCATTTAAAATTTTTTTTAATTTTATTTAAATAAAAACATAACAGCAAAATTCAGTCTTACAGATTAAAAAAGAAGTGATAACTGAAACACCAATATCTTTTTTGCCAACTCTAAAAAAATACGTCAACAGGACACAAAAAAAGTACGTCTAGGTACGAAAAAAAAAAATCTGCACAAAATACCAAAAAAGCGTCAAAATGGCAAAAAACTAAAATTCAAAAAAATACTATGTAAAAACTATTGCGAAAAAATGTAACAAAAAATGATTAAAAACTTGAATTTTTTCTTAAGTATTACAAAATAATACTAAAAAATGCCATTATTTCAAAAATATGCAAATATATGCATTTTTACTAAAATATGCAAAAATATGCACTTACAAATCAATGTCATTTTAATGCAAATTTGTTGATTCGAAAAGATATCGCGTTAACAATGTTCTCAGACTAACGAGAAAAAACATGCATTTGCATGAAGTTCCAGTCTCTGACTATAACTTAAAAAGGACATTGTGGAGGGTATTCATAGATTCGGCCAAGTCCAATTTAACTTTTCTACTCGGTTTATTTTCTTTAAAGCATTTTTATTGAACTTATTATATCCCAAAAAGCAACCAATGTTCTGCGGTGCTAAAAACAAATTTTTTAAATTTATTTTTCGGAAAACAAAGTAAAATTCTTTTTACCTACACTCAAAAAAATATATTGGTAAAACGCCTAGTAAAATGCCTTGTAATCCCGTTCTACCAACATTAACCAATTTTCCTTGTTTTTTAACAAAAAATCTTGTACTTTGCTCAAACGAGAACTACAGTTTTATTGGTAATTTTACAAGTTTATTTTCGTAACTGTATTCTACCATTTTGAAAGGGTATTTTACAAAAAAAAAAACTGTAATTTTACAACAAAGTTTTTATTACGAGTATTCTAGTTGAATTCCAAAAAACTGTTATTTTACAAAAATTATGCTATACAAAAGTTGTTTAACAAAAAAATTTTTTTTTTTTTTAAGTTTTTTTAAAAAAAAAAAAAATATTTCGACAAAATTTTGAAAAATTTATTACGAATCCTCGTAGTTGATTTACAAAAAAAACAGTTATTTTACAAAAATGATTTTATTACGAGGATTTATGTTGTTTAACAAAAAAAATTAAATAAAATGTAAATTTACCATTTTGGTTTGTATATTTACCATTTTGGTTTGTAAATTTACCATTTTTTTGAACATATTTACCATTTTTTCTTGTTAGTTTACCATTTTTTTTTACTTGTCCGGTTTTAAAACCATATTTTTACCAATAAAATCGGTTATTTTACCAATTTTTGGCGCTTTCAAAATTACGAGGAAATCCTCGTAATTATACGAGAATTTTACCTTCCTCCTATTTTACGAGAATAAGCTCGTAAAATCACGAGATTTTTTGGTAACTTTACAAGGTTTTTTTTTGAGTGTAAAAGCAGTTTTAATGGACTTTTTCATTACACTTTTTTTAAGTGTAAGTAAATAATCGTAATGTGTGCCTGTGTTTGTGTTAATATTTATTTTAAATTTTAATTTTAATCTCTGAATTGCAATTTATTTTTATTTCATTATTTCTGTTGTTGTTGGTGTTGCATTTTAATGAAATAATAACCATTTATTTGTTTGTTTTTATACTTTTTTTTGTGCCGTTGTAATCTTTGTTGTTTTTGATGTTATTGTAAAGTAAAAATAATTTTGTTACACAGTGCAGCAGTAAAAAAAAAATATACAGACATTTCCAAACAGTTACAATTCTACTACAAAAAGGTAGTAAAACCCTATTCTCGGATTGTCCAGTTTGGTGACCAATTTCTTTTTATGATCATCAAAAGTTTCTGAAAAGCAGTAGAACAAAATATGGTGTCATTCCTAAAAAAATTAGAGGGGTAGGGTATTATAGTCTATGTATGTTGACGTTAAGCATCACCAGCCACTTATAATCTAGGGTGGAGTCTAAGGGTCGCTCATCGAGGGAAAAGTTGAGCGTGAAGGGGTAGAAATTCACAAAGAGATAAAACATAAGACGACTCGATCAATTTTCCCCACTAACATTTCCAAACATACCTAAGCTTTATTTTCTATTTTTTTTTTTGGTCAAAAAAAATTTTTTGCTGGGAATTTAAGGTCGAATTTGCTTCATTGGTTAAGGTTTTTTAGTGATTAACTCTTGTTTATTATGATTTTTTCTAAACGTTTATTTTCAAAATTTAAAAATTTATTTCTATTATAAAAAAAACTTAAATGTTTGATATTTTGAAAAATGTTTCTTTAAGAAATTTTCGGGTGCGAAAGCATTTTTCTGATAACAAAAGACCCAGATTCTGACATAATTTTCAAAAAGAAAATAAGTCAGGTTTGAGATATGTTTACTCACAAAAAGTTTTCTGATTTGGAAATTTTTCCGAGTCATTTTCTTAAAGAAAATTTTATGATACGTTATCCCACTTGAAAAAATCTGAGGTTCTGAGGCATTTATATTTTGAGTAGGTTTATTCTAGCTCGAGGCCATTATTTCCATTACTTATTAAAACTATGATATTCTCATAGAATAATTTTCAACAAAAGATTCTATGAGAATATCATAGCCTAAATAAGTGAAGGAAATAATGACCTCGAGCTAAAATAAACCTACTAAAAATATAATATTTTAAAGGTCAAATGTAACTATTATTATTTTTGAATAAAAATTAATCTTAATTTTTACAAAATTTTTTTAGAAAATTATAAAATTCTCAAATACTTATGTAATTCTCAAACCAAAAAATTTCTATATTTAGAAAAATATTTCGTAAAGAAAAATTCTTAGATTTAGTGAGTTTTTTCTTTTTGAAAACTTCTTAGGTTATGAAATATATTTTTTCTATTCTATTTTTCTACAAAAAAAGTTTTAAGATACCGAAACGATCTTTCTACACCTACATTTTTGAAAAAATATTTCATAGAAATTACCTGAGATTAGAAAAATTGAAGACTTTAATGCTTTTTACAAATTTTGGAGGCAATTTTCTGGATTCTGTGACATTTTGCTATTAAAAAAGTTTTGTTTTCTAAGAAACTTTTCCCTAGAAAAAGTCTAAGATGGTCAAGCATTTTCTGAGAAATATGTTCATAAGAGAGTCTAAAAAATTTTTTCCCCAAAAAATTATTTTCCCCAAATTTTTGTCAAAAAAATATATAAAAACCTTATGAATGCGATTACACTATTTATTAACACCATAAAAATCTTATTTAGTACCTTTAAAACAGAAAAAAATAAGTTTCGAGGAAAAAAGAACAATTTTTGTTACCTAGTTTTTATAAAAAAAAACGGTCCAAATACATCGAAGTCATTTAAAAGTATTTTTAAGGGAATATGTTATTTCACATCGCTTTATCTGTTTTAATAATAAAAAATCATCATTTATTCTAATTCATCTCAGTTCATTTTTACAATTGGCTCCCAGCGCTTTGCCTCTAAAACACAATGAAACTGATTCACAGGAATTTGTCCATTATGTTTCTGAAACTGAATGTAACTGTTTCAGAGAAATAAAATTATAAGAAAATTTACGTCAAAAATTATTAAAAAAATTAAAAATCCTGGTTTCTAAAAAAAAACTGTCATCCTTTACACAGATTTTATATAAATTTATCGATTAAAAAAGAATCATGTCCAGAGACATAAATATTTTCTAAAGAAACAAATAATCATACTGCATATTTTTATAATGCAGTTCTCAGAAAGAAAATTTCTTAGCTCTTGAAAAAAAGTATCAGGATCTGATAACACAGCCCAACAACAAAAATCGTAATTGGATGAAACAAAAAGCAAATGAAAGCATAATAAAACCCTCGACACTTTTTTTGCTTTAGCGCTAGATTATTTTACACGCATTTGACGTTGGTGAACTTTTATTATAATTATAATAATAATTGCTTAAAAATTGTATAAGGCGTATGATTAATTTTGTAATTGCCATTAAATAACAATCATACGCAACGGTGAACAGTGGATTATTTTTATTAATTTGGCTATTCAGTAAATAGGTACCGATTGCAGCGAAATTCATACCGGTTGTAGCTAACGTAATTTCGAGCGTATGTTTAGACCAGGGGCCCCTAATGTAGGAATGTTTAGTACACAAAAGCTTTAATTGCTTTAAAATGCGTGTAAAAAATAATCTAGCGCTGAATCAAAAAAACGTCTTGATGGCTTTGTTATGTAAAATATAAACTTTAATTTGCTTTTGGTTTCATTCTATTCCGATTCGGAAATTTCGATTTTTTATCACTGTGTAATTATATCCTATCGAAATTTAGATATTGTGAGACTTTTTTCATTTCGTAAGTCCCAGATTTCATGACATTTATTTATTTATTTAAAACGTCTCTCTTTTTGGGTCCTCATGGTCCCTGCGTACGTCTCTGTCATCAATTATCAAGAAATAAATAATCAATAGAAGTCAAAAAATCAACAATTTCAAAGAAACGAAAATTCCCGGGAATTCCCGCACTATTTCCCGGGATTTCGGGATCGAAAATTTACGGGAGTTCCCGGGAATTCCCGTGAAAAACTCTAAGTACAATCCGTGTGTTTTTCAAAAAGTCATTATTTGTTGCACAGTGTTATTTGTTTTATAGTGTTGGTCATTGTTTCTGCGAAACTGCATTTATACATACTTTTACAATTGACCATAAAATAAAATACATATGAGGTATTTTACACAAAAGGTCAAGTTAGAGATAGGAAAAGTCTTATGGAATCGGAGAATTTTTCACAAACATTTTCTATGACTTTTTTTAAGGAAATGTATTATAATATAGGAGGGTTTTATATAGGAAAAATAAATTGAAATTTAAACACAAGAGAAGTTTCGTTGTGACAAAATTGTTCTTTGTTCATCTCCCGAAAATCGTATAGATGGGGACTTACGACGAGCACGCAACTAAAAATATAGCTTTCAACAAATTATAATAGATGTTAACAGTTAGGAAGAGATTATATTGATATTTTGGATATTGAATGCTGGTACTTTTTGGAAACATCGGCCTGCTTACAATATTCCAGAAACATTTCGGCAAAAAATCACCTCTGCTTTTGGTTCATAAGCTTTCAGTTCAATAGGTTTGTATTGTAACTTAATATCTAATTCCAAATAAACGAAAAATTTGGTTGAACGCCATTTTTGTTTAAGAGAGAAATTGCGTGTGACACATTTTTTTGGTTGCTTGGTTGAAACTCAAATTTAATGTATTTGTCCCAAATTGAATTTTGTCACAACGGCGTCTCTATATAGTAAATTTTCTTTGATTCCACATAACCTAAAAATACAAAATGTTTTAATTCTGCTGCGGATGGACTCCTGACAACGGAATTTGATACATATTGTTATTTAAACACCAACCACTGTAATACTCTCTACATTGCGTAGTTTCCGACATGTGCTTCTATTTATTCCATCTCACTTAGTTTCTGAGATATGCGGCTATGGGTCCATAACTTTTTTTTTTTAATGAGCAACATACTATTTTTCTAACAAATGTTTCTTATTTTTTGAAATTTAGCTGGATTTTTTCCGCCAAAAATGAAATGACCCTCTTTAGAAAATGAGTATTTTACGCACATTATATTATTTATAAATGTGTCACATGAATTATGCAATTGTATTTCGTATGCATATTTATCTGCATCACGCCCTTGTACATGTTTTTAAAAAGGGCGTGTCGCTTTTATAATTACACAATACACAGACCCACTAACCCACACAATGATACTTACATATGGACAAAAACAACACACTTCGCACTTATTACTTTTTATTTATATCCATTTATGTTTTTTTACTTATTGCATAAATATGTTCAGAAAATAAAATTAAAAAAATTTCCAACAATTTTGAAATTAAATATGAAATCTTGTAGAATTTAAATAAATTATTTTTTTAAGTCCATTAACATTTAAAGCCACTCACTTTTATTTATAGTTATTCGGCCAATGGAAATAAATGTTTACAGGATTTTTGAAGGATATTTGGTTGTTGTTGTTTAATTGATGATTAATATATAACTGCAATTCAATAAACTTTAGAGTTGGTTATTATATACTATCTACTGTTGAAATATATATGTATATAACCCATTTTTAGCTTAAAATGAAAACAGAGCTTAAATAGTTTTCCTATTGAAGTGTTCTCAGACTATGAAAAATTTTTGATGGAACAAAATTTCAGACGCTACTGAAATTTTCTCAGATTATATTAAAAATTCTCAAATGTTGACAATTTAGTTTTAAACAGCCAAAATCACTTCGTTGTATCAAAAAAATCTAAATCGTATATTAAATCTAATCATTTTTTAGTATAATGATAGTTATTAAATTATAACACATGTCATTTAACATTGTAATGCGTTGGAAAATATGCAATAATAATTTCAAGATACACAGAAATAAAAAATTCAAATAATGACTGATGATGACAACATCAAACGTTATACTCCTACGTTTGAACATGACTATATGGTTAAACAAGTAACGTCAGTAATTGATGAAATGTGAAATACATGATCTATGTGGATTGGGGCGGAGTAAAAAATGATTTTGTGAAAAAATTAACTTGGATCGGATGATTTTAAAATTTTATAACACAAAGTTTGGCCAGCTGAAATTGCCACTCAATTGTAGAATGTTTTTTTTAAAGGACAAAATCGGCTGCAATTTTACAGCAAAAACTAATAGACCTATTTTGATGAATTTTTTTTTTGATTTGTAGATTATTAAATTCTCTAGTACTTATCGATACCACTTTTTGAAATTTTTACCTAATTATGCTTTTTATGAAAGAAGAAATGTAACTTTTTCCATTTTTAAAGTTAACATTAGCATAATTTCAACAAAAATCAATAAAAAAATGGCCACAGAGAATTTAATAACCTAAAAATCAAAAAAAAATTTCATCAAAATTGGTTCAGTAGTTTTTGCTGTACAACTGAAGCCGATTTTGTCCTTTAAAAAAGCATTCTGCAATTGAGTGGCAACTCTGAAAATTAGAGTTGACCAAATTTTGTGTTATAAAATTTTTAAAATATTTAAATAGGTTATCTTTCAATTAAAAAAAAAAACAGAATTAAAAAATACTTTGTATTTATTTATGTATAGCTGTTTAAAAATTGCTTTCATGCTTGTAAATTTTTTCAAAATTTGGCTAAAAAAACAAAAACTATTTTGTCTGGAATTAAAAAAATTTAAAAAAATTTTCTCGGGACTGAGAAAACTTTTTTCCTCCGATTTGGCACCATATATATATGTATATCTAATCTTGTATGAGGTCATATAAACTCAAAAAGAAAAGTGAACTAAAAACTGGGAAAATTAACTAAATTTTGAGAAAAGAGGGCTATAATTTTTTTTTCTTTTTTTTTCGAAAAAAAGGAAAACAAAGTTATTTAATTTTAAGCCAATTTTAACTAGAAAATCTGAAAAATTATATTTCAGACCCTGGATCCAATGGGTTCGAACCCCATGAGTCCAGACTCTGTAAACTCGAGACCCCGTTAGGTTATTTACGGGTCGCCATAGATTTTGACCCAAAACGTTTGTCCGATCCGGTTTATCCTGCTTAGTTTTTGAGATACGGTAATATGGGGCCTGATAGGGACTTGAGAATTTTAAAAAATGAATGGATGGGCTTTCGGGTATTTGGCGAAAGTGCTACAAAAATGCCGTTGGACTTTTTCTCGTGTTGGAATTATTTACTAAGATATGTGCATACCTAAAATCTCTGCACTCAAAAAATTATGTCATTAACTGTTTTGTAGTTTATTTAAAAAGTTTTACGTTTAGACGTTTTTTAAAGAAAAAACATTTGTTTGGAGTTCAGTTTTTATTAATGACTACTTCTGTCCTTTGTTTCAAAAACAACACACTAAAAAATAAACACTTTCATTAACATTTAATTTTTAAAGTCATTTATTTTTATTCTGTAAATAAAAACTACTGATTATTCTTTAAATTTTTAATGATTTGTGTAAGTAATTTTTTTTTTTAAATCGTTGGTATTTTTTAATGAGATATCATTAGTTTTTACCTACACAAGAAAAAAAAATTGTAGAAAAAAAATTCGAAAAATTATTTGTAGAAATATAAAAACATGTTTGTATCAAGTGACTTTGGCACAATGGGTAGAGTGTCTGGCCAGAATGTAGTAAATTGTGGGATCGATTCACCAAAATTTTATTAAAAACTAGCTGTTTTGCACCCGGCGTTGCCCGGGTTAAAAAAAATATTATGTAATGAATTAGTTTTTTATTAGTCAATTTATTTACTTCTTCGTGACTTTTCACTGGTGAATATAAACCTATTCATGAAGTTTGGTCGATTTTTTTCGATTTTGTTTAGCGTCGGGAACATGGTGTGTAAGTGTTCCTCCGTCATGGGAACAAACCTAATATTAATGTATTTCATTAATGACTTTTAAAAGGAACCTATATTTCCCTCCGCGGTTAGAACTTTATGTAGTGAAAACATCAATAAAGGCAAAACTTTCACTGTAGTTGAAGTGGGTGTGGCATTTAACGCATTTAGTTCAGTTTTGGTCTCATGTGACCTATAGTTCCCCTATTGGTTAGCACGTGAAGAAAATTGCACCTAAATTTTCTCAGCAGACATAACTCTCACTAAAGTACAAAGATGCGTGCCATTATATGCCTTTTTATCAATCGCTGTTTAATATTGGCTATATCACTATTTGTGTTGGAAATTTCATTGAAATCGGCTCAACTGTTTTTTTAGGTTCTGATATAGCAAATAGTTCGCGTTAGGTTAGTTCTAACAGTAGTGTTTAAAGGAGTTGGTTAAACCGTTTTTGCATGATAGCAAATAAGCCAGAAATAGCGTTCTGTATATAACAAATTGACGTGGCATTTTACTCTCATTTGTCTAATCGCGGGCTAATATGGCATATCGTTTAACAGGAAAAAATATTTTTTTAAATTAATACAAAGGGGTGCGGCATTTTAGGCCACTTTTCCCGATCGCCACGGTAAATACCATCTGTGGTGAAAATTTAATTAAAATTGGTTTCACCGTCAACGCGTGTGTACGGATCGGGCCGAAATAAATTTCAATGTATTGCAAAGGGACGTGGCAATTCACGCCTCTGTCTGGTCGTGTCTATAGTTTCCGCCTCAATAAGTACTAACTGTCGTGAAAATTATAATAACCATTTAAACGTGATTATGGAAAGGCAGAATAAACTTTCAGTACATTGCAAAAGGCATGACAGTTGACACTTACTAAAGTGCCCGCCTCTGTTAGTACATCTATGGAAAAAATGTTGTTAAAATCGGTTTAGTCGTTTAAGCGTTATTAAGGAACAGGCAGAAACACTTTCAATATAGTACAAAGGCGCGTGTTAATTTACGCACCTTTGTCCAAACGTGCTCTTTTTTAATCTATAGTTCCCGCCTCGGTAAGTACTTACTATCTGTGGTAAAAATTTCATTCTTTCGGTTTAGCAGTTTATGCTAGATTACGGAACAGGCAGAAATAGCGTTCAATTAAATAAAAAGGGGCGTGCTATTTTATTTAATTTTTTAAATCAGTATGGTTGTTTAAGCATGATTACGGAACACGCAGAAAAAACTTTCAGTATAGTAAAAAGGGGCGTGACATTATTTCTATTATAATTTCTAGTTTCCGGCTCGGTTAGTACTATCTTTGGTAAAAACTTCATTAAAATTGGTTCCGCCGTTTATGCGTGATTGCGAAACAGGAAGAAAAAACTTTCAATGTAATACAAAGGCGCGTGGAATTTTACGCCCCCTTTCTTTGATCGCCCTCTATTGTGGATCATACTTTTCGCTTCGGTTAATACTATCTGTGGTGAAAATTTCATAAAAATCAAGTTAGCTGTTTAAGCGTAATTGCGGAAAAGGCAGAAATAGCTTTCAGTGGGGCGTGGCATTTTACGCCCCTTTTTTCGATCGCCCTCTATTGTGGCTCATAGTTTTCGCCTCGGTTAGTAGTATCTGTGGTAAAAATTTCAGTGAAATCGGTTAAATCACTGTTCAGTGATTGCGGAACAGGCAGACATAGTTTCTGTTTAGTACAAAGGGGTGTGTCATTTTTCCGATCGCGGATTTTTCTGACCTATAGTTCCCGCCTCGGTGTGTACTATCGGTGGTGAAAATTTCATGAAAATCGGTTCAGCCGTTTTTCCGTTATTGCCGGACAGGCAGATAAAGCTTTAGCATGGTACAAAGGGGCATGGCATTTTACGCCCCTTTTTCCGATCGCGGTCGCTTATGGCCTATAGTTCCCGCCTCGGTTAGTACTATCTGTGGTAAAAATTCCATGAAAATCGGTTCAGCCGTTTTTCCGTTATTGCCGGACAGGCAGATATAGCTTTATCATGGTACAAATGGGCGTGTCATTTTACGCCCCTTTTTCCGATCGCGGATTTTTCTGACCTATAGTTCCCGCCTCGGTGTGTACTATCGGTGGTGAAAATTTCATGAAAATCGGTTCAGCCGTTTTTCCGTTATTGCCGGACAGGCAGATAAAGCTTTAGCATGGTACAAAGGGGCATGGCATTTTACGCCCCTTTTTCCGATCGCGGTTGCTTATGGCCTATAGTTCCCGCCTCGGTTAGTACTATCTGTGGTAAAAATTCCATGAAAATCGGTTCAGCCGTTTTTCCGTTATTGCCGGACAGGCAGATATAGCTTTATCATGGTACAAATGGGCGTGTCATTTTACGCCCCTTTTTCCGATCGCGGATTTTTCTGACCTATAGTTCCCGCCTCGGTTTGTACTATCGGTGGTGAAAATTTCATGAAAATCGGTTCAGCCGTTTTTCCGTTATTGTCTGACAGGCAGATATAGCTTTAGCATGGTAGAAAGGGGCGTGGCATTTTACGCCCCTTTGTCCAATCGCAGTCGCTTATGGCCTATAAATCCCGCCTCGGTTAGTACTATCTGTGATGAAAATTCCATGAAAATCGGTTCAGCCGTTTTTTCGTTATTGCCGGACGGGCAGATTTAGCATGGAAGAAAGGGGCGTGGCATTTTACGCCCCTTTTTCCGATCGCGGTCGCTTATGGCCTATAGTTCCCGCTCGGTTAGTACTATCTGTGGTGAAAATTTTATGAAAATCGGTTCAGCCGTTTTTCCGTTTTTGTCTGACAGGCAGATATAGCTTTAGCATGGTACAAAGGGGCGTGGAATTTTACTCCCCTTTGTCCGATCGCGTTCGCTTATGGCCTATAGTTCCCGCCTCGGTTAGTACTATATGTGGTGAAAATTTCATGAAAATCGGTTAAGCCGTTCTGTACTTATTGCGGAACAGACAGACAGACAGACAGAAAGACAGACAGACAGACAAACCAACAATCAGATTTATAATATTAATAGGGATTGTTAAAAAAATATTTCAATAGAAAATTGTAAAAAATAACCTACGAATTTGTTGGTAAAAAATAAGAGAACTATCATTAATTTTTAAAGTTTTCGTAGGTTATTTTTTCGAATTTGTTGGTAAAAAATAATGAAAAAAAAACGTAATTTTTTAATGTTTAATGTTATTTATTTTAGAAAATTTTGCCAACAGTAAAAAATAAATGTTGATGTGTGTTAAAACAAATGAAGAATTACTGGGATGGTTTTCAATGGTTTATTCACTGGTTTTAAATGTGTTTTTCATTTGTTTTTGCCCACAAAATATTTTAAGTGTAGTCTTTCTTTTGAAAATTTCATCCGTTTCGCTATATCTCGCTTAGTTTTCGAGATAGCGCCATTTTGAATTTTTAACTAAATTTTAAGAAGTTATTTACTAAATTCTAAGAAGTTATTAACTAAATTCTATGAAGTACACTTCCTCAATTCTAAGAAGAGAAATACGATGATGTTTTTTAGTAAATTTTAACTAAACTAGAACTAAATTGTTTTTAAAGAAATATGTCTTAAAAATAAAGATTTGTGGAAGATTTCTTTGGCAGTAAGAATTTTTTTCCTTATATTAAAAAACTCCACTTTAAGAAAACTATGAACTATTTATATGAATGAACTAAACGTTTTCCTCATAATTAAGAAAATTTTTAATTTTTTAGTTAAATTTAACTAAATTTAGGAAAATTCATGATAAATTTTTAAAACGAAATTTTTTCCTCAATTTTAGTTATGTATTTTTGTTCAGTGCATGGATTCGTAAATCATATATTTATTCATCTAATCTTGTATGAGGTCATACATGGATTTTATGAGTGCAAAATTTTACAAAAAAAAAACTCTGTAAATTTACAAAGTTTTAGTTAAATCCATTTTATGAGTGAAACATTTTACAAAAAAAGACTGTAAGTTGCCAAATTTTAGTTAAACATATTTGATTTAACCATTAATTTTACAAGGAAAACTCTGTTTATTTACAAAAAAATAGTTAAAAACATTTTATTTTACCAATGCACTATGGCATAAATTCAGAAAATGAAGCAAGTCACTTAGACTAATTCTGCGATGATTTTTATATCTTAGCGAAATCAAAAATCAATTGTCAAAAAAATTTTTTTTTGAAATATTTTTTTTTTTTTGAAAATTTTTTTTTTTGGAATTTTTTTTTTTTTTGGAATTTTTTTTTTTTTGAAAAAAATATATTTTTCTTAATTAATAAGCTTAAGGGAAGGTAAAAAAAAATATAAAAAAAAAATAGTTTGAAAACGTTTCACGCAAAAAACAGCAAATTTGGCCGAAATTTGTGCTAAACTAAAATGGAAATTGTGGGAGTTTGCCAAAAAATGCTGGCAAGATGTAAATTTTAATATTAAATATACAATATTGAAAACACTTTCACGTTTAAAGACTCATGCAAGTTCGTGCTTTTTGTCCACAAAAGATATATGCTATTTTGGCTCCAAAATCCTCATAATCAAAACACCCAAGAATAACGCCAAGGATGCATTAACAGTAAAATAGGAATTTTTAATAAGAACTAGTATCCTTAAGTTTTAATTTGTCCCTTTAGCCTCTTTATAATTTTATTTTTTCCCATTTGCAGTTTGTTTAATTGTAATATTGATTTCACTCCGGTTTTATTATACGCCTTAAAACTTTCAACTTTGAAAGCCTAGCAAACTGACAGTATTGACACAAAATTTTTTTCATTATACTTTCTTGATAGCTTATAGTGTTGCCATTGAGGAAATGTATAAGCTTTTGAAAATTTGTTAAATTTCTTTTTTTTAATTTCTGCCAAAAAAAAATGGATTTGGAACCATAGTGCGATGTAGAATGGTAAATTTACAAATTTTTTTCATAAACACTGAAAAAAAGACGTAACTAAAATTTAAGAAAAAAATTTCATTGAAAATTTATCATGAATTTTCCTAAAATTTAGTTAAAAAAAAAATAATTTTTTTTTGGGTCACAAGAACACTCAAAATATTTTGTAGGCAAAAGCTAATGAAAAACATATTAAAAACAAGTGATAAAACATTTGAAAACCATTCCAGTAATTATTTATTTGTATTAACAAACATCAACATTTATTTTTTACTGTTAATAAAATTTTTAAAAATAAATAACGTTGAACATTATAAAATAACATCACTTTCATTTTTTTTTTACCAACAAATTCGAAAAAAATAACCTACGAAAACATTAAAAATTAATGATTGTTGTGTTATTTTTACCAACAAATTAAAAAAATATTTTTAAAATTTTTCTATTGAATTATATTTTAAAAATTTGTAAATAAAATTTTGGGAAATCGATTTCGCAATCAACTACATTCTGGCTAGACACTCTACCCATCGTGCCAAAGTCACTTGATACAAACATGTTTTTAAATTTCTATAAATAATTTTTGAATTTTATGTCTACTAAAAAATAACCAACACAAGTAGGTAAAAAGTATTGGTTTTCTTTAAAAAATGCCAACAATTAAAAAAAAATAACGTACACAAATTATTAAAAATTAAAGAAGAATAACTTATTTTTACTTACAGAACAAAAATAAATGACTTTAAAAATTGAATGCTAATGAAAGTCTTTATTTTAATGTTGTTATTTTTGAAACAAAGATCAGAAATAGTCATTTGAAAAAACTGAAAGTTAAAAACGACAAAACGTAAAACTTTTAAATAAACTACAAACAGTTAATGACGTAATTTTTTGAGTGAATGTAAAACCGTAAATTTACAATTTTTTTCATATATACCGAAAAAAAAATACATATATGTAATCCTTGGAATTCCTATAAGGAACATAGGGTCTCAATAATTTATCATCCATTGTGCTTCTCTTTTGGCTTCATTCCAGGTTATACCAACAGTTTGATTCAAACATTTTTTTATATTTCTATAAATATTTTTTTGAATTTTATGTCTACAAAAAAATAACCTACACAAGTAGGTAAAAACTAATGGTTTTTCTGTAGAAAATGCCAACAATTAAAAAAAAAAGGTACACAAATCATTAAAAATTAAAGAAGAATAACTTATTTTTACTTACAGAACAAAAATAAATGACTTTAAAAATTAAATGCTAATGAAAGTCTTTATTTTTTATGTTGTTATTTTTGAAACAAAGATCAGAAATAGTCATTTGAAAAAACTGAACGTTAAACAAATGGTTTTTCTTTTAAAAACGACAAAACGTGAAACTTTTTAAATAAACTACAAAAAGTTAATGACGCACTAAGAAAATTATGTCATTAACTGTTTGTAGGTTATTTAAAAAAGTAATCAGTTAAGTTATTTTAAAAGAAAAATCATTAATTTTATTAAGGATTTCTTGTTTTCTACTATTTCTATTGTTAAAAAAAAAAAAAATTACTGTCATAAAAATTAATTTTCTGTTATATTCAATTTCGGCAGTAAAAAAATTCTTCTATAGTTTTACCGTTTTTCAGTACAAAATAAGTGAATATTCACTAATATTTTAATGTTTTGGTAAGTCATTAAATAAACATTTAAAATTGACCGTAATATGTTTTTATTTAAATGAAAAAACAGTGGAATGGTTTTTAAATAAAATTTCATTTGTTTTAAGTGAATATTCAGTGGAATTTACCTACATAATTATTTCAGTGCATAATTTTTTGAGTGAAAATACAAAGTATTTTCTTAAAATCTGCATCTGGATTACAGTCATTTTACAGAATATTTAACAGAGTAATTATTTTGAGTGTAGAATTAAGCATAAATTCAAAATTACACCTAGAAAAGTTTTACAGTAACTATTTAAGGTTATTCACAAAGTTGTTAGTTAAAGTTGTTTTAAATGTTTGACTGAATTATTCAGTTGTTAAAAAAATAATCTACAAAAATTTACGGGAAAATATTTTTATCAGTTTAAATATTTGTGACTGATTATACCGTATTATTTTACAGAAGTACGGGTTTCGTAGGTTGTTATTCAAAAATTTTTTTTTACTTCACAAAATAAAAAATTGTAAACAAATAAAATGACTGAAATATCATTTGTTTGTACGGAATATCTAGTCATCTAGTCAAAAATAACTGCACCGAAAAAACAGTTTAATTGTGCCAGCCGAATTAAGAGCCAACTGCATGGTTTAATTACAACAACTGAAATTTTCGGTTGCGATTACCGAAATTTATTTGGACCAACAGAAGTTAAATTTTTAAAACAAATTTTGGTTATGGCAACCGAAAATTTCGGTTGTTGTTATTAAACTATGCAGTTGGCTATAAATTCGGCTGGCACAACTAAACTGTTCTCTCTGTGTGAAAAAGTATGTTGTTTCAAATGATATATACTATAAGTAGTCCGTTATTTTAAAGGAAAAACAATTGTTTAAAACGTTTTTTCAGTTGAATTTATTTACAAAATTTTTTGTGTGTAATTTCGCGAAATATCATTTCTTGCTCTTGCCTAATCTGCATAAGTAGCCGAACCAAAAAACATCAATTTCATATAATATTTTTTTAAATTTTCCTTGCCTTATTTGACTCAAAGCGGCCAGAGTGAAGGTTGAACACAAGATACCATGTCTTAAAATTTGGACCCCATTTGAAACAAATTTCACACAAAAAAATTTTTTTTTCCAATGAACGATTTTCATTGTACTTATGATCAAATTCATACAATTTATTAACTTTTTCATAATACTTATAAACTTTTTCAGAGTATTTATGAAAAATGTTAAATACAAAGATCTAAAATTTTACATATTATGATTTATTCATAAATACTATGAAAAAGTTTATAAGTATTATGAAAAAGTTAATAAATTGTATGAATTTGTTCATAAATACTATGAAAGTCGTTCATTGAAAATTTGTTTTTTATATGTTGTTTTTTTTTCTTTCCTGATAAGGCCCATTCATTTGTAATGTTAAAGAAATGGTTAAGTTAATGTCAGCTAGAAGAGCAGATGAAACTGAAGAAAAAAATATATAAAAATCTATAGATTTTCAAATATTTGCCACAATAACATGAGCTAAAAGTACGAGTATCATACATAAATTGTGTTTAAAGGATGAGCATATCAAATTTGCAAATACATACATTAATATGAATATGGATGTAAAAGGGGGTATGCGTTTTTATTTCCATTTGTGTGTGTGAGTGTGTGTATATATGATATTGTACATTATTGTAAATGTGAAAAGTCAACAGTAAAAAAATTTACATTGACAACGTTTGCTAAAAATTGCTGACACGCAATGAAAAATAAAAAAAGAAAAACGAGAATATAAAAAAAAAATATTGACAATTTGTTTGATCCATTTCACCCGACTGTCAATTTATCATGACAAGCAACCAAGGAAGAAGGCAAGTTCAGGCCTTAGACGAAGCAAGAACGTAAACCAATACATCTACCCAGTACTCGTAATGTATATTAGGGTAAAACTTGTTGGTCTCGTAAGAAAATTTCTTCAACTTTCTCCTTGTGATAAATGTTACAAATTCCATTTTTACACACTAAGATAATTATGTCATTAACTGTTTGTAGTTTATTCAAAAAAATAATCAGTAAAGTTGTTTTTAAAGAAAAATCACTTATTTTATTAAGGATTTCTTATTTTTTACTATTTCTGTAGTTAAAAAAAAAATACTGTCTTAAAAAGGAATTTTTTTGTTACATTTAATTTCGGCAGTAAAAAAAAAATATTTTATAGTTTTCATGTTTTTCAATACAAAACAAAAGAATATTCATTAGTTTTTTAGTGTTTTTTGTCATTAAATTAACATTAAAATTTAACTGTAATATGATTTTATTTTAAATAAAATATCAGTGAAATGGTTTTTAAATAAAATTTCATTTGTTTTAAGTGAATATTTACTGGAATTTACCTACATAAAGATTTTAGTGCACTTAAGTAGTACAATTTAATTATTATTAAAATTATTTTGTATCCACGCCCACAAAAAAGGGGCGGCTATTCTAATCCACTTGTGTCATAGGCTGGTTAAGTAAGTAAAAGTACAAAATCGGACCAGGAAAATTATAGTTTCCCCACACAAAAAATTATCTCATTAAATGATTGTAGTTTATTAAAAAAGTTTTACGTTTTGTCGTTTTTAAAAGAAAAAACATTTGTTTAATGTTCAGTTTTTTTAAATGACTATTTCTGTTCTTTGTTTCAAAAATAACAACATAAAAAATAAAGACTTTCATTAGCATTCAATTTTTAAAGTCATTTATATACGTTTTGTAAGTTAAAATAAGTGATTCTTTTTTAATTTTTCATGCTTTGTGTACGTTATTTTTTTAAATTGTTGGCATTTTTTAAGGAGAGATCATTAGTTTTTACCTACTTGTGTGGGTTATTTTTTTTGTAGAAAAAAATTCAAAAAATTGTTTATAGATATAAAAAAACATGTTTGTATGAAGTGACTTTGGTACAATGGGTAGAGTGTCTGGCCAGAATGTAGTTGATTGCGGGATCGATTCTCCACAATTTTATAAAAAAATTGTAAAAAATAATTTAATAGAAAAATTGTAAAAAATTACCTACGAAATCATTAATTTTTAATGTTTTTGTAGATATTTTTTTTTGAATTTGTTGGTAAAAATAACACAGCAATCATAAATTTTTAATGTTTTTGTAGGTTATTTTTTTCGAATTTGTTGGTAAAAAAATTAAAGTGAAGTTGTTTTTTAATGTTCAGTGTTATTTATTTTAGAAAATTTTATTAACAGTAAAAAATAAATGTTGATGTGTGTTAAAACTAATGAATAATTACTGGGATGGTTTTCAAATGTTTTATCACTTGTTTTAAATATGTTTTTCATTTGTTTTTGCCTACAAAATATTTTGAGTGCACTAAAAAATTATGTCATTAAATGTCTTTAGTTTATTTAAAAAGTATTACGGTTTGTCGTTTTTTAAAGAAAAAACATTTGTTTAATATTCATTTTTTTTAAAATGACTATTTCTGTTCTTTGTTTCAAAAATAACAACATAAAAAATAAAGACTTTCATTAGCATTCAATTTTTAAAGTCATTTATTTTTGTTCTGTAAGTAAAAATAAGTGATTCTTCTTTAATTTTTAATGATTTTTGTATGTTATTTTTTTAAATTGTTGGTATTTTTTAAAGAGAAGTCATTAGTTTTTACCTACTTGTGTTGGTTTTTTTTTGTAGACAAAAAATTAAAAAAATAAAAAAATAAAAAAAATAAAATATAAAAACATGTTTGTATGAAGTGACTTTGGCACGATGGGTAGAGTGTCTGGCCAGAATGTGGTTGATTGCGGGATCGATTCTCCACAATTTTATAAAAAAAAATTTTAAAAAATAATTTAATAGAAAAATTGTAAAAAATATTTTTTGTTTAATTTGTTGGTAAAAATAACACACTAATCATTAATTTTTAATGTTTTCGTTTATTTTTTTTCGAATTTCTTGGTAAAAAAAACTGAAAGTGACGTTATTTTTTAATGTTCAATGTTGTTTATTTTAGAAAATTTTGTCAACAGTAAAAAATAAATGTTGATGTTTGTTAAAACGAATGAATAATTACTGGAATGGGTTTCAAATGTTTTATCACTTGTTTTAAATATGTTTTTCATTTGGTTTTGCCTACAAAATATTTTGAGTGCACACTCAAAAAATTATGTCATTAACTGTTTGTAGTTTATTAAAAAAGTATTACGTTTTGTCGTTTTTAAAAGAAAAATCATTTGGTCAATGTTCATTTGTTTTAATGACTATTTCTGTTCTTTGTTTCAAAAATAACAACATAAAAAATATAGACTTTCATTAGCATTCAATTTTTAAAGGCATTTATTTTTGTTCTGTAAGTAAAAAAAAATATTTTAATTTTTATGTTTTGTGTGCGTAATTTTTTTTTAATTGTTGGTATTTTTTAAGGAGTGATCATAAGTTTTTACCTAACTGTGTGGGTTATTTTTGTATCAAGTGACTTTGGCACGATGGGTAGAGTATCTGGCCAGAATATAGTTAATTGCCGGATTGATTCCCCAAAATTTTATTAAAAATTTTTAAAATAATATTTCAATAGAAAATTGTAAAACATAGCCTTCGAAATCATTAATTTTTAATGTTTTCGTAGGTTATTTTTTGGAATTTGTTGGTAAAAATAATAGAACTATCATTAATTTTTAATGTTTTCGTAGGTTATTTTTTTAGAATTTGTTGGTAAAAAGAATGAAAGAAACGTTATTTTTTAATAATGGAATTCACGTCAGAAATTTTAGTCTTGCAAAATTGCGCAATGTCAAAATTGCAACGTTTTTTGGTTGTTATTTTGTAAATAGAAGCAATTATATTACAACTAAAATAAATTGCAAATATTTTCTTGCAACGACGCATCATGTTAAAGGTAATAGAAAAATAAAAATTTGATTCAAATTTTTTTTTAAAAAAAAGTTGCAATATTGCACTGTTGCAAAAATTTCTGAAGTCAATACCTGAATGTTTAATTTTATTTATCTTAGAAAATTTTGTCAACAGTAAAAAGGGTCAAAAATTTCTGAAATCAATACCTGAATGTTTAATTTTATTTATTTTAGAAAATTTTGTCAACAGTAAAAAATAAATGTTGATGTTTGGTAAAACAAATAACTAATTACTGGAATGGTTTTAAATTGTTTATTCACTGGTTTTAAATGTGTTTTTCATTTGTTTTTGCCTACAAAATATTTTGAGTGTAGGGATGTGATTTCCATGCATGTTTTTTGTCAATAGTCTAATAACGATGTAGACTAATTATCTTTCCGAATCAAGAAAATGGCATCGATTTGTTTTTTCATATTTTGGTGAAAATGCATATTTTTGCATATTGTGGTTTAAATTGCATATTTTGTACATATTTTCACTTTTAAGTGCATATTCTTGCATATTTTGGCATAAATTAACAAAGACACAAATTTAAATTTATTTGTTTTAAAAAAATATTTGAAATTTTTAAAATTTATTTTGAAAATAAGAAACATTTTTTTTCTTTTTAATATTTTTATAGATTGTCTTAATTTCTATAAAAATGTTGTTTGCGTAAAGTTTTAAATGTTGCTATTAACCTCGCTTTTTTTTTGCTTTTTAAGAAGTTATTCGTATGAAAACAAGATTTTTATTGAACATATTTTATTTTTTATTTCATATTTTTATGTTTTTTAGTGCATATTTTAAATTTTTTAGTGCATATTTTAAGCGCATATTTTCGATTTTTTAGTGCATGAAAATCTCATCCCTAGTAATTATGTACCAAAAACGAATCACCAACAAAATCAATTTTTGGATTTTTTTTGTAGCTACTTGACCCTGTCAAGGTCGAGTGATTTTGGACGTTTTTGCATTGATAAGTATGAATGATTTGGTGAAGTTTTACATTAATTGTCACCAAAAATTCAATATTTAACGAAATGGTACGAAATTAATTTTCATAGTTGGTATATATATTACACTGTACGACAAAATTCAACTTTTGGTTGCACCCATGATCGGGACCAAAAAAATTCTGAAAATAGAGGTAAAAAAAGATACCCGTGGCTGCCAGTTTTTCTAGATCAATTCGTTTTCGCGTTTTATTAGCAAATCAATATTTTGTATCTATTCGAGTTTCAATCACTTGGGGAAGTGAGTTAATCGTGATAGCTTAAATTTTGCCGAAATACTTGTAAATAGTGTTAGATAAAACGTGCAAAACATGAGGAAGATCGGTAAACGGGTTTAAAAGTTATGAAGAAATATCTCAAATTTGGATGTTTTTTTACATGTTTTTATACCTTCTATTTAGTCATATGGTTCAAAATACTCTAACTTTTGAAAGACTATTTGGATGCTCCTAAAGTTTGACATATGGGAGTTTTCGTGTCAACTGACACAACTTTTGAAACCGATGTCTTCCGATCGGGATGAAATTTGCACCAAGGTTAGTCCTATTGGATAGTAGTTCAGACACAATTTTTCAACGACATCGGTCAAGGACTTTCTGAGTTAGAGGGGGTCGAAATTTTACATTTTGGCAAAAGAGGGGTTTATTCTCATCCATGTAACTTCTTACCCATTGTTTTTAGCAAAATGTGTCCCAAATAGTATAGATAGCTATTTCTTCAGTCTTTTGGAAAAAAATTATAAAAAATTAAAAAAAAAATTTTTTGATTTTTTTTTTTTTAAATCCAAAACTTTTTTGACCTTTTCCTCAAATTGGGCCCTTTTTTTTTTTTTTTTTTTTTGATTCTAAAAAAAGCTTATTTTATTTCCTTTAAGACCTATGGGGTCGCTTAGTGGGATGCGAGTGGGATATCTATGAAAAAAATTTTTTTTTAACTTTGGACCACAAAAACCGGTTCTTAAATTTGCACTATTAGGCGTGGGAATGCTAACCAGTTTTCGATTTTCATTCGCGATACCCTCTAATTTTTATAGGTTCGAAAAAGAAAGCATGAGCCAAAAAATGAGGGCGTTGGGGTGGGGTCAAATGGCCCCACATCGGGGTCAAAGTTGGGCGTTAAGTGGTAAAATACCTCAAAAAGCCCCACAACTGCCCTACACACGCCCCTGGAGGGGTGCAATGTGAGACGAACCCCCAATAATTTTCAGCACCCAACATTTTTCTTGAACATACCTAACCCCTATTTCCAATTCCTAAGGGGGCTCCCATACAAAATAACATTTTTTTTAAATTTGCTCCTACCGCTCTAACTGTCCATAGGGTGCCCCTAGAGAAGTAAAATGTATGACCGACCCCCAATATTTCTTCAACTCCAACATTTTCTCAGAATATACCTACCCTTTATTTTCAACTCTTAAGGGGATCCCCATACATTTTTTTTTATTTTTTTATTAGTTTTTAAAGATACATGTTTTTATAATGTATGGGAGCCCCCTTAGGGAGTGGAGATAGGGTGCTATTATGTTCGGGCAAAATGTTGGTAACTAAAAATTAATGGGGGTTGGTCGTAATTTTTACCTCTCTAGGAGGCACGGTAGGGGCGGTAGGAGCTGGTTAAATAAAACAAATTTATAAAAAAATAAAAATATGATTGGGGACCACCTTAAGGGTTAAAGATACATTGTAGGTATGTTCGTAAAAATTTTTGGAATTAATAAAATAATGGAGGTCCGTCATACATTTGGCTCCACTAGGGGCACTTTAGGGTAAGTTAGAATGGTAGGAACAATTTTTTTTTAAATGTTTTGTATGGGAGCCCCCTTAGGAATTGGAAATAGGGGTTAGGTATGTTCAAGAAAAATGTTGGGGGCTGAAAATTATTGGGGGTTCGTCTCACATTGCACCCCTCCAGGGGCGTGTCTAGGGCAGTTGTGGCGCTTTTTAAAGATTTTACCACTTAACGCCCAACTTTGACCCCGATGTGTGGCCATATGGCCCCACCCCATCGCCCTCATTTTTTGGCTCATGCTTTCTTTTTTGAACCCATAAAAATTAGAGGGTATCGCGAATGAAAATCGAAAACTGGTTAGCTTTCCCACGCCTAATAGTGCAAATTTAAGAACCGTTCAAAGTTAAAAAAAAAAATTTTTCATAGATATCCCACTCGCATCCCACTAAGCGACCCCATAGGTCTTAAAGGAAATAAAATAAGCTTTTTTTTTAATCAAAAAAAAAAAAAAAAAAGGGCCCAATTTGAGGAAAAAGTCAAAAAAGTTTTTGATTTTTAAAAAAAAAATCAAAAAATTTTTTTTTTAATTTTTTATAATTTTTTTTCAAAAGACTGAAGAAATAGCTATCTATACTGTTTCGGACACATTTTGCTAAAAACAATAGGTAAGAAGTTACATGGATGATAATAAACACCTCTTTGGCCAAAATGTAAAATTTCGACCCCCTCTAACTCACAGAGTCCTTGACCGATGTCGTTGAAAATTTGTGTCTGAAATACTATCCAATAGGACTAACTTTGGTGCAAATTTCATCCCGATCGGAAGACATCGGTTTTAAAAGTTGTGTCATATATATTTGTTTTTTACCAGGCCAGGTTGGTATTGAACTTCGAGAAAATCGATCCAGTGTTTCAGAAGTTATGATCAAAACCGTGGTTGCATCTTGAATTCCCTCGTTCAAAAAAAACCATAAATGCTCTTTTGAAATATTGGTATGCCACAAATATATTTTACAAAGTAACTTTATCGCTAAATAAAAATGTTAAGAATCGAAAAAAAAAATTTACACTTAAAAAAATTTTACACTCAAAAAAAATTTACACTCCAAAACAAAATATTACACTCAAATTTTTTTTTTTTTTTTACAAAAATTATAAAAAGGAGTTTTTTAATCCAAATAAAAAATGTCGAGTCAAAATTTTCAACAATTTTGTTTTCACGTTAGAAAAATTACTATCACTTAAAAGGGGCTAATGGAGGGTATGCATGGATTCGGCCAAGTCGTTTTTAACTTTTCTGGTTGCTTGTTAGTGGCAATTCTAAAGAAAATTGTGGCAACTCTGAAAATTTTAAACATCTGTTTGCAATGCACACATCTTATTTTTGTTGCCATCATAGACAATTTGGATGGCCAAAAATTTTTGAGTGTAAAATTTTTTTGAGTGTATTTTTTTTTTATTCAAAATTTACGGCTTTGATCATAACTTCTGAAACACTGGATCGATTTTTTCGAAATTCAATACCAACCTGACCAGGGAAATAACAAATATATATGAAAAACTTTAGAAGCATCCAAATTGTCTTTCAAAAGTTACCGTATTTTTAACCCTCTATCATTTAAAAGCGGGTATAAAAACATGTGAAAAAACGTCTAAATTTGAGAAATTTCTTCATAACTTTTAAACCCATAGACCGATTTTTCTCATGATTCGTATATTTTATCTGATACTATTTGCAAGTATTTCAGCTTAATTTAAGCCATCACGAATAACTGTTGCGCGCGTAATCCTCACTTCCCCAAGTGATTAAAACTCGAATATATACAAAATATTGATTTGCTAATAAAACGGGAAAACGAATTGATCTAGAAAAACTGGGAGACACTGATATCTTTTTTTACGTCTATTTTCATATTTTTTTGGTCCCGATCATGGGTGCAAAACCGTGTCGTACAGTGTTATTAATAATCAAAATTTTTTTTTTAGAAATTTATATATTAAATTTAAATATTTTTTATTTATTTAAAAAGTGTCATTTCTTTTGGTAAAAAGTTAGAACCCGCCAGGTTTGAAGGAATAATTGTAAAATCCGTCATCTTAAATTTTCCCTAAACATGTTTATTGCATAGTTCAAAGATAGATCTTTCTGACAATTAAAAGAAAAGTTGCGTATTTCTGATTCTTTCTATGAGAAAAAAATATTTTTAGTTATGGCTATAATGGCTATTTTTGACAAAAGTGCAGTTTAAATGGGACACTTTTATAAAAAAAAAAAAAAAAAATTTTTCGTGCGATTCTTTTTCTCTAAAATTAAAAAAAAAAATATGTATGGCCCACTGTAGTTTTCCATTTTTTCATTGGCGTTGGAATAAGTTAAACAAAATGAATTAAATAAACTTCTAAGATAAATAATATTTCCACATGTTTTCAGTGAAATTTGATGGCGGTTCTTAACCCGTTATCTCCTATTTTAAGGGGTCATTTTAGTATTTTTTCTCAAATAACATCTTTGCACATCAATAAAACGTGCGTTTAAAGGGTTAAACTGTTCCAAAATAATTTTTTGCATTAAATTTTAATAGAGTTGTAGTCCCAAACTGATGACTTTTAAAAAGCTTTAGTAAAAATTTGAAGCAAAAAATATTTGTAGAATATTTTAACCCTTTAAACACAGGTTTTATTGGTTTTCAATAAGAATATTTAAAAAAGGACTTAAATGACCCCTTCAAATGGGAGATAGAAGGTTAATATGTTCTAAGAAAAGAACCATATTTAGCTCAGATGTAGATTTTATAAATTTTTACGACTATTTTACGCTGCTCTGTGTTAAAATTTTACTTTACAGTTTTACATTTTCACGCATTTTGCTTATATCGCACAAATTTTTAGCTTTTGGTAACCCTTAGTGAAATTTGATGCAAGACGTTTTTGTAAAACATTTTAACCCTTTAAACGCACGACTTAATGACGTTCTATGACGATATTTAAAAAAAGGACTAAAATGACCGCCCAAAAATAGGAGATAGAGGGTTAAAAAAATGAAAAAATGAAAAACTGCAGTGGGCCTTAAAAAACTTTAGCTATATTTAAAAAACTCTTTGTTGGTTTTTGTGTACTAATGATATACTCTAATTTGTTTGGTGCCATTCAAGAAATAAAATGTTTTTGCACAGTGTTGTTTACCACATTTAATTTTTTGTTTAAATTCAAATTTTACTAAAGTTTAAGAATTTTTTTCTCAAATCCGTCATCTCGGATTTTTTTTCTTTTAATTATATATATTTTATTAATTATATATATTTTATATATATATTTTATATATAATTATTATATTTATATTTTTAATTTTTATTTTTGCAAAAGCATTTTATACGTTTTTAATCCATTTTCAATAAAGGATGTTTTTGTATTTTTTAACATTAATAACACCGCTCAACAGTCATTTTCCGGTTTGAATTCTGGTGATCAATTTTAGTATACTTTAATCTCCTGATTCCAAATCTGTACTCCAAATTTTTCCATCACGTCCAGATTTTTAGTTATTCACAGTTAAAAATGCGAAAAATGACGATTTTTGCATTATTTGAAAGCCTGCACTGCAGCCATAGAGTGGTATAAAGCGCAAAAGTATAATTTGTCTTTGGTCTCCAACATAGAAAACAATTTTTTTCTAATTAATCTGTTAAAATTATCATTTTTGTAAGAAAGATAAGGTAGGTTACCTTAGTTTTTTTTTGATATTTTTCAAAGAAAATCTAAAAAAATAAATATTTTACAAATTTAAGTTTTCTGTGTTATTTTTCGTACAAACCGGAAGATATCTTTAATGGGTTTAAAAGTCTATAAGAAAGAATGAACTATTGCCTAAATTTTGAGCGCATCACAGTAAAGATTGATCATCTGGTTTTTGTTTTAGAGCCTTTTAAGAATGGTGCTTTTTTTTAATTTTTTTCACAGTATTTTTTTAAAATACATGTTTGGCAAATAATAGTGCAACAACTTCAAATTTTTTTGATCATATATTTAAGGTCATAGTTCAATTCTACTCTAACGCTTTATACCAGATTTTTATTCCACCCAGTGGCTGCTGTGCAGGCTTTCAAAAAATGCCAAAATCGCGTTTTTTCCCATTTTCAACCGCGAATAATTAAAATTCTAGACGTGATGGAAAAATTTGGAGCACAGATTTGGAATCAGCGAGTCAAAATCTTTAAAAATTTAGTATCAAACTTCAAACCGGAGTCAAAAACCTTGAGCGGTGTAATCCGCACTCTCATTAGTTTTAAAGCTTTCTCATTTTTTTTTTTTTTTTTTAACAATTTTTATTATTTTTTTTTTTTTTTGAAAACTTGAAATCTAAGTGACACCTTATTGTATACATTAGGGTGGGTCAATTTGTTCGAGACCAAAAAACGTGACAAAGCGTATAGCAAAATCGTAATCTACGGGAAATTCTAAGAACTTTTCCCAAAGAAACCATGGTTCTAAAATCAAAATCGAGCTTCCGGTTTTTTAAGTGAAAATTTGGTGCTCAGGAAATCCGAAAATAATGCAATTTTTTTGGAAATATTCATTGCAATTGGTGAATGGTTGACCTGTATCGCTGGAAGAGAGCTTATTTTAAAGGAAATTTTCTCAGCTTTCTATATCTGGGCTCATTTATAGAAAATTATGTACCCAAATAATGGTTTTGGAGGTTTATGTCAAAATAAAAATAGTTAAACTGTTAAAAAACCTAAAACTGTCACGATTTTTCTACATAAAACTTAAAAAAAAATTATTTAACTAAATTGTAATTCAAAATTGAGTTAAAAAATAATTGAATTTTTAAATTTGTTAAAAGAAAATTTATTTAACAAAACCTTTGTCAAAATTGAAAACAAAAAAAATTATCGATTTTTATAAAAACTTATTTTTTTATTAAAATGTTCTTCAACTTAAAAAAAAATAAAAATATAATAATAATGAAAAATGTGTTTAAAAATATATATATATCGGCCAAACCGGGAATCGAACCCTGGGATCCAGTGTCACAAAGCACGACATAACGACACTTGATAACTAATGCGAGCCGGCAGCCTAAGTTCGAATCCTGGCGATGCCCATCAAATTATTTTTTTTTTTTTGCTTTTTTAAATTTTTTTTTTTTTTTATTTATCTATTTAGTTAAAAAAAAATATATGAAAAATATTATTTTCATCGATTTTATGTTAAAATGTAATTAAAAAAAAAAAGAATTAAAAAATAAAAATAATTAAATAATACGTAGTTGAATAAAAAAAATAAATAAAAATAAAAAAAAATTATTGACCTAGAAGGTATTTGAACTTTGGGGTCTAGGTCGCACAACGACATATCCACTATACCACAACAGCACTTATTAACTCTGAGCTTAATTCGAGTTTTTGTACTTGAAGCACATAATCAAACACATTAAAATTAACTTTCAAAACATTTTTATATATATGGTAATTTAATTATTTATTCAGTAAGTTTATTTAATATAAAAGTTTTTAAAAAAGTATAATAATAAAAAAGAGTATAAAAGTATAAATTTTGTTTAATTGAAAGTTTCTTTAATTCACACGGCTCACACGTCTTTATGGCTTCACGGCGTTTTACTGACTGACTGACTAAGCTGTTTTCTCTTTGCTTTACACCTATCCCACATATATTGTCAATAACTCAAAGAAAGTAGGAAATCCTCCACCTCACTTGCAATTAGCTCTTAATTTGTTTTTTGTCAAATTACTAGAAAAAGTCTCGTAATCCCATTTCACCAATATTTGACAGTTTTCCTTGTTTTTTAACAAATAATTTTCTATCGAAATTTACATTTTTTTGCAATTTTACAGTTTTTCTTGTAATTTTACAAATTTCCTAGATTTTTTACAAAAAAAATCTAGTCAATTTACGAGAATTTCTTGTAAGTTTTATTTTGCCAAAAAAGTTGTAAATTTACAATTTTATTAGTAAAAACCTTGTAAAATTACAAAAAAGTTCGCAATTTTTACTAGAAATTCTAGTAAAATAGGAGATAAGAAAAAAATCTAGTAAAATCACGAAACCTCCATGCAAGTTTAATCGCGTCAAAAAAATTGTAAACTTGCAATTTTTATGATAAAAAGCTTGTAAAATTACAAAATTATTGGTAAAAAGCTTCTAAAAAACAAGGAATTATTGTCAAATAGGAGGCTTTATGTTTGATAAATCTTCGGGGCAGAAACCACTAGCAACTGCATTAGCTACAAGTTTGTAATTTTTTTTTTTTGCTACCTCCTATTTGACAAGAATTCCTTGTTATTTTACAAGCTTTTTACCAATAATTTTGTAATTTTACAAGCTTTTTACCAAAAAATTGTAAGTTTACAAGGAGGTTTCGTGATTTTACTAGATTTTTTGCTACCTCCTATTTTACTAGAATTCCTAGTAAAAATTACGAACTTTTTTGTAATTTTACAAGATTTTTACCAATAAAATTGTAAATTTACAACTTTTTTGGCGAAATAAAACTTACAAGAAATTCTCGTAAATTTACTAGAGTTTTTTTTGTAAAAAATCTTGAAAATTTGTAAAATTACAAGAAAAATTCTAAAATTACAAAAAAAATGTAAATTTCGATTATTTGTTAAAAAACGAGGAAAACTGCCAAATATTGGTAAAATGGGATTTCGAGACTTTTTCTAGTAATTTGACAAGATCTTTTTTTTTTTAATTACATTTAAATATAAAATCGATGAAAATAATATTTTTCGTATATTTTTTTTAATTAAATAGTTAAATAAAAAAAAATAAAAAAACAAACAAAAATAATACAATAATTTGATGGGCATCGCCAGGATTCGAACCTAGGCTGCCGGTACGCATTAGTTATCAAGTGTTGTTGTGTTGTCGTTATGTCGTGCTTTGTGACACATTATTCCAGGGATCGATTCCCGTTTTTTTTTAAATATTTTTCATTATTATATTTTGATTTATTTTTTTTCCAAGTTGAAGAACTTTTTAAATAAAAAATAAGTTTTTGTAAAATATCGATAATATTTTTTTTAGTTTTTTCGTTTTCAGTTTTGACTTAGGTTTTGTTAAATAAATTTTCTTTTAACCAATTTTAAAATCAATTATTTTTTTAAAATCAATTTTGAATTACAATTTAGTTAAATAATTTGTTTCTAAGTATTAGGTAGAAAAATCGTGACAGTTTTAGGTTTTATAACAGTTTTACTATTATTATTTTGACATAAATCTCCAAAAACATTACTTAGGTACATAATTTTCTATAACTGAGCACAGATATAGAAAGCTGAGGAAATTTCATTTAAAATAAGCCCTCTTCCAGCGATACAGGTCAACCATTCACCAATTGCAATGAATTGCAATGAATATTTCCAAAAAAAAATAGCATTATTTTTGGATTTCCTGAGCACCAAATTTTCACTTAAAAACCGGAAGCTCGATTTTGATTTTAGAACCATGGTTTCTTTGGGAAAAGTTCTTAGTAGGCAAAAAAATTGACCCACCCTAGTATACATATTTTAGCTAAAACTATAGCTGCTGTAGCTTATCTAGCTTTTCTAGAAAGTAACGCAACAACAAAAAAATATTTCATCGCTATGTAGATAATAATTCGATTTGAAATCGATGCATGTGTACGGAACGCACGAGCTCCGGGTAACTCCTGTTAAGACGGGCATAGACATGATGTTAACATGTACTAGCATGAACGCATGCATGCTGGCGTGTATGCATTTTAAAACCTCATATAGTTCGTTTTGGAAACATCCTTGCGGTAGGTTGATTGTCATAGTTTCGATTTATCAATTGTGGAAGTGTATGTATTCTTATACCCTACTTTAGAATATGGGATAAGGATATAAACTATGGTAACACTACTCAAATAAAGAATTTATTTTTGATAATTTTAAGGAAATCACAAATTTGCACAGAGTACTTCTATATGTTAATGTTTTTTTGTGATTGTGCTTTGACGGTCATTTACAAGATTCTGGTATAGTAAGTAAAAACAAAGTGAGAGAGTTTTATTCAAATGTGAAAAATCTTTTATAATTTGGACTGCATGGTGTCTTCAACAGACAGACATCGATAAAACGTTTTGTGTACACTCTTTGGAATCCTAGACCGATGTTTCAATGCGTTACACACGGTATAACAAACTGAGTATACTCCCCAGCAAAAACTTGGTAATGTGTACTCCTTCCTGCCTCGCTTACGTGGTAATGACTTTGAATACTACTAATTACCATTAGCATTAGGCAAAAAAGGCAAAATGTGGTTACCTCCAATGACATCACCGTGTTAAAGTAATTAACATTGAAATGTGGAGGTAATTAATTACTCATATTTTTTCTAACCCCTTAAGTTAATTACTTGGTAAGCGAAGTTTTTGCTGGGCCCATGACTTCTAGGTTAAAAAAAATTTAAAAAATTTCTGTCACAAAAACAAAGTTAAAAACAAAATATTAAGAAAAAAAATATTTAGCGTGTTTTCAAAAGACAGACGGACGAACATCGCTAAAGCGTCTTAAAATCGATCGAGATCATAAATATATACACTGGTTGTCAACTAATTAGAAACGTTTCTATAGTATAGCTTATTAGCAGGGAAACCAAAAATATGCAGTATCATGTTTTTTCCTGAGCATTGTATTGTTAAATGCACTCAAAATATTTTGTAGGCAAAAACAAATGAAAAACACACTTAAAACCAGTGAATAAACAATTGAAATCATCCCAGTAATTATTCATTTGTTTTAAAAACATCAACATTTATTTTTTACTGTTGACAAAATTTTCTAAAATAAATAACATTAAACTTTAAAAAATTACGTTTTTTTCACTCTTTTTTACCAACAAATTCAAAAAAAATAACCAACGAAAACATTAAAAATAAATGATAGTTCTGTTATTTTTACCAACAAATTTCAAAAAAATAACCTACGAAAACAATAAAAATTAATGATTTCGTAGGTAATTTTTTACAATTTTTTATTGAAATATTTTTTTAAAAATTTTTAATAAAATTTTTTAATAAAAATCGATCCCGCAATCAACTACAATCTGGCCAGACACTCTACCCATCGTGCCAAAGTCACTTGATACAAACTTGTTTTTATATTTCTATAAATAATTTTTTGATTTTTTTTCTACAAAAAAATAACTGATTTGTGTAGGTAAAAACTAATGATATTTCATTAAAAAATACCAACAATTTTTTTTTAAATTGTTGGTATTTTTTAAGGAGAAATTATTAGTTTTAACCAACTTGTGTGGGTTATTTTTTTTAGAAAAAAAAATTCAAAAAAATATTTACAGAAATATAAAAACATGTTTGTTTGAAGTGACTTTGGTAAGATGGATAGAGTATCTGGCCAGAATGTAGTTGATTGCGGGATCGATTCCCCAAAATTTTATTAACAATTAAAAAAAAAAAAAAATTCAATAGAAAATTGTAAAAATAATTTACGAAATCATTAATTTTTAATGTTTTCGTAGATATTTTTTTTTGAATTTGTTGGTAAAAATAACACAACAATCATTAATTTTTAATGTTTTCGTAGTTTATTTTTTTTTTTAGTTTGTTGGTAAAAAAGAATGAAAGAAACGTTATTTTTTAATGTTATTTATTTGAGAAATTTTGTCAACAGTAAAAAATAAATGTTAATGTTTGTTAAAACAAATGAATAATTACTGGGATGGTTTTCAATTGTTTATTCATTGGTTTTTAATGTGTTTTTCATTTGTTTTTGCCTACAAAATATTTTGAGTGTAGGGATGTGATTTCCATGCATGTTTTTTTGTCAATAGTCTAATAACGAATCAAGAAATTTGCATTGAAATGGCATCGATTTGTTTTTGCATATTTTTGCATATTGTGGTTTTAATTGCATATTTTGTACATATTTTCAACTTTTAAGTGCATATTTTTGCATATTTTGGGATAAATTAGCAAAAACACAAATTGAAATTTATTTGTTTCAAAAAATATTTAAAATTTTTAAAAATAACAAACATTTTTTTTCTTTTTAATTTTTTTATAAATTGTCTTAATTTCTAAAAAAATGTTTTTAACGTTAAGTTTTAAATGTTGCTATTTATCCGTCCTTTTTTTGCTCTTTAAGAAGTTTTTCGTATAAAACCAAGATTTTGATTGAACATATTTTAATTTTTATTGCATATTTTTATGTTTTTAGTGCATATTTCAATTTTTTATGTGCATATTTTAAGCGCATATTTTCGATTTTTTAGTGCATGAAAATCTTATCCCTAGTAATTAGGTACAAAAAACAAATCACCAACAAAATCAATTTTTGGATTTTTTTTGTACACTCAAAATAATTCTACAGTAAAAGGTTTAGTAAGTGATATTGTACCAAAATCTACTAATTCGTTACTAATTTTAGTATCTTCAAAGTACTAACATTAGTAATTTTTACTGGATTTGACTAATATTAGTTAAAAATTTTAGTATTGGTTACCAATTTCTGCACTAGGTCCTTTTGGACTAAAATAAGTTAAATTTTTAGTATTAAATACCCACGTTTTTTTTTGGGTGTAGCTACTAGACCCTGTCAAAGTCGAGTGATTTTGGACGTTTTTGCATTGATAAGTACGAATGATTTGGTGAAGTTTTACATTAGTTGATAGAATTAATCTAAAATCCGTCATCTAAAATTTTCCCCAAACTTTTTTTTTTGCGTAGATCAAAGTTAGATCTTTCTTATAATTAAAAATGGCGTGTTTTTTATTCCTTCTATGAGAAAAAAATATTTTTAGTGATGACTATATTTGACAAAAGTGCAGTTTATATGGGTCACTTTAAAAAAAAAAAAATGGAATAATTTTTTTGTGCGACTCTTTTTCTCTAAAATTCAAAAAAAAAAAAATAAAAAAAAAAAATGTATGGCCCATTGTAGTTTTAAATTTTTTTTAATGAAGTTGGATCACTCCCATTAGTTTTTAATGCTTTCTAATATTATTTTCGATTTTTTTTTTAAAACTTGAAATCTAAGTGACACCTTATTGTATACATATTTTAGCTAAAACTATAGCTGCTGTGGCTTATCTAGCTTTTCTAGAAAGGAACGCAACAAAAAAAATATTTCATCACTAGATAATAATTCGATTTGAAATCGATGCATTTGTACGGAACGTACGAGCTCCGGGTAACTCCTGTTAAGACGGGCATAGACATGATGTTAACATGTACTAGCATGAACGCATGCATGCTGGCGTGTATGCATTTTAAAACCTCATATAGTTCGTTTTGGAAACATCCTTGCGGTAGGTTGATTGTCATAGTTTCAATTTATCATGTGTGTAAATGTATGTATTCTTATACCCTACTTTAGAATATGGGATAAGGACATAAACTTTGGTAACACTACACCAAAAAATAACACTACAAAACATCTAAAATGCGACTGGGACGCGACCTTATACACTTGATTACAACAGTTCTAGTGGTCAAAAATCCGGTCTCCAAACTTTTCCATTATAACAGGTTTTTGAGAAAATTGAGGTCATAGTTAAAAAAAATCGCCGTTTGGGCATTTTTGGAAACTCAAAGAGGATGAACCCGATGTGATGGCGACTTAAGAATAAGTCAAGAGTGAAGATTTAACATTACTCTTGGAGATGCAAAACCGTATAGAAATGGGTCACGTGATTTGCGCGATTCACGTAGATCACGGGAGAGTGATTTTCATTTCAATCACGTGATTATGAATGAATGTTTTATAACGTGATAAGAGCTTGCGTGACTCAAGCGTGATTGAATCCGGCATGAGTCACTTGTGAGAATTTTTTTTTTATCACGTGAATAGTGAGGGATTGGTAGGTAATTCGATTATTGTGAATGTGATGCAAAATCCACTCACGCATTTAAATTTTTTTTAGAAAAACATAAAAGTAGACCAGTTTACAAGGAGTAGATTTGTTTACAAAAAATGTTGGGGCGTAAAAACTAATGGGGGTCGGTCTTGCATTGGACCTTTCTAGAAGTGACTCCGAGGGGGGATTTTTATGTTTTTTTACCGCCACCTTTGCTCCGATTAGAAATCATTTGTTCCAAAATTGCTTCAGATTCGCTACTTGAGGGGTGCAAAGACCGGCCCCCATTAATTTTTACCCTAAAAGAGTCAAATGTATGATGGACCCCCAATATATTTTTAACCCAAATTTTTGGCCACAAACATTTTTCAAGATCGAACCTAGAAAAGATTCCACTTTCTATAATAGCTTCCATTCAAAAGATAAATTTAAAAAAAAATCGAGTGAAATTTTAATAATTCAAATTTTCATTATGCAACAAATTTTTTGTTTTTAGGCACAACGTCATGAATTTTTGTATTTAAATAGTTCTTACTAATTGAAATGTAATAGCGCAAACAAATTTTAAGATTTGATGCATTAAATCCCAGAATTCCGAATTTCCTTTCTTAAAATTTCCAAAAATATGATTTTTGCAATTTTTGCTGCCACGCCCAAAATAAAGGCGGTGTTAAAAAATCCCACAAGGTGTATACTACTAACATGATAGAGCATCCATACCTGCCTTTATAGGCTCGTCGGGGCTTGTGTTTTTAAATTCGATTTTCAGGCCAAAAATTGGACAAATTTGGATGGGAAATATTTACACATCGGCCTCCATTTTTAAATTGAACTCATCTACGTGATGTTACCTTTCAAACCAGTAGAAATAATCAACATGTTCTGAACAAAACTTTTTATCTAGAGCAGTGTCGGGCATTTTTCTAATTCCTACTTCCGCGGGAATAGGCTAAAAAATGCTGCTTGTGCGCAGTCGACACACGTACACTATAAAATTCTGTTGCTTTATTGATTTTTCGCTTGTAACTACCACACAAGCATTAATGTTATAGCATGTGTGTGCCCCCCACTAATCTAGAGTCAAAAGATTGTTGGTACTTTTTACGGAACAATCGTATTTTTAATTTTAACATGATAATGTTTTTAGGCTGGTGTCTAATTTTAAAAAAAGTTGCAGGACGCCACCTCAGTTTGACTATATAAGCTAACAATTAACAAAAAAGAAAACAAGAATTACTATTTTCATTTTCTTAAAACCAAAAATTTTAATAACTTGGGTTTGTAACTTTTAATAACTTGGACAGTGATGCCATTTTAGCACTTTTAGTGCTAGATCTAGCACTTTTTTTTTTTTGGACTTAGCACTAAAGTTTTGGAAAAAAGTGCCTAGTGCTAGATCAGCACTTTTTTTAAAATTTTCTCGCATTTTTAGCACTTTTTTTCAACAACTTAATTTTTTGTTAAATCCCTTGTAAAAAATTTTTCCCTGCGGCGCGGTTTTCTTCATACTTATATGTATTTAATTGTAAAGAACCATCGCAGAAGAGCTCTAAAAGACTGAAAGCAACTTTTTCAAAGTCCATTACGTTTACGCTTTAAATTTAATTTCTTTTTTCTTTGGTTGAGGCCCTTCAATTAAAACTATTGTTTTGAAAAACTCGACATTTTTAACAATTACTCGCGGTGTGCATTTCGCCTTGCAGCAAAACGTAATATTTTTTACCGATATTAATTGACATTGTTGTACTTCTAAATTATGATTTTTCTGAATTTATTTGCAAAAAATTCAATCATTTTAAAGAAAACAATTTCCGTTTTCATAATTTAATATCAAACTGTTGGGAGTTATTTCATTAAAAAAACTTAAAAATATAATACTTCACAAAAAAAAAAATCCCGCAGATTTGGGAGTTATTTCAAGCAGATTTGGGAGTTATTTCATTATAAAATAACTGCGGGACTAATTTATTTTTTTTTTTAAGTTATTACACTTTTATAGAAATTTTTCTGTACTTATTTAATTTTTTCTTGGGACTTATTTCACGTCGCCCAATTAAAATTTCGAAATCCCCAGAAATAAAGAAAATGTAAATTAAAATTTAAAAATTAAGAAAATATAAATTCAGCAATCTTAGTTAAAATTCGGAAAACCCAATTGTAAATCAGAAATTCAAATTGAAATTAACAAAAGATTAATTAAAATTCAAAAACTCCAACTGAAATTTAGAAAACACAATAGAAACTTAAAAAACACAGTCGAAATTCAGAAAAATTTTAAGTCAAAAATTTAAATTGAAATTAACAAAACATTAATTAAAATTCAAAATTTCCAACTGAAATTTAGAAAACCCAGTCGAAATTTAGAAAACCCAGTCGAAATTGGGAAAAATTTAATTGAAATTGAGAAAAAACAATTTAAATTTAGAAAACCTAATTAAAAAACAGAAAACCTTTTGGAAATTTAGAAAATTCAATAAAATTAAGAAAACTTGAAAATTCAGAAATCCAAATTGAAATAAAGATTAATTGAAATCCAAAAATCTCAATTGAAATTCAGATAACCCAATTAAAATTAAAAAACGCAATCGAAATTAAAAAAAAAAAAAAATTAAATTCAGAAACCCAAATTGAAATAAAGAAGGTATGTGTAAACGTTATTATTAAAAATCATTATTTGTTGATTTAATAAAAGAAAAAATAAAAAAAAATCTAGCACTTTTTTTTGGTCTGTAGAGCATTTTAGCACTTTTTTCTGCCATTTAGCATTTTTTCAAAATTCTCTTATGGCAACACTGAACTTGGATAATAATTCACCTAGTGTTGAATAAAACCGTTTTTTACCAGCTGGTGAATAAAAAGTAACATAATTATTTTTCAACAAAAAAAAAAAATTTTTTTTGTTATCAATTTTATTTTTCATCATTTTTTTTCCATTAAATTTTTTTTCATGATTTTTTTTTTTTCATCAATTTTTTTTTTTTTATTAATTTTTCCATAAAATTTTTTTTTCATAATTTTTTTTTTTATCAATTTTTTTTTTCATCAAATTTTTTTTTTTCATAAATTTTTTTTCATTAATTTTTTTTTTCATAAATATTTTTTATCATCTTTTTTTTTCAATTTTTTTTCATAAAATTTTTTTATTAAATTTTTTATAATCAATTTTTTTCTCACCAAAAAAAATTTTTTTTACATCATTTTTTTTTTTACATCAAAAAATTTTTCTTTTCATCAAAAACGTTTTTTCATCAAAATTTTTTTTTCACCAAAAATTTTGGGTTCATTAAATTTTTTTTAACATAATTTTGTTTTTCGTGAAAAAAATAATTTTTTTTAACAAAACTACTTTTTCACCAAGTCTAAGCTTTTCGCATAAAAATTTTTCATTTGTTTATCAAATGTACATAAAACAAGTGAGAGTGTTATATTCTTTGGTGCCGAATCTTATATACTCTTCAAAATGTAAAAACACTTTTTTGGACTTAATTTTGCACTCACTTACGAAATGTACAGCTCTTATGGTTTTTTAATGGGGTCCTTGACTGATATTTCAATTCGTTTTGAATGGAATAGCAAAGTAATATAACATTATTTTTTCTAAAAAAACTTTGCTTGGCAAGTACACCCAATTCTTCCGCAAAACATTATCATGATTTAATGTTTTGGGCAAGAGTACAAAATTCGCAGGCATTTTTTTTTTTTAAATTTCAACAAAAAAATTTGAAAATCTTTTGAAAACATATTTGAATGTCCTTTTTTGCTGCGAAGGACACCATGGATTTCAAAAAAACAAAATTTTGTATTAAAGTTTAGAATGCCCTTTTAACGCTATTAAAATTTCAGAGAGGTGTTTTTTCGTATTGTTGAGCAATAAATAGTCAAAATTTGTTAAATTGCCAAATATTTGATTTTTTTCAAAATTTTGGCAAAAAATCAAAATTTTAGCTATATCACAACATTGAAAATTTATTGCTCGACAGGACGAAAAACCACCTCCCTAAAATTTTAACAGCGTTATAATGACATTCTAAACTTTTATATATAATTTTGATTTTGGAAATCCATGGTGTCCTTGACAGGAAAAAAGGACATTCCAATATTTTTTTACAATTTTTTGACTTTTTTTAAATTTTCTTTTTGTTTCTAAATTTCAAATCTTCATAATTTTATCAACAATATTGTCACCGCAATTTTTTTTGTACAACTTACGGTTTTTGAGTAAAAAAACACAAATGAACTGTCTAAAGCCAACTATATGATTTTTTGCCAAATTTGTGAAAAAAATCAAATATTTGGCTGTCTAACAAACTTTAAAAATTTATTACTCAACAATAGGAAAAAATACCTTTCTGAAATTTTAATAGCATTACAAGGACTTTAAACTTTAATGCAATTTTTTTTTTTGGAAATCCATGGTATCCTTGCCAGGAAAAAAGGACATTCCAATATTGTTTTCAATTTTTTTTTTTTTTTAAATTTTTAGTCTACATAATTTTATCAACAATATTGTTGTATACGTTTTTTCATACGACTTACGATTTCTGAGTACAAAAAAACTGTCCAAAAGTCAATATTGCCAAAAAACGATTTTTAATGGTTTTTAATCATTTATAAAGCTCTAAAGAATAAGCAAAAATTAACAAAATCGCTGATCCGCCAGCTAAATTTCCCATGGATTTGCTCAATTGTAGTTGTTTTGTTTGTATTTTTATAGTTTATAGTAAAAAAAAACAAAAATGTTCCATATTTAAATTAATATTGATAATTTTAAATCAAAATTTGTAACATATTTAAATTAAGCATGACCAACTTTAAAACAATATTGTTTAATCTTAATTTTAAAATGATGCCTATTTTTAAGTCATGTTAAAAATAAGTACTTAAAAACATTTTTAAATTAAATCAAAACAAAATTTTCCAGCAATATTTTTTGGAACAAACTCCAGATTCAATAGAGTCTTTAATATTCTCTAGGTAATCACAACAAAATTGTCTATATAAACTTATTTTTCAGAAAAACTACTTCCTCTAAAAAACGATTGCTGTTGAAACAAAATTTGAAAAAAAAAATCGTTGATTCTAGAATGTTAAGTAGAATCGGTTGTGGGATAATATGATGTGTTCTGGAACCGATTATTCGGAACAGAAAATTTTTCTGGGTTGCTCTATTTCGTCACAGTTTAATTAAAGTTTTTTCTTACACTCAAAAAAAAAAAAACTGTAATGTTAGCAAAAAAAGCTTGTAAACCTACAAGAAAATTTGCTGATTTTGAACCCACAATTATTTTGCTAAAGTTAGCAAAAATGTTTTGCCAATAATTAGTTAACTAAATTTTTTTTTTTTGACACATTTGAGGACCCCATTGGGTTCGGACCCGATAGGTCCAGACCCCGATGGGCCTACACCTAGTTGGGTTCCTTAAAAATCGTCATAGTTTTTGATCCAAAATTTGTGTCCGTTTCGCTCTATCTTGCATAGTTTTTGAGATACGTAATTATAGGGGACCACTGGGGTCTTGAGAATTAAAAAACTCGATAACTTCAAAAATATTACTCGGAGAGCTTTTGACTATTTTGCGGTCTTGTTCTACGTATTGAGAGCTACAAAAATGGTTTTAGACTTTTTGTTGTGTCGGCAATATTTACCGAGATATGAGCATTTTAAAATTTTCGGGAATGCTAACTTTTTTGGATCCAAAGTTAGGGCCCATTAGGGTCCACACATGTGAAGAGGACCCGCGAAAGTATGGAGATTCTAAGAACCAAAAATGCCCTCCATTTTGCTCTATCTGGCTTAGTTTCCGAGATAGAGCCATTTTAAGTTTTCTGAAAATAAAAAAAAATTTACCATTTATTTTTGCTAATGTTAGCAAAAAATCTTGTAAAAATGTTGTCAACTCAATTTCAAATCTTAGCAAAAGAAATTAGTTCAACGTTTGTTTAAAATTGCTAATGTGCTAAATGAAGTTTACAAGAATTTTTTGCTAACATGCTAATATCAACTAAAAATTTGCTAAAAGTTAGCTAACTAGCATTAGCAAAAAAAAATTAGTAAATCTACTAACGTATTTTTTTTAGTGTAGTGTTCAGATGAAATCTGTACAAAGGGACAACCTAAACATAGAGCCACATTAAGTCGTTGTAGATCATCTCTTTATAACACACATCATTTGTAAGTTTTGTAGAATGTTGTTGATGGTATCGTTGTCATTTTAGTTGATTTGATTTTCGATTGAAAATTAATATCGCATTTTTAAAAAATATTTTCGTAATACATAGATTTTTGTAGTCGTTGTTGTTGTTTCTCCTTCTGTTGCTGTTGTAGTTGCACAATTCAAGCGATACACAATTGTACATCTTTACAAATACACATTAACATCGTTCACTCTCTCATACTTACACACATTCATATGTACGTACATGTGCTTGTTATTTGTGCTATTTAATGTTTCCGTTTCCGTTATAGTTAAATTCACATTTATTTTTTTTTTTCATTTCTACAACTACAAACACTAATTCCTATAATACATTCACATCATTTCAATTTCAATTCAATGAAATTTGATTTTTTACATTTCATCCTTTTCTCATGTTGATGTCATTTGCGTGGTGGATTTGATATCTGTAATTTGATGCAAAATGCAACAAACCACATGTGAATTTTAATTTTTTTCTTTCTTTACATTTGATTACACAATTTTTTATTATTTTTTTATTTTTTTGCTAACTTTATAAATTTACATTTTTTTTGCTTAATTCAAAATAACTATTTCTTAATTTATTTTTTTTGTTATAGAAGAAATGGAAATTTAATTGAAATCATGGAAAATAGTTTTGTTGAAATATAACAGCTAGAAGTATTTATTTAAAATTTTTAAAAGTTCAGATTTTTTTAATAAATTTTACAATATGTTATGACAGGCGCGGATCCAGGAATTTCATTTGGGGGGGGGGGGGGAGATTTTTTTTTTATCAAAAAATCGGAAAACAATAAGATTTGGTTTGAAGGGAGGGGGGGGGGGGGTTATTGTGTTAATTTTTGTTAATATTTTTAATATTGCGTAACAAATTAATAACCAAGATAAAACACTTTTTTTTCAAGCATATGCTTTTTTTTTCAAGCATATGGATTTAGGGGAACTTTTTTTATTCAAAATTTTTTTTCACAAGGGGACCCTGTCAGTCGTATTTACTTCCAAAAAAGAACCATTTTTATATTTTTACAAACGTGCTTATTCACAATTATGACTGACTATGACTGTCATAAGCCAATGTTTATGTTTGAACAGTCATAACATCAAATATTTTTCTATACAAAAAAATTAAAAAGTTTTAAATTTCATTTGCAAATTTTAAGATTGATATTATGACTTTTCAGTCATAAAAATTGGCTTATGACAGTTAAAGCTAGTCACAACTGTGAATAGACACGTAAAATTTTATATAAAAATTTTTAATTTTCGAAAACAATAATAACATTAACCAGTAATATTCCGAAAAAAAAAAATAATAAAGTATTAGATTTTTATGCATGTACCCTTCACAAAATATCTCAGATGATGAAAAAATTTTACTACAGAAAAGCTCTTAGATTCTTAAATATTTTTCAAATAAAAAATCGGAAAATTGTTTAGATTCTGAAACCCCTGGGCCATTCCAGAAAATTTAGCTCAAATTTCAGTCATTTTTGGAAATCGTGTCTCAGATTAATTTGAACCTTGACACATAGATAGCCCTCATAAATACGATATATGTACCATATATCGTTTTTTTACATTTGGTGTATTTAACGAATTATGGCGGGTCAAAGATTGACTTTTTAAGCAAAAGCAAGAAAAATACATCACGTTTAAAGAGCTGTAACTTCTTAACCAATGACCCGATTTTCACAAATTTAGGCTCATGCGAAAGCTGGGGTTCTTCTTTTAGAAAATATTTTTAAAATAACACAGTTTTTTTTACAGAAACGATGCAAAAATGCAAAAACATTTTTTCTTTTCGAATATTTAAAAAAACACATCTCCGATTTTTTTTAAAAAAATTCTGGTGAAAAATAATAATGTTTTGTATAACATATTCAAAATTCAGAGTGGGATCTCCATGGAATCAAAAAATATTCTGTTTTAAGTACAAGGTTCTCATATTTGTCCCTTAGAAAATTTAAATTTCTTATGTTTTGAATGTTTTTCAAAATTTTAATAGTATAATTTTCTTTGAAAATTTAAATTTTTATATTGAAGAAACATAAAATTTTAATTTTCTAAGGTAAAATTTAATAACTTCGTACTTAAACCAGAATATTTTTTGATCCCATTGGGATCCCACTCTGAATTTTGGATATGTTGTACAAAACAGTATTGTTTATCACCAAGTTTTTTTTTAAAAAAATCAAAGATGTGTTTTTTTAAATATTCGCAAAAAAAAAATGTTTTTGAATTTTTGCAACACTTCTGAAAAAAAACCGTATGCTTTTGAAAATATTTCCTAAGAGAAGAAGAATTAAGCTTTCATATGAGCCATTACTTGTCATAATCGGATTACTAGTTAAAAAGTTAGAGCACGTTAAACGTCATGTATTTTTCTGACTTTTGCTAAAAAAGTCGAACTTTGACCCGCGATAATTTGAAAACTACAGCAAATTTTGAAAATCCAAAAATGCAACATATCATATAAACGTGGATATCTATGAGCCAAATTCTCAGTGGCGTCCAAAGGCATGTTTCCGAACAGTGGGGCGAAAATTTTTGGAATTACCCCCCTTCTTATAGAAAATGTCTCAGATTTTTAAAATTTTCTACAGAAATAATCTAAAATTTTATGACATTCTTTCTATAAAAAAAATTCTAAATTCTGATATATTTTTCTTATAAAAAACCTCTGAAATTATTCTCATATTTCAATGTTATTCTCAGATTTTAAGAACTTTTTGGTATACAAAAATTTCCAAATCCTGAAACATAATTCGTACAAGAAAATTATCAGGTACTAAAAAATTATCAGTTTTTAAAACATTTTATAAAGAAATTTTGAATCAATTTTCTTAAAATACGAAAAATGTTACGGGTTTAATGCCACCTAGATTCTGAAACATTTTCATATAGAAAAAATTTTATTATTAGACACATTTTAAAAGAAAAATTTACATATCAGACTCTAAGACGTTTTTCCTTTAGAAATGTTATTCGATTCTGAGAAATTTTTTGGTAAAAAAATCTTGGTATATTCTGAAACATTCTTTCAAAGGAAAAATTCTAAGTTGCTGTGAGATGTTTTCTATAGAAAAGTTTTAAGACATTTACCCTAAAATTTAAGATAGCGTTACAATAAAAACAAGTAAAAAAGTTAAATTCGGCCTTGCCGAATGTAGTGATACCCTCCACAATTTCAAAAAGATAATTGCAAAAAACTTTATTTAAGAGGAAATTACTTTTGAAAAAAAAAATTTTTTGAAAAAAAAATTTCCGCGAAAAAAAAATTTTGGTAAAAAAAAATCCGCGATTTTTTTATATTTTTGTCAAAAAAATATGTTCGTACTTGTTTAAATACCATTTGGTGTTCAATTATGTTCACATATGTCAACCAGAAGCAGAATTAAAGCATTTTGTATTTTTAGGTTATGTTGAATGTACTGAAATTTTTGAGGTGTGCTTACATTTACGTTCATAACTTTTGAACCGCTGAACCGATATCGCTCAAATGCAATACCAAACTTCTCGGGAGAACTTCCAATATATATGTTAAGTTTCAGTCATCTCTGTGCAATATTTTGTCCGCGAGAGCATTTTCCACAGACAGACGGACAGACGGACAGACGGACATCGCTAGAATGTCTTAAAATCGATCGGGCATCATGAATATATATACTTTATGGGGTCCCAGATCGATATTTCGATGAGTTACAAACGGAATGACAAACTTATATATACCCTCTATCACTAAGTGGAGGGTATAAAAATTTACATTTAGAGTCAAATAAGTATCAAAACTGTTTCTAAAAATAAAGTCTGGAATTTCGATAATAATTTTTTCTTAGAGAATGATAACTCTATTGCCATTTAACTCTATTGTCATTTAAGTTTTTCAAATGCAATTTCTTTCTTTCTGAAACATTTTAAGGATTTAAAAAAAATTTACTTTGAACAGTTAAAATAGCCTCTATTTGTTTACATCCTGGTCATTTTCCTTCCATCTTTGTTCCTCTCCCTTTTTCCTTTTCCTTTCCTTTCCTTTCTTTTCTTTTCTTTTCTTTTCTTTTCTTTTCTTTTCTTTTCTTTTCTTTTCCTTTTTTTCTTTTTTTTTCTTTTTTTTTTCCTTTCTTTTTTCCTTTCCTTTCCTTTCTTTTTTTTTTGAAATCATTTTGTGGGGGGGTGGGGGGGGGAGAAATCCCATTCTCCCCCCCCTGGATCCGCGCCGGTGTTATGATAAAATATGCCCTAAAAAATGCAAAATATGCACTAAGAACCCTAAAAATATGCACTAAAAAATAAAATGTGTACAATAAAAATCTTGTTTTCATAGGAAAAACTTCTTTAAAAACAAAAAAAAAAAAAAAACGCCGCGGCGGAATTTTGTGCTATTGGATCTAAAAAAAATTGTGCAAATATTTGAGGAAGATCAGAGTTAATTAACTTGTGCCGCAGCGAGGTCAAAGTTTCGAGAAAAAGCCAAAATGGCCATAGTTTTAACAAAATTAAAAAAATTTAAACTTTCTGAAAATAAACAAAACAATTTTTTTTTTTATATCTTAACCAAATTATACCCAGATAAAAGTATTTTAAGTTTTTATGACAGCGCTAACACTTTGAAAGTTGCAATACAAACAAGTGAAAGTGTTAAATTCGGCTGTGCCGAATCTATAATACCCTCCAACACATAAGAAAAAATTAAAAAAAAAAATTGGGGGGGTTTTTTTTTGGGGGGGGGGGTGTCAGTAGGGGTCATTGGGGGACACATAACCCCATGCGGTAAATGTTTTTAAAATTCATTTATTATGCTTTTTGATCTTATGTAATCCAATTTTATCATTATTTAAAAATATTTTTAATATCCTCGCCCACAAAAACTCATTTTTAGGGGGGGGGGGGGTCGATTTGTATGGGGGAAAATTTACCTTTTTCATGTTTGGACACGTCCTTAGCACACGTAGATAGGTTTTCCAAAGACTTTTCATTTGGTATGTAACATGACTAAGTTTCATTGCATAAAATAGGAGATAAACGAAAAAAAATGAAAAATGGCTTTGTCTTCCCCCCTCCTTTTTACCCCCTAAATATGCATTTGGGCGCTAAAAAAAAATTGGTGTTCGTTTATTTTTTCTGATCTACAAAAAAAAACCAATTCCATAAAGATCCGCGGGTGACACTAGGGAGACATCCCTTGTAAGTCTGAGAATTTTTTAATAGAAGAAATTTTTTAAACATAGAAAATATTTTTTCATAATTTTTTCATATGCTTACAATTCATTCGTTCATCAATTGATTGACTATAAATAAAAATATTGATCAAATTTGATCAAATTTTTGAAAAAATATTTAATTAATCACCTACAATTTGATGATTTGTATAACAATTTTCTTTACTGGAGGAATTTCAATAAAAAAATTTATTGAACTCGCGTTTTTGTTGATTGAAATCCGTTTCAAATTCTTTCTGTGATGAAAAAGGCTCAGATTCTTAAATTTTTTACTATAGAAAAAAAATACTCTTAATCATTTTTGGAATATTTTTCACATAAAAAAAGCTTTAAAATTGTTAGATTTGCTTCGTATAGAAAAATTTTTAGATTCTAAGAACTTTTTTCAATAGCAAAAGCCATTTCTCCTATAGAAAAATTCTCAGACTCTGAGGCTTTTTTTCCTATAGAAAAAGTCTGAGATTCTGAGACCCTTTCCAATATAATGTCTCAGATTCTAAGACTTTTTCCTATTAAATAAGTCTGAAATTCAAAGGATCTGAGACATTTTTCCTATAAAAATGTTTCAGATAATTAGTCCTTTAGACCCTATAGAATAATTCTTAGATTCTGAGATATTTTTCTTATAAAAAGTCTTAGATTCTGAGACGTTTTTCTGATAAAAATAGTCTCAGATTCTGAGACATTTTTGCTTTAGAAAAAGTCCCAGATTTTGAGACATTTTTCCTATAGAAAGAGTCTCATATTCTGAGACATTTTTCCTATAGAAAAGGTTTCATATTTTGCGATATTTTTCTTATAAAAAGTCTCAGCTTTTGAGACATTTTTTCTTTAGAAATAGTCACAGATTCTGAGACATTTTAGAAAAAATTCTTAGATTCTGAGACATTTTAGAAAAAAGTTTCAGATTTAGAGAGATTTTTCCTACAGAAAAAGTCGCTGATTCTGATGATTTTTTTTCTATAGAAAGACTCATAATTTTTCCCAAAGAAAATTTCTCTTCATGATGATTTTTTTTCTATAGAAAGACTCATAATTTTTCCAAAGAAATAAAAATTTACAAGTTCTGTTCCGTATATTACTTCATTTGACAAAAAACTGTATCTCTATATATATGTGTTTCTTTGACATCGTTAGCCCTTTTTGAAAGGGGTCAAATATGACCCAGACAGCAAATATATTGTTTTGTTTGTATATTTTGGAAATTTTTTTTGGCGATTATTTTTGTTCGGGTAAAAGATAGGGTAATTGTTCTTAAAGATGAATAGTAGTGTTCGGTCAACAGAAGTCTAGTTTTGCGTAAGTCTCTATCTTGATAAGCCCTCAAAATTTGAAAATTAATAATCTCTGTTTTAGCCACAAAAGGATCTTTACTTGTCCAGCAAAATTTGGGGCAAGAAGGGGGTTTAGATGTAAAAATTCTTGTATAGTAACTATTATTGAGTTGCAGATCTTAAAAATTGCCGCGAATAGTAAATAGCTTTGCCCAGTACTCTGTAATCGTCAAAGGCCAAATTTTTTCACCAAGAAAAATAAGGGGAAAGGAGAGGGGTTAGGGGTCCAATTTTTTGTTTCATAACTATTATTAGGTCAAAGATCACGACAATGAATAGAAAATGAAAATCGCTTCGGCAGAAAATGTATGGTCGTCAAAGGGTTAAAAAACATTTTTGGTGTTGTATTTTGCAATAATAATTTAGAATTAACATATATCACTTAAGACTTTGTTAACCCAAATGACCCATAAATCTGTTTTTGAAAAAAATAAACCAACGTGAAGTGATTTATGAGACTTTTTTGACCCCCTGGCCATATCGGGCTAACAACGCTTCAAGTAATATAAGTTATATCTAAATTATTATTAAAAAAAAAACACTAAACATATTTTTAAAGAATAAATTTCTTTAAAATTTAAACAAAATAATAAATTCGCTGTCTGGGTCATGTTTGACCACTGACAAAATGGGTTAACGATGTTCAAAAAAATAATATAACATCACTGAGTTATTTTTGTAAAACGTAGTAATATACAAAACAAGATTTGTAAATTTTTACTAAAAACAAGTTTATAGTAAACATTTATAGGAACAAATTTAATATCCTTGAGATCTGAAAAGCTCAATGACTCCCAAAAATAATTGAGACGATGGATATCCCCGATTTCTTAAATATTTAAGCTTTATGATGTATTTTATAATGTTTTGCTATACAATTGCAAGATTTAATTTTATTTTGAATACAATTTTCAAAAAATCAAAAATACTCATTTCAGGTACCCCCCAAAATGCATGGTATTTTTTGTATTGCAAGTTTCAAAGTGTAAGCGCTGTCATAAAAAGTTAAAATAATTTAACCTGAGTATTATTGGGCAAAAGTAAATTTAAAAAAATTTTGTTTCGATTATTTTCACAAAATTTTCATTTTTTTTTTAATTTTGTTAAAATTATGATCATTTTGTCTGTTTTTCTCAAAACTTTGACCTCGCTGCGGCACGGGTTAATTAAATCCGATCTATCTCATATTTTTACACAACTATTTTTAGGTCCAATAGCACAAAATTCCGCCGGTACTCCTCGATATTCAAAAAAAAAAAAAAAAAACACCCTTATGGACATATATGACACTGTATGAAGTCATACATGATCATACATGTACCATTTTTCACTGGGATGATATTTTTTTTTTCATTTTGCGATGTTAAAAATTTTCATTTAACTTTACCGTAACCCAAATCTTTTATATTTTCTTTTTTTATTCAATAACTCTATAGGTATTCCTCATTTCTGTGTTGTTGCTTCAAAAAATTTTTATAGAATTTATTAATAAAGTAAGTACAATTTTTTTGTTTTATAATGTTTAAACAATGCAGTTTAATCTAACATAACTGACATAAAAACTAATGAGTTTTAAAAATATTTTGTTTTATTAAACAAATACTAACAATAGCATATCTTAAATACACTGTTAAAAATTGGTTTTTAAAATTAAAAAAAAACTTTTTAGTACTTTGGCAGAATTTAAATATTCTCATTTTAAAGTTAAAAGTTTCTACCGTAAAATAACACTGTGCAACATGACTTTGTAATTTGATGGGACAAACAAATTTTAAATGTAACACTAGTAGACCAGGGGGGCAACGAACATATTTTCAGGATTTTTTTTAGTCAAATTAACTAAAAAAAAATAGTTAAAATTAGTAAAATTAACTACAAAATCATTTTTTTAGCAATATTCACTACAAAAATTTTGTTAATTGTTTAAAATTTTTACTAAAAACTTAGAAAATTTGCTAAACCAGTAGTAATTTTTCATTACAAACAAAAATTAGAAAAATTATCAAATTTTTCTTGAGTGAAGAGGGGGCAAGGCAGTTTTTTTAACTTAAAAGTGGGGCGTGGCGTAGAAAAGGTTGGGAACCATTGCTCTACATCATTTACAATTGTATTTTAAAAATTTCCAAAGGTATTTTAAAATTGTCCAAATGTATTTTAAAATTGTCCAAATTAATTTTAAAATTGTCCAAATGAATTTTAAAATTGTCCAAATGTATTTTAAAATTGTCCAAATGTATTTTGAAATTGTCCAAATATATTTTAAAATTGTCCAAATGTATCTTAAAATTGTCCAAATGTATTTTAAAATTGTCCCAATTAATTTTAAAATGTCCAAATTTTAATTTAAAATTGTCCGAATACATTTTAAAATTGTCCAAATGTATTTTAAAATTGTCCAAATATATTTTAAAACTGTCCAAATGTAGTTTAAATTTGTCCAAATGTAGTTTAAAATTGTCCAAATTTATATTAAAATTGTCCAAATGAATTTTAAAATTGTCCGAATACATTTTAAAATTGTCCAAATGTATTTTAAAATTGTCCAAATGTAGTTAAAAATTTTCCAAATGTATATTCAAAAATGTCCAAATGTATTTTAAACTTGTCTAAATGTATTTTAAAATTGTCCAAATGTAGTTTAAAGTTTTCCAAATGTATTTTATATATTTTCCAAATTGTCCAAATTTTAAACTACATTTAGACAAATTTAAATTACATTTGAACAATTTTAAAATGTATTTCGACAATTTTAAAATACATGTGGACAATTTTAAAATGCATTTGGACAATTTTAAAATGTTTTTGGACAATTTTAAAATACATTTGGACAATTTTAAAATTCATTTGGACAATTTAAAAATATATTTGGACAATTTTAAAATATATTTGGACAACTTTAAAATACATTTGGACAATTTTAAAATACATTTGGAAATTTTTAAAATACATTTGGGCAATTTTAAAATACATTTGGAAATTTTCAAACTACATTTGGACGATTTCAAAATACATGTGGATAGTTTTAAAATACATTAGGAAAATTTTAAACTACATTTGGAGAATTTTAGAATACATTTGGACAATTTTAAACTACATTTGGAACATTTTAAAATTTATTTGGACAATTTTAAAATACATTTGGACAATTTTAAAATTCATTTGGACAATTTTAAAATATATTTGGACAACTTTAAAATACATTTGGAAATGTATGTCCAAAAACATTTAAAATTGTCCAAATTTTAAAATGTTTTTGGACAATTTTAAAATACATTTGGACAATTTTAAAATACATTTGGAAAATTTTAAACTACATTTAGACAATTTTAAAACGCATTTGGAAAATTTTTAACTACATTTGGACAATTTTAAAATACATTTGGACAATTTTAAAATACATTTAGACAATTTAAAAATACATGTGGATAATTTTAAAATACATTTGGAAAATTTTACACTACATTTGAACAATTTTAAAATACATTTGGACAATTTTAAAATACATTTGGACAATTTTAAAATACATTTGGACAATTTTAAAATACATTTGAATAATTTTAAAATATATTTGGACAATTTTAAAATACATTTGGAAATGGTGTAGTTCTTTTTTATAAAACTATTTACTTAAAAAACTGTATTTAATCAAATTCTGATCTTAATAATGTTAATGGAAGTCTTTAGTGAAGTTTGATGGCGGTTCTTTTCTTAAAACATATTAACCCTCTATCTCCTATTTTTAGGTACCATTTAGTCCCTTTTAAAATTTCTCATAGAAAACCATTAAACATGCGTTTAAAGGGTTGAAATGTTCTGAAATCATTACATGAGTCAAATTTTACAAGGGAAACTTTTGGTCTTTAACAACTTCAAGTAAAATTTGAAGCAGAAAATTTTTGAAGAAAATGTTAACCCTTTAAACGCACGTTTCAGTAGTTTTTTAAAAAAATATTTAAAAAGGGACTAAAATGACTATTAACAAGTGAGAGTGTAAAATTCTACAGTGCCGAATCTTTAATACCCTCCAACATGCAAAAAAAAATCCAGAGGCGCTTTCTTTTTTTTTTGGGGGGGGGGGGGGTTGGTAGTGGTAATTGGGGGGACAAATTTCCTCTCGAAATATATGTTTAAAAATTCATTCTTATGCTTTATTCCCCAAAAAAATACAAGTTTATCATTATTTAAACAATTTTTTTAAACCACGCCCACAAAAGGGGGCGGACCGAAAAAAACGACATTTTCTAATCCTCTGGGTCCAAATGCAGGACTTTGAACATTTGTTAAACAAAAACACAAAAAATCATGTAAAAAAATTGTATTTTTCAGAGGCTGGTTTAGTTCTTCAAAGGGGAACTTTTTTCCCCCTGGTCCGATATTGCTCATTTACGAACTTAACCTGCCTAGGAACAACGGACATATTCGTGACAAATGTCAGGAGTCTAGATCTTTTATTTTGCATCGTGTTAACTACAGACGGACGGACAGACGGACGGACATCTCTAGAATGTCTTAGAATAGATCACTGATCATAAATATATATACTTTATGGGGTCCTAGACCGATATTTTGATGCGTAACACACGGAATGACAAAGTGAGTATACCCCCATACAGTAGTTGGAGGGTATAAAAATGGTACACAGGGGTTAGTATGTTTTAAAAAAACAACCGCGATCAAATTTTACTTCAGACATTTATAAACATTACTTAGCACAGAAGTAGATTTAATTCATTGAAATAAGTTTTCAAAACCTTTTAGAGGCTTTTGTCTACTAATGATATACTTTGATTATTTTTTGGTCCCATTCAGGATAAACTCAGTGACCTTAAATTTGTTGCACAGTGTAATAACAATCTGTTTATGTTTAAAAATTAATTTTATATTTCACCCCTTTTTTTAAATTTTAATAACCAATAAAGATTTTATAAGGCTTATTTAAATATACTTAATAAAGTTACCTTAATATAAAAGAGCCACTTAAAATGCAACTTTTAAGTGTTGTAAGAAAAAATTACCCCATATTTTAGAAATTGAAAAAAAACCGTCTTAATTGAAACAGCTGCTTTATGATTCCCCTAATGAGGCGGTTATTATAAAAATTGTTGAGTGTTATTAACTTAAAACAAATAGAAAAGTTGAATACGAATCCGTGAACACTCTTCACAATGACATTTTGTGAAATATTTTATTTTAAGTATTTTTTTTTTTTTTTGTAAGAAAAAAAAAAAAATTTTGAGTGTAAATTTGTTTGAGAGTAAATGTTTTTTTTTTTGTTTAAATTTTTTTTTTTGTGAAAATTTTTTTTAGTGCATAATTTTTGGTGCGTCAAAAATACTTTGTAAAATATTTTTGTGGCTTTCCAATACCTTTCAAAGAGAGTTTAGCGTTTTTTTACCACGTAATGTCAAGGTGAAACCAATTTGAAATTCACTGTATTGCTCAAAACTTCTGAACCATTGGACCAATTTTGTTGAATTTCAATACCAACCTGACCAGGAAAATTAAAAATATATATGCCAAGCTTCATTCGCCTAAGGGTTAATTTTCAAAAAGTTAACGTGTTTTCAACAGACAGACGTACAGATGGCCAGACAGACAGACAGACGGACATGGCTAGATTCGATCGAGGATCATAAATATGTTTATATGAATTATGGGTCCTAAACCGATATTTTGAGGTGTTACAAACGGAATAATAAACATATATACCCTTTATCACTAAGTGAGGGTACAACAAAAAAAAAAAAAAAACATTAAATATTGGTTTAAGAAACATAATATTTTGTGTTTAAAAAAAGGAAAAAATAATGTAAACCCAAAAGTAAAGCCATTAATTTTATAAAAATTAACACTTGACTTAGAATTATAAATACCAACAGGAGGACTTAATAAATACACTGTGCTAGTCGCAAAAATTAACAAGCTGGGCACCCTGCTGGTGAAGCTAATTCGGGTACGCTGAACTCAATGGTGCTTGCCGTTTTTCGAAGTTAGCGCTCATATTCGCGATATTCGCTATTTAAAATTGTAAAGCCAAGGTACTGCAAAAATTTAATTTTTATGCATTTGGGATAGTTTTTAAATATAAGTTTAAATATAATGCATTGTTTTTTTTTTTTTTGGAAAAAAATTTTCCGCAAATTTTTTTTCTGCGAAAAAAAAAAGAAATCCGCGGAAATTTTTTTTTTCGAAAATTGTTGTGTTAGTAATGCATCGTATACTAATCATTTTCATAAGTTAAAATAGCAAAATAAAAAAAATTTAGAAATAAAATTTCGCGAAAAAAAATTCGCGAAAAAAAATTTTTGCGAATAAATTTTTTTTTTTTTTTTATATTTAATAGAGTTAAGATTAGAGTTTGCAAAACGATTAAAATCGTAATCGTAATCGCGATTAATCGCACCAATTAATCGTAATCGACAAAAAAATCATGCGATTACGATTAAAATTTTTCTATAAAATATATTATATTTATAACGAATTTAAATCAGTTTCAAACTTTTTTTAAACCCATTTTGAAGTTTCTATTAAAATTATTTGCCAAAAAAACAAATTAGTCTTAAAAACGATTATTTTCGGGACAATTTCAAACAAAAAATAATTGATTCTGGAATGTTAAGTAGAACGGAAAATTTTGATGGGTTGGCCCATTATTCATTTAAATTGTTTACAATTTTTCTTTATTTTTCTCGTAAAATTCATTCAAATTTAAAATAAATTTTAAATTTTGGCCTGATTGTGTGTAAATTTTAAAGAGTTTTGTTTTTAAAATATACTCAAAAGGCTTTGGTCAAAAAATTTGGACATGAAATTTTGTCAAAAAACTTAATTTTTTCATACTTTGAATTTTAATTATAAGTTTTAAAAAAAAATTTTAACAAAAAACTTAAAACATAACTTAAACAAGTAAAAAAGTTAAATTCGGCTTTGCCGAATGTAGTGATACAATCCACAATTTCAAAAAGATTATTGCAAAAAACTTTATTTAAAAGGAAATTACTTTAAAAAAAAATAAAAAAAATTTTTGAAAAAAAATTTCCGCGAAACAAAATTTTGGTAAAAAAAAAATCCGCTATTTTTTTATTTGTCAAAAAATATGTTCGTACTTGTTTAAATTCCATTTGGTGTTCAATTATGTTCACATATGTCAACCAGAACCCGAATTAAAGCATTTTGTATTTTTAGGTTATGTTGAATGTACTAAAATTTTTGAGGTGTGTTTACATTTTCGTTCATAACTTTTGAACCGCTGAACCGATATCGCTCAAATGAACTACCAAACTTCTCGGGAGAACTTCCAATAAATATGTTAAGTTTCAGTCATCTGTGTGCAATATTTTTTCCGTGACAGCATTTTCCACAGACAGACGGACAGACGGACATCGCTAGAATGTCTTAAAATCGATATGGCATCATGAATATATATACCTTATGGGGTCCCAGACCCATATTTCGATGAGTTACAAACGGAATGACAAACTTATATATACCCTCTATCACTAAGTGGAGGGTATAAAAAGAGACTGTGGTGCCAAAATCTCAAATTATTTTTACTGGGAAAGTTCGAAAGCTTTTTATTTTATTTCTAAAAAATAATAGTTTTTGTTCTAAAAAATACGTTATTAAATGTAAGTTTCAAAATACATATATTTTTAAAGATATTGAAACTCAAATTATTAAAAAAAATCGATTAATCGTAATCGCGATTAACGGCAATTTTTTTAATCGTAATCGCGATTATGAAATATCTCGATTATTTGCAAACTCTAGTTAAGATGATGAAAAATGCAGCAATTGTCTAAATAATATAAAAAAAAAATATTTTTTTTACTTGTAAATAAAAAAAAAAATAATCGCGAATATCGCTAATATATTCGCTAACTTTGAAAAAAACTAATATTACAATGCACAGAAAAAAATAAAAAAAATATTTGAGTAAATTTTTAATACTATTGAGTAAAAAATTATTCAATTTTGCACCAGTAAACGATTTAATAGTATTGAGTAAAATTTTAATAAAAATTTATTAAATGTTTGCCAAAAAAAAATGAGTAAATTTTTGAATGACACAATTAAAAATTTACTCAAAATTTATCAATTTATTTTTTTAAAAAGTTTAAAAAAGTTTTAAAATTTTTTTGCAAAAAAAAAAAACAAAAAACTTGTTTTTTCAAACTTTACCAAACATATTTATGTCTCAAAGACATAGGAAAATTTTATAAAGACGATTACAAACTTTCATATACATATACAAAAAACTATAAACTAAGAGATAATTTAAAAAACTATGTGAGTTAAAAAAAAATTTAAAAAAATATTAAATTTTTATTAAATTATTTACTTAAATTGTTTTAAAAATGTTTGAGTAAATTTTTAATTGCGTCAATTAAAAAATTACTCAATTTTTGTTTTTAAATTTAAACAAGTGATTACTCAAATTTGTTTCCTCCATATTTTTTTCTGTGTGGGATTTAGTGTACACGAACAAGCTTTAAGAGATGGCTGTCGTAAATTCAAATCAAACTAAAAATATTTATATTGAACCAATTTTTTCACGAAAATAACGATTTTTCGCTAACGAAAAACGTTTTTCGCAAAAAATTCACGGTATTATGGTTTGTTGTGTTAGTGCCAGTTGTTGTTACAATAACAAAACACATGCAAAATTTTCGTCCGTGTGTATCCTTCGCCTTCTGTAAACTGGCCCTTAGTTTAACATTCTTGAATGGTTTTAAATTTAAAAATGATCGCAAAAGTTAAAAAATATTGTTTTTATTTTACTTAAGCATAAAAAAAGGAAAAACAAAAAAAATCGGAAAAAAAATCGGAAAAAATATCAGGAAAATTAAAAAATGCCTGCGAATTTCGTACCCTTGCCCAAAACATTAAATCATGATAATGTTTTGCTAAAGATTTAGGTGTACTTGCCAAAGCAAGGTTTTTGTTAGAAAAAATAATGTTATATTCATTTGCCATTCCATGCAAAACGAATTGATATATAGGTCGAGGACCCCATGAGTTGTATAATTTATTGATCCATTTCTAAAACACTCTATATATCCGTTCATCTGTCTGTGGAAAGGAAGATGCAGTGCAAACCAAAAGAGCTCTAAATTTTGTAATTGGGTCTATTACTTAAGTGCAAAGAAATGTTTTTACATTTTTAAGAGTATAAAAGATTCAGCACCAAAGAATTTAACACTCTCACTTGTTTTTTGTACATTTGTTAAACAAATGGAACATTTTTTTTTTGTCAAGAGTTTATAATTGGTAAAAAAGCAGTTTTAGTAAAAAAAAATTACAAAAAAATTATATTTTTTCTCACGAAAAACAAAATTATAATAAAAAGAAACAAAATTTTTGGTGAAAAAAAAAATTTTGTGAAAAAAATTTTTTTATGACAAATTTTTTTTTTAATTTTTGATGAAATAAGAAATAATTAATGAAAAAAGAAATTTTTGATAAAAAAATATATATTAAGATGTTAAAAAAATTGACGAAGAAAAAAATTTGGTTAACAAAATATATAAAAAATTGATGAAAAAAAATTTTATGTTATAAAAAATTTAATAAAAAAATTTTATTAAAAAAAAAAAACGATGAAAAAAAAGATTCATAAAAAAATGAAAAAAAAATTTGATGTAATAAAAAATTTGATAAACAAGAAAACAATTTATAAAATAGAAAAAAAATATGCAAAAAAAATTTGATAAAAAAAAGAAATTTGATGAAATAGAAACAATTTAATGAAAAAAATTATGAAAAAAAACAATATTATGTAATAAAAAATTTAACAAAAAAAAAATTATATTTTGTGGATGTTTATATTGGCTTGAGGTCATTATTTTCTTTACTAATTAAAACCATGATATTCTCATGGCATAATTTTCAAGAAAATTATTTTTTTTTTTTGTATTAAATTTTTTTATGTTGGTCATTTTTGCAAGACTTAATCGACACGTGTTTCGGAATTTGTCAGATTCCATTGTCAAGATTATTTAGCAAAAAAAGAAACGATTTACTACAAAGTAGCAAACGAGTCTAATGACAAATCGTTTGTGCACAAACTAAAATATTAATACATATTCGCTTCTATCCACAATGGGAATTAGAAAGACGAAGAAATTGTACTATACTAGTAAGGCAACGATTGTCAATAACCAACAAAAATATTTAAAACAATTTTACATATGATAGTCCATTGGACTACAACGATATGACCAACATAAATAAATTTGAAACAAAAAAAAAAATAATAATTTTCTTGAAAATTCTGCTATGAGGATATCATGGTTTTAATTAGTAAAGAAAATAATGACCTCGAGACAGAATAAACATCCTCAAAATATAATATTTTAAATGTCGAATAAAACAATTTTTATTTTTTAATAAAAATTTATCAGAATTAAAAAAAAAAAATTGTAAAAAAAATTGATGAAACAAGAAATTTGATGAAACAAAAAATTTGATGAAAAAAAAAATTTGATGAAAAAAAAATTGATGAAAAAAAAAATGTTGTTGAAAAATAATTATGTTACATTTTATTCACCAGCTGCTGAAAAAGGGTTTTATTCACCAGCAGGTGAATTATCATCCAAGTTACAAATCGAAGTAACATACCTTTTTTGGTTTTAAAAAAATAAAAACAGTAATTCTAATTTTCATTTTTGTTAGTCGGTAGTTGAGATGCAAGCTCGACACGATTTTTTTGTGATTCACCCGTGAATCACATGTGTAAAATTTATTTTTACTCACGTGATTGCCAGTGCGCGTGATTAGTGAATACTGTTTCGTGTGCTAGTGTGCGTGAGTAAATTTTGTTGCGTAAGTTTGCGTGATTGTTTTGTGTTGTCTGAAACAACACTACATCATACTGAATTTAGAGGGTAAATTAATACAAAATTGGGATTTAAATATAATTTTATGATTGTTTTTAGGAAATTATATACTTTTTTTTCAAGAAATTTTTGTAACTCACGTGAGCCAGAAAAAAATCGTTCGTTATAGTGCATTAGCAATATTTTTTTTTGTGAGCGTGCGTGAGTCAAAATTCACTCACGCGCCTATCTCTAGTCGGTAGCTTATATAGTCAAACTGAGGTGGCGTCCTGCATTATTTTTAAAATTAGACACCAGCCTAAAAACTTTATAATGTAAAAAAAATATAAAATTGCAAAAAAAACAGAAAAATTGTAAAAATTCGGAAAGACAAAAAAAATTATCAAACAAATAAAAAAAAGTTAGAAAATCTGAGAAAAGAAAAATTTAAAAAAAGTTTAGAAAAATAAACCAATTTTGAAAATATTAAATTCAAGTTTTTTTATAGTTCGGGGCCCAAAAGTTATATTTTTGATATTTTCATAAAAGATTAGTTATATCTATATTACTTTGAAAAAGTTACTCATCTCATAGTTTAACTGTACACAAAAAAAATTTGAGACGAATTTCAATCAACAAAAATGCGGATTCAATCAATTTTTTAATTGAAATTCCTCCAATTAAAAAAATTGTTATACCAATCATCAAACTGTAGGTGATTGATTGCAAATTTTTTCAATCAAACATTTTTTTCGATTTTGATCAAAAATTTGATAAATTTTTTATTTATGGTCAATCATAATAATGATTGATTTATCAAATGAATTATAAGCTTATGACTAAATTATCAAAAAATTCATCTTTTTTGCTTACCAATATGTTGTCAACAATAACAAAAAGTAAAGCAATCCCCTGCATGTGATACGATTGCAAAAAAACTATAAAGAGACAAACGAGTTGAATAAATGGATGTGGTGAAGTTGAAATTACTAACGGCTGAACTGTTGTTATTATAATTTTCAATCTCTGTGTAGAAAACTATTAATATGCAATGCAAGCAGTAATGAATAGAAACAAGTGAGAGTGTTAAATTCGGCTGTGCCGAATCTTTTATACCCTCCAAAATGTAAAAAAAAATAAAAAAAAAAATTGTCTGGGGCGTTTATTTTTTGGGGGGTGATGGGGGCCAGTGGGGGCCGTTGGGGCCCATCCCGATAAATATACCAAATGTTTCATTTATTTAACAAAAATACAAAAAAACATGTAAAAATAGTGTATTTTTTCCCACCAGTATTGTTAATGGTACACCTAGAAAAGTTTTACAGTAACTATTTACAGTTATTTAAAACGTTTTTAGTTAAAGTTGTTTTAAACGTTTTATCGTTTGTTTTTCAAGGAAAATAACAAATTGAATGATTTATACAGTTGTAAAAACAATAAATCCTACTGATGAAGACAGTTAACTGGAACTGTCCGAAACCGGTATAGGAATACCAGAAATGTCTATAGCTTTTAGAAATTAAAATTTTTCTTGTACATTTTTCAACTCAAACTCTTATAACAAATAGAATTAGAGCCCGTGCTCGATCTGTACTAACAGAAAAATCAACAAAAACCAGATTATATTGTACATTTTTGAATTAATCTATTCAAATAAATTAAAGCGAAAAAATATGGTATATTGAAAGTTTTTAATTCGACACTTAAAGAAAATAACAAAAATTTTAAGCAAAACATTGATTGACTTATTTAAATTTTGTTGATCAATAGATTTAATTGAACATTTTTAGCCAATATTTTTTTGTGTGTAGAGTACTGTTTCACCCTTACTAGGGATTGACATCAGATTTAAGAATTTTCATTGGTCTATCAAACATGAAACCAGACATAATTTTCCATATATTTTTCAAATTCAATGAGAAATATTGCAGTTGTATAATTATGATGCTAAAAAACCTCTTTTACAACAAAAATAACTCTTTTGAAGCAATAACATATAAGGTCTGTTTGTTTACTTTTTTTGTAGTAAAAGTACTAAAAGAGATTTTTTTTTAAATTTTACTCAATATGTCGAAAACCCAAAAAAGGAAAAAAACGGAATGTTGTAAAAATAGTAAAATTTATTTATCATTCAAATTCTCAAAATATATTTGAAAATCTTATTTTGAAGAAATTTTTAGAATCTATACATAAAAGTGGAAGAAATTTTCTATAAACGCTAAAAATCGCATTATTTTTAATCCGCTTGGTAAAAGTTCAGATCGATGAATTTCATATGTTTCACTTATTAAACAAATGTAAAAAAGAAACAAAAAAAGTTAAGTTTTTCTGGAGTTTAGTTTTTAAAGGTGGAACTTTTTTCCAACTAATCCTAAGTATTTTATCCATCTCCGAACCTCACTCAGATTCTGATACATTTTTTGTATAGAAAATGTTCCCGATCCTTAGACATTTTTTCTGCAGAAAAAGTTTCAGATTCTGAGACATTTTTTCTATAGAAAAAGTCTCATATTCTGAGACATTTTTTTCTATGGAAAAAATCTTAGATTCTGAGACATTTTTTCTAAAGAAAAAGTCTCAGATTCTGAGACATTTTTCTAAAAAAAAAGTCTCAGATTCTGAGACATTTTTTCTATAGAAAATATCTTGGTTTCTGAGTCTCAGATTCTGAGATATTTTTGCTATGGAAAAAGTCATAGATTCTGAGACGTTTTTTCTATAGGTAAAGTCTCAGATTCTGAGACATTTTTTCTATAGAAAAAGTCTCAGATTTTGAGACATTTTTTCTGTAGAAAAAGTCTCAGATTTTGAGACATTTTTTCTATGCAAAAAGTCATAGAATCGGAGACGTTTTTTTTATAGGAAACATCTTAGATTCTGAGACATTCCTTTGTTATTCCGTGTGTTACGCATCGACATTTCGGACCTAATAATAGCAATAACCGTCTGTCCGTCTGCGGAAGACTTGATACTGTCTAAATAAAAGCTTCGGATTTGGGAACTTTGTCGATTTGTTCCTACCATGGGTTGATGTTAAGCGGGTTTTTATGAAGATGTGTTTTTATTTAAACGTTCCAAAGATATTCCTATTAACTTATGTACATAAATCACTGCATATTAATTTAGATTTTTGGTTATTATTTCATCTTGGAGATAATTTGCACATATAATTAGCTTTTTTTTATTTTTTGTTTTGAATAATTCTTTTGTAAATAAATATAAAAATTTGTCAATAATTTTTTTGACGTAAGTATGGAACTTACGCATTGAAATTTTGCCGGTAAATTGTAGTAAAAATAAAGCAAAAGAGAAATAAATTTTCTCTTAAATTTTTATGTGTACTCGAACGGTTTTTGAGCAAAAGTAGTAAATTGAGTAAAAAATAGTAAATTGTAGTAGGTAAACAAACAAAGCTATAGTGGTTTTCCCAGGGCTGTCAGACTTGAAAATTTATTCCGAAAGTTGGGGATTTCGTGCTAGCAAAAAGGACGCCAATCTCAGTTGTGAATTTCAAAAAAATAATTCATAGATTTTTTGGAGGTGTTCAAAATTTAATATCTTTCTGCTACTTGTCATGATCTTACACCTTTCTTTAAGGAACATTTTTTTTTTTTTTATTCCTATAGAAAAAATTTCTCAGAATTTGTGAATTTTTTTACGTAAAAAGCGTCTCACAGTTTAAATAGGAAAAGTGCCTCAGAATCTAAATTTTTAAAATAGAGAAAAAGTGTCGTTGAACGTCAAATTTTTCTGACAAAAAAAAAACGTCTCAAAGTTTAAAAAATTTTCTAATTCCCCAAACATATATAAGAGTGTGGATTTTGGAGCAGCACATTTTTGAAAATTGCTTATCAAACAACATTTTATTTTCAAAATCGTTGATTATTTCTTAACCCTTTTTCTTTTAGTGTATCTATGCTCATTAGGGTGGCAGCTATTTTGCAAAACTTCGAATTTCAAGGAGTGCACCCCTAGCTTTTTTTAGATTTGGCCTAAAAGTGCTATGCTAAAAATTTCAGCCAAATCGGACAACGTTAACACGAGGCGCATCGAGGTCAAAGGTCAAACACATGAAAATAGCCATATTTTGATGAAAAACATTGAATAAATGGTGTTGTTTTTTGAATATATTGTTAAAACGTGGTACACGAGTTGTTTTTAGTATAAGAAGATATATTAAAAATTTTTGGGTTTTCAAAAATTAACCCTTGTAAGACTTTCGGGGTCAAAACGACCCAATTTTTACAAAATGACCCCTAAAACACGAAAATCAGCCCCAATTTTCAAATTTTATTGAAATACACCAATGGAAAACGATATTTATATTCTATTCTATCATAAATACTCAGATATGAAATACTGTCTTTCTAGGATGTCATTAACACGTTTCATGGTAAGGCCAAAAATATGCATTATATTTGGCGCTGTTCTCAAAACTGATATTTTGATTTTTCAAAAATTTTCTTAAACAAAATTGTGAAAAATGCTGAAAAAACCACAGAATCTTATAAAATATATGTTAACATATAAAAAAAATTTTTTTGGGGGATATCCCTCGGATAGTTTGGCGGGGGCATCAATTTAAACTCAGCGGATTTCGAGGAAAATGCCTTTTTTGCCCACAATTTACTCAATATGGAAAAAATTTGGTAAATATTTTAAAATTTCACAAAGTAAGGGCCATAAATTATTAAAAACAATGTTAGACTTTAACCCTAAACGTTTTAGGAAAATAGAATAATATTAACCCGGTTTTTATTCGGGTCAAAGGTCAAATTTTGGGATATTTAGAGTTTTTTTAGAACAAGGCACCTTAATATGAAATGTTTATTGCGATTTTTTATAAAACTTAGTATAATTATTGTACGAGTTCAGCAATTTTTTTTTTTTTAATTAACCCATAAATGAACATGGGGTTAAAATGGCCCAACACGTTAAAATTTCTTAAAATAGTTTTTATTTTTTTTTCGATTTCTAATAAACTTATTATAATTATTCTTAATATTTTTTTTGATTTCTATAATACTTGGTATAACCATTGTGCTAGGTCAGATATTTTTTTTTAATTAACCTATAAATGAACAACGGGTTAAAATGACCCAGCATGTTAAAAAATCTTTGCCTAAAATATTTTTTGTTCGACTTTTCATTTATGGGTTAATTAAAAAAATCAAATAATTATTTTTCTAACCTCGGACAATAATTATAACAAGTTTATTAGAAATCGAAAAAAAATTAAAACTATTTTAAGAAATTTTTACGTGTTGGGCCATTTTAACCCAATGTTCATTTATGGGTTAATTAAAAAAAAAATTAAATAATAATTTTTCTGAACTCGTACAATAATTATACCAAGTTTTATAAAAAATCGCAAAAAACATTTCATATTTAGGTGCCTTGTTCTAAAAAAACTCAAAATATCCCAAAATTTGACATTTGACCCGAATAAAAACCGGGTTAATATTATTCCATTTTCCTAAAACGTTTAGGGTTAAAGTCTAACATTGTTTTTAATAATTTATGGCCCTTACTTTGGGAAATTTTAAAATATTTACCAAATTTTTTCCATATTGAGTAAATTGTGGGCAAAAAAGGCATTTTCCTCGAAATCCGCTGAGTTTAAATTGATGCCCCCACCAAACTATCCGAGGGATATCCCCCAAAAAATTTTTTTTTTATATGTTAACATATATTTTATAAGATTTTGTGGTTTTTTCAGCATTTTTCTCAATTTTGTTTAAGAAAATTTTTTAAAAATCAAAATATCAGTCTTGAGAACCGCGCCAAATATAATACATATTTTTGGCCTTACCATGAAACGGGTTAATGACATCCTAGAAATACAGTATTTCATATCTGAGTATTTATGATAGAATAGAATATAAATATCGTTTTCCATTGGTTTATTTCAATAAAATTAGAAAGTTGGGGCTGATTTTCGTGTTTTAGGGGTCATTTTGTAAAAATTGGGTAATTTTGACCCCGAAACTCTTACAAGGGTTAATTTTTGAAAACCCAAAAATTGTTAATATATCTTCTTATACTAAAAACAACTCGAGTACCACGTTTTAACAATATATTCAAAAAACAACACCATTTATTCAATGTTTTTCATCAAAATATGGCTATTTTCGTGTGTTTGACCTTTGACCTCGATGCGCCTCGTGTTAACGTTGTCAGATTTGGCTGAAATTTTTAGCATAGCATTTTTAGGCCAAATGTAAAAAAAAGTTAGGGGTGCACTCCTTGAAATTCGAAGTTTTGCAAAATAGCTCTCACCCTAATGCTCATAAATGAAATTCACACTATTCTATTGTGCAATTGTAGTTGTTTGTTAATAATTCGTAAATTTATTTATATTATTATTTTTTTTGTTATATTTTTATAATCAATGAAATTGTTTAGTTGACTTTCCTTTCTAGTGAGTAGTTGTATAGAATTTTTTTTATTTTTAAAAAATAGTATTGCATACTTTTAAGCGACTACATATGAATAACACACACGGATATGCAGTTAAAATATAAAACTACACACACAGTGATTCACACCTAAAGTCATGCACTATATAGTAGATAAAAATTCGTTTATAAATTCAAAATTTATTGTTGTTATCTAACGAGTATTATTTTAGAAAATGTGGTGTAGGTAACTTATCAAGCTCGAATTTAAGTCTGCTTGCGTCCAGATTGAGTAAATATATTTTTTTTTTATTCTAGCTCGAGGTTATTATTTCCATTAAAAATTAAAACTATGATTCAAATAAAATAACTTTCAAGAAAATTATTTTTCTGGTTTTAAATTTATTTATGTTGCAAAACTTATTGTTAGTCGACTCGTGTGTCGAAATTTGTCAGATTCCATTGTCAAGATTATTAACATATATAAAAACCCCATACCACAAGTTGCAAAGGGAATTTATATGTTAAATCGCTGATTTTCAAACAAAAATATCAATAGTAAAGGAAATAGTGACCTCGAGCTGTAATAAACCCACTCCAAAATATAATATTTTTAAGGTCGAATAAAACAATTTTTAGTTTTTGATAAAGATTAATCAGAATGTAAATAATTATGTTATACGATACTAAAAATAAATGAAAGTAGACTACAAATACTTCTGACAAAAAACTTATAATTAAATTTAACCCCCATAAAATTTTATTGAAGAAATTCAACCATACTATATGTTTTTTGGGAGTTTTCCAAACGACTTTATAAAAAAATTAGGCCACAAAAAAAAGCTATGTCTGGTAGGGGTAGTCACTATTATATTTCTTGGTCTCATTTAAGAAAAACTCGATAAACTAAAATTTGTTACACAGGATAATAACAATGCACGACTTAAGGTGTGAGCCACTGTTCGTTGTGTCGTACATACAATTTAAATTAGATTCCAACAAACTATGCATATAAAATTCTTATGTAAATAATGTTTTGAAAGTATACAAAAATTTCATAGATTATAAACATTTTATTATAAAGCATTAATTTAAGCTTGATAGCGTCCAGATTAAGTAAATAATAAATGTGCTAAGAGGGTCGATCTGGAAAATGAAATTATTTATAGACATTTTTCCGAAATTTTTTAAACATATTTCTCAGTTGATTTTTTCTAACAAGGGAAGTATCTCAACCCTTATAAAGCGATTTGCCTAAAACTTAAAACATATATAAAAGAGACGATTTTAAGGATGGGGTTTCTCGGCTTATCGGCCATATCAGTGTTTAAAAATATCGTTGTCCCCTTATGAAATGTAGACCCTTGGAAAAATTTCGATAACTCCCGACCCAGCAAAAATAAATCGAGATTTTGGCGACACAGCATCTTTTTATAGCATACCGAAGCGCACCCAAAGAGCGCTCTTGAGGATGCAGTAAAAGTAAGGGGAAAAAATTTAAATTTTTTGTTAAGATTTTTTAAATAAAACTTAAAATATAAAATTATATATTGATAAAATTTCGCACATGCTTTCCTTTTAAATATATTTAACACTTTTTGATTTCACTGCATCATTATTGTGCATTAATCAGCGCTGTAAAGAGTGCTTCAATCATAGCACCATTAACACATTTTATATGAAAAAAAAAATTGAGTACACCATTTCCACTTTAGTTTCAGAAAATACAATTTATATTACCAAAAATGTCCAATCATATTTTAGACTCTCCTATTATATTTAAAAATATCCAATTATATTTAAAAAATGTCCAATATAATTGAAAATTTTTGAAATGTAATTAAACATTTTTTGGTTATAAATGGTAATATCTGAAATATAAATGGAAATATAATTTGAAATTTTCGAAATATAATTGGAAAGCATTTCTTCCAAATGCTTGCAGGGAGTCAACTGATTTTCAGAATTAGTCAATTGTATTTTTCATTGTATTCAGAAATAGTCAATTGCATTTCAAATTTTGTAATTTGTATTTCAGAAATAGTCAAATGTGTTTCATCTTTATTCTGCATAAATCAGCTCTAAAAAGATACATGAATTCACTGCATCTTTATAGCGATTTTTTCAGCGCTTTAAAGAGATGTGAATTCAGAGCATCTTAAGAGCGCTTTTTCGGTGTATCCAACTAGCGCTCTATAGTGTGACATCGCCTTAGAGAATCATGCATGAATTCAGCAGGGTTGGATCCGCTCCTTGACTCGAGTTTCCTTTCCAAAAGCTGCTGCCATTTCAGCAAAATTTCTGCTGGGATATTACCTACATAATATTTTTTAAAATTATACTCGTTTGATAATAATAACGTTAAGTATTGTTAATTTTGTCTTTAATAAATTGCATATACGTTTCTAGTTTGTTGACAACCATTGTAAATGTCTGTGGAATACACGATACAGTCCAAAATAAAAGAGCGACACTCCTGATGTTTGGCACGAATATGTTTTATGGTAATACTAAGGCTGATTAAGTTCGGACATGGGCAAAATCGTACTAGGGGGAAAAAGTTCCACCTTGAAGAACATATTATTTTTGTATATTTGCTCAATAAATGAAACATTTTTATGCCATATGAATGAAGTTCATTGGCCTGCACTTGGACCAAGAAGACTTAGAAAAATCTATTAATTAATTATTAATTAATCAATTTACCAACATTTATCTCAGTGGGGGAAGGTGTTCCCTAACGTCTACCTCCAACCCACCCAAAAAAACGCCTCTGATTTTTTTTTAGCTTGTTTACATTTTCGAGGATATAAAAGGTTCGGCACAGCCGCGTTGAACACTAGACTGGCATTTTTCTGTATAGCAAAATTTTTTCTTCTCCGATTTTCAAAGTCCGGGCATTTTTTTATTCTACTAGGCCTAAACCCCATGTGGTACCAATTTGAGGCCAATCGGATTAAATTAACCCGTGGCGCCCGGCGGTCAAAGTTTTGGATTTTTGAAAAATTAAAAAAAAATAAATAAAAAATAAATATATCTTTTAACACATCATATTTGTTAATTTTGATGTGCTGAGCACGAATATCAAAAAAAATTAAAATCGTTTGAACAGTTTTCGAGATATCGCTATTTGAAATTTGCAAAAAATGGCGGTTTTTTCCTACGTTCAAGAAGTTTTTTAAAAAAAATCTCAAAATTTCATTCCGCCGACCCTTTTGTAGAGCTTGAGACAACCTTTCATTTAAAACTAATTTGAGCCAAATTTGATCATTTTAATCCGTGGCGCCCTTCGATTAAAGTTTTGGATTTTTGGAAAATTTCCACCAAAATTTTGGATTTTTGAAAATAAAAAAAAAAATATCTTGCGATATATTATTTTTATTAATTTTAGCATGCTGAATACAAATATCAAAAAATTTATAAAATCGGTCGAACGGTTTTCGAGATATCGCCATTTAAAATGTGTCAAAAAATTGCAAAATGGGGGGTTTTTTTCCCACGTTTAAGATTTTTTTTTTAAAAACTCTAAAAATTTATTTATTTTAACCCTTTTATAGAGCTTTATGCAATCTTTCATTTAAGCTTAATTGGAGCCAAATCCGATCATTTTAACCCGTGGCACCCTTCGATCAAAGTTTAGGGTTTTTGGTAAAAAGTTTCGAAAAAGCCAAAACTTTGATGGGCGCCACGGCTTAAAATGATCGGATTTGGCTCGAATTAGTTTTAAATGAAAGATTGTCTCAAGCTCTACAAAAGGGTCGGCGGAATGAAATTTTGAGACTTTTTTAAAAAATTTCTTGAACGTAGGAAAAAACCGGCATTTTTTACAAATTTTAAATGGCGATATTTCAAAATGACGATATTTCGATCGAGCGATTTTAATTTTTTTTTGATATTCGTGCTCAGCGCATCGAAATGAACAAATATGATGTATCGAAAGATAATTTTTTTTTAATTTTTTTTTTAAAATTTTTCAAAAATCCAAAACTTTGACCGCCGGGCGCCATGGGTTAATTTAATCCGATTGACCTCAAATTTGTATCACATAAGTTTTAGACCTAGGACAATAAAAATTTGCCCGGACACTTGGGAAAATCGAAAGATGACAGAAAAATGCCAGTCTATTGAACACTCTCATTTGTTTTTCATTAATTTTTTTTTTTAATTTTTTTTATGAAATTTTTTTTTATGAAATTTTTTTTTATAAAATTTTTTTTTCATCATAATTTTTTTTGTGCCGTCCAGAATATGAAACGCATCAAAATATCGGTCTAGAACCCCATAAAGTATATATTTTATTGATTAGTGATTGATTCTAATACATTTTAGCGATGTCCGTCTGTCCGTCCGTCTGTCTGTGGAAGCCTCGATACACTTCCAAATAAAAGAGCTAGACTGGGGTAGTTAAATGCGGAGATGGGCAAAATCGGACCAGAAGGGAAAAAGTTCCCCCTTGGGGAACTAAACCAACTTCAAATAATGTAATTTTTACAGATTCTTTTTAAAATTATGTTAAGCAAATGAAACACTTCAAGTCCAAGTACCCTGCACTTACTTGGACCCATGCGATAAGAAAATTCCATTTTATTTTCGGTCCGCCCCCTTTTGTGGGCGCGGATATAAAAATTAATTTAAGGGGGGTTAAAGAAAAAAAAATCTTCAGTGAGTAGTAGACTGCCCAGAAAAAAAGCGTTGTTTTTATTTTCTTAGGGGATACCTTTATTCTGTGCCGAATCTTTAAATACCCTCCACAATGTTAACCAATGCACAATGGTTTCGCAGACGACCTTTCTTGGCCAAAATTTAATTTTCTCAAAATTGATTTTATAGAAAATCGTTAAGACTTACAAACAGCAGAAAACATATTTTGTTTTTGTATACTCATTTACCGTTTAAAAACAAATTTAGATAAAAAAAAGTATTTTTTTAAATTTCAATTATTTTTTTGAGTTTAAATACAAAAAATTTCTTATAATATTATACATGGAAAACAAAAAAAACTATAAAAATTTTTAACACAAAACCTATTTCAAATCAAAAATTTTTCCATTTTTGAAATTTTGGCCGAGAAAAGTGTTGAACGGAACCATAGTGCAATGTAAATATTTAAAAAACAAAAAAAAAATAATATTTTATAAATATATATGAAAATTATATAAAAATTATAAAAATTGTATAAAAGCAACCACGTGTATTACACATACTACGTATTTTTTTACTTCTATTAATACAAATGGCGCGCTGCCACGCCATTTCATGCAGGTTTGTATTGAAACTCATCTCAATTGCTCATAGCTTCTTAACCCCTAGACTGATTTTGCCATAATTGGTACCAAAATAACCAGAAAAACGTTGAGAACAATAAAATAAGAACCTATTTAAAATTGTATTTGAATATGTTAACCATGAGCCAAGACAAATCATTTTAAAATTTTGGGTTAAATTGCTGGTGCCTCGCCCCATTGTGCAATTCGTCCCAAATTTTTTGTGAGTGTTAGGAATGATAAAATTACATTAAATTCAAAGTTTCGTTTACATTCATTCAACAGGTGTCAAGTTATAGCATTTATTTTGTGTAAAATTCACATTTTCACTCATCAAAATTTACATTTTCACTCATAACTTTTAAAATACTTAACCGATTTAAAAAAAAAACCCATCAGATTCTGCCTAGGAGAATTACGCAACTTTTGGTACCCCAGGCGTTTAAATCGGTTCTGGATTATAGCCAAAAACGTGATTTCAACAGACAGACAGACAGACAGACGGACAGACAGACAGACAGACAGACAGACAGACAGACAGACAGACAGACAGACAGACAGACAGACAGACAGACAGACAGACAGACAGACAGACAGACAGACAGACAGACAGACAGACAGACAGACAGACAGACAGACAGACAGACAGACAGACAGACAGACAGACAGACAGACAGACAGACAGACAGACAGACAGACAGACAGACAGACAGACAGACAGACAGACAGACAGACAGACAGACAGACAGACAGACAGACAGACAGACAGACAGACAGACAGACAGACAGACAGACAGACAGACAGACAGACAGACAGACAGACAGACAGACAGACAGACAGACAGACAGACAGACAGACAGACAGACAGACAGACAGACAGACAGACAGACAGACAGACAGACAGACAGACAGACAGACAGACAGACAGACAGACAGACAGACAGACAGACAGACAGACAGACAGACAGACAGACAGACAGACGGACATCGCTAGATCGACTTAGAATCGATCAAGGATCATTAATATATATACTTTATGGGGTCCTAAACCAATATTTCAATGTGTTACATACGGAATGACAAACTTATATATACCCTCTATCACTAGAGTGGAGGGTATAAAAACTCCAAAAAAAAATAAATCGTTATAAAACGCGAGTTCGCGACCTCTAGATATTCGCAAAATTCGCAGGTATCTCCCAAGAAAATAAAAACTTTGTTTTTTTCTGGGCAGTCTAGTGAGTAGTTTTTAAACAGCTATTTTCTGTTATTTTTGTTTTATTTGAAAGATAAACTATTGTAGTATTTTTAAATTTTCATAACACAAAATTTGATCAGCTGAAATTCGCGACCTTAGGACAACATGGTTCTATTTGTGCCTATTTCTTTAAGCAAATAGAACCTTGTTGTCCTAAGGTCTCGAATTGCAACTCAATTGTAAAATGCTTTTTTTAAAGGACAAAATCGGTCATGTTGAAAATTTTTTTTTGTAGATTATTATTTTAACAAATGTGCAAATTCGGAGACATTTTTCCTCTAGCAAACTTCTCAATAAAACTATTTCGATGTGAAAATCTGTATAGTTTCTGAAGTTAGGGTGTATTTCTATTGTTGTCTATATTGTTTTCAACAAATTTAACTTTTTGTTTGAAATAAAAAAAAAATGTTTTTTTTTTTCTATATTGTTCATTTTTTTCCATTGATTTGTTTATTGTCATCGTATGGGGTTATAAATTTGCAATTTTATAAATCATAAAATGACTTTATGTATCATAAAATATTATTGTTTGTATTTATTTTCAATACATTTAACAAAATCATTATTTTATCAAATAATTGAGTTTAAAGTAATTTCTCTATTGCATTTACATACATAAATACATATATTTGATAGTATTGTGCAGAGTTGGAAACAAATTCCTATTGATTTTAGGTATAAAGTGTTCAATGATAACCCAGCAGAAATTTTGCTGAACTGGAAGCAGCTTTTAAAAAAAACTGATTTCTGTGAGCAATGTCACAATTTATAGCATTCTTTGGTAGCACAGATAGAGATAAGATGCAGTGAAATCATGTGGATTTTTAGTGATGATTGAAGCAGAAGCATTCTTTCGTATCTTTCTTTCATTATAATGTTTTAAGCTTTATAAAAAGCAACTTAAAGTGCTAAATTCGGACGAATCTTTTATATTCTCTAATATGTATAAAAAAAATTGTCAGCGACGTATCCAGAGTTTTTTTTTTGGAGGGAAGAGACCAGTCGAGGACCGGTCAAAAATTGATACTTTTGTATGAAAGAGGCCTGGCACTTTTATATGGCGAGATCTTGTGATATGTCACAGGACTAGTTTTTTTTTAGAACAATTGACCCCATTTTATGGTCATAGAACTGGTATTCTATGACCAGTTCCCATTGAACCAGTCATAGGATAGGTTTTTTTTAGAACAATAGGTAATAAAGGAGCCATAAATTTCTCGCTGGTTTGTATTACCCATGGGCGTCCGGCTATGGTTTTTTGTATGTAATTTTAATAATTTCTTTTATTTAGAAAATTTAATGCGTTTTTACATAAATAATGATGACAAAAAATGTTCATTTAACAAGTAAAAAGGCTTAATTTGGTTTTGCCGAATGTATTGATACCCTCCACAATGTAAACAAAATTATTTGAAAAAAAAAAAATTCCGCGAAAAAAATATTTGGTGAAAAAAATCTTTTTTTTTTTAAAGTGTGTTTGCTCTTGTTAAAATAAAACACTATTCCGCATTGAATTTCGTTCAAATATATTAACCAGCAGCCGAATTAAAGCATTTTGTATTTTTAGGTTATGTGGAATGTATTTTTTGGTTATGTGCAATGTAATTACGAAGTGTCCTTACATTTTCGTTTATAACTTTTAAACAGCTGAACCGATTTCACTCAAATGCAATACCAAATGGCTCAGGAGAACAGCAAGTAAATATTTTGAGTTTTGGTCATATTTGTGAAATATTTTGCCCATGATCGCCATTTCACGGACATCGCTATGTCTTAGAATGGGTCACTGATCAATAACACCGTCCAACAAATTGCAACTTTTGGCTGTACACATGAACCGGACCCGAAAATTTGGAAAGTTGGGCCAAAAATAAAATACCCGTGTCTCCCAGTTTCTCTAGATCAATTCGCGTTTTCGCGAAAAATGCAACAAAAAAAAAAAATTTTTCACAATAGAAAAAATTTATGCTATTCAGAAAGTGGGGTTAAAAAAAAACACCCGTGTCTCTCAGGTTTTCGCAATCAATTCGCGTATTCGCGAAAAACGCTAAAAAAATTTTTTTTGCACTGTTACAAAAAAAAAAAAATTGAGTTTAAATCTAAGCATTTATGTCTCAGTTATTTCATATCAATTCGCAAATTTGTAAAAAAAAATATTTTGTTCTTTTTAGCACACTCGCAAAATTTTAAGTAGAGTTAAAAAGAAATTTCCCATGTATCAGAATTTTTCCAGCTATTTTAATTTAAAAAAATTAGGTGAATATTTTATTTTTAGTCCCACTTTTCAAATGTAGTAAATTTTTTTTAAGTGTGCAAAAAAATGCATTATCTCGAAAACGCGAATAGATACATACTACATTGGGAGACACGAGAATTTTATTTTCTACTGTAAATCATGTATATTTATTAGAGATGGGAACATGAGCAGATTAGAGCGTGATTCACGTGAATCACGCGTGAGTGTGACTGATTTCAATTTTACTCACGTGATTGTGAGTGTGAGTGAAGAAAAAAAATGCGTGAGTGAGTGTGCGTGAGTAAGATTTTTGCGTGAGTGAGTGTGCGTGAGTCGTTTTTTTTGCGTGAGTTTGCGTGAATTATTTTCTCTCTATATTTCCTATTGTACCAAAAAAGCAACAAAAAAAATTTTAAAATTTGGCTTAATTTATGATTTTGCCCCAAAAAAAGCAAAAAAAATTTAAAATTTCGCTGAACTGTAAATTTTGCTGAAAATTTTTGAAAGATTTTTGAAATTATAGTTTTTGAAATTTTCGTGTGAGTGTGAGTCAATGTGAGTGAAGCTTGCGTGAGTGCACGTGAGTGTGAGTTGTTTTAAATTTACTCACGTGATTGTGAGTGAGTGTGAGTAGAAAAAATATGCTCGTGAGTGAGTGTGCGTGATTCAAAAATTCCTGCCGTGAGCGTGAGTGAGTGTGAGTCAAAAATCACTCATGCGCCCATCTCTAATATTTATGTTTTATATTTATAAAAAATAATGCAATACATTTTTTCAAAATTACATTTTTTGTGAATTAATATGGAAAAACTAGAACAATATTTTATTTTAAGCCCTATTTTCGGAATGCAGTAAATTTTTTCAAGTGTGTAAAAAAAAAATGTATTTTCGCGAAAACGCGAATTGATATAGAAAAACCGGGAAACACAAGAATGTTATTTTGAGCCTCACTTTCTGAAAAGCGAACATTTTTTTACATGTAAATTTTTTTTTTTTTTTTTGCGTTTTTCGTGAAAACGCGAATTGATCTAGAAAAACTAGGAGATACGGGTATTTTTTTTTTGGCCCTACTTTCAGAATTTTCGGGTCCGGTCCATGTGTACAAAAGTGTGTCGGACGGTGTAATATATAAACTTGATAGGGACTGATATTTCGATGAGTTACAAACGGAATAACACTCTTATATATACCCTTTTCCACTAAGTAGAGGATATAAAATACTCGTATTATTATTCTATAAAAGCAGCGGCGGCTTCAGTTTTAGAACTTAAATGATTTTTTCTGTCCGTCTGTCCCCATTCCCCATTAACCACCTCCCACCCCCGGGGACCCGCCCTGAGAACTACAAATATATATACCAAGTTTAAGCAGTCAAGTTTTCTCGAAAGTAAACTTGTTAGGTTGAATGGGCGTTAGTGTGGCTCAAATTATGACTTTTTTTGAATTTCGTCGATGACCTGGTTTGTTTTGGTCTAAAAACTCTATTTTTAAATTTTTAGCCAAATCGGACAAAATTAACCCGTGCCTTTGTAATAAAAATACTCTAAACAATTTTTTTATTTTTTTTTTTATGTAGTTTTGACTTGAAAAGATTTTAGCTTAGAATATTAGCTCGTTTATTTATTATGCTTTTTGGGCATTAATTATATCATCTTCTCATTATTTTAATGATTTTTTTTAAATCCACGCCCACAAAAGGGGGCGGGCCAAAACGAAATTTTCTAGCCCCCTGGGTCTAAGTGCAGGACTTTTTTTTTAACAAAAATGCAAAAAAAGTTGTGAAAATTACGATTTTTTTGAGATTGTTTTAATTCTTTAAGCGGGGATTGCCCCTGGTCCGATTTTGCCCATTTCCGAACATAACCGGACCATGGTCATGAGACATATTCGTGCCAAGTTTCATGAGTCTAGCTCATTTATTTTGGAATGAATCGTGTTTTATACAGACGGATGACATTCATAGAATATTTTAGAATCGATCATAGATCAATAATATACATAAGTACTTTATGGGGTCCCCGACCGATATTTTTATGCGTAACGGAATGACAAAGTGAGCTTACCCCCATACTGTAGTTGGAGGGTATATTATAAAAAAAAAAAAATTAGAGTAAGACCACAACGGCCCTAAATTTTTTTTCGTAGTTAATTTTAAAGCGGAAGCGTTTATCCCACGAAAATAAAATTTTTAGTCGTTAATAAGCTAATCAAGTAAAATAATAACTAAAAAAATTAAAAAAACAAAAAAAAAAAATTTTGTTTGTATAGGAAAACATTTTTTGGGCAAAACTTTCCAACCCCCCCCCCCCACAGTGGGAAAAAACACCAATCTGGCAGGAAAAAAATCATATCTTCTAAACTATTGGTCTGATCCGATAACAATACTTGGAGATTTTATAGCTAAGGATATGAGCTTTTTGTATAATGAATAATAAGAAACTGTGTTTCAATACAGGGTGCCCCAAAAAGTGTTATATACGAGTACCTCAGGAGTATTTTTTTTTTGTACCTGTTAGCTGTGGAAAATTATGTTTAAAATAAGAATTTTATACTTTTTGAAAAGTAAATGGGGTTATCAAATATTGTAAGTGAAATCTGATAACATTTGGACATATACCCTACATCCAGCATATAACTAAAATAGGAGTCTTAGCACCTGATTTCATAAGCATATACGAATTTTTAGTTAACCTTTTGTCAATGTATAGTGCCATTGCCTCTTCTGGTGTGTATTATGTCGGTGCTTCAGAGGGGTAAAATACGGCTTTTTTCATCTTTGTAGCCCTTTTTGGTGTTTTTTTAATTTCATCTAATAATTGGGCTGCATCTCTCTTTCCAGATTTGTACAGACTTACTTTCGTAGCGACCAATAATTATTCCTTGATGTTATTTTGTACAAAATCCGAAACACGACTCCTCTTGGAATTTTTTGTCGTTTCCAAAAAAGTCTTCAAAGGACGCCCTCGTGGTTGTGACGGTCCTGGTTCTTCGTCTTCTACTAGAAAATCTATATTTTCATTCAACCATATATTGTATTGATTTTCAAAACTATATAAATTGCGAGAAACACTGGCCCATCTACATTTAAATTTACTACATAAATCTCGCACACTAACAGTTAGTTTTTTATAGCTATCATTTTCGTTGCAGATGTTATTTCCAAGTTTGGACAAGATATAATTGATAACTGTTGAGTTCCGATCAGAAGCACTGTCGCATTTACGCCAAACTTCAAATATTTCTCTCTGTTGAAATGACATGTCAAACAAATTTAAAAAAACTAAAGAGTTAATTAACCAATTCAAATGATAGTATTAAATTTATTATTATTTATAAAAATATTTTTATTAAGAATTTTTTCACCAACTGAATGCGAATTAAATCGGTTATTTAAAAAATCATAAAATCAAAAATAATCTTAATTAAGCACGAACTTTTTCTAATATTTCGACGCTCTACTATGTTGAAAACAAATTACTTACAATCCTTCGCGATTTTCAACATATACGTGAGTCGCGTTCATCGCTGCCTACGTTTAGAATTATAATTATTGAAAGACCAAAATTACAAAAATAATTTTAAAAAATCGCTACGCAGGCCTACGCAGCTAATTTTTTGAATAGATATACTTCATTATATGTAGAATAATCTATAATTAAAGATTAAGCAGCATCTGACAGCGTTTTTTTGTAGCTCCATAAGAATTTAAACAAGTTAAAAAAAAACATTGTTTATGTAATTCGTTACGAGGGAGCCTTCGCAAAACAGATAACGTATGGAAATTTATACATAATATACCTAATAGCACCCTTTAAAAGAAATCAAACACTTGGTAGGTAACGGCTTACCCTTTCCGATACACGGCAATGACAAGTTTACTATTATAAACAATTAACTGTGATAGCACAATAAATTGTCAACATTTGATAGTGTGTATTTCCCAAATGGGTTAACTAAATTTTAAGTTCTTTACGGTTTTAAGTGCAGTCACTATCCCGCTTTAAAATCACACTAAAACTTTGTTAAAATCTCTTACAAGGGAAGTATCTCAACCCTTATGAACCGATTTGCCTGAAACTTAAAATATATATAAATGAGACGATTTTAAGGTTGGGGTGTCTCGGCTTTTCGGCCATATCGGTGTTTAAAAATTTCGTTGTCCCCTTATGAAACAATGTGGACCTTCGGAAAAATTTCGATAACTCCCGAACTAACAGGAATATTGCCTAGAGCAAAAATACGTGTCGAATTAAATTTAATAAAGATTATTTCGTATTCATATGGATATCGTAGGGGTACGTCTTCATATAAATACCCCCTAAAATTTACACATTTTCATTAAAAAAATATTTAACGAAGCCGAATTTTTACAAGGTTATGCCACCGTTGGATAGGCATTAAAAAAACCTTTCTTCTCATATGTAAACATCATATGGTTTCTTAGAAAGAAATGGCTGAAAAATCCAAAAAACGATTTTTTCGCCATTTTTTGACCCATGTTTTGAACCCTTAAATCCCCGATATGGCCGATAAGCCGAGACACCCCAACCTTAGAAATGTCTCTTTTTTATATATTTTAAGTTTCAGGCAAATCGGTTCATAAGGGTTGAGATACTTCCCTTGTTAGTTATATTTTGAATTATTTCCCGCTAGATTGGCAATTTTTCCCACTGTGCCCCCCCCCCAAAGGCATGGGTATTTTGTCCGATTTGGCTAAAAATAAAAAATAGAGTTTTTATTCGAAAAAATCATTATTCGTGCCACCCTAATGGGCGTTTGCCATTTGGTGAATTCACTCCGAGACCACTATTCCCATTGTGGTTCCCTTAATTCTATATCCCTATTCTCCCTCTAAAACAATCGACACATATTATGTGGGTTCCTAGCACGTGCGGATCCAATGGGGAAAAATGAAAAAGTCTTGGAATATTAAAATTTTGCTTTAGAAAAAATATAAGAATTTTTCTTGATAAAAAATTTGTGAATTTTGCAAGATTTTCTTAGAGTTTTTTAAGAAAAAATCTGAGAGTTTTTTGTATACGAAAAGTCTGTTAATTTTATATTGTAAAAATCGAACAATTTTTTATCAGATAAATCTGAGAAATTTTTTAATAGAAAAAATCTAATAATTCTTCTTTGGAAAAACTCTGAAAAGAAGATGGGTAAAAGTATTTTTTTCTAAGAAAAATGTCCAAGAATCTTAAGGCAAAATGTTTTTAGATTTTTCAGAGGGAGAAACAAATTCTTAGAATCTTAAAATTTTTAATACAAAAAATAAGAAAATTTTCTTCAGGGAAAATTTCAAAATATTTCTAGAAAAAAAATGTATTAGAATCTGATACTTTTTCTATAGAAAAAATTACACAGAATCTTTGATTTGTTTTTTTAGGAAAAATGTTTTGAAATCTGAGCTTTTTATACCCAACACAACTCTGTGGTGTATAGGGGTCCTAGACATATCTTCAAGTATACCAATCGACTCAGAATCACTTTTTGAGTCGATTTAGTGATGTCCGTCTCTCTGTCCTTCCGTCCGTTATTATCAACGTATACGTCCATCCGTATAAATCAATTAAAAATTTTAATAATTCAATTTAATTTAGATTTTTTTTTATTAAACCATTTTTTCTTTTCTTTTTAATTACACTATACAACAATTTCAAACTTTTTCAAAAGTTACGGGGTTCCAACGATTAATTCTAGTAGAGGAGACAAAAAAAAATATACGAGTGTCGGTGTTTTGAAAGATCACATCGGAATTTTATTTTAGAGGCGGTTAAAGTTTTAAAGCTTAGGCCTGTTCTTGCAGCGTAGTTTTTTTCGTGTTGTACTGTGTTATTTAATAACAAAAATTTAGTTCCCTTGTCTATCTATTTATAAATCTACTCATTTCAATATCCTACAAAATTTTATACAATCATAAATTTTATAAATGACTCTGTATTAGTTTAGATATTTATCTAAAATAAAAGCTTAATGGCAATTTAAACCACACACTCACATACACACAAATTATTGACCTTGATAAGGTTTAGAAATTTATACCATAAATATGAGTGTGTGTTAATCAACGCATAGACATACACTGAAAGAATTTTAGTTTTTTTACTGAATCAAAATAATTAAATGAGATTTTATTTTGAATAAATGGTGCAGAATCTGAGACTTTTTCTATATAGAAAATTGTTTCAGAATCTGAGACCTTTTGAGATATTTTTTCTAACTAGAACTTTTTCTATATATAAAAAATGTCTCAGAATCTGAGACTTTTCCTATATAGAAAAAATGTCTCAGAATATGAGACTTTTTCTATAGAATCTGAGATTTTTTCTATATAGAAAAATTGTCTCAGAATCTGAGACTTTTTCTATATAGAAAAATTGTCTCAGAATCTGAGACTTTTTCTATATAGAAAAATTGTCTCAGAATCTGAGACTTTTTCTATATAGAAAAATTGTCTCAGAATCTGAGACTTTTTCTATATAGAAAAATTGTCTCAGAATCTGAGACTTTTTCTATATAGAAAAATTGTCTCAGAATCTGAGACTTTTTCTATATAGAAAAATTGTCTCAGAATCTGAGACTTTTTCTATATAGAAAAATTGTCTCAGAATCTGAGACTTTTTCTATATAGAAAAATTGTCTCAGAATCTGAGAATTTTTCTATATAGAAAAATTGTCTCAGAATCTGAGACTTTTTCTCAGAATCTGAGACTTTTTCTATATAGAAAAATTGTCTCAGAATCTGAGACTTTTTCTATATAGAAAAATTGTCTCAGAATCTGAGAATTTTTCTATATAGAAAAATTGTCTCAGAATCTGAGACTTTTTCTATATAGAAAAATTGTCTCAGAATCTGAGACTTTTTCTATATAGAAAAATTGTCTCAGAATCTGAGACTTTTTCTATATAGAAAAATTGTCTCAGAATCTGAGACTTTTTCTATATAGAAAAATTGTCTCAGAATCTGAGACTTTTTCTATATAGAAAAATTGTCTCAGAATCTGAGACTTTTTCTATATAGAAAAATTGTCTCAGAATCTGAGACTTTTTCTATATAGAAAAATTGTCTCAGAATCTGAGACTTTTTCTATATAGAAAAATTGTCTCAGAATCTGAGACTTTTTCTATATAGAAAAATTGTCTCCGAATCTGAGACTTTTCTATATAGAAAAATTGTATCAGAATCTGAGACATTATCCATATAGAAAAATTGTCTCAGAATCTGAGACTTTTTCTATATAGAAAAATTGTCTCAGAATCTGAGACTTTTTCTATATAGAAAAATTGTCTCAGAATCTGAGAATTTTTCTATATAGAAAAATTGTCTCAGAATCTGAGACTTTTTCTCAGAATCTGAGACTTTTTCTATATAGAAAAATTGTCTCAGAATCTGAGACTTTTTCTATATAGAAAAATTGTCTCAGAATCTGAGGCTTTTTCTATATAGAAAAATTGTCTCAGAATCTGAGACTTTTTCTATATAGAAAAATTGTCTCAGACTCTGAGACTTTTTCTATATAGAAAAATTGTCTCAGAATCTGAGACTTTTTCTATATAGAAAAATTGTCTCAGAATCTGAGACTTTTTCTATATAGAAAAATTGTCTCAGAATCTGAGACTTTTTCTATATAGAAAAATTGTCTCAGAATCTGAGACTTTTTCTATATAGAAAAATTGTCTCAGAATCTGAGACTTTTTCTATATAGAAAAATTGTCTCAGAATCTGAGACTTTTTCTATATAGAAAAATTGTCTCAGAATCTGAGACTTTTTCTATATAGAAAAATTGTCTCAGAATCTGAGACTTTTTCTATATAGAAAAATTGTCTCAGAATCTGAGACTTTTTCTATATAGAAAAATTGTCTCAGAATCTGAGACTTTTTCTATATAGAAAAATTGTCTCAGAATCTGAGACTTTTTCTATATAGAAAAATTTGTCTCAGAATCTGAGACTTTTTCTATATAGAAAAATTGTCTCAGAATCTGAGACTTTTTCTATATAGAAAAATTCTCTCAGAATCTGAGACTTTTTCTATATAGAAAAATTGTCTCAGAATCTGAGACTTTTTCTATATAGAAAAAATGCCTCAGATCCTGAGACTTTTTCTATATAGAAAAATTCTCTCAGAATCTGAGACTTTTTCTATATAGAAAAATTGTCTCAGAATCTGAGACTTTTTCTATATAGAAAAATTGTCTCAGAATCTGAGACTTTTTCTATATAGAAAAATTGTCTCAGAATCTGAGACTTTTTCTATATAGAAAAATTGTCTCAGAGTCTGAGGACTTTTTCTATATAGAAAAATTGTCTCAGAATCTGAGACTTTTTCTATATAGAAAAATTGTCTTAGAATCTGAGACTTTTTCTATATAGAAAAATTGTCTCAGAATCTGAGACTTTTTCTATATAGAAAAATTGTCTTAGAATCTGAGACTTTTTCTATATAGAAAAATTGTCTCAGAATCTGAGACTTTGTTGTTGATTACCCCAGTAATCTGTTCTCTGCGTGTTCTCATTTCATTTGTTACTTGTATTCATTTGTTAGATTGCATTTTGTGGTGTTGTTATTGTTATTATATTTCTATACAAGTGTTTGTGTTTATGTGTGCATTATAATGTATACTATAGTGATTTGATGTGCTTGTGTGCATTTGTCCATACATCAATCTTATGGTGAGTTAGTTGGTGAGTGAGTGTGTTTTTGAAATTTTATCAATTTCTAATTATGCAAATAAACTTAAATGCAATTAAATTATAAACAATTTATTTATGTTCCACACACATACATATTTATGCACATTAGACTGTCTATTAAAATTAGGAAACAAATATCGTTAATTTTTTTCTTTCTAGGAATCGGAATAATAAGAATTGAAGACTTAGGGGCCTGTCACAGTGTGAGTTCCGTTCCGAAGAGGTTTCAAAGGTTTCCTCCAAAAACATAAAATGAAAAAAATTTTCAGAATGAAAACATTTCCAAGCAATTCAATACCACTTTGATTTTTAGAAATGATTTTATTTAAAAAAAAACATTCATTTTACGTTTTACGAGTAAACCAGTTATTTCACTTCCAAACGGGATTAGTCTGTGATAGAGATGCGCGCGTGACACGAATTTTTCGTGATTCACGTGATTCACGCGTGAATCACGCGTGATAGTGAGTGAAATTTATTTTTACTCACGTGATCGTGAGTGCGCGTGATTATAAAAAATAGTTTCGTGCGTGAGCGTGCGTGAGTAATTTTTGTTTCGTGAGTTTGCGTGATTTTTTTGTGCTGTTTGAAACAGAAAACGAGTAAAAAAATCGTCATTATATTGAATTTAGAGGGAAATTAATCCAAAATTGTGATTTGTATTATTGTTTTAAGGAAATTCAGTACTTTTTGTTCAAGAAATCGAAAGAAGTGAAATAAAAATTTGCTAATTTTAATTTCGTGAGTCTTCGTGAGCGTGATTTTTTCGTGAGCGTGAGAAAAATTTTAGTTAATCACGTGAGCGTGCGTGAACGTGATCAGAAAAAAGAATTTCGTGCGTGATCGTGCGTGAGTAATATTTTTATTTCGTGAGCGTGAGCGTGCGTGAGTCAGAATTCTCTCACGCGCCCATCTCTAGTCTGTGACATGATCTTAATATGATTTTTGGTCAATTCATAAAAATTTTAAATTTAAATTATTCTAAATTTTGTTTATTTTTTAATTTTTTATTCCATATAATCCAATTTGCATTGATCTCTAGCCGAAAATGTCTTACAAATTTTGGCAAAATCTCAAAAAAATTAAATTTTTTAACTTAAACTTTTAACTTTTTTGCAAAAAATTATCCACAAGGATCAGTCTAATTTAGACACATATATTTGAAAGTGCATGTTTTAATATTTTAATATTGTTATATTGGTATATTGTTATATATAAATGTATATGCGCATTTGTAACAATATGTATATAAATTAATTTATTAATCAGTAAAGTGTAGAGTAATATTTGGCATTTTGGGAAAATTAATTAAATTAAATGTTTTGTAGACATAATACTTAAAATATGTGTTTCAATAATTGCATATACATTAGGGCGGGTCGATTTGTATGGAGCGAAAAAAACTGAAAAATCGTATAGCAAAAACAAAATCTACAAGAAATTCTAAGAAACTTTTCCAAAGAAACCATTGGTCTAAAATCAAACCCTATACCGCGCCTAACGACATGAAAATCCGTCCGTCCGTCTGTCTTTCTGTCTGTAAGAAACACGCTGACTTTCAAATGTTAGCGGAAGAATGAAAAATATATACGGCAAGCTGCTGAAGCGTGACGTATATATTTGTTATACTTTCGGTTAGATTAATACTAAATTTCAGCGAAATCTGTCCAGTGGTTTATAAGTTATTAGAAAAATGGGGAATTTCAGATGGGTTTTAACCCGAACTCCCGTGTTGAAAAAAACGCTAAACACGCTTTGAAAAGGAATGGTAAGCAAAAAAAAATTATTTTAGAAACTATTTTTGTCAGTCAAAAAACTAAAAAAAAAAATTTACACTCAAAAAAAAAATTACACCCAAAAAAATTAACACTCAAAAAATTTTTTTTTTACAAAAATTAAAAAAAAAAATGTTACTCAAAATAAATCAAATACTGATGTAAAAAAAATATTCAGTTATCAAAAAATTTTATCGACCACAGATTTTTTCTCTCTCATATGCAACTCTCCAATTTCATCCCTCAAAAGAATCTATGTGTTTTTTTTTACAAAATAACAATTTCCTAATTACATTATGATCCTCAATTACATACTTTTATTTACTAAGAAAAAGCAGCTGCACCAGCTTCCCTTTGTAAGAACATACAAAGGTTTTGGTGGGAATTGAACCCACAACCCCTGCACTTACCTTCAGATTATCACGCTACATGTTAACATGCTGCAGCCCAATATAAAATAAATAATCGATTAAAATTATAATGGATTAACGATGAAAGCAGCGATTTATTGTTAAAATTTCTTATTAGAATTTTTCGTCTGTGGCGTTTTCATTACAAATCAATCTAATTATTTATTTCTCCATTTCAGGGATTATGTCTAATATACTTGCCGGTCATAATCCCAAAAATTACTCGAATTATATCTAGCGGCAATTAGTAAAACATTGCCGCTGGATATGTTCTTGCAGCATATCGGTATATAAAACTATGTTTTCTTTACATCTGAGGTGTAAGGTATGTTCAGCAACGTTGTAGAAAAAATTATGGCAAATATTTTTGTGAAACATATTAACCCTCTAACTCCCTCTCATAACTGTATTTTTTTGACTCTATTCTAACAAATCGCAAAAAACACCCGAAAGAGGGGGAGTGTGGGGATGAAATATTCTACAAAAATGTTGCCAATAAAATTTTACTATATACCTCAGAGCACATCAAAGCCCAAAAATTAACACAAACATCAAAAAAGAGTCAAGTTATATGTTTTGCTTATGAAAAAAAGGACGGACGGACAAATCTTCATGTCGTTAGGCGCGGTATAGGATTTGATTTTAGAAACATAGTTTCTTTGGGAAATGTTCTTAGAATTTCTTGTAGATTATGTTTTTGCTATACGATTTTTGACAAAAAAAATCGACCCGCCCTAATATACATATATGTATTTTAGACTGACCAGTTTGAGGAAAAAGTAATCAAATTAATAAAATAAAGTCTTGCATTAAAATTTAACATGCGATTAAAAGAAATTCGGTTAAAAAATTTAAAATATTGCTTAATTTCATCCTCGCCGCAAAATATGACACTCACAGAAAACTTCTTTAATCGCCCAAAAAGTCAGACTACCATCATAGAAATTTGGTTCAATTTGTAAGGCCATGTTCACACTACAAGAACTTACCATGGTAAGTTGAGATGATTTTGCAATTTTACTTTATGCTAGTACAATTTGAGATGATTTTGTAAATCACTATGTGATTTTGTTCAAAGGAAAATCACATGGTGATTTTAAAATCACGCTAGTCTGTATACATTATAAGTTCTGATTAAATATAAATTTTTTGGCCTTCTAAGATATAAAACAGCAGTGCGTATGAGTAATTTCTTTATGCCCCTTAGTATATGCAGTATTATTTATAAGAATTAAAAATACAAATTAAACTACAACGCGTATGAGTAATATATTGGCTACTAAATATATGAGCACTGTTGCCAACTATTTTTAACCAAAAACCTCTAAATTTCACGAAAAAAGCGCTAGAAACCGCTAAAAATTAATTTAGCTGGGAAAATTTAAAATTTTCCCGCTAAATTACAAAAAAAAGCGCTGAAAACCGAAAAACTTGGCATTTTTGATTGACAAAAAAGAAAAATTTTAAAAAAACCTCCAAAATATTTTTTCTACGAAAATTTACTTTTCATTAAAAACGCGCAAGAAACGGTCGAACAAATTTTAGCGGGAAAATACAAAATTCTCCCGCTAAATTACAAAAAAAGCGCTAAAATTCGAAAAACTTAGCGTTTTCGATTAAAAAAAAAAAAAGAAAAATTGGAAAAAACCTCTAAATTTTTCCCACTAAATCCAAATAAAAAGCGCTAGATTTTCCCGCTAAAGCACCGTCCCCGCTAAAACCAATTTTCCACCGCTAAATCCTAACAAAAAGCGCTAGATTTAGCGGGAAAACCTCCAACTTGGCAACAGTGTATATCAGCAAATCCAAAGGAAATTTCACTGACTAATCACCGCTTTTTTTTTTGTGGATATTTGTCAAAGCTTCGCAAATGATTAAAAACAATATTTTTTTTTTGGATCAGTTTTATAAAATTTTTTAGACAGTTTTATAAAATTTTTGTGCCGTAAGTCGTACGAAAAAACTTATAAAAACAATATTGTTTATAAACCCAGTTGGCAAAAGAAAATCACACCTGACATACTGCTGACTCTCCCTTTATAAAATCGCTGACAACTTCATACAATTTTTCAAAATGTCATCAATGACATGTCAGGAGTTGGTCAGCAGTGTCCACCAGTATCGGTGGACACTAACAATTCGTTTGCACATCCGCTGACCAACTGCTGACATGTCATTGATGACATTTTGAAAAATTGTATGAAGATGTCAGCGATTTCATAAAGGGAGAGTCAGCAGTATGTCAGGTGTGATTTTTTTTTGCCGACTGGGAAATTAGGAAGATTTAAAATTTAGACTTATTATTTTTTTTTAGAAATTTCAAGAAAAAATTTTGAAAACCATATTTTAATGACCTTTTTTCTTAAAAAGGACAGCATGGATTTCCCAAAAACAAAATTTTATATTAAATTTTAGAATGTTGTTTTAACGCTATTAAAATTTTAGAGAGGTGTTTTTTCGTATTAGTGTGTAATAAACTTTCAAAATTTGCTAGAGAGTCAAATATTTAATTTTGTTTTTCAAAATTTTGGAAAAAAATCAAGTTGTTGGCTTTAGACATTTTTTTTGTGTTCTTTTACTCGGAAACCGAAAGCTGTACAAAAAAACTTTCTGTGTCAATATTGTTGATAAAATTATGGAGATTTGAAATTTCGAAATAAAAAAAATTTCCAAAAAAAATTCAAATTTTTTTTTTTAAAACAGTATTGGAATGTCTTTTTCTCCTGTCAGCGACACCATGGATTTCCAAAACCAAAATTTTTTATTTAAGTCTAGAATGTCCTTTTAACTCCGTTAAAATTTCATGGAGGTGTTTTTTCGTGTTGTCCAGCAATCAATTTTCAAAGTAGGTGATAAAGCTAAATTTTTGATTTTTTGCCAAAATTTTGAAAAAAATCAAATGTTTGGCTTCTTACAAACTTTGACAATTTATTGCTCAACAATACGAAAAAACACCTTTCTAAAATTTTAATAGCGTTAAAAGGATTCTAAAATTTAATAAGAAATATGTGTTGTTTTTGGTAATCCATGGTGTCCTTCCCAGGATAAAAGGACATTCAAATATGGTTTTAAAATTTTTTTCTTAAAATTAAAAAAAAAAAAAAAATTATAAAATTTAAATCTTCATAATTTTATGAACAATCCCAGGAAAATTTTTTAGAACCGATTCTGACAACACTTATTCTAGAACAGGTTCTTCGGTAATTATACACTATTACACTTTAATTATTTAGAACAAGTTAAGTGAAAATTATTGTGAATCTTGTTCTCTGCAATCAAAGTTTCATAACATTTTGGTTCTCAGAAATTGAAAAAAATTATGTGTCAAAAAAATTAAAAAAATAAATATCAATTTTTTGTTAACCAAGAAGAAAACACGAAATTCTATCAAATTATCAGGATAAAATCGTTAAAATTGTTGATACAAAGGTAAGTAAATTGAATTTCTATTGTCTGGGTCGGGTCAAATACTAATAAAATAATGTTTTCCATTTTTGTTTGCAGAAAATCCATGTTCTGGTATATCATTATTGCAAAGCCCAAAATGCAATTTTGGAGGAGACAAAGGATTTAGTTGTGGATGTGAATACTCCATGTCATATAAGATTATCTTTATCTTTACTTAATAAATTAATGAATTTAAAATATTTTTTTAATTCTCATTTCTGTTCCAAATTTCACTTCTAGAACCGATTCCGAGGAACAAAAATATATTCTAATTTTGCTTACAAACACCTGTTGCTTTTGGGACAATCTCTTTGTAAAAAGAATCGGTGTTGCACAAGAATTAGAACAGGTTCTAGGGAAGTATAAGTTGTTCCACAATCGGTTTTTTGCAACCGAAAATTTTGCTGGGATATTGTAAATTACAGGTAACTAAAGGCTTTATCAATTCTACATACAACATTTTTCAATCTAATTATCACCTTAGACGCTATTAATTGATATATTGTCTATTTTGCTTTAATTTTACCAAAACTCGTGGAAATAAGTAAATTCTATTGAAAATTTAAGGGAAAACATTTTTTTTTAATTATTTATATGCTTTCTTTACAGATATATTCTGATCCATTACGAGAAGGGTTTTTTATAATTTCAGTTGAAAATTGTAAAAGTTACATGCATTTGTGTAAAAATTCAGAAATTCAGTTTTCATAAAAATACAGTTAACTTTGAGTGTTTTTTACATTCGAACACGAACACGGTGAGCCTCAGCAATGTTTAGGTCGAACTTTAGTGTCGACGAAAAGTGTAAACGCAGTTTGATTTCTACGTGAATAAATGTCACAAAACTGTTAACAGTGAAATCGTAGCTGCTCGGTTCGCGAGATATCGCGAAATGAGTGTTTTTGTATATTCTTAAATTTTGACACTGAAGTTTTTTCAATATTTTAAAAAACTGAGTATATAGTTGTTATTGTATTAATTACAGGCCACAAAACAGTTGACATCAAAATCATATCTTCTCAATTTCGCGGGAAATCGCAAAATTCAAAATAAAGACAACAATTTGTAAAAAAAAAATATTTTTCGCGAAATTAGTAGTCAATACATTGATTTGAGCAGTTTTTCCACCTCCAATCACGTAAATATCAAACTGCTTACCATATATTTGTTGTTACTTGATTTGTTTCTTTATTTTAGACAACAAAGAAAAAAATAAATTAATTAATTTAAAAGTTTGAACAGTAATTTCGCTATATTTCGGGAAATTAATCATGTATAATTTTTCTGCTTGCATTTATTTCACCTCTAATAACCTCGAATTCAAACTGCATACCACATTTTTTTCGTTAATTGAAGTAAATCTTTTTACAGCTCAAAAATAGCACAAAGTAATGACAAAATAGTAGTTCATCCAGTTTTTTGGCGATATCTCAAAGAATTTAGCAGCTAGAGTTTTGATATTAACAGCCTTATGACCATTCATCAATAACAAGTCAAACTGCATTTCGTGGTTTTCAACAAATTAAAAAAAAAACTTAATAAAAACAGAAAAAATACAAAAACTTATTTTTTCGCTTTTTCTCACGAAAGTTAGCAGCTATAATTTTTTGTGGGCAGTTTTTATTTCTTCCAACATGTTGGAATCAAACTGCTTACTACACAGATAAAAATGAGTTGTTAGATCAAGCACGAAATACACCAGTTTGAGCATTATTTTAATTCAAAGTCAGCTAATGAAGAAAAATGTTGAATCAAGCACGAAAGTTGTAGGTCAGTCATTGACTAATCCTTGATTAAACAAATGCTTGATTTGAGTAATTTGTTAATTGTCATTTTTCTGTTATTTTTGATTAAACCAATGCTTGATTTGAGTGAGCGGTTAAACAATAATTTTTCGTTATTTTTGATTAATCCAATGCTTGATCTGAGTGAATGGTTAATAAAAATTTTACAGTTGTAGTGTTTTTTGTCAGTCTTTTGTTTAAATTGTTTTTTTTTTTGTGCTTTTAATTATTTTTTTTTCTTCATCTTGTGTGCGTTCAAGTACTTTTCTATTTGGCGACTAACGAAAACTAAAACAAAAAGTCGCAACAGCGTTCATCGCATTGTTACTCAAAGCCTTCCATGATGATTTTTTTTTGTTTTTGTGAATTTTTCAGATTTGAGCAATGGTTAATTGATTCAATTAAAATTTAATTGAATGTCAAATTTTAAGCTGAGCAAATATTTAATTGTTTTTTTCCATCGAATATTTTTTTCTGTGTACTTTTTAACGCCATTTTCAAAGAATCGGTGTAAAACATTAAATAAACAATTAAAAAAAATATATAATTTCGCGATATCTCGCGAAATTTAATACCTACAATTTCGATGTCAACAGCTGTGTGACCTTTGATCAAGCACAAGTAAAACTGCATACAATGTTTTTGCGAAATTTTACAGAAACCTATCTATATAAGGGGTGGTCCAATAACAAGTACCTTTTTAAAAATGCAATAAAATGATCAATACTCAACTTTTTTGGAATGTTATGGCTTTATTTGAAAGAGCAAACATACCCATTTTTTATGGCAAACGACTTCATTGATGCGTCCTAGGCTTGCTCCGTTGTATCGCGTTGTAGCGCAGTACTGCGCTGCCAAACTGCACGTTTTTCGAAAAAAAGTTTTTAACTGAAATAAAGCACTCAAATGAAGTTATGTTAACAAACAAATTGCTACATCTTGGGATCGTAAAACTTGCACGGTATTGTAAAGAACCCAATTCATCTATAGGAAGCAACAGATTTGAGTATCAGCATCATTACACAATATTTTCAAAAATACAGCTGAAAACCCCATTTTCGTCAAAGATGAGCGCTACAGAGCCATGATTACCGACTTTTTGTTGGCCGTAATAGAATATATCAACTTGGATGACATTTCTTTTCAAAAGGATGTCGCAATATGTCCCACAGTCCATCAAACAATCGATATTTTGCGCACTTATTTCGAAAATCGTGTTTTTAGCCATATTCGCGGTGACAATTGATCACTTCAGAGCTGCCGATTAAAACCTTTAGACATTTTTTTGAGGGGTCTCGTTAAAGATCCATGCAACATAGGAAATCCAGAAATGTTCTAGGCCCTTTCGACGAATATCGTTCAAGCCATTCGTGAGATAGAACCAAAAACATTAGAAAAATGGGTGCCGAGGATGAGCTACTGCGGAGCTAACCCAGGCAGCCGCACAAATGAAGTCGTTTGCCATAAATAATGGGAATATTTGCTCTTTCAAATAAAGCCATAAGGTTCCAAAACTATTGAGTATTGTTAATTTCATTGCATGTTTTAAAAAGATACTTGTTATTGGACCACCCTGTACAAAAAACGAAAACAAAAACAGCAAAATTTTATTTCACGATTTCTCGCGAACTAAAGAAAATCGGATTTTGATGTTTACTGTTTTGTGCCCTTTAAATAAGTACAATTAAAACTGTGTACTTACCCTGCAAAAAAAGTCATTACCACTTCTCAGTGGAGTGCTTTAAAACTACAACAAATGTAATGAAATACAACAAAAATAACAAAAAACACAAGACAAAAACACACAAACAGTTTTTTCTACTCCAGAATACATAGATATTCAGCACTTAACTCATTACCTATCGCGACACCTCCATACAAATGTAAGTAGATATTCAGTAGATAAGAACTACTCCGTGGAAGTAGTTGGAAGTTGTTTGAAAGCTCGGAGTACTTCTTATCTACTGAATATCTACTTACTTTTGTATGGGAGTGTCGCGGAAGGTAATGAGTTTAGTGCTGAATAACAACTTTTTATGGAGTAGAAAAAACTGTTTGTGTGTTTTTTTCTTGTGTTTTTTGTTATTTTTGTTGTATTTCATTACATTTGTTGTAGTTTTAAAGCACTCCACTGAGAAGTACTCCGCACTTTTTTTGCTGGGTAGTTTTTGAAAATATTTAAAAAACTTCAATGTCAAAATTTAAAAAAATACATAAAAACTAATTTCGCGTTATCTCGCGAATGCGAGGATCTACGATTTCGCTGTTAACAGTTTTGTGACATTTAATCTTGTAGAAATCAAACTGCCCTTACACTTTTCGTCGACACTAAAGTCCAACCTAAACATCGCTGAGGCTCACCGTGTACTTAAGTGCTCCTATACGGAAATTTGTTATATCAACAAATGTTTGTAAATTTTGATTGTTGTATGCGCTGCGATAAAAAGAAGCTGTGTTTAAAAAATTCCGATTTATTTTTGCTGGAAAAATTCGAAAGTTTATAATTTTATTTCTTAAAAATATTAATTTTTGTAAATTTGTACGTTCTGAAATGTGAATTTTAAAAAAGTTTTGCAATAAAGTTTTGCAATTCAAATTATTTAAAATATTCGATTAATCGATAATCGCGATTAACGGCAATTTTTTTAATCGTAATCACGATTATGAAATATCTCGATTATTTGCAAACTCTAGTCAAAAACAAGTGAGATTGTTACATTCGGCTGTGCCGAATCTTTTATACCCTCCAAAATGTAAAAAAAAAATATAAAAAAAAATCCAGGGGCGTCTTTTTTTTTTGGGGGGGGGGGGGGGTTGGTGGGGGACGTTAGGGGCACCTTCCCCTTGCGATTTTGAAATTCTTCTGAGATCAGAATGTTGCATTTGCTTACCAAAAGTACAAAAAACTGCAAAAAATGCGGTTTTTCTTGGGTTGGTTTAGTTCTCCAGGGGGGAACTTTTTCCCCTTGGTCCGATTTTGCCCATTTCCGAACTTAACCTGCCTAGAAATATAAGACATATTCGTGCCAAACTTCGGAAGTCTAGCTCTTTTATTTTGGACTGTATCGTGTCCTCTACAGACGGACAGACGGACAGACGGACGGACGGACGGACGGACATCGCTAGAATGTCTTAGAATCGATCACTGATCAATAAAATATATACTTTATGGGGTCCTAGACCGATATTTCGATGCGTTACACACGGAATGACAAAGTGAGTATACCCCCATACTGTGGTTGGAGGGTATAAAAAAAGTACAATTGTACCAATTTTAACATACTACCTGATTAAGACATAAAACAACAGTGCGTATGAGTAATTTTTTTAGCCCCTTACTATATGCAGTAATATTTACAAGAATTAAAAATAAAAAAAAAACTACAACGCGTATGAGTAATAAATTGGCTACTCAATATATGCAATTGTAATTTAAAATGTTCAACTTTTTAAAAAAGTGGTTTTACCTAAATAAAAAATATCTTCGGACCAAATCGTTGGATTTCATTATTTTTGGCTTTAAATTAATTAAATGCTTTATCAATTCTACATACAACATTTTTCAATCTGATTATCGCCTTAGATGCAATTAATCGATATATAGACAATTTTCTTCAATTTTATAAAAATTTGGGGAAAAAAGTAAATTCTATTGAAAATTTCAAAAAGAAAAAAAAAAAATTAAAAATTTATTTCCCTCTTAACAGATCAAGTCTAATCTTTAGCGAAGAAAATACTAGGTCTTTCAAAAATATCCCTTGAAAAATGTAAAAGTTACGTACTTTAAATAAAAATGTAGAAATTCAGTTCTTATACATTTTTAGTTTATTGAAATTTACAAATTTTTATGGCATATAAAAGAGGAGGATCTCTCCTAATTTTTTCATTTTTTATTTTGCCATTTGAGGATAAAAAGATGTAAATAAAGTCCTTTAGAAACTTTATTAAAATATTTGGTTGAAAATTTCGAATGATATTGAAGGATAAATGTTTGAAAGCACGTAACTTACCTCCTTTTTACAGATATGTAAAAATAATAAAATAGGAAAATTAGGGTAGGTCCTCCTTTTTTTTGCTGTCACTAGTGGCATCCTAGGGCAAGTATAAATAATAAATAATAAAAAATAAAAATTATTCCTCTAAAACTTTGAAGTCTTTTTTAAAGGAAACAGGATCACGGAATACAAAACTGTAAATGCAGTTTTACAACATTTAGCTTCTAGTTTCAAAAGTATATTATTCAGTTCGTGTTTAATGAATTTTTTCATTTTTGCCGGACGGTGTATTACGGCATCAGCTGTAATTTTTTTATCTTCTTTGTTAAGCTGATAAATGTTATATTGATTGGTCACTCCATTAAAAATTTACATACAAGAGACCTATTTTGCGGTCATCCTACTTTTGAAACCTTCCTTTATCGAATCATTAGATTGGACAATTTTTTATGCATAACAGTTGAATTAAATGTATTCTTCATGTAAAATTTTTGCTTGCCATTATAATTTTAAATACAATAAAAACTTTATATTTGGATCACTTTTATATAAAATTATTAAACTTGTATTTATTTTATCGTGTAAAATCTTAGGTTATGTATTAAAATTGTTTAATTTTCATATGAACGCTGGTTAGCAAAAGCAATTTATTAAAAATCCAATTATTTTTTGTGTCATAAATTCTGTGTGCCATGCATATGCAAGGTGTTTATAAAAGTGTCAACCATAAAAAAAAAAACAGAAATAGAGGCCAAAGGCAAACATAACAGTTGATTTAGTTGTTATTTAAAAAAATTAAAAACTAGGAAATCAAAAATATGCATTTATGAATTAAAATATAATCCTTAAAATATGCAATAAAAATTTCAAAATATTTGTTTGAATGACTTTTATCAAATTTTGTCGATCGCCGGGCAAATTACAATAGTTTACAGAGATTTTGATGCACGGCATTATATACAAATTACTAGCAGGTTTTTTGTAATTTTACAAGATTTTTTGTGAGTGTATACAAATGTGAATCCCCTTAATATTCTCATATATGTCTCAATGTCATTAAGCTAAATAATGAACATTATGTTTCAATTTTTATAAAATCTGATGAAAACGATTTCACTGGGAACATATTAAAATGTTATCCTTTGGGTGTTGTTTTCCCCCATCTTCTTTTCCTTTCGGTTGTGTATGCTCTACACAAATATTTTTCTTTTCGCACACCAGGGTTTTCTGTAATCTGTGTGAATTTATGTTTTTTATGTTTATTATTGCTTATCATGCTTGTTAAACGCGGCTGTAAAAAGAATCTGCAGAAAAAAAAATTAAACAAAAAAATATAGCAACGACTCAGAATTTTATAATAAAAAAATGGTAATAAAAAAATTTTACAAATTAAAAACTCCCCTAGGATTTTGACAGCAAAATGAGAAAAATCTCACTCACATACAACAACAAAAAAAGAAAAGACATCAAAATATAATTCGTGACAAGTACAATAATAACAGAGGTGGGATTATTTATAAATTTAAGAGGAATTTAACCATTTTGTATCACTGCTTTGTATTGCTGTGTAACAGTAAAATGTGAAATTTGAGATCACTCCTTTTTTAAGGTAGAGAAACTTACAATATTAAAAGTATTTTTTAACTTAATTTTGATTTTGTTTTTTTTTTTAAATAAAAAATTGTTTAAATTTGTTTATGTATTTTATTTTATTTTATTTTATTTTATTTTATTTTATTTTATTTTATTTTATTTTATTTTATTTTATTTTATTTTATTTTATTTTATTTTATTTTCTTTTATTTTATTTTATTTTATTTTATTTTATTTTATTTTATTTTATTTTATTTTATTTTATTTTATTTTATTTTATTTTATTTTATTTTATTTTATTTTTATTTTATTTTATTTTATTTTATTTTATTTTATTTTTTTTTTTTTTATTTTATTTTATTTTATTTTATTTTATTTTATTTTATTTTATTTTATTTTATTTTATTTTATTTTATTTTATTTTATTTTATTTTATTTTATTTTATTTTATTTTATTTTATTTTATTTTATTTTATTTTATTTTATTTTATTTTATTTTATTTTATTTTATTTTATTTTATTTTATTTTATTTTATTTTATTTTATTTTATTTTATTTTATTTTATTTTATTTTATTTTATTTTATTTTATGTTATTTTATTTTATTTTATTTTATTTTATTTTATTTTATTTTATTTTATTTTATTTTATTTTATTTTATTTTATTTTATTTTATTTTATTTTATTTTATTTTATTTTATTTTATTTTATTTTATTTTATTTTATTTTATTTTATTTTAATTTTATTTTTAATTTTTAATTTTTAATTTTTAATTTTTAATTTTTAATTTTTAATTTTTAATTTTTAATTTTTAATTTTTAATTTTTAATTTTTAATTTTTAATTTTTAATTTTTAATTTTTAATTTTTAATTTTTAATTTTTAATTTTTAATTTTTAATTTTTAATTTTTAATTTTTAATTTTTAATTTTTAATTTTTAATTTTTAATTTTTAATTTTTAATTTTTAATTTTTAATTTTTAATTTTTAATTTTTAATTTTTAATTTTTAATTTTTAATTTTTAATTTTTAATTTTTAATTTTTAATTTTTAATTTTTAATTTTTAATTTTTAATTTTTAATTTTTAATTTTTAATTTTTAATTTTTAATTTTTAATTTTTAATTTTTAATTTTTAATTTTTAATTTTTAATTTTTAATTTTTAATTTTTAATTTTTAATTTTTAATTTTTAATTTTTAATTTTTAATTTTTAATTTTTAATTTTTAATTTAATTTTTAATTTTTAATTTTTAATTTTTAATTTTTAATTTTTAATTTTTAATTTTTAATTTTTAATTTTTAATTTTTAATTTTTAATTTTTAATTTTTAATTTTTAATTTTTAATTTTTAATTTTTAATTTTTAATTTTTAATTTTTAATTTTTAATTTTTAATTTTTAATTTTTAATTTTTAATTTTTAATTTTTAATTTTTAATTTTTAATTTTTAATTTTTAATTTTTAATTTTTAATTTTTAATTTTTAATTTTTAATTTTTAATTTTTAATTTTTAATTTTTAATTTTTAATTTTTAATTTTTAATTTTTAATTTTTAATTTTTAATTTTTAATTTTTAATTTTTAATTTTTAATTTTTAATTTTTAATTTTTAATTTTTAATTTTTAATTTTTAATTTTTAATTTTTAATTTTTAATTTTTAATTTTTAATTTTTAATTTTTAATTTTTAATTTTTAATTTTTAATTTTTAATTTTTAATTTTTAATTTTTAATTTTTAATATTTTAATTTTTAATTTTTAATTTTTAATTTTTAGTTTTTAATTTTTTATTTTTTATTTTTAATTTTTAATTTTTAATTTTTAATTTTTAATTTTTAATTTTTATTTTTTAATTTTTAATTTTTAATTTTTTTTCCAAAAAATATTTTTTTTTGTTAATATTAATAAATTTTTTTAGTTTTATTTTAACTGTAGGGGCTTTCTCTGCCTACTACAGTCTTATTTTAAAATAACTTAAGTTGTTTCCTTTTTTATCAGTCAACGTTTTAGCGATTTTATCACTTGCTGTTAATGAAATTTTTTCCTAAGGAAAAACACCACTACAATGTCAGTTGTGAAAATGGTTTTTGTTTAACAATGATTGGCTTAATACAGTGGCGTACAGCTTTTGAGTTTGAGGAGGGGGAAAACTTTTTTTGACTTCGAATAAAAAAATCATGTATTCACCGTTGCACAGTGGTTTATTATCGATTTTTTTTTTGGAAATAATTCGGCCATTCAGTAAGTACTGGACCGATTGCAGTTTAATTTATTCCAGTTATAGCTAAAGTAATTTTGAGATTAAGTTTGTACGGAGGATCCCACATGCCCAATATGGGTGCCTTCAGGGGTTCTTAAAGTAGGACACCATTGTACAAGAGCGTTACACTTTTTACACTTTCAGTGTATACTTTCTTACCATTGCCCTTGTTTTCCAAACACACGACCGACATTCATTATTTCCTAAATCACGCATAGGAATTTTATCTTTCTTTTTTTTGTAGAAACTCTTTTTCTAAAATTTAAATGCTCACAAAATACACGGTTGCATTTAATATCATTTTTATTACTCATAAATACAGACATGTTAACAAAATTTTAGTTAAATACAAGAAGACGAGAAAAGAAATTCTATATGCATGTTAAAAGTAAAATTTTATATAAAAAGTTTTTATTTAAAGATAACATGGTCTTGTTTTTGTCTTAACTAAATATAAACTCAGAATTTCTTATGTGTCTTATATTTTACATTTGAAAATTGACAATATTTTACTAAGTATATGGTGATTACACTGTTTTAATCTAAATTTATATACAAATCTTAGGGCGAACCTTATTTTGGACTTTTTCAAATTTTCTTAATCAAAAAACTTTTCCCTTGAAATAAAATGACATTTTTTTTTAACTTTTAGAATATTTAAATTTTGTTTGACGAAAATCTAAAAAAATCGAAAATAATACCGGTCTAATGCACATATTTGAGATATCAATTCTACATTTGAGTGATCTGAGGGTCATTATTTCCTTTGCTAATTAAAACTATGATATTCTTATAGAATATCTTTCGAAAAAATTATTTTTCTGTTTTAAATTAATTTATGCTTTTCATTTTTTCAAGACTTATTGTTAGTCGCTATGGGAATAGAGTTGAATATTTTTGTTTCAACATTAGCGATTTGTCATTTAAATTTGCTTTGCTACTTGTAGTATTGGGTTTTTTTATTTGCTAAATAGCCTTGACAATAGAATCTGACAAATTCCGAAACACGTGTCGACTAACTCTTGCAAAAATTACTAGCATAAATAAATTTAAAACAGAAAAACAATTTTCTTGAAAATTATTCTATGAGAATATTATAGTTTTAATTAATAATAAGTATAGTAAAGTAAATAATAACCTCGAGCTAGACTTAGCTAACTCAAAATATTTTTAAAACACTTTTTTATAAAAAATATGTGCAATGAGTAACAATAAAACGATTCAAAATTTTCAAAAATGTTCTTAAGGTCGTACCGGGCTCTTGAAGTTCGGGCCCTGGAGTAAAGAAGACTTAAAAAAAAATTTAAAAAAAAAAAAAATATTATGAAACCGGAATTGTTTAACAATTGACCCTTAGTATTTAATTAAAAAATTATAGATTTTTTGGACATAGTTAACCCTTTAATACGCAAGGTCAAAAAACATTTCCTTTTTTTAAGATCATTCCCAAAGACAAAATTTCTTGGTTTGAAAAAATTGTATTCCCATAAATTTGAAAATCTCCAAGTTTTATTGCTCAATTTTATTAAATACATCCTGGAGAATCAATGTTCAATTTTGGGTATTTTTCGCTCTTTCCATTTAGCACATGTAACGATTTAATTTTAACGATTTTCAAGAAAATGCGTTTTTTCAACCATTACTGTTTATTTTTTTGCTTTGACCAACATTTTGAAAAAAAAAAAAAAACTAAAGTTCAATTGAATATTGTTCCATTTGACCTTAAAAAACAAAAGTTGGAGTTTTGCACGGGACGCCCCCTCAGTTTAATAAGATTCATGAAAAAAGTTATACCAAAATTTTTTCAAAATTTTGCTTAAGGTCGCACCGGGCTCTTGAAGTTCGGACCATGGACCAAAAAAGACTTTAAAAAAAAAATTAAATAAATCATTATGAAACCAGTTTTGTTTAACAATTGACACTTAGTATTTTATCCACAAAGTTCACGCGAAAAAAAGGGCAATAAATCTAATTTGGGGATTGGGGATTTTAAAAAAATATTTTGGGGATTTTTTTGGGATATTCGAAATTAAATCCATTTAAAAACACAAGGTAAATTTAATGTAATCAACAATTTTTGAAAATTGCTTTAGTGATAACCACTCTTTGGTATGAGATTCAGTAAAATATTTAGTAAAACTTGCATTAATTAATATACATTTTAACATTGCCAAAACCCTTTTTTTTTTTCTTGTTTGGGGATTTTTGAATCACTAAATCTACGAAAAAAATTATAAAGTTATCATCCATATTTTTTTTTAATTAAAGAACGTTTTTTATGTATTTTAAAAAAAAGAGTATCTTTTTCTTGTTTGGGGATTTTTAGTGATATTTTGTTTTATTTTTGGGGACAGCGGGACATGGCAACGCTGCTTATTATGGTGGCACCGAAATTTCATCTTTGGATTTTTAACCTTGTCGGATCGGAATTTTTTGTCACATGTTTAAAAAATGATGTGGACAAAATTTCATGCAAGTCGGAAAACTTAAACCCGTGTCCATTTGAGGTTTTTTTTTCGTTTTTTTATTTTTGTATTTTTTAATGTTAGTGAGCGTTATTCGCTTATTAACGGGAAAAAAGGTTATTTCGATCGGACAAGTTTTTTTATTCCAAAATGGACTTCGAAAAAAGAAGTTGAGGCTGGTTGGGTGCTTACTCTTAAAATTTTCAAACATTTTTTGTTTAGTTTCGACAAGCATATATTAAAGATTTGCTGTTGCCCTTGAAAATAGATTTGGCACTATTTAAGTCCAAAAATTACGATGTCACCAAAAAATAAATTAATAAGCTAAGAAAACCTATTTTAAAGAGCGTCAAAAAATCTATAATATATGCTTGTCAAAACTAAAAAAAAAAAAATGAAAAACTGTTAGACTAAACATCCTACCAGCCTCAATTTTTTTTCGAAGTCCATTTTGGAATTGAATAACTTGTCCCATCAAACTGAACTTTTTTGCCGTTAATAAGCTCACTAACATCAAAAATAAAAAAAAAAATAAAAACCCAAAAAAAAAAATGTTTTGCATGTATGGACAATTTTTGTTTTCCCTTGTGAACTTTGACCACAAAGGGGCACGGGTTAAAGTTATCTGATTTGGCTAAAATTGTGTCCACATCAGTTTTGGACCATGTGGTACAATATTCCGACCCGATATTCAATTTCCAAAAAAAATTTTCCCCATACATTTCGCTGCCATCCTAATAATTATATAAATATTCCTACATATGAGTTTAACAAAATTATCTTGAAAATTTTAACAAGTTACACATGTATGTAAAATAAATTTAAAAATTATAGGAGATTTAACAGGAATATACATATCGCTCCTTTACTTGTATGGTGTCATAACTCAAAATATTTGATTTTGCAGAAAACACGTTTAAAGTTTACTATTGAAACGGGTTTTTAATGGAAAAAGGCCGGTACATAGAAAATGTAATAATGGCGTGTACTCTTCTCAAACGGTGAGTTCAAAAGATATTAATACGAATTTTTGACACAATATAAAGCACGATATAACGAATAGTTCTGCAACATTAACTCAAAAAGCGCATTTTTTGAGTTATGACACTATACAAGTAAAGGAGCGATATGTATATAAAAAAAAAGTTAAAAATGTTAGTTCGGCCTTGCCGATTATGTTGATACCCTCCACAATATTAAAAAGATTATTACAAAAATTTTTATTGAAAAAGTATGAAAACAATTAGAAATGTTTTTTCTAATTGCTAAGTGATAGTATTTTTTCTAACTTTTATTAAGGTGTTATGATACTTGCTAGTTTTTGTATTTTTTTTTATATTGGAGAACAGTGCAAATATATTTTCATAGGAAAACTGACCAAGTGTAAAGAGTATGACAATATCATGAAAAAAACTTAAAACGTCAAAGAATATGCGAGTGTTATCGATAATTTTTCAGTGACTGTCAAAAAAAATATAAAAATTTTCAACTTAAAGTTGATATTTCCAGAATAAAATGTTAACAGTGTTGCCAATTTTATTAGTTTTTGCTCGAATGAAGCGGTTTTAGATATGTTTTGGGCGTTTTTAGCTATTTTGGGTTAGATATTTTGAAAATAAAAGTTGGCAATATTGTTTTTTTTTGTTTTGTTTTTATTTTATTGTATTTCTTGTTCTTTCTCGCATTTGTTGTTTCATTCGATCAATCATAAAAAAATCCAACACAGAAATTAGCAAGTATCATATCACCTTTAGTATTTTTTTTCAAAGTTTTATATCCTCGTAACACAAATTTTGGGGTAAATTTTGTCAGTCCGTGTAAAACGCGTCAGAATTTAAGCAATTTGTATTTTTAAGTCATATGGAAAATTCAAATATTTTCAAGCTGTCCTAACATATTCATTCATAACTATTAAACGACTGAACCAATATTACTCAAATGCAATACCAAAAGGCGGTAAGCATCATCAAGCGTCTATGATTTAGAAACAGTCAACTCTGTATCATATTTAAGCCTTGATTGCCATTTATACAGACATACGGAAATCATTTAATCGACTTTTTCAATTAGTTACAAACGGAACGACTAAAAGGTATATTTACCACCAAGTAAAGGGTATACAAATAAAATATTATAAATTAAGACAATTAGTATGGATATAAAATACTTCATAACATAAGATTTATTACATACATTTTGTGGATTTGTACGATAAGTATGAAAAATATGTAAAATAATTATAAATGAGTGCAATTGCTCAGTACATACATATTTTGTTGTTTTTAAATCTTTTTTTTTTTTTAATTTTTGAGAATTATTCTGTTGGCAAAATGTCTCAGGATTAAAAAATGTCTAGAAATTCTATACTAAAAATTTCACAGCATCTAAAATTTTTTCTGTACGCACAGGAAAAAATAACAAAAATATTTTAGTAAATTTTTAATACTATTGAGTAAAAAAATACTCAATTTTGCACCAGTAAATTTAATAGTATTGAGTAAACTTTTAATAAAAATTTATTAAACGTTTGCCAACAAATTTGAGTTCAATTGACACAATTAAAACTTTACTCAACATTTTTTGTTTTTTTTTTAAGTAACTGTTTAATTGTGTCAAGTTAAAATTTACTCAAAATTTATCAATTTATTTTTTAAAAAGTTTAAAAAAGTTTTATTTTTTTTTACAAAAAAAAAAAGCAAAAAACTTGTTTTTTCAAACTTTACCAAACATATTTATGTCTCAAAGATATAGGAAAATTTTATAAAAACGATTACAAACTTTCACATACATATACTATAAACTAAATGAGAATTTTAAAATTATGAGAATTAAAAAAAATAAAAAACCTATTAAATTTTTATTAAATTATTTACTATTTTTTTTTTTTTTTTTTTAATTTTTCAGTAAACTTTTAATTGCGTCAATTAAAAAATTATTCTTTTTTTTATTAAATTTAAACAAGTGATTGCACAAAATTTTTTCCCAAACATTTTTTTCTAAACGAAAATCGTTACAGAAATTGCTTCAGAGAATTTAAAAGTTATTCTACTTGAAAAATGTTTCAAATCCCATAAAGTTTTCTATAATCTTAAAAATTGAAAACTTCTTTGAAGCAGAATTGTTTTATAGGAAAAATGTAATAGAATCCGAAAATTTTTCAATACAAAAATTTCTCAGAATCTAAGAATTTTTGGACGCGATTTTTTTTTATTTTTATACACTTCAAAAGCAGCATCACACACTTACATTCTATTAATACAGAGTTTATATAAATGTTCTTCATTTCGCTTATAACACTTCGAAATATCTATTCAAGACACAAAAAACAAAAATATATATTGATACTGATCGATTTAATACGATTATATCGTCTGTTTGTTATGAAACATGCTAAATTTTCCATTGACAACTTGGAGGCTGCTAATGCTTGGTCGATATATTTGTCACTTCCCTGGTCAGTATCTGTATTATTAATAACACTAGTTTACAAATTAAAAAAAAATTGCATTCCAAGACATTTTGCATTTATTTTCATATACAATTTTACACTAAAGCCGAAAATCTACTCCAAAGTTTTAAAAGTAGAACAGTTGTCGAGATGTTGCCAACTTTTCAAAATTTAATTTTTTTAAAAAAGTGGTTTTACATAAATTCAAATGTCTCCGGAACAAATTGGTGGATTTCATTGTTTTTGATTTTAGATTAAAAATAATGTAATAATCTATCAACCATGCGTACAACATTTTTCAGTCTGATTGTCGCTTTAGAAGGTGTTTAATCATATATTGACAATTTTGAGCCCATTTGACGAAAAATTGGCAAAAATTAAAATTTCATTGTAAATTTCACAAATTTCTTTTTTTTTTAATTCGTTTTTATATTTGCATAAATATTTAGAGAATATTTTTTTTTAGATTTTCCCAATTTGTTTACTGTTTTTAGTACCCTTCGAAAACTCCATCGTGGTAAATTTTCAGATTTTTTTAATGATATCGAATTTTTAAAAATTGGTGTTTGTTCCTTCTCTGAAACTTGTTATACTTATAACTTCTTCAATAATGGTCCAAAGTGCAATTTTTTTTTTTTTTTTTCAAAATTTTTGTTTTTTTAGGTACTTTTAAAAAAAATTCATAACAAATTCTTAAACGAGCTGTAGTATGCAATTTTGAAGTTTTAAAATATAAATCTCATTTTTAAAAATGTGTGTACGCTTTGATTTTTTTATTTTTTTTTGTGTAAAACTTCTATCCATTCTACAATTTTTTTGCCCCGTAGGATCGTGCGATAACAATTATTACTATTTTTTTAAAATTTTTTGAAAAAATTTTATTGTAATTTTCCAATCTTAAAATCATTTTTACTGCTCCAATGGTGCGTCATAGAGGGGTGATTTGCAAGACCGACCCCAATTAATTTTTACGTTGAAACATTTCTTTTTTTTTTTAATTTTTTTTGTTTAAAACTGCTATCGATTCTACAAATTTTCTGCCCAGTAGGATCGTGGGATAACAATTATTACTATTTTTTAAAATTTTTTGAAAAAATTTTATTGTAATTTTCCAAGGTTAAAATCATTTCTACTGCTCCAATGGTGCGTCATAGAGGGGTCATTTGCAAGACCGACCCCAATTAATTTTTACGTCTTAACATTTCTTTGGAACAAACTAATACCCTATCTCCAATTTCTAAGGGGGCTCCCACACAAAACGACATATTTTAAAATTTGCTCCAACCGCTCTAACTGCCCTAATAGTGCCCTTAGATGTATGACTAACCCACTTTTTTTTTTAATCCAAACATTTTCTCGGAACACACCTACCCTCTATCTTTAACTGTTAAGGCCGTCCCCATACATTTTTTTTTATTTTTTGTAAATATGTTTTATTTAATCAGCTTCTTCCTGTCCAATGGTGCGTCCGAGAGGGGTCATTAGTGAAACAGGCCCCCATTTATTTTTACCCTACAACTTTTTTTAAAACATACCTACGCCCTATCTCCACTCCCGAAGTAGGCTCCCATACAAATAACAGTTGAAGCAAATTTTATAAAAATGTAATTTTGAATGGAAGCCTACTTAGGGAGTGGAGATAGGGCGTAGGTATGTTTTAAAAAAATGTTGTAGGGTAAAAATAAATGGGGGTCGGTCTCACTAATGACCCCTCTCGGACGCACCATTGGACCGGTAGAAGCTGATTAAAGAAAACAAATTTACAATAAATAAAAAAAATTGTATGGGGACCGCCTTAAATTTTAAAGATAGAGGGTAGGTGTGTTCAGAGAAAATGTTTGGAATAACAAAATATAATGGGTCAGTCATACATTTGATTGCTCTAAGGGCACTCTTAGGGCAGTTAGAGCGGTTGAAGCAAATTTAAAAAAATGTAATTTTGTAGAAATTGGAGATAGGATATTAGTTTGTGCCGAAAAAATGTTAAGATATCTTTTGAACGGGTTATCAAAAAAATCTGAAAATTTACCACGAAGGAGTTTTCGAAGGGTACTAAAAACTGTAAAAAAATGGGGAAAATCTAAAAAAAAAAAAATTCAAAGTGTCCGATGTGTCCATGGAATGCCCCTTATAAAATTTTATAAAATTATATATAACACAGCTTAACATGAAAATGCTTATTGGATTCTGGTAAGTGATTTAGGTGGTTTGTTGCGCCGATTCCAAATTTGTGATCCAAATATGTCTATCACGTCAGAATTTTGAGTTATTCTCGGTTAAAGTGCCGAAGAAGGCCATGTTGGACCCTTATTGAAAGCTTATAATATAAGATCCTGACATGCGATTGACTTGGTATAAAGCTCATTCAAAAGTATATAATTTTCTCTATAAGACAAGACAAAATATTCTTGGAATTTAATTTTCTAAAATGGTAAAAAAATCATTAACAAAAAACCTTCCATTTTCTAAATATTTAGTTTATTTACACAGTGTTTTTTAACAAATTTCCATACAAATACACACGTAAATATTAGATTTAAAGCCTTTGCGGCTAAAGATTTTTTCGCCATTATAAAAAATTAAATTCCAAGAAATTTTGATTCTGTCTTAAAGAGAAAATCACGCACTTTTGAATGAGATTAATATCAAGTCTTTGGTATGTCAGGATCTTATTTTATAGGCGCTCAAAAATGGCCAAAATGGTACTTTTATGACACTTTTACCGCGATTTTATCAAAATTGTGACGTGATAGAAAAATTTGAGTGACAGTTTTGGGATCGGGAAACCAAAACCAATAATAATTTTTTGGTTTCATTCAAAACGCAGCGAAAAACCTCAAATTTGTAGAGCGGTGTAATTACACTACGTGACAGTTTTTTGACCAAATGTATCTGACACCTAATCTTTATGTACAATTGTCCGCTGAATCCGAATATGAAGTCAGAATGGTCAAAAGTAGAACAGTTTTCGAGATATTCGAAAATAAGCGTTTTTTGTGTTTTTAAAAAAGATGATGTCACTTAAATGCAAATATCTTCAAAGCTATTCGTCGATTTATGTATTTCTTTTTTTTTAATGAAAGATAATAAAATTACTAAAATAACCATGGGTCGCTTGTGAAGATTAGTTAAGAAATGACAGAGTTACAGTGGACAAAAGTTCAAACTTCATGAAAAATTTGATGATTTTTTGCAATTTTGCTCTTTTCAAGTTATTGTTTTTAAACCAAACAATTAAAAATTATAATGTTTTATTACTTAGGACATTATTTTATTTCAATACGAACATTTTGCGCCCAACAAGACCCAGATTGGTGCAAAAATGACAAAGCTACAGAAGATTTAGTGAATTAATCCACCTTTATTTGATTTTTTCTGTAAGTACAGATCGAGCACGGGCTCTAATTATATTTGTTATAAGGGTTCAAGTTGAAAAAATGCAGAAGAAAAATTGAATTTCTAAAAATTATAGACATTTCTGGTATTTCCTATACCGGTTTCAAACACCCCAGTTAGTGTCATCTTCAGTAGGATTTTAAATGTCGGTTTGTCTTGTTTATGAAAACTGTTTTTTATATATGTGAATATTTATAGTTTCTACAGAATAAATTTTGACAGTTTTCAACACTACAATTCTATTTCTAGCAATCTCAACCTAACTTCATACTTTCTTTCAACTTTTTTGTCTCTTACATTGTTTTGCAAGGGTTACCAACATGATCTGGAATTGCAGACACAAATGAAGGAATTTGCTTTTTCTGTTTCGGAGACGTGCCTAATGGCGACATATTTTGTCAGTAATTTTATTTGATTTTTTCTGTAAGTACAGATCGAGCACGGGCTCTAATTATATTTGTTATAAGGGTTCAAGTTGAAAAAATGCAGAAGAAAAATTGAATTTCTAAAAATTATAGACATTTCTGTTATTTCCTATACCGGTTTCAAACACCCCAGTTAGTGTCATCTTCAGTAGGATTTTAAATGTCGGTTTATCTTGTTTATGAAAACTGTTTTTTATATATGTGAATATTTATAGTTTCTACAGAATAAATTTTGACAGTTTTCAACACTACAATTCTATTTCTAGCAATCTCAACCTAACTTCATACTTTCTTTCAACTTTTTTGTCTCTTACATTGTTTTGCAAGGGTTACCAACATGATCTGGAATTGCAGACACAAATGAAGGAATTTGCTTTTTCTGTTTCGGAGACGTGCCTAATGGCGACATATTTTGTCAGTAATTTTATTTGATTTTTTCTGTAAGTACAGATCGAGCACGGGCTCTAATTATATTTGTTATAAGGGTTCAAGTTGAAAAAATGCAGAAGAAAAATTGAATTTCTAAAAATTATAGACATTTCTGGTATTTCCTATACCGGTTTCAAACACCCCAGTTAGTGTCATCTTCAGTAGGATTTTAAATGTCGGTTTGTCTTGTTTATGAAAACTGTTTTTTATATATGTGAATATTTATAGTTTCTACAGAATAAATTTTGACAGTTTTCAACACTACAATTCTATTTCTAGCAATCTCAACCTAACTTCATACTTTCTTTCAACTTTTTTGTCTCTTACATTGTTTTGCAAGGGTTACCAACATGATCTGGAATTGCAGACACAAATGAAGGAATTTGCTTTTTCTGTTTCGGAGACGTGCCTAATGGCGACATATTTTGTCAGTAATTTTATTTGATTTTTTCTGTAAGTACAGATCGAGCACGGGCGCTAATTATATTTGTTATAAGGGTTCAAGTTGAAAAAATGCAGAAGAAAAATTGAATTTCTAAAAATTATAGACATTTCTGGTATTTCCTATACCGGTTTCAAACACCCCAGTTAGTGTCATCTTCAGTAGGATTTTAAATGTCGGTTTGTCTTGTTTATGAAAACTGTTTTTTATATATGTGAATATTTATAGTTTCTACAGAATAAATTTTGACAGTTTTCAACACTACAATTCTATTTCTAGCAATCTCAACCTAACTTCATACTTTCTTTCAACTTTTTTGTCTCTTACATTGTTTTGCAAGGGTTACCAACATGATCTGGAATTGCAGACACAAATGAAGGAATTTGCTTTTTCTGTTTCGGAGACGTGCCTAATGGCGACATATTTTGTCAGTAATTTTATTTGATTTTTTCTGTAAGTACAGATCGAGCACGGGCTCTAATTATATTTGTTATAAGGGTTCAAGTTGAAAAAATGCAGAAGAAAAATTGAATTTCTAAAAATTATAGACATTTCTGGTATTTCCTATACCGGTTTCAAACACCCCAGTTAGTGTCATTACTAACATTTAGCTTTGTATATTTACTTATGTTTTTAAAAAAAAAATCGAAAAGTGGGATAATTCAATTAATCTACTGTAACTTTGTCATTTTTGCACCAATCTGGATCCTATTGGGCACAAAATGTTCGTATTGAAATAAACTAACGTTTTAAGTGATAAAATTTTAAAAAAATTTATTGTTTGGTTTTAAAAAAATAAGTTGAAAAGAGCAAATAACGGTAATTTTCTCGATTTTCTCGTAAATATCTCGAAAACTGTTCTACTTTTGACCATTCTGACTTCATATTCGGATTCAGCGTTCGGATTTACATAAAGATTAGGTGTCAGATTCATTTGGTCACGACTTTGTTGAAAATTTGTGACACAGTGTTATATAAGAATATATTTAGAGGTTTCTGTTTTAAAAAAATTTGATAAAATTAGATAAAATTACATACATATGATTATTTCTGATTTTTTTTTATATAAAATTTTGTATAATTTTATATAATTCTATCAAATTTTCGTTTTGAGACACTTAGAAAATGTTTATCAATTGTTAGGTTATCATGGCGTATGATTGTTATGAATTCAATAGAAAAACATAACTTGGCGTATAAGTAATATTAATTTATGGTGCTTAAAGTTTAATAAAATAAATCATACGCCTAGTACTCAACTATGTTCATTCAAAATATAAAAATTTAAAACTTTCATCTACATTTCTGTAAGTATTCAGATGTTTTGTTGTAAGTTTTATTAAAAAACTGCATTAAGAACTTTGCAGTAAAAATTCAAAAACAAAAAAAAAAAAAAAAAATGTCAGTAAAATTTTAACTTTAAACTTTGTTTTACAACTACTGTAAAAGTAATGCTATCCACGTACTTCAAGCATAAAGTCGGAAAACATTTACCACTTTTCATTTTTAGTTTTATTTTTCTAAACACTTTTTGAATAGAACAAAAATAAACACAAAAACTCCTGAATTTGTATACTAAATACCACAGTGTAATCCAACGTAACCAATGTCCAAAACTACTGCGAAATAAACACTTAAGTCGTAGCATTATGTACAGCTTTTAAAATGTACATTCCGACTGGGCGATATGTTAAGAAATGAACTACAATGGAGTTTTTTTTTTTCTTTTTTTTTTTTGTTTTCAGCAACTGAGATAACGCCCAAAAAGAAAAGAAATTGACATTATGAGATGGTTTGCTAGTAGTCAGGCCAGCACTTTTTTCAAATTTATTAATATTCATACAAGTTTTTGAAAAATCGATAGTTCACCTAAGATACCTTGTAAGATCCGGAAAAAAGTAATTTTTTGTTTAAAATTTTGACAATTATTTTCTAAGATTTTACATAAATTCCTGACGTCTTATTTTTACAAAAACTCAAGTTTAAAGTTAACTTGGGATTCTTTCCCTTCAAGTGCTAGCTGAATATATAGTGGCCAACGTTTAACATTTAACACAAGTTGCATTTATTTTTATTTGAAAAATAAAAGAAAAAAAAATATTTAAAAATATTCTTTTAAGAAGATGTTTGTGGAAATATGTAAGTATTAGAATCAGTAGAAAAATAGCAAAATTGCAACATTTCTTTTAACATTTGCTGTAGATGTAACAAACGTATCAGCACCTTTTGTTTTTTTTTGGTATAACAATCGGAAATTTAGAGATACTTGAACAGCCAGAGGTTGTGGAAGTGGCATTAGCATTAGCATCTGCAATTGTATTTATATTGTGGTAAACATAAATATAATACAGCAACGTACAACGTCTAATGCACTCACCAAGTGCTTCCGATGTTTTCTTTTTTTATTTTATTTTTAAACCATAAAAGAAATTTAAGAAGTAAAGAGGATTTAACGATTTTTTATTGTTAGAGTATACAAATTAACTTAAATTTACAAATCTTCGAATATTCAATTTTGGGTATATTTCGCTTTTTCAATTTAGTAAGTTTAAGCTCTTCAGAAGCCAATATTATCAAATCCATTTTTTGCGGTTTTTTAAAAATATTTTTTACCCCCAACATTTTCTCAACACATCCAGTGGTTGGTAATTAATTAGAAACGTTTCTATAGTATAACTAATTAGAAACGCTTATATAGTATAATAGTATTATTCTCAACGTTATTATATATACACCGTCCGACAAAAATGAAAAAAAGTCGTTGAACACGAACTGGATAATATACGTTTTAAACCAGACAAGGAAAAACAATAAAAACACCGCTCAACACTCATTTTCCGGTTTGAATACTGGTGATCTATTTTAGTAGACTTTAATCTCCTGATTCCAAATCTGTTCTCCAAATTTTTCCATCAAGTCCAGATTTTTATATACACCAATACCCCGGTTTGCGTCGTTAATTGGGAGCGGAGAAACGCGACGCAAACCGAAGCACGATTTTCCATACATTTGTATTGATTTTCATTTAATTGGTTCCGAGATTCATAATTTTAGCAAAAAATTAGATTTTTCAATAAAAAATGCAATTTTTTTGTATTTTTTTTTTTTTTTGAAAACAGTTTTAATTAAAATAAAAATATAACAATTCATGAGAAAAACGTAAAAAAACATAACATAAACATAAAAATATTAAGATAAAAATAAAAAATTCATAGTATAAAAGTAGAGTTTGCAAAACGATTAAAATCGTAATCGTAATCGCGATTAATCGCACCAATTAATCGTAATCGTAATCGACAAAAAAATCATGCGATTACGATTAATCATTTTATTTGAAATACACTGTTTTTATAACGATTTTAAAATATATTGGCCTACGATTCATTTAACTTATTTGCAATTTCTCTTTCCTTTTTTGCTTGTAAAAGTAATTTAAATTTAAAGTAAAATTTTAATTTTCATCTTAGTAACCCCACAATTTTGTTTTTAAAATAATCCAAAAGGATTTGGCTGGATTTGGTCAAAAAATTCAGCCATGAAGTTTTATCAAAAAACGCAATTTTTTCTCTGGTTGCAGACTGAACACGCTCTTTCTAAATTTCCTTATAAATTTTCACACAATCAGCTCTTCAGTGGCCATTGGCAGGTATTCTGACACAAAATATTATTATTTACAGAGAAATTCCAAATATATACACTTAAAAGTAATTTTTTGGATTATTTTTTTTACCAAAGGATCCTTCATTACAAATTTCAAGGGTCTAGGATCGTTATTTCTTAAAATATGAAGAGGACAAAAAGTACACTTTTTTTACCAATTTTACGACCCTAAGAAATTAAATTTACAACAAGTACTTTTTTTCAGACGGTTGTTTTTGCCAAAGGATCCAGTATTCCAAACTTTACCCTTTTTGTCCCCTTAACAATTTATTAAAAAACCAGCCACATTTTTTATTTTTTTTAGTTTAGATGTTTGTCTATCCACAAAAAAAATTCAGGTGGACATTTTTCGTATTTTTCGAGAAAATCGCATTTGAATATTGGATTTCAGAAAAATTCTATAATTCTCATGTATTTTATTGTGTCAACACCGCGTATGAGTAACGACTATTTACGAAACTAATGAATTTTCGTTACTCATACGCAGTGTTGACACAATAAAATACAAGAGAATTACAGAATTTTTATGAAATCTAATATTCAAATGCAATTTTCTCGAAAAATACGAAAAATGCCCTCCTAAATTTTTTTGTGTGAATACACAAACATCTAAACTTAAAAAAATATGGCCGGATTTTTGATAAATTTACTTTTTTAAAAAGTTAAAACTTTCTGAACGGTTTCTGAAAGTTTTCCAAAATAAAACTGAAGTGTAAATTTTAAAATGTTTTTTTTTTAAATATACTATTGCAATTATATTTATTTAAAAAACTCGATTAATCGATAATCGCGATTAACGGCTATTTTTTTAATCGTAATCGCGATTATGAAATATCTCGATTATTTGCAAACTCTAGTATAAAAGCAAGTATAAAAGCAAGCTTTGTATAAACATTTTCATATTAACGACGCAAATCGAAGCACTAACGACGCAACTTCGAAGTCATGCTACGCAAACTGAAATATAAACGGGAAATCCCCTTTTTTATACCCTCCACTTTAGTGATAGAGGGTATATATAAGTTTGTCATTCCGTTTGTAACACCTCGAAATATTGGTCTAGGACCCCATAAAGTATATATATTTATGATCCTCGATCGATTTTAAGACGATCTAGCGATGTCCGTCCGTCCGTCCGTCCGTCCGTCCGTCCGTCCGTCCGTCCGTCTGTCTGTCTGTCTGTCTGTCTGTCTGTCTGTCTGTTGAAAACACGCTAACTTTTGAAAGACTTTACGGAGGCTCCTGAAGTTTGGCATATATGTTGGACATTTACCTGGTCAGGTTGGTATTGCAATCCAGCGAAATCGGTCCAGTGGTTCAAAAGTTATAAGCAAATGAGTGAATTTCGGCAAGGGTTTTTCTGGAATTTACGAGATAAAACACACGGTAACTTTCCAACGGCAATTCTGAGGGTGCTGAAGTGTGGCATATATATTTGTCGTTCCTCTGGTCCGGTTCGTTTTAAATTTCAGCCAAATCGGTCTGGCGGTTCAAAAGTTATTAGCAAACCCGTAAATTTCAGATTAGTTCACCTTAAATTCACGTGTTGAAAACCCGTTAAACATGTTTTAAAAACATTTGTAAGTCAGAAAAATATTTTAAAAGGTATTTTTGTCACACAAAAATATTTTTACATAAACCAAAAAAAAAATACACTTAAAAAAAAGTTTACACTCAAAAAAAATTTTACACTCAAAAAAAAAATTGGTAAATTATTTTTTTTTTTTTTTTTTCAAAAATTAAAAAAAAAAAAGTTTTTTTACACTAAAAGAAAAAAAAAATACACTCAAAAAAAAATTGTACACTCAAAAAAAAAAATTAGTAATTATTTTTTTTTTTCAAAAATTAATAAAAAAAAGTTTTTTTACAGAAAATAAAATATTTCTAACCAAAAAAAAGTTTACACTCAAAAAAAATTTTACACTCAAAAAAAAAATCGGTAAATTATTTTTTTTTTTTTCAAAAATTAACAAAAAAATTTTTTTTTACACTAAAACAAAAAAAAATACACTCAAAAAAAATTTTACACTCAAAAATAAAATAAAAAAAAAGTTTTTAAACAGAAAATAAAATATTTCTAACCAAAAATGTTATTATTTTCACGTTAGAAAATTTACTATCACTTAAAAAGGGCATTGTGGAGGGTATTCATAGATTCGGCCAAGTCGAATTTAACTTTTCTACTTGTTTTGTTTTAGCTTTGTACACACATTTTTATATCAACGACGCACATAGGGGCAAAATGTAATGTTTTGTGGCATCAATTAAACCGCTGAATTTTTATAGACGTTATGCACACCATTTCAAAGAGCATTGTTTAAGGATTAAATTTATGTAAAAATATGTAAGACTTTCTTTGCAAAATTGCGAAAAATTTCGCAAAAACGAAAAATAATAATAATTTGTTAGAGGTAAAAAATTTTTGTATGCTTGTATTTTTATATATGGTTATGGATACCGTTAAAACGATAACTGTATTGAAAAATCATACATATGAAGCATTCCACACCAAATGTTCTGATAAAAAAAAGTTATGCCGTATGAAGTTAAAATCGGACCTAAAAATTAAAATAAATAAAAAATTAATGGTTTTTAAATAAAACGGCTTTGTAGATATAGTATAATAAGTGTTAAACATTTCACTTTCCTAATATTATACAATAATGTGGTATAAAACGTATGAGTAATATATTAATTTCCGTAAAAAATCGCGATCGCGGCATCTAAATATTTTTTAAGAAAATCAAAACTTGTATGCACCAAAAGAAACAAATTTAAGAGATAAGACCTACAAAAAACAAAAAAAAAATTTTTTTTGTGGTCACTCTAGTGTTCAAATTAGAGATGGGCGCGTGAGTGATTTTTGAATCACACTCACTCACTCGCACGACACGAATTTTTGAATCACGCACACTTACTCACGAGCATATTATTTCTACTCACACTCACTTACAATCACGTGAGTAAATTTAATACAACTCACACTCACGTGCACTCACGCAAGCTTCACTCACACTCACGGTTTCTCACACTCAAGAAACTCTTATTTATACAAAAAAAAAATTCAAAAACAAAAATTTCAAAAATCTTTCAAAATTTTCACAAAATTTAAAGTTCAGTAAAATTTTACAAATTTTTTCGGATTTTTCGGGACGAAACTTAAGATTTCGCCAAATTTTACAATTTTTTTGTTGTTTTTTTGGTACGTAAGGAAATATGAAGACAAAATAAATCACGCAAACTCACGCAAAAAAATTGACTCACGCACACTCACTCACGCAATTTTTTCTCCACTCACACGCACTCACAATCACGTGAGTAAAATTTAATTCAGTCACACTCACGCGTGAATCACGTGAATCACGCTCTAATCTGCTCATGTGCCCATCTCTAGTTCAAATTATAACTTTAATATATTAAAAAAAAATAACAAAAAAATTACCAAAAAAAAAAAGGTAATATTTTTAAAATGCAACTGCACATCGCGGGCTCATTTCGAGCAAGTTTTAATAAGTGATTCTTGTAAAGAATTATACCACTTACCACTGTATAAAAGTAACTAAGGATAATGTAGGATAATTGTCCACTTTTTGACCTTCAAAGTTAGGTTTTGAACAATTTCATAAAAAAAATGTCTTAGAACGGCGATAACTAGTTTAATATTTAATGCAATTTAATCAGCATGAATGCAAATTTTTTGTGCTAAAGCTACCTTTCCATTCATGTGTATAGTGTCAACATTTTTTACTGGCATACCTTTTATTTTGAGTTTTCAACTAAAGACTATTTTAAATAATTTTATTGTTTTTTTTTACTTTTACTAACTTTAACACGATGGTAAGAAAAGAAGAATGGATAAATCAAAAAAGTAAAAATGCAGTCAAGCGTAGAAAAGTATAGGCTTTCGATATAAACAAAAAAAAATAACAAAATCGCTTTTTCAAAAATTCAATTGTTGCCAAGAAGCCCCATATAGCTGCCCCTATGTGCGACGCAAATCGAAGCACTATCGACGCAACTTCGGAGCCATGCGACGCAAACTGAAACCAAAACGACGCAACTTCGAAGTCACAGAAATTTGAAAACGACGCAACTTCGAAACGACGCAAACCGAAGCGACGCAAACCGGGGTATTGGTGTATTCACCTTTGAAAATGCGAAAAATTGCGATTTTTACATTATTTGAAAGCCTGCACTGCAGCCATTCAGTGGAATACAAATCTGGTATAAAGCGCAAAGTATAATTTGTCTATGGTCTCCAACATAGAAATTTTTTTTTCTAATTATTGCGTTTGGTTGGGTTACACTTGCGTTTTAAAATGATACTGTTAAAATTACCATTTTTGTATTTGTTTTTATATTTTTTTAAGAAAAACTAAAAAAATAAATATTTTACAAATTTAAGTTTTTTGTGTTATTTCTCATATAAACAGGAAGATATCTTTAATGGTTTTAAAAGTCTATAAGAAAGAATAAACTTTTGCCTAAATTTTGAGCTCATCACAGTAATGATTGATCATCTGGTTTTGTTTTAGAGCCTTTTAAAAATGGTGCTTTTTCTAATTTTTTTCACAGTGTTTTTTTAAAATACATGTTTGGCCAATAATAGTGCAACAACTTCAAATTTTTGTGATCACATATTTGAGATTATAGTTCAATTCTACTCTAACGCTTTATACCAGATTTTTATTCCATCCAGTGGCTGCTGTGCAGGCTTTCAAAAAAGGCAAAAATCGCGTTTTTTCGCATTTTTAACCGCGAATAATTAAAATTCTAGACGTAATGGAAAAATTTGGAGCACAGATTTGGAATCAGCGAGTCAAAATCTTTTAAAATTTTATATGAAACTTCAAACCGGAGGCAAAAACCTTCGATTTGTTGAGCGGTGAAATTAAAATTCGTTATTGATGATTAAATTCAATTTTGAATTTTTTAAAAAATTCCAGAAAGAATTTTTTATAAAATTCAAAAAAATTTTAGAAATTTTTTTAAAATTTTATTTTTTTATTAATAAAAAAGAATTTTATTTTCATACAAACAAATATATTTTTAACAAGTAAATATTTTAAAAATGTTTGAAAATTTATTTTTGGAAAAATAAAATTCTGTTTTTTTTTGAGAATTTTATTTTTGGAAATAATAAAATTCAAATGTTTTTGAGAAATTTATTCAAACAAAAATTTTATTTCAAATACCTTATGAATTTAAAATAAAATTCGAATTTTCCTGTCTGTTTTAAACTAGAGACTACATGTAGTAAAACAACTTTTACAGTTTTTCATTTAGTGATCCTATTTACTTTTAAAAGGACTTAACATTTTTAGAGGATTAATATTTTTTATACCCTCCACTTAGTAATAGAGGGTATATATAAGTTTGTCATTCCGTTTGTAACTCATCAAAATATCGGTCTGGGACCCCATAAAGTATATATATTCATGATCCCCGATCGATTTTAAGACATTCTAGCGAAGTCCGTCTGTCTGTCTGTTTGTGGAAATGGTGATCACGGCCAAAATATTACACGGTGATGACTGAAATGTAACATATTTATTGGAAGTTCTCCAGCGAAGTTTGGTATTGCATTTTAGCGATATCGGTTTAGCAGTTCAAAAGTTATGAACGAAAATGTAAGGACACCCCAAAAATGTTGGTGCATTCAACTAGAGTTTGGAAAACTATTAAAATCGCAATCGTTATCGCGATTAATCGCACCAATTAATCGTAATCGTAATCGACAAAAAAATCATGCGATTACGATTAATAATTTTCTGTGAAATACACTATTTTTAAAACAAATTTAAATCAGTTTCAATTTTTTTTGGAACTGATTCCTTCTGCAATAGATTCTTGAATATATTCTACGGTAATCACTACAAAATTTTCTGTGTAAAACTATTTGCTCTAAAAACGATTGCTTTCGGCACAATTTCAAACAAAAATCATTGATTCTGGAATGTTAAGTAGAATCGATTGTAGGATAATATAATGCGTTGTGGAACCGATTATTTAGAACGGAAAATGTTGCTGGGTTGGCCCATGATTCTTTAACTTGTTTCCAATTTTCTTTCCTTTTTTTCTCGTAAGAGTCATACTAGTTTAAAGTAAAATTTAAATTCTGATCTTAGTAACCAACAAATTTGGTTTTTAAAATATATTTAAAGGATTTAGGTGAATCTGGTCAAAAAAATTCGGACATGAAGTTTTGTCGAAAAATGTAATTTTTTCAAACCTTGACCGTTGTTTGTCAGCTGAAGAGGCCCTTGGAAATTTTTTGCTGAACTGGAAGAAGCTTTTGGAAAGGAATCACGAATGACTCGATTCAGGTATGATTCTGTGGGCAATGTCACAGTTTAAAGCACTCTTTGGTAGCACAAATAAAAAAACCGAAGCTTTCTTTGTAGAGTTTGTATTTGTATTTTTTCCAAAAATCTTTATTCATTATCTAAAAAGTGTTAAAGATTTCAAAAAGGAAAGTACACAGAACAAATTTTGTACATAAATAGAATGAATTGCGTACATTGATTTCAGTTCAAACTGTGTATGCATAAGTTCATACTATTTATGTACGTGTTTTTAATTTTCAAAATTTCCAAAAAAAAATCAAACAGGTTAGTTTAAAATAAAAAAAGAAATTGTCAATTTTTTTTTGTGTATTTTTTTTTTTTGTTGAAAAAAGAGGAATCCTCTAATTGGAATCCTCTAACATGGAAGAATCCTTTAACATGGAAGATGAAAGGGTAAGTGCAATGTGTTTGAATAAATATATATTGTATATTTCCATTTTTTAAGAGCATTTTGTTTAACATCTTTTTAGATGTCCCGTCAGCAAGAATAACCTGGTGCATTCAAAATCCCTATTTATCTTCTGCTACACATTTCCTAGCATGATGAATTTAAAGTTCAAACTATTCCATTAGAAGATAAAGCTGGCGATTACGCGAATTAATGGGTTTATTTAATTTTTACATACATTTTTTGTAAGTTTCCAATAAATAAATAGAACTAGAAAAAAAATCATCTGATATGATGCCAAATTAACGCGTGTTTTTATTGTTGATATTATGGTCCACCAAATTATTCATAAATTTCAAAAAATTGCCTAAATTTAACACAAAAATCATAAAAAATTTGTTCATAATATGTATGAACAAATTAATACTGTTAATAAAAAATGTTTGGGAAAAAAAAGTCATGTTATATTCATACAGTGTATGAACAAAATCATTCTGTACATGAAAATTTTTTTTTTGTGTATGTTTAAAATTTTACACTCAAAATAATCACTCTGTTAAATTACAGAGATACTCTGCTGAGCCAGCAGAAAATACCATAGATTTCCAACCAGCAAGATTTTTTGTTATTTTACGAAGAAAATTCTGTAAAATGATTTCGATAAAAAAAACTGTAAATTTACAGATTATCTGTAAAATATTGATAAAACCGAAAAAAAATTTACAAAAAAAAACTCTGTAAATTTACAAAGTTTTAGTTAAATGCATATTATGAGTTCAAAATTTTACAAACAAAAACTATGTAAATTTACAAAGTTTTAGTTAAATCCATTTTATGAGTAAAACTTCTCTGCTTTAAAAACATTAATTAAAATTAAAAAATTTTAATATATTAAAATTAAAATTTTGTTAAATTTGCCCGCTTTAATGCTTCCAAATTGTAAATTTACTTTTTTATTTTTGTGAAAATTACGAGTTTTTAACGAGTAACTCCAATTTTACAAAATTTTGTTTTTCGGTCACAAGAAAATACAAAGCATTTTTTTTTAAATCTGTATTTCGACAGAAAACTTTGTCAAATATCTGTCAAATTGAGATTACAGTCATTTTACAGAGTATATAACAGATTAATTATTTTGAGTGTATCAAAAAAAAATATATTATAAGTTTTTAAACAAAAAATTTTTAACAAAAACTTCGCAATAGCGCATCAAGCTATGATATATATAAAATAACTTGAATACCAAAATCTCGATTTATTTTAGCGAGGGATTAATTTTTGTATTTTCGTGCGTTGTGAAATTAAAATTTTAAAATAATTTTTTATTAAAGCAACTGTTACTCAAATTGCTTAAAAAATTCGATTAATCGATAATCGCGATCAACGGCAATTTTTTTAATCGTAATCGCGATTATTAAATATCTCGATTATTTGCAAACTCTACATTCAACATAACCTAAAAATACAAAAAACTTTAATTCGGCTGCGGGTTGACATATGTGAACAGAATTGAACACAGAATGGTATTTAAATAAGTGCGGACGTTTAAATAAAGTTGTTGCAATAATCTTTTTTAAATTGTGGAGGGTATCAATACATTCGGCAAGGTCGAATTTAACTTTTTTACTTGTTTTTGTTGAATTTTTTATAACAGTGTTATTTGACGAGGCTTTTTTTTATACAATAATACAATTTTAAATGTTTTATAAACTTTTTTTATTAAACCAGCTCCTACCGCTACCATGTTGCCTTCAAGAGGGGTAAAATGTAAGGCCGACCTCTCTTAATTTTTGCGGCCCAACATTTTTCTTGAACAAACCTACCTCCTATCTCCACTCTCTAAGATAGCATTCATACAAAATAACATTTTTAAAGAAATTTAAAATTAACTGAATTTTTATTTAGTTCGGTTTGAGTCCACAATAATTATTCCTGAGAAATAATAACACAGGGCAACACTTTTTTTTTGCCCGGGTTCTGATAGCTAGTTTTGGGTAATTGGGGTACGCCGATTTCAAATCTGGCCATCGTTTTTTTTGGGCAGCTCTAGTTTTCGAGATATAGCCTAAGGAAACTTTGAAAATAGGCTATTTTTGGCATGTTTGTGAGTCCATATTTACCAACACCAGTCTTACGTCCAAAAAGTGAATGACGATTTTGGGTATGTTGGATATGCTGATTCCAAAAATGCTCTTACTTTTGTTGAGTCATATTTAGTTTTTGAGATATCGCTAAAATAAAATTTTTCAATTTATGCCCTCTTTAATTTTGTCTGAATATTTATGCCATTTTTAATAACTCGAAAACTAAAGCTGTCAGAAAAAAAACAATACCAGTTTTGGAATCCTCGCAACCAATATAGTTAAGTTCATCTTTAAAACTGTGGCTCTAAAATTAGTTTTGGAAATTATAGCCAAGCAAAGTTGGTAAAAACGCACTTTTTCGACTCTTTAACAGCGATTTGCTTGCGAACGCGAGCTAATGGAAAAAATTGGATAACAGATTCGGAATCAGCACACTAAAGTCCATATAAATCAGTTGTCAAAGGTCAGGCAAATTGAAAAAGTTCAAATTTTGTCAACCTGTGTAATTGTTGTACAATGAGAAAATCTGAAAAAAATCAAGTGACAACACAGGCTAAGTGGAGATGTCGACAGCTTTCGGAAGATGCCACCCTTCCATCATCAGCACTCCTTCGATTGCTACACACTTAATGTGTGTCAGATTAAAATTAGCCATTTAAATGAAACTTTTGAACAAAATAAATATAGGAATAAAATTTTCATTACGCAACAAAATTTTTGTTTTTAGACACAACGCCGCGAAATTTTGTAATTAAATAGTTCTTACTAATAGAAATGTGATAGAAAAAATAAGTGTTTAGATTTGATGCATTAAATTCCCCAAATTCCCAATTTCCTTTCTTAAAATTTCCAAAAATATGATTTTTTGCAATTTTTACTATCATGTCCACAATAAAGGCGGTGTTAAAAATTCCTCCATGGTGTAGACTACTAACATGATAGAGCATCCACACCGGCCTTTATAGGCTCATCGGGGGCGTGCGTTTTTTTCACAGTGGGTTAAAATAAATTTTCATGCCAAAAATTGGCCAAATTTGGATTGGGCTGGCGGGGCAATATTTCCATTTTTATTTTAGACTCATCTACTTGGTGTTACCTTTTAAACTGAACGAAACTGTTTACCTAGAGTCAAAAATTTGTTAATATTTTTTACGAAATTTTTTTTTTTTTGATAATTTTTAACTTTAAAATAGTGTAAATAGTGACTAAAACAAGATGTCGCTTTATTTTGAAAAATCAGAAATCTATCTGGTTTTGAAATAATTCGGAATAAATGCGACCGTGCCATTGGCAAAAAACTGGAGCCGGATCGGTCAAACTTTGAAATTTCACTTTTAAAATGGCTTTATCGCGGAAAGTATAAGAGAAAACCACACCCACTACGTAGTTTTTTTTAGACCTCTACTAGTACATTGTCCACACAAAATTTTTAGGAAATCTGATAACAAACAAAAAATGGCAAGCGTTTAAAGTGTTCGTATGCAAAAGATATCCTACTTTGGGCGGTTCTGTTGACTCTCCCGTTCAACGTTAGCGATGACCATTTCAAATTCCATGGCTACCGGTCAAGTACTTACTGAATGTCTAAACCATTTCCAAAAATTTACCAAATCTCCCACTGTGCAGCGGCCCAAGTTTAAAAAAAATATAATTGTTGACCAAGTCCGGCTCAAAAACTTGAAAATTTTGCGTACTTTTGGGAACTTCATTTAAAATAATTATTAAAAAGTTCGTTTTATCGCAGGAACAATTTTTGAGACGTTCGAGATTCGTTAAACCAGACCTTTACTGTAATTTTCCTATAAAGTAAGCATTATATCTTTATTTTTGAGCAAAATTTAGTCAAACAATTCTGATAAACTTTTCAGCATGATTTCAAAAATGTGTCTGTACACTGAAAGAATTTTGATCATTACGGCTATGAAAACGTACATTGATTCTATGAAAAAAATCAGTAGAAGTCAGCCAATGATGCCCTTCATAGAATCTATGAAACAAATTCATAGAAACCAGAAATCTATGAAAAAGTTCATAGGCTATGAAAAAAAAAATTATTTTCAATTCTATTTTTATTTATTTTATTATTTAATTTTTATTTATTTTATTATTTCATTTTTATTTATTTTTGTTTATTATTTTATGTATTTATTTACAATTTTTAAACATTTTTATGTTGTTCGTGAATCTTAGTCTCTAGCCACCGAGCTAAAGTAGATAAACAAATTGTGACACTTAAAATCCCATTTGTTTAATATTCTGCTTTAATATATTGAGTTTGTATCTATGCTCTGCCACAATGCTCTGCCAAAAGCTGTGTGTGTGTGTTTGTAGAAAACAAAATTTTTGTGTATTTGCAAAAATAAAGAACATTATAAAACTAAGTGATAGTTGGCGGGATTTTCCTCCTTTGGTGGCGCTGATTGCTAAGTCGTCGACAATAATTTCCACAGCCGGTAGGTCTTGGGCTCGAATCCCACCAGGGCAGCAATTTTTTTTTTAGTTTTTTTATGTTTATTTTTTTATTTTTTTTTTTTAATATATTTATTAAATTTTTTAATTAAAGTAACATTATTTTAATTATTAAAAAAAAGTTTAAAGCTTCCTGATGACATTTTTTTATGAATGACATTCATTAATTCTATGAATTTTTTCTATGAATTTAACAAAATCTTTGAATAAAATTCTATGAAATATTTCACAATAATAAAGAATATTCATTCAGCCAATGAATTGTTTCATAGATTCTATGAATTTGGTTTTATGAAATTTGTTCATAGATATTATGAACAATATATATATTCGATTAGAGTTATAAACAATAATTATTTCAGTGTATGATTTATTATTGGATTTACTTTCTAATAACACTACTAAATATCGAAAATGCGACTAGTACGCGACCTTATACACTTCATTACAATAGTTTTGCTGGTCAAAAATCCGGTCTCCAAACTTTTTCATCAAATCAGGTTTTTGAGAAATTTGAGGTCAAAGTTTAAAAAAATCGCGGTTTTGTGCATTTTTGGAAACTTATAGCGGATGAATCCGATGTGATGGCGACTTCTAAATAAGTCGAGGGTAAAGCTTAAAAATAAATTTTTTGATGGGAAAATAACTTATTGAAAGACAAATGTGGCTTCAACGGTTAAAGCGACTGATGAGTTATACATCTTAAAGAGGAATGTTTGAGCTCTCGAATTGACTTATTTTTAAGTCGTTAGCATACCGGGTTCGTCCGCTATGAGTTGTCAAATATGTTGGAAAACGTGATTTTTTGGTATTTAAATTTTTTTAAAAACCTAATGTAATAAAAAAGTTTAGTGACCGATTTGTGACCAGGAGAATAATTGTTATCATGTGTTTAAGGTGACGTTCCATTCGCATATATATTATTTCATATAATTTTTAGCGGAAAAAAATCGGTTGTTTTGAGTAAGATATCATTGAGAGACAATTGGTGCCCTAAAAGTCAAAGCGACTGAGGAAATAAGCGCTGCATCCTTATGAGAAATATTAAAGCTTCAAGCTCTACTTATTTTTAAGTCGCTATCACATCGGTTTTATCCTCTTTGAGTTGTCAAAAATGTCCGAAATGGAAATTTTTTTGAACTTTGACCTCAATTTTCGCAAAGACCTGATGTGATGGAAAAGTTTGTAGACCAGATTTGTGCTCACGAGAACAATTGCACTTAACTGTATCTGGTCTGGTACCAGTCACATCAAGTTTTTTTTTTTAAAATGCTTGGTCAAATTTATGTAATTTTGCAGCGTAAGGTTTTAAAAGCAAAAAGTATTTCATTTCACCCAAAAAGGGTAAAAAGTCGCACAAAGTTAAAAAAAAATGATTGCAATAATAGACAAGTTTGAAAAAGTCGCACAAAAAGTCTCACAGAGTCAAAAAGGTTGCAAATTGCAACTTAAGTCGCACAACGGTAAAACTGTTTGGGACTTTTTCTATTGCAAAAATAATTGTGAGATTTTTCGAAAAAACTTGACAGTATTTTATAGGAAAAACATTTTTTAAAAAATTTTGCATAATCCTAAATACTTAAATCTTGCACTTCCGCAAACAAGTATTTGCCTTTCATTTACTTCTATTTCCGTTTCCGTTATATTTCTTTGAAATTTCTTATTATTTGCATTTTTTGTATGCTTTTAACTCTTGCGGGCAATATTTTAATTTTTCAATAATAAAGTGCAAGAAAATGCAAATCATCTGTGTTATTTTCACTTACACTCTCTATCTAATATAGCAAAAAGAAGTAGGAGGAGACCGTGTATATTAAGATATTGCATTTATTCATTTTTATGCTTAGAAAAACCAAAGGTGCTGCAAAAATTTGCATTTGAATGTCCCTGGAATATTGTATATGGAATAACTAATGTTGCTGTATGATGGTAATGGTTGGGAAACCATAAAAAAAATAAACGTAACCAGGTTCCGTTTTCTATTTATCTCTGTTCTTTTTCTTATTTTCCATATTTTTTTTGTGGAAATTTTCTATTTTTATTTTAATTTAAAATTTACATAATTTTTGTAATATTATCATTTTTATAACCGCATTGTTTACTTGAATGCGTTTGCATCCTTGCAGTAGTTATATGCATCCTTTCCGGTTTTATTATTTCAAATGTATACAATTTTATATTGAAATCGTTAGAGATTAAAAGAAAGAGATTTTTTATTTTCTTTATTAAATAAAGGATATGGCTGCATGAATAGATGGAAAATGAATTGTTTATTTTTATTTCCTGTTCATAATAATAAAAAAAAAATAAATGAAGTTGGATAAATTATGTTTGTAACACCTTGAAATAATTGTAGGAGTTTGTAAAAATATCCCAGTCAAAATTAAAACAAGAAGAATATTAACATTTTCATATTTCACTGTGCAGCAAATTTGAGGTTATCCAGCGTATCTTGAATGAGTCAAAAATATTAAAAAGAAGACTACCAGAATTTTTCTATACGAAAAATGTCTCAAAATCTGAAAATTTTTCTGTACGAAATATGTCTTAGAATCTAAGAATTTTTCTATACGAAAAACGACTCAGAATCTCAGAATTTTTCTATTACGAAAATGTCTCAGAATCTCAGAATTTTTCTACACAAAAATGTGTCAAAATCTGAGAATTTTTCTCTTCGAAAATTGTCTCAGAGTCTAAGAATTTTTTATACAGAAAATGTCTCAGAATATGAACATTTTTCTATACCAAAAATGTCTTAGAATCTGAGAATTCTGACACATTTTTCTTATAGAAAATTATTAGATTCTGAGACATTTTTCTTATTGAAAAATTTTCCGATTGTGAAACATTTTTCCTATAGAAAAATTCTCGGATTCTGAGATATTTTACTTATAGAAAAATTCTCAGATTCTGAGAACATTTTTCGAATAGAAAAATTCTCTTATAGAAAAATTCTCAGATTCTGAGACATTTTTGTGATAAAAAATTCTCTGATTCTGAGAAATTTTTCTTGTAAAATTTTTTTTTTTGTAAAAATTCATTTTCCTTATAGAAAAAGTCTCAGATTCGAAAATATTTTTCTTACAGAAAAATTCTCAGACTCTGAGACATTTTTCGTATCGAAAAATTTTAAGATTCTGAGACATTTCTCGAATAGAAAAATTCTCAGATTCTCAGATTCTGGGACATTTTTCTTATAGAAAAATTTTCAGATTCTGAGACATTTTTTTTATAGAAACATTCTTAGATTTTGAGACATTTTTCTTATAGAAAAATTCTCAGATTCTGACAGGCATTTCTTGTAGAAAAATTCTCAGATTCTGTGACATTTTTCTTAAAGAAAAACTCTCAGATTCTAGGACATTTTTCTTATAGAAAAATTCTCAGATTCTGAGACATTTTTCTTATAGAAAAATTCTCAGGCTCTTATATATTTTTCTTATAGAAAAATTCTCAGATTCTCGGAAATTTCCTTATAGAAATGTTCTCAGATTCTGAGACATTTTTCGTATACAAAAATTTTTTGACTCTGAGACATTTTTCGTATCGAAACATTTTCAGATTCTGAGATACTTGTCGTATAGAAAAATTCTCAGATTCTAAGATATTTTTTTGTATAGAAAAATTTTTAGATTCTGAGATATTTGTTGTATAGGAAAATTCTCAGAATCTGAGACATTTTGCTTATAGAAAAATTCTCAGACTCGGAGATATTTTTTTTATAGAAAAATTTTTAGATTCTGAGACATTTTTCTTACAGAAATATATTCAGATTTTGAGAACATTTTTCATATAAAAGAATTCTCTTATCGAAAAATTCTCAGTTCTGAGACAGTTTTGTGATAGAAAAATTCTCAGATTCTGAGAAATTTTTCTTGTAAAAGTTCTTTTTTTTGTAAGAATTAATTTTGCTTATAGAAAAATTCTTAGATTCTCACAGAAAAATTCTCAGATTTTGAGACATTTTTCTTATATGAAAAGTCTCAGACTCTGAATCAATTTTCTTATAGAAAGTTCTCATATTCTGAGAGATTTTTCTTGTAGAAAAATGTGTTAGATTCTGAGAGATTTTTCTTATAGAAAAATTTTCAGAATCTGAGAGATAAGAAAAATTTTCAGAATCTGAGAGATTTTTCTTATAGAAAATTCTCAGATTTTGAGACATTTTTCTTATAGAAAAATTTACAGACTCTGAGATATTTGTCGTATAGAAAAATTCTCAGATTTTAAGACATTTTTTGTATAGAAAATTTTCAATTCAGAGACATTTTCCGTGTAGAAAAATTTTCAGATTCTGAGATATTTGTCATATAGAAAAAGTCTCGGATTTTAAGATATTTTGTGTATAGAAAACTTCTCAGATTCTGAGACTTTTTCTTATAGAAAAATTCTCAGATTCTGAGAAATTTTTCTTATAAAAAAATTTTCAATTTTAAGACATTTTTCGGATAGAAAAATTTTCAGATTCTGGGATATTTGTCAGATTTTGACACATTTTTCTTATAGAAAAATTCTCAGATTCTGAGACATTTTTCTGATAGAAAAATTCTCAGATTTTGAGAAATTTTTCTTGTAGAAAAATTCTCAGATTCTGAGACCTTTTTCTTATAGGAAAATTCTGAGATTTTGAGACATTTTTCTTATAGAAAAATTCTCAGATTCTGAGACATTTTTCTTATAGAAAAAGTCTCAGATTCTGAGACATTTTTCTTTTAGAAAAAGTCTCAGATTATGAGACATTTTTCATATGGAAAAAGTCTCAGATTCTAAAACATTTTTCTTACAGAAAAAGTCTCAGATTCTGAGACATTTTTCTTAGAGAAAAAGTCTAAGATTCTGAGACATTTTTCTTAAAGAAAAAGTCTAAGATTCTGAGACATTTTTCTTAAAGAAAAAGTCTCAGATTCTGAGACATTTTTCTTAAAGAAAAAGTCTCAGATTCTGAGACATTTTTCTTAAAGAAAAAGTCTCAGATTCTGAGACATTTTTCTTAAAGAAAAAGTCTCAGATTCTGAGACATTTTTCTTAAAGAAAAAGTCTCAGATTCTGAGACATTTTTCTTAAAGAAAAAGTCTCAGATTCTGAGACATTTTTCTTAAAGAAAAAGTCTCAGATTCTGAGACATTTTTCTTAAAGAAAAAGTCTCAGATTCTGAGACATTTTTCTTATAGAAAAAGTCTCAGATTCTGAGACATTTTTCTTATAGAAAAAGTCTCAGATTCTGAGACATTTTTCTTATAGAAAAAGTCTCAGATTCTGAGACATTTTTCTTATAGAAAAAGTCTCAGATTCTAAGACATTTTTCTTATAGAGAAAGTCTCAGATTCTGAGACATTTTTCTTATAGAAAAAGTGAGACATTTTTCTTATAGAAAAAGTCTCAGATTCTGAGACATTTTTCTTATAGAAAAAGTCTCAGATTCTGAGACATTTTTCTTATAGAAAAAGTGAGACATTTTTCTTATAGAAAAAGTCTCAGATTCTGAGACATTTTTCTTATAGAAAAAGTCTCAGATTCTGAGACATTTTTCTTATAGAAAAAGTCTCAGATTCTGAGACATTTTTCTTATAGAAAAAGTCTCAGATTCTGAGACATTTTTCTTATAGAAAAAGTCTCAGATTCTGAGACATTTTTCTTATAGAAAAAGTCTCAGATTCTGAGACATTTTTCTTATAGAAAAAGTCTCAGATTCTGAGACATTTTTCTTATAGAAAAAGTCTCAGATTCTGAGACATTTTTCTTATAGAAAAAGTCTCAGATTCTGAGACATTTTTCTTATAGAAGAAGTCTCAGAAAAAGTAATTTTTCTTATAGAAAAAGTCTCAGATTCTGAGACATTTTTATTACAGAAAAATTCTTAGATTCTGAGACATTTTTCTTATAGGAAAATTCTCAGATTCTGAATCATTTTTCTTATAGAAAAGTTCTCGGATTCTGAGAGATTTTTCTTGTAGAAAAGTTCTCGGATTCTGAGGCATTTTTCTTATGGAAAATTTTCAGTTTCTGAGACATTTTTCTTATAGAAAAAATTTCTGATTCTAAGATATTTTTCTTATAGAAAAATTCTCAGTGTCTGAAACATTTTTGTTATAGAAAAAATTTTAGATTCTGAGACATTTTTCATATAGAAAAATACTCAGGTTCTGAGAAATTTTTTTCTTGAGGCATTTTTTCTTAAAGAAAGATTCTCGTATTCTTAAATATATTTCCTTTAATTTTCTGCAATCTTCGTTATTTAATTTAAATAATCGTGTAATTTAAAAGTCTGTCTAATAAAATAAAACTGTTATTTTACTTCATCAATTTACTCTGCCTTAAAAAAGCTTCAAGTTAAATTTTCTAACTATAAGTAGATAACAATTTACGATTAATACTCATAACAACCTAATTTGAAAAAATTTTCATTTCATGAGTATTTCAAGATTTGAAAATGTTATTTATCGTTGAAATAAAAATATATTTACTTTAACTACCCACTTAACGCTTTAGGCTTTTTAACACTTACTTACTTTTGAAGGAAAAAAAAAATAAGAGAAAAAACAAGTAATATTAGTTCTATACTTTACTACAACTGAATACCAAAGTTTTATGTTACCTTCTACCTTACATCCTTGTATCATTCCATTATATCCTTATGTGATAAATAGATATAAAAAAGAAATGCTAAATAAATTTCCAAAAAAAAAAAAAAACGAATAACCTTACACGGTGCCCTGGATAGGATTTAAATAAAATATTGGTGTTACTCCAATTTTTAAGTGGATTATGTTTTTAGAAGATAAAAGAATGAAAATGAGTCAAAAAAGAAAAAAAAGTACTAGGCGCTTTTTTTTGGCGGGCAAAAATATGAATTTAAAAAAAAAAAAAAAGAATTTATTCTTTCAAATGCATTAAAATTTGTATATAAGGATGTAAATTCACCACATATTTACTTATCAGTGAGATTTAGATATATATGTAACATATTTTTCCAGATATGAGACTTAAAAGAATAATTTCACTAATTATTGAAACTAAATGAAATATGTCCTTGTAAATTATTTATAAATGTAAGTTTTTAAAAGTTTTCAGTGTACTACTTAGACGGACAGCAGAACACAAAGTTGCCTCAGTTTAGACCTTAGTGAGTCATATAATTTTAAAAGAATTAATACTTTTTTGTTAAAAATGTTTTTTCAAAACTAAGAAAAATCAGAAAACGATAGTAAAAACCACTAAAAATGTGTTTGCAATGCCTAAGGAAGAGTAAAATAAAGTAAATAGTTTAAAAAGTGATACAGAAAGTGGTTTGGACTATTTGTTTATTGCGAAACTTATGGATGGACTTAATATCCTTTTTTTAATTTTGTTTATTTCGCCAAAAATCTTTTGTAAATTTTGTTTGTATTGTTGGGGTAACTTCCCCCTTCAAAATCTAGAAACAGGATCAATATTAAATGTGAAGTAACTGCTAGAGTTAAAATTTTCTTTAAATTAAAGAAGAAATTTGATTTAGTCTCACTAAATAGTGAAATTATTCTTTTAAGTCTCATATCTGAAAAAATATGTCATATATATATTTAAATCTCACTGACAAGTGAATATGTGATGAATTTACATCTGTATAAAAAAATTTTAATGCATTTGAAAGAATAAATTCTTTTTTGTTTTTTTGAAATTCATCTTTTTGCCCGCCAAAAAAAAAAGCGCCTAGTACTTTTTTTTCTTTTTTGACTCATTTTCTTTCTTTTATAGTCCAAAAACATAATCCGCTTAAAAATTGGAGTAACACCAAAATTTTATTTAAATCTTCTCCAGGGCACCGTGCTTAATCGAAATGTATTTGGCTTTATTGCCTCAGACCATGTGTTTTTTGTCTGGTTTTTTGTTCTACAAGGACACTATGCTTTTTTCAATGTATTTGTTAGTTTGACAGGACAGTTGTGGTGGTACATGGATGATGTGGACGTTGCTAACAAGCTTCTTAAATTTCGGAGACACCTTATGCTGGTTTTATGTATCTACTGCCGATTATATGTACTTGTTTATATCTATATTTATTGTATATAAATACACTGAGCGTATAAAGTATTTGGATAAAGTGAAATTATACAAAATTAAAAAACAACAAGTAGAAAGTTTAATTCTACTTGTCTGAGTCCATGAATACCCTCCACAATGCCAAAAACATCTATATAAATAAAAATCAATTGTCGTTCGTTGGTAACCGCATCAGTTGAGAACGGCTGGATCGATTTGGACAATTTTTTTTTTTGAAATGTTCGTCATAGTCCAACTTAGGTTTTACGTAAAGAAAATTTGACCACGCCCCCTTTTACGCCCACTTTTTTGATTTATCTAAAATCATAAAACGGCTGCACCGATTTGGGCAATTTTTTATTAAAATGATCGTAGTAATCCAATTTTAGTTTTTACTAAAATAAAAATCGACCACGCCCACTTTTACGCCCACTTTTTTCAATTTATGTAAAATCTGAGAAGGGCTGGACCGATTAGACTATTTTTTTTAATGAATATTCATCATATTCCAACTTTGGTTTTTACGAAAAAAGAAATTGACCACTGCCACTAATTTTTGTTGAAAATGTTCCTTATAATTTAACTAAGGTTTTTACGGATAGTAAAATTTGCCACGTCCACTTTTTTCTATGTATGGAAGGAACTATAAGGGCTAGACCGATTTTTAAGGAAACAAAAAAATTGTTTACGCCTACTTTTACGCTCACTTTTCCCGATATATATATTTTAAATCATGGAATGTCTAGATCAATTTGACTAATTTTGTTTTTAATGTTCGTTATAGTCCAACTAAGGTTTTTCTGAAAGAACAATTTTCCTTTCCTACGCCCACTTTTGAATGGATGGACCGAGTTGGTTAAGTTCAAATAACGTGTTTACGGTAAGAAAAGTTGTCCACCCACTCTTTTTTTCTATATATTTAAAATTTTCTCTATAGAAAAATAAAATATAGAATAATAAAATATAAATAAAAATCAATTGTTCGTTGGCAATCGCATCACTTGAGAACTGACCGATTTGGATAATATGTTTTTTAAATGTTCGTCTTTGTTTTTTTTTTTTTGGAAAACAAATTAACACACCCACTTTTATGCCCCTTTTTCCGTATATATAAAATCGGAGAACGGCTGGATCGATTTGACTACTTTTTTTTTTTAAATGTTAGTCATAGGTTTAAACGGAAATAAAATTTTTTCACGCCCGCTTTTATTTCGATATATCTATACGAGAAGAACGGCAAGATAGTAGTATTTGTTGATGTTCGTGATAGTACAACTAAGGTTTTTACGGAAAGAAAAATTGTCCACTCCCACTTTTTGCAATACATCTAAAATCGGAGAACGACTACCCTGACTTGGTAAATTTTTTTTTTTTTTTTTTTTAAGTTTTAAGTTTAACAGATAGGAATAATATTTTTTTATGAAAATATATCATTAAAAGCAACAATTCAACTAAAACGGTTGCTTGTCAAAACTAAAAAAAAATATTTTTTAAAAAATTTTTACTGTAGGACCCCAAAAGCTCTAAATTTTTTTTTTCGAAAAATTTTTTAGAACTGAAAGCCTCATCCCACCAAAATCAAATTTTTTGTCGTGAAAAATCAAAAAAAAATTTTTTGCTTTGTATGGAAAAATGATTTTTAACGCCCCGCTCTTTACGGCCCCGTCGCGTAGGGAAGGCGTGGTCGTAGGGGCGTAAAATTTTTCCTGAGTTATTTTTTAGTCAAAAGGAAAAAAATGAGGGGGTACCGTCTCAACATTTCCAACAATTGCAAAATAAGGGACACTCTAATATATATATTTGTTCGTTTTACTCCTACAAGGAGCATAGGGCCGCAACGCACCGAATGACATTTCTAAAACTCCCCCAAGAATGATTTTTTTTATTTTTTTGTTTTAAATATTTTATATTATGACGACATATCTTAACTATTTGTAAATTATGATACACATCAGAAGAAACCAACATTTAACTTATTTATAACATCCGCGAAAAAGCATCAAAATTCCGTGATTATAATCTTTAGTCGCTGAAAAGAATTTCTGCCTCATAGCACACTAAAATTTAGCTAATTTAAAAAATCCGTGAAATAGTGTCAAAAATCAATTTGCCCCTGAAAAATGGAAAATTCGGGAAAACTTTATTAAAAGTGTGCCGGAAAAATGGAAAAATTCAGGAAAAAGAAATTGTTTTTGAACTCAACAAGAGCTCACGATAACAATGAAGGATTCGCCAAGTCGAAGACATGGTATTTTTTTTAGTTCCTAGAATATAATTTGAATATGATTACCTGCCTAATCGGTTTTTTAATACCACGCCCAAAAATTTTTCTAAGCCAAGAAATTCATTACATTTTTTGCAGGACTATATTTTTGGAGCGAGACGAAATATAACACTGATCTTATATTTGGGCCAGCAACGCGGATCGGGCCAGCTAGTACAATTGATAATTTCTGAAATACAATTGATAATTTCTGAAATACAATTGATAATTTCTGAAATACAATTGATAACTTATGAAATTCAATTTATATTTCCTAAAATATAAATGAACAATTTCTAAAATACAATTGATTATTTCTGAAATAAAATTGATAAATTCTGAAATACAATTGATAACTTCTGAAATACATACTGATCATTTCTGAAATACAATTGATAGTTTCTAAAATACGATTGGAAATGGTGTAGTTAGATCACAACTATCAAACTGTTGATTTTATTTCATTTTTTTTTTTAGAATAGTTTTGACTCATAGTCATTTTTTGATATCTCATTTTGATATCTTTATGAGAAACATGGCAAAAATATTTGTTTTTGCAACAAAACGTATTAAGTTTTACGAAAATAAGTAAATAATGAAGTTCGAATAGCGGAATTTACAATTTCTTATTTTTCTACGGAAAACGATAAGTTTTAGCTCGGAATTTAAAAGTGAAATTTTAGGCAACAAAAACATTGCAATTGCAAAATGTGAATTTGTAATTTTTTTTTTTTTTTGATTTTTCTAAAGAATAATTCGTGTCTTTATTAATTTTCCATATCTCTCATTGTTTTCGAGATAAGCTTGAAATGGTAATTTTTTGATGTTTGAAAGATTTTTTTTCAAAAACGGATCTGGCGAAGATTTTGATTTTTGTCGAAATGAAGTTGTGAGGCACCCAACATTCATAATTAAGAAAAAAATTTAGAGTGTTTTTATCATGAAATTAAAGTCAGTTCCGACGAAGCGTGTTATGCGATTCTGAAATATTTTTTCCATAGAAAAGGTCTTAGAATCTAAGACACTTCGTCTATAGAAAAAGACTTAGGGCCTAATTTTGTAAAACGCAACGCGCCTTTTTATCTCGCGTTGGAAAATTTTCTATTTTGTAAAACGCAAGCACTGAACAGATGTTGTTTTCGCGTTGACTTACGTGTTTTTAGAAAAAATTGTATGGAAAGTGGCATTTTGTAAAACGCAAGAGAGTGTTTTTTCATCATTTTAGTGTCAAAATGATCACTTGAAATTTCGGGGCGTTAATGTAACAAATATGCTTTTAAATAGCAAAAAATAAATAAATAATGTTGGAATATGTAAACATACAATAAAAAAGTAATAAGGTCTGAACAGAACAAGCCCGGCACGACTTTTTCCATACGATTTGACAGTTAAAAACCGTGACCGGCACGGCAAAAAAATAAAACTTATTTTATTTTATCTCCGGGTTCTCTCAATCTCCCTCCCTCTCACACTCCAGGGTTGCCGCATTTTCATAACAATTTTTTATTTTTTCATTCACAATAGTGTAACAACCGTACAGTAGTGCCAACTTATCACATTGACTATGTGATAAGCGATTTTTTTCCGTAAAATTACTCTAATTTGATTAAAATTTAGCACCACTGAACAAACAAATGACATTTTTTGCCGTCGCCGTCCCCCGTCATTGTTTTGGGCCTATATTCTCCGGCAACGGCAACCGTCCCCCGTGCCGTGCTTGTTCTGTTCAGACCTATAAATGTGTAAAAAAATCTTCTCCGGCAGAAGAAAAACATCGAAAATAGCAAAGCGTCTCGTTGTGATTTTTATTGTTTTTTTCAACTAATTTATGTTACTTTGTTTTTGTTCTCTTTTTTCTCAAATAGTCTCTTTGCAGGTGTTGCCTTATCATATATATGTGTTTCCCCGCGATAATGGGTGTGTATCCCCTACAAAATGGGATGGACATTTTATTAATTTTAGAATGTCTGGCAATACTGATTCTAATATAATTGACATTTCAAGTGATAACGTAAAAATTGAACGCAATAACGTAGTGATTTACAAAATTGCAATTTTTGAGCCTCGCGTTCACGTTAACGTTAGTGATGCGTTCAATGCGAGTGATTTACAAAATTAGGCCCTTAGATTCTGAGATGTTTTCCTATAGAAAAAGTCTTAAATTCTAAGACATTTTTCCAAAGTCTCAGAATCAGAAAATTTGTTTTTATAGGCAAAATATGGTCGATGCTGGGTCCCGTTTATGGGACTGTTTATGAGTTTTTGACATCAATTTAAGCTGAAAAAGAAACTCTAACTGCATTTTGTTTTGTATTTCTTAATACATTTGGAGCCTAGGTTACAACAGTATGCTTATTAGACCGGCATTTTTTTATACGGTACACTATGGTCCCAAATCAATTTTTTTTGGCATTAATTCCAAAAATGAAGCAAAGTCGCAAGTTTTGAATCTGGAATGGGTTTTTAACTCTTTACGCAATTAAAAAACGATTTTCAAAAAAAAAAAATTTAAAAAAAAAAAAAAAAAAATTCGCAAATTTTTTTTGAAAAAATTTTTTTTTTTTTTTTGGAAAAAAAAAATTATCAACCATAATATATTTCTAGTAGTCAGTTAGCTTGGCTAAAGCCAAAAAAATTATAGTTAAAAAAAATTTTAAAGATTTGTCTCGCAAAAAACCGAAAATTTTGCCGAAATTTGTGCTAAACTCAAATGGCAATTGTGAGAGTTTGCCGAAAAATGCTGGCTAGGTGTTAATTTTAGTATTAAATAGACCATCTAGAAAACACTTTCACATTTGAAGACTCATGCAAGTTCGTGCCCAAACACAACTTTTTGTCCACGAAAGATATAGGCTATTTTGGCTTCAAAATCATTAAAACCGCAACCCCCAAGAATAAGGCCAAAGATGCATGGAATTACAAATTGGAGTTTTTAATAAGAACTACTTTCCTTGTGCTTCAATTTTCCTTTTTAGCCTTTTTATAATTTTATTTTTTCCACTTTGCTGTTAGTATAATTGTAATATGGTTTTAATCCCGATTTAATATACGCCCTAAAACTATCAACTTTGAAACCCTGGCAGACTGACAGTATTGCCATAAACATTTTTTCATTATACTTTCTTAATGGCTTGGAGTGTTGCCATTGAGAAACTGTATAAGCTTTTGGAAATTTGTAAATTTTTGTTTTTTTAATTTCTGCCAAAAAAATGCATTTGGAACCATAGTGCGGTAATAAAAAAATGTTCTTTCAATTCCAAAAATTTTCCAAAAATAGAAACAGTTACAGGGACAATCGAAGAGTGCTGACGAAGGAAGGGTGGCTTCTTCTGAAAGCTGTCGACATATCCACTTAGCCTGTGTTGTCAATTAATTTTTTACAACAAAAATTATTATTTCTCAGAAATAATTAATATAGACTCAAACCAAATAAATAAAACTTCAGTTATTAATCTTAAATGAAAATTGGTTTTATGCTAAATTGAAAAATAAAATTAAAAAATTTTAGATTTTTTAAAGCCGGCAGTTTTATCAAATTTCGAATGGCTATATCTTGAAAACTGTTTGAACAATTTCCGATTGACCTTATATTTGAAGCTCACAAGTTTTAGGCCTAATATAATAAAAATTTCACTAAAGTCTAGGAACAACAAAATATTGAACAAAAGTCTTACCCTAATGTTTATATTATATGTAGTTGCCTGCCAAAAGGAAAAACATTGTAGCCAACGTCGAATTAACGATTATATGGGATTTAATGGTAAAAAATATGACCACAATCATTAACACAGACAAAAAAAGTATAAAAATGTGGTGGCGTTCTGTTTTTATTGTTGGCTTCAGGCTGCTGTGACTACGAATATTTTTATAATGGTTTACAGAGAAAAATAAAATAACTTATGGTTCAGGTGGTGGGATTATAGATTTAAACAAGTGTATAAAAATTATTAAAAAAGAAACAGAAAAGGTAAAATATTTATATTCCTTAAAGCAAGAACAAAATAAAGTGCTCAAGTACATAAAATCTCGCTAGATCTTGTCTAACTTAAAACTATTTCAGTAAATTTGTAAATTTTAAGGGCAGACAATTTTGTTGTAATTTCTTTTCAATACAAATTTTAGATTTTTGTATAGAAAAAGATTCAGATTCTCATTTTTCCAATTGAAAATGTCTAAATCTAAGAATTTTTCTATGCTACCTACATACAAATTTTTCCTACATAAAAACTCTCTGATCCTGAAACAATTTTCGTATACAAAAAGTATCAGATTCTAAGATATTTTTCGTATAGAAAAAGTCTCAAATTCAAAGAAATTTTTGATGTTGAAAAAGTCTCAGATTCTGAGACATATTTTGTATAGAAAAGCTCTCAGAATTGTAGACATTTTTCGTATAGAAAAAGTCTCAGGATCTGACAATTTTTTTTTTACCGAAAAACTTACAGATTCTAACAAGACATTTTTCCTACAGAAAAGTCTTAGATTCTAAGGTTTTTTTATAGAAAAACTCTGAGACTCTTAAACATTTTTACTATAAAAAACTTAAAATTTCTATGGGAAAAGTCTCAGATGCTGAGACATATGCTATAGAAAAAGTCTCAGATATCTAAGACAATTTTCTATAAAAAAATAAGCAAATCCTGTGACCGTTTCGCAAAGAAAAAGTATTTGATTCTCAGACCTTTTCTTATAAAAAAATATCAGATTCTGAGACCTTCTTCCAAAAAACTGTCTTAGATTCTTTCACATTTTCCTAAAGAAAAAGTACGAGATTCTGAGACCTTTTCCTATAAAGAAGTATCTTATTGTGAGACATTTTTGCCGTAGAAAATGACTCAGATTCTGAGAACTTTTTCCTATAGAAGTATGCGATTTTGAGACATTTTTGCTTCAGAAAAAGCATCAGATTCTAAGACATTTTAAGATGACTCAGATTCTAAGACTGGTTTTGAGACATTTTTCGTACAGAAATAGTCTCAGATACTATTACATATTGGGAGAGATTTTTCGTAAGAAAAAGTCTCAGGATCTGATAAATTTTTCCTATCGAAAAATCTACAAAAAAGTCTTATATTGTGAGATATTTTTCATAAAGAAAAAGTCTGAGAATCTAAGTAAAACATTTTTCAGATAAAAAATCCACAGATTTTGTAAAAAAATTTCTATCAAAAAAGTCTCAGATTGTGAGACATATTTTGTAAAAAAAAGTCGTAGACTCTTAGACATGTTTGGTATAGAAAACGTCTCAAGTGTTGACACATTTTTAGAATAAGTTTTATATTCTAAAACATTTTCCCTACAGAAAAAGTCTCAGATTAAGATATATTTTTCCTCTTCCTTTGCCATATTTTTCCTATAGAAATAGTTACAGATTCTGCGACCTTTTTCCTAAAGTCTCAGTTTGTGAAACATCCCAAGCAGAAATTGACGACGGTTCTAAGAAAAAAGCGTTCTGAAAGCACTGTAACAAAAAAAAGCATTCTCAAAACGCTATTTTCAAACGCTTTGCGAACGTTTTTGAAAAATGTTCTGAAAGCTCTATAACAAAAAAAATCAATCTCAAAACGTTTTTTTGAACGCTTTGCGAGCGTAATCGAAAAGCGTTTTAAGAGTTCTTTAGATTTTTTTTTTTTTTTTAAATTCTAAGTTCCGAAACTATTTTTGAATAACAATTTTTTGTCAATTTTTTTTATTTGTAAGTAAAAAAAATCATCAAAAATGTTTTTAGTTTTTTTTTTGTTTTAATTTTCTAAGTTCCGAAAATTTTTTTGAAAAATTTTCTTAGTTTCTTGGAGTACAATTTTTTTCCGATTAAACTTTGTATCAAACAAATTATTATAACCGAACAAAACAGAAATTTTTTACTTTGGGTTTTTAAAGCGCTGTGACGACTTAAAAAAAACGTTCTCAAAGCACTTTTTTACATCGCTTTTAAAACGCTTTAAACCTACCGTAGATCGATGTTATCATTCGGATCATCTGAAGGCGCTTTGAAGTTGGTATACAGAACGCTCGTAGAACCGTTCACAACGCTTTTGCGATTGTATTTTTCTGACTGGGATGTTTCGTATAAAAAAGTCCTAGACTCAGATTTGAAATTATTTACATATAGAAAAGTCTAATTTTATGAGTCCTTTTTCCTATAGAAAAAGGACAATTGAAAAATTCTCAGATTCTGAGACATTTTTTCCCTACAGAAAAAGTCTCTGATTCCGAAAAAGTCTTTTTATCGTATAAAAAAAACCTCAGATTCAGAGCCCTTTTTCCTATAGAAAAATTTTCCCTACAGAAATAATCGCAGATTCTGAGATCTTTTTTTTTTTAAAAAATACTGACATTCTGAGACCTTGTTGAAAAAGTCTTAGATTTTGAGACCTTTTTCCTGTAGAAAATGTTTTAAATTTTTGATCTTTTTCTGGTATTTCCCATACCGGTCTATAATTTTTAGAAATTTAATATTTCTTCTGCATTTTTTCAACTGGAACCCTTATAACAAATATAATTAGAGCCCGTGCTCGATCTGTGCTTACAGAAAAAATCAAATAAAATTACTGACAAAATATGTCGCCATTAGGCACGTCTCCGAAAAAGAAAATGCATATTCCTTCATTTGTGTCTGCAATTCTAGATCATATTGGTAACCCTTGCAAAATAATGTAAGAGACAAAAAAGTATGAAGTGAGATTGAAATTGCTAGAAATAGATTTTTAGTGTTGGAAACTGTTAAAATTTATTCTGTAGAAACTATAAATATATTCACATACATAAGAGTGTCCCTTATTTTGGAAATGTTGGAAATGTTGAGACGGTACCCCCTCATTTTTTTCCATTTGACCAAAAAATAACTCAGGACAAATTTTACGCCCCTATGACCACGCCTTCCCAACGCGACAGTTTTAATTAACAAGACAAACCGACATGTAAAATCCTACTGTTGATAACACTAACTAGGGTGTTTGAAGCCGGTATGGGAAATACCAGAAAAGTCTATAATTTTTAGAAATTTAATTATTCTTCTGCATTTTTTCAACTTGAACTCTTACAAAAAAATATTTTTTTGACAAAATACAATAGAATTGCGAACTTCAACCGGTTGTAGGGAGGCAAAGACATAGACTACAATTTTTTTTGGATTATTTTTCCCATTATCAGCTCTGTAATACGCATTATGTTTTTGCTATTACCAAGCGAAATTCCAAAAAAGGCTATTTTTGGGACAGGCTATTACACTCAAAAAAAAACCTTGTCAAATTACTAGAAAAAGTCTCGTAATCCCATTTTACCAATATTTGACAGTTTTCCTAGTTTTTAAACAAATAATTTTCGAAAATTATTTTTTTTTTGTAATTTTACAGTTTTTCTTGAAATTTTACAAATTTTAAAGATTTTTTACAAAAAAAAATCTTGTAAATTTACGAGAATTTCTTGTAAGATTTATTTTGCCAAAAAATTATAAATTTACAATTTTATTGGTAAAAATCGTGTATAATTACGAAAAAGTTCGTAATTTTTACTACGCCGAAAAAATTCCATGTGTAAAATACACGAATTCTTTCGTACAATGTACGAAAACATTCGTGATTTCGCCAACGAAAGAAAATTTTATAGAATGCACGAAAATAGGAAAGTTTCGTACAAAATGATTCAAGTTATGAAGTCAAATTTTTTTTAATATAAAAGAAATACTTTATTCAATAATTTAACGTTTTCCAGTGAACAAACACACTCTATTCTACTCCAAAATATTTAAATTTCCATTCCAAATATTTAAATTTTATGTATTGCTTTATCTAAACGAGCCCTCTTTTTAGACTCTAAAATAAGTTTAATTAAACTTTGTGGAGTGTTTAGCTTTGTAGAGTGTTTTTGGAAGGCTCTTTTTTAGCTCAAAAAATTTGATTTTTGACAAATATTTTTTTAATATTAAAAATATTGTTTCATATTTGAATAATTTTGGACTATGAAAAAAGTGCACAAAAAAAAAATTTTTCTATGAGTTTTAAGAATTTTATTTTGGAACGCACAGTGGTTCCAAGTCCAAATCTAGCTGGACAAAATTATTTTATCATCGTTTTATATGTTTTTGGGGTCGCTGAGTTCAAAAAACATGTTTAAATTTTTCTAAGTCGATTACACTAATCGACAACTTTTTATTTTTTTTCTAATTTCAGTAATTCATTAATGTCAAAAATGGTTTATATGCAGAACAGAAATATGAAATGCAAAAACTTATTTTTTGAAAGTTTTGTAATCTCTAAAAAAAAAAAATTTTTTGTCGAGAAGTGTAATTGAAAAAAAACAAGTGAGAGCGTTAAATTCGGCCATGCCTAATCTTTTATACCCTCCAAAATGTAAAAAAAAAAATAGAAAAAAACAGTGAGAGTGTTACATTCGGCTGTGCCGAATCTTTTATACCCTCCAAAATGTAAAAAAACAATATAAAAAAATCCAGGGGGGTTTGTGTTTTTTTTGGGGGGCGGGGTTGGTGGGAGACGTTAGGGAGCACCTTCCCCTTGCGATATCGAACTTCATCTGAGAGAAGAATGTTGCATTTGCTTAGCAAAAGTACAAAAAACCCTGCAAAAAATGCGATTTTTATTAGGTTGGTTTAGTTCTCCAAGGGGGAACTTTTTTCCCCTTGGTCCGATTTTATCCATTTCCGAACTTAACCTGCCTAGTAATATAAGACATATTCGTGCCAAACTTCGGAAGTCTAGCTCTTTTATTTTGGACTGTATCGTGTCCTCTACAGACGGACAGACGGATAGACGGACAGACGGACGGACATTTTTGAATTTAGTAGAAGTGTGTAATTTTGGCCGCGGTTTAATAGGAAACATCACATTTAATGCTTTATTTAAGCTAAGCATAATTATAATACTTCAAAACTATCAAAAACTTACAAAAATTCGATACTCTATTTAGAAAAAAAAATTTACGCGAAAATCTATTTTCATATAAACTGTGATTAATTTTAAACCTGCAAAAACCTGCAAGAAATGTCTGCATGACAACGTTCAGTAATAAATTACCTATAAGTTGTATGTAGTAATTCGACATGATATGCCTGGATTCGGTTTTGGCAAGCTGCGGAAGTTTCATAAGTCCTCAAAAATATTGTTATTATTGACCATACTTCAAAGTACAAAAAATGTAAGAAGAAGATCGATAATAAATTTCTTATTAATGTCCAGAATAGGTATAAATCTGTAGCTTTCTTGTACATAAACCGTTTTGAAACCATTGATGTAACATGGATAATATGATGTTATTAGTTGAACACTTATATATACATTAGAGTGTCCCTTATTTTGGAAATGTTGGAAATCTTGAGACGGTACCCGCTCATTTTTTTCCTTTTGACTTAAAAATAACTCAGGAAAAATTTTACGCCCCTAGGACCACGCCTTCCCTACGCGACGGGGCCTTAAAGAGCGGGGCCTTAAAAATCATTTTTCCATACAAACCAAAAAAATTTTTTTTTGATTTTTAATTTTTTTGTTATTATTTATTATATTACTTGGTTTGCTTATTCACGACAAAAAGTTTGATTTTGGTGGGATAAGTCTTTCAGCGCTAAAAAATTTTTCGCAAAAAAAAATTTGAGCCGCCCGGGTCCTACAGTAAAAAATTTTTAAAAAATATTTTTTTTTTAGTTTTGACCAGCAACGATTTTAGCTGCTATGTTGCTTTAAATGATATATATTCATAAAAAAATATTTTTTGTATCTGTGACATCTGTATCGTGTTCTAAAAAAGGGTAAAAAATGCATTGTTGATTTTTTTCGATACACGATCAAGATGTCACAAATATGAATAATATTTTTTTTGGAATATATATCATTAAAAACAACATAACAACTAAAACCGTTGCTTTTCAAAACTAAAAAAAAATATTTTTTAAAAAATTTTTACCGTAGGATCCCTACGGCTCAAAATTTTTTTTTCGAAAAAGATAAAGATGTCACAGATATGAATAATTTTTTTTTTGGAATATATATCATTAAAAGAAACATAGCAGCTAAAACCGTTGCTGGTCAAAACTAAAAAAAAATATTTTTTAAAAATTTTTTACTGTAGGACCCCGGCGGCTCAAATTTTTTTTTTGCGAAAAATTTTTTAGCGCTGAAAGACTTATCCCACCAAAATCAAAATTTTTGTCGTGAATAAGCAAACCAAGTAATATTATAATTAATAACAAAAAAATTAAAAATCAAAAAAAAATTTTTTTGGTTTGTATGGAAAAATGATTTTTAATGCCCCGCTCTTTAAGGCCCCGTCGCGTAGGGAAGGCGTGGTCCTAGGGGCGTAAAATTTTTCCTGAGTTATTTTTAAGTCAAAAGGAAAAAAATGAGGGGGTACCGTCTCAAGATTTCCAACATTTCCAAAATAAGGGACACTCTAATATACATATATTATTTTTTTAAATATTGGATACCAAAAATGTTATTTCATTCGCATATTTAACAAAGTTAAAGACCTAATTCCAAAAAATGGTTATTAGTTTGATCAGAACACACCCTTAGCTTGCCCCTAGCACTATTAATTCCCAATTTTAAGGACACTAATTTTTGGACTTTTGTCCTGCTAGATTTTGATTTGGAACCAATGTGGAACGCTCCAAAATTTGTTTTAATTTCAAGTGGCCCATCCAACAAACGTTGGAACGCTCCAAAATAAGAAAATTTATGATTTTTGAGGCACTTTATCAGACTCCAACATGATTCAAATATAAAAAAAAAATTGTTGGTATCAAAAATTGTCAAAAACACACATTTTTTTCGGAGATAAAAAAGTGTTTTCCAAAAACACTGTTGCAAGTATTTTTTTTTGAAAATTTGTTGATAAAAACTCGTATTGTACTCGGATTTTAGTTTAAAAATACAAATTGTTGACTCTAAAAAGAGGGGTTTTTGGATGAGCCACTTTTATACAAACATTTAAATATTTGTTATATTTTTGAAGCCCAAATAGAGTGTGTTCATTTACTGGGATATATATTTTATATTAACATTAAAAAATTATACTAAAGGTCAATTGTCTCGATTAAGGCAGAGCGAAAAACATCACTAAAGGGTGTCGGTCGATCTGAAGTTACCTTTCCCGTGACTGCTTAAAATGGGTCCTATCACTAAAATGCCTTAGAATGTTTGTCATATGACAGGTTGTCATAGTTCATACATTTTTAAAATTTCAAAACTTTAAAATACCCAAAAATTCACAATTTTCTACGTCACAGACTTAGTATCAACAAAATTTTCTAATAACAGAAAAATGTTTTAAAGTTTTTCTAAAAAATTTGATTTAAATGATTTAATTATTTTTTTTTAACTTTAAATCCCGGACACAAAAACTTTAGTGTTAACTTTTTTTGCGTTTTGAAGTAAAAAACAATAATTAAATAATTAAGTTTTGGCATTTTTTTAAAAGTCCCGAAAAACAATGATGTGCTCTATGACAAGTGATGCATCAAGGCTTGAGACATTTTTTTTTTTTTTTTTTTTTTTTTTTAGAAAAGAAACAACATTCAGGCAATGCTGCCTATCAATTAATAATGTAACCGTTATTTTTCTTTCGGAAAGGGGATAGAAGAGAGGTGAAAGATTTGAAAGATAGAAGGGCTTCAGTATGGCAAGTAGTTGTTGCATCGCCATCTGTTATTGATCTGGCGAATTATTTTTTAAGCTGTGTTTAATAGACATTATTTTATTATTTTACTTCGTTGACGTTTTTTTGGTGCTATTTATCAACAAAGGAGGGTGCTGCGATAAATATTAGTTATAAATAGAAACTAATAAATATCTGAAAAAATGTTGTTCTGCCTGAGCCGGGAATCGAACCCAGGCTTGCTGGCTAGTAGTCCAACTAAGCCACAACACCCACTATTATGTTTGTGATAGATCATTTAGTTCCGTTTAATTTGAAAATTAATTTCGTAATAAACAAAAATATTTTCGTAATAAACAAAAATATTTTCGTAATAATCAAAAATATTTTCATAAAAAAATATACTTTAGAATTTCCTTTTTAAGTTCATTAAACACCGTTTAAGTTTGACGTTAAAAACCCATTCCTTTCCATTTAAATTCCAAATTTTTATTTATTTTAAAATTCTACATAAAGAAAAGATTTTTTTTCTTAATTTCGTTAATTTTAAAATTTTATTCGTAAATAAAAAAAATATATTCGTGAAATAAACGAAACATTCGTGGATTCTAAGAAATAAAATGTTACGAAGGATATTGTTAATTTCGTAAATTTCCAAAAATGTTTCCGAAACTTATTTTTGTAAAATAAACGAAACTTTCGTGTATTTTACGAAAGAAATATCTACGAAGTTTATTTCGTAAAATGTTGCATGGATTTTTTTCGATGTAGAAATTCTCGTAAAATATGAGGTAGCAAAAAATCTAGTAAAAACCCGTAACCTCCTTGTAATTTTTATCGCGCCAAAAATAAATTAAATTTACAACTTTTTTTGGTAAACAGCTTGTAAACTTAAAAATTATTGGTAAAAAGCACTGTAAGGAATTCTTGTAAGGAATTCTTGTCAAATAGGAGGTGTCAAAAAAAAGTTACAAACTTTTCTTGTAATTTTACAAGGTTTTTTTTTATTAAGTGTATACTAATTTTGAATAGAATATTTTTTTTTGTGTTGATTAATTTTTGTAAGAAAAGGTTTTTACTGTTAACTTTTTTTTGAGTTCAAACTTTTTTCTTTCACCATTTCAGGTTGTCTTTTTAAAAGTTACCGTGTTTTTAGAAGACAGGCAGAAGTATGGACGAAAATTGCTAGATCATCTTAAAATCGATATGGAATCGTGAATATATATACTTTATAGAGCAAACTTATATTAACCTCTATCACTATTTATAAGTGGAGGGGGGTGGTAATACGATTCCTGAAAATTTATTAGATTTGTAAAAGGCAATTTCGATTTGCCATAGACAAATATAGCATTTAAAATATTTTTTTACACTATACACTTCTAACATTAACTTACAATTTGTTTCTGGTTAAATTGTTGCATCAAAACGATTAACATCTAACACAATATCCTTAATCGAAAGGAAAATGAATAGAGAATTAGCTCAAAAAAATAATCTCCCTTCTTTCTTGTTGTCCATTACAAAAAAAAACTAATGATTTTTTCTTTCAAATCTAACTATATTCAATTAAATTCATTCATTTTGAAAAAACACAAAACAGTGATTACCAAAATAATTCCACCTGAAATCCTTTACACAAAAACAATATATAAGAAGGAATATACACAAAAAAACTTCCCCATGTATTGAAGAATATCCATGACTACACTTTTAAACTAGGCACTGATGCATAAAGACGCTGCTGGGCAATTTTAAATATCAGGCCGAAAGTGATTCAATATTTCGCACGGTTTACCTAGTTGGATTTAATGGTTGATTCATATGTTTTTAGTTCCTTTTTTTTCGTCATCTTTTGTTTCCGTTTTCCTATTTTTTTTCTAATCGATGAATTTTATAGGGGTTTCAAATACTGTTAATGGATATTTGAAAGTTGGTTGTTTCTAAACCAACAACAGAAATAACATTTAGGTTAGAAGTACCTTAAACGTCCAAAGTCTATGTTCCTTAAAGTTGAAGAAGCCGACAAAAATGTAATCGAAAAAATACAAGACTTTTTTTTTTATTTCCTTCACTTTGCATATAAAGTACTAACTTAAATAGCTGGATACCTACAAGAATATAAAAGTGGAATAAGAAAATAAATTTGTCCAGAAATTTTTAAAATTTAAGAAAAAAAAAATTCTAGGAGAAAAATTCCAAGAATCTGAAAATTTTTTAAGGAAGATATTAATATAAATTTAAAAGCATTCATAACTAAAAAAAATTTCTATAGAAAATTTTGACTAGATATCGATATGTCGATAACTACGAAATTTTTTATAGAAAATTTTGTGTCATTTTGGTATATCAATTTATAGAATTTTGGATAGAACATTTTGTACGATATCGATCTATCGATAACTATGAATTTTCTGCAAAAATTTATGTTTGTTATCAATTTATCGATAACTCTGGAATTTTCTATAGACTTTTGTGGTGTAATTGATTTATCGATAAGTGAATCGCAATTTGTCTTTAAAATTTCTTATAAAAAATTGTATGTGCTATCGATAACTTTATAACATATTTTTTTTTATCAATATATCCTACTTCTGAAGAAAATTATGTGTGTTATCGATATATTTATAGAAATATTGTTTCTCTAGAAAATTATGTGTTATCGATAACATTTGAATTTTCTACAGAAAATATTTATCGATAACAATAGAATTTTGTATAAAAAAATTTTGCGTGTTATCGATTACTTTTGAATTTTCCATGTCACAATTTCTACGTTATCGATAACTAGGGATGAGATTTCCATGCAAATGCATGTTTTTTGTCGATAGTCTAAAAACGACATCGACCAATTATCTTTCCGAATCAAGAAATTTGCGTTAAAATGTCATCGATTTGTTTTTGCATATTTTTGCATATTTTGGTGAAAATGCATATTTTTGCATATTTTAGTTTTAAATGCATATTTTGTGCATATTTCCAACTTTTAAATGCATATTTTTGCATATTTTGGCATAAATTAGCAAAAACACAAATTGAAATTTATTTCTTTCAAAAACTATTTTAAATTTTAAAAATTTATTTTGGAAATAAGAAAAATTATTTTTTTTCTTTAAAAATTTTTTTTATAGATTGTCTTAATTTCTAAAAAATCTTGCCTGTATAAAGTTTTAAATGTTACTATTTAAACCCTGTATTACTTTCAGCTTTTTAAGAAGATTTTCCTATGAAAACAAGATTTTTATTGCACACATTTTATTTTTTAGTGCATATTTTTAGGTTTTTTAGTGCATAATTTGAATTTTTTAGCGCATATTTTGAGCGCATATATATAGAAATTCTATTGAAAATATTGAAAGTTTTCTATAAATAATTTAGTCATAAAAAATTTAGTGTGTTATCAATATATCGATAACCATACAATTTCCTGTAAAAATATCGATATATCGCTAACCATACAATTTTAAGTTTTGGGTGTTTCCGATATAATTTGTGTTGTCGTTATCGAACCGAATGCCTAATTTTGCCATAATTTTCTATAAAATTTTAAATTTAATTTTTCTGCCACCTCTACTGAACCTTTACCTACACTATCCATTTTTTATGATTCTTCTCTTTACACTACAGATACATTACACTACACACTCCACACACATACATATTCTACCTTCATTTTCATTTGGTGGTTTTATTTTATTTTCCATTTTTTTTTGTTCTGTTCGATGTTAAGCTCTTTTTTTAAATGGTTTTCTTATGGAAATTTCAATGAAATGTGGTAAACGATGATTGTAAAATTTTCTTACTCTTGGTTAAATTTTGGGCTACTAGAGGAGAATTTAAAATGGGGATTGTGTTTTTTTTTTCTGGTACAGAAACGGTTACGAGTGTAATAGTCCTTAAAGGCTATCAAGCACAGATTTTCACATCAACAACAAATATGACTACAACAATATTACTAGGAGTACTTCAACATTAAGATTAAAGTATAGTACTTGAATACACTGAAAAAAATATTTTTAATTTGAAAACATTTGTTAACATTTGACAGCATTTATCAACATTTTCATTATATGTATTAAAAATATTGGCTTTAAAGCAGAAGCGGATAGATGTACAAGGGATGTCGCAAACTGAATTCGAAAAGAAAGAAAGAAAGAAAGAAAGAAGGAAGGAGGAAAAAAGAGAGAAAAAGGTAAGGAAATTATCTGAGAATTTGTTTCTACTCAGGTGAAATGCAATAGAATCTTAACATTTTTCTATACGAAAAATTTCTCTGAATATTGAAATGTTCTTAAAGGAAAAAGTCTTATCATCTTCTAGTTTTGTAAAGGAAAAATCTTTTAAATTCTGATTAATTTTTATTAAAAAGTAAAAATTTGCGAAATAATGTAATAGACAAAAAGTTGCAAGAAAGTATGAGGTGAGGTTGAGATTGCTAGAAATAGAATTGTAGTGTTGGAAACTGCCAAAATTTATTCTGTAGAAACTATAAATATTCACATATATAAAAAACAGTTTTCATTAACAAGACAAACCGACATTTAAAATCCTACTGATGATAACACTAACTGGGTGTCTGAAACCGGTATGGGAAATACCAGAAATGTCTATAATTTTTAGTAATTCAATTTTTCTTCTGCATTTTTTTAACTTAAACCCTTATAAAAATTGTTTTATTCGACCTTTAAAATATTTTATTTCGAGTATGTAAGTTCTAGCTCGAGGTCATTATTAACTTTACTAATTAAAACTATGATATTCTCATAGAATAATTTTTAAGAAACTTATATTTCTATTGTAAATTTATTTATATTGGTAACTTTTTTGCAAGACTTAATCGTCACGTGTTTCGGGATTTGTCAGATCCCATTGTCAAGATTATTTAGCAATAATAAAAACCCTATACTACAAGTAGCAAAGGGTTTTTAATGACACTCGTTAATGATCAAACTCCCATTGGGAATTAGAAGACGAAAATTGTACCATCATAGTAAGATCACAATCATCAAACCAACAAACAAATATTAAAAACAGACCTACATACTGATTACCCTCGATAATCCTATATGCATTTTTTTGTTTTTGCTTAATAATGTTGGCAATGGGATCTGACAGATCCCGAAACACGTGTCGATTAAGTCTTGCAAAAAACGACCAACATAAATAAATTTAAAACATAAAAATAATTTTCTTGCAAATTATTCTATGAGAATATCATAGTTTTATTTAGTAAAGGAAATACTGACCTCGAGCTAGAATAAACCTTATCAATATATAATATTTTAAAGGTGGAATAAAACAATTTTTATTTTTTAATAAAAATTAATCAGAATTTATCAACAAATTAAAAAAAAATACCTACCAAAACATTTATAATTAATGATCTCGTAGGATATTTTTACAATTTTTCTATTGATAATATTTTCAAAATTTTTTTAATAAAATTTTGGGGAATCGATCCCGCAATCAACTACATTCTGGCCAGACACTCTACCCATCGTGCCAAAGTCACTTGATACAAACATGTTTTTATATTTCTATAAATAGTTTTTTTAATTTTTTTTTTCTACAAAAAAATAACCCACACAAGAACGTGAAAACTAATGATTTATCTTTAAAAATTGCCAACAATTAAAAAAAAAAAATAACTTACACAAATCATTAAAAATTAAAGAAGAATCACTTATTTTTACTTGCAGAACAAAAATAAATGACTTTAAAAATTGAATTCTAATGAAAGTCTTTATTTTTTATGTTGTTATTTTTGACACAAAGAACAGGAATAATCATTTGAAAAAACTGAATATTAAACAAATGGTTTTTCTTTTAAAAACGACAAAACGTAAAACTTTTTAAATAAACTACAAACAGTTAATGACATAATTTTTTGAGTGTATGTAAGACATATCTTTGTACGATGGTATGTTTGATTTTAAATTGGAGAAAGTATTGTTGGGCATTTTATTTTTCAATTTAGAGCTGTATTACTTTGTGTATTTAGTATATAAATTCTCATTATGTCTATTTACATACGAATATAAGACTTTAGGTTTTGCCACTAACGATTGTCACTTTGCTTAATACTCTTGACTATGGAATTTGACAAATTCCGAAACACGTGTCAAGTAAGTGTTACAAAATGACCATACCAATCAATTTAAGAAAAACAAACTTTCTAAATAGTTTCTTGAAAATTGTTACTTTGACAATATCATCGTAATAGTTAGTAAAGAAACGTGACCTCGAGCTGCAGTAATCTTTCTCAATCATTAAAAATTTTATATAGGAAAACTGTTCAGAATCTGAGACTTTTTCTACACGAAAAATATCTTAGAATCTGAGATTTTTTCTTTAAAAATGTTTCAGAATCGGAGACATTTTACATAAGAAATATGTTTAAGAATTTTAAACTTTTTTTAGATATGTTTCAGAATCTGAGACTTTTTCTATAAGAGAAATTTTTCAGAGGCTGAGATTATTTCTTTATGAAAAATGTCTTAAAATCTGAGACCTTTTCTATAGGAAAAATCTGTTTTTTTTTATACGAAAAATATCTCAGAGTCTCAGAAATTTTTCGTAAAGAAAAAGTCTTAGACTCTGAACGTTTTTCCTATATACAATTTTTAATGATTGAGAATGATTACTCCAGCTCGAGGTCACATTTCTTCACTAACTATTACGATGATATATTCAAAGTAAGAATTTTCAAGAAACTATTTATAAAGTTTGTTTTGTTTTAAATTGATTGGTATGGTCATTTTGCAAGACTTACTTCTATTTGAAAAATGTCTCAGTAAAAGTTTCAGAATTTAAAAAAAAGTTTTAGTGAAAAAGTGTATCAAATTCTGTTACTTTTTCTATAGGAAAAATATTTCAGAGTCTAAAACTGTTTCTAAAGAAAAGATTTGCCGGAACCTGACATTGCAGTGCACTGTTTTAAAAGGAAAAATTTATCAGAATCTGAGACCTTTTCTATAATTTCTTAGAATTTGAGTTTTTTCTATAGAAAATTAACCTGATTCTATTTGTATAAGAAAAATGTTTCAGAAAAAGTTTCAGAATATATGAAAACCTTTTTCTATGGGAAAATGTTTTAGAAAATGATATATGTATTTAATATAGAAAAATATCACTGAATCTATCCAAAAAACGTTAAAAATCATTAAGGTTAAAATTTTTTTCTAATCGAAGGTACTTTCTATAATTTTTTTTTTTTAATCTGATAATTTAAGCGTAGAAAAAACGTTTTGGAATCTCAGACCTTTTCAGTAAAAAAAGGATTTTTCTAAAGAATGTGGTTTTAGATTCAGATAAGTAAAAAAACTCACTTTTTCTAAAAGAAAAATTTATCAGAAGCTGAGACCTTTTCTATATAAAAATATCTCACAATTTGGGATTTTCTATAGGAAAATTAACCTGATTCATTTTGTATGAAAAATGTTTCAAAAAAAGTTTGGGAATATTTGGAAAAATAACTTAATACAAATTTTTCGAGATCGAGGCCAATTTTTTCTTATGAATATTTATTCTTTTATTCCATTCCAATATTTCGATTCTCTCTGAAAATCATCATCAGGGGATTTAGTGAATTCTTATACACACAAAAACTTAAAAATATATTGCGAACGCATTGACATCTAAAAGTGCAATTTTAGATGTCAATGCATTCGCAAAAGTGCAATTTTAGATGTCAATGCGTTCGCAACATATTTTTAAGTTTTTGTGTGTATACAAATTCACTAAATCCCCTGATGATGATTCTCAAAGAGAATTGAAATATTGGAATGGAATAAAAGAATATTTATTCATAAGAAAAACCTGGCCTCGAACTCGAAGAATTTTTATTTATTTAAAATTGCAATGGTCGAATAATAACAACTTTATTTACATTATAAAATGTTTCTATGGGAAACTGTCTCAGAAAATCATACATTTGATATAGAAAAATATCACTGAATCTAGAAAATTTATCCAAAAAACGTAAAAAATCATTAAGGTCAAAAATTTATACAAATCTAAGATACTTCCTAATTTTTTTTTTTTTAAATTTGATCATTTTAGTGTAGGAAAAACGTTTTGGAATCTCGATCTTTTTCCAAAGGAAAATGGTTTTAGATTCAGAAAAGTTTAAAAAGAAACCTTAGAACCTGAAGTTGTCGTTGTGGTAAAAACCTCTAAATTTAAGAATTTTTCTATACGACGAATTTTTCTAAATAAAATTTTTCGATTGGAAAAATATCCCAGTATCTAAGAATTTTTCAATATGAAAGTGAGACAGAATCAGAATTTTTTCTAAAGCTAGAATGTCACAAATTCTAAAGCTTTTCTATGAGCGAAATGCTTCAAAAGCTCTGAATTTTTCTATTGGGAAAATGTTACAGAGTCTTACAATTTTTAACAGTAAATGCCCAACTAAAGTTTTATAATAATCAGAAATTTTTTCTGGATGTCTTATATCAGATATTTTTTTCTATTATAAATTTTTTCAGATTTTTCGACTTTTACTATAACAACCTGACACGTTTTTTTAAGAAATTTTAAAAATTTTCTTAAGTTCTAAAACCTCTTCCATAGGAATAAAATTTTAAAATTTGGAAATGTTTCTATAAAATAAATAATCCTTAACAAGAAGTACTTATTAAAAAATCGTTATTATTTATGCAAATCTGTAGTACCTGAGTTACCATGCAAGAATTATTTTTTTAGTAAATAAAAATCCCCACCATCCCCCCAACAAACCCAAGAGATGCATCTGAGCCTTTATTAAAATTATGAAATATTCATTAATGTTTTAAACAATTATTTATTCTAATAAAAAATTATATCTAATGAATTAATTCATAACTATTTCTCTGAGTGTAAAACCTGTAACTGCTATTCTGCCTGAAAGCATGCATTACTATTACCAACCTTCTGACTAAACCCCTGTTTTAATCGTGTATTGTGGCAGAATGTATACGAGTTTTAAACTTTTTTTTGTTTTACAAATTTGTATATTGTAGGTGCTGGTTAAATTAAAGACCTTACATCGTTTACTTGGAGGGTGTACAAAATTGTGCAGAAAAACTCTAAATTAAAACAAAAAATTAAAACAGATAATATTAAACTAATAACGTTATAAGAACGCAATTGTAGAGAAACAGTAATACCAAAGATTAAAAATACCACAAATATTTTGGCTCTTAAATTTTATACATCCTCATTGGTAACGATTTAGTGTCTTTAGATAATATATTTGAATGTTGTGGCATTAACAACAATCTGCTCTTATTGCTCAATGAAGCTTAAAAATTAATGTACTTATATTTTTTGTTTTCCCCCCATTTTTTCCACCTTCTGTTCAGAGAAAATAATTATCATATCTATTGCTTTAAACTGCATTGTTAGCATTTTCTACTCTTTCGTTATTATATTTGAAATTTAAATAAATTTAGTTTGCAAATTTTTTCTGTTAAATCATTTCTGCGTACTTGTTGATAGGATTTCCTTAATTTTTTTGACTTAAAATAATAACTCTGTCAAATTACCAAAAAACTTTGTTGATTCAGCAAAAAATAATTTATTTTTTAAACCTGCAAAAACTTTTTGGTGATTTTTTAATTTATTTTTTAAACCTGCAAAAACTTTTTGGTGATTTTATAAAGTTGCTCTGTTAAAGGATTATAAACGCCAAGTCATTAAGAATATAAAACGGTTCTAACATTTTTTTTTTTTGGAAAAAAAATTTTCAGATTTTGAGAAATTTTTAAATTTATAAAAGCAAATAGTTTTCTTAAGGAAAAATACTTAGTTTCGATTCAATTGAATTGTTATCCAATCAGTTCAATTCAATTGTTATCCGATTCAAATAGAAAAAAACTCACAATCTAAGAAATTTTCTCAAGTCTTAGAGTCCCCGCACAACAATGTCGGTGACGTTTTTTTCATACAAATTTGGCATGAAAAATCGCTCGACCGAAAACCGCTAGAATAAAATCAATTTTATTTTTGTGTCGGTTTCTCTCTCTCCCTTAATTTTTGAAATGAAAATGTTGCCACTTTTTTACAAATATTTCGATTATTTTCGATAAAGTAAACAAAAAAATATAATCTCTAAAAACAAAAAATATTAAAATTGAAAAAAAACAGCAAAAAAACGAATCAATATGAAAAAATCATATTGATATTTAAAAATACAATAAATTTTAATAAAATCGTGTTGTAAAAGTGAAAAAATAATGTAAAAATCAACAGATGACAGAATTTTCTGCTGCCGTCTTTGTTTTGCGCCTATACTCTCTCATGACCGAAAACGTCAACCGCTCCGACATTGTTGTGCGGGGACTCTTAGGCATTTTTTCTGTAAAAAAAGTCTCAGTCACTAAAACGTTTTGTCTAAATAAAAACTGAAAAATTTGAGACATTTATCCTACCAAAAAGTCTGATTTTTTTTTCTACTAAGAATTTTTTCCTATAGAAAAGGTCCAGCTTTTGATATTAAAAAGTGTTGGATTCTGAGACATCTACACTCAAAAAAATACTTTAGTAGATTTACTATTTTTTTTTTGCTAATGCTAGTTAGCTAACTTTTAGCAAATTTTTAGTTGAGATTAGCATGTTAGCAAAAAATTCTTGTAAACTTCATTTAGCACATTAGCAATTTTAAACAAACGTTGAACTAATTTCCTTTGCTAAGATTTGAAATTGAGTTGACAACATTTTTACAAGATTTTTTGCTAACATTAGCAAAAATAAATGGTAAATTTTTTTTTATTTTCAGAAAACTTAAAATGGCTCTATCTCGGAAACTAAGCCAGATAGAGCAAAATGGAGGGCATTTTTGGTTCTTAGAATCTCCATACTTTCGCGGGTCCCCTTCACATGTGTGGACCCTAATGGGCCCTAACTTTGGATCCAAAAAAGTTAGCATTCCCGAAAATTTTAAAATGCCCATATCTCGGTAAATATTGCGACACAACAAAAAGTCCAAAAGCATTTTTGTAGCCCTCAGTACGTAGAACAAGACCGCAAAATAGTCAAAAGCTCTCCGAGTAATATTTTTGAAGTTATCGAGTTTTTTAATTCTCAAGACCCCAGTGGTCTCCTATAATCACGTATCTTAAAAACTAAGCAAGGTAGAGCGAAACGGACCCAAATTTTGGATCAAAAACTATGATTATTTTTAAGGAACCCAACTAGGTCTAGGCCCATCGGGGTCTGTACCTATCGGGTCCGAACCCAATGGGGTCCTCAAATGTGTCAAAAAAAAATTTTTTTGTTAACTAATTATTGGCAAAACATTTTTGCTAACTTTAGCAAAAAAATTGTGGGTTCAAAATCAGCACATTTTCTTGTAGGTTTACAAGCTTTTTTTGCTAACATTACAGTTTTTTTTTAGTGTATAAAAAAGGCTTGCATTCTGAGACATTTTTTAAGTAGAAAAAATCAGAGATTCCAAAATATTTTTCCTATAAAAAAATGTGCATATTCTGTGTATTTTTTTTAAAGAAAAATTCTACAGAATAATTCTCAAGAAGAAAATTTTCTTATTTTTCCTAAAGAAAAATTTAAAGATTCCGAGACTTTTTTCCTATAAAAAATTCAAAGATTCAAAATCATTTTTCCTATAGAAAATTTTGAGATTCTTGGACATTTTCATAAAGAAAAATTCTCACATAAAATCCTCTTCCTTTTTACTCATCTTCTTCTCAGATTTTTCCGAAGAAGAATTATTATATTTTTTCTAATAAAAAATTATCAGATTTTTCGTATAGAAAAATTGATAGATTTTCCCATACAAATTTTCAGATTATTCCAATAGGAGATTTTTCAGATTTTTTTTTTCTAAGAAATATAAAAAAATTCTTAACTTTTTCGTCTAGAAAAATTTCCAAATTTTTGTGTGTAGAAAAATTCCCAAATTTTTTGTCGAGAAAAATTCTCATATTTTATTAAAGAAAAATTTTAATATTCTGAGACTCATTTTATATATAGAAGACATTTATCATAGAAGAATTTCTATATAAAAAAATCCTTTTAAAAATTCTCAGATGTTTTCTATAGAAAACTCTGAGGTTTTCCTATAGAAAATTTCGCAAATTATTCATATGAATTTTTTTTAATTTTTCGTAGAAAAATTCTCAAATTTTTGTATAAAGAAAATTCTAACAACATTTTTTCTTTAGAACAATTTTAAGATTCTTAGAAGTTTTTCATAGAAAAAGATTAATTAATTTTCCTTTTCAATGTCTTTTTTCCCTCTTTTTTCCTTTCTTTTCTTTACCTTTTTTTTTCTTTCGAATTCGGTTTGTGGGGGGGGGGGGGGGGGGGGGAATTCCTTCCCCCCGTAGATCCGCGCCTGGACAATAACTATAAAATTTGAGGGTGTCTGGCAAGTTTAATGGGGATTTTTGTGATCTACTCGACAAAGCCAACCATGTCAAATCAGAAGTATTTTTTCACTGTAGCACAGTGTAATTATATAATCGTTTACAATTAGCTGATTTTCAACTGATTTTAGTTTTTAGTGACTTATTATAGAGACATTTTACTCCAAATTATAATTCTGTCAATTCTACAATTTATTCGACTTCAAACTTCAAGCAAAAAATAAAAATAATGAGATAATAAATAAAAAGATATAATTTGCTCCGTGTAATTTGTTTTTCAACAGCATAGCCGATGCGGCATGCCTTACGATTATCCAATTATCCTAAAATTTTGTAAAAAGGTAGAATTTTCAAAATTCGAAAACAAAATAACGATTTGTGATCACACCTTGAATTATGGCTTAAAAGTTGTGTAGTTTAGCTTAAAATTTTTAGACATTTTTTTTAAATTTAAGGTTTGGACTTTTTCAAAAAGTTGGTTTTAATTTTTAAACTTTAAAAATTAATTGATAATTACTTTGAATATTTTTTTAATTTTTTTTTTCTAAAACCACATTTAAATGCCAACAAAATGTTGTTTAAGATATCGATCGATTACTTATAAGAATTAATTAACAATTTTAATTCTTACTTATTTTGAAAAAAAAAAAATCAATTTTGAAAAAACAAATAAGTAAGTCTCAGAAAAAAAAAACTTTCTTAAAGAAAACTTCTCAGAAAAGAAAAATTTATTTTTTCTTAAAAGGGAAGGTTTTGTGCTGAAATACCCCTTAGCGTATGAGTAATATTTAATTTATATAAAGTTAACAAAAAATATCACTCATACGCCTTAGTGCTTCCGTTTGTAGATTACATTTAAAGTTTTCCTTAAGATTTTTCATTTTTTTTTTTTTAATTATATAAACTGAACTTTCTTTAAAGTATCATCCCTTATGAATAATTAAGTTATTTTAATTTTCAGAAAAAAAATAATATAACAATTTTAATAAACCCTTTTTATTTCATATTTCAAAAGTTAATAACAATAATTAAATTTAATTCAAAAATAAATAAAAATTAACAAACTAATAAACAAATTAACAACAATGTTGTGCATTAAATAAATTCAACTAATTTACTTCACCGTTAATGCTGGTGGTGATTGTATATTTGTAGTAATATTTCTTTGAAATCCTTGCAGAAATTACAATTTCAATATAGAAAGTAGAATCACATTGTTTATAATTTACACACAACATCTACAACGTTTCAATAAATATACTTATTTGTACCAGCATGCCAGCGACTATTGCAACTGTACTAAATTGTACTAATGGTTGTAACATTAATAACAAATTTTATGAAAAATTTGCAATATTAAGCGCAGACAGTTGAAACACTATTTCGAAAAGTTTTAGAATTGGAGAGTTTTTATAACCTACCACATTCAGTAATAGAGGTTATATTGGCTTTTTGCTGATGTTTGTAACTACCCTAAATATTTGTCCTAGACCTACTTTCAAGAATACCCATCGACTCAGATTCACTTTTTGTGTCGATTTAGCGATGTCTGTCGGTCTGTCTGTCTTTGTAAACCTTGAAAGGACGATATAGGTCTCAATTTTTATTAGATTGCTCTGAAAATTTAAATTTAAGGACGATGGCTATTGAAATTAAAAAAAAAGGTCCAGATCTAGCTCCTATACAAACGTCCCCTCGAATTTGGCTCAAATGGTTCTAATAACCGTATTTAAATAGGTAGACTTTCTAAACGTGCACTCAAAAATTTTTTTTTACGTTTAGTCGTTTTTAAAAGAAAAAACATATATTTAATGTTCAGTTTTTATTAATGACTTCTTCTGTCCTTTGTTTCAAAAATAACACACTAAAATATAGAGACTTTCATTAACATTTAATTTTTAAAGTCATTTATTTTTGTTCTGTAAGTAAAAACTACTGATTATTCTTTAAATTTTGAATGAATTGTGTAAGTAATTTTTTTTTTGTTGGTATTTTTAAATGAGATATCATTAGTTTTTACCCACACAAATAGGTTATTTTTTTGTAGAAAAAAAAAATTAAAAAATTATTTATAGAAATATAAAAACATGTTTGTATCAAGTGACTTTGGCACGATGGGTAGAGTGCATGGCCAGAATGTAGTTGATTGCGGGATCGATTCCCCAAAATTTTATTAAAAATTTTTAAAAAAATATATCAATAGAAAATTGTAAAAAATAACCTACGAAATCATTAATTTTTAATGTTTTCGTAGGTTATTTTTTTGGAATTTGTTGGTAAAAATAACAGAACTATCATTAATTTTTAATGTTTTCGTAGGTTATTTTTTTCGAATTTGTTGGTAAAAATAAATGAAAAAACGTAATTTTTTAATGTTTAATGTTTTTTATTTTAGAAAATTTTGTCAACAGTAAAAAATAAATGTTGGCGTTTGTTAAAATAAATGAATAATTATTGGGATGGTTTTCAATTGTATATTCACTGGTTTTAAATGTGTTTTTCATTTGTTTTTGCCTACAAAATATTTTGAGTGTACTTCCTATTCATAAATCATCATTCCAAATTTGAAGAGAATCGGAGAAGTTCTACTTGTAGTCCACATACAAACCACCCTCCCGATATTGACATAAATCTCTTAAAATTCATGAAAAATTTAAATATTTGATTAAAACTTTGTACACAAAGTTTTAATCAAAAAAACATTGATCCAGTCAGATCAATTTTCGGGATCTATTTTCCGGGAAACACTGGTGTAGGGCATAGTCGGTCTTGACCGACCATAATTTTCTTACTTGCTCCACATGAAAAATTGTTCAAATTATGAGTTTTTTTTATGTGATCATTTTATAAATCATTCTATTTTCTTCCCTTTTTCATACCATATCGTTCCCTGTTCCATTGCAATTAATTTATAGTTTCATTTTATTTCATAAAGGTTTCATTTCTTTTAGATCGGAAAATGAATGAACGGAAAAGGGCCCAAACATTAATCGTTTTTTTACCACAAAAAAACATTTTCCGCGGAAATTTTTTTTAAAATTTGTTTTTCTCCTATTTTTTTTTTCAAATAATGTTTTTGGTAATAATCTTTTTTACATTGCAAAGGGTATCCATAGATTTGGCAAAGAAAAAGTTGACTTCTTACTTTAATTTTTAAGTAAGAAAAAGTTTCATATTTTTGGGATAGAAAAAGTCTAAACATTTCTCCTCTGAAAAAGTGGCAGATTCTGAGACATTTTTCGTATTGAAAAAGTTTCAGATACTAACAAGGAGAGTCTTCCTGGTGCCACCTTCCGATCATCATGAAATTTGGATATATTGTTCAGAACGAAAATTAATTCGACACGTAGCGGCCCAAACTTATTTTAAGGGGGGTCGATTTGTACGGGGGATGTTGACCTTTTTCAGTTTTACTCAAAATTAATATAGGCATATTTGGTATCAGATTAAAGGTATTTAAAATATATATATTCGATTAGAGTTTTATTCTAGTTCGAGGCCCAAAAATATTTCTATTTATGATATTGTCATAATAGAGTATTTTTAATTTATTGCTTTTAAAATATCTATCTCGTGATGCTAACAACGTGCCAAAAAAGTAAACTGTTTTCGACTTATTAACAAAAATGTCCTAAAATTTTGGCAAAAGTTGTGCATGTTTGGACACGTTCTGTGCACACGAAGAAAGGTTTTTCAAACACTTTTCATTTGGTATGTAACATGACTAGCTTTTTTTTATATAATATAGGAGATAAACGCAAACAACTGAAAATTACCGTTTCTTTCCCTCTCATTTCCACCACCTAAATATGAATCTGCTCTACAAAATAAAACCAATTCCATAAAGATCGGCTAGTGACACTAGGGAGACCTTCCTTGTAAGACCATTTTATCGTAGAAAAAGCTCCAGATTCTAAGAACTTTTGCCCCTAAAAGGGCTAAGATTCTGAGCCCTTTGCTCATAAAAAAGTTTCAGATTCTTAGACCTTTTTTCGTAGAGAACGTCTCATATTCTGAGTCTACAATTTTAGGTATACAGAAAAAGTCTCAGGTTCTGATATTATTGAATTATTTTTCCTATAAAAGTCTCGGATACTGAGACCTTTTTCCTATAGAAAAAATTTCAGATTATGATATATTTTTCCAGGCGCTGATCCAGGGGAGGGGAAAGTAAATTCCCCCTCCAAACCGAATTCGAAAAAAAAGGAAGAAGAAAAAAGGAAAGAAAAGAAAAAAAAGAAGAGAAGAGGAAAGGAATGAAAAGGAGAGGGAAAAAAGGAAAGTGAAAAAGAAAATCTGAGAAATTTTTTCTATGAAAAATATCTAAGAATCTTAAAATTTTTCCCAAGAAAAAATGTTTTAAAATGTTAGAATTTTTCTATACAAAAATTTTACAATTTTCCTTTAGGAAAAAATTCTATATTAGTTTTTCTATAGGAATAGTATGAACATTTTTCTATAGAAATATGTTGCGAATTTTTCTATAGGAAAAACATTAGAATTTTTCTATGAGAAACTCTGAGAATTTTTCTATAGGATATGTTTTTTATATAAATTATTCTATTAAAAATGTCTTGTAAAGAAAAATGTCTCGGAATGTAAGATTTTTTCTTATAAAAAAGTCTCGGAATATTGATATTGAAAAGTTTGAGAATTTTTCTAAACGAAAAATTTGTGAATTTTTCTAGACGAAATATTTGGAAATATATAGAAAAAAAATTGAGAATTTTTCTATATGAAAAATTTTACAAATTTTTAAAGGAAAATTTTTTTTCCTTTTTTTCGATAGCAAAAATCTGAGAATTTTTGAATAGGTTAATCTAATAATGCTTCTTTCGAAAAAATCTGAGGTAAAAATGAAAGGAAATAATGTGAGATTTTTTTCTAGGAAAAATATCCAAGGATTCCAAAATTTTTCTATAGAGAAAATGTTTTTGAATCTTAAATTTTTTTTATAAGAACAAAAGTCTAGGAATCTTTAAATTTTAATATGGGAAAAGTAAGCAAATTTTCTATAGAACAAATGTATTAGAATCTAAAAAAATCACAGATTCAGTGTAATTTTCCTATATAAAGATGTCTCGGAAACTGGCATTTTTCTATTTAAAAATATATCAGAATATAAGACTTTTTTATTAGGAAAAATTTCTTAGAATCTAAGACGTTTTTAATATCAAAAGCTGTGACTTTTTTTGTTAAAAAAAATCTTAAAATCCTAGAAAAAAATCTTCGATTTTTTGATAGGAAAAATGTTTCAGAATTTGTGAGCTTTTCATATTAAAACAAGTAGAAAAGATAAATTCGACTTGGCCGAATCTATGAATACCCTCCACAATGCCCTTTTTAAGTGATAGTAAATTTTCTAATGTGCAAAAAAAACATTTTCGATTAGAAATATTTTATTTTGTGTAAAAAATTTTTTTTTTAAGTAATTTTTGAAAAAAAAAAAAATAATTTACAAATGTTTTTTTTGAGTGTAAATTTTTTTTTGAGTGTAACATTTTTTCTAGCGTGTTTTGTATTTTTTTTTTTAGTGTAAAACTATTTTTAGTGACAAAAATACGTTGTAAAATATTTTTGTGACTGACTAATGTTTTTAAAGCATGTTTAACGGGGTTTTAACACGTGAATTTAAGGTGAAGCTAATCTGAAATTCTAGGTTTTGCTAATAACTTTTGAACCCCTGAACCGATTTGGCTGTAATTCTATACTAAACAGGCCAGAGGAACGACAAATATATAAATATACAAGCGTCAGCATCCTCAGAATTATCTTCCAAAAGTTAGCGTGTTTTTTATCTCGTAAATTCGCGAAAAACCTTTGCCGAAATTCAATCTTATGCTCATAACTTTTAAAGCACTGGACCGATTTCGCTGAATTGCAATACCGATCTGACTAGGTAAATGCCCAACATATATGCCAAACTTCAGGAGCCTCCGTAGAGTCTTTCAAAAGTTAGCGTGTTTTCAACAGACAGACAGATAGAGAGACGGACGGACATCGCTAGATCGTCTTAAAATCGATCGGGGACCTTGAATATATATACTTTATGGGATCTTAGACAAATATTTTGAGGTTTTACACACGGAATGACAAACTTATATATACCCTCTATCACTAGAGTGGAGGGTATAAAAATGTGCTAGGAAAAATGACCCAAAATCTGAAACTTTTTCTATAAGAAAATGCCTCAGAATCTGAGGGTTTTAGGAAAATGTCCCAAAATCTGAGGAAATGTCTCATATTCTGAAGTATTTTGTGTTTGAAAAATGTCTCAGAATCCAGGACTTTTTGTGCGAGATTCAGGCTCCAAGACATTTTCTATAGGAAAAATGTCTTAGAACTTTTTTATGGGAAAAACGTCTCAGAATCTAAGACTGAGTTGTTTGAAAAATGTCATGTATTCACAGATTTTCAATAGGAAGGAAATATGTCTTAGTAAACGTTTGAGAATCTTAGACTTTTTCTAAGGAAAATTGTCTTTCTATAAAAAAAAACATATTTCAGAATCTGGGGAATGCTTCGAAAAAAATTAAAAATCATTAAAGTCTTTAATTTTATCAGGTACTTGCAATAGAATAGTTTTTCAAAACCTAAAAATATTGGTGTAGAAAGAACGTTTCTGTATCTTAGACTTTTTCTGTCGAAAAATAGAATAGAAAAAAATATTTCTGAAATTAAGAAGTTTTCTATGGGGAAAAAGTCACACACAGAATTTTTCTATACGAAGAACTTTTTCTTAATATAGTAATTTTTTGATGAGAAGATTGCCTTAGTATCGGAGAATTTTCTATATGAAAGTGTCTGAGTCATTTGCCTACAGAAAAATTTTAGGAATTTGAGACTTTATCCCAATAGACAAATTCTGAGGCTCTGAGGCATTTTTCTACCGAAAAGCATTTAAAATTTATGAAATTACAGCTATGGAAAAATTTTCAGATTCTGAGACTTTTTTCCATAGAAAATAAAAATAACCTTAATTTGAAATAATGCTACTCGCATTTTGTAATTGCGGTGTTTTTCCAGAAATAATGCAAAAAAAAAAAAAATCAAGTATCAGAAAAATATGAAAAAATTTTAAAAGTTGTGAAAAAAACAAAAAAATAAATAAAAAATGGAAAATGGTTAAAAAATTCAGAAAATAATTTTTTTCATTAGGATAAAATCTCGAATGTTGAAAAGAACTACGGGTGGTGCTTTTGTTTCTGGTTTGGTAATTGTTCCTTGTGTATTATAAGGTTTCCCTTATAAAGTGCAATTTTGCTAAAATTTTAGCTTTTAGAATGAAAATTGAGAACTTTTAGGAAATAGTGTTGCTGGTATTAAGAATAAATGAACAACATAACATTATGCGTCGTAGTCATCGTTGACGTTGTTATTGTTGTTGTGTTAATTAATTGCAGTTGGAATGCATTTGTTTTGTTTACTTTGGAGTAAGAGAAACTTGTGAATGTGGTTGGTTTTACGCATTATATAGTAGTAATTACAATAGGGTGGCCCCTTGTTTAGGCTTTGTTGAATTAACTTTCTAACGTCCTCCCTCCACCCCTAGGACAGTTCTTTTAGGTCAAAACCTCAAGAAGATCAAAATTGGTGCTCACAATCAAAGGAACATAATTATAAACAATAACACGAATTAATCTGGAAAAACTGGAAGACACGGGTATTTTATTTTCGGTCCTACTTTCAGAATTTTTAGGTCTTGTTCATGTGTACAGCCGAAATTTGGGATTTGTGCGACAGTGTTATAAGTCGATCTAGCGATGGCTGCCTGTCTGTCCGCGAGTTCCAATATTATCTTTAGTAGCAATGTAAATTCCTAAGAGCTAGCTCTCTTTAATTATTTTTATAAAAAAATCTGAGAAATCGGTTTATTCTAAGGGTCACCCTTATATACAATCGTACATACATTCATTTCTAAGTCATTGTATAGTTTGCGGTTAATGAGCAGACATTTTGTAGAATGGGTTGTAAGCGATCTAGTTTTTGTATGTACTACAGTTGTATGCCACTAATGGGACATTTGTACTGTTATTTACTTACATTAATGGTAACAATAACCACACACTCAATAATGAGGTATAAGCAGGAGTTAATGTGTAATGCTAGAAAATTTTTAAATTAAAATTGTAATTTAAACGCATAAACAAACTAGGAAATTTATTTTCTATGCAAATTATGCGATTTTAATAAAATTGTTGTATGTTGATTAGAGAGAAATACTATTTTGCATACCCCTCTTCAAGCAAGTTTTGTTTTAGTGACCTTAAACCCGATATTTGGAAAAGATTCGACTTGTGCGACCTCTAAATATTTTTAGAAAAATCTCAAAAATACCTTACCCTATAAAAAATATATTTTTTTTGGAAAGCACTAAAGAAGTTATTAGGGGAAAATCACAATTTTCACAATAACTTGAAAACATGATCAGGTAGGATTTATGTGTCGTAATAAAGAGAAATCAAATTTCATTAGCCGATTTCTTCAATATTTTCACTAAACCTAAATTTGCTTGAAGAGGGGTGTGTACGCAAAGTGTTGAGTGTCCATTAGGGCGTTTCATCAAAAACTTTTTTTTTGGATTTTTGCAACTCTTGAAGCGGAATATGAATTCTTATGGCCTAAAAGATTTTTGAGATTTTTTTCAGATTTTTGGAATGTCGGGATCAACTCGCTCAAATCGATTTTATCAAAAAAATGAGGTTATGAAACATAATTTTTTTTTATTTTTTGTTCTCTGGTGCCTTTTTTTAACAAAACCGGATATAATACTTCTTAATGTTGCTAGCCTCCTAAAAAAAAATATTCGCGGTCAAAATAATAACTTCAAGGGTCACTAAGATGACCTTTAAAGTAAAAATTCAGAATTTCCCGTGTTCCAACCTTAATAATTTGAGAAATATGCAATATAAGAACGTAATGATGAATCCGTTAGATAGGTCTTTTTAATACCTTTAATTTAAAACCAAAATGACATTTGTCACTTTAGTAGAAATATTAAAAAACTAAGATAAACTCATTTTTCCCCCATTTTACAGAAAATCGAAGGGAATCCATTAGTAGTTTTTTTGTAAAATTGAAATAATAAACTTAAAAGAAGTTTTTTTGATTGCAATTAGTGTTTCCAAAACGGAAAACCGGGTTTTTGTCAAACCGGTTTTTTTGACCAAAAACCGGTTTTTTGGTTAACCGGCTTGGAAACACTAACTACAATCTATAAAAAGTCTTTAAAAGTTATTATTTTAACTTTACAAAAAAAAACTACCTAATGCACCTGTTCAATTTTCGATAAAATGGGGGAGAAAATGAGTTTTTCCCAGTTTTTTATTTTTTTTTAACATTTCTACAAAAGTGACAATAGTCAGATTAGTTTTAAATAAAAGGTGTTTTAAAGACCTATCTAACGGATTCAACATGACGTTCATACATAGCTTATTTCTCGAATTATTGAGGTTAAAACACGGGAAATTCTGAATTTTTACTTTTAAGGTCATCTTAGTGACCCTTGAACTTATAATTTTGACCGCGAATATTTTTTTTAGGAGGCTAGCAACATTAAGAAGTATTATATCCGGTTTTGTTAAAAAAAGGCACCAGAGAACAAAAAATAAAAAAAATTATGTTTCATAACCTCATTTTTTTGATAAAATCGATTTGAGCGAGTTGATCCCGACATTCCAAAAATCTGAAAAAAATCTCAAAAATCTTTTAGGCCATAAGAATTCATATTCCGCTTCAAGAGTTGCAAAAATCCAAAAAAAAAGTTTTTGATGAAACGCCCTAGTGTCCATATAGCAGGCCCAAAAAGTGGACGTCAGTTATTTAAAATACTGAATGGTTTATCAAAATTTGGGAGAAATTGGACATGCGATACGACTACCTCCAATATGACTAAAATTTTTGTAGTTTAGAAATTACCCTGGGAAAAGGGTCACTCGATCCGCAATAACCTATCCCGTGACTTCTGAAACCGGGACATATCAATAAAATGCCAATAATGTGACAAATAAAAATTGTACTTATCATTAACTGGTTTCAAAAAAACTTTTTCGTTACCGGCAGAGTCGGATCCAGCTTTTGAGTTTGAGGAGGGAGAAGTTTTTTTTTTAACTCAAGCTCCATTTTTTAAAATTCCCCAGCAAAACCTTAAAAATTTTAATGGTCTTCAGGACCATTAAAAAAAAAATTGTTGATTAAAAAAAAAGTTGTGAAAAAAAATATGATGGAAAAAAAATTTATGAAAAAAATATTGATGAAAAAAAATATTGACGAAAAAAATATTGATGTAAAACAATATTGATTAAAAATATTGATTAAAAAAAAAATTATGAAAAAAATATTGATTAAAAAAAATAGTGATAAAAAAAAATTGAAGAAAAATAATTATGAGCAAATCCATGGGAAATTTAACTGACGGGTAACCGATTTTGTTTCTTTTTGGTTTTTTGATAAAGCTTCGTAAGTGATTAAAAACCATATATATACAGCTGCGGTCAAAAAAATAGCACCAGGATAAAACAAAATTTTCTTCGTTGGTTTTTTTTTTAACAATTTTAACTTATGCCACTGACAACGTGTCATAAGATACTTACATGAGTGTGAAACAATATTACATAAGAAAAGGCTAATTCGGTTTTTTATTTTATTAAAAATTTTCAGAGTTTTTAAAAAAACTTCAAAAAGACTCAGTCAAAAAAATAGCACCACTGTACTTTTTGTATTAAAATTTAATTCTTAAATTTGAAAAACGAATGGATTATGAATTCAGTATTGTTTTGATATCTTTAAATATTAAAAAAAAAATTTGTCGAGTGCTCATTGTTGACAATTGCCTCTGTACAACGATTTTGTACCGAATTTGCGAGATTTTGGGATCTTTAATTCGAAATTGAGTTCAAGATTTGCTGAACAGCCACCCAAAGAGCTTCATTACAAGTTATTGTATTCGAGACACTCCCTTCTATATAGCTGTCCATTAACTATCGATTTGGTCTAGATCTGGGGACTCACCAGGCCATTCCATCACGTTTACTTTATTGTCCAGACCCAATTTTTTGCCAATTTCTTATCATGCTTTGGGTAATTGACGTGCTAAAAGACCTAAATTAGTGGCATTTGCTCAGAAACTTATGGTAACATTACTTTCTGGAGGATATAAACGTTAAGTGTATATCCACGGTTGATCTAGTCCAATATGTGAGCCATGGTCCAATATATGAACACCACTCATCAGGAGGAAAATATCCCCCACACCATAAGCAACATTTTAAGTTATTTTTATTTCGAATTTTGGATTGAATTACGCGTTTAAGGGTCTTCTAACGTAGGTATGTGATCCTATGTCTCAAAATAAAACAACAATGGGTTCATTTGTCCATAGAACATTGATCCACTTTTAAGCTGTTCATTCTGAGTTACTGTTAGCAAACTTCAAACGACTTGCAGCATTCTTAAGTGAGAGTAGGCGCACTTTTCCGAATCTACAAGCGTTAATGTTGTTGTTTTGTAATCTTTGACAACCATTTTCGCCATTTGCTGTCCTTTTTTAGCTCTGGAGCTGCCGTAGATGGGGATTTCTTCCATTGTCATTACAAACACCTAACCACTAATGGTGACAAACATCGCTTGTGACTAAGTTTTTTAAGCTCTAAAGTTAATTTTGTTGAATTTCCAATCATTTTATAAGCGCATCCAACCAATTTTCCTATTTCAGAATATGGTTTATGTTCAGAAATCATATTTTTTACAAAAGCACGTTTTTGAGGAGTATAATTCCTTCCACGCCATATTTTTTGAAAATAAATGTCAAATTTTGTATGGAATTAAATTTTTTTATAAATAAAAACAATCTTTCTTTAATATTTAACACTTTTATTTAAATAATTAAAACAATATTAATTTTTTTAAAGAAATTTTGTCATTCGGTGCTATTTTATTGACTGCACTGATTCAGAGTTTTTTTTTAAATATCGATCATTAAAAAAGAACCGTCCACAATTTTTGGAAAAAGTAAAAATATTTAAGGGGTATATACTTAGTATAAGAGTTTTGCATATTTACTTTAAACAAATACGCACATAATATTTTGTTTTAATTGAATGAATAGAGATTTTGTCATTGGTGCTATTTTTTTGACCGGCACTGTATATATATATTTTTTTTTGGATCAATACTTTGGATGATTTGGGCGTTTAAAAAAGCACTTTTTTGACAATATTGACTTTTAGACAGTTTTTTTAACATTTTTGTACTCGAAAACCGTGAGTTGTACAAAAAAACTTATAAAAACAAAATTGTAGATAAAGTTATGAAGATTTAAATTTTTTTTTTACAATTTTTTTTTTCAAAAATATCAACAAAAAAAAAAAACAAAAAACCATGGATTTCCAAAAGCAAAATTTTGTTTAAAGCTTAGACTTCCGTTTTAACGCTGTTAAAATTTCAGGGAGGTATTTTTTCGTATTGTTGAGCAATAAATTTTCAAAGTTTGTTAGAGAGCCAAATATTAGATTTTTTTCAAAATTTTGGCAAAAAATCGAATAGTTGGTTTCCGAGTAAAAAAGCACAAAGAAACCGTCTAGAGGGTTTCTTTGTGCTTTTTTACTCGGAAACCGTAAGTTGTACAAAAAAAAAAAAACATTCTGTGACAATATTGATAAAATTATGAAGATTTTTAATTTAGAAACAAAAAAAAACTTCAAAAAAATTTAAAACAAAATTTTGCTTTTGGAAATCCAAACTGGTGAATAAAAAGGACATTCAAATATTGTTTTCAAAATTTTTTGTTAAAATTTTTGAAAAAAAAAAAAATTTTAAAAATTTTAAATCTTCATAATTTTATCTACAAAATTGTTTTTATACACTCAAAATAATTACTCTGTTAAATACTCTGTAAAATGACTGTAATCTCAATTCGACAGATATTTGACAAAGTCATCTGTCGAAATACAGATTTTAAGAAAATACTTCGTATTTTCTTGTGACCGAAAAACAAAATTTTGTAAAATTGGAGTTACTCGCTAAAAACTTGTAATTTTCACAAAAATAAAAAAGTAAATTTACAATTTGGAAGCATTAAAGCGGGAAAATTTAACAAATTTTAATTTTAATTAATGTTTTTGAAGCAGAGAAGTTTTACTCATAAAATGGATTTAACTAAAACTTTGTAAATTTACAGTTTTTTTTGTAAAATTTTGAACTCATAAATGCATTTAACTACAACTTTGTTAATTTACAGAGTTTTTTGGTAAAATTCTTCTTGGTTTTATCAGTATTTTACAGATAATTCTGTAAATTTACAGTTTTTTTTGATCGAAATCATTTTACAGAGTTTTCTTCGTAAAATAACAAAAAATCTTGCTGGTTGGAAATCTATGGTATTTTCTGCTGGCTCAGCAGAGTATCTCTGTAATTTAACAGAGTGATTATTTTGAGTGTAAGTTTTTTCGTACGAGTTACGGTTGCCGAGTACAAAAATGTTAAAAAACTGTCGAAAAGTCAATATTGTCAAAAAAGCGCTTTTTAAACGTCCATATCTTTCAAAATATTGATCCAAAAAATTAAAAAAATATGGTTTTAAATCATTAACGAAGCTCTATAAAATAACCAAAATTAAACAAAATCGGTGATCAGTCAGTTAAATTTTAAATTTTTTATTTTTTTTTATTCACCAGTTTGTAAATATATGTAAATATAATTTATTTACCACGAGGTGAATTATTATCCAAGCTCACTGTTGCCAACTATTTTTAACCAAAAACATCTTAATTTCACTAAAAAGCCTAGAAACCGCCAAAAATAAATTTAGTGGGGAAAATTTAAAATTGTCCCGCTAAATTACGAAAAAAGAGTGCTAAAAACAGAATAACTTGGCATTTTTGATTGACAAAAAAGAAAAATTAAAAAAAAAAACCTCCAAATTATTTTTTCTACGAAATTTGACTTTTCACTAAAAACGAGCAAGAAACCCCCGAAAAAAATTTAGCGGGAAAATATAAAATTCTCCCGCTAAATTACAAAAAAAGCGCTGAAATTCGACAAACTTGGAGTTTTTGATTGAAAAAAAAAAAAGAAAAATTGGAAAAAACATCTAAATTTTTCCCACTAAATCCTAACAAAAAGCGCTAGATTTTCCCGCAAAAACACCGTTCCCGCTAACACCAATTTTCCCCCGCTAAATCCAAACAAAAAGCGCTAGATTTAGCGGGAAAACCTTCAACTTGGCAACAGTGTCCAAGCTACAAAACCAAGTTACAAAAATTTTTGGTTTTAAGAATATGAAACCAGTAAAACAAATAAAAAAATATTGAACAAAATATTTATAAAAAAAAATATATAAAAAAAAAATATGAAAAAAATATTGATGAAAAAAAAATATTCATGAAAAAAATATTGATGGAAAAAATATTGATTAGAAAAAAAATATGTATTGATACAAAAAAATATTAATAAAAAAGTATTTATAAAAAAGTCTCTACTCATCCCGTCGGTTTTGACTGACACTTTATTTTTATCCAACTTTTTTTAATTTTCAAATTTTTATTACCAAGATACGAGTGCTTTTAATTGCCACTCATTAATTTTTTTTTTTTTTATTCTTCCTGTATTCATATTCTTCATTTAATATCTCCTTCAATTTTGATTTCTATAAATGCAATTGTTCCATAAGCCTCAGGGTGTCCTTTATTGAGACATAGAATAGATGTAAAGGAATCCAATGAATTTTAAGACGTCAACTTACAAGGAAGTGTTTTTCAGGACTAAACTACACTAAAAAAAGGGACGTAAAAAACGAAAAATGGGAAATATTTTACTATATTTTAGTGCATACAAATTTAAGGACTTGATTGGGTCCAGACCTCATGGGTCCAAACCCTGTTGGTTCGAGACCCCGTTTGGGTTATTTAAGTGTTGCCATAGATTTTGATCCAAAACTTTTGTACGTTTCGCTCTACCTTGCATAGTTTTTGAGATATGGAAATTAGGGGTCTGATAAGCTGGATAACTCAAAAACTATTACTCGGAGGGATTTCGAGTATTTTGAGGAAGTGTTCTATGAGTCAAGAGCTACAAAAATGCCGTTGGACTTTTGTCGTGTCGGTAGTATTTACCGAGTTATATGCATACATAAAAACTCGGGAATCTCAAATTTTAGTTTCGAAATTAGGGTCTTGAGACATATATGTAGAGCTGTAGGCTATTCTATCTGGCTTAGTTTACGAGATATCGCCATTTTGAATTTTAAACAAAATTCTGCACTCCAAAAAAAAAAGAACTTAACTTAAACATTGGAAAAATATAAATTTTCCCTACAATTTAGTTAAATTTAACCAAAAGGTGGGAAATTTTCTTAATTGTTAGAAAAACAATTTTAGTTCATGTACTCTTAAATAGTCCATAATTTTCCTTAAATATAATTCACGAAGAAATTCTTTCACTCAAAAAAATAAAACTGTAAAGTTAACAATTTTTTTTAGTTAAGTTGAGTTAACTGGCTTTTTAGCAAATTTTTAGTTAAAATCAGCATTTTAACTACTTTTTTAGTTAAGTTCAATTTACGAAAATACTAGTTTTGAACAAATTTTGAATTATTTTTTTTGTTGACTTTCAAACTGAGTCAACGAATTTTTACTAATTAATTTGCTGATTTTTTGTAACATATTTGTTAAGTGAAAAGAGTGATTACTATTTAAAAAATTTCTTGTGTAGCCTCCTCTGCAAATCTCATAAGTTCTATTTAAGCTGAACTTAATGAAAAATATTTTGTTAATTTTAGTTTTCGAGAAGTAACAAAAATTTTAGCTGAATGCAGCTAATTTTTTTGTAAATATGTACATAAAATGTTACGAAATTTTCAGCTAAGTTTTTAGTTAAAGTTACGGGTTTTTTCGCTACATTCATTCTACGAAAAGTTAGCTAAATATTTTTAGTTAAATTAACTAGAAATTCAGTAGGCTCAAAATCAGGTGATTTTTTAGTTAAATTTAACTAATTTTTTGCTAACTTTACAGTTTTTTTTTTTTTTTGAGTGTACCGCTAAATAAATTTTCCCTAAATATATGAAAAAATCATTATTTTTAATACCTATTCCTCTTCTTTAGTTTTAGAACGTAATTTTCTACCAATAAGTTCATCTTCTTAGATTTGAGGAAGTTTTTTCCACTATTTTAGTAAAATTTTTATAACTTGGCGATTTTTTTCAAATAGCTTAAAATGGCGATATCTCGAAATTTAAGTCCTAACTTTGGATTTAAAAAAGTTGGTATTCCCGAAAATTTGTAAATGCTCATATCTCGGTTAATATTGCCAACACTACAAAAAGTTCAAAACATTTTTGTAGCTCTTAACATATATAACAAGACCGCAAAATACCTAAAACATCTCTGCGAGTAATAGTTTTAAAGTCATGGAGTTTTTAAAATTCTCAAGACCCCAGTGGTACCCTAAATTCACGTATCTCAAGAACTAAGCAACGTAGAGCGAAGAAGACAACAATTTTGGATCAAAAAAGATGGCGATTCTTAAGGAACCTATCAGGTCCGAACCCAATGTGGTCTTCATCCAATCGGGCCTCAAATGTGTGTGAACTAAATTGAAATAAAATTTTTCTCAATTTTTTAGCTCAAATTGGCCTAGTATTAAAAAAAAAATTTCCTTATTTTTAAGAAATATATGAACTTAAAAGAAGGAAAACATGGCAATGGCACTAAATCTTTGTCAATTTCCCTTGAATTTAGTTAATTTTCCCATTTTTTAGTTCTTCTTTTTCTGAGTTAAAAAAAACATTAACTACCTAAGACAAATAATTATATGTGCATTTTTTTATATTGAGTTATAGGAAAGAAAAGAAATTATTTTTTTATGTTTGGTTAATATTTTATTATGTTTATATACAAGCATTAAAATCATAAACATTTTAATTTTATACCTTATTTTTTAAAACTGAAAATAACGAAAAAGGAAATACTTCATATATTTTCTATAGAAAATAATTATATGTGCATAGAGGAAAATTCCCATATATTCTTTTTGATTTGCAATGTAATTAAGTATTTTGTGAAAATTTGTGTTCGCCTTGTGTATTTAAACTTTTTTAAGCCTAGGAGGCATAAAACCCGACAAAGTTTTTAATGTACCAATGCCCCTTGTCCCCCGTTTTGTCAGTATTTAAAGTTAAAGTCCTTTAATGGTCTTGTACGGCTTTGACTTTGAAATGACCTTGGCACAAAAGGTCCTAAGGAGGAATTTAATTGGGTGAAGGTCGGGACTAATGGCTGATCTCTTCAATACTGGTATGTTGTGCGCATATAGGAAGTTTTTTGTCAAACGAGTGACATGGATTTGAGCGTTATCTTGTGAGAATGTCCAATTATCTCCATACAGTTCGGTAGCAAAGTCTATTAAATGGTCCCCAACAAGTAAAAATATATTTTTGCACTATTTTTATTGGAAACAAATCATATTCAAACCCTTCTTCATGATCCAAATGCATCTTATTCCATGACGGATTCGAAACTGTGCTTTCGAAAATTGCACGTTTGGCGGAAATGTGTTAAATCTCTACAAGAGAAGTGGTGACCATCAGCGCCGTCTTAATTTAACTTTCTATCGTCTTATTTAGGGATAAAAAAATTTAATTTGGATGGCAATGATCGTCAACACCAAAATTGGAGAGATTTAAGGCAGCCGCGCCAAACGTGCTATTTGCAAAATCACGGTTGCGAATCCGTTATGGTATGGGGTGCATTTGGATGAAGAGGACGGTTCCGAATATGATTTGCCCATACTAAAAATAATGTAACAATATAATTTTACTTGTTCGGGAACATTTAATAGACTTTTCTACCAAACCGTGTGGAGATAATTGGACATTCCACCAAGACAACGCTCCAATCCATGTAACTGGTTTGACAAAAAACTTGTTTAATGCGCCCAGCATACCAGTATTGAAGTGGCCAGGCATTAGTCCTGACATAAACCTAACTAAATTCCTCCTTAGGACCCTTTCTGACAAGGTCGTTTCAAGGTCAAAGCGGTACACTACGCGCTAAGGACTTAAATTTGCGATAATGACGAAACGAGGGAAAAATGGTATTGGCACATTAAAAAACTTGATTGGTTTTATGCCTCGTAGTCGTAAACAAGTATAAATATTAATTAAATATTCATATAACCTAATTATTTTGTATACACTCTAAAAAAGGCTTGTAAAATTACTACTATAAAAAGTGGGTAAATTTTTATGTAAAATTGCACACAACGCCTAAAATTGAGCACCAAGTGTTTAAAATTTTAGTTTACACACAATAATTTGAATATTACGCATATTATATAGTATTTTGTATGTTTATAAATATTTTCGAAAAGAAATAAACAAAAAATTTATAAAATTACACATTTAATGTTTATTGTAAACATTAAGTGTTTAATTTTCCAATATTAAACATAAAATGCGTAATGTTCAACAATTTTAAAATACAAATTGAAATTGTCAAAATAAAATAAAAAGAAAAATAATATTGAAAAATTATGTTGTTCTCGCCATGAAAATAAAATATTGCAAAAAACATTATAAAAGTAATGAAATATAGATAAAATATAAGTGCAAAATATATAGCAAAGTTTCAACGCAGCATAAAATTTCGAAGAGCCTCATCGTGGACATAAACAAACATAAAATCGTAGAAGATATTTTTTTTTAATGTTTGCTGTTATTAATCACAAAAGTAAGTACCGCGAAAATATCTCTGTCAGATTCTGAAAATGTTTTTTTAAATAAGAAATTTTAGTGGATTTTTTTTACAGAAAAAAATTCTTAGATGCTAAGACTGAAAATTTTTCTATAAAAAAATGACTCCGATTCTGAGAATCTGTCTATAAAAAAAAATGTCTCAGATTCGGAGAATTTTCCTATAAAAAAATGTCTCAGATACTGAGAATTTTTCCAAAGAAAAAATGTCTCAGCTTCTGAGAATTTTTCTATAGAAAAAATGTCTCAGATTTTGAGAATTCTTCTATAGAAAAAATGTCTCAGATTTTGAGAATTTTGCTATAAAAAAATGTCTCAGATTCTGAGAATTTTTCTATAAAAAAAATGTCTCAGATTCTGATCATTTTTCTACAGAAAAAATGTCTCAGATTCTGAGAATTTTTCTACAGAAAAAATGTCTCAGATTCTGAGAATTTTTCTATAGAAAAAATGCCTCAGATTTTGAGAATTCTTCTTTAGAAAAAATGTCTCAGATTTTGAGAATTTTTCTATAGAAAAAATGTCTCAGATTCTGAGAATTTTTCTATAAAAAAAAATGTCTCAGATTCTGATAATTTTTCTATAGAAAAAATGTCTCAGATTCTGAGAATTTTTCTATAGAAAAAATGTCTAAGATTCTGAGAATATTTTTCTAGAAAAAGTGTATCAGATTCTGAAAATTTTTCCATAAATAATTTTCGCAGTTTCTGAGAATTTTTCTATAGAAAAAAACTTCTCAGTTTCTGAAAAGTTTTCTGTAGAAAAATTTCTCAGATTCTGAGAATTTTTCTAGAGAAAAAATGTATCAGATTCCAATTTTTCTATAAAAAAAATATCACAGATTATTAGAATTGTTCTATTAAAAAATGTCTCAGATTCGGAGAATTTTTCTATAGAAAATGTCATAGATTCGGAGAATTTTCTATAAAAAAATGTTACAGATTCGAAGAATTTTTCAATAAAATGAATGTATTAGATTCTTATAATATTAATTATTTTTATATTTGCAGATTTGGACAACACCTGATGTTATCAAAACTCGGATTTTTAACAAATTCGGCTTTTATTGCGACGTTTACTGTAGCTAATAATTGTTTATTAATAATTTTTCACATTCATAATTATGTAATTATTACTGTTTTTTTTTTTTTTTGTTACATTTAAGTTTTTGCAATTGATGGATATTTTATCTAAATATTATAATTTCACTTGAGTTTAAATAAAATCATTAAACTAAAAATGCGTTTTTGTATTTTTTTATAGGAATAAAGCACATTAAAAGTAAAATAAAAATATTATAAATGCAATTTTAAGCATTTTTAATGCATTTTTGCACACATATTATGCTTTTTTAAACACAAACATTTTAAAATTACACATTTTGTGTTTATTGCTAGAGAAATTTCCAAGCGTCAAACATGTAGGTGTGCACACAAAATGTTTATTAGTTGTACACATTTTGTGTGCAAATGTTGAAATTTAAACACATAGTGTATTTTTACCCACTTTATTGTAGGAGAACAGTTACCTACAATAAAGTGGGTAAATTTCAACAAAAATTTCTAAGAGTGTATCAAAAAGAAAATATATGAATTATCCTTTATGCACATATAATTATTTTCTATGAAGTATATTTTCATTCCTTATTTTCCGTATTAAAAAATAAAGTTTAAAATTAATGTTTTTATGATTTTAAAGCTTACTTAAAAACATAACAAAATATCAACCAAACTTGAAAAAATATTTTGTTTTCTTTCCTATAACTCAATATAATACAGTGCACATATTTGTCTTAGGTAAATTCTAAAAAGCTATTAACTAAATTCTTAGAAGTACACCTACTCAATTCTAAGAAGAGAAACATGATAAAGTTATTTTTAGTAAATTTTAATTAAACTTGAACTAAATTGTGTGTGCACTCATTTTAAGAAATATATCTTAAAAATAAAGATGTGTTTCATAGATTTGGAACAAAAATCTTTGGTAGTAAGAATATGTTTCCTTATATTAAAAGAACTCAATTTAAAGAAAACTGTGAACTAGTTATAAGTAAATGAACTAAATTTTTTTTCATAAGGGTTCAAGTTGAAAAATGCAGAAGAAAAATTGAATTTCTAAAAACTATAGACATTTCTGGTATTCCCATACCGGTTTCAAACACTCCAGTTGGTGTTATAATCAGTAGGATTTTAAATGTCGGTTTTTCTTGTTAATGGAAATTGGTTTTTATATATCGAGGGCCTATATTCAAAACCCTCTATCTCAATTTTTACGGAAACGACTTTTTGATGGCAAAATATTCAGTAAAGTGGCCCTCATCTATGGTGTAAAATTCAGACCATTAACATTTTTTTTTGCTATTTTATTTGCATTTTTGGTTTCCTCTATCTCTTACACAATTAATTTTTCTGAATGCAAAACTCTCTATCTTTTCAAATAACACCGCTCAACACTCGTTTTCTGGTTTGAATTCTGGTGATCAATTTTAGTATACTTTGATGTCCTAATTCCAAATCTGCTCTCCAAATTTTTCCATCACGTCCAGATTTTTAGTTATTCACGGTTGAAAATGCGTAAAATGACGATTTTTGCATTATTTGAAGGCTTCACAGCAGCCATTCAGTGGAATACAAATCTGGTATAAAGCGCAAAAGTATAATTTGTCTATGGTCTCCAACATTGCGTTTGGCTGGGTTACACTTGCGTTTTACAATGATACTTGCGTTTTAAAATGATACTGTTAAAATTACCATTTTTGTAAAAAAGGTAAGGTAGATAGATACCTCAGTTTTTTTTTGATATTTTTCAAGGAAAAACAAAAAAAAATAAATATTTTACAAATTTAAGTTTTCTGTCTTACTTTTCGTATAAGCCGAAAGATATCTTTAATGGGTTTAAAAGTCTATAAGAAAGAATGAACTTTTTCCTAAATTTTGAGCTCATCACAGTAAAGATTGATCATCTGGTTTTTGTTTTAGAGCCTTTTCTAATTTTTTTCGCAATGTTTTTTTTAAATACATGTTTGGCCAATAATAGTGCAACAACTTCAAATTTTTTTGATCATATATTTGAGATCATAGTTCAATTCTACTCTAACGCTTTATACCAGATTTTTATTCCACCCAGTGGCTGCTGTGAAGGCTTTCAAAATAGGAAAAAATCGTGTTTTTTTGCATTTTTAACCGCGAATAATTAATATTCTAGACGTGATGGAAAAATTTGGAGCACATATTTGGAATCAGCGAGTCAAAATCTTTTAAAATTTTATATGAAACTTCAAACCGAAGCCAAAACCCGTCGATTTGTTGAGCGGTGTAATTAATTTATAAATATTTTTTTTGAATAATTTCATAATGCATTACATGTTTTCATACTAAGTTTTGCATGCTGAAAATGAATTTGTCAACAAAATTCCAGAACCACGATTTTGATCTACTAATGCTAATTTTTTCTGAAAATTCTTGTTTAACTTTTTTGAAAAATATGGGTAAAAATTTGGATGTCTTGTGTACATTATGAAATAAAAATTTTAATCTTAAAAATCGCGATGCTGATCAGCATATGTGAACCAACTTCACGTTTTTAATTTTTTTACTATGTTTTACATAACATACTCAACAGTTTGTCAACTTTTGAGATGAATTCGGTAAAAAAATAATTTTTGTCTTAAAAATCAGGACCTGTGAACCGAAACCGCGATTTCGGAATTTTTTTATAAGCCGTAATCATTAATAAATCACGTTAAAAATTTACCGATGTCGCAAATGAAATCATAAAGACGCGTTTAGACGGGAAGAAAACCTCTAGATTTAAAGTAAATTTGTTTTCACACATTAAGTCAATAATTTGTAGAATAAAAAATATATAATAAAATTTTATTTGACATTCCAATTTTAAAAGTTGCCACAGAGTTGTTTTTTATTATTATCTAGGGGCATTCTCTCTCGTCTAATCACGCCCTAATAATTAAATTCTATTCAAATGCAAAACCCTCTATCTGATCATTTGTATTAATGTACTTAATATTTTTGAGAAACAAAACCCCCTATCTATCATAAAATTCCCAATAGCGCAAAATTTTAAAAACGAATTGTATTTTAGATTCAGTAGTTGATTTAAAAAAATATTGTAGAATATCGAATTTTAATAGCTCTAATAATACGCGAAATAAAAAGTTTTATGGCTCTACTGAAAAGTTGTGTTTTTTAGATAGAGGGTTTTGAATATAGGCCCTCTATATTTGAATATTTAGAGTTTCTTCAGAATAAATCTCAACCTCACTTCATACTTTCTTTCAACTTTTTTATCTCTTACATTATTTCGTAAGTGTTACCGACATGATCTGGAATTGCAGACACATATAAAGGAATTAGAATTTTCTGTTTCGGAGACGTGCCTAATGGCGACATATTTTGTTAGTAATTTTATTAGTGTTTTTTTCTGTAAGTACAGATCGAACTCTGGCTCTAATTATATTTATTATAAGGGTTCAAGTTGAAAAAATGCAGAAGAAAAATTTATTTTCTAAAAATTTTCGTAATTTCTGGTATTCCCATACCGGTTTCGTACACTCGAGTTACCCAGCAAAATATTTCGTTCCAATTAATCGGTTCCAGAACTCATCATATTACCCTGCAACCGATTCTACTTAACATTCCAGAATCAATGATTTTTGTTTGAAATTGTCCCAAAAGCAATCGTTTTTTAGAGCAAGTAGTTTTTTTTTGAAAAATAATTTTGCATAGAATATTTTGTTTTGATTACCGTAGAATTTATTCAAGAATCTATTGTTAAAGGAATTTGTTCCAAAAATTTTTCCTGGGTTAGTGTTATCATCAGTAGAATTTTAATGGAAATTGTTTTTTTCTTTAACGTTAAGAAAATTTCTTATTTTTTAGGTAAATTTTACTAAGCTTTAGGAAAATTAATGAACTATTTTCAAAGAAATTTTTTCCTTAATTTTTTTCTTTTTTAGCGTATAATTTAAAGAAGGTTTTAATTAGAGACCTAATATTTTTGCGAAAATAATAAAAATTATAAAATTATCACTTTAATTTTAAAAAATTCAGAAACCCTTAAAATGTTAGTCCAAAATTTTTAACTAAAATTTAATTTATTTCAGAAACTTGAATACAGTCTTTAAAATAACTGCCATTAACACATTTACGCAGCATGATTACATTTTTGAATTCTAAATATTGGGTGTGTAAATAAATTTTTGTCCATAGGGTCAATTAAAATAACATCACATAAAACATTTAAAATTTGAAAAGTTAAAAAGAAAAATTAAATTTTATGCCAGTTTGAAATTTATCTATCCACCTAATAAGTACCTCGGTATCTTCTCCGATTCATTACCATTTATTTTTTTTTTTTTTTTGTTTTGTCTATCATTTTCTTGCCATTGTATTTTGGAATGCATTCACTTTTCCTTAGATTGGTATTATCTTGTACTCATGCTTTCCTTCTCATAAAAAACCCATTGTACAAAAATGATTGCAAAAATAAAAAATAAAGTAAAGGAAAAAAGTGACCATTTTCTTGCCAGTTTTTGTTTTTTGTTCTTGCCCAAACAAATGATTTTCAACTTCAGTGATCAAAGGCTTTAACTGGGTTGTTGGATGGAACAAAACATTGTACAAGTATCATGTCTTCCAATAAATGTTAATGGTAGTCATGAGTATGTTTTCTCTTGTATACTCGTTCTTGCCTCTGTGTGCCCTGTACGTCTGAATGGAAAATATTTTTTATAAGATTTTTTTAATTGCAATTGAAACATTGCGTTTTTTGTTCGTTCATTAAATATAATAAATTTTGGAAAGGACAAAAAAAGAAAAATCAATTTAAAGTTAATAATACTTGAAATCCTTAAGATTTTTTTTTAATGATTTTATTAAAGAAAAAATTATGTTGTAATTGTTTTTGTTAAGGTCAAATGCAAATAACAACATTTTAGAAAAATTGGAAAAATATTTGAGAATGAGACATTTATCCGGTAAAAATGTTCAAAATTTTAAGTATTGAAGGACCCACGCGAAGTCAAAAATTCCTAAAGGTTTTTTTATAATGTACCAAAGTACAATCTTTTAATCAAAACATTCTAAAAAGTACCTTTGCTAGAATATGTTTTTTTTTTGCTGTACAATCCCACGTTCAAAATTTCCAGTTTCTAGAATCATTATTTCGGAAGATAGGGAAAGTACCAATGTATAATTTTTAACAATTTTCCTATTGAAAATAAAATTCCCAAACGGTACCTTTTACAGATGTTTTATTATTTGCTAAAGTGTCTTATTTTTTTAAATTAAAGTTTCTATGCCCAGTAGAGTGTCCCTTATTTTGGAAATGTTGGAAATGTTGAGACGGTACCCCCTCATTTTTTTCCTTTTGACTAAAAAATAACTCAGGAAAAATTTTACGCCCCTACGACCACGCCTTCCCTACGCGACGGGGCCTTAAAGAACGGGGCCTTAAAAATCATTTTTCCACACAAACCAAAAAATTTTTTTTTGATTTTTAATTTTTTTGTTATTAATTATAATATTACTTGGTTAGCTTATTCACGACAAAAAATTTGATTTTGGTGGGATGAGGCTTTCAGTTCTAAAAAATTTTTCGAAAAAAAAAATTTAGAGCTTTTGGGGTCCAACAGTAAAAATTTTTTAAAAAATATTTTTTTTTAGTTTTGACAAGCAACCGTTTTAGTTGAATTGTTGCTTTTAACAATATATTTTCATAAAAAAATATTATTCCTATCTGTGACATCTTTATCGTGATCTAAAAAAGGGTAAAAAATGCATTTTTGATGTTTTTCGATACACGATCAAGATGTCACAGATATGAACAATATTTTTTTATGAATATATGTCATTAAAAGCAACATTACAACTAAAACCGTTGCTTGTCAAAACTAAAAAAAAAAAAATTTTAAAAAATTTTTACTGTAGGACCCCAAAAGCTCTAAATTTTTTTTTTCGAAAAATTTTTTAGAACTGAAAGCCTCATCCCACCAAAATCAAATTTTTTGTCGTGAATAAGCTAACCAAGTAATGGAAAAGTATGGAAAAATGATTTTTAAGGCCCCGTTCTTTAAGGCCCCGTCGCGTAGGGAAGGCGTGGTCGTAGGGGCGTAAAATTTTTCCTGAGTTATTTTTTAGTCAAAAGGAAAAAAATGAGGGGGTACCGTCTCAACATTTCCAACATTTCCAAAATAAGGGACACTCTAATGCCCAGTCAGGAAAAAAAAATGCTCAAGAACAATATTTTACTCCAAAAAATCATACCTATGCAACGGTGGCATAACCTAATAAAATTTCGGTTTCGTTAAATATTTTTCACGAAATTTCATAAATTTTTGGGGGGTATTTATGTGAAGACATAGACTGACGATCTCCACATGAATATGAAATAATATATTTTTAAATTTTACTAATTTTTGCTTTAGACGATATTCTTGTTAGTTCGGGAGTTTGTTTTGTTTTTAAACACTGATGTGGCCAATAAGCCAAAACACCCCAACCTTCAAATCATGGGTCCAGACCCTGTAGGCTCAAAACCTTTAAGGGTCGCCATAGATTTAGATCCAAAACTTTTGTGCGTTTCGCTCTACCTTGCTTTATTTTTTGAGATACGGGAATTAGGGGTCTGATAGGGTTTTGAGAATCTTAAAAACTGTATAACTCGAAAACTATTACTCGGAGGGCTTTCGTGTTTGCGGTAGTGTTCTACGAACAAAGGGCTACAAAAATGCTATTAGACTTATCGCGTGTCGGCAGTATTTACCGAGATATGGTGATATCTATATTCTCGGGAATGTAAAATTATAGATTCAAAATTAGGGGCTTGGTGTGTGAACTAGGATATTCCATATTTTTAAAATTTCATCTGATTAGCTCTATCTCGCTTAGTTTTCAAGATATCGCCATTTTCAATTTTAAAATAAATTCTAAGAAGTTATTTACTAAATTTTTAGAGGCACACCTCCCCAATTCTTAGAAGAGAGATATGATAAAGTTATTTTTAGTTAATTGTAACTAAACTTGAACTAAATCGTGTGTGTACACATTTTTAAGAAATATATCTTAAAAAAAGTTATGTTTTATAGATTTGGAAAAAATTCTTTGGCAGAAGATTTGTTCCTTATATTAAAGAACTCCATTTGAGGAAAACTGTGAACTATTTATATGTAAATGAATTAAACTTTTTTTCCTCATAGCTAAGAAAATTTCTTATGTTTAAGTTAAATTTAACTAAATTTAAGAAAAATTCATGAACTATTTTCAAAGAAATTTTTTCTTAAATTTTAGTTTTGTCTTTTTTCCAGTGTATTTTATTTAATTTATTCCCTATATGAAGACTTTCCCAATTCAGTTTAATCGTTCGATTGGCAACAAAAATAGGTTTTTTTTCACCAAAATTTTACGTTTATGTATGTTTGACCTCTAGAACATATCGAGGGCCCATATTCAAAACCCTCTATATAAAAAAACACCACTTTTCATGAGAGACAAAAACTGTTTATTTCGCGTATTGTTAGAGTAATTAAAATTCGATATTCTAAAATATTTTTTTTAAATAAACTACTGAATCTCACATATAATTAGTTTTTAAAATTTTGCACTATTGGGGATTTTATGATAGATAGAGGGTTTTGTTTCTTAAAAATATTAAGTACATGCATGAAAATGATCAGATAAAGGGTTTTGCATTTTAATAAATATTAATTATTATGATTTCATTTACGACATCGGTAAATTTTTAAAGTGATTTATTAATGATAATGGCTTATAAAAAATTCCGAAATCGCGGTTTTGGTCCACAGGTGATGATTTTCAACCAAAAATTATATTTTTTACCGAATTCATCTCAAAAGTTGACAAACTGTTGAGTATGTTATATAAAAAATAGTAAAAAAAAAATAAAAGCGCGACTTTGGTCCACAGATGCTGATCAACATCGCGATTTTTAAGATTACAATTTTTGTTTCATAATGTACACATCCAAATTTAGAGCAATATTTTTCAAAAATGTCAAACAAGAATTTTCAGAAAAAATAGCATCAGTGGACCAAAATCGTGGTTCTGGAATTTTGTTGACAAATTCATGTTCAGTATGCAAAATTTAGTATGAAATCATGTAATTTCCCAAAACTGACTGCAATGCTTTTTATGAATCTTGAGAAACTAAGGTGGCGTGCTTTTCTTTTTGTTTTTAAGAAAAACCATTATGACTACACCGTCCGACAAAAAGAAAAAATTTTCGTTAAACCCGAACTGGATAATATACACCTAAAAAAAAACTTGTAAAATTACAAGCAAAGTTCGTAACTTTGTTTTTTTGCTACCTCCTAAACTTAAAATAATACATTAGTAGATTTACTAAAATATCTTGTAAACTTCATTTAGCGCATTAGAAATTTTAAACAAAATTTTAACTAATTTTTTTGCTAAATTTAGAATTGAGTTGACCAAATTTTTACAAGCTTTTTTTGCTAATATTAGCAAAAATAAATAGTAAATTTATTTTTATTTTTAGAAAACTTAAAATGGCGCTATCTTTCCCGAAAAATTTTAAAATGCTCATATCTCGGTAAATATTGCCGACACAACAAAAAGTCCAAAATCATATTTGTAGCTCTCAACACGTTGAACAAGACCACAAAATAACCAAAAGCTCTCCGAGTAATATTTTTGAAGTTATCGAGTTTTTTAATTCTCAAAACCCCAGTGGTCCCCTTAAATCACGTATCTCAAAAACTAAGCAAGGTAGAGCGAAACGAACACAAATTTTGGATCAAAAACTATGACGATTTTTAAGGAGCCCAAAAAGGGGTAGGCACGTCGGGGCCTGGACCTATTATGTCCGAACCCAATGGGGTCCTCAATAGTGTATTTGCCATGAATTTCTTGTTATTTTACAAGATTTTTACCAATAATTTTGCAATTTTACTTGGTTTGTACCAATAAAATTGTAAATTTTTTTTGACACGATAAAATTTACAAGGAGGTTTCGTGACTTTACAAGATTTTTTGCCACCTCCTATTTTACGAGAATTCCTAGTAAAAATTACGAACTTTTTTGTAATTTGACTAGATTTTTACCAATAAAATTGTAAATTTACAACTTTTTTGGAGCAATAAAACTTACAAGGAATTTTCGTAAATTTACTAGATTTAAAAAAATTGTAAAATTACCAAAAAAAAAAAAAATAAATAAATTGCGACCCAAATTTGTTTGTTAAAAAGCAAGGAAAACTGTCAAATATTTTTAAATATGATTACGAGACTTTTTCTAGTAATTTGGCAAGGTTTTTTTTTTGAGTGAACGTTTTAAACTAGATACTAGATATTAGAGATGGGCACATTAGCAGATTAGAGCGTGATTCACGCGTGATTATGCGTTAGTGTGACTGAATTCAATTTAACTCACGTGATTGTGAGTGATTGTGAGTGGATTAAAAAATTTAGTGAGTGAGTGTGAGTAGATTTTTTGCGTAAGTTCGCACGATTTTTTCTCTCTTCATATTTCCTTTCGTACCAAAGAAGTTGTAAAATTTAACTTAACTTAAAATTTCGTCCAAAAAAAAAAAATAAAAAAAAATATTTTCGCTAAACTTTAAATTTTGCTGAAAATTTGGAAAGATTTTTGAAATTTTAGTTTCAAAAATTTTTTTTTGTATGAATATAAGTCAACGTGAGTATGAGTGAAGCTTGCGTGAGTGCACGTGAGTGTGAGTTGTATTAAATTTACTCACGTGATTGTGAGTGAGTGTGAGTAGAAAAAATATGCTCGTGAGTAAGTGTGGGTGATTGCAAAATGTCTGTCGTGAGCGCGAGTGAGTGAGTGTGAGTCAAAAATCACTCACGCGCCCATCTCTACTAAATGAAGTAAAATTGCATTTACACGTTTTCATTTTGTGATCCTGTTTTCTTTTAAAAAGACTTTAAAGTTTAAGAGGATTACATTTTTGTAAAATATTTTTTAAATATTTGAATTTGTTCTAGGATGTCACTAGTGAAGGCAAATGAAAGAGGAGGATCTCCGCTAGTTTCTCTATTTTTTTTTTGTTATTTCGACATATCACGAAAAAGAAGGTCAGTAGTGTCCTTTCAAACCTTTATCCTTTAATATTATATAAAATTTTCAACAAAATAATAATTTTATTTGCAAAACACTATTGAACGGATATTAATCACATCCTTTTTCCTGATATGGCAAAATAAAAAAAATAAAAAAAATTGAAAAGGTTCTCCTTTTTCATTTCGCTCATTTACTTGTAAAACGTCATAACTATAAAAACGAGGTTTTTGAGTTAATGATGTACAAATATTTGTTATATGATGCTTTATATTGTGTCAAAAATTCGAATTAATATCTTCTAAACTCACCATTTGAGGAGAGAACACGCCATTATTATTACATTTTCAATGTACCGGTCTTTTTCAATTGAAAACCAGTTTCAATCGTAAACTTTAAACTCGATTTCTGAAAAATTAAATATTATGAGTTATGATACTATACAAGTAAATGAGCGATATGTCATCAATAGGGATGAGATTTTCATGCACTAAAAAATCGAAAATATGCGCTTAAAATTGCGCTAAAAATTCAAAATATGCTCTAAAAAACCTAAAAATATGCACTAAAAAATAAAATGTGTGCAATAAAAATCTTGTTTTCATAGGAAAAACTTCCTAAAAAGTAAAAAATAACACCGTGTTTAAAAAGTGCCATTTAAAACTTTATATAAGAACATTTTTTTAGAAATTAAGAATATCTATAAAAAAAATTAAAAAGAAAAAAATACTTTTTTCCAGTATTTTCAAAATAAATTTAAAATAGTTTTTGAAACAAATAAATTTTAATATGGATTTTTGCTAATTTATGCCAAAATATTCAAAAATATGCACTTAAAAGTTAGTAATATGCACAAAATATGCATTTAAAACCAAAATATGCAAAAATATGCATTTTCACCAAAACATGCAAAAATATGCAAAAACAAATCAATGCCATTTAAACGCAAATTTCTTGATTTGAAAAGATAATTCGTTTATATCGTTTTTAGACTATCGACAAAAAACAAGCATTTGCATGGATATCTCATCCCTAGTCATCAATAATGACATTAGAAGACAAGTATAAATAAGTGTAATTCTTTAAAACTTTGAAGTTAACAGGATCACAGAATAAAAAAATTTCCCCCCCCCCCCAGACCAAATTTTAAAAAATCAAAAAAAGGAAAAGAAAAAAAAAAAGAAAAAAAAAAAAAGAAAAAAAGGAAAAAGGATAAAATTTTCTAAAAAAATTCCACAGGAAAAGAATTTGAAATCCGAAAATTTTTCATCGGAAAAAATTTGAATATTGTAAAAAGAAAAATCGAAAAATTTTTATAGGGAAAATCTAAAAATTATTTTAGGAAAAATCTAAAAATTTTTATAGGGAAAATCTAAAAATTTTTAAAGGAAAATTGTGACTAAATCTGAAAATTTTTTGTGAAAAAATATCTGTCAATATGGAAGTCCTTATTGCGAAAAGAAATTTTCTATGGGAAAATTGTTGTTAACGTGACAGTTTTTTAATAAAGAAATAGAAAAAATCTGGGAAATCTGTCTTAAAGTCTGAGACTAACTGTATAGAAAAAATTTCTCCGAATCTGAGACTTTTTCTATAGAAAAAAATTCTCAGAATCTTAGATTTTTCTTTAGGATTAAATTCGCAGAATCTGAGACTTTTCCTATTGGAAAAATGTCTCAAAATCTGAAACTTTTTCTATGGGAAAAATGTCTTAGAATCTAAGACTGTTTCTATAGGAAAAATATCTCAGAGTGTAAGATTTTTTTTTATAGGAAATATGTCAAATTTTTTTTCAAAGGAAAAATGTCTCAGGATCTGAGACTTTTTGTATAGGAAAAATGTTCCTGAATCTGAGACTTTTTTATAGAAGCAATGAGAAACACGTCCCAGAATTTGAGGCTTATTTACAGGAAAAGCTCGCAATATCTAAGATTTTTTCTATGAAAAAAGGTTTCAGAATCTGAGACTTTTTATTTAGGCAATGTGCCAAAATCTTAGGCTTTTTCTATATAAGAAAAAGATCTTAGAACATGAGACTGTCTTTTGGGAAAAACGTCTTAGAATCTTAGAATTTCTGTAGGTATGGGTCTCAGAATCGCAGACTTTTTCTGTAGGAAAAAAGCCTCATAGCTCGAGACTTTTTCTATACAAAAAGGTCTCGGAAAAAAGCCTCAGAGTATGAGACTTTTTCTATAGGAGAAAGGGTCTCAGAATCTAAGACTTTTTATATTGAAAAAAAAAATCGCAGAATCTGGGTTTTTTTGTATTTAAAAGTTCTCAGATTCTAGAACTTTTTTTATGAAACTTTTTCTATTTAGGAATCTGTGACATTTTCTGTAGGAAAAATATATCAAAAATGCTTTAGAGTATGAAGCTTGTTTTAGAGTAAGAAGTTTAAGAATCTGAGACTTTTTCTGTGGAAAAAAGTTCTTAGAATCCGAAAATTTTTCTATACGAAGAAAGTCTCAGATTCTAAGAAATTTTTTATTAAGAAATTTGTTGATGTTTAATTGAAAAATCGCCTGCAAGTGTTCTGCAGCCGATGAAATATAAATGCAAAAAAAAAAAAAATAAGTTTCACTGTTTTTGCTTGTCCGACAGCGGTAAATTGATAATTTTTTTTTGTTCGAAGTGAAAAAAAATAATTCCCCCACCAAACCCAAAAGCTGTACCCGCCACTGCATTCAGTCCATATTTAATATTGGCTATATAAATATATTATCCAAATATCACTTTTCCACACTGTTGCTATTTGATTTGAATACTTTATTGAATTTCTATCCAGTCTAGTACATATTTCATTTTCAATTCTCTTCAAACATTTCATTAAAGTTCTTCAACTAATTTAATTTCAAACTAAAAATCATTCACGCAGTTGATGTAGAAAAAAAGAAAGAAAAAAAAGGAAAACTGCGAGTGCTAATAATAAATTGTAATTGTTGTTTCAATGTACAAATGGTTTGTTGGGAGCAACTTTTTTTTTTGTTATTGCCATTGTTGATAGTTATTGTTAAAGTGGAGTCGAATAACCAGAAGCATGTTGTTTTGGTTTTGTTATTACAAAAAGCATAAAATACAAATAACGAATGAAGCAACCCATTCACTATCCATTCACCAGGAACAAACGAACGAACCAACCAACCACTGGAAGAAAAATGCGAAAATATATTCAAGTTAGTGGTGGAACAGAAAAACAACGCAATACGAAAACAAAAACAACATCAAACACAAAAAGTCATTTGGAGCATATGTTGGAAACATTTTTCATAATCAAAAAGCTTTTAGTGGCCAAAGTGAAGCAACGCATACAACATTAAAATGACATTTGTTGCTACTGTATATTTTTTTTACAAGCACCTAAAACTACACCGTTTCTGAAATGGTGGAATTTGAAATAGTAAAAATAACATGATACCCCGTGAGTTCCTTTCGGATTTTCACGAAACCGTATTTTGTCTATAAACGAGACTACACTGATAGAAAAACGCTTCATATCACCATTGAATGGAAGGCTGTAGGAAAAATCGCTCAAAAAAATTTATGAAATATGAAAAATTACCCAAAAATAAAAATACGAAACTTGGCCCAAAATTATCGAAAAAAACCCCAAAAACTTGGCTGATTTTTAACGGGCGAACGGGCAGACAGACGGACATTCATAGAATGTATTAGAATCGATCATGGACCAATAATATATGGTGCATTCCATGTCAAATCGGACACTTTGGAAAATTTTTTTATTAGATTTTCCCAATTTGTTTACAGTTTTTAGTACCCTTCGAAAACTCCTTCATGGTAAATTTTCAGATTTTTTTGATAACCAGTTCAAAAGATATTGAATTTTTAAAAATTGGTAGTTTGTTCCTTTACTCAAACTTCTTTTACTCATAACTTCTTCAATAATGGTCCAAATTTCTATCCTTTTTTAAAAATTTTTGTTTTTTTACGTACTTTAAAAAAAAAAAAATACCAAAAAATTCTTAAAAGCGCTCTAGTATGCGATTTTTAAGTTTTAAAATTTAAATCTCATTTTTGAAAATGTTTGTACTTTTCGATTTTTTTGAAATTTTTTTGTGTAAAACTTCTATCGATTCTACAAATTTTTTGCCCAGCAGGATCGTGGGATAACGATTATTACTATTTTTTAAAATTTTTTGAAAAAATTTTATTGTAATTTTCCAATCTTAAAATCATTTCTACTGCTCCAATGGTGCGTTATAGATGGGTCATTTATAAGACTGACCCACCATTAATTTTTACGTCTTAACATTTCTTTGGAACAAACTAATACCCTATCTCCAATTTTTAAGGGGGCTCCCACACAAAACGACATTTTTCAAAATTTGCTCCAACCGCTCTAACTGCTTTAATAGTGCCCTTAGAGCAACAAAATGTATAACCGACCCACAATTTTTTTAGTCCAAACATTTTCTCTGAACAAACCTACCCTCTATCTCTAATTGTTAAGGCGATCCCCATACAATTTTTTTATTTTTTGTAAATTTGTTTTATTTAATCAGCTTCTACCGGTCCAATGGTGCCTCCGAGAGGGGTCATTGTTGAGACCGACCCCCATTTATTTTTACCCTCGAACATTTTTGTAAAACATACCACAGCCCTATCTCCACTCGCTAAGTAGGCTTCCATTCAAAATTACATTTTTATTAAATTTGCTCCAACTGTTATTTGTATGGGAGGCTACTTAGGAAGTGGAGATAGAGCGTAGGTATGTTTTAAAAAAATGTTGTAGAGTAAAAATAAATGGGGGTTAGTCTCACTAATGACCCTATCGGACGCACCATTGGACCGGTAGAAGCTGATTAAATAAAACAAATTTACAAAAAATAAAAAAATTGTATGGGGACCGCCTTAACAATTAGAGATAGAGGGTAGGTGTGTTCAGAGAAAAATGGACTAAAATAATATTGTGGGTCGGTCATACATTTTGTTGCTCTAAGAGCACTATTAGGGCAGTTAGAGCAGTTAGAGCAAATTTTAAAAAATATCGTTTTGTGTGGGAGCCCCCTTAGAAATTGGAGATAGGGTATTAGTTTGTTCCAAAGAAATGTTAAGACGTAAAAATTAATGGGGGTCGGTCTTAGAAATGACCCCTCTATGACGCACCATTGAAGCAGTAAAAATGATTTTAAGATTGAAAGATTACAATAAATTTTTTTCAAAAAATTTTAAAAAATAGTAATCATCGTTACTATAAGTCTGAGCGCCAGGGACTTGCCTAAAAAATTTACCTATTTTTAGGCTTGTACAACCCACCCTCAACTCAACTCAATCATGGTTATCCCACGATCCTCCTGGGCAAAAAATTTGTAGAATCGATAGAAGTTTTACACAAAAAAGTTTCAAAAAAATCGAAGAGTACAAACGTTTTCAAAAATGAGATTTAAATTTGAAAACTTAAAAATCGCATACTAGAGCGCTTTTAAGAATTTTTTGTGATTTTTTTTTAAAAAGTACGCAAAAAAACAAAAATTTTGAAAAAAAAAAATTGAAATTTGGAACATTATTGAAGAAGTTATGAGTAAAAGAAGTTTGAGTAAAGGAACAAACTACCAATTTTTAAAAATTCGATATCTTTTGAACGGGTCATCAAAAAAATCTGAAAATTTACCTCGAAGGAGTTTTCGAAGGGTACTAAAAACTGTAAATAAATTGGGAAAATCTAAAAAAAAAAAATTTCAAAGTGTCCGATTTCACATGGAATGCCCCATATATACTTTATGGGGTCCCCGACCGATATTTCGATGCGTTACAAACGGAATGACAAAGTGAGTATACCCCCATACTGTGGTTGGAGGGTAAAAAGAAACTTTATTTTGCGGAGAGGGTGGATTTAAGGCATGTAGTTAGTAATCCGTATACCAATCTATAGGGTATTTAATTTTTCTAGTGACTGTTTCATTGCGATTTATTTCAGTTTTGACCTTTTTAAGATTTTGACAAAAATTAAAAACAAAACCAAAAAAAAAAAAAAAATAAAAGTGGGCAATTTCCCACCCAATATTCTGATATTCACACAAATCTCTTACAGTTCGTGAAAGTTGCATGAAATTTTGTTTCTAGGTTTTTAATTTAAAAAATTCAGTTGAACTGGTCTATTGACAACAAAAAGAATCCTATTTCGTTCTCATTTGGGTTATGAGTGTTTTCTACACTAATTAAATATTTAAAAAAACACATATTCAATCGGTTGGACTTGGGACTCATTTTCCGATAATCACCAGTGTAAGGTATTTATGGTCGGTCTTGTCGACTGTTATTTTCTTACTTGATTTTTTCTTTTTTCTTCTCTACCTATAGTTATTTTTTTTCGAAATCGAATTAGAAAGTTGAAATTTTCACCACTTCCCGGCCCCTTTATGCGTCACAGATTTAATGTTACCTCTACACTGAAAAAAATAACTATACTGAAATTAAATAAACACTGTTATTAATTTAAGTAAGCAAATTTTTTTGAATTAACTTCAACTTATCTTAATATAAGGTGGTTTTACTTAAAACAAAGAAAATAAACTTGAAGATAGTACATGCAAATACTTAAAAAAGCACAAAAGTTTTCCTTAATTTGTTTTTTTAAATTAAGTTAAATATTCTTTACATTTATAGCGAATTGATTGCATTTAAGAAAAAACGGGTTTATTAAAAAATTTTGTTTTACTTAAAAGAAAAAAATTTAAATTGTGTGCAAAAAAAATAAATAAGTACGTAACTTACTTAAAAATAGTATAGACATTTTCTAGACCTTGAATCAAATAAGTACTAGTCTTTAATTCCAAAACGCATTTTCTTTAATTTAATCAATTTTTGTTTTAATTTAAAAAAAAAGGAATCTTTATTTTATTGATTTCATTGACTATATTTGAATTCATATCTTCATCAGTTTAAGAAAGAATTTACCAAACTTAAAGAAAAAATACTTTAGGTATTTTGGGGACCCCATCTGAGGGCCCCATCTAAAGACCCCATGAGACCCTAACTTTAAATCCAAATTTCGATTTTCGCGGAATTTTCAAATGCCTATAACTCTGCAAATACTGCAGATACGAAAAAAATTCTAAAGACACTTTTGTAGTCCTTAACTTGTAGAATATGACCGCCGAAGACACGAAAGCCCTCCGAGTTATAGTTTTCGAGTTATTTCATGATCAAATTTCTCAAGACCCCATTCCCATATCTCGAAAACTAAGCAAGATAGAGCGATTCTGACCAAAATTTTGGATCAAAATCAATAGTGACCCTATAATAGTGTACACACATACTCATGGGCGGACCCCATATATGGGGGCCCATAGAGTCCTCACATTGGGACTCCATAGGGTCAACAGAATCCGTAAGTTTAAGGAAATTTTTACTTATTTAAAAAAAATATTTTTCATCTGGATAAAAACAATTAAACTTATATTAAGTAAAATTTTACTTACTTTTAAGATATATTTAAGTAAATGCGTTACTATGTTTTAGGAAAAAATATACTTGGAAGAAGAATTAATATCTTTGGAGCCCTCGCATACCCTCCTTTTTTTAAATTAAGTTCAACATGCTTTAAAAATGGTAAAAATTTTTTTCAGTGTATATCTATCATTCAAGTTGTTTACCTTAACAAATATCGCTCATTCGCTATCCTCTTTCCAAACTCAACTTATTGGAAATGGTGTTTGGCACTTCTCATTCTACTTAAATTTTTATAATAATTGTTGTTGTTTTAAAGTTGGTTGGTCGGTAGTTTTTTTTTTTTTATAATCCTTCACTGAGCTTGTGTTTTTTTTAGCAGCTTTAACTGCGACTACTACATGGATATAGTTTTTTTTATGAAAAAAACTCTACGAATAATTTTCGAGTGCAATAAAAAACAATAAAGAAACAAAAACAAGTAAGAAAGTTATAGTCGGTCAAGACCGACCATATGATACCCTACACCAGTGTTTTCCGGAAAAAGGGTCCCAAGTCCAAACATGGACCGATTGTATCTGTCTTTTGTTAGATCTTTATTTAGTGTAGAAAACACACACAGATCAATTTTAAGGGGAATTGGTAAATTTTTTTTGTCAATATAACAATTTAACTGAATATCGGTCGAAATTTTGATATGGGGGACTAAGTCCAAAAATGGTCCAATTATATTCCGATTTGATAAGGTTGCTAAAGTACACGTTTAGCACCTAAAAATAATTTTTTTATCAAATATTTCCATTTTTATGAATTTTGAGGGAATTATGTGAATATCGGGAAGATGGTTTGTATGGGGACTACCAGAAGGACTGACCCGATTCCTTTGAAATTTGGAATGGTGATTTGTGCATACAAAATTTGATTACTTGCTGAATTTCAAAGCGATATCTATTATAATACGGTTATTAGAGTCATTAAAGCCGAATCCAAAGGGGGCGTTTGTATGGGGGCTAGGTCTTAACATGGACCGATTTTCTCCAATTTCAATAGGCTTCGTCCTTGGGCCAAAAGATGCTTAAGTTTCAAATTTCAGGTCAATTGATTGAAAATTGCGACCTGTATCGTGCTTAAACCGATAGATGGACAGACGGACGGACGGACGGACGGACGGACGGACAGACGGACGGACGGACGGACATCGCTAAATCGACTCAAAAAGTTATTCTGAGTCGATCGGTATGCTTGAAGGTAGGTCTAGGACCAATATTTCGGGTAGTTACAAACATCAGCACAAACTCAATATACCCTGTACCACAGAGTGGTGTAGGGTATAAAAACTGCGAGTTTTTTTGTTTTTAAACTAAAATGCGTTTGTTATTGTCGAGTGTTGTCGGATTTATTCACAAATACTTACAAACAAAACTAATTGAAAATGCAACAACTATTAGCAAGTAAGCTTTTAACCCATTAATGGTCTGTTAATAGTTTAGCTTTTAAAGCTTTATTAATAAAAGAGTAAAGTGACTCAATGATATACACCGTCATAATCGCACATCCCAAACCTTCCGAAAAAAAAATTTTCTATGGCTGGGTTTTTGCCAATGTTGATTCTAAGGGGTAAGGGGGGGGGGGGGTGGGGGGGGGGGGGGGAAATACTTTTGGTACTTTTTTGTATTTTCTGTTTGGTACTTTTTTTTATTTCCTGAAATAATGACAAAAGAAAATTGAAATTTGGAATGTAAGAAGCTCCATCGAAAAACACATTTTGAAAAAAGTACTTTTTAAAAATTTCATTTCTGAGTTGGGGAAAAAGGCGTAAAAAATAGTACTTTTGGTACATTTTATATATCCTGAAATAATGATCGTACCAACTTGAAATTTTAATGTTGAATACTTTGGTAAAAATAATATTCTGGAAAAATTTGAATGTTGAATACTTTGGTAAAAATAATATTCTGCAAAAAGGAGATAAACATTTTTTTTTTGGAAAATGTAGATGACGGAGCAAAAATTTTAATTGCGGTACTTTTTATATATACTATAACAAAAATGGTTCCAGAGACTAAATTTGTAATGTAGGATCCTTTGGTAAAAAAACTTTGGAAAAATAGCTTTTTGAAAATTAGACCTCCCAAAATAATTCTCTAAATAAAGTATATACATTACCTGGTAATGTGTTATATAATCATCACCCATTACCAAAGTTCCTCCAGCGAAAACAACATTCTGAAAAAAGTACTTTTTAAAAATTTGGTTTCTGAGTTGGAGAAAAAGTAGTAAAAAATAGTATTTTTGGTACATTTTATATTTATACCCTGAAAAATTTATCTTAAAAACTTGAAATTTGGAATGTTGAATACTTCGGTAAAAATAATATTCTGCAAAAAGTACTTTTTTTGAAATCCATTTGATTTGGGTGTAAAATGGGTAAAAAAGTATTCTATTGGTACTTTTTATATTTCCTGAAATAATTGTTCTAGAAATTTGAAATGTAGAATCCTTCGGTAAAAAACATATTGAAAAAAGTACTTTTTGGAAACCACGTTTCTAAGCGGCTGAGGGGTGGTGTAAAAGAGGAAAAAAGTCTACTTTTGTTACTTATATTATTTCCTGAAATAATTGTTCTAGGCACTTAAAATTTGGTATCTACGATCCTTGTATAAAAACTGTTTTCAGGAAAATGTAGATAACGAAGTAAAAATTTTAATTTTGGTACTTTTTATAAATAATTAAAAAAAAATGCTTCCAGAGACTAAATTTCTAATGTAATGTAGGATCCTTTAGTAAAAAAAAAACATTCTGGAAAAATTGATTTTTTCGTTTCTAAGGGAGGTATAACGTGTAAAAAGTGCACTTTCAATACTTTATAGATTTCCTGACATAATGGTTCATAACTTAAAATTTGAAATACAGGATCCTTCTGGAAAAAACACTTTTTCGAAATTCCGTTTCTTAGTGGGGTAAAAATTGTACTTTTGGTACTTTTTATATTTTCTAAAACTTGAAATTTGAGTGTAGGATCCTTCGGTAAAAAAATAATATTTTGGAAAAAGCGCTTTTTGAAAATTCCGTTTCTAAGGGGTATAAAAAAGTGTACTTTCGGTACTGACATAAAATAAGGATAAAAAAAAAATTTTCAGGAAAATGAAGATGACGGAGTAACGAATTTTAATGTTGGTAATTTTATATATACTGAAAAAAAAATGTTCCCAGAAGCTTTAAATATTTTGGATAAAATGCTTTTTGAAAATTCCGGTTCTAAGGGGGGTAAAAAAGTGTACTTTCGGTACTTTTTATATTTCCTGACATAAAAAAAGGATAACAAAAATGTTCTGGAAAATTTCGATGACGGAGTAACGAATTTTAATTTTGGTACTTTTTATATATACTAAAAAAAATGGTCCCAGAAACTTCAAATTTGAAATGTAGGACCTTTTTGTAAAAAACATTCTGGAATAATTGTTTTGAGAATTTCGTTTCTAAGGGTGGTAAAAGGTGAAAAAAGTGCACTTGTAGTACTTTTTATATTTCCTGGCATAATGGTTCATAACTTAAAATTTGAAATAGAGAATCCTTCGATGAAAAAAAAACATTCTGGAAAAACTACTTTTTCGAAATTTCGTTTCTTAGCGGGGTTAAATTTGTACTTTTGGTACTTTTTAAATTTTCTGAAACTTGAAATTTGTAATGTAGGATCCTTCGGTAACAAAATAGTATTTTGGAAAAAATGGTTTTTAAAAAGTCCGTTTTTAAGTGTACTTTCGGTACTTTTTACATTTCCTGACATAGTGGTTATAGAAACTTGAAATTTGGAATGCAGCATCCTTTGGTGAAAAAAACATTCTGGAATAACACTTTTTCGAAATTCAATTTTAGCGGGAGAAAAATTGTACTAGTGGTACTTTTTAAAATTTTTGTAAAAATTATCCAAAACACTTGAAATTTGGAATGTAGGATCCTTTGGTGAAAAGAAAAAATTGGAAAAAGTACTTTTTAGAAATTCGGTTTCTTAGCTGGGTAAAAAGGTGTACTTTTTGGTACTTTTAATATATCCTGAAATGGATCCTAGGTACTTGAAATTCGGTATATGTATAGGATCCTTCGAAAAAAAAACATTTTGGAAAAAGTCTGCGTGTCAGTATTTTGGGGAAAACAAGGTTTTTCGGTTAACCGGTTTGGAAACACTATAAAATGACAACTAACCACTTGTTCAGCAATTCCTGATATTATTTTTGGTTTCCAGGAATGCCAGATGATAAGCTTTTGACGTGTCCTTGCTGACATTTAAAATAATTTTTTGAGGATGTCAGCATGATTTAAACAGATTTTTGCTAAATTTTGGTAATTTTTTTTTACACAATCAATCAATCAATCAATCGTTGAATCGTTTAAGCCAACCGATTTACATATTTTCTAGACATAATTCAGTAGATTTTTTTTATGATTGGTTACATCGTCAGGCAGCCAGTATTAAACTTTTACCGGATGATATAAGTCTGAAAGTAGAGATCAAATGGAGTAAAACTGCAGTTACAGTTTTTTCATTTCGTGATCCTGTTTCCTTTTAAAAGGACTTCAAAGTTTTAAAGGATACATTTTGTAAAATATTTTTATAATATTTCTACTTGTCCTAGGATGACACTGGTGATGACAAATGAAAGACGAGGATGTCTCCCCCAATTGTATCAAAATATTTTGTTGAAAATTTTGAATGATTTTGAAGTATAAATTTTTTAAAGGACGTAACTTACCTCGTTTTTCCTGATATGATGTAAAAATAATGAAATCGGAAAATTAGGTGAGATCCTCCTCTTTCAATTGCTATCACTAGTAGCATCCTAGGTCAAGTACAAATATTAAAAAAATATTTTATAAAATGTTATCCTCTAAAACTTTGAAGTTCTTTTAAAAGGAAACAGGTTCACGAAAAGAAATACTTTAAATACAGTTTTACTACATTTAGTCTCTAATTTCAAAAGTAAATTATCCAGTTCGTGTTAAACGACTTTTTTCATTTTTGTCGGACGGTGCTATAGATTACCAAGCCGTGTCTTCCGACATCCGCAGATTTTTCTGGCGAAATTAGCAGATTTTTCAATTAAAATCACAGATTTCCTCCATTTGTTGCGGTGCACGACTCCTCTGTTGTCTTATTTAATCTTGGTTGTATATATATATGGGGCATTCCATGTCAAATCGGACACTTTGAAATTTTTTTTTTTTAGATTTTCCCAATTTGCTACAGTTTTAAGTACCCTTCGGAAACTCCTTCGTGGTAAATTTTCAGATTTTTTGATGACCCGTTCAAAAGATATCGAATTTTTAAAAGTTGGTAGTTTGTTCCTTTACTCAAACTTTTTTACTCATAACTTCTTCAATAATGGTCCAAATTTCAAATTTTTTTTTTTTAAATTTTTGTTTTTTACGTACTTAAAAAAAAAATCCCAAAAAATTCTTAAAAGCGCTCTGGTATGTGATTTTTAAGTTTTAAAATTTAAATCTCATTTTTGAAAATGTTTGTACTCTTCGATTTTTTTGTAATTTTTTTTGTGTAAAACCTGTATCGATTCTACAAAATTTTTTGCCCAGGAGGATCGTGGGATAACGATTATTACTATTTTTTAAAATTTTTTGAAAAAAAATTATTGTAATTTTCCAATCTTAAAATCATTTCTACTGCTCCAATGGTGTGTCATAGAGTGGTCATTTATAAGACCGACCGCCATTAATTTTTACGTCTTAACATTTCTTTGGAACAAACTAATACCCTATCTCCAATTTCTTAGAGGGCTCCCATACAAAACGACATTTTTAAAATTTGCTCCAACCGCTCTAACTGCCCTAATAGTGCCCCTAGAGCAACAAAATGTATGACCGACCCACAATATTTTTTTAGTCCAAACATTTTCTCTGAACAAACTACCCTCTATCTCTAATTGTTAAGGCGGTCCCCATACAATTTTTTATATTTTTTGTAAATTTGTTTTATTTTATCAGCTTCTACCAGTCCAATGGTGCGTCCGAGAGGGGTCATTGATGAGACCGACCCGAACCCTTATTTTTTCTTAACCTACAGCATTTCTTTAAAACATACCTGCGCTCTATCTCCACTCCCTAAGTAGGCGTCCATTCAAAATTACATTTTTATAAAATTTGCTCCAACTGTTATTTGTATGGGAGCCTACTTAGGGAGTGGAGATAGGGCATAGGTATGTTTCAAAGAAATGTTGTAGGGTAAAAATAAATGGGGGTCAGTCTTACTAATGACCCCTCTCGGACGCACCATTGGACCGGTGGAAGCTGATTAAATAAAACAAATTTACAAAAAATAAAAAAAAATTGTATGGGGACCGCCTTAACAGTTAAAGTTAGAGGGTAGGTGTGTTCAGAGAAAATGTTTGGACTAAAACAGGGGCACTATTAGGGCAGTTAGGGCGGTTTGAGCAAATTTTAAAAAATGTCGTTTTGTGTGGGAGCTCCCTTAGAAATTGGAGATAGGATATTAGTTTATTCCAAAGAAATGTTAAGACGTAAAAATTAATGGGGGTCAGTCTTTTAAATAACCCCTCTTTGAAGCACCATTGGAGCAGTAGAAATGATTTTAAGATTGGAAAATTACAATAAATTTTTTTCAAAAAATTTTAAAAAATAGTAATAATCGTTATCCACGATCCTCCTGGGCAAAAAATTTGTAGAATCGATAGAAGTTTTACAAAAAAAAATTTCAAAAAAATTGAAGAGTACAAACATTTTCAAAAATGAGATTTAAATTTTAAAAATCACATACCTAAGCGCTTTTAAGAATTTTTTGGATTTTTTTTTTAAAAAGTACGTAAAAAAACAAAAATTTTTAAAAAAAAAATTTAAATTTGGACCATTATAGAAGAAGTTATGAGTAAAAGAAGTTTGAGTATAGGAACAAACTACCAATTTTTAAAAATTCGATATCTTTTAAACGGGTCATCAAAAAAATCTGAAAATTTACCACGAAGGAGTTTTCGAAAGGTACTAAAAACTGTAAATAAATTGGGAAAAGCTAAAAAAAAATTTTTCAAAGTGTCCGATTTGACATGGAATGCCCCATATATATTATGTCCTGTGGAACAAGGGGCCACAACGAATCTATTCCATTCACTCCAGTTTGATGATATACGTTTAATTTCTCCACAGCTGAGATTACTGCCTCTAATTTCAATGTTCAATTGTCAACGCCAGGAGTGATATGGTCTGCCTACTCTGCGGGATGTACCCTGTGGATTCCAATTAATGGCAATTTTTGCTGTATCATCTGGAGGCCTACGTAGCGTATTGCCAATCCAGCGCCATTTGCGGTTAAGTATGTCAGTATGGATTGGCTGCTGATTTGTTTGACTCCAAAGTTTCGTTTTCGAAGACATCGATTAACAAACACTTGTAGAGTGTTTACGTCTTGGTTGTGCTGGGGTTAATATAATTCTCCCTGAGTCCGGGCCTGAATTGAAAGTGCTGCCATTAAAAATAAGTAGCATACAAAAACAATTAAATTAATGACTTTTTTACTTGCATTTTCGGTTAACCATTTGTTGTTTGTTCTACTTATTGTTCTACGAAAAGTTATTAGTCACAGTTGTATTTTTTTTTATTGTGGTTCAGACTGTTACATTTGTCATTTTTTTTTTTTTTTTTTGTTTAAAAAAATAAAATTTACTTAAACAAGAACACTGTTATTTAAAGACAAGTCAGAATGCTTCACTAAAAATAAAACCTCTGTCCAATCATTTTAATATACTACCATTTTCAGTCATTTGTTAAATTTGCTGATTATAGCAGACGCGGTTTGAAAAATTGCAGTTTGCAGAATAATGGCTAATTTTTGCAGAACAATAATTTCGCCCGATATTCAGTTAAAGCGGTTTATTGCCAAAAAATAGAAGTATATTTTACTCAAATTTGGTTTGTGAGTATATTGTACACTTATTAAAAATTTGACAAAGCATAGACCAAATCGGTCCATGTGTGAACTTGGAATCCATTTTCCAAGAAACACGTGTGCACTATGGTTCCAAATGCATTTTTTTGGCATAAATTCAAAAAATTAAGCAAGGTCAATTGGACTAATTCTATGATGATTTTTATCTCTTAGCCCAATTAAAAATCATTTGTCAAAAAAAAATTTTTTTTTAAATTTTTTTTTTTGAAAAAAATTTTTTTTCGATTTTTTTTTTTTTGGAAATTTTTTTTTTTTTAATATATTTTTCTTAATTAATTAGTTTAAGAGAAGGTAAAAAAATTATAAAAAAAAATATTTGAAAACGTGTCACGCAGAAAACAGCAAATTTGGCCGAAATTTGTTTTAAACTAAAATGGAAATTGTGGGAGTTTGCCAAAAAATGCTGGCAAGATGTCAATTTTAATATTAAATATACAATATTGAAAACACTTTCACGTTTAAAGACTCATGCAAGTTCGTGCCCAAACACAACTTTTTGTCCTAAAGATATAGGCTTTTTTTGGCTCCAAAATCCTCATAATCAAAACACCCAAGAATAACGCCAAGGATGCATTACCTGTAAAATAGGAATTTTTAACAAGACCTAGTATCCTTAGGTTTCAATTTGTCCCTTTAGCCTCTTTATAATTTTAATTTTTCCCATTTGCCGTTTGTATAATTGTAATATTGATTTAACTCCGGTTTTATTATACGCCTTAAAACTTTCAACTTTGAAAGCCTAGCAAACTGACAGTATTGGCACAAAATTTTTTTCATTATACTTTCTTGATAGCTTATAGTGTTGCCATTGAGGAAATGTATAAGCTTCAGAAAATTTGTTAATTTTCTTTTTTTTAATTTCTGCCAAAAAAAATGGATTTGAAACCATAGTGGTGTGTAGGGTACTTTTTTTTTTGTAAATTTTCTTAATTTTGTGAATTTTCTGAATTTGCTGAAATTTTATATTTTTTTTTTTAAATTTGCGGATATTTTGTTTTTAAATCTGGGGAGAAACATCTTTTTCAGAAAATTTTTCTATAAAACTTCTTTTAATCGGTATTTTTTTTGGGAAAATTTCTTAAATCTGTAAATTAGTTATAGAAAACATGTTTTTCTTATAATATAATTAAAAAAAAAAAAAAAGTTTTAAATATGTGCCTAAAATGCAGATAGGCCTCATTTCTCTTCTGACACTTGACTACATCCATGTCAAGTCATTTATTTTAAAAGATAAACACTGCAAAATAATTTTCTTAAGTTAATGTATAAAAATTAATGTTTTGTTAATTTTAACAACATTCATCTCTATTTTTTTTTGTTCTTGTCTTGCCAGACATCTATTATGTATGCGGAATAAGTAAGTAAAATGAATTTAAACAGAAAAGATGTTGGAAAACTTTTACAAAGACATATAGAATATACTTGTTTTTTTTTTTTATTTTTCGGTGAAAGCCTTATTCTGTTCCAAAAAAAACGGAGAAAAAAAAAGGATAAGAGTTTCCAAAAAATTTTGAACTTTATTTTACAATGCGTACAATGAAGATGCTAGAATGCTGAACAAACATTTCTATACATTGACAGTGCAATGATGGCGTCAACACAACGTTTATATTAGGGTGCACCGACAAAAATCCATGCGTAAAATACACAAATACTTTCGTATAATGTACTGAAACATTCGTGATTTCGCACAACGTAAGACATTTGTAAAATGCACGAAATGTTTTGTATATTGTATGAAAAATATTTTTAATTTTACAAAAATATTTTAGGTATGATATGAAAAAATTTAATTAATTTAATGCAGAATTTCGTAAAATACACGAAATTTATTTGTATTTAGCATCAATAATTTCGTACCGTTTTTATACACTCCACTCTAGTGATAGAGGGTACACTCCAAAAATTATGTCATTAACTGTTTGTAGTTTATTTAAAAAATTTTACGTTTAGTCGTTTTTAAAAGAAAAAAACATTTATTTGATGTTCAGTTTTGTTAATGACTACTTCTGTCCTATGTTTCAAAAATAACACACTAAAATATAAAGACTTTCATTAACATTTAATTTTTAAAGTCATTTATTTTTGTTCTGTAAGTAAAAACTACTGATTATTCTTTAAATTTTTAATGATTTTTGTAAGTAATTTTTTTTTAAATTGTTGATATTTCTGAATGAAATATCATTAGTTTTAACCTACACAAGTAGGTTATTTTTTTGTAGAAAAAAAATTCAAAAAATTATTTATAGAAATATAAAAACATGTTTGTGTCAAGTGGCTTTGGCACGATGGGTAGAGTGTCTGGTCAGAATGTAGTTGATTGCGGGATCGATTCCCCAAAATTTTATTAAACATTTTTAAAAAAATATTTCAATTGAAAATTGTAAAAAATAACCTACGAAATCATTAATTTTTAATGTTTTCGTAGGTTATTTTTTTTGGAATTTGTTGGTAAAAATAACAGAACTATCATTAATTTTTAATGTTTTGGTAGGTTATTTTTTTTGAATTTGTTGGTAAAAATTAATGAAAAAAACGTATTTTTTTAATGTTTAATGTTATTTATTTTAGAAACTTTGTCAACAGTAAAAAATAAATGTTGATGTTTGTTAAAACAAATGAATATTTACTGGAATGGTTTTCAATTGTTTATTCACTGGTTTTAAGTGTGTTTTTCATTTGTTTTTGCCTACAAAATATTTTGAGTGTAGATTCGGCCAAGTCGAATTTAACTTTTCTACTTGTTTTTACCATTTTTGTACTCGAAAACCGTGAGTCGTACGAAAAATTTGATAAAAGCAATATTTTAAATACAATTATGGAGATTTAAAATTTTGAAACAAAAATAATTTCAATGATATTTTTTGAAAACAATATTGGAATGCCCTTTTTTCCTGGCAAGAACAACATGGATTTCCAAAACTGAAATTGTGTGTTAAAGTTTAAATTTCAGAAAGGTTTTTTTGTATTGTAGTGCAATACATATTTAAAGTTTGTAAGAGATCCAAGTATTAGATATTTTTTCAACATTTTTGCAAAAAATCAAATATTTAGCTCCATCCCCAAGTTTGAAAACTTATTGATGGACAACACGAAAAATTACCTGCCTGAAATCTTAACTGTGTTAAAAAGACATTTTATACTTTAAAATTTTGGTTTTGGAAATCTGTGGTGTTCTTGCCAGGAAAAAAGAAACATTCCAATATTGTTTTCCAAAAATGTTGTTGAAATTTTTTTTCTAACAAACTTCAAAAATTTATTGCTCCACAATACGAAAAAACACCTGAAATTTTAACAGCGTTAAAAGGACATTCTAAGCTTTAATACTAATTGTTGTTTTTCGAAATCCATGGTGTTCTTGTCAGGAAAAAAGGACATTCAATAATTATTTTAAATTTTTGTTTTAAACTTTTTTAAAATTAATTACACTGTGCTACAGTGAAAAAATACTTCTAATGTGACATGGTATAGGTTGTTGGTTTTGTCGAGTAGATCACTAAAATGCCCATTTAAATTGCCAGACACCCTCAAATTTTAGAGTTATTGTCATAAAACGTTTTTTTGGGACTTTGCTCACTAAACCTTGTGTAATTCAGAAAATTTTCAACCGATTTTAAATTTTAACTGTTTTGGATAGAAGAAGGATAGGGCTTTCCATGTGTGTGAATTGGTCTACACATATAAGAAAGATATCTATTGATTTTTTCTATAATATCTAATTTTTTTGTTATTTTTTGAAAATTTTTCGAGTTTATCGATTTTTTTCTGCTATAGTTTGTTCAACAACCTTTATATTTATAAACATATTTTTAAAGAAAATTTAGTTCTGAATTCGATGAGCTTTATCCTGTAAAAATCAGATAAGAATTGCCAGAGTTGTGATAGTTTTTCTAAAAAAGAAAATCAAGATTTTTCAGGAAATCGCCGTTCAGACAACCCAGGCAAAAAAAATTAATTTATCATAAGAGGTCATGTACAATATTTTTAAAGGTTTTTGGCGCGCTGAATCCGAATCTGGCCTTTAAATTGCTCTATATCTTCAGGTTTTTTAGATATTTAACATAAATTGATATATCAATAACTAAATAAGATAGCGCAATTTCAAGGTCAAATTTGAATTCAGGGGGCTTAAAACCTTTAAAATAATGATACGAAACCTCTCAGTATGTTCGTTTATTTTTTTATTTTTTTTCCTGGGTTGTCCGAAAGGCAATTTCATGCAAAATCTTAATTTTATTTTTTAGAAAAATTATCACAACTCTGTCAATTGTTATTCGATTTTTTCGGCATAAAGCTCATCGTATTCATAATTAAATTTTCTTTAAGAACAAGTTTATAAATATAAACATTGTTGAACGAACTATAGCAGAAAAAAATCGATAAACTCAAAAATTTTTCAAAAAATAACAAAAAAGTTAGATATTGTTGAAAAAATCAATACATATCTTTCTTAAATGTATAGACCAATTCACACACATAAAAAGCCCTATATTTCTTCTATCCAAAACAGTTAAAAAATTGGTTTAGTGGTTTAGTGAGAAAAGCCCCATAAAAACGTTTTTTTTGACAATAACTTTAAAATTTGAGGGTGTCTGGCAAGTTTGATGGGCATTTTTGTGATCTTTTCGACGAGACCTACAACCTTAACTACCTCATTTCAAAAGTATATTCGATTTTGAGTTTTTTGTATTCAATATTTTTTTTTAATATTCGATAATTCGTCATCCCACAAATGACATCTTCAGGATAAAAATATTAAATTTTTATTAAAAAAGAGTAAAAATAGGCATACAAGTACACGACTGCACTGTGGGCCAGCCTCCCTGAATTTTGACCGCTTAGCCTATATGCCAAAAAAAGTATTACATATGGGTGTTAAAGGATCGCTGATCACGATTCTGGAAAAAAAATTCAAAATTCAAAATGGTGGATCCAAAATGGCGGACATGATTTTTATATTCTTTGCTTATTGTATTTACTATAATCATTTTCGATTTACTATTTGGGGTCGTTAATAACGAATATAAGGCCAGAATTTTAAAATTCAAAACGGCGGATCCAATATGGCGACAAATTTAAATTAAAGAATTTTTATATGTTGTCTCTTTTTGCCAAAAACTTTTTTAATGGTTTTTCGGATGTTAAACTGATTTTAGAATTAAAGATTCGAAGTTCAATATGGCGACAAATAAAATATTAAATTTTGGGCCTCTGTTCCAAAAAAAGTAATTCACATAAAAAATGTGAAAATAAAAATTTCCGAATTTTTTTGGTGTTCTAGATTTCACATCCGAATTTCTTTTTCGTTTTGTTTCACAAAAATAAAATTTGGTGAAAGTAAAACGAATGCACTATTTTCCTTATAATTTTTTAAATTTTAATTATTTGATTTCAACTTCGAATGAAAACGTAATCAACAATACAATAAACTTGATTTCATGTGATTCGGAAATTTTCATGTGAATTGAAAAGTTGTGAAAGACAGAACAGAGGCCTTGTTCTATGTTTTCTGATTTTAATAATTTTTTGGATGCCAAACTGATTTCAGAAACAAATATGACGGACAAGATATTTAAATTATTGATTAATATCACTAGGAAATGATTGCGTAACACGAATACGAACTCAGACTTTTTGAAATTAAAATGGCTGATGCATTCCATCCATGTATACATTCCTAAGTTTGTATAAATCCCTCTTTTTGCTTTTATCAGAAAATTTTAATAAAATATTTTTCTTTATATTTTTATCGCGTTCCCAGTTTTAATGTTTAGCACTAGAGATGGACGCTGGTCACGTGAATTACGAGTGATCAAAAGTTTTCGCGTCTCAATTTTTTTGTTCATGAGTGATAAGTGAGTGAGACATTTTTTGCCTGAGTGATTCGTATTGAGTGTCATTTTTTTCGTGAGTCAAAATTATTTAATTGTATTGATATATGCCCGCTTAAATCCGTTTTCAGCTTTAATTGTTAGCACAAGAAATTGACGCTGGTCACGCAAATCACGCGTGATGGAAAGTGAGCGTGTCTTAAATTTTTTGTTAGCGAGTAATAAGTGGGAGAGACATTTTTTGCTTGAGTGATTCGTATTGAGTGCAATTTTTTATTAAATGTATTAATTAAATTTTTACAATTTATTTTGTGTTTAAAATGTTTAGCGTGAGTTACGCGTGAGCGTGAGTCACACGTGAGTAGTGTTTTGTTTACTCACGTAAATAGATATCTCCAGTTATTACGTCAATGTTGTCAAAGTAGGAAATTTTTTATTAGAAATCAATAGAAACAAAAATATCAAAAAAAAATTGAAGTTCCATTTTAGGCATTTCTTAACGCCATATTTTGGTTTATTGACTCTATGTCAAAAGTTTATGAACGGTCGCACAGGGTCGCAAAAATGTGAATAAAATACAGTGTCAGAGATAGATCGTAATTCGAGGTTAGTCATTATCGTTTGGACTTTTTTAAACTTTGGTGTTGAAAAAAGACGGATTTCAACAAAAGTGTAAATTTCCACAATTTATTAAAAAATATATACTTTTAGCTTACTTTTTAGCAGTTTATCTTATGTGTTGGACCCACAGGTATGTCTTTAGGAAACTTTGCAGAAAATTTGAAAAAATATTGTGTTGAAGTACAAAAAAATTTTTTTTTGTTTCATGAACAAAAAATATAAAAAAAATCTCAAACTTTAACTTTAACCTGATGCAAAAAAAAAAAAACTTTAAGCTACAATAAAACGATATTAACGATGCACAAAATTCAAGATATTGACATTCTAAAAAAATATTTTTAAATATGTGTTGCCTTACAGGCCTTATTGGCCAAAAAATGGAAATTCTGGCAAACAGTGGACTGCCCGCTAATCCGTGGGATGACGAAATATGGAATATTAAAATAAATAATTGAATAAATAAAATTTATTGAAAACTAAGGTCTCGAGCTTGATTGTCAGTTTACTTATTGAACTTTTTTAATTTTTTTTTTAATTTTAAATCTTCATACTTTTATCTACAATATTGTTTTATTGGTTTTTTTCGTACGACTTAGGCTGGGTTTTTGAGATCTCAGTTAAACTAGGTTTAGTTAATCTAAAAAATGATTTGTGCATCCATTACCAAGTTTGTTAAAAAAATTTCGGTGAAACAGCTTAATTTTGCTTAAAATGAAGTTCTTTAATGAAATATTAATAAATAGGGATGAGATTTCCATGCAAATGCATGTTTTTTGTCGAAAGTCTAAAAACGATATCGACCAATTATCTTTCCGAATCAAGAAATTTGCGTTAAAATGGCATCGATTTGTTTTTGCATATTTTGCATATTTTGGTGAAAATGCATATTTTTTGCATATTTTGATTTTAAATGCATATATTGTGCATATTTCCAACTTTTAAGTGCATATTTTTGCATATTTTGGCATAAATTAGCAAAAACACATATTAAAATGTATTTTTTTTTTTTTAAAAATATTTTAAATTTTAAAAATTTATTTTGAAAATAAGAACAAATATTTTTTTTCTTCTTAATTTTTTTTATAGATTTTCTTAATTTCTAAAAAAATCTTGCTTGTATAAAGTTTTAAATGTTACTATTTAAATCTGGCGTTATTTTTTGCTTTTTAAGAAGTTTTTCCTATGAAAACAAGATTTTTATTGTACACATTTTATTTTTTAGTGCATATTTTATGGTTTTTTAGTGCATATTTTGAATTTTTTAGCGCATATTTTAAGCGCATATTTTCGATTTTTTAGTGCATGAAAATCTCATCCCTATTAATAAATATATCACATTTCGCCGAAAAAAATCAGCGTTTCAGACTACGATAAACTGACAAGGGATGTCTCCCTGGTGTCACCCTCCGATCTTCATGAAATTTGGATATGTTGTTAGGAACGAAAATTAATTCGACACGTATTTTTTTTTAGCGGCCCAAACTCATTTTTAGGGGGGGTCGATTTGTATGGGGGGAAATTGACCTTTTTCAGTTTTTTACGATTTACGCCTATTTAAACAAAATAAATATAGGCATGTGTGGTATCAGATTAAAGGTATTAAAAATACCTATCTCCTGGTGCTACCAACGGGCCAAAGAAGTTAATATTTTTCGACTTATTAACAAAAATGTCCTAAAATTTTGGTATTTTTCTCAATATTACGAAAAGTTGTGCATGCTTGGACACGTTCTTAGCACACGTAGATAGGTTTTCCAAATACCTTTCATTTGGTATGTAACATGACTAGGTTTCTTTGCACAGTATAGGAGATAAACGAAAAAAACTGAAAAATGGCCTTGTCTTCCCCCCTCCTTTTTACCCCCTAAATATGAATTTGGGCCGCTAAAAAAAATACGTGTCCCTTTATTTTTTCTGCTCTACAAAATAAAACCAATTCCATAAAGATCCGCGGGTGACACTAGGGAGACTTCCCTGGTAAGTTAAAACTTAATTCTCATCTCAAAAACCCAGTCTTAGTGTCTCTTCACAATACAGCAGCAAGCAGCAGACAGCTAAATTTCCACATGTATTTTGTTGTTATGTACAAGAGAAAAAAATTGTACAAAAACTGTCAATATTGGCAAAAAAAAAAAACGCTTTTTTTAAACGGCTATATCTTCCATAGAATAACCAAAAATTAAGAAAATCGGTGTTTCGCCAATTGAATTTCCCATGGATTTGCTCATGGACAGACTGACATCGCTAAAAAGGTGGGACTAAGACAATTGTTTCGTGTAGTCAAAGTGATCACACAAACTCATATTGTATTGTTGTAAAAAAATATCACCCTAATAAAGAAAACACACACACACACACTCATACGCAAACAACTTACAGCTACTGTCGAAAAACTTCACGATGGACGTGATGTGAAAATTTTGTATGATAAAGAAGAAAAAAAAAATAATTCAGTAAAACAAGGAACAAAAAAACACTAAATCGTGACTAAAATTTCAATTTACCAAATGAATTGTAAAGACAAAATACTCACTGACTGACTTACTGAAAGAATGTGTATATTCGTTACTAAAGATAAAAATATAAAAAAGGATGTATAAATGTTAAAATAATGGAGGATGATGAGTTTCTATGAAGAGTTTCTTAAAAAGAGTAGTCGGGGTATTTAGAAGAAGCAGTGACAAATATTTAAAGTCAGCATAAAAAACAAACAAAAAAAAAAAAAATCTAAAGAAAATGCATTAGGATTTATATATTAAAATATAGAAAAATATTAGAAAAATGAAAATATTACAAAAACAGATATAAATTGAAGGATGATAGATGCTGTTGACAATTTTATGTTTTTAGAAAAATTTGTTAGAATGCTGGGATGAAAATTTAAATTGATTGGAGGAGAAAGAATTCGAAGTAATTTGGCTGATGGCAATATAATGTGCGGGGGGAGGGGTATATATTTTTTTTTTTATTCAAGGGGTGATCTAGCACTAACGGCCGGCACTGCGACCCTTATGGGTCTTTTGTGCCAAGATCCATTAATCTAATTCAAACTCTGTTCAATGTTCCTAATGAACATTATAACAGAGGATGGAGAAGCTAGCCTTATATCCTCAGAATTAAGCAATTCCTTGTCTAAGAACCGTCTCCTGATCCTACATATTGCGATGCATTCACATAATATGTGTTGCGTTGTCTCTACTTCCTCAAGACAAAGTCGACACAAAGACGATGCACATAGGTTTAAATTATGCAAGTGATAATTTACCTTATAATGCCCGGTGAGAAAACCTGTCAGTAACCTAATGTCACTTTTGGTGTGATTAAGTATACTTCCATATGATAATGGAGCGATTAGTGTTTTGGATTGTCGTAGACCTCCTGAATTTTCCCACAAGTTTAAGAAGTCGGTTCTTTCCAAACCCCTAATCATGTTCGAGAAGGTGGACCAGTTTACCTCACAATAGGGTTCGGGTCCGGTCAGAGGAGTAGCGGAGGCATTTCTAGCAAGCTTATCCGCTATCTCATTACCCTCAAAACCTCTATGACCAGGGATCCAAAATAGAATAATTTTGTTTCTCCCGGCCAGCTGCTGAAGGGTGGCAAAACATTCCAATGTCATTTTGGATTTAAATTCCCAAGAAGACAGCGCTTGAAAAGAAGATTGAAATATGAGTACCCTTCATACCCTTTGCAATATTAACTCTAGCGCATATTGTAATAGCCTGAATTTCAGCCTGAAAAACTGTAGGCCACCTACCCATTGGTTCGAAGATCCGCGTGTTTGGACCGTAGACACCAGCGCCAACTCCAGAGGACATTTTGGATCCGTCAGTATACCAGTTTAGGCTTCTAGTATCCACATATGGACCACCTTCATCCCACTCTGGTCTACTCGGTATCACGATCTCAAATTTCCTTCCAAAGCGAAGCACAGTGTTTATTCTATCCGTCGGCATATCTAGGTTTTCCTTATTTCCTATTGAAGAAAGAATATTGGAGTGACCGCTCAAGTTGCGAGGGTCAGAGTAATCGATATTCATTCTACGCGCAGCCATAGTTGCCGTAGATCTAATAAATATGTCGAGAGGTGTGAGACCCAAAATGGCTTTTTGGGCCAAAGTTGGACAGGTTCTCATAGCACCCGTGATTAGAGTGCAGGCCAGACGCTGTACCTTGCCTAGTCTTACGGTGGCATCCCCCTGCATAGTCTTCGGCCACCAGACTATGGCAGCGTATGTCATGATCGGTCTTACAATCATCTTGTAGATCCACATGACCATTTTGGGGCTCAATCCCCAGGTCCTACCAACAATCCTATTCGCTGCCCATAATGCCGCAATAGCCTTTCTGGTAGTGCCGTCTAAATGTGAATTCCAAGTAAGTTTCGTTTCTAAGATAACTCCCAAATATTTAACCTCCTTAGATAGTTGGATAACAGTATTCCCTACGGAAATTATACCTAAATTGAGATTTCTTCTCCTAGTAAACGGGACTATAATAGTCTTGATAGGGTTAATGGAAAGACCCTGTTCAGTGCACCAGCCCATTACCAAACGTAGAGCGTTGCACATAATATCCGAGATGATATTATCGAATTTACCAGTTACTATGACTACTAAATCGTCCGGGGTATATAAAAAATAAATTATCGCAGCTTTTATGGATAAGGAGTTAAAAAGAGTCAACTAAGTTTCTTTATTTTAAGGGTTTACCTTAAAATAATAAAATAATAATTTCTGAAAATTATAGACATTTCTGGTACTCTTATACCGGTTTCAAACACTTACAGTTATAGTGTTATCATCAGTAGGATTTTAAAGGTCGATTTGTTTTGTTAGTGGTAACTGTTGTTACTTTATTTGAATTTTTTATTATCGTCAATACCCTTGGAATCGAACCACCAATATTTTTCTGTCGTCACCGCAAACCGTACAGCCACCACATTTTAAGAATATGCTTAGACTTAGAAATACTCGTTTTATATTTATTGCTTACTGTGAATTATATGCACTGTACTCGAATTTGACACTTTTTTTTTAAAGCTGGGCACACTACTGGTACACACAAAAAAAACTTTCTCAAATTACTAGGAAAGGTCTCGTAATCCCATTTTACAAAAAATTTACAGTTTTCCTTGCTTTTTAACAAATCGAAATTTACATTTTTTTTTTGTAATTTTACAATTTTTTTTTGTAATTTTACAAACTGTAAATTTACAATTTTATTGGTAAAAAACTTGTAAAATTACAAAATTTTTGGTAAAAAGCTAGTAAAATTACTAGGAATTCTCGTAAAATAGGAGGTAGCAAAAAATCTAGTAAAATTACGAAACCTCTTTGTAAATTTGATCATGACAAAAAAATTTGTAAATTTACAATTTTATTGGTAAAAACTAGAGATGGGCACATGAGCAGATTAGAGCGTGATTCACGTGAATCACGCGTGATTGTGACTGAATTCAATTTTACTCACGTGATTGTTAGTGAGTGTGAGTGGGGAAAAAAATTGCGTGAGTGAGTGTGCGTGAGTAAGATTTTTGCGTGAGTGAGTGTGCGTGAGTCGATTTTTTTGCGTGAGTTTGCGTGATTTATTTTCTCTTTATATTTCCTTTCGGACCAAAAAAAGCAACAAAAAAATTGTAAAATTTGGTCTAACTTAAGATTTTGTCCCAAAAAAGCAAAAAAAAAATGTAAAATTTCGCAGAACTTTAAATTTTGCTGAAAATTTTGAAAGGTTTTTGAAATTTCCGTCATTGAATTTTTTTTTGTATAAAAAAGAGTTTCGTGAGTGTGAGTCAACGTGAGTGTGAGTGAAGCTTGCATGAGTGCACGTGAGTGTGAGTTGTATTATATTTACTCACGTGATTGTGAGTGAGTGTGAGTAGAAAAATATGCTTGTGAGTGAGTGTGCGTGATTCGAAAACTCCTCTCGTGAGCGTGAGTGAGTGTGAGTCAAAAATCACTCACGTGCCCACGTCTAGTAAAAACCTTGTAGAATTACAAAATTATTGGTAAAAGTCTTGTAAAATTACTAGGAAATATTGTCAAATAGGAGGTAGCAAACAAAAAAAAGTTACAAGTTTTTCTTGTAATTTTACAAGGTTTTTTTAGTGTGAAGGTAATTTGAGCATGATGAAATCAATGCTGCTAGCCGTTTTTCGAAGTTAGCGCTCGTATTCGCGATATTCGCGATTTAAAATTGTGATGCAATTTTTGGGCATTTTTGGAAACTCATTGCGGATGAATTCGATGTGATGGCGACTTAAAAATAAGTCGAGAGTAAAGATTAAACATTACTCTTCAAGATTCAGATGTCAGTTGGGCAGTTGCCTTAACCCCAATTGTCTTTCAATAATCCCAGCAAAACTTAGATTACCAAATAAGGTATAAAATATAGTATAGGATCTCTTATTTTATACATTGCAGCATTGATGATTTTAACAGGCGATGAGACTCAAAGTAATGCATCCACATTATCACAAAGAATACTAGTAAGGTATAAAATAAGTCATAAATTTATAACGAAGAATACGAGTAAGATGTAAAATATATGATATTTTACAGGTTACGAGAAATGAAATAATATAGCATACCAGTAGATAACATGTAAGGTGTTACGAGTAGTGAAAAAGTAATTTTGTATTAAATTTACTCACGTGATTGTAAGTGAGTGTAAATCGATAAAATATGCTCGTGAGTGTGTATCGTTAGAAATTTCCTGTCGTGAGCCCATCTCTAGTTTAAACTTATGCATTTTTTTAAAAATAATTATTTTTTTATGTTATTGTAATGCATTATGCATCCAATTATAAATAATACATTATTTCAAACTTTCAAATAATACATAATGTAACCAAATATAAGTCATCCATGATTTAATGTTTAGAAATAATAAATATGAAATACATTTTTTCCAATAATCATGCATTACGTAGCAAATTATTAGTAATGCATTATTTTTCACTTGAAAATAATACGTTGTGGAACAAATGTTTGGTAAGACATCCTAAAATAATGCTACAAATAAGGTATATGCATTACCTGGTAATGTGTTATATAATCACTACCCATTACTAAAGTTTTGCTGGGATGTCTTATTTCCTAGTATAAAAATAAAAACGCTTTTGGGGGAAAATGCCAATGAGTTATCTATATTAAAGCCTTGTTATTGACTTATTTTTAAGCCGCCACACTGTGGTTCCAAATCTAGGTGGACAAAAGTCTTAAAAGTTTGAATTTTTAAATTAAAAAAGGTAGATGTTTTAAACAGCTAACAACATGTCTAGACTAGATGCAAAACAATTTCATTATATAAATAAATAAATCTATATAAAACTACGTTGTCTCGCATTATGAAATTCTTGAATACAATGTCCGAAATTCACGAAATTTTTTCGTGTAAATAAACGATTTTTTTTTGTATTTAACTAAAAAAATTCGTAGAATAAACGAAATAAATGTGGTTTTTTATCTCGAAAATTCGCGAAAAACCCTTGCCGAAATTCACTCTTTTGCTCATAACTTTTGAATTACTTGAGAGATTTCGCTGGATTGTAATACTAACGTGACCAGGTAAATGACCAACATATATGCCAAACTTCAGACGCTTCTGTAAAGTCTTTCAAAAGTTTTTTTTAACAGACGGACAGACGGACGGACTTCGATAGATCGTCTCAAAATGAATCGTAGATCATGAACATATATACTTTATGGGCAATCAATCTTTAAGGGCACTATTAAATAACACAAATAAAATTTTATTTTTTTAAAAAGTGGGCTTTGTAGGCATGGCCAAATATTGAAAATATCAGCAGTTTTTTCTAAGTACCTTTATTTCAATATTTATGTAAATTTAATGTTAAGTCTTTAAAATAAAAGATTTTTATAGATTTTTGAATGCGCTATCGATTAAGACTCAGAATAACTTTTTAAGTCATTCTAGCGATGTCCGTCCGTTCGTCTGTCTGTCCGTCCGTCCATGTAAACGTTGTAAACACGATACAGGTCGCAATTATCAATCGATTTGTCTAAAACTTAAGCTTCGTATGGTCTAAGGACGAAGCCTATTGAAATTGGAGAAAATCGGCCCCCATACAAAGGGGCTCAAATTTTGGCTTAAATGACTCTAATAACGACGAACTCGCGAAACTTGGAGCTGATGGTGTAGGTACCACGGTGCTAGTTTTACCACCGCTCCAACACTTCAAAAAAATACGGGATTCCATAAATGTTACAGTAGCGAACAGGAAGTGGGGACAACTAACAACATGCAAAATCAGCAGAACTTTATGGCCAACTTATGACCAAGGGAAAACTGAATACCTTTTATCACTTACGAGAAGGGAATGTCGGGCTCTGACGGGAATAATAACTGGTCACTGTCTCATCGGCATTCATGCTAAGAATATTAGACTCATCCCGGACTCCAGTTGTAAAAGATGCGGCTCACCAGGAGTGGATGAAACGATAGAACACATACTTTGTCACTGTCCAGCGGTGGCAAGAAGTCGCCGATCGATAACTGGTCAGATAAGCTTTAATACTTTGGAGGATGTAACGCGAATGGATCTTAGAATATTAAAGAGATTCGCAATGACTTTGAACGTGTTTAACTTGCGCCGCTAGCGAAAAGAAGAAAAAAAAAAAAAAGTTTTGTGGTATCGCTATGGACCAAAAGGTCTGTGTGAGGTGTGAATCGTACACCGCCACCCTAACCTAACCTGACTCTAATAACCGTATTATAATAGATATCGAAATTTGGCAGGTAAACCTGTTTCGTATTCAGTAACAACCATTCCGAATTTCAAAGAAATCGGACCAGTTCTTCTTGTAGCCCCCATACAACCCACCTTCCCGATATTCACACAAAACTCTTAAATTTTATGAATATAAAAAATATTTTATTGAAATTTTGTTTGTGTGTGTTTGAAGCGTACTTTAATAAACTAATCAAATCGGATTTTAGTCGGACCACTTTTGGACCAAGGCCCCATGTGAAAATTTCGCCCGATATTCAGTTTAAGCGGTTTATTTGCAACATATAGAAGCTTATTTCTCTTAAATTTGGTTTGTGAGTATTTTTTACTTTTTATTAAAGATTTGACAAAAGATAGATCCAATCGGTCCATGTTTGCTCTTGGGATCCATGGGAACACTGGTGTAGGGTATTATATGGTCGGTCTTGAACGACTATAATTTTCTTACTTGTTTTTTTTTTTGGAATTAAAAAAAAAAAAATTAAAATTGCTTCTAAATTTTCAAACATGTGTTTTGCCTTGTTTTCGAGAATGAGTTTTTAATAACGATTACGCACGCTCGTGAAAGAAAAAAAATAATCACGAAAGAGTTTTTATTTACGATCACGCACGCTAATGAAAGAAAAATAATTATTCTTGCACGATATTTTATTTTGCTCACGCTCATTCACGCACACGTGAGTAAAAAAAAGGTCACGGTCATGATGTTCACGTGAGCGTGAGTAAAATAAAATATCGTGCAAGAATAATTATTTTTCTTTCATTAGCGTGCGTGATCGTAAATAAAAACTCTTTCACGCTCCCATCGCTATTTAAAATATTTTATAAGTGTTGATATTCCTCATACGCACACGTTATATACTACATTATTGAATAAAATTAGCGTAGTGCAGTCTTTAACATTTGATTTCTCGAAAACAAGGCAAAACACATCTCTGAAAATTTCAGAACAGATAGAAAAATACTCTATTTTTTTTTAAATTAAAAAAAAAAAGAAGTTTAAATTTAAAAGTGGAACAGTTGGTGTGGAATGCCTCATATAATATTAATGAGCCATGATCGAATCTAAGATATTCTGTGAATGTCCGTCTGTCCCTCCGTTCGTCCGTCTGTAGATGGCACGATGTAGTCCAAAATAAAAGAGCTAGCCTCCTCAAAATTGGCACGAATGTGTCTTATGGTCCTAGGCAGGAGTTTGGAAATGGACAAAATCGGGATAGGGGGAAAAAGTTCCTCCTTGAAGAACTAAACCGACCCCTGAAAATCCCCATATTTTTACGTGTTTTTTATAGTTTTGTTAAACAAATGAAACATGTTTATGCATGAAGAAGTTCAGGGTCCCGCACTAACAAGGAAGGCCTTTCACAGGGCACCCACCGATTGTCCTGAAACTTTAATATGGGAATAAGGGGGGAAAAATAAGAGTTACCTGTTTATTTTTAGCTGCCCAATCTCAAATTTAAAAAAGAGTTGCCACCTTATGAAAAATTAAGGGCTTTCGGGAAAATCCGTGTAAAGGCCGAACTAGTAGGAATTTCGCCAAACGAAAAAATACAGGTCAGCTTAATTTTGATAGAGATTATTTTAAATGATTTTGGCGGTCGTACGTATATATATATCCCCATATAAACTACCCCAACGATTATACATTTTTGACAATAACTAACTTAACGAAGCCGATACACCATTGAATAGGCCTTCAAAAAACCTTTCGACCTGTATAAAATGTTCATATAGTTTCTTTTGAAAAAATAGGAAAAATCATAAAAAAAGGAAAAAATCCGTTTTACCCCTCCCCTTTAACCCGCTAAATGTGAGATTGGGCAACTATAAAAAACAGGTAACTCTTATTTTGCTCCCCTCTTTCACATGTGCAAGTTCCAGGACAATCGGTTGGTGCCCTGTGAAAGACCTTCCTTGTAAGACGGGGGGACTAAAACATTTAGTTTTTTATTTGGTGGATACCAAATAACCTTTTTTAAGGCGTCGACCCCTTTTTTAAGGCGTGGATATATATACAGTGATAAAGTTGTATAACTTTAATGTTAAAAGCATAATAAATTAGTAAACATTTTTCGAGAGGAGGATGTGTCCCCCACAGAACCCACCAATGACCTCCCGTCCAAAAAAACGCCCCTGTATTTTTTTTAACATTTTGGAGGGTATAAAAGATTCGGCACAGTCGAATTTAACACTCTTACTTGTTTTTTTTTTTTTTAAATTATGAAACATTTTTCAAATGAATAGTTCATGCGAATAAAGACGAATAGACCATTTGTAGAATTTTACAGGGGACAATAAAAACGCAGGAAAAGGTTAAAAAATAATATTTTTGTCAACTTTTTGGTATTAGCTTAAAGATTTAGGTCACATCTACCTATATACAAAATTTTAGTAAGGTATTCGAAAGAGAACTTGCCAAAAATTGGACTTCAATTTTTTGCTTAAATGGAAAAAGGGCGAATATCCAAAAAAATGTATTGAAATTTGAATAAAAATCTGTTATTTTGCAGCAGATTTTGACTACATTTTCACGAGACTTGCAATACTTGACGAACTATGGTTGGTATTTGTTTGTAACACTTTAAGGACTTCAAGGATACACTTTTTAAAGTTTGCCAGGACATGCAAAAAAAATTTTTTGTTAATTTTTTTTTTTAATATTCCTGCCATTTGATACAGTAGTAATTCTTTATGACACTAAATACATTTTTAGGAATTATAATATTAACCCTTGACTGCATATTACGACGTAACATAAAAGGACATGAACAAATTTTTGTTTTTTATTCCTGACATTGGAAGCAGTATTAACACTAAAAGTTTGTATGTGCTAAGATTGTTTTTTTTTTTGTGTACAATTTCAAATTTTAGCTAATATCAATTTTAAACTCGCAGCTAAATTATTTTTATATGTTATTTTGTTAAGGATGGATATTCGCCCTTTTTGCTTTCCACACTTTAAAGTCTTATAACTCAAGAACGGTAAAATTTTTTGCCAATATAATAAGTGTGGTTTGTTCCTCGTAATGTTCTTTTAACACATTGTTACCGAAAGTAAAATTTTTGTATGATTTTGTGTTGTATTTAATCAAAATTGTGCGTTAGTTTACTTCCAATTTAAACAAAAATATAAAAATATACGAATTATTGCACTTTCAAAGTAATTTTTTTAGCCTTAAAAGTCAAAATTTCCCCAAAATTTCTGCATAGGATTGTAGGGCTCTGCTAATAAAATGCATTTATGCAAAAAAACGTGTTTGCGAAAAAGTGGTCTATTCGTCCTTATTCGCATGAACTATTCAAATGTTTTTCTTAAAAAAATATATGATTTTTGAAACATTTTGCCTTAAAAAGTTTTCAGGTTATGGGACGCGCCTTTGTTGCAATGGTCTCTGTCACATGTGAGTTGGTATGCTGACATTGCACAGTAAGGAAACCACCTATCTGACGAAAAAAAAATTGTATCTTTCAAATTATTGGTCCAATCTCAAAGAAATATGTAGGGACTTTACAGCTAAGGCTATGAGATTTTTAAATACAGAAAAACTTTTTATACTTAGAAACTTTTTTTCTACCATGGGTGAACTGCGGAATGTTATATGACGAACTTGCTCACGAATGTAAATGAAAAATACTGCCGATCACTTCCCCAAACTAACATTCAAGTTTCACCGGAAACTAATATTATCACTATACCGCCCTAAAATTAAATCCTAACTTTGGTAAAAAGTGTTGGTTATTTTTTAAATTACTTTCCGCTAGATTGGGACTTTTTCTGGCTGTGCATCGGCTTGTTGACTTATTTTTTTCGTTTGTTTTTTTTTTTTAATTTTCTTTAACTCTCAATAAATAAAACAGTTCTTTGACATTTTTATTAAGAATTTTTTGAAACCTTTTTTTTCTGTTTGGTTGTTGGAAAAAGTTTTTGGCAGGCATTAACTACATACAAAAACAACTGGAATTATAGTGGCAGTAAATGTAATACATAGAACACAAAAAAAAAAAATAATAAAAAAAAAAATGAAAGGATTTCTTTCTTTTTCTGTTCACTTTGTGAACTTTAATTAAATTTTTATTCGAATCTTGTGCACGCACACATGCCGAGAAATGACAGGCAGGGGTTTTTTCTGAAGAAAAAAAAAAAAAACTCTGACAGCGAAAAGTAAAAAAAAGAAGAAAATCTATTTAAGAAAACTTTCACTACTTTTTGATTATTTTTCTCACATAATTCAGTTGACATTTGATACTATTTCTTGTTTATTAACAAAAAATAGGAAAAATAAAATAGGAAAGAAATTGTAATTGTGTTGAAGAAACTTTATTCCAAAACAATTCTATTTTTAAGTTAAAACATCGCCACTGTTGGTATTATACTAGAAATATTGCTACTTTTAATCACATGCTAAGTTTTTTTTTCACTTTTATAAAAACTGTGTGTGATAAGTAAAATGGCATAAGTCGAATTCAGAAAAAATAGATTTATTTGCATTTTTTCTATAGAAAAATTATCAGATTTAGAGAAAGATTTCCTAAAGACATTTTTCTAAGATTCTGAGATATTTTTCTTATAGAAAAAGTCTCAGATTCTGAGACATTTTTCTTGTAAAAAAAATCTCAGATTTTGAGACATTTTTCTTGTAAAAAAAGTCTCAGATTCTGAGACATTTTTCTTATAGAAAAAGTCTCAGATTCTGAGACATAAAAAGTCTCAGATTCTGAGACATTTTTCTTATAGAAAAAGTCTCAGATTCTGAGACATTTTTCTTATAGAAAAAGTCTCAGATTCTGAGACATTTTTCTTATAGAAAAAGTCTCAGATTCTGAGACATTTTTCTTATAGAAAAAGTGAGACATTTTTCTTATAGAAAAAGTCTCAGATTCTGAGACATTTTTCTTATAGAAAAAGTCTCAGATTCTGAGACATTTTTCTTATAGAAAAAGTCTCAGATTCTGAGACATTTTTCTTATAGAAAAAGTCTCAGATTCTGAGACATTTTTCTTATAGAAAAAGTCTCAGATTCTGAGACATTTTTCTTATAGAAAAAGTCTCAGATTCTGAGACATTTTTCTTATAGAAAAAGTCTCAGATTCTGAGACATTTTTCTTATAGAAAAAGTCTCAGATTCTGAGACATTTTTCTTATAGAAAAAGTCTCAGATTCTGAGACATTTTTCTTATAGAAAAAGTATCAGATTCTGAGATATTTTTCTTATAGAAAAAGTCTCAGATTCTGAAACATTTTCCTCATAGAAAAAGTTTTAGATTCTAAGACATTTTTCTTTTAGAAAATGTCTCAGATTCTGACACATTTTTCTTTTAGAAAAAGTTTCACATTCTAAAACATTTTCCTTCTTATAGAAAAAGTCTCAGATTCTGTGTTATTTTTCTTATAAAAAAATTTTCAAATTCTAAAACATTTTTTAACTTTTCGACTTCAGCTTTTTTAATTTCTTATCACAAATAAAATAAAAATGCACTTGACTTTTTTGTGTTATTTATAAAATTAAAAATGTTTTGCTATCTACTTCCACTTCTATTACGTATGCCTTGTATGAGATTTTTATTTTTTATTTTTTCAATACAATTTTTGAAATGTTCCCAAAATAAACTACTTAAATTATTGTGTTACCAACCTATTTGAGTATTTTGAACATTTCTGTATCACAGAGTGTATTTCATCATCATTATTGCCATCGCCATCGGCATCAGCATCATAATATATTTGCTCTCTTACATTGTTTGCTTGTTGTTTTATATCTAAAAATATCAGTTCATATGTGAGTTTTAATTTCTTTTAGTATTTTTCATACAACATGTGTGTATTTTTGTCTTCATGTATGTGGCAATTTGATCGTAGTTTTTTTTCTTTCTTCTAAATATTCTCTACCGGATTGTTTTTAAATATTGGGGCTAATGCACTTGCTGCTGCACATTTTTATTGGCGTTCAATTACCAACGCAATGTCGTCAATTTACAATTGTTGTGATTTAAAATTTTTTTTTATAAATTTTTCTTTTTTAAATTAGATACATTGTCGATATCAGCGCTTTCAAACATTTTTTTACTGATCGGTACAAAAAGATGGAGTCAATAAAAAGCACCACCTGCACCTTTTTATATATGTTATTAAAATAGATATTAATCCCTGTGAGACTTTTTATTCGAAAAAAATATGCCAGAATATACAAAATTTTTTATTGGTAAAATAAAGATTTTTTTATAGGAAAATTATCTCAGAATCTGAGCTTTTCTCTGTGAAGAAAATATCTCAAAGTCTAAAACTTTTTCTATAGAAAAAAGATTTCCGAATACATAAATATCGTTAGCTTAGATGAAAATTAGATAAGTCTAATGTAATTGATTGTATAGGAGAGATTAATTTACAAATCAATTTTTTTGGGTGTATAATAGGGTGGATCGTTTTTGGGCTTTTCTCTCTGATCAAATTCTAATACCCGCCAAAAGTGTCGGTTCCCTAAGGGTAACTCACATGCAAAATATCACTCCGATCGGAGTTTATCTTCTGTCTCCACTTTGAGTCTCAAAATTGGGGTTTTCGCAAAAAGGACTTTAAAAAAAAAAAAAAAATTAAGTTTTTTTATTAAAATAATTAAAAAAACATTTTTGTATAATATTTGATCGTAAATTCTTAAATATGAAATTTATAGATTTTACGGTATCATTAACCCGTTCAAACTTGATACCAAAAAAATGGCATGATTTTAGGGGCGTTCTCAAAACACCTTTTTTCAAAACTTGAAAATTTTATTAAAAAAAAATTTTAAATATATCATTTTTTCTTTCTGAATTCATTAAGAACACGTTGGGGAAGAAAAATGTGAAATATGGCGGATATCCGTCAAGCCACTTTTCGGGAATCGCGGGGGGAAGTTAGCGGATTTCAAGGAAATGTTGGTTTTATCATTAATTTGGATTAATAAAATCTTATAAATTTCATTTTTTTGCAAATTAACGGTTTTATGGTGTCGTGGCATTCTATTATATAACTTTAAGTCTGTCATGAAATATTACCGATCTAGGACGTCTTTTACCCACATTGGCTGGGGGTCAAAAATGACCCCCGAATAAAATTTGAAGTTTAGAGCTTAAATTTTGTGCTATAAACAAGTATAAAACAGCTTTTGTGTTTTTTACCCCAACTATTATTTCGTATTATTATATTATCTTTAAAAAAATCGTTAACTCTTCTTGGTAGGGGGTCAAAAATGACCCATTTAATAAAAAATATATATTTTGTTGATATCAAAAAATTTAAGCACTATGCCTAAAAGTTTTTGCCGGGGTCATTTTTGACCCCTGGCCAGTGTGGGTTAAAGATATCTCAAACATGTGAGATTTAAGGGCTGATTCAAAGTTATCTAATAGATTGCCACAAATTTATTTTATATGAAAAAATATATACTTTTTATTGAATGGGTCATTTTTGACCCCCTACCAAGAAGGGTTAACGATTTTTTTAAAGATAATATATAAATACGAAATAATAGTTGGAGTAAAAAACATAAAAGCCGTTTTATACTTGTTTATAGCACAAAATTTAAGCTCTAAACTTCAAATTTTCCGCGGGGGTCATTTTTGACCCCCAGCCAATGTGGGTTAAAGACGTCCTAGATCTGTAAGATTTCATGACATACTTAAAGTTATATAATAGAATGCCACGACACCAAAAAACCGTAAATTTGCAAAAAAATGAAATTTATAAGATTTTATTAATCCAAACTATTGATAAAACCAACATTTCCTTGAAATCCGCTAAAAGTGGCTCGACGGATATCCGCCATATTTCACATTTTTCTTTTCCAAGGAGTTCTTAATGAATTCAGAAAGAAAAAATGGTATATTAAACTTTTTTTTTTAATAAAATTTTCAAATTTTGAAAAAGGTGTTTTGAGAACGGCCCCAAAATCATGCCATTTTTTTGGTATCAAATTTGAACGGGTTAATGATACCGAAAAATCTTTAAATTTCATATTTAAGTATTTACTATCAAATATTATACAAAAATATTTTTTTAACTATTTTAATAAAAAAAATTAATTTTTTTTTAAAAAGTCCTTTTTTGCGAAAACCGCAATTTTGAGGCTCAAAGTGGAGACAGAAGATAAACTCCGATCGGAGTGATATTTTGCATGTGAGTTACCCTTGGGGGACCGACACTTTTGGCGGGTATAAGAATTTGATCAGAGAGAAAAGCCCAAAAACGAGCCATCCTAGTGTATAATAGGGTGGTCCTTATTTTGGACATTTTGGTTTTTTGTTACTTGACAACCCTGGATTTGTTTACTGACCTAAAATAAATACATGGTAAAATTTTCAGCTAAAGCGGTAAGCATTAAAGCCTTACAAAAATCGGTCAATCGGGTTTAGACAAAACGGCACTAAATTTAAAAAAGAAAATTATTAATTTACAAATTTTATACATACATACGAGAGTGGCACTTAAAAATTAAATTTCGGAATATTTTGAAATTGGGTCTAAAAATTATTTATATTTTTAAAGCTTGTTTAACGGTTGTTTTTACACATGAATTTAAGATGAAACCAAAATAAAACTACTGAACCGATTTGGCTGATATTCACTTTTTAACTTTTTAACCACTAGACCGATTTCGCTAATTGCAATACCAACCTGACCAGGTAAATGAGTTCAAAAGTTAGCGTGTTTTGAACAGACAGACGGACAGCGCTAGATCTACTTAAAATCGATCGAGAATCATAAATGTATATGGGGCATTCCATGTCAAATCGGACACTTTGAAAATTTTTTTTTTTAGATTTTCCCAATTTGTTTACAGTTTTTATTACCCTTCGAAAACTCCTTCGTGATAAATTTTCAAATTTTTTTGATGACCCGTTCAAAAGATATCGAATTTTTAAAAATTGGTAGTTTGTTCCTTTATTCAAACTTCTTTTACTCATAACTTATTCTATAATGGTCCAAATTTCAATTTTTTTTTTCAAAATTTTTGTTTTTTTACGTACTTTAAAAAAAAAATTACAAAAAATTCTTAAAAGCGCTCTAGTATGCGATTTTTAAGTTTTAAAGTTTAAATCTCATTTTTAAAAATGTTTCTACTCTTCGATTTTTTTGAAATTTTTTTGAGTAAAACTTCTATCGATTCTACAAATTTTTTGCCCAGGAGGATCGCGGATAACGATTATTACTATTTTTTTAAATTTTTGGAAAAAAATTTATTGTAATTTTCCAATCTTAAAATCATTTCTACTGCTAAAATGGTGCGTCTTAGAGGGGTCATTTATAAGACCGACCCCCGTTCATTTTTACGTCTTAACATTTCTTTGGAACAAATAATACCCTTTCTTCAATTTCTAAGGGGGCTCCCACACAAAACGGCATTTTTTAAAATTTGCTCCAACCGCCCTAACTGCCCTTATAATGCCCTTAGAGCAACAAAATGTATAACCGACACACAATATTTTTTTAGTCCAAACATTTTCGCTGAACACATCTACCCTCTATCTTTAACTGTTAAGGCGGTCCCCATACAATTTTTTTATTTTTTGTAAATTTGTTTTATTTAATCAGCTTCTACCGGTCCAATGGTGCGTCCGAGAGGGGTCATTATTGAGACCGATCCCATTTATTTTTACCTACGCCCAATCTCCACTCCCTAAGTGGGCTTCCATTCAAAATTACATTTTTATAAAATTTGCTCCAACTGTTATTTGTATGGGAGCCTACTTAGGGAGTGAAGATAGGGCGTAAGTATATTTTAAAAAAATGTTGGAGGGTAAAAATAAATGGGGATCGGTCACACTAATGACCCCTCTCGGACGCACCATTAAACCGGTAGAAGATGATTAAATAAAACAAATTTACAAAAAATAAAAAAATTTTATTTTGAAAAAAAAAAAATTGAAATTTGGACCATTATTGAAGAAGTAATGAGTAAAAGAAGTTTGAGTAAAGGAACAAACTACCAATTTTTAAAAATTCGATATCTTTTGAACGGGTCGTCAAAAAAAAACTGAAAATTTACCACGAAGGAGTTTTCGAACGGTACTAAAAACTATAAACAAATTGGGAAAATCTAAAAAAAAAAAATTTTCAAAGTGTCCGATTTGACATGAAATGCCCCATATACACTCAAAAGAAAAACTCTGTCAAGAAATTTGGAAAACTACTTTCAATTTGATTTGGCGAGCTTTCAGCAGATTTTTCTGCTAAAATTTTTTTCTGCTAAAATTGATATTTTTACTAAACTCTCTGTCATTAAGTTTTTCAAAATAAAAGAAATTTTACTGCGTGTTCACTAGGGCGTTTCATCAAAAACTTTTTTGATTTTTGCAACTCTTGAAGCGGAATATGAATTCTTACACAGAAAAAAATAAAAAAAAAAATTGAGTAAATTTTTAATACTATTGAGTAAAAAATTACTCAATTTTTCACCAGTAAACGATTTAATAGTATTGAGTAAATTTTTAATAAAAAAATTATTAAATGCTTACTAACTTAGTACATTTTTAATGGACACAATAAAAAATTTAATTAAAATTTTTTCGATTTTTTTAAGTAACTTTTTAATTGTGTCAATTAAAAATTTACTCAAAATTTATCAATTTATTTTTTTAAAAAGTTTAAAAAAGTTTCACATTTAAAAAAAAAAAAAATGTTTTTTCAAACTTTACCAAAAATATTTATGTCTTAAAGACATAGGTAAATTTCATAAAGATGATTTCAAACCTTTATATACAAATACAAAAAACTATAAACTAAATGAGAATTGAAAACACGGAGAGAAAAAAAAAATAAAAAATTATTAAATTTTGTATTAAATTATTTACTCAAATTTTTTTTTAATTTTTTAATTGCGTCAATTAAAAAATTACTCAAATCTTATTTAAAATTTAAACAATTTAAATATTTCTTAATATTTTTTTCTGTGCAATGAGATTAGCAAGTTTTTAATATTGGTTTTCGATATGTAAGTTGTTTTTCCCTTTAAACAACTATATTTCTTAGTCGTTTTAACTGAAAATCTAGTTGGCCCAAAACAAAGTGAGTGTTATGCATTAATTTTGAGTTTTTCGAATTTAAAATAAAGTATTCTGAATTTAAATTAGATTATTCTGAAAATCTATTGAGCTTTCTGAAATTCTATTGAGTTTTTCCAAAATTTCAAGATAGCTAAAATTTAAATTGAATCCTTATAATCTTCGATCATGCTTTTCTGGGTTAATGAATTCCGCTCAGATATTATGAATTGCAATTAATATTTTTTCTTAAATCCTTAAGATCGTTTTAGTATTAATAGTACCTTAACTATTTACTAATTTTTTTTGCAGTTTCTCTCGACATTGTGAAGTTTTCTTTAATCTCTTAAGTATTCAGAATGGATTTGACATCCAATCCGCAGCCGGTAAGTAACACATTTTTCACCATTGAATTCTATTTTATGTACATTTTCTTCATAAGTTTGAATTTATTTTTTTTTAAATTTATTTTTTGTTGTTAGTGCACATTTTGCAAACAATTGCATGTTCACCTTCTTGATTTTAAAATTTATGTTTTTTCATTTTGTGCAAAGAAGAAAACTTTTGCAATAATTTCTCAAACGTTTTTGTGGTGAATTGAATTGCGAGGAAAACATTTTGCGGATGGCGTCCAAAAACTTGAAAACATTTGTTCAGGCAGTAGCAGTAATATACGTAACGTTAGACAATGGCATCTAAAAAAGCAGGGCAGTGGGATTTTTTATAGTGGAGGTATTTTTACGGGATTGTCCTGAAACTTATATACATTGTAGAGGATTTTAAATCAAGGTAGTATTTTTTTTATAACTGCACAATCTACGCATAGTAGCTTGCCCCGAAAAATTAAATTTAAGGTGATAGAAAAAAACCGATGCTCTTTTGAGAGCAGATGATGGAAAAAATAATCAAAACAAGTAGAAAAGTTAAATTCGACTTGGCCGAATCTATAAATACCCTCCACAATGCCCTTTTTAAGTGATAGTAAATTTTCTAACGTAAAAAAAAAACATTTTTGGTTAGAAATATTTTATTTTGTGAAAAAAAAAAACTTTTTTTTGAAAAAAAAAATTTACTAATTTTTTTTGAGTGTTTTTTTTTTTTTGTTATAGTGTAAAAATATTTTTGAGTGACAAAAATACCTTGTAAAATATTTCGAAAGTTATATATTTTATTTATTTTATTTATTGATTTCCTGCGCAACAAGAACAAGTCTTATAATTAAAGCACAGGATTATATTTGTTTACAAGGAATGCCACATAAAAAACATTGATATTAAATATAAAACTAAAAATTAAAAAAAAATAAATATACTAGAAATAATAATATTAAAAGTTACATAAAAATTTAAAGCAGTATATAAATAAGCAGAAAATAAAGATTTACAATTTAATCTCAAACGATAACTTTTTATTTAAGCTTAGCAAAAGATTCAAATAAAAGTTTCCTAAAAAGAATTGCGTTGCTAATTGTTTGTTGGTTGTTTGGCACATCATTCCAAAGACGAACGGCGTTTATAAAAAAATGCCATTCTGACACAAGACATTTAAATCTAGGTATAATCATGTTCTTACCCCTGGTGGATCTAGCAAATCGTATAAAATTAAAAAGGTATTGTGGTTTTTCAGTGTATACAACTTTGTGCAGAAAAATGAGGACTCTTATTTTGAGAAGGTTTTCGAAAGATACACCATAAAGATTTTTTGAAACCGCCGACACTCCATCTCTCTTCCTCAGTCCGTAAACATATCTTATGATGTTGTTATACAAAACTTATAATTTGTTCTTGCTGATGGAATCACAGTTGGCGAACAGTTCACAGCCGTAAGTAAGGCTAGGAATCAGGTAAGCGTTTGCAAGAAGTTGCCTTACTCTTAGTGGTGTATAGTGGTGTGTTACCCATAGCATTCGAAGTTTTACGTATGTTTGAACTACGAGAGTATTTATGTGGCTTGACCAGGTTAAATTGTTGTTAAATTGTTGTTATTTTTGTGACTTACCTATGTTTTTAAAACACGTTTAACGGGTTTTCAACACGTGAATTTAAGGTGAAACTAATCTGAAATTCACGGTTTTGCTAATAACTTTTTGAACGACTCGACCGATTTCGCTGAAATTTGAAACGAACCGGACCAGAAGAACGGCAAATATATATGCCACACTTCAGCACCCTCAGAATTGTCGTTCGAAAGTTTCCGTGTTTTTTAACTCGTAAATTCCAGAAAAACCCTTGCCGAAATTCACTCATTTGCTTATAACTTTTGAACCACTTTACCGATTTCGCTGGATTGCAATACCAACCTGACCTGGTAAATGCCCAACATATATGCCAAACTTCAGGAGCCTCCGTAAAGTCTTTCAAAAGTTAGCGTGTTTTCAACAGACAGACAGACGGACGGACGGACGGACATCGCTAGATCGTCTTAAAATCGATCGAGGATCATGAATATATATACTTTATGGGGTCCTAGACCAATATTTCGAGGTGTTACAAACGGAATGACAAACTTATATATTAGAGCGGAGTGAATTGTTCGGAGCAAAATTTTCGACAAAATCGTCTAGGATATTTGGATTCTGCATAAAATTCTAAGAAAAAATGACGAAAAAACCATGTCTCAAAAAATAAATACATACACTATGGAGCCATTTAGACATCCCCATTTACAGTTTTATTAAATTCCAAAATCTCGCGATTTTATTCGCGATTTTAATTTTTTAAAAATCACAAAATATGACAAAGTAGTGTAGTTTGATGAGCGATAACTTCTTAAGTAAATATCCGATTTTTAAAATCAAAATTGAAATTAAAAGCTTAAGTCCTCTAGATTAAACTTGAAAGTTAAAAAAAATTGTGTTATTAAAAAAATGCATTTTAAATGCAAATGCATTTTTTTAGTGCATTTTCGTCAACTTTCACCTCTTTTGATTTTTTTTTAATTAACATATTATGAAAGTATGACATTTGTAGAAAAAAAATCAGTCATCATTTTAATAGGACACAAAAGTCTTCTATTTTTAATATTTTTTTAAATTATGCCCATACAAAAAGAATTTTTTTTATTTTTAAATTTTGTTAATAAATGATTTTAGGAATTTTTCAAATCGTTTATCGATGTACTTTGAAGATCTATAACTCCTTAAGTAAACATCGGATTTTGATAATCAAAATTGAAAGCTAAAATCCTCTACTTTAAACGAAAAAGTTTTAAAAAATTGTGGCAATAAAAGAATGGTGTAGTTTACCACATTTTAATTTTTTGTGGATTTTTAAAAAATTGAAATCGCGAATAAAATCGCGAGTTTTTGGAATTTAATTAAACTGTAAATTGGGAATGTCTAAATGGCTCCTTAGAGTATCTGGCTTCATTATGAAAAAAAATCTAAAGACCCAAGTCCAGATTTTTGTTTTTTAGTGCCCTCTAGCGGCGGTTTAGAGCAAAATAAATAACAAATATGGATTCCCCGTACCCAAAAAATACCAGGTATATCTCTTAATACAAAATAAAAGCAAAATTTATAAATAAAAAAATATATATTTCAAATAATAAGCCCAGCTAAAAAAGTCGTATATCGTGCAAAATTATTTTTGAAAATTGGGGGGGCCAAAACTGATTTTTGAGACATGGTTTGTTCGGCATCTTTTCTTAGAATTTTATGCAGAATCCGAATATGCTAGACGTTTTTGTCGAAAAAATATTACTCCGCCCTATTATATATACCCTCTATCACTAGAGTGGAGGGTATAAAAAATTGGGGTCTGTCTTTGGCTTCCTACAACCAGTTAAAGTTCGCAATCGTAGTGTATTTGGTAAAAAAAATACTACTATATTTTTTGTTTTGGCCGCTTTTTGAAAATGTTGGTAAAGCGTTTTTTGGCACGACTTAAAAAGTGTTTTAAAACCATAAAAATTTTCTTAACTATCATCAATTTTTTTCTACCAGCAATGATAAAATGCTTTTTGAAAACGTTGTCAAAACGTTCTTTGACAGGACTGTAATTGTGAGTGGACTGTAAGGACTGTAAGTGTGAGTGATTTTTGTAAAAATCGGGAAGGTGGTTTGTATGGGGGCTACAAGAAGAACTGGTCCGATGCGTTCAAAATACGGAATGGTGATTTCTGAAGACAAAACACGTTTACCTGCCCAAGTTTGAAAAGATATCTATCATAATACGCCAAAACTAAAGAGGACCTTTGTATGGGGGCTAGGTCTAAATAATGACAGATTTTTTCCTATTTAAATAGGCTTCGTCCTTGGGAGATGCTTAAGTTAAAATTTCAAGTCAATTGATTAAAAATGCCGACTTGTATCGTGTTTACACCGTTTACATTTACAGACAGACGGACGGACGCACATCGCTAAATCGACTCAAAAAATGATTCATAGTCGATCGGTATATTTAAAATTGGGTCTAGGACCAATATTTCGGGTAGTTACAAACATCAGCACAAACTCATTTTACCCTGTACCACAGTGTGGTGTAGGGGTAAATATGTCTTGCGACACCTCATGTTTATTAATTTTGATTAATTTTCTGTCAAACAGTTTTCGCGATATCGTATTTTGAAATTTTCAAAAAATGACAATTTTTTCCTACATTCAAGAATTAAAAAAATCTCAAAATTTCTTTTTCTTGACCCTTTCATTGAGCTTGATACAAGCTTTTAAATTTGAGCCAAATCCGATAATTTCGATCAAAGTTTTGTTTTTTTTTTTAGAAAATTTTCGCCAAAAATTCTAAACTTTGCTCAAAGGGCCATAGGTCCAAATGGCCTAATTTACTTCAAATTAAGTTTTAAATTAATTCTCAATCTCTCTGAAATAGTCAATGGAGATTTTTTTTTTATGTTTTACAAAATTAATCGAACGTTGGAAAAATCCGCCATTTCGTATTCTGCGCGCCAAAATTAATAAAAATAATATAACAATGGATAATTTTTTTTTTTTTTATATTTTAAAAATCCAAAGTTTTGGTGGAAATTTTCCGAAATTCCAAGACTTCGATTGGTCTCAAATTTGTAGGGGAACGTCCAAAATTGGAAGAATAACTTTTTTGCCCACTCAAAAATAATAATATGCCCTGCCTGCCACTGCTTAAACTGTTCTGATCATTTTACTTTTTTTTAGTTTCTTGCACAAACACACGAAATTTGCTTTTTTGTATGTGTGTGCGTATGAATCAACCCTTTGGCGTCTTTTCTATATGAAGGCAAAATATTTTGTTTTACTATTTTCTAGAAAACTTTAACCAAAAACTTTATAACAAGTTTTTTTTTGTACCCTCCACTTAGTGGTAGAGGTATATACAAGTTCTTCATTTCGTTTGTAACATCTTGAAGAATCGGGTGATCAAATTTGTATGGAGACATTTTTTTTCGATTTCACTCACAATCAATGTCGGGATCGGACCAGTTGCCCTTCTTATCAATATTAAAATCTCATAACAACTTTTTTTTACTCCAAAAATTTTTTTTTTTATTTTTCTTAAAAATTTACAAAAAATATTTTTGAGAAAGATTATTCTAGCTCAAGGTCATATTTCTTTCACTAATCGTTACGATGATATTGTCAAAGTAACAATTTTCAAGAAACTTTTTATAAAGTTGTTTGTTTTAAATTGATTGGTTTGGTCATTTTGCAAGACTTACTCGACACGTGTTTCGGAATTCGTCAAATTCCATTATCAGGAGTATTTAGCAAATTGACAATCGTTTGTGGCAAAACATAAAGACTTATATTCGTATGTAAATAGTCATAACGAGAAATGTACTAAATACACAACATAATACAGCTCTAAATTTCAAACGAAAAGCCATAACCAAACCATCACTATTTAATTCAAACATACCTTCATATATACAGCTTGTATTACATGCTAGTATATACATACAGACAGTAGATTTCTTACGCGAGTAAGATGTTCACTGCTTTTGTTGTATTCCTTCTTATTCATAATATGAACAGAAGTAAGGCGTGCTATCCTTTTGTTTAAATTCTGTTTTAATTTTTAAATTAATAAAAATTATTTATTATTCGACCTTTAAAATTCTATTTTTGAGAAAGATTATTCTAGCTCAAGGTCATATTTCTTTTACTAATCGTTACGATGATATTGTCAAAGTAACAATTTTCAAGAAACTTTTTATAAAGTTGTTTGTTTTAAATTGATTGGTTTTGTCATTTTGCAAGACTTACTCGACACGTGTTTCGGAATTCGTCAAATTCCATTATCAAGAGTCAATTTGCTAAATACTCTTGATGTATTATGTTGTGTATTTAGTACATTTCTCGTTATGACTATTTACATACGAATATAAGTCTTTATGTTTTGCCACAAACGATTGTCAATTTGCTAAATACTCTTGATAATGGAATTTGACGAATTCCGAAACACGTGTCGAATAAGTCTTGCAAAATGACCAAACCAATCAATTTAAAACAAACAACTTTATAAAAAGTTTCTTGAAAATTGTTACTTTGACAATATCATCGTAACGATTAGTAAAAGAAATATGACCTTGAGCTAGAATAATCTTTCTCAAAAATAGAATTTTAAAGGTCGAATAATAAATAATTTTTATTAATTTAAAAATTAAAACAGAATTTACAAAAAATTTTATTATTTAAAATATTTTTTAACTCAAATTTGTTTTTATTCAAAATATTTTGGATACTGTGGAGGACATTTAAATATTCGGCCAACTCGTATTTTACTATTTTTCTTGTTTTTTTTTCTTAGGAAAGAAATATATTCATGGTGTGGGAGAAAGAACAAGGAAACAGGTTAAAAAGTTAAAGTTATGTTGCTGTAAACATTCTGCGTCAATGATTGCAATTTTCTTTTTCTGTTTCGCAAGACCTTCACTTCCCGCTCTGTAGTTTATCTTTTCTTCATAAAATACGCGCATTTTATTAAACAACATTTATATTAGATTTTTTTTCTATTTTTATTTTTGCACACAAAATCGAAATTTTTTTTAGCGTAAAAATATTATTATTTACCTGAACAAATATTTGGTATTTTAATTACAGCAAACATTCACACACAGATAAATCATTGGAGGGAGGTATAAGTGGGACAAATGGAAAAAGTATACAGTAACCCAGTAAAATTTTTGATATAAAAGTTTAAGTTTTTTTGAGGTGATTCTAAAATTATACAACTTTTGGAAAATATATATATTGCTTTTAAATTTATATCATATCGCCCCACCCCCTTTCGAATCATACGACGACTTATTACCGTCGCTGTTTTTTGACGCACCTAACCTCCAGAATTGTAAAAAATGGGTACCCATTAGGGTACCCATTAATGAGTTAAGTTTGAATAAATTCGGCCAAATGATAACGTCTTGGTAATGTGAACAGTTAAGTTCTGATTTGCCCTAATTTCAAAGCTTCATTAAAAACAAGTAGCTGATTTGAAACTGAAACACATAAAGTGTAACAATCGAAAAGCGCTGATGATGAACGGCTGGCAATTTCCGAAAGCAGTTGTCAGTTAATTTTAATCACACTTTTCATTTTACAATAAAATCTATTAATTTTCAGAAATAAATAATATGAACTCAAAACTGTTAAAAAAATATGCTGGGATAATTTTGTAGACTTTCCAGCCCTCCTGCCGTTGTGTACAGCTGTAAGTTATTACAGTAAACTTTTTATGTACTTGTGCATAAGTTTCTACTATTCGACACTATGTAGATACCAAAAATATTTTTTTGGTTGTGTATAAGTGTGTGTGCTTTTGTGTGTATGTGCCTGACTACATGTTAGTGTCTGTTTGTTCAACTATGATATAATTCAATTAACACAGTTTCCATTGCATTGACTTTGAGGTGGAAAAGTGTTGTTGCGGTTGGTTGCATTTTTGCATGTAGGAAATCATCTACCATTTCAGGTGCTAAAATTTATTTAAATTATTAAGACTTTCAAAAAAAAGTTTGTGTAGTTGCTCAGCAAATTTATGTGTTGTCTTGGTAACCTTATCAGGGTATAACAATTTATATGAGTTAATTTAAAGGATTAATTGAGGAAATTACAAGTGATATATCATTGTAACTATCAAAAAGAAGATAATAATTTATAAGGTTTTATTTTTTTGTTTAATTAGTTGAAAGGATATTAGGGAAATATATATTGTTTAAGGTCGCAAAATCCACAAAATTTAAGTGGAGTCAATTAAAAAATTTTGATTTTAAGGATTTTCTACCATAAACTTTCAGACTCAAAAATATATCATTTATAATTTTTTTCTTAATTTTATTTTTTAATTCTCATATATTGAGACTTATAAAGGAAGTATCTCAACACTTAAGCTAAGTTCTCTGTTTTTTACGGTGAAAATTTCACTTAAACTTTTAACTTTATTTTTCACGGCAATTTAAATTGTCTTGTATAAAAAAAATGCGTTATTTTTTTTTTATAATTTCCCTATAACTCCTCGCGTTGCCAAAATTTATTTTTTTATATGGAGTTTGACAGATTTTTTCCCGTGAAATCGAACAGAGTACTATGCTTTATGTACCGTTTTTCCTGAAACTTATAGTAGTATATGGGACATTCCAGGCCAAATCACTCACTTTTAGACCTGACCCCTTTCGATTTATTTTATTTTTGGATATGTTTTAGTACTTATTAATGCAACTTGGACACCAATTTTCAGCCTTTTATTCCAAGATGGTGTTGAGTAATCAATTTTTCAAAATGGCGATTTTTTCAAAAAAATTAAAAAATTAAAATTTTCAATTAATTTTGACCAGTTAAAAATATAGATATCTTAAAAAAAGTTGGACAACGTTTTGTTGGTATTTAAATGTAGTTTTAGAAAAAAATATTAAAAAAATTATTCGAAGTAATTATCACTTATTTTTTATCGTTTAAAAATTAAAATCGACTTTTTGAAAAAGTCCGAAACCTTCGATTTTTTTTACAAACGTCTAAAAGTTCTACTCTAAATTACGCAACTTTTAAGCTATAATTCGAGATGTGATCGCAATTTGTTCTATTTTTTTTCAACTTTTGAAAATTGCACCTCTTATTTTTTGACTCTGATTTATTTTATATGGTGCTCCAAAAAAATTAAATTGGTAGATACTGACCCTAACTTACCCTAGATAAATTCATTTCGAGGTAAAAATACGCCTCGCAAAAATTAAGAACAATCGGACATGGATAAGGTGTTCCGCATGGGCCTTGAAGATTAGAAAACGGATTACAAGAAAAAATATGAATTTTTTTCTGTTTTCTAAATTTTTTTGGTATTTTAAGTTAAGTTTAAATTCAATTGGTTACAGAATTATAATACGGAGTAAAATGCCTCTCTACTAAGGTACCAAAAACTGAAATCGGTTGAAAATCTGCCAAGTTATTACAACTTCCCCAGGCATCTAACGAATGGCAGACCACTTGATTAAGCAATACAATCCGATTTTTGAAATACATTGAAATTTTTTACTGTAATAACATTTTTTTATTCTTCAAGTTCAAATATAATTAGATGACAAGTATTTTTCATATGGTGTTTTGCTAACATTTTTTAAATGAATGCTAAAAATGCCTGCATTTTCAACATCCTTTTGAAATCTCTATTTAAAAAATTTTTTTTTTTTTTTTTTAAAATTTGAAAAAAAAAACAAAAAAATATTACACTGAAACATAAATAATGAAAAAAATGTTATTACAGTAGAAATTTCAATAAATTTAAAAAAAGGGACTCGTAGTCTTTAATCAAGTGGCATGACACACGCTAGATGCCTGGGGAAGTTGTAATAACTTGGCTGATTTTCAACCGATTTTAGTTTTTAGTACCTTTTTAGAAAGGCATTTTACTCTACATCATAATTCTGTAATCAGTTGAATTAAAACTTAACTTAAAATACCAAAAAAAATTAAGAAAACAGAAAAAAATCATATTTTTCCTTGTAATCCGTTTTTGAAACTTCAAGGACAATGCTATACGCCTTACCCATTTCCGATCGTCCTAAATTTTAGTGAGACGTATTTTTACTTCTTAATGAATATATCTAGGGTAAGTTAGGGTCAATATCTACCAATTCATTTTTTTTTGGATCACCATATAAAATAAATCATAGCCAAAAAATAAAAGGTGCAATTTTAAAAATTAAAAAAAAAAAAATAGAAAGAATTGTGATCACATCTCGAGTTATGGCTTAAAAGTTGCGTAATTTAGAGTAGAATTTTTATAGTTTTTTTTACAAAAAAATCGAAGGTTTCGAACTTTTTCAAAAAGTCGATTATAATTTTTAAACGTCAAAAAATAAATGATAATTACTTCGAATAATTTTTTCATATTTTTTTTCTAAAACTACATTTAAATACCAACAAAACGTTGTCCAATTTTTTTTTTAAATATCTATATTTTTTATTGGTCAAAATTAATTAAAAATTTAAATTTTTTAATTTTTTTGAGAAAATCGCCATTTTGAAAAATTGATTACTCAACACCATCTTGAAATAAAAAGCTGAACATTGGTGTCCAAGTTGCATTTAATAATTACTAAAACATATCCAAAAATAAAATAAATCGAAAGGGGTCGGGTCTAAAAGTGAGTGATTTGGCTTGGAATGCCCCATATATAAGTATATATAAAAGAGACGATTTAAAGGTTAGGGTGTCTCGGCTTAGTGGCCATATAAGTGTTTAAAAATTTCGTTGTCTCCTTATGAAACAATGTGTATCATCGGAAAATTTCGATAAATTCCGAACTACCAGGAATATCGTCTAGAGCAAAAATACGTGTCGACTTAAATTTAATAAAGATTGTTTCGCGAATATCTTAAAAACGGTACGTGCTAGAACAAATTGAAAAACAGATTCAGGAGAGCAAAATCTACAATAATCAGTTGGATATTTCACTAGGAGGTTTTTATTGTCAAACAGAGTAGGTATTAAGAAATAACTCGAAAAAAGGATCAGCTAGGATTTTCTTATTTACGATTTTTAAAATTCAAAATAAAAAGGAGTGAAATGCTTTTACCAGATTTGGTCACCATTTAAATACAACCTAAACATGCCTGAAGGGGGCTGTGTGTAGTCTTGGATGAGGGGCATTCCTGCCTCAAAATTTGGGTTTTTGCAAAACAGACTTAAAAAAAAAAAAATTAAGTTTTTTTTATTAAAATAATTACAAAATTATTTTTGTATAATATTTGATCGTAAATACTTAAATATGAAATTTAAAGGTTTTACAATATCACTAACCCATTCAAACTTGATACCAAAAAATGGCATGATTTTGGGGGCGTTCTCAAAACACCTTTTTTCAAAATTTGAAAATTTTATTAAAAAAAAATTTAACATATACAATTTTTTCTTTCTGAATTCATAAAGAACACCTTGGAGGAGAAAAATATGCCAAAAAATTAAACTTCAAATTTTCTGCGGGGATCATTTTTGACCCCCAGCCAATGTGGGTTTGAATCGTCCTAGATCGGTAAGATTTCATGACAGACTTAAAAATATATCATAGAATGCCAAGACACGAAAAAACCGTTAATTTCCCCAAAAATTAAATTTTTAAGATTTTATTAATCCAAATTATTGATAAAACCAACATTTCCTTGAAATCCGCTAACTTCCTCCAGCGATTCCCGAAAAGTGGAACGTCGGATATCCGCCATATTTCACATTTTTCTTCTCCAATGTGTTCTTAATGAATTCAGAGAGAAAAAATGGAATATTTAAATTTTTTTTTAATAAAATTTTGAAATTTTGAAAAACGATGTCTTGAGAACGCCCCCAAAATCTTGTCATTTTTTTGGTATCAAGTTTGAACAGGTTAATGATTCTGTAAAATCTTTAAATTTCATATTTAAGTATTTACGATCAAATATTATGCAAAAGTATTTTTTTAGTTATTTTAATAAAAAAAACTTTAAATTTTTTATTTTTTTTTTAAGTCCTTTTTTGCAAAAACCCCAATTTTGATGCTCAAAGTGGAGACAGAAGATAAACTGCGATAGGAGCGATATTTTACATGTGAGTTACCCTTAGGGGACCGACACTTTTGGCGGGTATTAGAATTTGATCAGAGCGAAAAGCTCAAAAACGAGCTACCCTAGTAATGGGGTCCCCCTACTAGTCTCCGCTCTTAAAAAATATTATGCTCTTTACTAAACTTCTAAGATATTGAATTTTGACATCCGACACATCAGAAAGATCGCGCAGCTCCCTAGATCATAGTGAAGAAAGTCTCTGGCGAGATAGTGATGGTCAATGGCAGATAAAGTATTCTCCAACTTCTTCTTATAAATTCTACTCTATGACCCCCGCAGGAAATTTGAAGTTTAGAGTAGAGATGGGCGCGTGAGTGGATTTTGACTCACACTCACTCACGCTCACGCAAAAAATAATCGAATCACTCACTAATCACTCACGCAATTTTTTTTGTTACTCACGCTCACTCACTATTCACGTGAGTAATAAAAAAGTTACTCACGCTCACGCGTGACTCACGCAAGATTCAATCACGCTCACGCGTGAGTCACGCAAAATCTACTCACGCAATAAAATTTCTTACCAAAAAAAGAAAAAAATTCGAAAAAAAAATTTTTACAAAAAATTAAAAAAAAAATTGGGCAAATCAAAAAATCTAATCACGCAAACTCACGCAAAAAATAAATGACTCACTCACTAATCACTCACTCAGATTTTTTTTCAACTCACACTCACTCACAATCACGTGATTGAAATGAAAATCACTCACACTCACGCGTGATTCACGCGTGATTCACGTGAATCACGCAAATCACGTGACCAGCGCCCATCTCTAGTTTAGAGCTTAAATTTTGTGCTATAAACAAGTATAAAACGGCTTTTGTGCTTTTTACCCCAACTATTATTTCGTATTAATATATTATCTTTAAAAAAATCGTTAACCCTTCTTGGTAGGGGGTTAAAAATGACCCATTCAATAAAAAATATAAATTTTGTTGATATCAAAAAATTCAAGCACTTTTGCCGGGGTCATTTTTGACCCCTGGCCAATGTGGGTTAAAGATATCGTAAATAGGTGAAATTTTATGGCTGATTTAAAGTTATCAAATAGACTGCCAAAAATTAATTTTCTATAAAAAATATATACTTTTTATTAAATGAGTCATTTTTGACCCCCTACCAAGAAGGGTTAACGATTTTTTTAAAGATAATATATTAACACGAAATGCTAGTTAGGGAAAAAACACAAAAGCCGTTTTATACTTGTTAATAGCACAAAATTTAAGCTCTAAACTTCAAATTTCATGCGGGGGTAATTTTTGACCCCCAGCCAATGTGGGTTAAAGACGTCCTAGATCAGTAAGATTTCATGACAGACTTAAAGTTATCTAATAGAATGCCACGACACCAAAAAACAGTTAATTTTCCCAAAAATGAAATTTATAAGATTTTATTAATCCAAATTATTGATAAAACCAACATTTCCTTGAAATCCGCTAACTTCCCCCCGTGATTCCCAAAAAGTGGTTCGAAGGATATCCGCCATATTTGACATTTTTCTTCTCCAAGGTGTTCTTAATGAATTCAGAAAGAAAAAATGGTATATTTAAAATTTTTTTTGAATAAAATTTTCAAATTTTGACAAAAGGTGTTTTGAGAACGCCCCAAAATCATGCCATTTTTTTGGTATCAAGTTTGAAGGGGTTAATGATACCGTAAAATCTTTAAATTTCATATTTAAGTATTTACGATCAAATATTATACAAAGTTTTTTTTTTTATTATTTTAATAAAAAAACTTAATTTTTTTTTTTTTTTTAAAAGTCCTTTTTTGCAAAAACCCCAATTTTGAGGCTCAAAGTGGAGACAGAAGATAAGCTCCGATCGGAGTGATATTTTGCACGTGAGTTACCCTTAGGGGACCGACACTTTTGGCGGGTATTAGAATTTGATCAGAGAGAAAAGCCCTAAAACGAGCCACCCTACCCCATTACCGCCAAGCGGTATCACAACGGACTTCAGAGTCTATGTGTACTGACGTAAAAAATTAGCAGCCACCTACAACCTTACCTAACCTTTCCAGTTTATTGTAGTAAATTTTATTCAATTGGATTTAGCTTTCTATTTATTTTTTTAAACCCATATTTATGATTTAAAATTCAACTAACTCATAGATATAGTACAGTATATTTTGGCCATTCTACTTTTGCACTTGAAACATTTCCATATTGTATCGAGGGGTAACCGTGTAGAAGCAAAAAAAAAACTAAATCTGAGTGCCTTTAATTTTTTTTTTCAATTTTTGTTTAAAAAAAGCAGCACATGGCTCTCCAGGAGATTTTTTTTATTTTAAAATTCATATAACATGGAATGCAGCTTTGTTTCTATACAGACCATTTGAACAATACCCCCTCATTGCGGAAATAAACAACAACTGCTGGCAGTGTGGGTCGTTTTTTTTTAGTGTTTCTGTTTTTGCCTGTTTTTTACACCCTCCTCTTAGTGGTAAAAGGTATTTAAGTTTGAAATTCTGTTTGTAACTTATTGAAATATTGTTCCGGCACCCGATAAGGAATATTTTATTGATCAGCGATCAATTCTAAGACCTTTTTAGGGATGTTCCACCGTCTGTCTGTTAAAATGGCGATCACGGCCGAATTATTAAACAGATATGACTGAAACTTAACATATTTATTTCTTGTTACCCCAATCAAATTGGTATTGCATTTGAGCGATATCGTTTCAGCGATACAAAAGTTATGAACGAAAATGTTGGTACATTTGCAATACCTTCAAATACAAAATGCAATTATTCGGCTGCTGGTTGACATATGTAAATAGAAATAGATACGGGATGGTTTTTAAACATTAAAACATTTTTTATGAAACTACTTTGTTACCCGGATTTTTTTTTCACCAAAAATCTTTTTATACCCTCCACTCTAGTGATAGAGGGTATATATAAGTTTGTCATTCCGTTTGTAGCACCTCGAAATATTGGTCTAGGACCCCATAAAGTATATATATTTATGATCCTCGATCGATTTTAAGTCGATCTAGCGATGTCCGTCCGTCCGTCCGTCCGTCTGTCTGTCTGTCTGTCTGTCTGTCTGTCCGTCCGTAGAAAACACGCTAACTTTTGAAAGACTTAACAGAGGCTACTGAAGTTTGGCATATATGTTTGTCATTTACCTGGTCAGGTTGGTATTGCAATCCAGCCAAATCGGTCCAGTGGTTCAAAAGTTATGAGCAAAATAGTAAGTTTCGGGAAGGGTATTTTTCGAATTTACAAGATTAAAACCACTATAACTTTCAAAAGACAATTCTGAGGGGACTGAAGCTTAGCATATATATTTCTTGTTCCCCAAGGCTGTTTGGTTTTGAATTTCAGCAAAATCGGTTCAGTGGTTCAAAAGTTATAAGCAATGCACTGAATTTCAGATTTGTTTCACCTTAAACTGTTGAAAACTCGTTAAACAAGTTTTAATGGCATGGTGAAATACCAGTTTTGTAAAACTTGTTGTTGTTTGTTTTCTTGTCGTGGGGTGCAGTTTAGTTGTTAGACAAGTAAATATTTGTTATTGTTAGTGTAACTGTATGTAACGGGAAAAAATCAAATAAAGTATGTGTATGATTGAATGTTAATTTGTTTTTGGTTTTTAAAGAAAAGGATGGTAATATAAAAAGAGGAAAATATGTGAAATAGTTTTTTTTTTTGTATTACATATAGGTAGGTATAAAACAACAAAAATATTTTACAAACTAATTTGTTACTCAAAGAATTTGTACACTAAAAAAAATTTACACTCAAAAAAAAATTTACACTCAAAAAAAAAATGTTACACTCAAAAAAAAAAATTACACATTATTATTTTTTTGAATGAAATGGCCATAGAGAAACATAGAGGCGAAGGTGAAAGAAAAAATAATATCACTATCTTTTTCTAATTTCTCACACGTACGTTGTCGATGTGAATTCACCACACAATACATGTTTTCAAGTCGTACTTTGTCAACAAATACATGTATACAAGTTGTACTTTGACAACTCAATTTTTGACGCCTTCGCCTCTATGTTTCTCTATGGAAATGGCAGACTCAAAAAAATGTTGACAGTCAAAAAAATTGTACACTCAAAAAAATTTGATTAAAAGAAAGTTTGACTCAAAATAATATACATATTTCTAATAAAAAATTTGTAATGCAATTTTTTAAAAAATTTTTAGAAAATTGCTATCAGATAACATTGTGGAGGGTATTCATAGATTCGACCAAGTCGAATTAAATTTTTCTACTTGTTTTTTTTTTTAATATTTTTAACACTGTGGAGGGTATCAAAATATTCGACACGGCCGAATTTATCTTTTTTACTCGTGTTTTGTTGTTTTATGTGGAAAAAATAAAACATAATCTGGTATAAAGTATTGCTAGACAATCACAAAATAACATGATCATCCAACCAATCAACTAAACAAACAACAAACATTGAATGAAGTCAGTAGTGGTGGTGGTTTTGGCAGCAGCAGCAGCAATTAAATTGTAAAGAATCAATATTTATTGTTTTCTTCATGTTAAATCGTTCGATAAGATGTCATGTGTACAAAAAAAAATACAAACGCATACGAATAGGGTAAGTACATTACAGAGTAAAACCATTAGGATGGCCTGATTTACATATTTTTCTCTGATCGGTAACGGATACCCGGGAAAGTGGCCCACCTAGTCTGCAAATATACCTGCAAAATCGTTTTGGAATTTGATAAGCTCATTAAAAAATCATTTTGAGCGGACAAAGTTTTCTGCTTTAAATATAACCTCAACATTTTTTTTGAATATTGTTTGCTTATTCTAAAAAAAAAAAAAATATTTTAATTTTTTCAAGTTAAGGAAATAGTTATTTTCATTTGTGATGTCTCCATCATTCGCTGATGGGTCCAAAAACAACAAATCTGCGTTTTTGAAACTATTAAGGACAGGTTAATGATGTCCCATAAAGAAAAAATAACTTTTTAATGAAAATGGATTATCAAGAGCGATACAAACTTTTCAGGGTACCCGTCTTTGATCAATGAAAAAAGTGTAAAGACGGCCCATCCTACTGTCCATGAATGTGTGTGTTTGTGTATTGTAACAACTTGATATTGTAATAAGAATAAATCCGCCTTAAATGCCATCGATATAACAAAGTGGTATTTTGTAGGGGAAAGTATGGATACTTGTTCCTCCAATTTTTTTAAAAGAAATAGTAGCGTTACTAAAACTATTCGATCAACTAAATATAAAATGAATTTCAATTTAGTTTTGGCCGACTGATATATAGATCAGTAAAAAACTTTAATTTTATTTGGCCGAAGTCATGAATATCCTCCACAAGACCATAATACACTTTGGTGATTTTACCTTTTTTACATTAAAAAAAATGTACAGAAAATCTACCTAAAACATTTTTATTTTAAGTAAAAAAGTTTTTTTTTAATAATTTTTGTAAATAACATTTGGAGAGTAAATTTTTTTTATTTGAGTGTAAAAATCTTTTTTGTCTTATATTCAGGAAATTTTTCTATTAAAAAAAATTTTAGACTCTAAGAATTTTTCTAAAGAAAAAAAAATATTTGAGATTCTGAAAATTTTTCTACTGCAAAAATATCCTAGTTCCTGACAATTTTTCAAAAGAAAACAAGTCAGAAAGTTATAGTCGGTCAAGACCGACCATATGATACCCTACACCAATGTTTTCCAAAAAATGGGTCCCAGGTCCAAACATAGACTTTGGATCTGTCTTTTGTTAGATATTTATTTAGTGTAGAAAACACACACATATCAAATTTTAGTGGAATTAGTTTATTTTTTTGTCAAATAAACCGATTTAACTGAATAACGGTCGAAATTTTTATATGGGGGACTAAGTCCAAAAATGGTCTAATTATATTCCGATTTTATAAGGTTACTAAAGTACACGTTTAACACCTAAAAATAAAACTTTTATCAAATATTTCCATTTTTATGAATTTTGTGGTAATTATGTGAATACCAGAAGGACTTGTCCGATTCCTTTGAAATTTGGAATGGTGATTCGTGCATACAAAATTTTATTACCTGCTAAATTTCTTAGCGATACCTATTATAATACGGTTATTAGAGTTATTTAAGCCGAATCCAAAGGAGGCGTTTGTAAGGGGGCTAGGGTTTTACATGGACCGACTTTCTCCAATTTCAATAGGCTTCGTCCTTAATCCAAAATATGCTTAAGTTTCAAATTTCAAGTCAATGGATTGAAAATTGCCACCTGTATCGTGCTTAATAGATGGACAGATGGACGGACGGAAAGACGGACGGACATCGCTAAATCCACTCAAAAAGTAATTCTGAGTCGATCGGTATGCTTGAAGGTAGGTCTATGACCAATATTTCGGGTAGTTACAAACATCAGCACAAACTCATTATACCCTGTACCAGAGAGTGGTGTAGGGTATAAAAATTCTAATGTTGTGCGAATTTTTCTACAGAAAAAATATCAAGGATTCTACGAATTTTTCTATACAAAAAATATCTTACATTCTGAAAAATTTTCTACAGAACAAATGTAACATATTCTAAGAATTTTTCCATAGAAAAAAAATTTTAGATTCTGAGAATTTCTCTATAAAAAAAATTATGTCAGATTCTGAGAATTTTTCTATAGAAATAAGTCAAATTTTTAGAATATTTTTATAGAAAATATATGTCTGATATATTTTCTTTTCCTATAAAAAAAAATTCGGTTCTGAAAATTTTTCTATAGAAACTAGAGATGGGCGTGTGAGTGATTTTTGACTCACACTCACTCACGCTCACGACAGGAATTTTTAAATCACGCACACTCACTCACAAGCATATTTTTTCTACTCACACTCACTCACAATCACGTGAGTAAATTTAAAATAACTCACACTCACGTGCACTTACGCAAGCTTCACTCACACTCACGTTGACTCACACTCACTTTGACTCACACTTACGAAACTTTTATTCGTAAAATTTTCAGCAAAATTTAAAGTTCAGCGAAATTTTAAATTTTTTTGGCTCTTTTTGGGGTGTAATCTTAAGTTAAGCCAAATTTTAGCAATTTTTCGTTGCTTTTTTGGGTACTAAAGGAAATATGAAGAGAAAATAAATCACGCAAACTCACGCAAAAAAATCGACTCACGCACACTCACTCACGAAATTTTTTTCTCCACTCACACTCACTCACAATCACGTGAGTAAAATTGAATTTAGTCACACTCACGCGTGATCACGCTAGAATCACGTGAATCACGCTCTAGTCTGCTCATGTGCCCATCTCTAATAGAAACATATCTAAGATTCTCAAAAGTTTTTCATTGGAACAAAATATTTCAGATTCTGAGACGTTTTCTAAAAAAGATCTCAGATTCTCAGAATTTTATGTTTGGAAAAACGAGATCTGATTCTGTGAGAATTTTTCTGGAGAAAAAATACCGCATATCCTGAGAATTTTTCTATAAAAAATAATATCTTAAATTCTGAGAATTTATTTATGCAAAAAATATTACAGATTATGAGAATTTTTCTGTAAGAAAATATCTCAGATTCTGAGAATTTTTCTATAGAGAAAATATTTCAGATTCTAAAAATTTTTCTATAGAAAAAATATCTCAGATTCTGGGAATTTTTCTATAAAAAAAATATCTCAGATTCTGAGAATTTTTCTCTAAAAAAATATCTCAAATCCTGAGAATTTTTGTACACTAAGAAAATTATGCCATTAACTGTTTGTAGGTTATTTTAAAAAGTAATCAGTAAAGTTATTTTCAAAAGAAAAATCATTAATTTTATTAAGGACTTCTTATTTTCTACTGTTTCTGTAGTTTAAAAAAAAATAATTTACTGTATTAAAAACGAATTTTCTGTTACATTTAATTTCGGCAGTAAAAAACTTCTTCTATAGTTTTACTGTTTTTCAATACAAAATAACTGAATATTCACTAGTTTTTTAATGTTTTGGTTAGTCATTAAATTAACATTTAAATTTGACTGTAATATGTTTTTATTTTAAATGAAAAAAAACAGTGGAATGCTTTTTAAATGAAATTTCATTTATTTTAAGTGAATATTCACTGGAATTTACCTACATAATTTTTTGAGTGAAACAATTGTACAAAAATTCTGACTAAAATATTTTTAATAATTTTTTTTTTATAATTTTTGTAAAAAAAATTTTGAGAGTAAAATTTTTTTATTTGAGTGTAGAGATCTTTTTTGTCTTATATTTTAGAAATGTTTCTGTAGAAAAAATTTTTCAGACTTTGAGAATTTTTCTATACAAATATCTCAAATTCTGAGAATTTTTCTATAGAAAAAATATCTCAGATTCTAAGAATTTTTCTATAGAAAATATATCTCAGATTCTAAGAATTTTTCTATAGAAAAAACATCTCAGATTCTGAGAATTTTTCTGTTGAAAAAATATCTTAAATTTTGAGAATTTTTCTATATAAAAGATATCTCAGATTCTGAGAATATTTCTATAGAAAAAATATCTCAGTTTCTAAGAATTTTTCTATAGAAAAATTATCTCAGATTCTGAGAATTTTTCTATAGAAAAAATCTCTCAAATTTAAAATTTTTTCTACAGAAAAAATATTTCAGATTCTGTGAATTTTTCTAAAAAAAAAATCTTAGATTCTGAGAGTTTTTTTATAGAAAAAATATCTCAGATTCTGAGATTTTTTCTGTAGAAAAGTATCTACAGAAAAAGATTCTGAGAATTTTTGTGTAGAAAAAATATCTCAGATTCTGAGAAATTTTCTGTAAAAAAAATGTTTTAGACTCTGAGACAGTTTTTCTATAGAACAAGTCTCAGAATTTGACGCACATTTTTTCTGTAGAAATAGTCACAGAATCTGCAACTCAGAATCTAAGGCATTTTTCTATAGAAAAGACTCAGAATCTAAAACCTTTATTCTTTAGAAAAATTGTCAGAATCTGCGAAACAGAAAAAGTTTTAGTGTCTGAGAAATTTTTTCTAAAGAAAAATCCCCCAAGTCTTTTTCTGAGACATTTTTCTAGAAAAACCGGCTCAGATTCTTTAACAATTTTTCTATAGAAAAAGTCAAATAATTTTTTAGAACCCAAACTGGAACCGATAAAAAATTTTTTGTGTTCTGGTTTATTTTCGGGAAATTACTCAAAAATAAAATCCCAAAATAAAAAAAAACAAGTAGAAAAGTTAAATTCGACTTTGCCGAATCTATGAATACCCTCCACAATGCATTTTTTTAAGGGGTAGTACATTTTTTAACGTGAAAAAATTAACAATTTTGATTAGAAATATTTTATTTTAAGTAAAAAACACTTTTTTTGTAATTTTTTTTTTTAAAGAAAAATTACTATTTTTTTTTTGAGTGTAAAATTTTTTTCAAGTGTAATGTTTTTTTTGCTGTAAAAATATTTCTGAGTGAATGCAAGTACGTATGTACACAAAATATTGTCATTTTTATAAAAAAAAAACTATATTTTTTTGAGAGTAAAATTTTTTTTGAGTGTAAAATTTTTTTGAGTGTAAAATTTTTTTCGAGTGTAATTTTTAAGTTACCAATGCTTTTAAAACTAAACAAGTTTGAAAAGCATTGCTTTAAAATTAAACAAGTTTGAAAAGCATTGTTTAGTTACCACCAATGCTTTTAAAACTTGTTAAAACACGAGGCATTTTAGATGAAACTAATCTGAAATTCAGGGTTTTGCTTATAACTTTTGAACCACTGGACCGATTGAGCTGAAATTTAATACCAAGCAGACCCGGGGAAAGGCAAAGATACATGCTGAGCTACAGTAGTCTCATTATTGTCTTTCGAAAGTTATCGTGTTTTTTATCTCGTAAATTCGCGAAACACCCTTGCCGAAATTCACTCTTTTGCTCATAACTTTTGAACCACTGGACCGATTTGGCTGGATTGCAATACCAACCTGACCAGGTAAATGACAAACATATATGCCAAACTTCAGTAGCCTCTGTAAAGTCCTTCAAAAGTTAGCGTGTTTTCTACGGACGGACAGACAGACGGACGGACGGACGGACGGACTGACGGACATCGCTAGATCGTCTTAAAATCGATCGAGGATCATAAATATATATACTTTATGGGGTCCTAGACCAATATTTCGAGGTGTTACAAACGGAATGACAAACTTATATATACCCTCTATCACTAGAGTGGAGGGTATAAAAAAATTGCCTCGCTGCAATAAGTCTTAATTAGTATTTTTGGTTTAACATTGTTTATGAAATCTCTTCTAGAAAACTACATTATAGTCGTTCTTAGACCGAATGCTATTGTGGCTGATCTGGTTAAGCGACGGTCATGGTTGTCACGAGTGTGACGTAATTTTTGGTACCTCAGGTTCGAATCGCTAAGCAGACGAATATAATAATACAAATTTCTATGTAGATTTTCAATATTCAAGTGTTAAACATATAAAAATAATAAAGATTTACTGATTAAGCTAAAATACAGAAACTACGCGTAGTCTGATTCAGAAATTGTTACTTTACAATTTAATTTTTTTAGAATTTAAAAAAGTTATAAAATTATCAAATTCACATTTTCATAATATTTGGACAATTTTAAAATTTATTTGGAAAAATTTTAAATATACAGCTTTACCACAAGAAAATAAAATAAATTTAAAATGAGCTTTTAATTTTATTTCCATACAAATTGTTTTTGTTTTTGAAATCGACTTTCAAAAAATGTATTGAAAATTTGAAATTTAAAATAAAACTTTTGTTAAAATAGACTTTTTGTTTTCTTGTGGTAAGGGCCATAGTTTAACATTTGGAAAATTTTAAAACGCAATTGAAAATGTTGAAGTCTTAAACAACAAATTCCAGAACTGGCTATGAAAAAATTAGCCTTATAATTAAAAGTTTTTTTTTTTTTTAACTTTGAGATTATGGGACTTTTTTTGTAATTAAACAGTTCTCAAATATGAATACACTTTTTATGAATAGTTTGAGAATTCGAGAAATTTTCCTTCAAAAAATATTTCCGATTCTGAAGCAAACACACTCTTTTCTTTTCAGTTTCCGATGCTGTTTTGTATGAAAAATTGGATGTAAATCGAGATTTTTCTAATAAAAATGGAAATACTAAAAGTGTTTTCTTATTTCAGATATTTTTCCTTTTAGAAAATTTGTTCTTTAGATTTGACGTATATCCCTTGCTAAATATTTTTTAGGCACCAAGGCATTCTCTTAACCTAATATATTTAGATTCCCAATAAAAAAGCTTCGGAAGAATTATGATTCTGTTATATGCCAAAAAAGCCTCGTAAAATAATTGTTTATTACCTCCTATTTTACAAGAGTAAAAATTAAAAAAAATTTTGTGGCAAAAATTACCATTTTATTGGTAAAAATCTTGTTAAATGAAAAACAACTTACAAGCTATTAAACAATAAAATTGTAAATTTTCAACTTTTTTGACACAACAAAAATTAAAAAAGAATTCACGTGGTTTTACTAGATTTTGTGCTAACTTTTATTTTACGAGAATTTCTAGTAAAAATTACGAGTTTTTTTTAAGTTTACAAGTTTTTTACCAATAAAATTGTAAATTTACAACTTTTTTGATGCGATAATAATTACAAGGAATTCTCATGAAATTAATACTATTTTTTTTTTGTAAAATTACCTTGGAAATTTGTACATTTACAAAAAAAAATTGTCAAATAACGAAGAAAAATTTAAATTTCGATCGAAATTTTTTTTTTAACAAACAAGGAAACTGTCAAATATTGGAAAAATGGGATTACGGGACTTTTTCTAGTAATTTGACCAGGTTTTTTTTGATTGGACTATTCCCGAAAAAAATCTTCGATTTAAATTAAAAGCTGTCAGAACCCAGTAAAAACTTCTATTGCCAAGTAATGAGGTTTTCGCCTATAAATTGATGGTGGTAGCTAGTTACTATGTTGGTGAAACACTCATTATTTTAACATGGCGATGTCATTGGAGTAATGACCGCATACCCACTCGCTTACGAGAATGCTGCTGAAAAACTACATATATTAGTACCACAAATAATAAGCTACTAGTAGCCCAAAAATAACTCGTTACCCACTACTTACAAAAATGCTACCAAATAACAGCATACATTAGTCCCAAAAATAAGTAGCTACCAGTTGCTCAAAAATAACTCGTTTCCCACTCCTTACAAAAATGCTACAAAATAACAGCTTTTGATTGTTTTAATAAATTTTTAACTTGGGGCAACTTCCGCCAATATGAAATTGAACAAGTTCATGTTGAACTTGTTTATTTCAAGAGCAACCAAGCGGACAAATGTGGAAATGGAAAAGATCCAATGTACCAACGGAACCAATGTTTACGTTGATATCCTTCCCTCCAAATGTTTGATTGTAAAATTCAAATATTACAGGACCGAAAATATATCTTGGAACCTCATAGAAAGGGACATTTGGCTACTTAGGACATTACCAATAACAAATATACAGAAGCGACTGCTGCTCAGCCAATGGAAACCGCATTAAACACCATCTTATAAGTCTATATAAGAGTGAGTTAGGTTTTAAGGGAAATACTGTCTGTGATGGTTTTTTACCTTTTTACCGGCTTTAACATACTTTAAACAACAAGGTAAAAAAAAAAATAAATTAAAATTTGGAGAACACTACAAAATTTCTAGAAAAAACAATAACAATTTAGAAAAAGCCAATTAGAATCAGAAAACTTCAATAGAAGTTATGTAAAGACTAATTAAGGCTCATAAATCACGATCAAGTGTCAGCTAGATCCAGTTTTCTAAATATCAATTTGGTTTTCTAAACTTTTTTTGCCTTGTCCCAATTTTAATAAGAATTCCTGAATTTAAATTTCTGTTAACAGAGTTTTATTAGAAAAAGTAGATAACTGTTAATCTTTTTTAAGCTAAATGTGCAAGTTCTTTCTAAATTTTCTTTAGCATTTTTTTAATTTCATTAAAAAAAAAAATTGTTTAGACAATTTATCAGATATTTTAAATCGTATTTACCAGTAACCTGTTCTGTATCAGGTTATCGGTAACTCATTATTTATTAACAAGATGTAACCGGTTTTGTATTAGGCTATCGGTAACCCATTATTTGTTAACAAGAAGTAATCGAGCAGGTAACGAGCCCTCATTACATAGAATGCAGGCTGTAATGGGGACTTATTACCAAGTTTTTACTGGGAAAGAATCATGATGCTTTTTGGTATAGATAATTTCTTTAGTTCGAAGCATTTTTCGCCAAGAAAATTTTTTAGGTTCACAGACAAACATCAGAAATTGTTTTGGATTCTGAACTTTTTCACACTGTTAAATCACTTTATGTGCTATTTTTTCTCTTTTTTCTTTACTTTTCTTTTCTTTTCTTTTCTTTTCTTTTCTTTTCTTTTCTTTTCTTTTCTTTTCTTTTCTTTTCTTTTCTTTTCTTTTCTTTTCTTTTCTTTTCTTTTCTTTTCTTTTCTTTTCTTTTCTTTTCTTTTCTTTTCTTTTCTTTTCTTTTCTTTTCTTTTCTTTTCTTTTCTTTTCTTTTCTTTTCTTTTCTTTTCTTTTCTTTTCTTTTCTTTTCTTTTCTTTTCTTTTCTTTTCTTTTCTTTTCTTTTCTTTTCTTTTCTTTTCTTTTCTTTTCTTTTCTTTTCTTTTCTTTTCTTTTCTTTTCTTTTCTTTTCTTTTCTTTTCTTTTCTTTTCTTTTCTTTTCTTTTCTTTTCTTTTCTTTTCTTTTCTTTTCTTTTCTTTTCTTTTCTTTTCTTTTCTTTTCTTTTCTTTTCTTTTCTTTTCTTTTCTTTTCTTTTCTTTTCTTTAATTTTCTTTTTTTTTCTTTTTTTTTTCTTTTTTCTTTTCTTCCTTTTTGCTTTTGGGAGTCTCCCCATTATCCCATTTATAAATTTTATTCTTGTGACCATCTATTAAGTACTCTTAACTATTAAGTCTTTGGTTACCGTAAGAGTATAAGGATATATGTATGTGTGTAAAACATTTATGTAAAATTTGTTTATCTTATGTGTTACATATGTTTGCTATGTATCGTACAAGGATACATATTATTATAACAATTCAAACATGTTCTTAATATGGATTTCAATGGAATTTCACTATACTATTGAAATCTGTCTGTTGTTATAGTTGTGATGACAAAAAAAAAAATTCAATTTAGTGCATAAAAAAAACAATCCTTGTTTATATATAACATTTAATGGTACTTTGGAATTATCGTAAATTACTCTATGGGTGTTAAAGGTCATTAGTAGAAAAAAAAAACACACACACACAAAATTAAGTCTAGGATTTTTACGACAAATTGTATGTTTTTGTATCCAACTTGTTTATATTGTTGTTCAAATAGTCATTTATTTTGAATTTAATGATGTGCAAATTAATTGCGACAATTCGAAATAATTACAAAAACACTAATGACATTTTTAATTGATATCATAAAATCATCTACAGTTGATGGTTATGTTGTCTTTTTTTTGTTTTTGTACATGGATATTTGTATGTTTTTGTGTGATTTCCAAAAACCGGGGAAAAACATAAACAAAGGTCAATATTAAACAAACACATGGTATGTCCGTCATGGTGATTGAAAAAAAAAAATATAGGTATTTTCCGTATGTAATATTGTAAAGAGATAATGTTTGCATGTAAACTATGAAACTACTCATATGATTTCAAAAATGTTTTCACTAATATTTAGACTTGTTCTTCAGTTTCGCCCACAGTGGGGAAAAACTTATTTGTCCAATTTGACTACAGGTCGAAATTCTTAACCGATTTAAGTTTTTCTTATTTTGGAATTTAGCTAAAAAAATTTCTCATCGCTCTGTCGTGGTGGAATTCTTAAAATCGTTTTAGTTTTATGTAAATATTTTTTTAAAGTTCAGAAAATTTTAATGTTTGTTTTTCTGTAAAGACAGTTGAGCTCAGGCTCTAATTATAATTATGTATTATAATTTTTTAATCATGTTATATATGGTTTGAATTGAGAAAGGTGTGAAAGAAAAATTTATTTTTCTAAAAATTTAAGACATCCTGGTTCGTTTTTTACTAGGTTCATATAATCCAGTTATTATAATCATCAGAAAAACTTTTAATGTCAAATTTATTCAGTTAATAGTCAATTGTATTCTATATGTGAAAATTATTAACAGATCGCAGCCGCCAGGGATTGAATCCATGATCTGTAATGTTTTTGCTATTAATGCCTCTTAGGTACGATCACTCTAGACCGATACGCTAAGTTGGCTGTTAAGCAAGTATCAACTAAATCATGGTTTTTCAATTCTTGTGTGGTTGTTGCTGTTGTTTTTTCGTACAGAAGAAGGTGAAATTGCATTATGTTGAATAAATTCAATTTTTTAGTAATCATCATTCGTCCTCCTCTCCTTCATCAACTCTGATCTAAGTACTTATTTTGCAACCTTGCCAGAACATGGTCTATATTTTGTAGACACAATTTAAATTTTTTTGAATTTTTGCTCTAAAAAATATAATAGGCAGGGGACGAGTAAGCTGTATGGACATAATTAAGGTTATTTGAACCCCTTATAAATTATGTAAATTTGTTAATTTCTTTTTATTTTGGTTACACTAGTTTACAAAGTAAACAAGTAGAAAAGTTAAATTCGACTTTGCCGAATCTATGAATACCCTCCACAATGCATTTTTTTAAAGGGTAGTACATTTTTTAACGTGAAAAAATTAACAATTTTGATTAGAAATATTTTATTTTGAGTAAAAAACTATTTTTTTGTCATTTTTAAAAAAAAAAAAAAAATTACTATTTTTTTTGAGTGTAAAATTTTTTTCGAGTGTAATGTTTTTTTTACTGTAAAAATATTTCTGAGTGAATGCACGTACGTATGTACACAAAATATTGTAATTTTTGTAAAAAAAAAACTATTTTTTTTTGTGTACATTTTTTTTGAGTGTAAAATTTTTTTTTGAGTGTAAAATTTTTTTGAGTGTAAAATTTTTCTCGAGTGTTTTTTTAAGTTACCAATGCTTTTAAAACTAAACAAGTTTAAAAAGCATTGCTTAAAATTTAAACAAGTTTGAAAATCATTGTTTAGTTACCACCAATGCTTTTAAAACTTGTTAAAACACGTGGCATTTTAGATGAAACTAATTTGAAATTCAGGGTTTTGCTTATAACTTTTGAACCACTGGACCGATTGAGCTGAAATTTATAACCAAATAGACCCGGGGAACGGAAAAGATACATGCCAAGCTTCAGTAGTCTCATTATTGTCTTTCGAAAGTTATCGTGTTTTTTATCTCGTGAATTCGCGAAACACCCTTGCCGAAAATTACTCTTTTGCTCATAACTTTTGAACCACTGGACCGATTTGGCTGGATTGCAATACCAACCTGACCAGGTAAATGACAAACATATATGCCAAACTTCAGTAGCCTCTGTAAAGTCTTTCAAAAGTTAGCGTGTTTTCTACGGACAGACAGACAGACAGACGGACGGACGGACGGACGGACTAGCGATGTCCGTCCGTCCGTCCGTCCGTCCGTCCGTCCGTCCGTCCGTCCGTCCGTCCGTCCGTCTGTCTGTCTGTCTGTCTGTCCGTAGAAAACACGCTAACTTTTGAAAGACTTTACAGAGGCTACTGAAGTTTGGCATATATGTTTGTCATTTACCTGGTCAGGTTGGTATTGCAATCCAGCCAAATCGGTCCAGTGGTTCAAAAGTTATGAGCAAAAGAGTAATTTTCGGCAAGGGTGTTTCGCGAATTTACGAGATAAAAAACACGATAACTTTCGAAAGACAATAATGAGACTACTGAAGCTTGGCATGTATCTTTTCCGTTCCGTCGATCTAGCGATGATCGACTTAAAATCGATCGAGGATCACAAATATATATACTTTATGGGGTCCTAGACCAATATTTCGAGGTGTTACAAACGGAATGACAAACTTATATATACCCTCTATCACTAGAGTGGAGGGTATAAAAATGCCTCCGAATTTTGTACTCTTGCCCAAAACATTAAATCATGATAATGTTTTGCGGAAGATCTGGGTGTACTTGCCAAAGCAATTTTTTTTTTAGAAAAATAAAGTTATATTCCTTTGCTATTTCATGCAAATCGAATTGAAATATCATTCGAGGACCCCATTAAAAAACCAAAAGTGCTGTAGATTTCGAAAGTGAGTGCAAAAATAAGTTCAAAGAAGTGATTTTACATTTTGGAGAGTATAAAAGATTCGGCACCAAAGAATATACCACTCTCACTTGTTTTATGTACATTTGATAAACAAATGGAAAATTTTTATGCGAAAACCTTAGATTTGGTGAAAAAGTATTTTTTTTCACGAAAAACAAAATTATGTTAAAAAAATTTAATGAACCCAAAATTTTTGATGAAAAAAAAATTTGATGAAAGAAAGTTTTTGATGAAAAGAAAAATTTTTTGATATAAAAAAAAATTGATGAAAAAATAATATGAAAAAAAAAAATTTTTTGGTGAGAAAAAATTTTATAAAAAATTTGATGAAAAAAATTGATGAAAAAAAAAAATATGATAAAAAAAAAATTATGAAAAAAAAAAAATTGTTGAAAAAAAAATTTGATGAAAAAAAAATTTATGAAAAAAAATTTGATGAAAAAAAATTTGATAAAAAAAAAATTAATGAAAAAAAAATTTGATAAAAAAAAATTGATACAAAAAAAAAATTGATAAAAAAAAATTATGAAAAAAAAAAGTTTGATGAAAAATAAAATTTTATTAAAAAAAATGTAAAAAAATGTTTGATGAAAAAAAAATTTATGAAAAAAAAAAAAAAATGTATGGAAAAAAAAAATTGATGGAAAAAAAAATTTGATGGAAAAAAAAATTATGAAAAAAAAAAAATATTGATGAAAAAAAAAAAAAAATTGATGAAAAAAAAAATTTTGTGAAAAAAAAAAATTGATAAAAAAAAAATTTATGAAAAAAACAATTAGAAAATTTAAATTCGACTTTACCGAATCTATGAATACCCTCCACAATGCCTTTTTTTAAAGGATAGAACATTTTGACCGTGAAAAAAATTTACATTTTTGATTAAAAATATTTTATTTTGAGTAAAAAACTATTTTTTTTGTCATTTAAAAAAAAAAAGAAAAATTACTATTTTTTTTCTGAGTGTAAAACTTTTTTCTAGTGTTATGTTTTTTTACTTTAAAAATATTTCTGAGTGAATGCACGTACGTATGTACACAAAATAATGACATTTTTGTAAAAAAATTTTGAGTGTAAAATTTTTTTGAGTGTAAAATTTTTTTTGAGTGTAAAATTTTTTCCGAGTGTAATTTTTAAGTTACCAATGCTTTTAAAACTAAACAAGTTTAAAAAGCATTGCTTTAAAATTAAACAAGTTTGAAAAGCATTGTTTAGTTACCACCAATGCTTTTAAAACTTGATAAATCACGTGGCATTTTAGATGAAACTAATCTGAAATTCAAGGTTTTGCTTATAACTTTTGAACCACTGTACCGATTGAGCTGAAATTTAAAACCAAACAGACCCGGGGAACGGAAAAGATGCGTGCCAAGCTTCAGTAGTCTCATTATTGTCTTTCGAAAGTTATCGTGTTTTTTATCTTGTAAATTCGCGAAATACCCTTGCCGAAATTTACTCTTTTGCTCATAACTTTTGAACCACTGGACCGATTTGGCTGGATTGCAATACCAACCTGACCAGGTAAATGGTAAATATATATGCCAAACTTCAGTAGCCTCTGTAAAGTCTTTCAAAAGTTAGCGTGTTTTCTACGGACAGACAGACAGACAGACGGACGGACGGACGGACGGACGGACATCGCTAGATCGACTTAAAATGGATCGAGGATCATAAATATATATACTTTATGGGGTCCTTGACCAATATTTCGAGGTGTTACAAACGGAATGACAAACTTATATATACCCTCTATCACTAGAGTGGAGGGTATAAAAATTAATGAAAAAAAAAATTGATAAAAAAAAAAATTGATAAAAAAAAATTGATAAAAAAAAATTATGAAAAAAAAAGTTTGATGAAAAATAAAATTTTATTAAAAAAAATTGTAAAAAAATGTTTGATGAAAAAAAAAAATTATGAAAAAAAAAAAAAATTTATGGAAAAAAAAATTTGATGGAAAAAAAAATTTGATGGAAAAAAAATTTATGAAAAAAAATATTGATGAAAAAAAAATTGATGAAAAAAAAAAAAAAATGATGAAAAAAGTTATGAAAAAAACAAGTAGAAAAGTTAAATTCGACTTTACGGAATGAATACCCTCCACAATGCCTTTTTTTAAAGGATAGAACATTTTGACCGTGAAAAAAATTTACATTTTTGATTAAAAATATTTTATTTGGAGTAAAAAACTCTTTTTTTGTCATTAAAAAAAAAAAGAAAAATTACTATCTTTTTTCTGAGTGTAAAACTTTTTTCTAGTGTTATGTTTTTTTACTTTAAAAATATTTCTGAGTGAATGCACGTACGTATGTACACAAAATAATGACATTTTTGTAAAAATCTAAATTTTTTTTGAGTGTAAAATTTTTTTGAGTGTAAAATTTTTTTTGAGTGTAAAGTTTTTTTCGAGTGTAATTTTTAGGATACCAATGCTTTTAAAACTAAATAAGTTTAAAAGGCATTGCTTTAAAACTAAACAAGTTTGAAAAGCATTGCTAAGTTACCACCAATGCTTTTAAAACTTGATTACCACGTGTCATTTAAGATGAACCCAATCTGAAATTCGGGGTTTTGCTTATAACTTTTGAACCACTAGACAGATTGAGCTGAAGTTCAATACCATATAGAACTGGGGAACGGCAAAGTCACATGCCACGTTTCAGCAGTCTCATTATTGTCTTTCGAAAGTTATCGTGTTTTTTATCTAGTAAATTCGCGAAAAACCCTTGCCGAAATTTACTCTTTTGCTCATAACTTTTGAACGACTGGACCGATTTCGCTGGATTGCAATACCAACCTGACCAGGTAAATGCCCAGCATATATGCCAAACTTCAGGAGCCTCCGTGATGTTTTTCAAAAGTTAGTGTGTTTTCAACAGACAGACGGACGGACATCGCTAGATCGTCTTAAAATCGATCTAGGATCATGAATACATACTTTAGGGGGTCATAGACCAATATTTCGATGTGTTACAAACGAAATGACAAACTATATATACCCTCTATCACTAGAGTGGACGGTATAAAAAAGAAAAAATTTCTCAGAATCTGAGACTTTTTTTTTACAAAAATATTTCTCAGAATCAAAGTTTTTTTTTAATAGAAAAAATTTCTGAAAATCTAAGAATTTTTTTATAGGTTAGCCTTTCAACGTGGAGGTCATTGGATCGATTCCCACTTGAACCCTAAAAAAAATATTCGATCTCAGAATCTAAGACTTTTTCCATAGAAAAACAATTCTAGGAACTGAGACTTTTTGTATAGAAAACTGTCTTAGAGTCTGAGATTTTTTCTATATAAAAAATTTGTCCGAATCTGAGACTTTTGTTATAGAAAAAAATTTCTTAGAATAATTTTTTTTTATAGAAAAAGCATCAGATTCGAAGAAATTTTTTCTGTAGAAAAAATCTGAGATTCTGAGAAATTTTTTCTATACAAAAAAGTATTAGATTCTGAGAAATTGATTCTAAAGAATAAGTCTTAGATTCTCAGAATTTTTTCAATACAAAAAGTCTTAGATCCTAAAATTATTTTTCAATAGAAAAAGTCTTAGATTCTGACATATTTTTTTAAAGAAAAAGTAGTCATTAAGATATTTTTTCTATAGAAAAAGTCTTACGTTCTGAGACATTTTTTTTGTATAGAAGTCTCAATTTTTTCTACAAAACTAAACTTTTTCTACAAAACCAAATTGCGGACTCTGAGGCATTTTTTCTATAGAAATGTCTCAAATGTCTTTGAATCTGACACTTTTTCTATTGAAAACATTTCTCAAAATCTGAGATTTTTGCAATAGAAACAATTTTTCAGAATCTGCACAAAAAAAAAACATATTTTTATATTGACCCATATATTTGTAAATACAATTAATTTTTTCACTGAAAGTGGTCCTATACGGTAATTTGTTATATCAACAAACATTTGTAAATTTTGAGTGTTGAAAAAATAATTTTGTTTATATCAACAAAGAATTTCAACAAAGAAACACAATTTGTTGATCTGACAAAAGTAAAAAATCTTATTTAATTTTTTTCAACAAAGAAACTCAACAAACACAATTTGTTGATCTGACAAATGAAATTTTTTTTCAACAAAGAAATTTAACAACCACAACACTATTTATTGACATGACAAAAGACTTTTGAAATAAAATTACTTGACTGAGTTTGTTAAAACTTAAAATCGAAGTTTTGCATTATGGACTAACAGGCGGTCGTTATTACTAAATCTATGGTTTATATCATGTTTGTTTGATTTACAATTGATGTTTGCTAATTTAAATTTTATGAGAAAAAATTTCTCAAAATCTAAGATTTTTTCTATAGAAAAAATGTCTAAGATTCTGAAACTTTTTCTGTAAAAAAAAATTTTCAGAATCTGAGACTTTTCTATAGAAAAAATATCTCAAAATCTAAGACTTCGTCTTAAGAAAAAATGTCTCAGAATCTAAGACGTTTTCTATAGAAAAATTTCACCGAATCGGAGACTTTTTCTATAAAAAGAAACGTTCTTAGAATCTGAGACTTATAAAAAAAAAATTTCACAACATCTAAGACTTTTTCAATGGAAAACTTCTTTTGAAAAAATGTCTCTAAATCTAAAACTTTTTTGTAGAAAAAATTTAATTTGAAAAAATTGAATCTGAAACTTTTTCGACAACAAAATTCTCAGAATCTAAGACTTTTTCTATAGAAAAAATATCACAGAATCTGAGATTTACTTTGTAGAAAATTTTCTCAGAATCTGAGACTTTTTCTATAAAAAAAATTTAGAGTCTGAGACTTTTCTATAAATATAATTTCACAGAATCTGTCACGTTTTCTATAGAAAAAAATCCCCGAATCTAAGATCTCTGAATCTGAGATTTTTTCAAAAGAAAAAAATATCTCAGAATCTGAGGCTTTTACTATAGAAAACATTTCTCGGATTCTTAAACCTTTTTCTATAAAAAAATATTCGGAAAATCTAAGATCTATAGAAAAAATTTCTCGGAATCTAAGACTTTTTCTAAAAAAAAATATCTTAGAATCTGAGACAATTTCTACAGAAAAAATCTCAAAATCTGAGACCTTTTCAATTAAAAAAATATCTCAGAATCTGAGGATTTTTTTTTAGAAAAAATTTCTCAGAATCTGAGAATTTTTCTATAAATAAAATATCTTAGAATCTGATAATTTTTCTTCAGGAAAAATGTCTTTGAATTTGGGACTTAGATTCTCAGAATTTTTTCTATAGAAAAGTCTCAGATTCTGAGAAATTTTTTCTTGAAAATGGATTCAGAGGCTGAGATTTTTTTTTTTAAATAGAAGCAGTATTAGATTCTAAAATTTTTTTCTATAAAAAAGGTATCAGATCCTGAGATATTTTTTTTTTAGAAAAAATTTCACATAACCAGCATTTAAATTACAAATACTGAAAATGATATTTGAAATTTGCTATAAATTTTCATGTATTGTAGATGTATTCGATAAATTATACAATTGTGTTTGTCTATTAAATTTATAGCATTCAACAAATAACTGAATAGATGGATTAATGAAATGAATGAATGAATAGATGAATGTGAATAGCTTGGTGTCATTCATCTCTCTAACAATGGAATAGGGAACAATATTCATAAACACACAAATATACACACGCATTTAAACACACATTCTCGTGTATACACTCACGCACGGTTACACATTTAAATCAATCGATTTCTACGTATGCCACCATATGCTGTGAGTGTGCTGATGATATTTTTCCTGATGCTGATGATGGTGTTCCCGGGTTGTGTTGTTAAGGTGACAAATACCAACGCATCGCTATTGTATCGTATTGTTGCTACGCGTTTTATTATAACGACTGTTTGACATTATGATGTCTACTTTAGGTCGTCATGTTTGAACGCTTCCCTAGAGGCCACTTGTTCGTTTTTTTTTTTTTTTGTTTTTCTAATATTGAATATTTGTTTTTATGGTTGACGATAAGCAGCAGTAGCAAACATCGTTCACATTTAATCAAGTGCACTTTGTGTGAGAGCAAAAATTAATTTTAGATTTTTTTCTTAAATTTTTATTTTTGTTCTTTTATTGTTTTTAATAGGATTTTTATGTTTTCTGATTTATGCTTAAACATTTAGAATTAAGAAATTTATGGTGTGCGTTGTTTTTCAGATGAAATAATTTTCTTATTAGCGTTTTTTTGACCTCCTCTAAAGACAGGTACAATCCGTCACAAAAATTTTAAAGTAACTTTTGGGAAAAACTAACAAATTTCCACTCTAAGAATCTGAGACTTTTTCTATAGAAAAACTGTCTCAGAATCTGAGACTTTTCCTATAAAAAACTGTCTCAGAATCTAAGACTTTCTCCAAAGAAAAACGGTCTCAAAATCGGAGACATTTTCTATAGAAAAACTGTCTAAGAATCTTAGACTTTTTCTATAGAAAAACTGTCTCAGAATCTGAGACTTTTTCTATAAAAAACTGTCTCAGAATCTGAGACTTTCTCCATAGAAAACTGTCTCAAAATCGGAGACATTTTCTATAGAAAAACTGTCTCAGAATCTGAGACTTTTTTTCTATAGAAAAACTGTCTCTGAATCTGAGACTTTTTTTCTATAGAAAAACTGTCTCTGAATCTGAGACTTTTTTTCTATAGAAAAACTGTCTCAGAATCTGAGACTTTTTTCTATAGAAAAACTGTCTCAGAATCTGAGACTTTTTTCTATAGAAAAACTGTCTCAGAATCTGAGACTTTTTTCTATAGAAAAACTGTCTCAGAATCTGAGACTTTTTTCTATAGAAAAACTGTCTCAGAATCTGAGACTTTTTTTTCTATAGAAAAACTGTCTCAGAATCTGAGACTTTTTTTTCTATAGAAAAACTGTCTCAGAATCTGAGACTTTTTTTCTATAGAAAAACTGTCTCAGAATCTGAGACTTTTTTTCTATAGAAAAACTGTCTCAGAATCTGAGACTTTTTTTTCTATAGAAAAACTGTCTCAGAATCTGAGACTTTTTTTCTATAGAAAAACTGTCTCAGAATCTGAGACTTTTTTTCTATAGAAAAACTGTCTCAGAATCTGAGACTTTTTTTCTATAGAAAAACTGTCTCAGAATCTGAGACTTTTTTTCTATAGAAAACCTGTCTCAGAATCTGAGACTTTTTTTCTATAGAAAAACTGTCTCAGAATCTGAGACTTTTTTTCTATAGAAAAACTGTCTCAGAATCTGAGACTTTTTTTCTATAGAAAAACTGTCTCAGAATCTGAGACTTTTTTTCTATAGAAAAACTGTCTCAGAATCTGAGACTTTTTTTCTATAGAAAAACTGTCTCAGAATCTGAGACTTTTTTTCTATAGAAAAACTGTCTCAGAATCTGAGACTTTTTTTCTATAGAAAAACTGTCTCAGAATCTGAGACTTTTTTTCTATAGAAAAACTGTCTCAGAATCTGAGACTTTTTTTCTATAGAAAAACTGTCTCAGAATCTGAGACTTTTTTTCTATAGAAAAACTGTCTCAGAATCTGAGACTTTTTTTCTATAGAAAAACTGTCTCAGAATCTGAGACTTTTTTTCTATAGAAAAACTGTCTCAGAATCTGAGACTTTTTTTCTATAGAAAAACTGTCTCAGAATCTGAGACTTTTTTTCTATAGAAAAACTGTCTCAGAATCTGAGACTTTTTTTCTATAGAAAAACTGTCTCAGAATCTGAGACTTTTTTTCTATAGAAAAACTGTCTCAGAATCTGAGACTTTTTTTCTATAGAAAAACTGTCTCAGAATCTGAGACTTTTTTTCTATAGAAAAACTGTCTCAGAATCTGAGACTTTTTTTCTATAGAAAAACTGTCTCAGAATCTGAGACTTTTTTTCTATAGAAAAACTGTCTCAGAATCTGAGACTTTTTTTCTATAGAAAAACTGTCTCAGAATCTGAGACTTTTTTTCTATAGAAAAACTGTCTCAGAATCTGAGACTTTTTTTCTATAGAAAAACTGTCTCAGAATCTGAGACTTTTTTTCTATAGAAAAACTGTCTCAGAATCTGAGACTTTTTTTCTATAGAAAAACTGTCTCAGAATCTGAGACTTTTTTTCTATAGAAAAACTGTCTCAGAATCTGAGACTTTTTTTCTATAGAAAAACTGTCTCAGAATCTGAGACTTTTTTTCTATAGAAAAACTGTCTCAGAATCTGAGACTTTTTTTCTATAGAAAAACTGTCTCAGAATCTGAGACTTTTTTTCTATAGAAAAACTGTCTCAGAATCTGAGACTTTTTTTCTATAGAAAAACTGTCTCAGAATCTGAGACTTTTTTTCTATAGAAAAACTGTCTCAGAATCTGAGACTTTTTTTCTATAGAAAAACTGTCTCAGAATCTGAGACTTTTTTTCTATAGAAAAACTGTCTCAGAATCTGAGACTTTTTTTCTATAGAAAAACTGTCTCAGAATCTGAGACTTTTTTTCTATAGAAAAACTGTCTCAGAATGTGAAATTTTTTTTCTATAGAAAAACTGTCTCAGAATGTGAAATTTTTTTTCTATAGAAAAACTGTCTCAGAATCTGAGACTTTTTTTCTATAGAAAAACTGTCTCAGAATCTGAGACTTTTTTTCTATAGAAAAACTGTCTCAGAATCTGAGACTTTTTTTCTATAGAAAAACTGTCTCAGAATCTGAGACTTTTTTTCTATAGAAAAACTGTCTCAGAATCTGAGACTTTTTTTCTATAGAAAAACTGTCTCAGAATCTGAGACTTTTTTTCTATAGAAAAACTGTCTCAGAATCTGAGAATTTTTTTCTATAGAAAAACTGTCTCAGAATCTGAGAATTTTTTTCTATAGAAAAACTGTCTCAGAATCTGAGAATTTTTTTCTATAGAAAAACTGTCTCAGAATCTGAGACTTTTTTTCTATAGAAAAACTGTCTCAGAATCTGAGACTTTTTTTCTATAGAAAAACTGTCTCAGAATCTGAGACTTTTTTTCTATAGAAAAACTGTCTCAGAATCTGAGACTTTTTTTCTATAGAAAAACTGTCTCAGAATCTGAGACTTTTTTTCTATAGAAAAACTGTCTCAGAATCTGAGACTTTTTTTCTATAGAAAAACTGTCTCAGAATCTGAGACTTTTTTTCTATAGAAAAACTGTCTCAGAATCTGAGACTTTTTTTCTATAGAAAAACTGTCTCAGAATCTGAGACTTTTTTCTATAGAAAAACTGTCTCAGAATCTGAGACTTTTTTTCTATAGAAAAACTGTCTCAGAATCTGAGACTTTTAGAAAAACTGTCTCAGAATCTGAGACTTTTTTTCTATAGAAAAACTGTCTCAGAATCTGAGACTTTTTTTCTATAGAAAACTGTCTCAGAATCTGAGACTTTTTTTCTATAGAAAAACTGTTTCAGAATCTGAGACTTTTTTTCTATAGAAAAACTGTCTCAGAATCTGAGAATTTTTTTCTATAGAAAAACTGTCTCAGAATCTGAGACTTTTTTTCTATAGAAAAACTGTCTCAGAATCTGAGATTTTTTTTCTATAGAAAAACTGTCTCAGAATCTGAGACTTTTTTTCTATAGAAAAACTGTCTCAGAATCTGAGACTTTTTTTCTATAGAAAAACTGTCTCAGAATCTGAGACTTTTTTTCTATAGAAAAACTGTCTCAGAATCTGAGACTTTTTTTCTATAGAAAAACTGTCTCAGAATCTGAGACTTTTTTTCTATAGAAAAACTGTCTCAGAATCTGAGACTTTTTTTCTATAGAAAAACTGTCTCAGAATCTGAGACTTTTTTTCTATAGAAAAACTGTCTCAGAATCTGAGACTTTTTTTCTATAGAAAAACTGTCTCAGAATCTGAGACTTTTTTTCTATAGAAAAACTGTCTCAGAAACTGAGACTTTTTTTCTATAGAAAAACTGTCTCAGAATCTGAGACTTTTTTTCTATAGAAAAACTGTCTCAGAATCTGAGACTTTTTTTCTATAGAAAAACTGTCTCAGAATCTGAGACTTTTTTTCTATAGAAAAACTGTCTCAGAATCTGAGACTTTTTTTCTATAGAAAAACTGTCTCAGAATCTGAGACTTTTTTTCGATAGAAAAACTGTCTCAGAATCTGAGACTTTTTTTCTATAGAAAAACTGTCTCAGAATCTGAGACTTTTTTTCTATAGAAAAACTGTCTCAGAATCTGAGACTTTTTTTCTATAGAAAAACTGTCTCAGAATCTGAGACTTTTTTTCTGTAGAAAAACTGTCTCAGAATCTGAGACTTTTTTCTATAGAAAAACTGTCTCAGAATCTGAGACTTTTTTTCTATAGAAAAACTGTCTCAGAATCTGAGACTTTTTTTCTATAGAAAAACTGTCTCAGAATCTGAGACTTTTTTTCTATAGAAAAACTGTCTCAGAGTCTGAGACTGACCAACTCCTGACTTGTCCTTGCAGACATTTGGAAAAATTGTAAAAAAACTTGTATATGACAGCTGAGATTCTTTTGGCCGACTGGTTACTGTTTCTTTTGAATTAAAAATTTGCAAAAAATTTAGACGCACCAACTGTACATTTGTACTTAACGTTTTATGAAAAAGGTAAACATTTCCGTTTTTTTTTATTTCCTTCGCTTTTAGTGGCAAAAATAACGCATTAAAATTATTTCGATCTCTATGTTGAAATATATTTGTGTATTTCAACCATATTGTTTGAAGAATCTTTTATTTTTTTGGGATGTATTTTTTATTCAAACTGTTAAAATCATTAGTATGTCTTAGTTGGTATTTTGAGTGTTTTTACTCGTTTTCTTGTATATTTTTTGTTCATTTCAGTGAATCGAAAACAATCCGGGAGCTATGTTTTGCCACCAAAAATACATTTTTATCGTCAACAGAAAGATGAAAAAAAAAAAAAACAAATACACACACCCAGAGCGCTAGAGAGTGAGTGGTGAACAAGAATTGAAAAATCCAATAAAACAAGTCAGTATAGACGATGAACAGTGGGACTTTTTTTTAAACGATTTGAAAAAATAAATTTTTAGCTAACAATATTTAAAATATTTTTAAATTAACACTTTAAGGGAAAGTCTCTCCTCCGATTTTTATTTTGTAGAGCAGAAAAAATGTAGAGACACTTAATTTTTTAGCGGCCCACATTTATATTTAGAACGTGTAAATGAGGGGGAGGGCGGTGTAAACGACCATTTTTCAGTTTTTATTTCGGTTATCTCCAAAAAACCCTATTTTACTGTGCAAGGAACGTTCAAACACACTCACAAGGAAAGTATTCTAACCGTTAGTAACTGATTCGCCTAAAACTTTACATATATTTAAAAGTGACAATTTTAAGGTTTCTCGGCTTATGGGCCTTATGAAACAATGTAAACATTCGGAAAAATTTCGGTAACTCCCGAACTAACAGGAATATCGTTTAGAGCAAAAATACATGTCGACATAAATTAAATAAACATTATTTTGTAATCATATAGATATCGTAGGCCTATATCTTTACAAAATACTACCTAAAATTTACACACACTCAAAAAAAAGTGATTTAAAAACTGGGAAAATTAACTAAATTTTGAGAAAAAGAGGGAATGATATGGCTCCAAAGATTTTTTTTCATTCCTAAAAGCTTAAAAAAAAATCAAATTGGATAAAAAAATAATCATTCTACGCATACATGCCCCAGACCATTGCATGGTTTTTTAAGCCAAAATTTGAAAATGTTCAAAATTTTTAGGCAAAAAAAAAAAAAAAAAATATTTTTACTTTATAATGTTTTTAAATACATGTTATAGATAAGAACTAACAAATACGGTAGTCTAGCTTTTTTTTTTTATTTGGCGTGGGTAGTGATATAATTTCCGCGGATTTCAAAGAAAATGTGTTTTTCTATGATAATTTTGCAAATATGGAAAAAAATTATGCATTGTACTATACCAATTGTAAAACATAAATTTTGTAAATTTTTAGAGAAATAGGGCATCTTTAACCCCTTTTCATCCAGGTGAAATGACAAATTTGGGACATTACATATTTCTATAACACAGAATATCTGCATACATATATCCGATTTCTGAAAAGTTACAGAATTTACATTTTACGCTTCGTTCCGTACATAAAGAAAAAAATTTTCCACATTTTATTTGGAATCCGCGGAAATTTTTTCACTACCGGCGAAAAATAAAAAAAGGTTGACTACCATATCTGCTACTGTTAATCGTAAACACGTTTTCAATATGATCATAAAGTAAAATTAATTTTATTTTATTTTTTTATTTGCCTAAAATTTTTTAAATTCTGGCTTTAAAAAACACGCCCCTATGGCCCAGCATTTCCATTTTTTGGCCAATAAGGTCTGTAAGGCAACACATATTTAAAAATTTTTTTTCAGAATGTCAACATCTTGAATCTTGTGCATCTTTAAAATCTTTTTATTGTAGCTTAAAGTTTTTTTTGTATGATGTTAAAGTTAAATTTTGAGACTTTTTTTATATTTTGTATTCATGAAACAAATAATTTTTTTTTGTACTTCAACACAATATTTTTTCAAATTTTCTGCGAAGTTCTCCTACACTCAAAAAAAGAAAACTTGTAAAGTTACCAAAAAATCTCGTGATTTTACGAGGCTATTCTCGTAAAATAGGAGGTAGGAAAAATTCTCGTAAAATTACGAGGATTTCCTCGTAATTTCGAATGCGCGAAAAATTGGTAAAATAACCAATTTTATTGGTAAAAATATTGTCTTAAGACTGGAAAAATAAAAAAAAAAAATGGTAATTTTACAAGAAAAAATGGTAAATGTTTAAAAAATTGTAAATTTACAAACCAAAATGGTAAATTTACAAAAAAATTTTTGTTAAACAACATAAATCCTCGTAATAAAATAATTTTTGTAAAAAAACTGTTTTTTTTTTGTAAATCCTCGTAATAAATTTTTCTAAATTTTCTCAACTTTTTTTTTAAATATTTTTCAATAAACCAAAAAAAAAAATGTGTTTTTTTTTGTTAAACATTATAAATCCTATAACATAATTTTTGTAAAATAACATCTTTTTTTTGCAATTCAACTAGAATCCTCGTAGTAAAAACTTTGCTGTAAAATTACAGTTTTTTTTTGTTGTAAAATAACCTTTTAAAATAGTAGAATGAAATAACGAAAATAAACTTGTAAAATTACCAATAAAACTGTTGTTCTCGTTTGAGCAAAGTACAAGATTTTTTGTTAAAAAACAAGGAAAATTGTTAAATATTGGTAGAACGGGATTACAAGGCATTTTACATGGCGTTTTACCAGTTTATTTTTTGGAGTGTAAAGACATACCTGTTAGTCCAACACATGAGATTAACTACCAAAAAGTAAGCTAAAAGAATTTTAATAAATTATGGTAGTTCAAACTTTTGTTGAAATTCGCATTTTTTCAACACCAAAGTCCAAAAAAGTCCAAACGATATTGACTAACCCCGAATTAGAAATGCCCTAAAATGGAACTTCAAAATTGTTTTGAAATTTTTGTTTCTATTGACTTCTAATAAAAAATTTCCCATTTCGACAACATTGGCGTGATAACTGGATATGAGCGCGTGAGTGAATTTTGACTCACGTTCACTCACGCAAAAAAAAACATAATTTTCTCAATCGTTTTTATTTTCTCACACTTACTCACTTTTTACATGAGTAAACAAAACACCACTCACGTGTGACTCACGCTAAACATTTTAAACACAAAAAAATTGTAAAAACTGAATTAATACACTTATATAATTTTGACTCACGCACAAAAATAACACTCAATACGAATCACTCACGCAAAAAATTTTGATCACGTGTGATTGCATTAGTGCTAAGCATTGAAGCTGGGAATGCATTTAAGCGGGCATATATCAATACAAATAAATAATTTTGACTCACGCAAACATTAAAAATGGGAACGTATTTAAGCGGGCATATTTTGGAGATAGCATTTTCAATATTTTTTGTGAAATTGTAAGCTAGTAGCATTATTTGTACATTTAGGATGGCAAATGCTAACTGGAAATAAAAGAGTTCTCTCTTAAATGTTCCACTGAATATATAAACTTTTTGACGCATTTAAAAGAGAAATATTTTATTAAAATTTTCTGATAAAAGCAAAAAGAGGGATTTATAAAAACTTAGGTATGTATACATTGTAAATTATTTTAAAATTCTATGTCCTCCATCTTGAATCCGCCATTTTGATTTCAAAAAGTCTGAGTCCGTATTCGTGTTACGCAATCATTTCCTAGTGATATTAATCAATAATTTAAATATCTTGTCCGCTATATTGGATCCGCCATTTTAGATTTTGAATATTTGATTCTGAAATCAGATTTGGCATCCGAAAAACCAATAAAATCAGACAACATAAACAAAATGTTATATTTTATTTGTCGCCATATTGGATCCGGCATTTTCATTTTAAAAAATTGGAGCTCATATTTGTAACTACCGACCCTAAATACATCGACAATAGTTAATTTTAGTACAATTAGCTAAGAATTACAAAAGCATATCCGCCATATTGGATCCGCCATTTTTAATTTCGAATCTTTAATTCCAACAGTTCAAAAATTTACAGTCGAAAAACCATTAAAATCGAAGTTTTTGGCAAAAATAAACAACATATAAATAATCTTAAAATTAAATTTGTCGCCATATTGTATCCGCAATTTTGAATTTTAAAACTCTGAGCTTATATTCGTTATTAACGACCCCAAATACATCGACAATGATTATATTAAATACAATAAGCTAAGAATTAAAAAATCATGGCCGCCATTTTGGATCCGCCATTTTGAATTTTGAATTTTTTTTCCTGAATCGTGATCAGCGATTCTCTAACACCCATATGTAATACTTTTTTGACATATTGGTTAAGCGGTCTATTTATGGCCAAAATTCAGGGACGCTGGCCCACAGTGCAATGGTCTGGGGCATGTATGTGTAAAATGCTTGTTTTTTATCCGATTTTAATTTTATTAGTCTTTTTGGAAAGGTAATTTAATACCATTTTCATATTATTTTACAAAAAAGTATACAAAAAATACAAAATTCCAATATTTTTTCAAAAACTAAAAAAATGGTTTTTCTTTCATATAAGAATGTCCCAAAACTTCAATCCATTTTCGGCACGAGTTATTTTTAGCCGATTGTCCCCAAATTTTAGCCCACTAATTTTGAGATACTAAAGAACCATTTAGGACCATACCAGGTATAAAAATGTGATTTTCGTTTTTAAGGACACCTCTAGTGCCCAACGTGCCCTAATGGCTAAAACGGTAATGGGTCTAATATATTTTTCTGTTAACAATAACCCTAAAAGGCAACTATTCCGGGCCAGACGATTTCGAAGTTCGAAAAATGGAAAATTTGCTCCACCCAATTTGTAATCGGCGAATTCGACTTCAAATCTTAGCCAAAGTTAAATCTTTAAAGGTATTCAACTCATTTCATAGTCTATGAGTGTTGACGTTAAACGTTAACAGTCTCCACAAAACTAACCAAAACTTACACTCAAAAAAAAATAAATTGTCAAATTACTGGAAAAAGTCTCGTAATCCCATTTTACCAATATATGACAGTTTTCCTTGTTTTCTAACAAATCATTTTCGATCGAAATTTACATTTTTTTGTTGTAATTTTACAGTTTTTCTTGTAATTTTACAAATTTCCAAGATTTTTTACAAAAAAAAAACCTATTAAATTTACGAATTTTTTTTGAAAGTTTTATTTCGTCAAAAAAGTTGTAAATTTACAAATATATTGGTAAAAATTTTGTAAAATTACAAAAAAAAAACGTAACTTTTACTAGGAATTCTCGTAAAATAGGAGGTAGCAAAAAATCCTTGTAAGTTTTATCGCATCAAACAAATTGTATATTTACAATGTTTTTTGATAAAAAGCGTGTAAAATAACAAGAAATTCTTTTCAAATAAGAGGTAGAAAAAAAAGTTACAAACTTTTCTTGTAATTTTACAAGGATTTTTTTTTTGAGTGTAGTAAATTTGTTTAACAAAAAATGTATTTAGTCCCACTGCCAGCAGGCACAAAAATGTTCATATAAAATAAAAATAAAATATCTAGAAACAGAATAAATTGCATTCGTGTGTTCATAGTCGTTGTACTTTTATTTCATTTTCAATTTTATTTTGTGTGTGGGTTTTTTTTTTTTTTGGTTTTTTTGTTTTTGAAGATTCAGGCATCTGTGTGTAAATAAGTTGAATTAAAAATCTGTGTAAAGTTTTTTGTTCTATTCGATGATTTTATTACATATTTTTGCTCAGTTCTTTGGGGTTTTTTTATTTTTTTGTTCAGATGTGTTTTTGTTCTTTGTAGTCCTCTTAAAACCTCACCACATGCATTTTCTAATTCGTTTCTACATTCATACTGGATTAAACTTATAGGTCAACATTTTTTTTAACATTAAACCACAACATTTTAAACCATAATATTCTAAAAAAAATATAAATAAATTTCATTAAAAGATATTTGATATTTAATTCTAAGAAATTCTCAAAAAGTCCAACCATATTTTATTTAGTAAATAACAACATTTTAAGTGTTGATTAAAGTTTTATTGATTCAATAAAAATCTAATAACTTAATTACAATTTTAATCAATTTTACAAGGAGATTATTTATAAAGAAAAATGAATAAAAGTTAAAAATAAAGAAAATACAAAGATTTTTCGTATTTTCGCATGACCTACATCAGACATTTCCACGAAGACGACTTAGGTGCAATGTCATGGGAATGTTAGCACCTCCTGACAACTGCTGATTATGATTGAGGACATTTTGAAATTTTATATGAAACTGTCCTCAAATCGGTATATGGAGATATCTCGAGTATGTCAACTGTGACTCTGAAATGTCAGCAGGCTGTCGCCAAAGATGGCCAACTGGGTTGTTCTTATTTTTTTAAACTAATTTTTGAGTGTACCATATGTAAGTCAATTTTTTTTTGCAGTATATTGTTTTTTGTTTTTTTTTTGGTCAAAAAATATTATTCTCTTTGAGGTCTCTTTTTATAGGTTTTTGCCAAAAGAAAACGAAACAAATTATTGGTCGATTTTTTATTTTTATTTAATAAATATGTACGACAATTTCTAAGTGACTACAATATTCATATAATGTACATATGATCTTTGTACATATTTAAAAAAAATATACACACATAATCTATCCATAAATAATGTTTAAATACTAACGTTTAATTCTAAATATCTATGAACATTTTCTATATTAAATTTCGAATATATTTAGAGACAAGTACATTAGTATTTTGAAATATGGAATATCCAGTTAATACAAAAAACTCACTGCTGATATACCGCTCTACTTAGCTTGACAACACTGGGAACATCTTTGAACGTTTTATCAAATGTCAGCAATGACAATTTAGCAGTGGGTCAATAGTAAGACAAGTGCGTTGTGGTTGCCCCGACTTTTTAAATCGATTTAGCTATGTCCGTCAGTCTGTCCTTATAACGGTGTTAACTTTTCAACAGTTACCTATACTGAAATTTTAAATTTAATGTTACTTTGGGCCAATGACAAAGCCTTTTGAAAATCTAAAAACTAGATCCATGTTTAGATCTAGCACTGACACAATTATTCCCTTTACATTTGGCTCGAATGACTCTTACAACCGTACAATAGGTATGCTTTCAAAATTTGACTAAGCAGTAAATTTTTTTTTGATGTCAAAAATCATCGTTCCAAATTTTTTCGGGAACGCACCATTTTTACTTCTAGTTCCCAAAAAAAAAACACCCTACCGATGTTTACATTAATAACCCCCCCCCCCCCCCCGATGTTTACATAAATCTCTCAACATACACACTGAAAAAAAAAGACATAACTAAATTGTAGGAAAAAATGTCATTGAAAATTTTTCAGGAATTTTGCTTAAATTTAGGTAAATTTAACTAAAAAATAGGAAATTTTCCTAACTATGAGGAAAAAAAAAATAGTTCATGTACTTATAAATCGTTCATAGTTGTCCTAAAATGGAATTCTTAAATATAAAGAAAAAATTCTTACTCCCAAAAAAATTTTCTCTAAACCTAGGAAACATATAATTAGTTTTAAGACACATTTCTTAAATATATGTTCACACAAAATTTGATTCAAGTTTAGTTAATATTTACTACAAATAATTCTGATTAATTTATATTAAAAAATAAAAATTGTTTTATTCGACCTTTAAAATATTATATTTTGAGTAGGTTTATTCTAGCTCGAGCAGGCACGTAAGCAGGGGGGGGTGCCCTGGGGGCCCGGGCCCCCCCAAAATGACTTGGCCATATAAAAATTTTAAGACATTGCACTACAAAATATACGTTTGTTAACAAAAATAGGCTGAGTATTATTTTTTTTATTTATCTCTAATCTAACGAAGGGTTTTTTTATGAAAATTTCAAAATACTGAAAAAGTACAATAAAAATTTTTGATTGAAAAAAATTTAAAAAATTCGCAAACTTTTACGATAGTAAATAGGACATCTTAAAAAGGTAATTGCGACTGACCATAAGTTATGCATCATAAATATTATTCCATTAGCTTTAATCTCGACTGCCACATTTGACTAAATTTGTGACATAGAAAAATTTACTTTTAAAATTTTTTTATCGAAAAATTTACTATCGAAAAGTTTCTATAGAAAAATTTACAATCAAAAATTTTCGATTGTAAGTTTTGCTGGAAAAATTTTGATATTTAAAAATATATTTTATGTCTTTAGATAACTAAATGATAACTTTAAAAATATAATTTGAAATGGTACAGTTTTGGTGAAAACGGAGATTTTTTACGAAATTTTTTAAAGGGTTTGAGATTTTTTTTTTGGAAAATAATGTTTTAAAACATATGCTGTGAAAATTGTGACCTCTACACTAATTTGAAGATTTTGTTATTCCAAGTTTAACCAAATTTGACAATTTTTAAATCGAAACATCTTCACTGAATCTGGAACTTTTTTACACAAAAAATTAATCAAAGTGTTAGATTTTTTTTTAATATCAAAATAAAAAATTTTTAACGACAAAAAATATAGTGAATTTAAAAAATTTTCTTTACAAAAATGTCTCAGAATCTGTAAATTTCACATTCAACAAATGGATAAGAGATTTTTTAAGATTATAATAATTTTTTTCAGACTTTCTATACGAAAAATATTTATGAATCAAAGAATTTGTCTATACAAAAAACGTCTTTAATCTGAGTTTTTTCGTTACGAAAAATGACTCAGAATCGAAAAAATCAATAGGAAAAATGTATCAGAATCTGTGAATTTTTCTATACAAATTTGAGATATTTTTCTTAGCAAGAAATTTTTCTGTAGGAAAAATGTGTTAAAATCTGAGAATTCTTCTATGCAAAAATGTTTCAGGATCTTAAAAATTTTCCATACAAATCTGAGATTTTTCGTATAGAAAAATTCACCATACGAAAAATGTCTCAGAATCTGAGAATTTTTCAATAAGAAAAATGTTTCCGAATCTGAGAATTTTTCAATACGAAAAATGTCTCAGAGAATATCAGAATTTTTCAATACGAGTCTGAAATTTTTATAATAAAAAGTGTCTCAAAAGCTTTGAACTTTTTCTATACGATAAATGTCTTAGAATCTGGGAGGTTTTCTGTACGAAAAAATACCCAGAATTTTTCTGTAAGAAAAATGTAGGAAAAATTGAGAATTTTTCTATAAGCAAAATGTCTCAAAATCAAACAACTTTTTCTTAGAACCTGAGAGTTTTTCTATACGAAAAATGTCTTAGAATCAAAGAAATTTTATATACGAACAATGTCTTATGATCTGAGAATTTTTCTACTCGAAAAATTTCTCAGAGTTTAAGAGTTTTTCTGTTCAAAAAATGTCTATACAAAAAATGTTTTAAATCGTTATAATAGTAAAAATCTTTCTATGGTTAAAATATCTTGGAATTCTATTTTTTTTTTATTCAAAAACTGTAAAACTAAAAAAATTTCCGGCAATGTAAGGAGTCATTCCATCAAAAAATTTCTAAATCTTTGATTTTATTACGATAATTCGTATCTTAGAATCGGAGAATTTTCTATACCAAAAATGCTCTTAGAAGTTTTCTGCATAAATATGGTTTATAATTAAAAAACTCTAAAAAAAATATTTGAACAATTTAAAAATGTGTCAAACAGTTTTAATTTTTTAAGCGTAAAGTATATTTGAGAAATTTTAAAGAAAAGTTGCATAAATTTTCACTTTTTAAAAAAAAATAATTCGACTCCTTTTTACCATAAGTTTTAAATATATGTTTTGTTTTCTAAAAATGCAAAAAAAATTAGGCTCAAAAACATTGAGGCGAAAAAACGAAATTAAAAAAAATTTTTGGCCCCCCCCAAAATAAATTCCTGCGTACGTGCCTGAGCTCGAGGTAATTTTTTCCATAATTAAAGCTGTGATATTATTTTTCTGCTTTAAATTTATTTATGTTGGTCATTTTTTGCCAGACTTAATCGACACGTGTTTCTGGATTTGTCAGATCCAATTGTCAAGATTATTTAGCATAAATAAAAACCCCATACTACAAGTAGGAAAGGGTTTTTAATGACAATCGTTAATGATCAAACTAAAATATAAATACATATTCGACTCTACTCTCATTGGGAATTAGAAGATTGTACCATCGCACAGAGGGTTGAAATGTACCAAAAGTGAGGATTAATTCAAAAGCTGAACTTTATCCTACACATTCGCCAAAAACTTTTGTTTTGTGTAAATTACTTTATTGACTGTGAGCGGTCAAAGTCATATAATTTTTCAAAATTTTACGTGCCGTGCCTAAAAGTGAAAATTGAGATATTTTGAGTGCTATAATTCTTATTAAGCTTTTTAAAAATAAATTTATTAAAATGGAACCATCAACTTTAGGTATTTGGCTACATAATTACATACATTTTTTTAGATAAATGTTTTGCAAATATTTTTTTAATATTAATATTATTTATATTGAATTTCAAAAAATTTCAGGTCACGATCAAGAAAATTTTATTAAATGCTCTTTTAATATGGTGTTTTAGCTTATATATTCCAAACAAAACTTTTGCAGAAACACCGCGTTTTTTACTTATTTAAATATTTGTGAAAAAACTCCAGTTGCCAAAAAAAAAAAAAAGCTGAAAAACATTTAAAAAGGGCATTATCTCCCCTTAGTTAGCGGAGATACTGGGTGCGTATGTTGCAAAAATAAGTTGTGGGAAAAAAATAATGATAGTTTCACCCTATAGGAGCGGTAGTAACTGATTCCACATGGAGCGGTAGCAACTAATTCCATAAAAAAAAAAAATTGTATGGGGAACACCTTATGGGTTAGAGATACAGGGTAGGTATATTCTAAGAAAATGTTTGGGTTGAAAAAATATTGGGGGCCGGACACACATTCGACATCTCTAGGGGCACCCGTGGGGCAGTTAGATCTGTATGAGCAGATTTTATAAAAATGGCATGTTGTATGGGAGCCCCATTATCGAGTGGAGATACGGTATAAGTATGTTCCAAAAAAATGTTGGGGGGTAAAAATTAATTAAGGTCGGTCTAATCGGTCGGATACCACTCTACGACGTACCATGGAAGCGGTAGGAGCTAATTTTATAAAACAAATTTATAAAAAATAAAAAAAAAATTGTATGGGACCACCCTAAGGGGTAAAGAAAGAGGGTAGGTATATTCTAAGAAAATGTTGGGGTTGAAAAAATATTGGGGTCAGTTACACATTCGCATCTCTAGGGGCACCCTTGGAGGAGTTAGTGCTATAGGAGCCGATTTTATAAAAATGACATTTTGTATGGGAGCCCCATTATCGAGTGGAGATACGGTATAAGTATGTTCCAAAAAAAGTTGGGCCGGGTAAAAATTAATGGGGATCGGTCTTATTGATTAATACTCTAAGACGCACCAAGGGAGCGGTAGGAGCTGATTTCATAAAATAAATTTTAAAAAAATAAAAAACAATTGAATGGGGCCACCTTAAGGGTAAAAGATAGAGGGTAGGTATATTCTAAGAAAATGTTGGGATTGAAAAAATATTTGGGGTCGGTCACACATTTGACATCTCTTGGGGCACCCTTGGAGCAGTTAGAGCGGTAGGAGCCAATTTTTATAAAAGGTTATATCATGGAAATATATTAAATTTGAGCTATCTGCTCGGTTGACGAAAATGAGTTTTTGATGGCAAAATGTTCGCTGGCATAAGTGTCATCTATGGTATTAATTTCAGAACAAAAAAATTATTTTAAGACTATTTTATTGCAAAAATTGCATGAGCTATGTGAAACCATGTTTTTTTATAAATAAAAATTTGAGCTATCTACAGTATAGTTTACTAAAGAAAACTTTTAAATTAATTTTTTTTTTTATATTAACACTTTTTAGACGGTTTTTCCATCCATAAAAATAATGGCATAGTTTTTTTTTTTTAATTTCAACTCCTTTCCGCGTCTAAAAACGCGGTTTTTGACCCTTATTTCAACGCGGAGCAAAAACGGTTAAACTTTTTGCATATTTTATGTGCCCATTTGATTGTACAGGAAACACAAGTGTTATATTTTTCGCAAGCTTCATAAAGGTTCCAAATAATAGCGATAAAGCGTGAAAAAATCGATGATTTAAAAAAAAAATTAATAGTTTTTTTTAACAGCTGTAATGGAAGGGCTTAAAAAAGTGAGAAATATGGTACCAACACATTTTTATTATAATCCTTTAAAAAGTTATAGAGCTTTAAAGTCTATATTTAATGAGCTATCTGCTTAGGTTGATTAATTTCAAATAAAAAGGTTGAGCTATCTGCTGTAACTCAGCGAATAATACGAATTTTTACAAAAAAAGCACGTGTAAAATTTAGTAGTAATTATTAATTAATATTTTAAAAGATCGACCGACATAAAATTTAAAAATACGCGAATCCGATGTTTTTTTTGCTCTCCTGAAAAGTTATGTTTTTTTAGATAGCTCAAATTGAATATAGTTTAACGATATGTTCTATAAATTTCCTTATTGAGATCTTAGGTAAATTTTTGTAGTTTATTGTTTTCTTGAATTTTGAACCGATTACTACCTATGAACCTGAACAGGGGGAAAAAGGTAAAAAAAATCGAGTTTTTTAAAGTTTTTAAAGGGTCTTTTTTTTTGATCTTTTATCACGTAGTGGTATCCGTATATGGTTATATTTTTTCGTGTTTCACTGTGTAAAAGAACAATTTTTGAAATTTGCAATCAAAATTCCTCGAGGATTTTAATTAAATCCGTTAGTTAGCAACAAATATATGTAAGCCGATTTAAAAATTTTTATATGGGACTTCAAACCGAAGCCAAAAACCGTCGATTTTGATCACGTTCTAACAGTTTTTTTAATGGCCCACTAATATTTTTTCAAAGACGTGTCATTTATTTTTCAAGCATTTTAGGTATGCCACACAAACTTAAAACCTTTGACGAGTGAAAATTGACGCAGAAAATATTCATCGAAAATTCTAACCCTTTAAATGCAAGTTCTGGTGGACTTCTATTACAGTTTTTGAAAAAAAAAATATGAATATGTTCTAAGAAAATAATCACCATAAAATTTTACTAAACGCAATATTTAGCACAGAATTAAATCGGTCCACGTTTGTACTAAGACCTATTTTTTGGAAAACGCGGGTGTAGGGTATTATATTGTTTGTTTTAACCGACTATAAATTTTTTCAATTGTGTTTTTGTTGAAAAATTATCATTTATTTTCTGAGAAATACTCTCAAAATCTTCGAATTTTTTATCAAAAAATGTCTAGTTTTTTATCAAAAAATGTCTTATTTTTTATAAAAAAAATCTTAGATTCTGAACAAAAATTTCATTATATCAAAAAAATCTTAGTTTCATACAAAAAAGGATTAAAATAGCATTTACGAAACATTTTGGGTGACAACACTGTCAATGATAAAATTAGAAAAGTTTTAGTACATTTGTATGTATGTATTGTAAAAATAAAATAAATTTCCTTATTTAAAATGTACTAAAATTCTAGAAAAGGAAAGTAAATACACACAATATTATTTTATTTTTATTTTTTTGGCCAAATGCCGGGGAATGTAACCAGCTATCTATCTATTAACATGCATGCAACACATACGTACATATGTACATATACTCGTGCATATAAAGATCCATAAATACAAATGTATAAAATAAAAGAACAACTGAGGCATGAGCCAAATACAATTATTTGTTTTAAACACTGTCCTCCCAAAGATGACTAAATATTTTTGAATGAGTCAAAGCTTGAATAATAAAAATAAAATATAGAAAAACAAAGTATGCTTGGCTATATCGAATCTTTCAATATCCTTCACAACAAATTCTATATAAATAAAAAATCAAATATCGTTCGTTGGTAAAATCGCATCACTTGAGAATGGCTGGACCGATTTGGCTTTTTTTAAATGTTCGTTATACTCTAACTAACGTTTTTGTGGAAAGATAACTTGATTAATTTTTACGTCCACTTTTTTGGATTTATCTAAAATCGGAGAACGGCTGGACCGATTTCGTTATTTTTTTTAATATTCGTCATAGAGCAACTTAGGCTTTTACGGAAAGAAAACTTGACCACGCCAACTTCTACGCCCACTTTTTTTTTTGATATATCTGAAATCACAGAGCGGCTGAATTGCCTTTTTTTAATATTCGTCATAGTCCAACTAAGGTTTTTACGAAATCAAAATTTTTCACTGCCTTTTTTCGATGTTTATTTTTTTAAAAAGTGTGACATAGTCCAACTAAGGGCGCCCAGTTTTATGCCCACTAGTTTTGCTATGTCTTGAATCGCATAACGGTTGGAACGATGTGTCCTTTTTTTAAATGTTCGTAATAGTCCAATTTAGGTTTTTAGGAACAAAAATGTCCACGGTCACTTTTTTTCATATAATTAAAATCGCAGAATGGGCGAACCGATTTGGGTAATTATTTTGTTTAATACCATATTCATATTCACACTTTTTCGACACCCGACTACAGAGAAATAAACAGGTCCATATATTATTTGAAATTGAGTCATATATAATTTAATAAGGGCCAACATATATTTGTATAAAATAAGGTGATGAAATTGGTGGATCAAAATAGTTAAAAAATTGTTATATGTATTGAATTAAATATGATAATTTTTGATCCGAATATTGGATTTATCTATTTTGATAAAATTGTATATAATTTTACCTAAAAAGATAAAATAAGTACACTAAAAAAAAAAAACTGTAATGTTAGCAAAAAAGCTTGTAAACCTACAAGAAAATTTTCTGATTTTGAACCCACAATTTTTTTGGTAAAGTAAGCAAAAATGTTTTGCCAAAAATTAGTTAACTGAAATTTTTTTTATTTCAACTTACAAGGGAAGTCTCCCTGGTGTCACCCTCCGATCTTCATGAAATTTGGATATGTTGTTAAGAACGAAAATTAATTCGACACGTATTTTTTTTAGCGTCCCAAACTCGTTTTTAGGGGGGGGGGGGGGGCAGACTTGTACGGGGGTAAATTGACCGTTTTCAGTTTTTTACGATTTATGGCTATTTAAACAAAATTAATATAGGCATGTGTGGTATCAGATTAAAGGTATTAAAAATACCTATCTCATGGTGCTAACAACGGGCCAAAGAAGTTAATATTTTTCGACTTATTAACAAAACTGTCCTAAAATTTTGGTATTTTACTCAATATGACGAAAAGTTGTACATGTTTGGACACGTTCTTAGCACACGTAGATAGGTTTCCAAAGACCTTTCATTTGGTATGTAACATGACTAGGTTTCTTTGCATAATATAGGAGATAAACGAAAAACTGAAAAATAGTCTTGTCTTCCCCCCTCCTTTTTACCCCCTAAATATGAATTTGGGCCGCTAAAAAAAATAGGTGTCCTTTATTTTTTCTGGTCTACAAAATAAAACCAATTCCAAAAAGATCCGCGAGTGACACTAGGGAGACTTCCCTTGTTAGTTCACACACATTTGAGGACCCCATTGGGTTCGGACCCGATAGTTCCAGACCCCGATGTGCCTAGTCCTAGTTGGGTTCCTTAAAAATCATCCTAGTTTTTGATCCAAAATTTGTGTCCGTTTCGCTCTACCTTGCACTCAAAAAATTATGAAGGTAAATTCCAGTGAATATTCACTTAAAACAATGGTTCCCAACCAATGATTCTCGCCCCACTGGGGGGTAATTTGAATGTTTCAGGGGGACATTTTAAAATTTTCGGGAATGCTAACTTTTTTGGATCCAAAGTTAGGACCCATTAGAGTCCACACATGTGAGGAGGACCGGCGATAGTATGGGGAGCTCGAGAACCAAAAATGGCCTCCATTTTGCTCTATCTGGCTTACTTTCCGAGATATCGCCATTTTAAGTTTTCTAAAAAAAAAAAAAAAAAAAAAAAAAATTCTTATTTTTGCTAATATTAGCAAAAAATCTTGTAAAAATTTTGTCAACTCAATTTCAAATTTAGCAAAAGAAATTAGTTCAAAGTTTGTTTAAAATTGCTAATGTGCTAAATGAAGTTTACAAGAATTTTTTGCTAACATGCTAATCTCAACTAAAAATTTGCTAAAGGTTAGCTAACTAGCATTAGCAAAAAAAAATTAGTAAATCTACTAACGCATTTTTTTGAGTGTAGTGTTACCATTGAGGAAATGTATAAGATTTTGAAAATTGGTTAAATTTTTTTTTTTTGTAATTTCTGCCAAAAAAAAAATGGATTTGGAACCATAGTGCGATGTTGGACGTTTTTAACCCACATTGGCTGGAGGTCAAAAATGACCCCCGCGGAAAATTTGAAGTTAAGAGCTTAAATTTTGTGTTTTGTACCCCAACTACTATTTCGTATTAATATATTATCTTTAAAAAAATCGTTAACCCTTTTTGGTAGGGATCAAAAATGACCCATTTAATAAATTTTTTTTATTTTTTTATAGAAAATAAATTTGTGGCAATCTATTAGATAACTTTAAATCATCCCAAAAATCTTACCAACCGTTTTTTACTTGTTTATAGCACAAAATTTTCTGCGGGGGTTAATTTTGACCCCCAGCCAATGTGGGTTAAAGACGTTCTAGATCGGTAAGATGTCATCAGAGTCTTAAAGTTATTTAATATAATGCCACGACACCAAAAAAACTGTTAATTTTCACAAAAATTAAATTTATAAGATTTTATTAATCCAAATTATTGATAAAACCAACATTTCCTTGAAATCCGCTTACTTCCCCCGCGATTCCCGAAAAGTGGTCCGACGGATATCCGCCATATTTCACATTTTTCTTCTCCAAGATGTTCTTAATGAATTCAGAAAGAAAAAATTATATATTTTAATATTTTTTTTTTTTTAAATTTTCAAATTTTGAAAAAAGGTGCTTTAAGAACGCCCCCAAAATCATGCCATTTTGTTGGTATCAAGTTTGAACGGGTTAATGATATCGTAAAGTCTTTAAATTTCATATTTAAGTACAGGGTGGTCCAATAACTGGTATCTTTTTAAAACATGCAATGAAATGAACAATACTCAATAGTTTTGAAACCTTATGGCTTTATTTGAAAGAGCAAATATTCCCATTATTTATGGCAAACGACTCCATTCATGCGGTTGCCAGGGTTAGCTCCGCAGTAGCTCATTCTCGGCACCCATTTTTCTAATGTTTTTGGTTCTATCTCACGAATGGCTTGAACGATATTCGTCGAATGGGCCTAGAACATTTCTGGATTTCCCATGTTGCATGAATCTTTGACGAGACCCCTCAAAAAAATTTTTAAAGTTTTTAATCGGCAGCTCTGAAGTGATCAATTGTCACCGCGAATATGGCGAAAAACACGATTTCCGAACTAAGTGCGCAAAATATCGATTGTTTGATGGACTGTGGGACATATTGCGACATCCTTCTGAAAATAAATGTCATCCAAGTTGGTATATTCTATTACGGCCAACAAAAAGTCGGTAATCATGGCTATGTAGCGCTCATCTTTGACGAAAATGGGAGTTTCAGCTGTATTTTTGAAAATATTGTGTAATGATGCTGATACTCAAATCTATTGCTTTCTATAGATGAATTGGATTCTTTACAATACCTTGCGAGTTTTACAATCCCAAGATGTACCAATTTGTTTGTTAACATAACCTCATTTGAGTGCCTTATTTCGGTTAAAAACTTTTTTTCGAAAAACGTGCAGTTTGGCAGCGCAGTACTGCGCTACAACGCGATACAGCGCAGCAAGCCGAAGACGCATCAATGAAGTCGTTTGCCATAAAAAACGGGAATGTTTGCTCTTTCAAATAAAGCCATAAGGTTTCAAAACTATTGAGTATTGTTCATTTCATTGCATGTTTTAAAAAGATACCAGTTATTGGACCACCCCTTATTTACGATTAAATATTATACAAAAATAAGTTTTTAATTATTTTAATAAAAAAACTTAAATTTTTATTTTTTTTTATTTTCAAAAGTGCTTTTTTGCAAAAACCCCAATTTTGAGGCTCAAAGTGGAGACAGAAGATAAACTCCGATCGGAGTGATATTTTGTATGTGTGTTACCCTTAGGGGACCGACACTCTTGGCGGGTATTAGAATTTGATCAGAGAGAAAAGCCCAAAAACGAGCACCCCTAACTTTCACCAAATAAGGTTTAATGTTTTAAATCCGTCCAGCCTTTGTCCTGTTTTAGATAAATCGAAAAAGTGGGCGTGGTCTTATTTACTTCTTATAAAAACCTTAGCCAAATCGGTCCAGCCGTTCTCAAGTAATGCGATTACCAAAGAACGAAATTGGATTTTTATTTAAATATAAATAGCCAAATCGGTTCGGGCGTTCTGCGATTTTAGATGTTGGCAAAAAAGTGGGCGTAAATGTGGGCGTAAAATACTGATTATTTTATAATTCGGCATTAAATATATCCCTTATGCCTTTATGATACTTGCTTGTTTCAAGTTACTTGTTGCTGCATTTATTAGGGGTTTTCTATGGGAATTTCGATAAATTCAAAATTTTTGGTTTAAGTTATCGAAATTTTTATAGAAAAACCCTAATAAATGCAGCAACAAGTAACTTGAAACAAGCAAGTATCATACGCACTTTAACTGTTATACAGGGCAGGCATACTAATCTATATATATAAAAGAGTAATGTGACTGACTGACTGACTGACTGACTGACTGACTGACTGACTGACTGACTGACTGACTGACTGACTGACTGACTGACTGACTGACTGACTGACTGACTGACTGACTGACTGACTGACTGACTGACTGACTGACTGACTGACTGACTGACTGACTGACTGACTGACTGACTGACTGACTGACTGACTGACTTATATACTCATTCATCATCGCCCAGCCCAAACCGCTGAAGCTAGAGACTTGAAATTTGGACTGTAGGTCCACCTCCCGGAATATAGATCCACTAAGGCTGGATTTTTGCCAATGTTGATTCTAAGGGGGTAAAAAGGGTAAAAAACTGTACTTTTGGTACTTTTTATATCTCCTGAAATAATGGCCATAGAGACTTGAAATTTGGACTGTATGTTCACCTCCCGGAATATAGATCCAGTAAGGCCGGATTTTTGTCAATGTTGATTCTAAGGGGACAAAAAGGGTAAAAAACTGTACTTTTGGTACTTTTTATATCTCCTGAAATAATGGTCACAGAGACTTGAAATTTGGACTGTATGTTATACTATTTGAATATAGATCCAGTAAGGCCGGATTTTTGCCAATGTTGATTCTAAGGGGGTAAAAAGGGTAAAAAACTGTATTTTGGTACTTTTTATATCTCCTGAAATAATGGTCACAGAAACTTGAAATTTGGACTGTATGTTCATCTCCCGGAATATAGATCCAGTAAGGCTGGATTTTTGCCAATGTTGATTCTAAGGGGGTAAAAAGGGTAAAAAAATGTACCTTTGGTACCTTTTATATTTCCTTAAATAATGGTCCAAGACACTTGAAATTTTGAATGTAGGTTCAGCTCCCGGAATATAAATCCACTAAGGCTGGATTTTGCCAATGTTGATTCTAAGGGGTTAAAAGGGTAAAAAACTGTACTTTTGGTACCTTTTATATTTTCTTAAATAATGGTCATAGAAACTTAAAATTTGCAATGTAGGTTCACCTCTCGGAAAAAATATTCACCAAGGCTGGGTTTTTGCCAAAGTACTTTTTTTAATTTACTGAAATAATGGTACCTTTTATAAAAAGTACCTTTTATAAAAAGTACCTTTTATAAAAAGTACCTTTTATAAAAAGTACCTTTTATAAAAAGTACTTTTTATAAAAAGTACCTTTTATAAAAAGTACCTTTATAAAAAGTACCTTTTATAAAAAGTACCTTTTATAAAAAGCATCTTTTATAAAAAGTACCTTTTATAAAAAGTACCTTTTATTAAAAGTACCTTTTATAAAAAGTACCTTTTATAAAAAGTACCTTTTATAAAAAGTACCTTTTATAAAAAGTACCTTTTATAAAAAGTACCTTTTATAAAAAGTACCTTTTATAAAAAGTACCTTTTATAAAAAGTACCTTTTATAAAAAGTACCTTTTATAAAAAGTACCTTTTATAAAAAGTACCTTTTATAAAAAGTACCTTTTATAAAAAGTACCTTTTATAAAAAGTACCTTTTATAAAAAGTACCTTTTATAAAAAGTACCTTTTATAAAAAGTACCTTTTATAAAAAGTACCTTTTATAAAAAGTACCTTTTATAAAAAGTACCTTTTATAAAAAGTACCTTTTATAAAAAGTACCTTTTATAAAAAGTACCTTTTATAAAAAGTACCTTTTATAAAAAGTACCTTTTATAAAAAGTACCTTTTATAAAAAGTACCTTTTATAAAAAGTACCTTTTATAAAAAGTACCTTTTATAAAAAGTACCTTTTATAAAAAGTACCTTTTATAAAAAGTACCTTTTATAAAAAGTACCTTTTATAAAAAGTACCTTTTATAAAAAGTACCTTTTATAAAAAATACCTTTTATAAAAAGTACCTTTTATAAAAAGTACCTTTTATAAAAAGTACCTTTTATAAAAAGTACATTTGTAAAAAGTACCTTTTATGAAAAGTACCTTTTATGAAAAGTACCTTTTATAAAAAGTACCTTTTATAAAAAGTACCTTTTATAAAAAGTACATTTGTAAAAAGTACCTTTTATGAAAAGTACCTTTTATGAAAAGTACCTTTTATAAAAAGTACCTTTTATAAAAAGTACATTTTATAAAAAGTACCTTTTATAAAAAGTACCTTTTATAAAAAGTACCTTTTATAAAAAGTACCTTTTATAAAAAGTACCTTTTATAAAAAGTACCTTTTATAAAAAGTACCTTTTATAAAAAGTACCTTTTATAAAAAGTACCTTTTATAAAAAGTACCTTTTATAAAAAGTACCTTTTATAAAAAGTACCTTTTATAAAAAGTACCTTTTATAAAAAGTACCTTTTATAAAAAGTACCTTTTATAAAAAGTACCTTTTATAAAAAGTACCTTTTATAAAAAGTACCTTTTATAAAAAGTACATTTGAAAAAAGTACCTTTTATAAAAAGTACCTTTTATAAAAAGTACCTTTTATAAAAAGTACCTTTTCTAAAAAGTACCTTTTATAAAAACTACCTTTTATAAAAAGTACCTTTTATAAAAAGTACCTTTTATAAAAAGTACCATTTATAAAAAGTACCTTTTATAAAAAGTACCTTTTATAAAAAGTACATTTTATAAAAAGTACCTTTTATAAAAGTACCTTTTATAAAAAGTACCTTTTATAAAAAGTACCTTTTATAAAAAGTACCTTTTATAAAAAGTACCTTTTATAAAAAGTACCTTTTATAAAAAGTACCTTGTATAAAAAGTACCTTTTATAAAAAGTACCTTTTATAAAAAGTACCTTTTATAAAAAGTACCTTTTATAAAAAGTACCTTTTATAAAAAGTACCTTTTATAAAAAGTACCTTTTATAAAAAGTACCTTTCATAAAAAGTACCTTTTATAAAAAGTACCTTTTATAAAAAGTACCTTTTGTAAAAAGTACCTTTTATAAAAAGTACCTTTTATAAAAAGTACCTTTTATAAAAAGTACCTTTTATAAAAAGTACCTTTTATAAAAAGTACCTTTTATAAAAAGTACCTTTTATAAAAAGTACCTTTTTTAAAAAGTACCTTTTTTAAAAAGTACCTTTTATAAAAAATACCTTTTATAAAAAGTACCTTTTATAAAATGAACCTTTAATAGAAAATACCTTTAATAAAAAATACCTTTTATAAAAATACCTTTTATAAAAAATACCTTTTATAAAAAGTACCTTTTACAAAAAGTACCTTTTATAAAAAGTACCTTTTATAAAAAGGTACTTTTATAAAAAGTACCTGTTGGCGGAAATCTCCCGCCAACCATCATCAAAATAGTTTTAATTTAATTTTTTTATTTTTATTTGAATTTATATTAAAAATTGTTATTATTAGTTATTTCATATTATTAATACTATTATTTACTAATATTTCTACTATATTTGTAATTTATCACTAATTGCTATTATTATAATTCATAATAATTATTACAATAATCATTGTACTTAATTAATTACAAGTACTGCATTTAATGTAAAACTAGTAGTAGTGTTATTATTATGCACTCCACTGTAATTGAGCATTGCTCTCTTTTCATTTTATTTTTAAGCTCATCATTGTTCTAATTATTCAGCCGTAGTTAAAACTAATTTAGTTTAACTACAAACAACAACTTATACATTACTCTCGTTATTGTAAGCTCAAGTTGTTGTTTGTAATTTCTTTTTATGTTTTAAAACACGTTTTTTAAAATATTTGATTTTGTATTATACACAGTCGAATTAAACAGTCAAACAGTTAGGAGTTCTTGCTTATTAAAATCAATAAAGATTTGAAAATATTGAATTTAAAAGTTGTTGTTTCTTTGATTTCAATTTTAGTCAGGGAAACTTAAACTGTTTTTTTTTGTGCTCTTTATTAATTCTGGATGTTCACTTTTTTCTGAACAGTACCTTTTATAAAAAGTACCTTTTATAAAAAGTACCTTTTATAAAAAGTACCTTTTATAAAAAGTGCCTTTTATAAAAAGTACCTTTTATAAAAAGTACCTTTTATAAAAAGTACCTTTTATAAAAAGTACCTTTTATAAAAAGTACCTTTTATAAAAAGTACCTTTTATAAAAAGTACCTTTTATAAAAAGTACCTTTTATAAAAAGTACCTTTTATAAAAAGTACCTTTTATAAAAAGTACCTTTTATAAAAAGTACCTTTTATAAAAAGTACCTTTTATAAAAAGTACCTTTTATAAAAAGTACTTTTTATAAATGGTACCTTTTATAAAAAGTACCTTTTATAAAAAGTACATTTTATAAAAAGTACCTTTTATAAAAAGTACCTTTTATAAAAAGTAACTTTTGTAAAAAGAACCTTCTATGAAAAGTACGTTTTGTTAAAATTACCGAAAGTACACTTTTTGGTACTTTTTTATTTCCTGAAATAATTATCATAGAAACTTGAAATTGGAAAAGGTTCCAAAAAATATAATGGTCACAGAAACTTAAAATTTGGAATGTAAAATCCTTCGGTGAAAAAAAAGATGTGGAAAAGTACTTTTTGGAAATTCCGGATAAAAAGTACTTTTAATATTTGCTGAAACAATGATCCTATATAATTGAAATATGGAGTATAGGATACCTTGGTGAAGAAAAATCATTCTGGAAGAGGTACTTTTTGGAAATTCCGTTTCTAATGGGAGTAATAGAGTGTACTTTTGGTACTTTTTTTGTTCCTATAATAATGACCTTAGAAGAAGGAGATGGAATTGGAAATGAAATGGAGTAGAACGGGGAACAAAATGGAATAGAGCAGGGAACAATATGGAATGATATATTTTACTCAAATTGTTCGTGTTTAGCTTTTTTCTCCATATTTTTTCCCTCTATATATTTTTTCACTCAAACTTATTTTTTTTATTCCAATTTCTTTTTTCACTCAATTATTTATTTACTCAAAATCCAAAATCCCGACATAAGGGCTCGAAAATTGATAACGAACATGATAACATACCAGCGAAGTTATTAAAATTTTATTGTTTAAATTATTCATTGAAATATTTTTTTATGAAAGACTTAAACGTCCACAAGTAAATAAAACAAAGACTGCGTAGGGGAATTTTTTGGAAATCGTAGAGTAATCCTGAGCCTTTAATTATCCAGTAATCAACACAACCGGTAACGAAGTACCGGGATGGTAAGCTAGTTGTTCATGTAAGGGTTAAGCAGCCACAATAAATTAAATGGATAAATGAACAATTATTTTTATGTACATATGTTTTTGAAAGATCTTTAAATATTTTATTTAATTGCTATAACAAAGTGTAGGGTATTTGAATAAATGCCAAGAAAAAAATAAAATAAGATTTGGTGTTGTTTTGAAATTTCTTCGTCATCACGTTTCATTATTACCGGCAAAAAAAATAAAAATAAAATAATTCTTCAAAAATACACGATTTTCAAAACAAATTTGTTGCGGCTGCTGCTGACGGACAAATTAACGACAATAACAACAGTCGCAGCAGCAGCAACAGCAAATATAAACAGCAATAATATATGTACAATGGGGAGTTCCTTCATACAGAAGAAAGAGTAAGTTCTAAGTATAGAAAACTAAAAAAAAAATTAACAAGAAGGGGGGATCATAAAAAAGAGCATGCGCAAGAAGTTTACAGATCATTTCAAAATGCAAAATACGAACACAAATTTTTTAGCTGCTCGTACAGCAAAGTATTTAGCTAAATATATTTTTTTTTTAGCTTTTGGAATATATTTTTGGGAATATACACCAACACATAGACGACAATATATGGTCGGTACATGGCTGAAAATATTTTCAAAGATGCTGACTAAGTTAGTCAACGAAATAAAAAAAGGGGGGAGCCGATGAATATTCTTTACACTTATACATTCATACAAACAAAAACGGGGTGGTGTAGGTAAATTGGAGAATACTCGCTTTCGTATGTCTGAATTTTGTGTTTAGTATAGAGGTGTATTGGTGGTACAGTTATAACGATATTGAGACTTGGTAGAGATTTTTGCATTTTTATGTGCATTGCTGATTCTGAAGTCAAACAGAACAGATCAATTTTATATACTTATACTCACTAGTGCTAAAAATGATTTTGAATAAAAAAAAAAATTAAAAAAATAAAATAAAGACTAAAATAAAATTTAAAAGGAGTGCTAAAAGGCTCCAAAAAGAAAAATTAAATAAAAGTGTACTAAAAAAAAATTACAAGAAAACTAAAACAAAATTTAAAAAATATTAAAAAATTAATAATTAAAAAATTTCTGTAAACTAAAATAACAAAAAATTCAAGGATATGAAAAAAAACAAATTTTATGAATTTTTGAAAATTAAATTAATAAACTTATATAATGCTATGAACTTAAAACTACTTGTACATGCGCTAAAAAAAATACGGAACTTTAAAAAAGAAAAATATTTTAGCTAAATTTTATTTTTACTCTTCTTGAAATAGAAAAAAAAATATATAAAAACAAAACACCGTAAAGTGTATAATTTTTTTTTATAGAAAGACATAAATTTAAATACTTTCGCCATTTGTTGTTGTTTAACCCGCAACATCACCAGCAACTACTACAACAACAAATATACACATATCAAATGCAACAATGCCAATTTAGCGATTTTTTGGTTTGTGGTGGTTTTAAAAGTTTTTTGAGATTAAACAAAATTTCTATAATAAAGTGATATTGTAAAAATTTTAATAAAATTAAAAAAGAAATTCAATTAATAAATAATACAAAATTATAAATTAAAAATAATTAAAAATTAAAAATAAAAAATAAAAAAATATTAAAAAATATTAATAATTTTAATATTTCATGCAACTTTTGTAAAAAAACGAAAACTAACTTTCTTATAATATATAGACAAAATTAAAAAAAATAACTTAAATTAAATTATTACCCATAAATACAAATAATAAAAAAACACCGATAAATTGTTACACTGTGCTAGTCGCCAAATTTAAAAAGCTGGGCTTCTTGCTGGTAAAGCTTATTCTGGAACGATGAATTCAATGGTGTTAGTAGTTTTTCGAATTTAGCGCTTGTAATCGCGATATTCACGAATTAAAATTGTAATGCTTAAGTACCATAAAAATTTAATTTTTATACTTTTTGGATAATTTTTAAATTTATTTGTAAAAAATGCTTTGTTTTTTTGCAAAAAAAAATTTACGCGAAAAAAAAAATCCGCGAAAAATATTTTTTTTTTAACTTTTGTTTCTTGCACGACTTGAATTCTACACAATTTCAAAAAATAAAATTAAAATAAAAAGAATATCGAAAAAAATTTGTCAAAAAAAATTATTTTTCGCAAATATTTTTTTTTTTTCGCTAAAAATCAAAATATCAAAAGTTAATTTAACCGATGAGCTTTTATTGAAAAATTAGAAAACGTATAAAAATATCAACATTTTAATTTGCGAATACGAGCGCTAACTTTGAAAAATCGCTAGCACCATTAAATTCAGCGTACTCGAATTACCTTTACCAGTAGGGTGCCCAGATTGTTATTATAATAATAATTAATAATTAAAAAAAAGTAACAAACTATTCATTATGAGAAAAACTTTAAACTCAACGGTCAATTTATAATAAAAATAAACCGTCACAAATTTTTTAAAAGCTTTGTTTTGAAAAGAGCGCGAATTTAAAGCACTTCTAAATATTTTTAATGATTTTTTTTGATTTTTAGAACAAAAAATTTTTTAATGAAAAGTCAGAGTGTCAAGTTTGGCTTTGCCGAATCTTTTGTACCCTACCCTCCTATACACAGAAAAAAATAAAAAAAAATATTTGAGTAAATTTTTAATACTATTGGGTAAAAAATTATTCAATTTTGCACCAGTAAACGATTTAATAGTATTGAGTAAATTTTTAATAAAAATTTATTAAATATTTGAAAAAAAATTTGAGTAAATTTTTAATTGACACAATTAAAAATTTACTCAGATTTTATCTATTTAAAAAAAAAATTATCTATTTATTTTTTTTTTTAAAGTTTAAAAAAGTTTTACATTTTTTTACAAAAAAAACAAAAAAAAAAAACTTGTTTTTTCAAACTTTACCAAACATATTTATGTCTCAAAAACATGGGAAAATTTTAAAAAGACGATTACAAACTTTCATATACATTCGCAAAAAACTATAACCTAAACGAGAATTAAAAAAACTATGGGAGTTTAAACAAGTAAGAGTGTTAAATTCGGCTGTGCCGAATCTTTTATACCCTCCAACACGTTTAAAATAAAAAAAATCGCAGGGGCGTCTGGTTTTTTTTTTGGGGGGGGGGGGGGTCGGTGGAGTTGGGGGACACCTGTACCCCCGCTTTATAAGTTTACAAATTATTTGTTTATGATATTTACGCATTATCTATATTTTTTTTATCGTTATTTTTAATTAATTTCTATAACCACGTCCCCAAAGGGGGGCGGCCTGAAAAAAAAATCGAATTTCCTTACCCCCCTGGTCCAAGCGCAGGTCTATGAACATAATATGGCATACAAATGATCAACGGCGTATGCAGGACTGTTTTTTCAGGGCCCAACAACAACAACAAAAAAAAATTTGTTGTTTTTTTCTTGAGATTCGTGTTTTCCAATACATATAAAAAAAATATTTTTTTGTTGTTGTTGTTGGGCCCCCCCCCCTGTATACGCCGATGCAAATGATACATTTGTTGAGCAAAAATTAAAAAAACTCTTAAAAATATCGTATTTTTCGGGGGTCGTTTTAGTTCTTCAAGGGGGAACTTTTTTCCCCCTGGTCCGATTTTGCCCATCTTCGAACTTAACCTTACCAGTAACATAAGAGGGGTTCTTTCCCAATTTCAGGGGTCTAGCTCATTTGGTTTGGACTGCATCGTTATTTCTACAGACGGACGGACGGACATCGCTAGAATGTCTTAGATTCTATCATGTATCAATATTATATATACTTTGTGGGGTCCCCGACCGATATTTCGATATGTTACACATGGAATGACAAAGTGAGTATACCCCCATACTGTGGTTGGAGGGTATAAAAAAAAATTAAAAAAAAATTATTAAATTTTTATTAAATTATTTACTTAAATTGTTTTTAGAATATTTAAGTAAATTTTTAATTGTGCCAATTGAAAAATTACTCAATTTTTGTTTTTTAATTTAAACAAGTGATTGCTTAAATTTGTTGCCTCTATATTTTTTTCTGTGTATGTAAACAAATAAACAAACATTGTCAGGGGTGTGTTTCTTTGGGGGGTTTCGTTGAGGTTGTCGGGAGACGTTTGGGGTATATTTCCCATAGCGATTATTGCTAAAAAAGTCTTTGATTTTTTTATATACGCTAAATTAGTCAATTTTTTCATTATTTTTAATATTTTTGGAATACACGCCCACAACAGGGGTGGGCCAAGAAAACCTACAGTAAGCCCCTGGGTACAAGCACAGAACTATGAAATTTGTCTTGTATTATAAACTTTCATTTGTTAAAAAAAATATGAAGAAAAACATGTAAAAAATTTCGATTTGCATAGGTTGGTTTAGTTTTTTGATGGGAACTTTTTTCTCCGTAATCCGATTTAAATCCAAAGTTAAAATCGGTCGAACGGCTTTGACAAAAAAATCTCAAATTTTTTTTCAAGGAACAAATTTTGTATGACAACATACTAAAGCTTACAATATCAGACATATTCTTTGTTTTAGTATCTAAGAAAAGTTTTAAACAACAAAGAGTCCATTTTCACTAAAAGTTTTGTTCAGTGCTGCCAATATTTTGATACATTATTGTAAAACAATATGGCAATGATGGCTACTTTTATAATATTATTATAATTTAGTATGGCAATATAACTTTAAAAAAAAAAATCCAAATCATGAATTAAAAATCAGAACGTTTAGTTCTTTAACAAGATTGATTAATATACCCCGATTCAGTATGTCGTACGAAGTGAGAAACTTTGTAAGTAAAACAAAAACAAATTTGAGTTTTTTATACCCTTCACTCTAGTGATAGAGCGTCCGTCCGTCTGTCTGTCTGTTGAAAACACGCTAACTTTTGAAAGACTTTACGGATGCTCCTGAAGTTTGGCATATATGTTGGCCATTTACCTGGTCAGGTTGGTATTGCAATCCAGCGAAATCGGTCCAGTGGTTCAAAAGTTATAAGCAAATGAGTGAATTTCAGCAAGGGTTTTTCTGAAACTTACGAGATAAAACACTCGGTAACTTTCGAACGGCATTTCTGAGGGTGCTGAAGTATGGCATATATAGTTGCCGTTCCTCTGGTCCGGTTCGTTTAAAATTAAAGCCAAATCGGTCCAGTTGTTCAAAAGTTATTAGTAAAACCGAAAATTTCAAATTAGTTTCACCTTAAATTTACGTGTTGAAAACCCGTTAAAAATGTTTTTAAAACATTTGTAAGTCACAAATATATTTTACAAGGTATTTTTGTCACTCAAAAATATTTTTACACTAAAACAAAAAAAAAAAAATACGCTCAAAAAAAATTTTACACAAAAAAAAAATTTTACACTCAAAAAAAATTAGTAAATTATTTTTTTTTTTCAAAAATTACTAAAAAAAGTTTTTTTACACTAAATAAAATATTTCTAACCAAAAATGTTATTTTTTTCACGTTAGAAAATTTACTATCACTTAAAAAGGGCATTGTGGAGGGTATTCATAGATTCTCGAATATAACTTTTCTACTTGTTTGTTTTTGTTTTACGTACAAATTTTGTAGTCACTCACTTCGACCGAGATAGCGAATCGCACAGTAAGTATAAGCAACAGTTATTAAACTTTCGAAAGTTGGCGTGTTTTATACAAACAGACAGACGGACGGACATCACTAGCTCGACTTAAAATCGATCGAGGACGATAAATATATATATTATTGATGAGGTCTTTGACCTACTGTGGTTGTCAACTGTGGTTGTCAACAAGATTGAAACGTTTCTATAGTATAACTAATTATACAAAAGCTTTATTTTAAGCTTGACAGCGTCCAGATTGAGTAAATTATAAATGTGCTGCGGGGGTCGATCTGGAAGATAAAATTATTTATAGACATTTTCCAGAAAATTTTTTTAAAAATATTTCCAAGTCGATTTTTTCTAAGTTCAAACATTAAAAATTTAAAAAATGGTCCAATAGTTTTTATTCTGTGATCAACTAACAATAAGTAATTTTTCCAACAAACTACTTCCGCAGTTCTAAACCTCCAATTCTTTTGACCACTAATTTTTTGTAAACAAAGAAAAATTTTAAATTTTTAATTATACCATTACCATACACTTAGTTGTACTAATATTAATAAACAATAACATATTTTCTTTGTTTACAAAAAAAATAGTGGGCAAAAGAATTGTAGATCAAAATATGCAGATTTTTTCTACTGTATTTCATAAACTTTATTTTTTGTTTAGTTTTTGAACAGTTAAAAAATAGTTTTACTTCCATCACAGTTTCTCTCAATCCACTGTTGCCGCATTTAATTTTATTAAAAAATGAAATTTAAGACCTTCTAAATTATTTATTTGGTGTTCTCAGTGATTACACATAATATCACCGACCCGAAGTCTAATGGACTTTGATAACTTGTGAAAGTGGTACTCTAAAATTTGAATAATTTTTAAGATATTTTTTATACCCACCACTCTAGTGATAGAGGGTATAGTTAAGTTTGTCATTCCATTCCTCGAAATATTGGACTAGGATTCCATAAAGTACATATATTCATGATCCTTGATCGGTTTTAAGTCGATCTATGAATGTCCGTCCTTCTGACTGTCTGAAAACAAGCATACTTTTTAAAAACTGTCTGCTGTGTTTTTGGTCATTTGCCTGGTCAGGTTGGTATTGAATTTAAGAAAGATCGGTCCAGTGGTTCAAAAGTTATAAGCAAAAGAGTGAATTTCGGCAAAGGGTTTCTCGCGAATCTACTGGACAAAAAACAGGCTAACTTTTGAAATCCTTAGGATGCTGAAACTCTGTCGTTCCCGTGGTCTAATCGATATTGAATATAAGCAATCGGTCCAGTGGTTTAAAAGTTATAAGCAAAACCGTGAACTTCAGATTGGTTTCACCTTAAATCCCATGCACGGTCACGTGATGAAAAACCGTTAAACAAGTTTTACAACATTGGTACGTCACAAAAATATTTTTACACTAAAAAAAAAAAAACATAACACTCGAAAAAATTTTAAACTCAAAAAAAATTTTACACTCAAAAACAATTTTACACTGAAAAAAAATTTTACACTCAAAAACAATTTTACACTCTAAATTTATTTTTTTTTTTAAATGACTAAAAAAGTTTTTTACAAAAAAAAAATATTTATAATCAAAATTGTTAATTTTTTGACGATAGAAAATTTTTATTTTTTTCATAGATTTGGTCAAGTCGAATTTGTTTTTAATAATTTAATTACATTTATGAAATTAATTGCTTTTTTATTCATTTTGAATTATTTCATTTAAATAAAAATAATTATTTATGTTCAAATTCTGATTAATTTTTATTAAACAATAAAAATTGTTTTATTCCACCTTTAAAATATTATATTTTGAGGATGTTTATTCTGGCTCGAGGTCATTATTTTCTATACTTATTAAAACCATGATATTCTCATAGCATAATTTTCAAGAAAATTATTATTTTTTTTTTTTTTTTAATTTATTTATGTTGGTCATTTTTGCAAGACTTAATCGAAACGTGTTTTGGAATTTGTCAGATTCCATTGTCATGATTATTTAGCAAAAATAGAAACAATTTACTACAAAGTAGCAAACGAGTCTAATGACAAATCATTTGTACACAAACTAAAGTGTTAAAACATATTCGACTCTATCCACAATGTGAATTACAATTTCTTCGTCTTTCTAATTCACATTGTGGATAGAGTCGAATATGTATTAATACTTTAGTTTGTGCACAAACGATTTGTCATTAGAATCGTTTGCTAATTTGTAGTAAATCATTTCTATTTTTGCTAAATAATCTTGACAATGGAATCTGACGAATTCCGAATCACGTGTCGATTAAGTCTTGCAAAAATTACCAACATAAATAAATTTAAAACAAAAAAAAAAAAATAATTTTCTTGAAAATTATGCTATGAGAATATCATGGTTTTAATTAGTAAAGAAAATAATGACCTCGAGCCAGAATAAACATTCTCAAAATATTATTATTAATGAATAAAATTTTTTAATTTAATTATGGAATTAATTGCTTATACATATGTTTATGAATAATGAATAAAATTTTTTAATTTAATTATGGAATTAATTGCTTATACATATGTTTATTTATTTTAAATTAGTTCATTTAATTAAAAATAATTATTTCTTAATTTTATTATTCGTTTAAATTAAAATTTAATAAATTTACTGAAAATTTATTTAAAAAACAATTTAACTCAAAAACAAAACCGTAATTTAAAAACTAAATTATTTGTTTTTATAGAACGATATTTGTATTTAAAAATGAACTAGTTCAAAATGAATTAATTTAAAAGGCTAACCTTAAAACGAATTAATTCTTAGATATTTTTTTTATTAATTATAACTGAATTTAATTATTGTTACAAAGACTTAAAAAATAGTTTTTATTAAAAAATTAATAAAAAAAACATTTTAATTAGTTTACAAAAATAATTTATTTTTCCAAGTTTTTTACTCAACATTTTCACTCAAGATTATTGTTATCAAAACTATAAGCTTAATGAAAAAAAATTTTTCTCAGTTACTGATATTTATTTTTAATGGTTATGAAATTTTTTTAATATTTTAAAATCAGAACATACAAATCAGCTATGTTGACTAAAATTTGTAAGCGCTTTTTTTACAAACTCAAGAATTGTCATCACTGACCAAATGTCATAATTCATGCTAAAAGAGTGTTTTATAGTCTCACACATATTTTTTTATTTTTTTTTTTTTGTTATTTTGCTGTTAGTGTCTGTCGTCCATGAAATGTTATACATTGCAGCGAAAATCTCTGGCAATAAAAATAATGTATCTTTTTGTGTGTGTATATGTGTGAGTGTAAAATTCAAAAATTAATGCATGCTAGTGGTAGTGTTTAGTTTATCTGGGTATTAGTGAGTGAGTGGTATGAGGGTATTTTGATGCGGGTAATTTTTCACTGTGTAGCAAAGAATTTTTTTTATTTTTTTTTAGTTAAAAGTTTTTGCTAAAATAAGCATTAAGTGTTTTTATGTGAGTTTTATTTGCCAGCATCCAACAAAAAAAAAAAAAAAAAATCCCACTCTAATATCTATATAGTACTCTTTTAGACTGTTACTATTTATGGAGAATATACGACAGGCACAACACATCTCTAAAACTTATGAACCATTCATATGTATGGTCTGCCACTATACACTTTACTAATAAAAATGAACGAGTATGTGTCTATTTTATTTTTTTGTTTTTTTTTTCTATACTGCCGGCACCTAAAATTATAAAATATTCTAAAAATATTCATACGTTTTTGTTGTTTTTTTTTTGTTATTTTAATAGTTTTTTTTTTTTTTTTGGTGGAAACAAAATTTTTTATTTTGTTTTAGTAGTGGTGGTGTTTTATTTATTCATTTGTGGTGGTATCTTCATATATGTGCTAATATTAGTATTTAGTTTTTTTACATACATATATGTTTACTAACACATGTGCATACATTACAATTTTCTATTGGGATATAAAAAAAAGTACTAAAATATAAACTAAAATTAGATGTATAGTTGTATATAACAATTTGAAGTTTTTTGACTTTTTGACAATAGACATTAAAAAAAAAAGTAAAAGTTTTAGATCGTATTAGCATGAAACTAAAAATTTATTTAAAAAGTGTAATTAATTTTAAATATTTAATTGATGAATGTTAGGAAATAACTATGTGTGTTTTTTTAAACAAAAATTTTTATTTTTAGAGAGCTACATGTTGCAACAACATGTTGCAGCAACATTTTATGTTTATAACCAATTTTAAATAATTTCCCCGATCTGATCGGATATATATTTTCAATTAACTACGATAACTCAATACATTTAACACAAAGTTAACAATAATATTCGTAATTATTATTAAACAAGTATTTTTATAAAAAGCGCTGTGTAAGTAGTTTATCAAGCTTTAATTTAAGCTTAATGGCGTCGAGATTGAGTAAATATTAAATATGCTGCGAGGGAAAAAATGGAGATTTATATTTTTAAAATACCTTTTTTAGAAAATGTAGTTAAAAATATTTTAAGGTCAAGTTTTCTCTAGTTTAAACATTAAAATATTTAAAAATTCATTTAACAAAATTTTGTTTGCAATTTTTTTACCTCCAATTCTTTTGACCACCAATTTTTGGTAAACAAAGAAAAGATTTTTTTGCTTTAAAGTTTAAGTACACTAAACTGTATAGTAATGAGTAGGGTTAAGATTTTCATGCAGTAAAAATCGAAAATATCCACCTAAAATATGCGATAAAAAATTCAAAATATGCACTTAAAAATTAAAAATATGCAAAAAAAAATTTTTTTTCATACATAAAACTTAAAAAAAAAAAAAACACAAGATAACGCCGGGTTTAAATAAAAACATTTAAAACTTTATGTAAGCAAGATTTTTTAGATATTAAGACAATCTAAACAAGTAGAAATGTTAAATTCAACTTTGCCGAATCTATGAATACCCTCCACAATGCATTTTTTAAAGGATAGTACATTTTTTAACGTGAAAAAAATTTGCTTTAAAACTAAACAATTTTGAAAAGCATTGTTTAGTTACCACCAATGCTTTTAAAACTTGTTTAACACGTGGCATTTAAGATGAAACCAATCTGAAATTCAGGGTTTTGCTTATAACTTTTGAACTACTGAACCGATGGAGCTGAAATTCAAAACCAAACAGACCTATGGAACGGCAAAGACGCATGCTGCGTTTCAGCAGTCTCGTTACTGTTTTTCGAAAGTTATCGTGTTTTTTATTTCGTAAATTTTCGAAAACCCTTTGCCGAAATTTACTCTTTTGTTCATAACTTTTGAACCACTGGACCGATTTGGCTGGATTGCAATACCAACCTGACCAGGTAATTGACCAACGTATATGCCAAACTTCAGTGTGATGTCTTTCAAAAGATAGCGTGTTTTCTACGGACGGACAGACAGACGGACGGACATCGCTAGATCGACTTAAAATCGATCGAGGATCATGAATATATATACTTTATGGTGTCCTAGACAAAAATTTCGATGTGTTACAAACGGAATGACAAACTTATATGTACCCTCTATCACTAGAGTGGAGGGTATAAAAAAATTAAAAGGAAAAAGAAAAAAAAATAATTTTTCTTATTTTCAAAATAAATTTTTAAAATTTAAGAAACAAATAAATTCCAATTTGTTTTTGCTTATTTATGCCAAAATATGGGCTTAACAGTTGGAAATATGCACAAAATATGCATTTAAAACCAAAATATGCAAATATATGCATTTTCACCAAAATATGCAAAAATATGCAAAAACAAATCGATCACATTTTAACGCAAATTTCTTGCTTCGGAAAGATAATTGGTCGATATCATTGTTAGACTACCGACATTGCATGGAAATCCCATCCCTAGTAATGAGATATGAAAATAATTACACATTTTCTTTGTTTACAAAAAATTGATGGTCAAAAGAATTGGAGGTCGAAAAATTCGGATTTCTTCTACTGTATTTAAATTTTTGGTTGGGTCGTAGCACAAGTTATGTGATGAATTAATATAAACTTTTTGACCTTTTTTGTTAAATTTCTAATGTTTGAGATTGGAAAAACTTGATTTAAAAATATATTATAAACAAATTTTCAAAACTTATCAATGAAAATGTAAACCCAAATATTTTGGTACTTTCCACATAACCAAAAAATGTAAATTATTTTAATTTGGCTGATGGTTCACATATATGAACAAAATTGGTTAGCTAAAGATATTTATTTGAAAGGTATCGGTTAACCGGTTCAAAAGTTATCTATGAAAATTTAACAAAACGCCAAATATTTTGATACATTCCACATAACCTAAAAATACAAAAAATACAAATATATAAAAAACAATTTCCATTAACAAGACAAACCGACATTTAAAATCTTACTGATGATAACACTAACTGGAGTGTTTGAAACAGGTATGGGAATACCATGTCTGTAATATTTAGAAATTAAATTTTTCTTCTGCATTTTTTCAACTTAAGCCCTTATAACAAATATAATTAGAGTCCGAGCTCGATCTGTATTGACAGAAAAAAATAAACAAGTCATTTTAATTCGGCTGCAGCTTGACATATATGAACAGAATTGGATACCGAAAGATATTAAAACAATTACAAAATATTTTTTTACCACAAATTTTTTTCGCAGTTTTTTTTTTTTTAATAAAAATTTTTTTTCACAATTTTTTTTCAACAAAAATTTGTTTTTTAAATTTTTCTTTTTCCAATTATACATGTCCGAATAGAAAATTTTTCAGATTCTATCATATTTAAAATGTAGAAAAACTCTTAATCTGAGAATTAAATTAAAATTAAAAATCCTCAAATCAATAGAAAATTTTCCAGACTCAGAAGTTTCAGATTCTGAAACATGTTTTGTTTAGAAAGGTCTTAGATTAAGATATATTTTTGTTAAAGATTCTGAGCAATTTTCTTACAGAAACAGTATTAGACACTAACAACATTTTTTCATGGTAAAAGTCTCAGATTCGGAGACATATTGTATGGAAAAAGTCTTTTTTCTATAGAAAAAGAATTTTTTGTAAGCAAAAAGTCTCAGATTCTGAGAAAATTTTCTCATAGATTTTTTTAACAAATTTTTTTTAAAACATTTTTTTTTAAATAAAATTTTCTAGAGGAAGAAGTCTCAGAATCTGAGGCAGAATCAGAGAAAAGTCGCAGACGCTGAGGCATTTTTTCAACAGATAAGGTCTCAGATTCTGACACCTTTTCCCTAGAAAGAAAGAATATCAGATTCGGAGAATTTTTTTGTAAAGAAAAAGTCTCATACTCTGAAAATTTTTTCCCATAGAAAAAGTCTCAGATTCTACAGCTTTTTTTTTTAAAAAAGTCTCAAATTATAACACCTATTCCCTATTGAAAAAGTCTGAGATTCTGAGATCTTTTTCCTACAGAAAAACTCTTCAATTCTGAGACCTTTTTCCTATAGAAAAAGTTTCACATTCTTAGACGTTTTTCATTTAGAAAAGGTCTCAAATTTGGAGACCTTTTTCCTATAGAAAAAGTCTCAGATTATAAGACATTTTTCGCAGAAAAAATTTTTCAGATTTTGCAAGGAAAAATTTTAGACTTTGAAACGTTTTTCTTTCAGAATCTGAGACTTTTTCTTTAGAAAAAATCTCAAATCCTGATGTCATTTTTCTATAGAAAAAGTCTTAAATTCTGAGACATTTTTCCAGCAGAAAAGTATTAGACTCTTAGACCTTTTGAAATATTCATGCCAATCTGTGGTGGTATAGCTCTTTTAGTTTGGACTGCATCGTTTCCTCCGCAGTCTGACAGACGTATTGTCATTGAATATCTTAGAATCGATCACTAATCAATAATACATGATCTATATAGTTTCTAAGATCCATATTTCTATGCGTTATGTGGGTATACGCCCGACCTGTAGTCTGAGAATATAAATAAAAAAATGTATATTTGCCCCACTGTATTCAAAATCTAAACAACTACGCAACATGTTGATAGGCACATTTATTGCCAGGCACATTTATTGTCAGTATAATATTGAGCCCCATCTTTACAAAAAAATCTTATCTCGGTAGCAATTTAGTATCTATTTTTTTTACTTTGCAACATGTTGCTGTCAACATAAGTGTAGTGTTTCATATTTACAATAGGTGCGATTTTCTTTTAAAACACATTTATTTTTTGTATGAAATACATTTTCCGCTTTCGCCTCTTTCCTTTATAATACTTTTAATCATGAATTAACTCCCCTCATATTAAATTTCCAATTAAATCTTTAATAGTTTATTTTTCATTGCTTTACATATACAAATGATGATTTTCATATTAAATTAATTAATGTTAATCATTTAAATATTTTTAACAGTAAATCATTTAAAATAGCATATAATTGAAAACATGTTTTTTAGACTGGCCCGAAATATGTAGTTGCTACCAAGAAAAAATATTTTTTTTTTTAAAATTTGAAAGTCTTTATTTTCGGTTCTCGATTCAAAAGATATTTTTTTAAATCGTTGTAAGTTGAAATTCTCGATTCAAAATTAATGATAAACATATTTAAAATAATAACAACAAAATTTCATTAAATTTATACCCAGCCTTATTTAAATGTCAAATTGTATAAAAAACAACAATTAACAAGTTTTTGTTAAGAGGATTACAACAATACTAATTATATGTTATTAAAAATATGAAGGACAATTAAGGAACTGCTAATATGTTTTACTATAATTATTTAAAAACAAGTAAGAGTGTTAAATTCGGCTGTGCCGAATCTTTTATACCCTCCAACATGCAAATAAATAAATAAAAAAAAAAAGTGCAGGGACGTCTTCTTTTTTTTTGGGGGGGGGTCGGTAGTGGTAATTGGGGGGCACAATTCCTCTCAAATAAGTGTTAAAAAAAGTAATTCTTATGTTTTTTGCACTAAAGAAATACAAATTTATCATTATATAAAAAAAAATTATTCCACGCCCATAAAAGGGGGGGGGGCGGACCGTACAACGATTTTTTCTAATTCTGTGGGTCCAAATGCAGGGCCTTGAACTTCTTGTAGCATTAAAATGTTAAATTTGTTAAACAAAAACACAAAAAATCATGAATAAATATGGTATTTTTCAGAGGTTTGTTTAGTTCTTCAAGGGGGAACTTTTTCCCCCCTGGTCCGATTTTGCCCATCTCCGAACTTAACCAGCCTATGAACATAAGACATATGTGTGCCAAATTTCAGGAGTCTGCCACTTTTATTTTGGACTGTATCGTGTCTTCCACAGACGGACGGACAGACGGACAGACGGACAGACGGACAGACGGACGGACGGACGGACGGACAGACGGACATCGCTAGAATGTCTTAGAATCGATCACTGCTCAATAATATATATACTTTATGGGGTCCTACACCGATATTTCGATGCGTTACACACGGAATGACAAAGTGAGTATACCCCCATACTGTAGTTGGAGGGTATAAAAATATGTAACGGTTTGTAAAAAAGTAAATAGCAGTTAATATTTGATTTAATATTAATTAAAATATGTAAAATATTATTTATATAAATACAGAAAAAATATAATAATCCTGGGGTTAAATTTATAAAAAAAAAAAATTTTTTACAATATTTTTTTATGTGAAATTTTTTGTGGTATTTAATTTTAATATAAAATTAAATATTAAAATAAATTTTAATTATTCAAAAAAAGATAACAATTAAACTAACGGCTGTAAATATGAATGATCCCAGTCAGAAAAATACAATCGCAAAAGCGTTGTGAAAGCGTAGTGGACGGTTGTACGAGCGTTCTGTATACCAACTTCAAAGCGCCTTCAGATGATCCGAATGATAACATCGATCTACGCTAGGTTTAAAGCGTTTTAAAAGCGTTGTAAAAAAGTGCTTTGAGAACGTTTTTTTAAAGTCATCAAAGCGCTTTAAAACCCCAAAGTAAAGAATATCTGTTTTAGTTCGGTTATAAAAATTTGTTTTATACAAAGTGAAATCCGAAAAAAAATTTTTGTACTCCAAAAATTTTTCCAAAAAATTTTCGAAACTTAGAAAATTAAAAAAAAAAATCAAAATCATTTTTGATAATTTTTTTTACTTAAAAAACAAAAAAAAAAATATTATTCAAAAATAGTTTCGGAACTTAGAAATTTTTTAAAAAAAAAAATCTAAAGAACTCTTTTCGAATACGCTCGCAAAGCGTTACAAAAAAAAAACTTTTTGAGATTGCTTTTTTTTTTTGTTATAGTGCTTTCAGAACACTTTTCAAAAACGCTCGCAAAGCGTTTGAAAATAGCGTTTTGAGAACGCTTTTTTTTTGTTACAGTGCTTTCAGAACGCTTTTTTTTAGAACCGTCGTCAATTTCTGCTTGGGATGTTTTAAAAAACATATGATACAAAAATTTAATTAAAATTGTTAAAAAAAAAAAAATAATTTATTAAATAATTAATTTATTAAAAGTTCTGTTTTAAATAGTATTTCAAACTTACTGTCTAGTAAAATTGACTAACGCAAATAAATTTAATAATTTACTTTATTTAGTCGGTATTCAAGGTTACAAACTCCATGCCTTAAGTCCACCCTCTCCGCAAAATAAAGCTATTCTGGGTAGAATGCGAATAGGGAAATTTTTTTATTTTATTTTGGGTCATTTTTCATTTCATTCTTGGGATTGTTTTTATTAATTTTGGGTGAAGTTTCGTATTTTTCTTTTTGGGTAATTTTTTATATTTTTTGGGCGAATTTGCATTTGGGTGATTTTTTATAAAATTTTTAGGGCGATTTGGCCTACAGCCGTTTTAGGCCTAGGAGAACAAGTAAGAAAGCTATATTCGGCTGTGACGAATCTTTAAATACCCTCCACAATGTTAACCAAAGACATTCTAGCGATGTCCGTCTATCCATCTGTCTGTCTGTGGAAATGGTGATCACGGACAATACACGGAGATGACTGAAACGTAACTTATTTATTGGAAGTTCTCCCGAGAAGCTAGGTATTGGATTTGAGCGATATCGCTTCAGCGGTTCAAAAGTTATAAACGAAAATGTAAAGAGACCTCAAAAATTTTGGTGCATTCAACATAACCTAAGAATACAAAATGCTTTCATTATGCTGCGGGTTGATATATGTTAACAGAATTGAACACCGAATGGTATTTAAACAAGTGCGAACATATTTTTGACAAAAACAAATCGCGGATATTTTTTTACCAACATTTTTGTTTTTCGCGGAAATTTTTTCCGATTAAAACGATCCATTTTTCGGATCAGTACTGATCCTTCACATTTTTACTTGGGTTTTTTTTATTAATTTTTTTTTTTTTCATCAATTTTTTTTCATAAAAATTTTTTGTTTTCACCAAAAACTTTTGTTTTGTCAAATTTTTTTTCATAAATTTTATCAAAAAATTTTTTTTCATGAAATTTTTTTTTCATCAATAAATTTTTTTCAGCAAATTTTTTTTCATAAAATTTTTTTTTATAAAGTTTTTATTTTATCAGAATTTTTTTTTTCATCAATTTTCTTTTTTCATAAAATTTTTTTCTTTTCCGTAATATATTTTTTATCAATCTTTTTCTTCATATTTTTATACCCTCCAACCACAGTATGGGGGTATACTCACTTTGTCATTCCGTGTGTAACGCATCGAAATATCGGTCTAGGACCCCATAAAGTATATATATTATTGATCAGTGATCGATTCTTAAACATCCCAGATGCCCGTCCGTCCGTCTGTCCGTCTGTAGAGGACACGATACAGTCCAAAATAAAATAGCTAGAGTTTCGACGTTTGGCACGAATATGTCTTATATTCCTATGCAGGCCAAGTTCGTAAATGGGCAAAATCGGACCAAGGGGAAAAAAGTTCCCCTTTGGAGAACTAAACCAACCTCTGAAAAATATCATATTTTTACATGATTTTTTGTGTTTTTGTTTAACAAATGCAACATTTTTATGCTACAAGAAGTTCAAAGTCCTGCATTTGGACCCACAGAATTTGAAAATGCCGTTTTTTCGGTCCGTCCCCCTTTTATGGGCGTGAACATTTTTTTTTTAAATAATGATAAACTTGTATTTCTTTAGAGCAAAAAGTATAAGAATGAATTTTTAAACACATATTCGAGAGAAATGTGACCCCCAATTACCACTACCGACCCCCCCCCCCCAAAAAAAATAAAACGCCCCTGCAATTTTTTTTTTATTTATTTCCACGTTGGAGGGTATAAAAGATTCGGCACAGCCGAATTTAACACTCTTACTTGTTTTTAGTTTTTTTTTGTGTTTTTGTGAACCAAATGAGACATTTTTATGTTCGTAGAGTTTATAGTCTTGCGCTTTGACCCAGAGGATTAAAAAATGATGCTTTTTTTGCCCCTCCCCCTTTTAAGGGCGTGGATAAAATAATAATTTAAATAATTATAAAACTATAATACTTTAGTGTACAAAGCAGACAAAAATGAACTTGTAAACATATACCGTGAGGGCCAAGGAGTCACCCCAGCTCACCGACCCCTCCCCCTACCTTGCCCCTTAAAACAACGCCCCTGTAATGTTGGTGGGTATAATAGATTCGGCACAGCCGAATTTAACACTCCCACTTGTTTTTTATCAATTTTTTTTTCTTCATCAAAAAACATTTTTTCATAAATTTATTTTTTTTTCACCAATATTTTTTCTCATCAAAACTTTTCATCAATTTTTTGTTTTTTATAATTTTTTTTTTCATCAAATTTTTTTTTTCATCAAAAACATTTTTTTATTAAAAAAAAAAAAAATTTTTCACAAACATTTTTTTTTCATCAAAACTTTTTTTTCATCAAAATTTTATTTTTTATCAAACAAATTTTTTTAATTTTTTTCTAATTTGTTTTTCAACAGAACTACTTTTTTACTAACAATAAGTCTAAAATTCGAACATAAAAATGTTCCATTTGTTTAACAAATGTACAAAAAGAAGTGAGAGAGTTTAATTCTTCTGTGCCGAATAATGTATACTCTCAAAAATGTGAAAAAACCTAAACGTAATGGGGTCCTTGACCGATATTTCAATTCGTTAACATTGTTTTTTCTAAAAAAAAACTTTGTTTTGGCAAGTACACTGAAAGAATTGAAATCGAATTTCAATTAACAAAAACGCCGTTTCAATTATTTTTTTAAACGATTGATTTAAAAAAAATAATTATTACGAAACCCAAATCTTCAGCAAAATGAAATTATGAAAGAAAATTAAAAATTTAAAGTGTTTATAAGAAGTGTTTACAAACCTACACTCAAAAAAAAAAACGTGGGTATTCTTTACACCGTCCGACAAAAGGAAAAAACGTTGTTAAACACGAACTGGATAATATACTTTAAAAAATGCATTAACAGTTTTTTTATTTCATGATCCTGTTTCCTTTTAAAATGACTTCAAAGTTTTATAAGATCACATTTTTGTAAAATATTTTTTAAATATTTGTACTTGTCCTAGGCTGCCACTAGTAATGGCAAATGAAAGAAGAGGATTTCCGCTAATTTTCCCAGTTTATTATTTTGACATATCAGAAAAAAAGGAGGTAAGTAATGTCCTTTCAAAACATTATCCTTAAATATAATTTAAATATCAAACAAAATATTTTGATAAATTTTTAAAACGACATCATTTGATAATTTTTTCTGATATGGCAAAATAAGAAAATGCAAAAGTTAGCCAAGATTCTCCTCTTTCATTTGCAATCAATAGTGACATTATAAGACAGAAACAAATAATTAAAAAAAAATTACAAATGCCATCCTTTAAAAATGTAAAGTCCTTTTAATAGGAAACAGGATCGTAAAATAAATAAAGTGTAAATGTAGTTTTACTCCATTTTATCTCTACATTCAGACGCATATCATCCGGTTCATGTTTAATATTGGCTGTCGGATGGTGTAACACATTTGTAAATTTCTTAAACAAAAAAAATATTCTGATTAAGGAAACTCTCTACAATATGTTATGCTTTTTCATGTTATATTTACCAAAGGATCAATGATCGCGCCTTTTTTTTGTAAATTTGAGACACATATTGCAAACATATGATAAACAGACATTTATTTTGTAAAGTCTGATAGGAATTTTGCAAAAGCAAAATACATTTTAAAAAAAAATTTATAATAATACTTGAGAGTTAAAGACCCCTGGAGTAGGTAGTAAAAGATATAAAAACATCTTTAGCAATCAGAAATAAGAAAAGAAAAACAGAAAAACTTCAAGTAGGTAAACTCTAATAAAATCATATGGGAGATACCCACCAATCCAAATACATAAAAAAAACATATGTGTAGAAAATTATATATTTTAAAATCTTTTGTTGCATGGCTGGTTGTAAGTGTTAACATATGATAGTGACCTGCAACCTTTTTTTTTTTTTTCTTTTTTTGCTGCATCTATAAGTACCTCAGCATGCTTCTAGGTTTTCTTTGTATAAATTGTTAAATCTTTTCCCCCAAGCAAAGTTTGAAATAAAATTTTAGAAAATTTTTATTTTGTTAAAAATTTAAAAATAAATTTGTATATAAAGTCGTGTTTACTACAAAAAAATATTCCAGTCGTGTTTAAATATTCTTGTAACAAACAACTCAATGTTTGTAAGTGTTTTCATTTAAAAGAGTTTCGAGTTAAAATATTTTTATTTTGTAAAAAATAACGTGGATTTTAAAGAATTGTTTTTATATAATTTATCGTAATTTGTGTGTGAGTGTTTAAAAAAAAAAAACTGCTACTCATTTGTTTTACGGCTTAAGTTTTACGTTGTGGTATTTGTTTGTTTTATTTCAAGCAAAAAAAAAAAAAATAATTTATATCTTACTACGAAAAAGTTGTCTACAGCCGCTTATACCAACTCTTACCCCACCATGCAACAGACGGGGCTTAGTTTGATAAAAAAAAAATAACTTTTTCAGTTTGCATACACATATGTGAAAAAAAAAATAAAAAAATTTTATAAACACAGAGAGAAAAACATTTAACAAGTGAATTAAACTAAATTAAAAAAAAAAACTTAATTTCGGTTTTATGTACTTTCCATTCGGTTGTAACAACAGAAATTCGTAAACAATTAGAGGCAGTTTTAGAATCGGAAAAAATTATGTTAACCGTATAAAAATATATAACATCTGATCTGTTTATATTGAATTGTCTTTGAAGAGATTTCCTAAAATCTTTCATTTGTCCAAAATTTTTCGAATAAAACAAAAATATTACATTTGATCCAAAAAATGGAGGATACAAAAAAATATGATTATATTTTATTACATCAAATTTATTTTCGGTACCCAAGTAAAAATGTTTAGATATATTCTTATCCGAGATTTGAAAGATCAGTAGTGATCCGAGATTTGAAAGATCAGTACTGATCCGAAAAATGGATCGCTAAGATTAGATCAATTTAAATCGGACGGATTCAATTTCATCCGAAAAATGGGTTTATCTAATTATATAGACCCATTTTTCGGATGACATTGTATCCTTCCGATTAGCGATCCATTTTTCGGATCAGTACTGATCCTTCATATTTTTACTTGGGTATCTACTAAACATTCATTACACCATCCGACAGTCAATATTAAACATGAACCGGACGATATTCTTCTGAAAGTAGAGATCAAATGGAGTAAAACTGCATTTAAAGTTTTTCATTTCGTGATCCTGTTTCCTTTTAAAAGACCTTCAAAATTTTAAAGGATACATTTTGTAAAATATTTCTGAAATATTTGTACTTATCCTAGAATGCCACTAGTGATGGCAAATTAAAGGGGAGGATATCCCCTAGTTTTCCCTGTTTTTTTATTTTTCGATATTAGGATAAAACGATGTGAATAAAGTCCTTTGAAAAATTTATCAAAATTTTTTGTTGAAAATTTTGAATGATATTGAAGGATAAAATTTTGAAAGGTTGCAACTTACCTTCTATTTCCTGATATGTAAAAACAATAAAATTGGAAAATAAGGAGAGATTCTGCTCTCTCTTTTGGTATCACTAGTGGCATCTTGGGTCAACTATAAATATTAAAAAAAATATTTTATAAAATGTTATCCTCTAAAACTATGAAGTCCTTTTAAAAGGAAACAGGATCACAAAATAAAAAACTGTAAATGAAGTTTTTCTACATTTAGTCTCTACTTTCAAACGTATATTATCCAGTTCGTGTTTAACGAATTTTTATTTCATTTTTGTCGGACGTTGTTATAAGTGTTCATAAGATTGATAAAATTTTGCATTACTTGTTAAAATATTTCTTTTTATTATTTAACGTTTTTTTTTTTTTGTAAATTCAGTTATTAAAATTTTATTTGACTTCGATTAGAGTATTATTCTAGCTCGAGACCCAAAAATATTTATGATATTTTCATAATAGAGTTTATAAAATTTTTGCTTTAAAGGAGATATTTTTGTTGAAAAACAGATTTTGGACCTTCATAATAGTATTTCTCATTTAACTTGTGAAAAAAATGAAATGCCTGGCTTAATGTTTTATTAACCAACAATGATTGTCTAAAACCTGCGGACAATCCCACAGGGTGAAATTGATCAGTACAGATATACTATGAGTAACTTTTTTAAAGCAATAAATTAAAAATTCTCTATTATGACAATATTATAAACAGAAATATTTTTGGGCCTCTAGCTAGAATAATACTATAATCGAATAAATACATTTTATTTCTATACAACAATTTTATATAACGTTTAAAAAATTTCATAAATTTTTTGGATTTTAATTTAAAGTCCACAACTTACAAAAAATGTATAAATTTAAAAAAAAATACAAATTTTAAACAAAAGAAAAAACATTATAAAAAACATAAATTTTTGAAAAAGTCAACCATTTTTGAATACCACTTTTGGATCTTATTAAAAATTAAAGAAAAATAATAAAATCTACATAAGATTAACGAGTTGTATTTTTTTTCATTAAGCTAATGATTTTTTTCATAAAATTTCTAGAAAATTCATAAAAATGTATAAAACTTTTCATAAATACAACAAAATTTCATTACAGCTATGAAAAATAATAAATATTTCATAAACATTTAGAAAAATTTTTTATATATAAAAATGGTTTGTTTTTAATAAAACTAATATATAAATATTAATTTTATTACAATTTTCATACATTTGATAAAAAAAAAATAATTTTTATAGATTTAATAATATTTTCATACATTTGATCAAAAAAGTTTAATAACACGAAAATTCATAAAAAGTAAAAACTTTTCCTATAAACAATGAAATTTCATAAAATCAATTAAAAAAATTTCATATGATCTACGTAAAATTCATTAACTCTAATTTTTTCATTAAATTGATGAATTTTTTTCATAAATTTGCCAAAATAAAAATTTACATACATTTGATAAAAAAAAAAAATCTTTTAAAAATAAAAGTATTTCATAAAATCTTAGTAAGATTCATTAACTTACATTTTTTACATTAAATTTTTGAATTTTATAATTTTATGAAAATTACAAAAAAAAAAAAATTTCTTACATATAATAAAAATTAAAAAAAAAAAAAAAAACTATTCATAAATACATGAATATTCATAGAATCTTTGAAAAATAACCAATATTTCATAAAATCTTAGCAAGATTAATTATATCTTTCCTAAAATTGCCAAAATTAAAACGTACAAACATATGAAAATTTCATTAATCTTTGAAAAATGAAAAAAAAAAAAAAAAAAAATTAAAATGAATGAACTTTTTCATAAAATTTTATGAAGAAATTTTTGCATACATTTGAAAAATAAAAGTTTAAGAACATGAACATGAAAATTATTACATTTTTAATAAATACAATAAAATTTCATCAGCGACGTATCCAGGAATTTGAAAACGGGGGGGCACAATTCCTCAAAATTTTTTTCGTCATCGCCTATTAATATTTATTTTTAACTACCCCCATTACCCCCCCCCCCCCTCCCCCAAACACCATTTCGTCTTTATTTATATAAAAATGTCTTGGAATATCAGATTTTTTTTATAAAATCTCGAAATCTTTGTACAGGAAAAATGTTCAGAATCTAAAAATTTTCTTTTAAAAAATTATTAAAACTTTTGATGAAAATAATGTCTGACAAATTCTCAGATATTAATGTTTCTATAGAAAAAACTTTTCAGAATCTGAGAATTTTAATAAACAAATAATATATCAGATTTTAATACAGAAAATGTGTCTTACAATGGAAGTATCTCAACCCTTATGGACCGATTTGCATGAAACTTAAAATATATATGAGGGTTTCTTCGTCAACCGGGCCACCCTTTTGCCCAAAATTTGTATGGGTTTAAAAGTTTTTTAAAAAATTGCGAAATTACTTGAAAATATTTGGTTTTTAATACCGAGTGCCGGTTTTGAATTTCAATATGGCGGATCCAATATAGCGCCCAATTTTTTAAAAATATTACAGATTTGCTAAAAATTCTTCATGCACGGGTTGTTGGAATCGCTTAAGAAGAACTTGCAGTTGGATTTTTAAAATTCAAAATTTCGGATCCAACATGGCGATAGTTTTTTTTTTTAACAACAGATTCACTCAAAACTCTTTACGCACCAGTTTGTTGGGTTGCTAAATTAGAATCTGCCATTCGAAAATCTAACTTTAGATTCTTATTTAGCGACCCCAAAAATTCGGGTATAAAAAGTTTCATGCAAATCGCCATGTTGGATCCGCCATTTTGAATTTTAAAATTCCAACTTCAGATTCTTCTTAAGCGACCACAAAAACCTGTGTTAAAGAGTTGACGAAGAAACCCTCATATACACGAAACAATTCTAAGGTTGTGGTGTCTCGGCTGGATTTTGGAGTTTAAAAAATGTGTAAAAAATAGGATTTTTTTTTTGATTTTTCAGACATTTCTTTTTAAGATGTTGTTTCCATATGAGAATAAATGTTTTTAATGCCTATCCAACAGGGGCATAACTTTGTAAAAATTTGGCTTTTTTATCATGAAGATGTCATCCGTGGGATGAGGAAATATCGAATATTCAAATAAATAATTGAATAAATAATTTTTATAAAAAACTAAGGATTCGAGCTTGATTATCAGTTTACTTATTGAAGTTTTACGAAAAACTTCATAAATTAATTAACAATTAATAATTATTTTTTACAGATTTATATTAATTGTTTAAATAAACGGAATTTTTTTTTGTTTTTTAAAACAAGCTTTCATTAAAGTTATAAATCAAAATCTTTTCATTTGTTTAATGTTTTTAGAAAAACTTTCATTGAATTGATGAATCTGCTTTAAAACATGAAAGTTAAAAAAAAAAACTTTATTAGAATTTTCTTAAATTACACGAAACACTTAATAAAAAAAATTTATAAAAAAATGCATAAATTTTATGAAAAAATTCATAAATTTTATAAAAAAAATTCATAAGTTTTGTGAAAATTTGCAAACATTTTTTGCATAAAAATCATGAATTTTTTAGAAAGGTTTTTTTGTCGAATTTTTTTTATTAAAAATCCATAAATTTTTTAAGTTCGTCTTTGTTTTATGCCAATCATTATAAAATTTTGTTGCTTAACTAAAATTTTCAAATTTTATCTTACAATTTTCTCTAATTGTAAGTGTACGTTTTTTTTATCCCCAAATCCGTTCATTTTTTACACACTTTCAAAAATGCATATAAAAGAAAGATTCATTATAGTTACTGTTTTTTTTTGTTATCTTTTTTAACATTTTTTTTTGTTTTATAACAAAAATAAAAAAAAATTATAGTGTTTTGTATGTTCCCCCAGTCTAAAGTATTAAAACTGTATAGTTTTTTTTTCGTTACATTTTTATTGCTTTTGGGTGTATATATAAATTTTAACTAAAATGTATACAAATTCCAAGTCCTACATACAATTTATATTTTATAAGGATTTTCTAGAAAGAAAAAAACTATACCCAAAAAAAATAAAAAATTATTAAAACTGCATATAAAAAAATAAATAAATTCTTTCATAAACAAACAAAAAAAACCTACCATCCTCCCATAGCAACTCCCGGAAAAAGTTTGAAACTTTACATCAAATTTACCACAATTTAAAAAATAAAAACTTTGTTTTTTTTATAGTTTATATTCTGGTTAAAAAGTTAACACTTTTTTTTGTAAGAATTACTAAATTTTTTTTACCATTAATTTAATTTAAATATCAAAGTTTTTATATATTTTTACATAAGTTTAATAATTGGTAAGGAATAAACACAATTAAAGCGACGGGCGGTTTTAACTAAACCAAATCTGTTGTATCAATTGCAATAAGGGCAATAGTGATAACAAAAGTCGATAGTAAAATAAAATTATTAAATTGAAATTCAATCAAATAATAAATATATTTTTGAGTTATTCGCAGTGAAAAAAATGTACATCGAGGGTCTATATTCAAAACCCTCTATCTTCCATTTTCAAAATTACATTGCAAAATATTCAGTAAAACGGCCCTCATCTATGGTGTAAAATTTAAAACAAAAATATTATTTTTTGCTATTTTATTTTCATTTTTGGTTTTCTCTATCTTACATTTTGGTCCAAAACCACGATTTTGGTCCACTGAAAATTCTTGTTTGGCTTTTTTGAAAAAAAAAAAAATGGCTCAAAATTTGGATGTCTTGTGTAGATTATGAAAAATTTATATAAAAAATCGCGATGCTGATCCGCATCTGCAGACCAAAATCGCGTTTTTAATTTATTTTACAATTTTTTACATAACATACTGAACAGTTTGCCAAATTTTGAAATGGATTTGGTCTTAAAAATCAGCACCTGTGGACTAAAACTGCGATATAGGCATTTTTTATAAGAAGTTATCATTAATAAATAACGTCCCAACAAAAAAAGATCTTACCATTCACTACAAAATTCTCCACAACTTATGAACCAGATGTACTTCTTCTTCAACTGAAACATTGATGAATTTAATATGGGCGTGACACACAAAGTATGTTCTTTTTATCGCCACTTTTCAGTGGCGAAAGATTGACACTTAAGTATAACATATATCACTAGTGTTTTTATCACAACTTCTGAAGTAGTGATCCGGATGTTAATATAACTTGGCCTTTTGGAAGCACTTTTTTCATCACTTCTTTAGAAGTACATATTTCTTGGCATTTTGGGTGTGATTATGTCATTTTTATTTGGTGATTTAGAACTTCTAAATTAGAAGTTCTTTTTTCACTTATTTTTGTAAGATTGATTGAAAGAGTATTTTTTTTGTAATATTTACACTAAAAACACTGTTCGACAGCAAAAACCTTCCAGTGAAATTTCTAACTGGTCCTTATAGATTTTGGTCTCCTACTTCCAAATCTACCGTCCAAATTTTTCTAGCACGTACCGTTTTTGAGATATCCGCTGTTAAAAAGTAAAAAAAGCACTTTTAGGGGTCCATTGTTACGTATTCTTACGTTGCTTCCACCAAATAGGACTTGATTTCATATAAAATTATCCTCCTGATTCCAAAACTGCAATCCAAATTTTTCAAGCATGTTCTCTTTTTGAGATATTCGCGTTTAAAAATTTTAGTGCGATTTATAAAGACTATAAAAGTGCGCAACAGTGGAGTTTGAGTTTTTCAAACGCCAATATTTCAAAAACAGTATGCGATAGAAAAATTTGGATACCAGATTTGGAATAAAGATGTCTTATTTTAACTAAATCGAGTACTTTTGTGTTTGAGCAACTTAAGAATACGTTACAGAGGAAACCCAAATATTTCAATATTCAAACGCGAATATCTTAAAACCTTACGTGATAGAAAAATTTATTTCATTGATAACACAGGTTCACAAAATTTGAACTTTTTCAATTTGCCTGACCTTTGACAACTGATTTATATGGATTTTAGTGTGCTGATTCCGAATCTGTTATACAATTGTTTCCATCAGCTCGCGTTCGCGAGCAAATCGCAAAAAAAGTGTTGCCCTGGGGCTAAAAAAAGTGTTGCCCTGTGTAATCAAACGTATATACTTCGAATTAAAAAAGGGGTAATTATAAACATCACAAAACTATAAAAATTCACGGCGAATCGATTCACCAGTTTGTTCTGACTACAAGCCTAGACCTCAATTTTATAAAAAGCTTAAACAATCTTTAATAATAGTTTGTAAATGTATTTATTTAAATTATGACCAACTTTTTTCGATATAAGATATAGAATGGTAGTTTAACGTCAAATTGCTTGTATGAAATGTGAAAAATTTATCAATAATCGATTTTCGTCTTTTCGATTTTTTAAGATCTAAATAAAGAGAAATGAAATGCCATTACAAAATTTTGTCACCATTTTTGCAAAACCTAAATCTATTCGAAGCTGGACGTAGAAAAAATTGCATACTTCGGGTGTCACCCCCATTCTAAGTGTTTCAGTTGAAAAAGAAGTTCATGTTATGGTGATATGATTTAATTTAATTCCTAAGAACATATGAAAGAGGTATTTCAAAATCATTAAGCAAAGAACTGCTAAAAGATGTTTTTATTGTTATTTTGTAGCATTTTTGGAAGTGATTTTAAAAGTACTTCCTACGGAATATGAAGTTCGGCACCTATCTCTACTTTGTATGTAGTGAAACTACTAATTCTTTTTGAACCACTTCGTTTATTTTTTGCTGGGGTATAAAATTTTCCGATGTCGTAACTGAAATCATAATAATTCATTTTTATTAAAATGCAAAACCCTCTATCTGAACATTTTCACTCACTTATCATAAAATCTCCTTACATATAATTGTTTAAATCCATGAATTTTCAAGCTCGAGGTCTTATTTATTGTTTTATTTTTCTTTTTTTATTTATTTCCAAAATCTTCCGATATTTCGCATTTATATGAATTGCATCTTCAGGGACAGTTTAAATTTATATATAAAAAAACACATAAAAACTTTTATACGTAATATAGTGTTCAAAACTATCGTCATTATTGCACCGATGGTAGGAGCACTACATAACGTGAAAGAACTTTTATGTGTTTATTTATAAAAAAATTTTAGCTGTCCCTGAAGATGCAATACAAAGAATTGCAAAATATCGGAAAATAATTAAAAACAAGTCAGAAAGTTATAGTCGGTCAAGACCGACCATATGATACCCTTCCCCAGTGTTTTCCGGAAAATGGGTCCCAAGTCAAAACATGGACCGATTGGATCTGTCTTTTGTTAGATCTTTATTTAGTGTAGAAAACACACACAGATCAAATTTTAGTGGAATTGGTTTATTTTTTTATCAATAGACCGATTTAACTGAATATCGGTCGAAATTTTTTTATGGGGGACTAAGTTCAATAATGGTTTAATTATATTCCGATTTGATTAGGTTACTGAAGTACACGTTTAACACCTAAAAATAAAATTTTTATTAAATATTTCCATTTTTATTAAATATATTCACCATTTTATGTGAATATTGGGTGGGTGGTTTGTATGGGGACTACCAGAAGGAATGACCCGATTCCTTTGAAATTTAGAATGATGGTTTGTGCATACAAAATTGGATTATCTGCTAAATTTCAAAGAGATATCTATTTTAATACGGTTATTAGAGTCATTTCAGTCATATTTTACTACGGTTATTAGAGTCATTTAAGCCGAATCCAAGGGGACGATTTTATGGGGGTTAGGTCTTAACATAGACCGATTTTCTCCAATTTCAATAGGTTTTGTCCTTGGGTCGAAGAATTCTTAATTTTTAAATTTCAAGTCAATTGATTGAAAATTGCGCCCTGTATCGTGCTTAAACCGATAGATGGACAGACGGACGGACGGACATCGCTAAATCGACTCAAAAAGTAACTTTTAGTCGATCGGTGTACTTGAAGGTAGGTATAGGGCCAATACTACAAACATCAGCACAAACTCATTATACCCTGTACCACATAGTAGTGTAGGGTATAAAAACATTTTAACAATTAAGACCTCTAGCTCGAAAAATAATTTTATATAATCGTATATTTGACCAGCCAATTTTTTGATGAAAATACATTAAAAAAAAGACTTAACTTAAACTTTGGAAAAATTTTCTTTAAAATAGTTTATAAATTTTCCCACAATTTAGTTAAATTTAGCTAAAAGTTGGTAAATTTTCTTAAGTGTTAGGAAAAAATTTAAGTTCATGTACTGTTAAATAGTCTATTATTTTCCTTAAATGGAATTCCCAAATACATGAAAGAAATTCTTACCGCCAAAGAAATTTTCCCTAAATATATGACAAAAATCTGTATTTTTATGGCATATTCCTCTTCTTTAGTTTTAGGACGTAATTTTCAACCCATTAGTTCATTTTCTTAGATTTGAGGAAGTTTTTTCCACAATTTTAGTAAAATTTTAATAACTCGGGCAAATTTTATTTTTCAAAAACTTAAAATGGCGATATCTCGAAAACTAAGCCAGATAGAGCAAAATGGAGGCCATTTTTGGTTCTTAGTATATCCATAGTATCGCCGGTCCTCTTTAAATATGTAGACCCTAATGGGTCCTAACTTTGGATTTTAAAAAGTAGGCATTCCCGAAAATTTTAAAATACTCATATCTCGGTAAATAATACTAACACAATAAAAAATTCAAAAGCATTATCGAGTTTTTAAAATTCTCAGGACCCCAGTGGTCCCCTAAATTCACGTATCTCAAAAACTAAGGTAGAGCGAAACGGACAACAATTTTTGATCAAAAAATATGAAGATTCTTAAGGAACCCAACTGGGTCTGGGCCTATCAGGGTCTGAACCTATCGGTTCGAACCCAATGGGGCCTTCACCCAATCGGGTACTCAAATGTATATGAACTAAATTGAAATAAAATTTTTCCCATTTTTTAGTTCAAATTTGCATAATAGTAAAATTTTTTTACACTGGTGATAGCAAATGAAAGAGGAGGATATCCCATAATGTTTTCATTTTCTTTTATTTTGCCATATAGGTATAAAAGGATGTGAATAAAGTCATTTAAAAATTTGATCAAAATAATTTGTTGAAAATTTTGAATGATATTGAAGGACACATTTTTGAAAGGACGTAACATTGTCTGATATGTAAAAATAATAAAACAGGAAAATAAGGAAAGATCCTTCTCTTTCATTTGCTATCACTAGTGGCATCGTAGGACAAGTACAATTATTAAAAAAATATTTTATAAAATTTAATCATCTAAAACTTTGAAGTCGTATTAAAAGGAAACAGGATCACGGACAGAAAAACTGTAAATGCAGTTTTACTACATTTAATCTCTATTTTCAAACGTATTTTATCCAGTTCGCATTTAACGGCTTTTTTTCATTTTTGTTGGACGGTGTAATTTTCCCACAAAACTAAAACCGTCTCAATTTTGAAACAAAAAATATATTCCTTAATGCTAACTGCCTTTATTGTAACAAAACTAAACATTACAAAAATATCTGAAAAATTATAAAAAAAAAAAACTTAAAGCTTTATTTTACAACAAAGTGTTATTTTATGGTGTTAATATAATTTAAGCTTAATTTGATAAATTGTTTAAACTTAAATTTACTGCAAAAAAAAAATAAATCAAAAACTAAAAAATAAATAATAAAAATTACAATAAAAATAAAGAAAAAAGTAAAAAGTAAAACAAAAATAATAATAAAATTGCATAAAAAAATAAAAATAAATATCGAGGGCTTATATTCAAAAAGTTCTATCTGTAAAATTATTTTTTTAGAACTGCCTTAAAACTGTTGATGTGAATTCATTCGAAATCTTCTTTTTTTTAATTTTATAAAAAAAATGTTTATAAAAAATAATTTTATAATTAACTTTATAGTTTAAAACAAATACAATTGATGTCTACTAAATCGGTAAATTTCAGATAACACTATTTGTATATAAACCCTCAATATACAAAAACTCTCAAAAAATTTTCATAATAACTGCATCGTTTTTTTTTCAGCAAAAGTGTTTAATATCAACAACAACAAAAAATATTATTAAATATTTTTTTTTTCGCCTGAAGCCTTTGAAAGTTCCGTGCTTCCTTGCATTCAATAGTATTTAAATTAAGCATATGGAATGTAAAGAAGTATGGAGCGATATTTGGCCAAACAACATTATTCATACTCGGTTAAGTGATTTTTTTTTTTTATTGAAGTGCAGAAAAAACAAAAAAAAAAATTGTAAATAAAAATATATATAAAAATGTTTATGCAAAATGTTTTGATAACAATATTTTAACATACATAATTAAGTTGAATTTTAAATATTTTGTGTATCATAATGTGTTTGAAGATTAAATGAAGTGCTACAGTTTTTTACATGTGGTTTTTTATAATGACTCATACTTAAAGTTTAATAGTCGACAGGGTAATCAGTATTCAAGGGTGGGGGGAAAATGTGTTCTAAAAATTTTTACTGAATTTAAAAAAAATATATACTTAATATACTGAAATCAATAACACTGTGCTAAACATAAAATGCAAACTTTTTCTCGTGTGAAATTTTGCTACACAGAAAAAAAAAAAAAATTTAATTAAAAAATTCGTAGACTTAATTAAAAAATTAATTAAATCCGGACCAATCACTAAAATGCGCATATATATTAGATATATTTGTATGTCATAAATTAAAAATAAATGAATATTTATTTAAATAAAAACTTAATACTATGAATTAAAAAATTTAATTAAAAAAAATAAATAAAGTTTTAATTATATAAATTAAAAATTTAATTAAAAATTTTTTTAAAAACAATTAAAATTTTTAATTCTGTAAATATAAAAAATAAAATAAAAACAATACTTTTTTTAAAAATAAATAATTTAAAAAAAATGTTTCTTCAAACTTTACCAAACATATTTATCAAAGGTGTCCTAACGACTAAGGTAATTTTTAAAAAACACTTTTAAATACCTGGTAGGGTCCTAAATTGTAGTTTAGTATCTAAAAATTAGTGAGCCAAAATTTGGGGAGAATCGGATAAAAATAACTCGTGCCGAAAATGGATTGAAGTTTTGGGACACTCTTATGGGACGAAAAAACCAATTTTTTCTAGTTTTTTTTACAAATATAGGTATATGGTATTTTTTGTTAAATAATATGAAAATAGTAATAAATTACCCTTCCAAAAAGTTTAAAAAAATTCAAATCGGATAAAAAATAAGCATTGTCTGCATACATGCCCCAGACCATTGCATGGTTCAAAATTTTTAGGCAAAAAAAAAACAAAAAAAATCTACTTTATAATATTATTAAATACATGTTATAGATATGTAATAGAAATTAATTAACAAATATGGTAGTCTAGCTTTTTTTTTAATTTGGCGTGGGTAGTGATATAATTTCCGCGGATTTCAAAGAAAATGTGTTTTTCTATGATAATTTAGCAAATATGGGAAAAAAATTCTTTACTGTACTATACCAAGTGTAAAACATAAATTCTGTAAATTTTTAGAGAAATAGGACACCTTTAACCCCTTTTCATCGAGGTGAAATATCAAATTTGGGACATTACATATTTCTATAATACAAGATATCTGCATATATCCGATTTCTCAAAAGTTACAGAATTTACATTTTACGCTTCGTTCCGTACAATAAACAAAAAACTTTCCCATATTTGCTAAATTATTGTGAAAAAACGCATTTTATTTGGAATGCGCCGAAATTTTATCACTACCGGCGAAAATCAAAAAAAAAAGCTTGACTACCATATCTGCTTTTTTTAATTGTAAACATGTTTTCAATTTGATCATAAAGTAAAATTTTTTTTTTTTTTGCCTAAAAATTTTGAAAATTTTGAAATTCTGGCTTCAAATCCCATTGCAATGGTCTCGGGCATGTATGCGTAACATGCTTATTTTTTATCCGATTTTAATTTTATTAACCTTTTTGAAAAGGTAATTTAATATCATTTTCATATTATTTTACAAAAAAATTAACAAAATATAACAAGTACCAATATCTTTCCACAAACAAGAAAAAAAGTGTTTTTCTTTCATATAAGAATGTCCCAAAACTTCAATCCATTTTCGGCACGAGTTATTTTTAGCCGATTGTTCCCAAATTTTAGCTCACTTATTTTTAGATACTAAAAAATAGTTAAGGACCCTACCAAGTATAAAAAGGTGATTTTCGTTTTAAGGACACCTCTAATATTTATGCAGTAAAGACAAAGTCACTAACATAAGACAATTATATAAAGTTGATTATAAACCTTTTATATACATACACATAAAACTATAAACAAACTGAGAATTCAAAAAACTATATGAGAAATAAAACAAAAACTTTCAGCAAACTGTTTATACCTACGTATTTTTTTGTATGTAATGAAAAAAACACACACACCAAGTGAAGTTAAAAATTTAATTAAACAATTAATTATATTAAATAAATATTTAATTAATTTTAAATTTAAAACAATCAGACAATTAATTATATTAATTAAAAATTTAATTAATATTTAATTAAAAAACAATTAAAATTTTAATTAAAATAAAATATACGACCCGAGTAAAAAAGAGTTATGTATAGCAGTGACAAATTAGATCCCAAATATGGTGGACACAATTGTTTCAAATATTATCTTCGGTTATCCTACAAGATCTGAACAGATAGTCTTATATATAAGATGATACGTAAAATGGGTCTATCTGGTTTTATCAGTTTGATCAGGACTGATACAATATTAAATAAATTGAGACTATAAGACATAAATATATATGGTTAGATATTGCTCTACATAAAGAACATATTTTTGTATATAGCATTACATAAAGTGCATATTATTATATGTAATGTTATCCAACTTATATGACGTTATAAGGAGCATTATATGATCAGTTATAATGGTTTTAAATTATATTTAATCGTATCAGTTTTCTCCAACTGATATAATTATATAGACCCAATTCACGTATTATATTATATATAAGGTTATCCCGCTAGATCATAAAATATACCCGTAGATAATTATTTAAGTAATTGTATCCGCCATATTTGGGATACAATTAGTCATGACCTTTTTTTTTTTTTTACTAGGGGATATAATTTTCTGTGTAAGAACTTATCGCAACTAAAACAAGTAAGAAAATTATTGTCGGTCAAGACACACCATATATTACCATACACCATTGTTTCCCGGAAAATGGGTTCAAAAATGGACCGATTGGATCAATCTTTTGGCAAATCTTCAATAAGTGTAAAAAAAACTCTCAAGAACATAATTTGAGTGAAATAGGCTGCTATTGGTTGCCAATAAACCGCTTGAATTGAATATCGGACGAAATTTTTATATGGGGCCAAGACGCGGATCCAGGTGGTTGAGAATTGAATTTCTCCTCCTCAAAACGATTAAAAAAAAAAAAGAAAGGAAAGAAAAAAAGGAAAAGGAAAAAGAAGGGGAAAGGAACAAAACAAGAAAGAAAATGACCAGGATGTAAACAAAAAGTGTCTATGTGCCGTAAATCATCAGCACTCATATACATCTCCTATGGAACTTTTTTTGACATTAGAGTCGTGGACATTTTTTAACGAATAACTTTTCTTATCATATTCTAAGGAAAAATTATTATCTCATAATTTCCCAGAATTTCAGAATTTGTCTTTAGAAAATATTTTAATACTTATTTGACTCTGAATGTAAGAAATTTTTGATTCAAAAATTATCTCAATTTTTAGAAAAAATGTCTTTTAACTTTTCTATGGAATAAAACCCTCAGCAACTAAGAATTTTTCCTTAGAAAAAACGTTTAGAATTTATCAGGAATTTTTCTGCAAAAAAGTTTCGCATAGTCGCATAACATTTCAATCGGAAAACCTCTGAGAATCTTAATTTTTCTACGCGAAGAAATATATTTCCGAAAATTCAAGTTTTTTTTTTTTTTAAGACTTAACTACACTCAAAAAATAACCTTGTAAAATTACAAGAAAAACTGGTAACCTTTTTTTTTGATACCTCCTATTTGACAAAAATTGCTAGTAATTTTACAATCTTTTTACCAATAATTTTGTTGTTTTACAAGGTTTTTACAAAGAAAATTGTAAATTTAGTAAATTTAATTTACAAATTTTTTGACACGATAAAATTTACAAGGAGGTTTCGTAATTTTACTAGATTTTTTGCTACCTCCTATTTTTACGAGAATTCCTAGTAATTTTACAAGCTTTTTAACAAAAACAACAATTTTAGATGTACAGTTTTTTTGGCGCAATAAAAATTACAAGGATCACTCGTAAGTTTACAAGATTTTTTTTTTTGTAAAATTGCATTTGTTTGGCAAACCTATTTACATGGTTAGATTGACGTCCTAAGAAATGACACTTTAATTGTTTCACAGTATTATAGTATGTCGCTTTAAAAAGTTATACCCTTAATGCACATTCTATATTTTCTAATTTACTGATTTAAGTGTTTTAATTACCTGGAGCTTAACAAAAGAATCCATTCGTAAAATCCAAACATTTATAAACAAATGCTTAAGGCAAATTCTTCACATCTTTTGGCCTAATTGGATTACAAATGAAGCGCTGCTGCAGATGGCAAACTCTAAGCCGGTAGAAATCGAAATTCGCAAACGCAAATGGACGTGGGTAGGTCATATATTGCGAAGACCACAATCAGAAATAGCAAGAATAGCCTTAGATTGGAACCCACAAGGACAGCGCAGACCTGGTAGACCCCGAAACACCTGGGTGCGCTACCTGAAACAGGAATGTGAACTTGCTCGAGTTTCATGGAATCAAGCTAAGGCGATTGCCAGAGATAGACAAAGATGGAGAGAATTTGTTGACGCCCTATGTTCACTTTGAACTTTTATTTAAGTATTAATTAAAAATCGATATGTATTTCTATTTCTATTAATATTTAATTAAATAAAGGACATATATATATAAGTGTTTTAATTACAAAACACTTAAATCAGTAAAAATTCAAATTTTAAATTTGATATAGTTAATTTTATTTTTGTAACCGCTTGTTTCTTGTTTTACTTTACCATGGATAAAATTAGGGTTAGTTAACAAACCTTTATATATACCTAACAACTTCTAATTTTTTATGCCAAAAGCACGTTAAGGTTTTTGTAAAAATGTGTATAAAAAATCCTTATATGAGGCATTCCACACCAAATGTCCAGCGAAAAAAAACACGTGTACCATAAACTTCTGAACAGCTTGTATGGATAGCCCTATATGGAACTTAGAAAACTGCGTTTTCGGTTTTTCAATTTTTCAAAAACTGGGCTTAGGAGACGTGGTCAAATATTGGAAAAATGGTCAAATTTGTGGCGAGTTGCCTTGATTAAATATTTATCACATTAAAACGAAATGCACCACAATCTTAAAAATTTACATTCTTATATAGTTTCGTATGGGCTATCGAATAAAATTTTTTTCCAAGAAAAATTTTTAGAACCCGTTCTGAAATTTTCCATTTTTTAAAAAAGTCAATTTATCAAAAATCCGGCCACTTTTTTTATATTTTTTTTTTTAAAGTTTAGATGTTTGTCCATCCACACAAAAAAAATCAGAAATGTATTTTTCGTTTTTTTCGAGAAAATATCACTTGAAATTTAAATTTCATAACAATTTTGTAATTTGCTTGTATTTTCTTGTGTCAACAGAGCGTATGACGAATATTTATGCAATTAATATTACTCATTCGCAACTTTAAAACAAAGAAATATAAGCAAATAACAAAATTGTTATGAAATTTAAAGTTCAAATGCGATTTTCTCGAAAAAAAAGATGAACGTGTTTCTGATTTTTTTTGTGTGGATGGACAAACATCTAAACTTTTAAAAAAATAAATAAAAAAGAAAAAAAAAAGTGGCCGGATTTTTGATAAATTTACTTTTTTAAAAAATGGAAAATTTCAGAACGGGTTCTGAAAATTTTCCAAAACAAAAAATTTTAATCGATAGCCCATACAAAACTAAATAAAAACGTAAATTTTTGACATTGTGGTGCATTCCGTATTAATGTGATAAATATTTAATCAAGGCAACTCGCCACAAATTTTACCATTTTTCCAATATTTGACCACGCCTCCTAAGCCCAGTTTTCGAAAATTTGAAAAACCAAAAACGCAATTTTCTTAGTTACATATAGGGCTATCCAAACAACCTATTCAGAAATTAACGGGACACATGTTTTTCTGTAGCGGGACATTTGGTGTGGAATGTCTCATCCTTATATATATATATATATATATATATATATATATAAAAATGACATGTTAGTTTGTTTGTTTATTTGTTTGTTTGTTTGTGTCGCTTTCAGAAGAAAACTACTGAACCGATTGAAATGAAATTTGGCATGTAGATAGAGAATTTTCTGGAATGTAAAATGCGGCCAATGGCATCTCGATTGGATGCCCCGCCCCCTTTTACGCCCACTTTTTGTGAATTTCAGATTTTTCAATATGTTTGGTTGTTACTGTATTTGGATGTTTGTTACCGATTAGCATGAAATTTGACATACTAATAGGGCATTATTTGCAAGAAAATAAAGGCCATCCCGCATCTAGATTGGAAGCCACGCCTCCTTTTACGCCCACTTTTTGTAAATATAATATCCTTCCAAAGGGGCGTGGCATTCTTTGGTTTTTCTTTCTATCTGCTCCACAATCACAGCTGAACCGATTTAGATGAAATTTTCACCACTGATTGTACTAACTGAGGAGGGAACTATAGGCCATAAGAGAGACCGGTCGGCTAAGTGGGAGTAAAATGCCACGCCCCTTTGTATTATATTGAACGTTATTTCTGCCTTTTCAGCAATTACGCTTTAACGACTGAACCGATTTTAAAGAAATTTTCACCACATATAGTACTTATCCAGGCGGGAAATATAGTTCATAATAGGAATGCGATCAGAGAAAGAGGCGGAAATACCACGCCCCTTTGTATTACATCGAAAGTTATTTTTACCTGTTCCGTAATCCCGCTTAAACGTCTGAACCGATTTTAATGAAAATTGTACCACACGTAGTACTAACCCAGGCGGGTACTATAGGTTATAATAGGAAGGCTTTCTGATGGATAGGTATAAAAGTCCACGCCCCCATTGTATTACATTGAAAGTTATTTCTGCCGATTTTATTGAAATTTTCAACACAGATAGTACTAACCGAAGCGGGAACAGTATGCCATATCAGCATGTGATGGGGCAAAGGCGTTGTAAAATGCCGCCCCTTTGTATTAATTTAAATTATTTTTGCCTGCTGAACCAAGTAACATATAATTTTCGCAACAGATAGTACTAACCGAGGCGGAAACTATAGACCATAAAACAGTGGGATTTGGCGAAGGGGAGTAAAATCCCAAGCTCTTTTGTATTACATTGAAATTTATTTCTGCCTGTTCCATAATCATGCTTTAACGGCATAACCGATTTTACTGGAATTTTCACCACATATAGTACTTTTGAAGCGGGAACTATAAACCATAACAGAGAGCGTTTCGACCACGTGCCGTAAGTTGCCACGCCCCTATGGACCACACTGAAAATTTGTTCGGTCTATTCCGTTTACGCTTAAGTGCCTAAACTGATTTAAACAAAACTTTCACCACATATAGTATTAACCCAGGCGGGAACAATATGCCATATTTGCGCGTGATTGGGCAAAGGTGTTGTAAAATGCCGAGATCCTTTGCACTATTTGAAAATTATTTTTGCAAGTTCCGTAATCACGCAATAACGGCTTAGCTGATTTTTACTAACTGACTAACCGATGCGGGGCCATATCAGATTACGATTGAACAAAGGGACGTAAGTTGCCACACCCCCTTTTGTAATACATTGAAAGTTATTTCTTTATATTCGGTAATCACTCTTAAACGTCGAGTACCACCGAGGCGGGAACAATGGCCCATATCAGCGGACAATCGGACAAAGGTGTTGTAAAATGATTTGAAATTAAAGTTTTCACCAGATGTAGTGCTAACCGAGGATGTAACCATAGGGCATTACAAACTGTCATTCATTATATAATATTTGTTTCAACCCGGGCAACGCCGGGTGCAAAACAGCTAGTATTTTTATATATATTAGGGTGTCACGAATAATGATTTTTTTAAAATTTTGTTTAACCAAACCCTAAAATTTTAACCCGTGCCGCTGGGTGGGCGATATATGCATCCATCCGTCCGTCTTACTGTGGAAAGCAACATACGGTCCAAACAAAAAAAAAACTGTAAAAATAAGCAAAATCGGATCCGTCTGTCAGTGGAAAGTAAAATGCAGTTTAAACCAAAAGAGCTGTAAATTTTATAAATGGGCAAAATCGAATTAAAGACATTCTAGGGATGTTTGTCGGTCGGTCTGTCTGTGGAAAGCATACCACCAAAAGTAATAGACTCCTGAAATTTGGCACGAATACGTCTGTGCTAGTAATGTTCATAAATGGATGAAATTGGTCTACGGCCAAAAAGCTACCCCTTGGAAAATTAAACCAATCTCGGAAAAACACCAACTAAACCGGGAATACTTAAAAATTTAACGTTTTCAGTAAGCCCCTATTGAGGGCGCTGATATTAATAATGATAAAATTGTATTCTTTCTTTGCAAAATGTTTTTTTCATTAAATTTAGTTTTTGTACGTTTGAGAGTGATAAAAATAAATGATAAAAACAAAATTTTGACAAAAAAAAAAAAAAAATGTTGATAAAAAAAATTTACTAAAAAACAAGTAAAAAAGTTAAATTCGGCCTTACCGAATGTATTGATACTCTCCACAATTTCAAAACTACTTTTGAAAAAAATAAAAAAATTTTTAAAAAAAATTTCCGCAAAAAAAATAAATTTAAAAAAAAATCGCGATTTTTTTCTTTTTTTGTCAAAAAATATGTTCGTACTTGTTAAAATACCATTCGGTGTTCAATTATGTTCACATATGTCAACCAGCAGCCGAATTAAAGCATTTTGTACTTTAAGGTTATGTTGAATGTACCAAAATTTTTGAGGTGTCCTTACATTTTCGTTCATAACTTTTGAACCGATATCACTAAAATGCATTTGTACAAGAACTCGGCGAAGTTCGTGGGGGACACCTGTACCCCGCTATATATGTTTACAAATTATTTGTTTTTGATATTTACGCTGAAATAATAAATTTATATCGTTATTTTTAATTAATTTCTATAACAAAGCCCCCAAAGGGGGCCGCCTGAAAAAAATAAAATTTTCTAACCCCGTTGGTCCAAACGCAAGTCTATGAACATAATATGACATACAAATGTTGCATTTGTTGAGCAAAAATTGAAAACAACTCGTAAAAATATCGTATTTTTCAGGGGTCGTTTTAGTTCTTCAAGGGGGAACTTTTTCCCCCTGGTCCGATTTTGCCCGTCTTCGAACTTTAGCTTACCAGTAACATAAGAGATATTTTTGCCCAATTTCAGGGGTGTAGCTGTTGGTTTGGACTCCATTGTTATATCTACAGACGGACGGACGGACATCGCCAGAATGTCTTAGATTCTATCATGGATCAATATTATATATACTTTATGGGGACCCCGACCGATATTTCGAAAGTGAGTATGCCCCATACTGTGGTTGGAGGGTATAAAAATGCCACTCTAATCTAGAAACTGCAACGGTAGTCTAGTAAATCGTGAGCAATTAACTTGAGGTTTTAAGAAGTTGTGACATGTTTATACAAATACATACAAAAAAAAGTGCAACGTATAATAAACAAAACAACAACAGAGAAATTCTACTCTCTAATGCCACATTTTTCTTTTCCCAATACAAATCCTGACATTGTGCACATTACAGTGGTTCAAAATAAAACAAAAAATATTTTTTTGAGTTCTCATTCACTCATTTTATGTAATTTTGTGCAAAATGCTTTGCCTATTTTTTTTAAGATTTTTTAAAAAATATTTAGGACTGTTACGCGCATCATTTTGCATCCGTAGTGCATATAAAAAATTATAATTTATTTTCTTTGAGGTCTCACGCCCCGATTTAATGTTATTCTGTGCAAAAATATTTGCTTAATTTTTTAGATTAAAACAAAAATTAAAGGTGTTTTTACTAGAGATTGGCGCGTGAGTGATTTTTGACTCACACTCACTCACGCTCACGACAGGAATTTTGGACTCACGCGCACTCACTCACGAGCATATTTTTTCTACTCACACTCACTCACAATCACGTGAGTAAATTTAATACAACTCACACTCACGTGCACTCACAGAAGCTTCACTCACACTCACGTTGACTCACACTCACGAAACTCTTATTTATACAAAAAAAAATTTCAAAAACTTAAATTTTTAAAATCTTTCAAAATTTTCAGAAAAATAAAAAGTTCAGCGAAATTTTACATTTTTTTTTTTTTGTTTTTTTCGGGACAAAATCTTAAGTTAAGCCAAAATTTAAAATTTTTTTGTTGCTTTTTTGGTACGAAAAGATATATGAAGAGCAAATAAATTACGCAAACTCACGCAAAGAATCGACTCACGCACACTCACTCACCCAAAAATCTTACTCACGCTCACTTACTCACGCAATTTTTTTCTTCACTCACACTCACTCACAATCACGTGAGTAAAATTGAATTCAGTCACACTCACGCGTGATCACGCGTGAATCAATGTGAATCACGCTCGAATCTGCTCATGTGCCCATCTCTAGTTTTTACCATAAAAATTGGTGTGTGAGACCGCAAAGAAAAAAAATATATATTATTTTTTTATATGCACTACGGTAGCAAAATGATGCGCGTAACAGTTCTGAAATTTTTTTGCTCCAAATTACATAAAATGAGGGGGTGAGAACTCAAAAAATAAAATTGTTTTATTTTGAACCACTCTAGTGCACATATATATATTGCAACAACTTCCGGCGTAGAACGGAAGTTCAGTCTAACGACTAAGTTGAAATCATATTTTAATGTAATTAATATGCAAAGTCGTGACAAACTACGCTGAAGGTATTTTAAGTAATCTGAAAACATTTTGTATATTTTGCATTTTTATTTATTTTTTGTTGTTGTTGTTGTTGTTGCAACATGTGTGTTGATTTATTTTAAATGTTTCAAACAGGAGCTACACAAACATACTCATGCATGGCATAGGAATTACAAAAAAAAAATTACATGTAATAAAATCCAAGGAGAAGATACTGCAGAATACTTTATTGTATGTAAAAATGTATATAAAACTATAAGTATGTAAAGTGGGGTAGCACGAATAATGATTTTTTTCGAATTTCGTCGATCGCCGGGCAAATTATGGTTCGTTTTCGTCTTAAAACTCTACATAGAGTTTTAAGACGAAATCTAAACCCCCCAGCGGCACAGGTTAAAATTGTCCGATTTGGCTAAAAACTTAAATATGAAGTTTTTAAACCAAAGTGAACTTTAATTTGCCCCGCAAGCAACGAAATTCAACAAATACCTCTTTTTGTGATAATAATTAAAATGAGAAAAAAGGATATGAATAATATTTTTTTTGTGGATATGTATCAATTAAAGCAATATCTCAGCTAAAATCCTTTCAAGTCAAAACTAAAAAAAAACATTAAAAAGTTTTAAGTCCAAAATTTTTTTTTAGTTTTTAGTCCAACATTTTTTTTCAAAGTCGTTAATAAGCTAATCAAGTAAAATAATAATTAGAAATAAAAAATCAAAAAAATCGAAAAAAAAAAATTGGTTTGTATAGGAAAAAATTTTTTGGGGAAAAACTTTTACCCTCCAAAGGCACGGGTTATTTTTTTCCGATTTGTCTAAAAATTTAAACATTGAGTTTTTATACCAAAACAAACCATAATTTGCACAGCGATCGACGAAATTCTAAAAAAGTTATTATTCGTGCTACCCTAATATATAGCATGGTAGGTAGTTAGTTGTCGCCTACACATGTACAAATAAGCATTAAGGAAATAATGGCAGGAGTTCCTAAGCATTCATAATCCTAGAGGTTTCGAAACCAGTTGAAAATAATTAAAGTTTTTTAGAGGAATCAACCAGGAAAAGTGTGTGTCTCGATCTAAAATCACCTAAACCGAGAAAGGTTAAAAACGGACATGTCACTTAAATACCTATCACGTGACAGATGAAAATTTTTGTTGAAAAGTCCCGGACAAAAATTATTTTCCACAATATTTTTTTGCGTTTTGGAATTACAAATATTTTAATAAAAAAACCATTTAGAAAAATTTTCCAAGTTTCGAAAAATTAAAAATTTTTGGTTTCGTGTAGGGTTTCTAAATTCCCGGACTTTTTCAATTCCCGGGAAATCGTTTTAAAAAAATCGTATTCTCGGGAATTCCCGGGAATTTTTTAATTAAACAAATTTTGAACTTTACCAAATAAAAATTGTTATAATACAAATTATGGTCGTATTTTCCAATTTAAACCCATTTTAGAATGAATTCTTTTGTAAAATAGTTTTACTAACTTCTAAAATATACGTAGAAGGTTCCAATCCATGCAAAATTGTTCACAATTCGGAAATACCCGATTTTGCTTCAAATGCGGTTTTAATAACTTTTTGGAAAGTTTTTCTAATTTTGACTACGCCAACCGAAAGAAAATTATATCTTGAAGAAATATTTAATTAAACTTTCGAATTATTAAAATTAATTGGTATAAGGCATTCCGGCCAAATGAGAACACCAATGTACTATATAGCCATTGTAACGACGTATTTTCACTGGTTGCTGGGATAGAACTCGCGGCGGCCAAGGTTCGTTACAAAATATCTTTATTGACGGCCGATAGATATCACGCTTTTACTTCATATATAAAATTTTAAGCTGAAAACCAGGTTTGTTATATATTTTTTAAAATATAGATATTAAAGGTGTCCTAACGACTAAGGCAATTTTTCAAAATCACTTTTTAATACGTGGTAGGGTCCTAAATTGTAGTTTTGTATCTAAAAATAAGTGAACCAAAATTTGGAGACAATCGGATAAAAATAACTCGTGCCGAAAATGGATTGAAGTTTTGGGACACTCTAATCTGATGAAAAAACACGTTTTTTCTAGTTTTTTGAAAAATATTGGTATATGCTATTTTTTGTTAATTTTTTTGTTAAGTAATATGAAAATGGTAATAAATTACCTTTCCAAAAAGCTTAAAGAAATTCAAATCGGATGAAAAATAAGCATTTAACGCATACATGCCCCAGACCATTGCATGGTTTTTAAAGCCAAAATTTGAAAATTTTGAAAATTTTTAGGCAAAAAAATAAAAAAAAAATAAATTTTACTTTTTAATTATATTAAATACATGTTATAGATAAAAACTAACAGATATGGTAGTCTAACTTTTTTTTCATTTGGCGTGGGTAGTGATATAATTCCCGCGGATTCCAAAGAAAATGAGTTTTTCTAAAATAATTTAGCAAATATGGGAAACAATTTTCTGTATTGTATTATACGAAGTGAAATACATAAATTCTCTAAATTTTTTGAGAATTCGGGCATCTTTAACCCCTTTTCGTCGAGGTGAAATGACAAATTTGAGACGTTATACATTTCTATAATACAAAATATCTGCATATTTCCGATTTCTCAAAAGTTACAGAATTTACGTTTTACACTTCGATCCGCACAATAGACTACAAATTTTAAAAAATTTGCTTAATTATTGTAGAAAAACGCATTTTATTTGGAATCCGCGGAAATTTTATCACTACCCGCGCCAAATAAAAAAAAAGCTTGACTACCATATCTGCTATTTTTAATCTTAAACATGTTTTAAATTTGATCATAAAGTAAAATTAAATTTTTACTATTTTTTTGCCTAAAAATTTTGAAAATTTTGAAATTCTGGCTCTAAAAACCATTCAATGGTCTGGGGCATGTATGCGTAAAATGCTTATTTTTCATCCGATTTTAATTTTATTAGTCGTTTTGAAAAGGTAATTTAGTACCATTTTCATATTATTTCACAAAAAATTTAACAAAAAATATCAAATACCAATGTTTTTCCAAAAACTAGAAAAAACTAGTTTTTCGTTCTTATAAGAATGTCCCAAAACTTCAATCCATTTTCGGCACGAGCCGATTGTCCCCAAATTTTGGCTCACTCATTTTTAGATACTAAAGAACAATATAGGACCCTACCAGGTATAAAAAGGTGATTTTCGTTTTTAAGGACACCTCTAATAGATATTTTTGTTTAAAGATTGTTGTTCTGAATATGAAATACTAAATTTCGTAAAGAAGAAATCATTGGAATTTTAGATAAAGAAAACTTTTGCCAATTTGCAACCAACATTTGAAGTGAAATTTAGTTTGATTCCGTATTTTGTCACGCAATCGATTAAAGAAAAATAATTATTAGGTTTAAATAATATGGAAGTGTAAGCATATCCTAACTAGTTTTTCTTTAAAAATTTTAATTCTTTCAAAGCTTTAATGTCATTTTTATTAAATCATTTAAGATTATTTTAAAAATGTGTAAATTAAATATTTTTATTAAAAAATTTCCCGAAGAAAAAATCCCGGGATTTTAAGAAAAATATTTCCTGGGAAATTTTTCCCGAATAGAAACCCTAGTTTCGTGGCATTCTATTAGATACACTCAAAAAGAAAAAACTTTTCAAATTACTAGAAAAGTCTCGTAATCCCATTTTACCAATAATTGACAGCTTTCCTTGTTTTTTAACAAATAATTTACATTTATTTTTTAGTTTTTCAGCAGTTTTACTACATTAAGTCTAGTTTCAAACGAATATTATATAGCTAGTGTTTAACGACTTTTTTTCTTTTTGTCGGACGGTGTAATATGTGAAATTTTCTTTGCATTGGTGCTTTGAAATACTTTAGTCACTTTGTGCTTATATTAACATCAAATACATGCTAGTCAATAAAAATTTACCAAATTTATTGTAGTACGTTTACTCACAGTTTTTTGAAGTGTGTACGAACCAAAAAGTTTGAGAAGTACTGGAGTAAAGCAGAGTAGCAGAATTGTGTTAACCATGTGTTATATTATGTTGGTTGGGATTAACAGTGGATCTTTATAATGCAACATTTTGCCACGAATTGATGAGCTACACGTGCATAATGTTTATAAACGAGTATATATGGGGCATTTCATGACGAAATCCAAAGTGTCCGGATTTATATTTTAGATTTAATTAATTTGCTACAATTTTTTTTTACTTAAAAAAAAATAAGAATGAGTGTTAAATTCGGCTGTGTCGAAACTTTTATACCCTCCAACATGCAAAAAAAAAATAAAAAAACAATTCTGGAGCCGTCTTGTGTTTTTGGGAGGGTCGATCAGAAATATATCTACTTTATGGGGTCCGAGACCTATATTTTGATGTTTTAAACACGGAATGACAAAGTGATTTTACCCCAACACTTTGGTTGGGAGGTATGAACAAGTTTTTTCATATGCGATTTTTAAATTTTAAAATTTAAATGGGTACAAACATTTTTGAAAAGGAAACTAAAATTTACGAATTTAAAAAATAGAATGCTATAAATAATAAGTTATGAGTCAAACAAGTTTCAGTAAAGAAACAAGCACCGAATTTTTTTAAAATTCGATCACTTTTGAACGGGTTATCAAAAAAATCGGAAAATTTACCATGAAGGAGTTTTTGAAGGGCACTTAAAACTGTAAAAAAATTGGGAAAATAAAAAACAATGTCAAAGTGTCTGCTTTGACATGGTATACCCTATAAACACATGATCATTAGAAGGGTACTTATTTCTGTAATGTACTTTAATTACAACGAGAATAGTTCCCCTCTATAAATTTTAGCTTCTTTCTATCAATTTGACTCAGATTATTATTATACTTAATTAATTATGCGCTATTGTGTACTTATCGCTCGTTTACTTGTATAGTGTCATAACTCAAAAAACGTGATTTTTGAGTTATTGATACTGATTTATTTGTTATATCGAGCTTTATATTGTGTCAAAAATTCGTATTAATATCTTTTAAACTCACCGTTTCAGAAGAGAACACGCCATTAAAAGATTTTCTATGTACCGGCCTTTTGCAGTGAAAACCCAGATTCAATTGAAAACTTTAAACAGGTTTTCTGCGAAATCAAATATTTTTTAGTTATGACACTATCCAAGTAAATGAGCGATATGTAGATTTAAGTTTGTGTTTTTATAAGTGTCATCTTATTGAACAACCATATTTATCCAATATAAATATTCTGTAGTTGTGGGTTATAAAAATATAGATTTATGCATTCAACAACACAACTCTACATACTCCCCAGTTTAAAAATTGTAAAATGTTGGAAAAATAAAAATAAATAAACATAACGACTCTACTTCATTCACGTGATCCAAATATTCATGTGATGCAAGATGTACAAGAGAACATGGATATGTAAAAACAAGTGAGAGTGTTAAATTCGGATGTGCAGATCTTTTATACCCTACAATATGTTAAAAAAAATCAGGGGGTTCTTTTGTGGGGATTTGGCGAAGGATGCGAGAGACAACTCTCCCCTCGCGACAAATGTTTACAAATAAATATATTATGCTTTTTGCACTAAAGTTATTCAATTTATTTAAAAATTACTTTTTCTATACGAATAATGTCTTAGAATATGAGAATTTTTCTACATAAAAAATGTCTCAGAATCTAAGAACTTTTCGTATAGAAAAATTCTCAGATTTCCAAGACATTTTCTTGTTAAGTAAAGAAAATAATGACCTCGAGCTAGAATAAACCTACTTAAAATATTTCTAAGTGCGGTTAACACAATATCCAGTTAAATCAAAGTTAACGTAACCTCCAGTTAGTCCCATACAAATTTGACATCTATAACCTCCGGTTAGCACTAAACCCAATTTATCTTCCGGTTAGTTCGTTTGTGTTATCGGCCCTAAGAAACTTTTTTAAATGTTGAAGTTTGTACAGAAAAGATCTCTAAGACATTTTTCGAATGCAACATCGTAAATTCTTAAACATTTTTCGTATTCGGGCACTTCAACTAGTAGCTTAACATATTTTTTGCCCTGTTAAATTGAGATGTAATCCACTTTATTACAATTTACTATATTTTAGTAAACTGCCATTTTGTTTTGTAATATTAACTTAATTGTCTCTATCTAACTTAAATACAAGACCAAATCTCATTAGCCGTAATTTGCATTATAATGTTATGTAGCTGTCTGTCCGACATTTTATAGTACTGTTTTATATTTTTTGTACATAGTTGACTATTAGATTCAATTAAACATTGCTTTAGCAATTGAAACATCATACAGCGTACAGAGGCTTACACTATGTACGAATAGAAGTTACCAACTTGAGCAAACAAAATGTCCGCTAATAGGATTTTAACCTTATGCACAATTTGTAAGAAAGTAAAATTTATTAATTTTTGGTAATACGTATTTCTGAATTAAATAAAATTTTAAATACTTTTTGGACAAAGTGTATATGTACCAAATGGTCTGTATTGCATACACATTCTCATGTACCCACAATTATGAATATGCTAAAACAGTGTTGAAATACGACAATGCCTCAACGCCTGGTGCAACAACAGCATGTCGCCACAGCAATTTTTAACCTCGAGGTAACTAAACAATTTGTGTCCGTCTGTTCAATTAAGTTTTTAATGTGAGAATATTTACAAGGTTGAAAATGTTCAATACAAATATAAATGTATTAAATACTGATGTAGCAAGTGGAATTAAGCGGAATCAAACAACTTTGGCAGCCTGTGCAACACTTACTTTTTTAAGAACTTTTGTGCCAGACATTTAAAAAATTAAAAATTATTACATTTTGAGTAGGTTTTTTTTAACTCGAGGTCGTTATTTTCTTAACTTATTAAAACTGTGATATTCTCATAGAATAATTTTTAAGAAAATTATTTTTCTGTTTTAAATTTATTTATATTATTTTTGCAAGACTTATTGTTAGTCGACACTTGTTTCGGAATTTGTCAGATTCCATTGTCAAGAATATTTAGTAATTATAAAATCCCTATACTATAAGTAGCAAAGGGAATTTAAATGACAAATCGCTAATGTTCAAGCAAAAATATTAATACAAATTCAACTTTACATTCATTGAGAATAAGAGTTTTTATATTTGCTAAATAGTCTTGACAATGGAATCGGGCAAATTCCGAGTTACATGTCAACTTAGTCTTGCAAAAATTACAAACATCAATAAATTAAAAACAGAAAAATAATTTTCTTGAAAATTATTCTATTAGAATATCATAGTTTTAATTAGTAAAGGAAATAATGACCTCGAGCTAAAATAAATCTGCTCAAAATATAATATTTTAAAGGTCGAATAAAATAATTTTATTTTTTTAATAAAAATTAATCAAAAATAAAAAAAAAAAATTTTTAAGTTGTCGAATTTTTGTAAAAAGACCCTTTTAAAATATCATGAAAAAATCAAGTAGAGTAGAGAGGGGCACATTCGACAGTGGTTGCACAATTGCATCCCTACTTATCTCTTTAACTAAAAGAGGTATCAAATTGTGACAAATGAGTCAAATGTGTATTTATCAATGATTTTTCATACTATGAAATTTGACCGTTCTACTTTACTGGTGTAGTCGAAAAAATTTATTTTTGTATTTTTTAGGTTGCTGAAAAAATATTACCAAGTCTGTATATTTTGTAATAACTTAATGATTTTGTGAGTTACAAATGTATTGCTCATTGTGGCAACCTGTTACTATCCATTAAAACACTGCAATGAGTTTGTTTTTATAAGAAATAATTACGTGCAAACTTTTTTGTGAGTGCACGCTCCTGGTGCACATTCTCCAGATTAACGATGGGACAGTTTTGTCGACGGAAATACATCATGGGGCACTACAGTGGCATTTTTTCTTCAACTTTTTATTTTCCCAAGTGTCCGGGAAAATTTTTATTCTAGTGAACATAAAAAATTTGTGGTACAAATTTGAGGTCAATCTAATTAAATTAACCCGTGGCACAGGCGGTCAAAATTTTAGATTTTTAAAAATTTTTTGAAAAAAAAAAAATAAATAAAACTATATCTTGAGACACACCATACTTAATTTAATTTTGATGCGCTGAACACGAATATCAAAGAATTTTTACAATCGGTCAAACGGTTTTCGAGATATCGTTATTTGAAATTTGCGAAAAATGGCGGTGTTTTCCTACGTTGCAGATTTTTTTAATAAATCTCAAAATTCTTACCCTTAACCCTTTTAAAGAGCTTGCCACAATCTTTCATTCAAAATTATTTTGAGCCAAATCCGATTATTTTGACCCGTGGCGCTCTTCGATCAAATGTTTGCTTATTTACAAAATTTTCACCATAAACTCTAAGCTAAATCATAGAGCACCATGGGTTAAAATTGTCTTATTTGGCTCAAATTAAGTTTAAATAAAAGCCTGTCTCCAGCTCTATCAAATAGTTAACGAAAACAAAATCTTAGGATCTTTTTAAAAAAATTTCTTGAACGTAGGAAAAAACGCCACTTTGTGCAATTTTTTGACAAATTTCAAATGTCAATAACTCAAAAACCGTTCGAACGATTTAAGATATTTTTTGATATTTGAGTTCAGCATGTCAAAATTAATAAAAATAATTTATCGCGAGATATATTTTTTATTTTTTAAAAATCTAAAATTTTGGTGGAAATTTTTCAAAAATGTAAGTTAGACCGGGTCGAAAAAAAAAGTTCCCACTGGACGGGCTTAATTTTAAAGCTTACCTCGAAAAAATTCCATAGCCAAAATATTAGATTTTTAGGTCGCGATTTGGTACCGCTGAAATCGTTATTTGTTCATAGCTTTGTAATTTGATGTCCGATCGTTGTAAAAAAAAATATGTTAAAAAGTTCTCAGTGAGTACTAAATTTGACCCATATCTGGTTTTGACCTCTGAGGTCATCTTCGTGTTATGAGTGTTAGTTTCTCAGCTTTCTACCCACCTAAATGATTTTTATTTTTCCATTAAATTATAGCACTAAAAAATTCATGAAATTCTTCCCTTAGAAGTACCCTCTTAAATTAATTAACAAAAAAGTTACATTCGATTTTAAATTTCCATAGAAAAAGATTTAAAACACTTGTTTGTATGTATTTAAATACAAACTAAAAAAATTAAATATAGTTTAAAGGCATAATAACAAGTGTTTTTTTCTAATTTTCTTTATATTGTATATGAAAATCTTAAATCAAATGTAACTTTTTTGTTAATTAATTTAACTGTATACTTCCAAGGGAAGGATTTTATGATTTTCTTAGTGATTTAATTTAATGGAAAAATAAAATTCATTTAAGTGGGTAGAAAGATGAGAAACTAACAATCATAAGAAGAAGATAACCTCTGAGGTAAAAACCAGATATGGGTCAAATTTAGTACTCGCTGAGGACATTCTAACAATTTTTTTTTATAACGATCGGACATCAAATGACAAAGCTATGAACAAATAACGATTTCGGCGGTACCAACTCGCGACCTAAAAATCTAATATTTTGGCTATGGAACTTTTTTGAGGTAAGCTTTAAAATTAAGCCCGCCCAATGGGAACTTTTTTTTTCTCCTTTATGGTCGACCCAGTCTAATGTAAGTTCTTGATTGAAGGGTTAAAATAATAGGATATGGCTCAAATTAATTTTAAATGAAAAATTGTGTCAAGATCTTTAAAAAAAGTCAAGGGTAAGAAATGTTGAGATTTTTTTTTAAATTTCTAAAAACGTAGGAAAAAACCGCTATTTTTTGCAAATTTCAAATAGCGATTTCTCGAAAACCGTTTGACCGAAGTCTTTGATATTCGTGTTCAGCCCATCAAAATAAATAAGTGTGATGTGGCGCAAGAAAAAGCTTTTTTTATATTTTTTCTAAAAATTTTCAAAAATCTAAAACTTTGATCGCCGGGCGTCACGTGTTTATTAAATCAGATTGACCTTAAATTTGTATTACATAAGTTTTAGGTCTAAAAGAATAAAAATTTGCCTGACGTTAAAAATAGAAAGAAAAACTTTTTTGCCGTACAACAACATGCCAGTCTAATGGGGCACATTAGCCGACGATGGATGCATCCCATGGGGTATATACGCCACGTAAGATTGAGGTAGTTTCACCTGCGAAAGTGCCTCATGCACTGAAAAAAATAACTATACTGAAATTAAATAAACACTGTTATTAATTTAAGTTAACAATTTATTTTGAATTTACTTCAACTTATCTTAATATAAGGTGGTTTTACTTAAAACAAAGAAAATAAACTTGAAGATAGTAAATGCAACTACTTAAAAAAGCACAAACGTTTTCCTTAATTTGTTTTTTTAAATTAAGTTAAATATTCTTTACATTTATGGCGAATTGATTGCATTTAAGGAAAAAAGGGTTTATTAAAAAATTTTGTTTTACTTAAAAGAAAAAAATTAAAATTGTGTGCAAAAAAAATAAATTAGTACGTAACTTACTTAAAAATAGTATAGACATTTTCAAAACCTTAAATCAAATAAGTACCAATCTTTAATTCCAAAACGTATTTTCTTTAATTTAATCAATTTTTGTTTTAATTTAAGAAAAAAGTAATCTTTATTTTATTGATTTCATTGACTTTATTTGAATCCATATCTTCATCAGTTTAAGAAAGAATTTACTTAACTTAAGGAAAAAATACTTAAGGTATTTTGGGGACCCAACCTGGGGGCCCCAACTGGAGACCCTATAAGACCCTAACTTCAAATCCAAATTTTGATTTTCGCGGAATTTTCAAATGCCTATAACTCTGCAAATACTGCAGATACGAAAAAACTTCTAAAGGCATTTTTGTAGTCCTTAACTGGTAGAATATGACCGCCGAAGACCCAAAAGCCCTCCGAGTTATAGTTTTCGAGTTATTTTATGATCAAATTTCTCAAGACACCATTTCCATATCTTGAAAACTAAGCAAGATAGAGCGATTCTGACCAAAATTTTGGATCAAAACCAATAGTGACCCTATAACAGTGTACGCACGTACTCATGGGCGGACCCCATATATTGGGGCCCCTGGGGTCCTCACATTGGGACTCTATAGGATATACAGAATCCGTAAGTTTAAGGAAATTTTTACTTATTTTAAAAAAAAATATTTTTTCTCTGGATAAAAACAATTATACTTATATTAAGTACAATTTTACTTACTTTTAAGATATATTTAAGTAAATGCATTACTATGTTTTAGGAAAAAATATACTTGGAAGAAGAATTAATATCTTTGGAGCCCTCGCATACCCTTCTTTTTTTAAATTAAGTTCAACATGCTTTAAAAATGGTAAATTTTTTTTTCAGTGTGGAGTTGATTCGCCAATGGTGAATGTATCCCATGGGGTTGATACGCCACTTACAATGGCATAGTTTGCTGGCGAATGTGCCCCACGCATAAAATTTTTTTGTAGGTTTTTTTTCAATACGATTATGTTTTTTTAATAAAATTATGTTTTTAACAACAATACTTCCGAAAAATGATTTGTTATCGAATTTCTAGAAATTTTATTTCTTGGCGACTGTGCCCCACCAGCTTGGGTATTTAATTTCCTTAAATAATAGTTTTATAAATTTATTGGTTGTTTAATAAACTACAGCAGAAAACCATCGATAAACTCGAAAAAGTTTGAAAATATAGCGAAAAAATAGATATAATTGAAAAAATCAATACATATATTTCTTATATACAGGCGCGGATCCAGCACTTGAGTTGGGGGGGGGGGGGGAAATTTTTTTTTTACTCCAAAAAATTTTTTTTTACTCAAAATTTTTTTTTTGGCAGGGAACCCTAGGTTGGGTTTGAATCATTAGCTAAGGTTTTTTTAGTGTTTTCCTCTTGTTTAATATGATTTTTTCTGTGGAAACATTTCCAATTTTTAAAAATGTATTCTCTTAAAAAGATTTTACAATTTAAGAAAATGTTTAATATTTAAAAAAAATGTCTCCTCAAAAAGTTTTCAGCAAAAGACCCAGATTCTGAAAAAAATGTTCATTAGAAAACATATTATATCAGATTTGCGACATATTTAATTAAAAAAAAGTTTCCTGATTTTGAATTTTTTTAAGAGTCATTTGCTTAAAGAAAAAGTTTATGAATCTGGGACATCAGACAAATTTTGAGGTTCTGATCAAATTTGCTACAGAAAAGTTTAAAGGATTTATAAAATTTTTGCTCTTGAAAATTTTTTATATTCAGATACACATAGAAAATGTTCAGAAACAATTTTTCCACCAAAAATTCCTATTTTAGAAGAAAAAAATTTCGACTAGATTAAGTGATTTTTTTCACCATAGATAAAAATTTTTTAGTCAATTTCCTAGATTATGAAATATTTTTCTAAAGAAAAAGTAAAGGTGAGACACTTTTCCTTAGAAAAAGTCTAAGATTCTCAAAATTTTCTAAGACATATTTTTTATTAAAAAGTCTGAGAATCTTAGAAATTTTTTATAAAAAAAAAAGATTCTGAAACATTTTTCCTACAGAACAGGTCTCAGCTTCCGAGACATTTTTCCTATAGAAGAAGTCTCAGATTCTGAGTTTCAGACATTTTCCGACAGAAAAAGATCCTGGGACATTTTTCAAATGGAAAAAAATCTCAGAATTAAAGATATTTTCTTAGATTCTGGGAAATTTTCCTAAAATCTCAGATTCTAGGTTTTTTTCTATATAAAAGTCTTATATTCTGAGTCTCAGATTATAGAAAATTTTTTCTATAAAAACTCACAAATTCTGAGGTATGTATTTTTCCATTCGAAAAAGTCTGAGATTTTTTTATCTAACCCAAAGATTTAAGCTTTTATTATTAAAAAGTCTTAGATTCTGAGACATATTTCAAATAGAAATAATTTCAGATTCTGAGATATTATCTCAGTGTCTGAGACATTTTTCCTTAAGAAAAAGTCTTTGATTCTGACATATTTTTAAATAAAAAATCTCTGATTCCAAAACATTTTTCCTATTAAAAAGTCCCAGATTCTGCGTAATTTTGCTATAGAAAAAGTCTTAGATTTTTCCCTTGAGAAAATTTTCTTGATTTTCCTAAAAAGTTTAAAGATTTCGAGACCTTTTTTCCTATAAGGATTCAAAAACATTCTTCCTATAGAAAAATTTAGAGATTCTTGAACATTTTTTATAGAAAAAATTTTCATATAATTTCATTTTCTTTTTACTTTTTACCCATCTTCTCAGATTTTTTAGAAAGAATAATTATCAGATTTTCTCTATAGAAAATTCTCATATTTTTTCTAGAGAAAAGTTCTCAGACTTTTCCTATAAAAAAATTATCTGAAATTTTCCTTTAGAAAAATTGTTAGATTTTCCGTATTAAAATTTTCTTCTAATACAAAAATTCGCAGGTTTTTTCCATACAAAAATTCTTAAAAAAATTCTTAAATTTTTCCTATACAAAAATTTCAAAATTTTTCGTCTGGAAAAATTCCCAAATTTTTCGTCTACAAAAATTGTCGTATTTTTTCTAAAGAAAATTTTAAAAATTCCGAGATTTCCGAAAAAAATTTTAATGTTTTTGCTATAGAAAATTTTTCAGTTATTCCTGTAGGAAATTCTAAATTTTTTCATAATGAAAAATTCTCAAATTTTTCCTGAAAAAAAATTCTCAAATTTTTTCATATAGAAAATTCTAACATTTGAGACATTTCTCGTTTAGAAAAATTTTTCATCGAAAAAATTTTGAGATTATTTTTTTCCTTTTTTCCTCTCCGTTTTACCTTTTTTTTCCTCTATTTTCCTTTCTTTTCTTTTCCTTTCTTTTCCTTTCATTTCTTTTCCTTTCTTTTTTTCTTCTTTCGAATTCGGTATGGGGGGGGGGGGGGGATTTCCTTTTTCCCCCCCGTGGATCCGCGCCTGTATATATGAGGCATTTCACACCAAATTTCCAGTGAAGAAAAAACATGTGCTCCGTGAATTTGTGAATAGGTAAAAATTTACATTCTTGTATAGTTTTGTCTCGATAAATTTTTTTTTTTTTTTGGAAAATTTTTATAACCCGTTCTGAAATTTTCCATTTTTTAAATAAGTAAGAAATCCTAACACTTTTTTTAAATGTTAGATATTTATCTATCCACTCAAAAAAATCAGACATGTTTTTTTTCGTTTTTTTCGAGAAAAATTTCATAACAATTTTGTAATTTGCTTGTATGTTCTTGTTTCAACGTAGCGAATGAGTATTAAATATTTGCATTAATATTAATCATACGATATGTTGAAACAACAAAATACAAGCAAAGTACTTAATTGTTATGAAATTCAAAATTCAATTGCGATTTGCTCGAAAAAAAAAACGAAAAACACATGTCTGAATTTTTTTGTGTGGATAGACACACATCTAAGGCATAAAAATTGATTTCATGAATGAGGTTAATTACTTTTAGTTTCTTATTTGAATTAAAATTCCGATAGCCCAACTCTGTATTTGGATTACATAAAATCTTATCTTTTCACTCGAGTGTATTGGTCAAAATATAGTAACACACATACACAAACACACATTTAAGTTGACTATCACATTTTAAATTATATATATATATATATGTGTTCCTCTAACTCCCATTGGAGCATAGGGCGCCAAAAAAAAATTTTAAATTAGCGTCTGTCATATTAGACAACAAACACCACAGCAACAGTGCAACATTCACGCAGTAACGATTATGTTGGTGGGGATATACCCATAATGCTTTCATAATTACACTTTAGAACAAATACAGAAAAAGACGAACATACACACACAAATCCGCATATTGCACAACTACAGTAGTGAACTCATAACACTGTGCAACAGTAAAAAAAAAACACAAGAACTTTACTATACTATATAGGTTCGATTCTACTACCAAAAGGTAGTTAACCGCTATACTCGGATTGTCCAGTTTGGTAATCAATTCTTTTTTATGGGTTTCCAAAGATTCTGCAAAGCAGTGGAACCTACAAAATATGGTGTCTTCAGTTTTTGTACAACAGATTAATCTGACTTGGCGAATTATATTTAGTAATAATGTTGCTAATAGTCTGTTGAACAAATTCTGTTTACATTTTATGCCAAAAATAGTTATTTTTAGACTTTTTTTTGAAAAATTGTAGCAAAAAAATAATGGGTTTTCACTTATTTCAGTATACCTAACAGGGACTGTTGGTTTTTCCCTAATATCATTTGGCAAAATTATAGTTACGGTAAAGCTGAACAACTCTAAGGAACATACTAATCAGGCGCGGATCAACGGGGGGGGGTAAAGGAAATTTCCCCCACCAAACCAAATTCGAAAGAAAAAAAAGAAAAAAGAAAGGAAAAGAAAGGAAAGAAAGGAAAGAAAAAAAAAGAAAAAAAAAGAAAAAAGAAGAGGGAAAAAGGAGAGTGAAAAGGAAATAATCTGAAAAAAATTTCTCTGAAAAATTTTAAAGAATCTTAAGATTTTTCTAGAGGAAAAATGTTGCGAAATGTTAAAATTTTTCTATATGAAAAAGTTTGAGATTTTTTTAGAGAAAAAATTGAGAATTTTTCTGTAGGAAAATCCTTAAAAGTTTTCTATATAAAAAATGTTGCGAAATGTTAAACTTTTTCTATATGAAAAAGTTTGAGATTTTTTTTAGAGAAAAAATTTAGAATTTTTCTATAGGAAAATCCTTAAAAGTTTTCTGTAGGAAAAATCGGGGAATTTTTCTATAGGAGAAATTTTTTTATATAGAAATTCTTCTATAAAAAATGTCTAAGAGTCCTTAAATGTTTCTGAATGTTCGAATTTTTATATGTGATAAAAGTCTCAAAAAATTTTAACTTTTCTTTATAAAATATACAAAAAATTTTCTGAAAGAATAATTTGGGAATTTATAGAAAAAAGTTAAGAATTTTCTTAGAACTTTTTTATAGGAAAAATCTTATAATTTAGACAATTTTTTTCTATAGCAGTTTTGCTATAGGAAAAATCTGAGAATTTTCTATATTAAAAATTTGACAATTCTTCTGGGTAAAAAGAAAAAAAGAAATGAAATCATGAATGTGAATTTTTCTAAAATTTTCAAGAATCTCAAAAGTTTTCTTTAGAAAAATTGTTTTTAAATGTTTAATTTTTTTTATAGAAAAAAAAAAAGAAATATTAAAATAAAAAATTTCTATAGGAAAAACAAAAATATTTTCTTCAGTGAAAATTTGAGAATTTTTTATACAAAAAATGCAATAGAATCTTAGACTTTTTCTATAGGAAAAATTAAACAGAATCTGGGACTTTTATAGGAAAAATGTCTAGGAATCTAAGTATTTTTCCGTAGGAAAAATGTCTCAGAATCTGAGATTATTTTTTTAGAAAGATGTCTTAGAATATAAGACTTTTTAATCGGAAAAGCTGAAACCATTTCTACAGGAAAAAAGTCCTACACTCAAAATAATTCTACAGTAAAGGGTTTAGTAAGTGATGTTGTACAAAAAACTACTAATTAGTTACTAATTTTAGTATCTTCAAAGTACTACAATTAGTAATTCTTACTGGTTTTAAATAATATTAGTAAAAAATTTTAGTTTTGGTTAGCAATTTCTGCACTAGGTCCTTTTGGACTAAAATTTAGTTAAATTTTTAGTATTGAATACCCACGTTTTTTTTTTTGGTGTAGAATCCTAGAAAAAATTTCCGATTTTTTCGATATTAAAAATTTTTGAGTTTTAATATTAAAAAAAATATTCTAAAATCGATAACTTTTTCGATAGGAAAAATAACTCAGAATCCAAGTCTTTTTCTATAAAAATTGCTTTAGACACTGAGAATTTTAGAAAAAATATTCTGAGAATTATAGAAAAAATATAACAGAATTTAAAAAAAGGTCTTCCAAAATTTTTATTGTTTGAAAAACGATTCACAAGGGAAGTCTCCCTGGTGTCACCCTCCGATCTTCATGAAATTTGGATATGTTTTTAAGAACGAAAACAATTTCGACACGTATTTTTTTAGCGGCCCAAACTTATTTTTAGGAGGGATAGATTTGTATTGGGGAAAATTGACCTTTTCCAGTTTTTTACGATTTACGCCTATTTAAACAAAAATAATATAGGCATGTGTGGTATCAGATTAAAGATATTAAAAATACCTATCTCGTGGTGCTAACAACGGGCCAAAGAAGTTAATATTTTTCGACTTATTAACAAAAATGTCCTAAAATTTTGGTATTTTTTTCAATATGACGAAAAGTTGTGCATGTTTGGACACGTTCTTAGCACACGTAGATAGGTTTTCTAAAGTTACATACCTTTCATTTTGTATGTAACATGACTAGGTTTCTTTGCATAATATAGGAGATAAACGAAAAAACTGAAAAATGGCCTTGTCTTCCCCCTCCTTTTTACCCCCTAAATATGAATTTGGGCCGCTAAAAAAAATACGTGTCCCTTTATTTTTTCTGATCTACAAAATAAAACCAATTTCATAAAGATCCGCGGGAGACACTAGGGAGACTTCCCTTGTCAGTATTTAAGATTTTTTTTTGTAGGAAAAATTTCGGAGACGCAGACTCTGAGACTTTTTCTATGGGAAAAATAACTAAGAAACTAAAACATTTTTTAGGAAAAAATTTCCTACACTCTCTTATTAAAATATTTCTCAGAAAATGCTTGACTATCTTAGACAATTTTTTTAGGGAAAAGTTTCTTAGAAAACAAAACTTTTTAAATAGAAAAATGTCTCAGAATCCAGAAAATTGGCTCCAAAAATTAAAAAAACCCTAGAGAGTTTTTAACTATTGTTTTTGCTACAATTTTTGTCTTAGTATTGGATCGAAAATCTCAATGGTTTGGCTGTTATAGGACAAAATAACAAAAGAAACGTGACAAAAAGTGGTGAATTTTCGACTTTTTGACCATGAAAACGAAGTTTTTTCGAAGTAATATATTCAGAGAAATTGTAGCCCGAGACAATAGATACAACTTTACTTTTGAAAATAAGTCAACATTTCAAATAGTTTACGAAATATGAGCCCAAGAAAATTTGCAAATTTTCTAAAAAAATAAAGTCTGAAAAAAACTGCAAGTCAAAAATTGAAAGCTCGATTTTCACCGTAGACATATGGTCTAGTAGACTTTTTTGCTCAGTACAATTCCAAGAATCAGAAACGCAAAGCGCCCATTAAAATGTTTTTCCATCCATACTAATCGCCCCACCCTCATGAACACGGTGAGCCTCAGCGATGTTCAGGTTGAACTTTAGTGTCGACGAAAAGTGTAAACGCAGTTCGATTTCTACATGATTAGTTGTCACAAAACTGTTTTCAGCGAAATCGTAGCTGATCGCATTCGCGAGATATCGCGAAATTAGTGATTTTATATTTTAAAAAATTTTGATATTGAAGTTTTTTAAATATTTTTAAAAACTGAGTATACAGTTTTCATTGTACTTATTTTAAGGTCACAAAACAGTAAACATCGAAATATTATCTTCTTTAGTTCGCGAGAAATCGCGAAATAACTTTTTTGTCAATTTTTGTTTTTCAACTTTTTCTAGGTTTTTTCAAATGTTGTGGAAAGCTGATATGCACTTTAATGTGTACGTGATCGAAGGTCATAAGGGTGTTGACATCAAAGTTGTAGGTGTACACTGTCGCAAGATATCGCGGAATTATTTATATATTTATATATTTTTTATTTTTTTTTTATTTTTCAATTTTGCATGTTCTTTTGAAATGGTGTAAAAACGTGGTATGCATTTTTATTTGTACATGTTAAAAAGACAGTAAACTGCTAACACAAAAGTCCTATGTGGTCAATTCTTTAAGGAATCGCAAAGTTAATATTAAATCTATTATTTATAAATCTATTACAATACAAAATAAATGAAAAAAAAAATTTAAAAATTTTTCGCGATTTTTCGCGAAAATTTGCGTCAATATATAGATTTCAGCAGTTTTACCACCTTCAGTTACGGGCAATTTAAACTGCATACCATATACTTGTCGTTACTTAAATTATTTTTTTTTTTTATACCAAAGAAAAAAAAGTAATTTATTATAAAAGCTCGTACAGTAATTTTGCGATTTCTCGGGAAATTGATCGTCTATAATTTTTATGCTTGCAGTTTTGTCACCTCTAATAACCCCGAATTCAAACTGCATACCACATTTTTGTCGTTAATTGAAGTATATGTTTTTACAGACCACAAATAACACAAATTAATGAATAAATAGTAGATAAGCGAGTTTTTTTGCGATATCTCGAAGAATTAAGCAGCTAGAATTTAAATGTTAACAGCCTTATGACCTTTGATCAATAGCAAGTCAAACTGCATTTCGTGTTTTTCAACAATGTTAAAGAAATTTCTTTTATTAATCAAAACAAGAAATACCCCCAAAAAGCTGTTTTTCGCTATTTCTCGCGAAAGTGAGCAGCTATAATTTTTTTGGGGGCAGTTTTAATTTCTTCCAGCATGTTCAAATCAAACTGCTTACCACTTTTTTTTATCATTTCTAAACAACCGGGTTTAAAATATAATAATAAAAAAAAAATATATATATATAATTACGCGATATCTCGCGAAATTTAGCACCTACAATTTTGATGTCAACAGTTGTGTGACCTTTGATCAACCACAAGTAAAACTGCATACCATGATTTTATGAAATTTAAAAAAATCATATATGAAGATAAAAACAAATATAAAAACAGCAAAAAAGTAATTTCGCGATTTCTCGCGAAATTGAGAAGATATGATTTCGCTGTTAACTGTGTTGTGACATGTAAATAAATACAATTAAAACTGCATACCCAGTTTTTGAAGATATTTAAAAAACTTCATTGTCAAAATTTTAGAAAATACAAAAACACTAATTTCGCGATATCTCGCGAATGCGATCAGCTACGATTTCGCTGTTAACAGTTTTGTGACATTTATTCATGTAGAAATCGAACTGCGCTTACACTTTTCGTCGACACTAAAGTTCAACCTGAACATCGCTGAGGCTCACCGTGTGAAGGTGTATCAGAATTTAAATATTTTGTTATAAATTCTGATTAATTTTTAATAAAAAATTAAAATCGTTACATTCTAACTTTAAAATATTATATTTTTAGTAGGTTTATTCTATCTCGAGGTCATTATTTCCTTTACTTATTTAGACTTTGATATTCTCATAGAATAATTTTCAAAAAATAATTAATTATTCTATGAGAATATCATAGCTTTAATAAGTAAAAGAAGTAATGACCTCGAACTAAAATACACCTACTTAAAACATTTTTGTATAAATTTTAAAAGCTTTTCTGTATCAGAACCTCAGAAGTTTTCTATTGGGATAACGTCTCAGAATCATAAACTTTCTATTAGAAAATTATGTCAGAATCTGGGCCTTTTGCTGTCAGAAAAATGCTTTAGAACCTGAAAATTTCTTGAAGATACGTTTTTAAAAATATCAAACATTAAAGATTTTTTATTATAGAAATAAATTTTTAAAATTTGAAAATGTTTCTTTAGAAAAAATCATAATAAATAATAGTTGAACAGTAAAAAATCTTACCCAAAGGTTCAAATTCGACCTGAAGTTCCCTGCAAAAAAAAAAAAGTTGAAAACAACTTACTTCTGTAAAATATACAAACAACTAACATGCAGTAACTTACACAATTTTCTGAGTTCATAGTCGACTTTTCTACAACGAGGCGACGGTCATTGTTACCAGTCCTGGGTTAGGCTGAAAATATTTAAAAAAGATTTGTTAATAAATAGAAGAAAAACAACTCTTGATCGTGGGATCAAAATTATCCCAGCAAAATTTTCTGTTCCAAATAATCGGTTACAGAACGCATCAAATTACCCTGCAACCGGTTCTACTTAACATTCCAGAATGAATGATTTTTGTTTGAAATTGTCCCGAGTTGTTTTTTTTGAAAAATAATTTAACATAGAAAATGTTGAAGTGATTACCGTAGAATATATTCAAGAACCTATTGAACCACGAATTTGTTCCAAAAAATTTTCCTGGGATTATTATTATAAGTCAAATTCGTATGCTTTTCAAAAAGACTTTATTTGTTGCACAGTGTAATCCACTACACAACCATCTACATAAATTCACAAACACACTAACAGCATTATCGTTATTATTGTCATCATGTACTATGTTATCGTCCATAAATGTCGTTGACTATGTTCATTTGTAGTTGTGTTGCATGCACAAAGCAACTGACAGTCATAGTTAAAAGTAAATGTTCGTTTGCGTTGGCTATCTTTTACACTCAAAAAAAAATAAATATGTAGATTAGGTAAAATAGAGTTAATTGCCATTATATAAAAAAATATTATTTTAACAATCTTTTTAATTAAAAAAAAATAAATTTAATATATTTTTAACCAAAACGCTTTGTTCAACAATTGTTTATGTTATTGTTTTATTAAAAAATTCAGTTTCAGATTCTTTACAAATTAATTAATTTGAGTGTTGTTTACAGTCAAGATTGTTAAGTTAAAAGCAGGCTGTTTATTAATAAATATCTGAATGAAATATAAAGCCAAGGATACGAGAAAGTGCATAATCATTGTACTTCCAGACGATTGAGCTTCTAGCCAGTGGAGTCGTTTAAATAAAAAAAAAAACAGTCAATGAATAATTTGTGAAAAGCTAATTTAAACTTGATACCAAAGAAACATCAAGCCGGACAGACTATCCAAATAATCGCCTTCTGCTGAAAGCTTTATCCAAAGTGATGTCTAAGTCAATTGCAATTAGAAAACTTTCCGCAACTATAAATCGCCGCAAGCCACTTACCCGATTATTGTAATGGTGTCTTAAACTCTTTTTTGACTTGTTTTCAAAGTGTAAACCGAAAATTCTCTAGTAGTCGTTAAAAAATTCTACTACAAAACCCCAGGATACTCATTTTAAATTCGATCATGACCCTGGTCTTTATTTTGAATTCTGCACAAACAACTTGGTGAAGGATATTTTGCTTGTAGTTAAACCTATTACGTTTGTATGTGTGTTCTACCACAAAGTTAAAGTACAAAGTGATTACAGTAGAAAATTTACATGAATTGTTTTACTTTGTCGTTTGTATAATGTTTTTTGTTGCTGTTGTGGTTGATTGCTTGAATTAAATAACGTTGCATTTATGCATTGTTTTACTCAATTATTTTATTATTATTAATTTTAAGTGTAAACTTATTTTATAATTGTATTGTGGTGTTAATTTATGGACCATGTCAAACATAAAACAATAACATTACCTTTATAACATTGATATTAATTTGAATGAAGAAAAACAAAAGAGACTGTTTAAATCAGCTGCATTCAAAGAAAAATGCTTCATCATATTGATAAAACGGTTTCATTCTTTTCTGTCAACAATTTTAATGGCAAATTCATCGAAATGATGAAGCTTTTCTTTAATATTATGAAACACGTCATCACAATTGATGAAACAAGTGATGACAGATTTCATCATGTCATCAAAAAAATGGAAAGGAGAAAAAAATTTTGAAATCCAAAAATTTTTGTAGAAAAAAAAATCTGAACATTAAAAAAAAAAAATGTGCCTAAATGAAAAAAATATCTGTCAATCTGCAAAATCTTATTATGAAGAGAAACTTTCATTGGGAGAAATTGTTGTGAACGTGACAATTTTGGTATAAAAACATGGTTTTTCTGCTAGAAAAATGTATCAGAATCTGAGACTTTTTTTATAGGAAAAATATCTCAAAATCTGAGACTTTTTTATAGGAAAACAAATCTCAGAATCAAGACCTTTTCTATACAATAAATTTTTAAGATTCCAAGACTTTTTCTTTAGGAAAAATTTCTCATAATCTAAGAATTTTCTATGGAAAAAATGTCTCAGAATCTTCGAGTTTTTCCATAGAAATTTATCAGAAACTTTTTCTATAATAAAAAGGTCTCAGAATCAAAGACTTTTTCTATAGAAAAAAAATGGAAAAATGTCTTAAAATCTGAGATTAATTTTTTGACACTTTTTCTGTAGGAAAAAGGTCTCAAAATCTCTGAATTTTAGACTTACTTTATAAGAAAAAGTTCTCAGAATTTGAGACTTTTTCTATAGGAAAAAGCTCTTCGAATTTTAAACTTTTTTTATAGGAATAAGGTTTTAGAATTTAGTGCTTGTTCTTTAAGCAAAAAGTCTAAGAATATTATACTTTTTTTGTAGGAAACAATTCTCAGAATCTAAGACTTCTTCTATAGGAAAAAGGTCTCAAAATCTAGGACTTTTTCTTAAGGAATCTTACAAGGAAGGTCTTTCAAAGGGCACCCACCGATTGTCCCTAAACTTGCATATGCGAAAAGGGGAGGAAAAAAATAGTCACTATTTTTTTCTTAGCTGCCCAAACTCACATTTAGCGGGTCAAAGGGGAGGGGGAAAACGCGGTTTTTTTCGTTTTTTGACGATCTTTCACATTTCTTTTAGAGAAAACTATATGTGCATTTTATACAGATCGAAAGGTTTTTTATAGGCCTCTCCAATGATGTATCGGTCGTTTCCAAATTCAGCTTCGTTAAGTTCCTATTTTCGAAAATGTAAAATCGTACTCACTCACGAACATATTTTTTCTACTTACACTCACTCACAATCACGTGAGTAAATTTAATACAACTCACACTCAAAAAAATTTAAAAAACTAAAATTTCAAAAATCTTTCAAAATTTTGAGCAAAATTTAAAGGTCAGCGAAGTTTTAAATTTTTTTTTTTTGGTTTTTTGGGAAGAAAATCCAAATTTTACAACATCTTTGTTGCTTTTTTTGGTATGAAAAGAAGTATGAAGAGAAAATAAACTCATGCAAAAAAATCGACTCACGCACACTCACTCACGCAAAAATCTTACTCACGCACACTCACTCACTCAATTTTTTACTCCACTCACACTCACTCACAATCACGTGAGTAAAATTAAATTCAGAATCACGTGAATCACGCTCTAATCTGCTTATGTGCCCATCTCTAGTTTATATGGAGAGGTGCAAACGCAGGACCGCCAAGATCATATATAATAATCTCTATTAAAATTAAGCTAACCCCTATTTTTTCGTTTGGCGAAATTCCTTCTAGTTCAGCTTTTATTAGGATTTCCCCGAAAGACCACCTTTTTTCATAAGGTGGCAACCCTTTTTTAAAATTGAGATTGGGCAGCTAAAAAAACAGGTAACTCTTATTTTTCTCCCCTCATTCCCATATGTAAGTTTCATGACAATCGGTGGGTGTCCTCTGAAAGACCTTCCTTGTTAGACTTTTTCTATATAAGAAAAAGGTCTTAGAACTTGAGGCTTTTTCTGTGTGAAAAACGTCTCAGAATCAGAGACTTTTCCTATAGGAAATGCTCTCAGAAACTTTAATATGAAACAAGTAAAAACGAACGATGACATCTAAAAGTTTTAGAAAAATGCAATTTTTCTTTCACACTTTTCTCAATTCAAAACCATATATTTATTAATTTAATAATTTTTCTATAGGAAAAAATTAAGAAAAAAATCCAAAGGAATGACTTGCGAATTTTTCTTTAGGAAAAACCTTAGAATTTTTCTATAGGAAACAACTGAGAATTTTTCTATAGGAAACAACTGAGAATTTTTCTATAGGAGAAATTATTTATAAAAATTTTTCCATGATAAATGTCTAAGAATCGTAAAATTTTTCTAAAGAAAAAATATTTTGGAATGTTAAAATGTTTCTATATGAAAAAAGTCTCGGAATATTAAAATTTTGCTTTAGAAAAATACAAGAATTTTTCTCGAAAAAGAATTTGGGAAATTTGATAGACAAAAAGGTTGGAAATTTTTCTAAACAAAAAATTTGGGAACTTTTCTAGTTGAAAAATTTTACAATTTTTATATAGGATAAATAAAAAAATTGGGTAAAAAGGCAAGAGAAAAAGAAAAGGAAATTATGTGAGCATGTCTAAGAATCTCAAAATTTTTCTATAGAAAAAACGTTTTTTCATATTTATAGAAAAAAAGTCTCGGAATCTTTAAATTTTTCTATAGAAAAAAAAAGAAAATTTTCTTCAGGGAAAATTTAAGAATTTTTCTATAAAAAAAAATTGTATTAGAATCTTAGACTTTTTCTAAATGAAAAATAACACAGAAAAATGTCACAGAATCTAAGACTTTTTTTAAGGAAAAATGTCTCATTCTCTGAGATACTGTCTCAGAATCTGAGATTATTTGTGTTTGAAAGATTAAAGACTTTTTAATAGAAAAATATGAACCTTTTCTTTAGGAAAATATTCTTAAAATCCGATAAAAAAATCACCGAGTTTTTCGATTGCAAAAATGTATAAGAATTTGTGATTTTTTATTTAGAAAATATTTTCTACAGTCTGATACCTTTGCTTAATGAAAAATAACTCAGAATCTGAGATTTTTTTAAAGAAAAAATGCTTAAACTTCTGAGACATTTATTAAAAATGCCTGCGAATTTTGTAATCTTGCCTAAAACATTAAATCATGATAATGTTTTGCGGAAGAGTTGGGTCTACTTGCCAAAGCAAATTTTTTTTAGAAAAAATAATGTTATATTGCTTTGCTATTCCATGCAAAACGAATTGAAATATCAGTCCAGGCCCCCAATAAAAAACCAAAAGAGCTGTACGTTTCGTAAGTGAGTGCAAAAAAGTGTTTTTACATTTTGGAGAGTATAAAATATTCGGCACCAAAGAATATACCACTCTCACTTGTTTTATGTACATTTGATACACAAATGGAAAATTTTTATGCGAAAAGCTTAGTATTGGTGAAACAGTAGGTTTGATAAAAAAAATGATTTTTTTTTCACGAAAAACAAAATTATGTTAAAAAAAATTTAATGAACCCAACATTTTTGGTGAAAAAAAAGTTTTTGATCAAATTTTTTTGATGAAAAGAAAAATTTTTTGATGTAAAAAAAATTGATAAAAAAAATATGAAAAAAAAAAAATTTTGGTGAGAAAAAAATTGATAATAAAAAATTTTATAAAAAAATTTTATGAAAAATAATATGATAAAAAAAATTATAAAAAAAAATTTTGATGAAAAAAAAAATTTTATGAAAAAAAATAATGAAAAAAAAAAAAATTGATGAAAAAAAAATTGATGACAAAAAATTCTTGATGAAAAAAAAATTTGATGAAAAAAAAAATGATGAAAAAAAATTAATGAGAAAAAAAAATATAAAAAAAAAAATATGATGAAAAAACAAAATTTTTTTTGTTGCAAAATAATTATGTTACTTTTTATTCACCAGCTGGTGAAAAACGGGTTTATTCACCACGAGGTGAATTATTATCCAAGTTACAAACCCAAGTTATTAAAATTTTTGATTTTAAGAAAATGAAAATAGTAATTCTTGTTTTCTTTTTCGTTAATTGTTAGCTTATATAGTCAAACTGAGGTGGAGTCCTGCAACTTTTTTTAGATTAGACACCAGCCTAAAAACATTATCATGTTAAAATATCCCAGAATCTAACAAAATCTTGAAAAATGTCTCAGAATCTATGACTTTTTCTGTATGAAAATGTCTGTGACTCTGAATCTGAGACTTTTTCTATACGAAAAATGACTCTGAAGCTGAGAGCATTTTTAGGAAAGATGTCTCAAAATCTTAAGACTTTTTTGTAGGAAAAATTTCTTGAATTGTCAAACTTTTCTATCGGTAATGTGTCTGTGATGCAGTTTATTTTACTATGCTGAGGTATGACTCGGTCTGTCCAGAGTCGTCAAAGGTCTGCCTCCTTTGAAATAATTGTTATCGTACACAGCTTCAATATGTCTACCGTCGGTTTAATCTAGGGTTAGTAAGTAGTCGGGTTCGTGAAATCTGTCGGTGTATTAACAAGGGCGAATGACTCACGAGGAGAAACAATATCAGGTGAGTCGGGTCTAACACGAGTCTAACCACGTTAGTATTAAGCTAAGTAACTCACGAGAGAAACAATATCAGGTGAGTCGGATTAAATCGGGTTAAGTCGGATCGGGTAATAACTACGAATGGTAACTCACGAGAAGAAACAATAGCAGGTGAGTCGGATTCTAAATACGATTAGTATAAGTCTAAGTAACTCACGAGAGAAACAATATCAGGTGAGTCGGATTAAATCGGGGAAGTCGGATCGGGTTCTAACTACGAATGGTAACTCACGAGAAGAAACAATAGCAGGTGAGTCGGATTCTAAATACGATTAGTATAAGTCTAAGTAACTCACGAGGAGAAACAATAGCAGGTGAGTCGGGTTCTAAATACGATTAGTATAATCTAAGTAACTCACGAGGAAACAATATCAGGTGAGTCGTTTCTAAATACGATTAGTATAAGTCTAAGTAACTCACGAGAGAAACAATATCAGGTGAGTCGGATTAAATCGGGTTAAATCGGATCGGGTTCTAACTACGAATGGTAACTCACGAGAAGAAACAATAGCAGGTGAGTCGGATTCTAAATACGATTAGTATAAGTCTAAGTAACTCACGAGAGAAACAATATCAGGTGAGTCGGATTAAATCGGGTAAGTCGGATCGGGTCCTAACTACGAATGGTAACTCACGAGAAGAAACAATAGCAGGTGAGTCGGATTCTAAATACGATTAGTATAAGTCTAAGTAACTCACGAGAGAAACAATATCAGGTGAGTCGGATTAAATCGGGTAAGTCGGATCGGGTCCTAACTACGAATGGTAACTCACGAGAAGAAACAATAGCAGGTGAGTCGGATTCTAAATACGATTAGTATAAGTCTAAGTAACTCACGAGAGAAACAATATCAGGTGAGTCGGATTAAATCGGGTTAAGTCGGATCGGGTTCTAACTACGAATGGTAACTCACGAGAAGAAACAATAGCAGGTGAGTCGGATTCTAAATACGATTAGTATAAGTCTAAGTAACTCACGAGAGAAACAATATCAGGTGAGTCGGATTAAATCGGGTTAAGCCGGATCGGGTTCTAACTACGAATGGAAACTCACGAGGAGAAACAATAGCAGGTGAGTCGGGTTCTAAATACGATTAGTATAATCTAAGTAACTCACGAGGAAACCAATATCAGGTGAGTCGTTTCTAAATGCGATTAGTATAAGTCTAAGTAACTCACGAGAGCAACAATATCAGGTGAGTCGGATTAAATCGGGTTAAGTCGGATCGGGTTCTAACTACGAATGGTAACTCACGAGAAGAAACAATAGCAGGTGAGTCGGGTTCTAAATACGATTAGTATAATCTAAGTAACTCACGAGGAAACAATATCAGGTGAGTCGTTTCTAAATACGATTAGTATAAGTCTAAGTAACTCACAAGAGAAACAATATCAGGTGAGTCGGATTAAATCGGGTTAAGTCGGATCGGGTTCTAACTACGAATGGTAACTCACGAGAAGAAACAATAGCAGGTGAGTCGGATTCTAAATACGATTAGTATAAGTCTAAGTAACTCACGAGAGAAACAATATCAGGTGAGTCGGATTAAATCGGGTTAAGTCGGATCGGGTTCTAACTACGAATGGAAACTCACGAGAAGAAACAATAGCAGGTGAGTCGGGTTCTAAATACGATTAGTATAATCTAAGTAACTCACGAGGAAACAATATCAGGTGAGTCGTTTAATTACGATACGTAAAATATTTGTAACTCACGAGGAAAACAATGACAGGTGAGTCGGGTGTTAAATACGTAAAATATAAAACTAACTACAACAAAACTATTTGTAACTACTTGCACATCTACGGCACGTGTCGCTACGGTGAACTGGAATCGGGTCGGATTCTCGAGGTACACTTCGGTTTTTAGGTCGAAGTGTAGCTAAGACATCAACGTCGAAACTGGTTCCCTTTTGTGTGACCAAACCTTGACATTATATGTGTATGATTTTACAAACTCAATGTGAATTACATACGTAAAACACTACATAACAACTATTTCTTATAAAAATAGAATTGTTGGGTATGTGTTTGAGTTCTGATGTTGGTTGGTGGAAAAAGACATTTATGATTATTAGAAATTATTATAATATAATAGATCATTAAGTAGGTTATTTGTAATGGTACATTACATGTCTTAGAAAATTTTTAAGAATTTTTGACTTTCTAAAAAAAAGTATCTCAGAAAACTTTTTGTATAGAAAAATTTCTCAGAATCTTGGAAATTGCCTCTAAAAATTTTAAAAGGCATTACAGTCTTTAATTTTTCTGATCTCATGCACTCGGAACGTTTCGGTATCGTAGAGTTTTTCTGTAGTAAAAACGAATAAAAACAAAATTCAGAATCTGAGAATTTTTCTATGGGGAAAAAGTCACCAAATTTGAGATGTTTTCTATATGAAGAACTTGTATAAATATATGAAAATTGCAAAAGTATCTTAGAATTTTCTATATGAAAGTGTATCAGAATGAAAACATTTTGTTTATAAAAGCTTTTCTATAGCGAAATGCCTCAGAACCTCAACATTTTTTATTGGGATGAAAATGTAAGTATCGTAAAATGAAGAGCAGTACGGGGGTATGCTCACTTTTTATACCCTCCACTCTAGTGATAGAGGGTATATATAAGTTTGTCATTCCGTTTGTAACACATCGAAATATTGGTTTAGGACCCCATAAAGTATATATATTCATGATCCTTGATCGATTTTAAGTCGATCTAGCGATGTCCGTCCGTCCGTCCGTCCGTCCGTCCGTCTGTCTGTCTGTCCGTTGAAAACACGCTAACTTTTGAAAGACTTTACGGAGGCTCCTGAAGTTTGACATATATGTTCTCCATTTACCAGGTCCGGTTGGTATTGCAATCCAGCAAAATCGGTCAAGTGGTTCAAAAGTTATGAGCAACAGAGTAAATTTCGGCAAGGGTATTTTACGAATTTACGAGATTAAAACCACTCTAACTTTCGAAAGACAATTCTGAGGGTGCTGAAGCTTAGCGTACATATTTGTCGTTCCCCAAGCCTGTTTGGGTTTGAGTTTCAGCAAAAGCGGTCCAGTGGTTCAAAAGTTATAAGCAAAGCCCCGAATTTCAGATTGGTTTCACCTTAAACTGTTGAAAACTCGTTAAACAAGTTTTAACAGCATGGTGAAATACCAGTTTTATTAAAACTTGTTGTTGTTAGTTTTCTAGCCGTGGCATGCAGTTTAGTTGTTAGACAAGTAAATATTTGTCATTGTGTTGTTATTGTTTTTGTAACTGTATGTAACGGTGTATAGTAAGTATTTTTGGAAAAAAATCAAAAAAAGTGGGACTTATACATATGATTGAATGTTAGGTTGTTTTTGGTTTTTAAGGAAAAGAACGTAAAATAAAACAAGTAGAAAAATTAAGTTCGACTTGGTCGAATCTATGAATACCCTCCACAATGTCATCTGATAGTAATTTTCTAAAAAAATTTCAAAAAATTACATCACAAATTTTTTATTAGAAATACATATATTATATTGAGTAAAACTTTTTTTTAATCAATCAAATTTTTTTGAGTGTAACATTTTTTTGACTGTCAGCATTTTTTTGAGTGTAACATTTTTTTTAGTGTAAATATTTTTTTTAGTGTACAATTTCTTTGAGTAACAAAATTACTTTGTAAAATATTTTTGTTGTTTTATACCTATATGCAATACAAAAAAAATATTTCACATATTTCCCACTTTTTATTTTACTTCATTTGATTTTTTTTCCAAAAATTCTTGCTATACACCATTACATACAATGACAAAAACAATAACAAAACAATAACAAATATTTACTTGTCTAACAACTAAACTGCACCCCACGACAAGAAAACAAACAACAACAAGTTTTAAAAAACTGGTATTTCACCATGCTTTAAAAACTTGTTTAACGAGTTTTCAACAGTTTAAGGTGAAACAAATCTGAAATTCAGTGCTGTGCTTATAACTTTTGAACCACTGAACCGATTTTGCTGAAATTCAAAACCAAATAGCCTCGGGGAACGACAAATATATATGCTAATTGGCTTTCGAAAGTTATAGTGGTTTTAATCTTGTAAATTCGAAAAATACCCTTGCCGAAATTTACTCTTTTGCTCATAACTTTTGAACCACTTGACCGATTTCGCTGGATTGCAATACCAACCTGACCCGGTAAATGAAGAACATATATGTCAAACTTCAGGAGCCTCCGTGAAGTCTTTCAAAAGTTAGCGTGTTTTCAACGGACAGACAGACAGACGGACGGACGGACGGACGGACATCGCTAGATCGTTTTAAAATCGATCAAGGATCATGAATATATATACTTTATGGGGTCCTAGACCAATATTTCGATGTGTTACAAACGGAATGACAAACTTATATATACCCTCTATCACTAGAGTGGAGGGTATAAAAACAGGGAAAATGTGAAATAGTTTTTTTGCATTTCATATACATATGTAGGTATAAAACAACAAAAATATTTTACAAAGTAATCTTGTTTTATTTTTATTTATTTACACTTTGTCATTGCGTTTGTAACGCTTCGAAATATCGGTCGGGGACCTCATAAAGTATATGAGCATTCCATGTTAAATCGGACACTTTAAAATTTTTTTTTTTAGATTTTCCCAATTTGTTTACAGTTTTCAGTGCCCTTCGAAAACTCCTTCATGGTAAATTTTAAGATTTTTTTGATGACCCGTTCAAAAGATATCGAAGTTTTAAAAATTGGTAGCTTCCCAGCAAAAACATGGTAATGAGTTGTGAAAAGTAATCATTACCAAGTGCATTATTTATAATGAGTACACATTACCATTAACATTATTTTAAGCCTAAAAGTAACTACTTTTCAGTAATATGCTATAAAAGTACTTTCAAGTAATAATATCTCCTTGCCCTTGAATTTTTTAACCTTTACAATTTAATTAACTTAAAAAGTACTTATAAACTTAATAAAAATTACTCAATTTTTTATTTTTAGTAAAAACGATTTAAATTTTAAATGTTTTTATTAATTAATTATTTTACTTCTTATTGGTAATGGATTTTTACTCCTTATTAGTAATCCGAGTCAGTAACTACTTATTTAACTCCAACTCTTCACACATTATTTTTGTCTCACCCCTTGTTAAAATAATTAGTGTTTTATTCAATAAGTAACTACTTATTAACAGTTGTTTCTGATTACAAAACCCATTACTGGTAATGCCAAATTTTGCTGGGTTGTTAATTTTCTCAAACTTCTTTTACTCATAACTTCTTCAATAATGGTCCAAATTTTAAACTTTTTTATACCCTCCACTTTAGTGATAGAGGGTATATATAAGTTTGTCATTCCGTTTGTAACACCTCGAAATATTGGTCTAGGACCCCATAAAGTATATATATTTATGATCCTCGATCGATTTTAAGTCGATCTAGCGATGTCCGTCCGTCCGTCCGTCTGTCTGTCCGTCCGTAGAAAACACGCTAACTTTTGAAAGACTTAACAGAGGCTACTGAAGTTTGGCATATATATTTGTCATTTACCTGGTCAGGTTGGTATTGCAAACCAGCCAAATCGGTCCATTGGTTCAAAAGTTATGAGCAAAAGAGTAAATTTCGGCAAGGGTATTTTGCGAATTTACGAGATAAAAAACAATATAACTTTCGAAAGACAATAATGAGACTACTGAAGCTTGTCATATATCTTTGCCGTTCCCCGGGTCTGTTTGGTATTAAATTTCAGCTCAATCGGTCCAGTGGTTCAAAAGTTATAAGCAAAACCCTGAATTTCAGATAAGTTTCATCTAAAATGCCACGTGTTTTAACAACCCGGGTGAAAATGACCATGTATGTTCATACATGTTCATACATGCTCATACATGATTCCATGTATGATAGTATATGAACAATGTATGGAAATGTATGTCATATATGGGAACATATATGAACATACACAAGTAATGTAATATTCCATATATGTAAATGTATGCAACTATGTGTGGAAAGGTATAATTCATACTAGAGATGCGCACCAATCACGTGATTACCGTGAATCACGTGAATCACGCGTGAATCACGTGATTCGTGAGTAATTTTATTTTCTACTCACGTGAGCGTGCGTGATCGTGAGTAACAAAAAAAAGTTCGTGCGTGATCGTGCGTGAGTAAAATTGCTGCGTGATTTTTTCGTGATTTTAATTTTTCTCCGTTTTTTTTTTGGTTACGTTTTTTTATATTTTTTTAAGTTCTTTCAAATAAGTTAATAAATTTAAATTTAATAAGTTTTTTAAGCAATTTTAAAAAAATTTCGCTCCACTGTTCGAACTGACTTAAAATTTGCCATAGCATATTTCATATTTGGATTTTCAAAATTCAGTATAGTTTTCGAATTATCGCTGGTCGAAGTCGACTGATTTAGCAAAAGTGAGAAAAATACAACCTGTATAAGGAATATAATCTTATCCCTCTTAAATTTTTTAAAACCTTTCAAAAATAAAAAAAAATAAAAATTTCTAATGGAAAATTATGGGATCCTCGTACTCAAACCAGAATAGATTTTGATCCCCCTCTGAATTTTGGATATGTTACACAAAACATTTGACTATCACCGAATTTAAAAAAAAAAAATCCAAGATGTGTTGTTTTAAATATTCGCAAAAAAAAAAGGTATTGCATTTTTGATACTTTTCTTTAAAGAATCCTTTTGCATTTAAAATTATTTCCAAAAAGCACAAGACTTAAGCTCTCATATGAGCCACGAATTGTGAAAATCGGATAATTGCTTAAAAAGTTAGAACATGTTTTATGTGATGATATGTTTTTCTAATTTTGCAACAAAAAAAAAGTCGAGCTTTGACCTGCCATAAAACGATCAGTAAACCGAATTTAAAAAACGATAGAAAGTCACATTTTCATAGGTATGTTGGCTATCTACATATGTGCCAATTTTCAATTAAATCTGAAGAAACCATTCCCAAAAACGACTAAAATTGGCTCTTAATATTTTAGAATTACCCTTTTATAATTACAAAAACATTTGTAAATTTAAATAAATGTTAAAAAAATAAAAAAATATGGAATAAAGTTTTTTTTTATTTTATTTTAATTCGTGAGTATTTCGTGAACGTGATTACATCGTGAGCGTGATTAAAATTGTTTTCTACTCACGTGAGCGTGCGTGAGCGTGAGTACAAAAAAAAATTTCGTGCGTGATTAAATTTTTTTTTTTGTGAGTGTGCGTGATCGTGATTGAAAAGTCACTCACGATCCCATCTCTAATTCATACTCCTTCATATATGCTATGCATCTGCAAAGCATACATGTCTTAAAAAAAAAATTTTTTAAGGTTTGGTTCGGCATAACTTTGCAAAATTGGACGAAGTTCATGTATGGGTTCAGTCTAAAAAAGTCGTTCGGTTGGACAATTATGATCATACATCATCAAGATTGGTTATAATTTTTGTATTCTATAGGCGAATATGAACGGCACTAACGTAAACAACCAAATTTAGAAGAAAATTCGAACACTCTGACGGTATTACTGTCAGAGCTGCGAAGGATCTCATCCCTTAATAAGATTTTGTGTTCTGAATTAAACTTTAATGATTGCATTTCCCAATCACAATTTATCGAATGAATTTACACCCTAAAAAAATGAGTCCAGCTTCCTACTATAAATTGGGTAAATTTTAACAAATTCTAAAAATAAACTACTATAAATTGAGTAAATTTCCCATATTTCCCAAATTTACCCAATTTATAGTAGGAAACTGAAATCATTTTAATTAGTGTGTACATTTGATTTAAAAATATAGAATGAATTCGGTTTCTTTTTCATTTGACTTTGAAATTGAATGCGTAAGTTTTTAAAAATTCGATTTTTAAAAGTCTCACGAATAATAAATAAATGAAATAAAGAATGCATTCAGTTTTTAAAATTCTCATACACAATAATTCTATTTAATGGCAAAAATCGAATTCATTCCAAGAAATATTGATATTTAAAGATAATTGTATTCAGTGACTATAAAAATCGAATGTATTTTATTTGTGAATTTATTCGAAAAGTGGTTAATTCTTCAAAGCCTTGATTATCCTAAAGTATCATAAAGTCCAAAGTATATTTTTTAAATATTCGTTAGTTTTTATTAAAAAATCAGTGTCATAAATTAGTACAAATTATTTTTATTTGAAAAAATTTCAATTAATAGACGTTTTATGGAAAAAAATACAAAAAAAAATTTTACATACAAATTCATGTATGACAATGTATGATCATTAATGTACATGTACCCTCAAATTACGGATATGCACATGTATGGACATCCATGTATGCGTCATATATGAACATACATGGTGATTTTCACCCGGGAAGTTTTAAAAGCATTGGTGGTAACTAAACAATGGTTTTCAAACTTGTTTAATTTTAAAGCAATGCTTTTTAAACTTGTTTAGTTTTAAAAGCATTGGTAATTTAAAAATTACACTCGAAAAAAATTTTACACTCAAAAAAAATTTTACACTCAAACAAATTTTACACTCCCGGTGAAAAATGAGCATATATGGATACATATATGTAAATATATGGATGCATATACGTAAATATATGAGCATATATGGTCATATATGAAATTGTATGCAGTCATATATGATCATTTTTGCAACATATATGTCCATATACGTAAAATGAGGGCATATGCCCATATATGACATACGTGGACATATATGGAGCATATATGTCATATATGTTCATATGCCCTCATTTTACGTATATGGACATACATGTTGCAAATATGATCATATATGCCTTCATACAGTATCATATATATTCATATATGCTACATATATGAACATACATGAAGCTGTATGAACGCATATATGATCATATTTGTGCCATTTTTCACCGGGCTCAAAAAAAAAATTACACAAAAAAAATTTAGTTTTTTTTACAAAAATGACAATATTTTGTGTACATACGTACGTGCATTCACTCAATAATATTTTTACAGTAAAAAAAACATTACACTCGAAAAAATTTTACACTCAAAAAAAAAAAAAATAGTATTTTTTTTTTTTTTTTAAATGACAAAAAAAGTGTTTTTTACTCAAAATAAAATATTTCTATCAAAATTGTTTATTTTTTCAATTTAAAAAATGTATTACCCTTTAAAAAATGCATTGTGGAGGGTATTCATTAGGGTTTTTTTTTGACCGGGCCCCCCTCTAGAAATGAGCATTTGGGGGTAAAAACATGTCTCACAAAATTTTAGGAAAATCGGATGTGGGTAAGACCTGCCGCATCGGCCCTGAAGTTTGAAAATTGAATTACAAGGGGAAAATATGACTTTTTATCCGTTTTCTCAATTTTTTCGATATTTTGAGTTAAGTTTGAATTCAAATGGTCACAGAATTGTGATTTGGAGTAAAATGTCTATCGAATAAGGTATTAAAAACTAAAATCGGTTGAAAATCAGCCAAGTTATTACAACTTCCCCAGGCAACTAACGTGTGTCAGACCATTTAATCAAGGGATTCGAGCCCCATTTTGTAAATTTATTGAAATTATCTACTGTAACAAAATTTTTTTATTCTTCAAGTCTCAATGTACTAAGAAGATAAATATTTTTCATATTGCGTTTTGCTAACTTGTTTTAAATAAATGCTAAAGTGGTCTGAATTTTTCAACACTATTTTCTGAATTTTTCAACACTATTTTCATAAAAACCCCAAAAATTGTAGGATTTGCTGTTTTAATTTGGCTATTACAGTCATGTAATTTCGGCGGATTTCGGGAAAGTAGTGATTTTTGGCACTTTTTTTAGCTTTTATTTACTTTTTTTGTTTTTTTTACAAACTTCATATGTTTTGGACCGAATTATATCAACACGAGATAGAGGCAATTTTTTATATCTCAATTTCGCCCTAATTTTGCGAATTGAAGTATTCTGTCTCGTGTTGATATAATTCGGTCCAAAACATATGAAGTTTGTAAAAAAAAACAAAAAAAAAAATTAAAAGCTAAAAAAGTGCCAAAAATCACTACTTTCCCGAAATCCGCCGAAATTACATCACTGTAATAGCCAAATGAAAACAGCAAATCCTACAATTTTTGGGGTTTTTATTCCTTTATATGTGCTTAACAAATCCTTAAACTCCAATAGTCGATTTTTTAAAATTTCTTTAACAAAAAAAATAAAAATTTAAAATTGGAGATTTGAAAATAGTGTTGAAAAATTCAGACCATTTTAGCATTTATTTAAAACAAGTTAGCAAAACGCAATATGAAAAATATTTATCGTCTTAGTACATTGAGACTTGAAGAATAAAAAAATGTTGTTACAGTAGATAATTTCAATAAATTTCAAAAATGGGGCTCGAATCCCTTGATTAAATGGTCTGACACACGTTAGTTGCGTGGGGAAGTTGTAATAACTTGGCTGATTTTCAACCGCTTTTAGTTTTTAATGCCTTATTCGATAGACATTTTACTCCAAATCACAATTCTGTGACCATTTGAATTCAAACTTAACTCAAAATATCGAAAAAATTGAGAAAATGGATAAAAAGTCATATTTTCCCCTTGTAATTCGATTTTCAAACTTCAGGGCCGATGCGGCAGGTCTTACCCATATCCGATTTTCCTAAAATTTTGTGAGACATGTTTTTACCCCCAAATGCACGTTTCTAGAGGGGGGCCCGGTCAATATCTAACAACTTCGTTTTTTTTGGTGCACCCTAGTATTCATAGATTCGGCAAAGTCGAATTTAACTTTTCTACACTCAAAAAATTATGTCATTAACTGTTTGTAGTTTATTTTAAAAATTTTACGTTTAGTCGTTTTTAAAAGAAAAAACATTTATTTAATATTCAGTTTTTATTAATGACTTAATCTGTCCTTTGTTTCAAAAATAACACACTAAAATATAAAGACTTTCATTAGCATTTAATTTTTAAAGTCATTTATTTTTGTTCTGTAAGTAAAAACTACTGATTATTCTTTAAATTTTTAATGATTTGTGTAAGTCATTTTTTTTTTAAATTGTTGGTATTTTTTAATGAAATATCATTAGTTTTTACCTACACAAGTAGGTTATTTTTTTGTAGAAAAAAAATTCAAAAAATTATTTTTAGAAATATAAAAACATGTTTGTATCAAGTGACTTTGGCACAATGGGTAGAGTGTCTGGCCAGAATGTAGATGATTGCGGGATCGATTCCCCAAAATTTTATTAAAAATTTTTAAAAAAAATATTTCAATAGAAAATTGTAAAAAATAACCTACGAAATCATTAATTTTTAATGTTTTGGTAGGTTATTTTTTTGGAATTTGTTGGTAAAAATAACAGAACTATCATTAATTTTTAATGTTTTCGTAGGTTATTTTTTTCGAATATGTTAGTAAAAAAGAGTGAAAAACCGTAATTTTTTAATGTTTAATGTTATTTATTTTAGAAAATTTTGTCAACAGTAAAAAATAAATGTTGATGTTTGTTAAAATAAATGAATAATTACTGGGATGGTTTTCAATTGTTAATTCACTTGTTTTAATTGTGTTTTCATTTGTTTTTGCCTACAAAATATTTTGAGTGTACTTGTTTGTTTTAAATTTTTGTTTTTTTATGTACTTAAAAAAAAAAAAATCGCAAAAAATTCTTAAAAGCGCTCTAGTATGCGATTTTTAAGTTTTAAAATTTAAATCACATTTTTGAAAATGTTTGTACTCTACGATTTTTGCGAAATTTTTTTGTGTAAAACTTCTATCGATTCTACAAATTTTTTGCCCAGGAGGATCGTGGGATAACAATTAATACTATTTTTTGAAATTTTTTGAAAAAATTTTATTGTAATTTTCCAATCTTAAAATCATTTCTACTGCTCCAATGGTGCGTCATAGAGGGGTCCTTTATAGAACCGACCCCATTAATTTTTACGTCTTAACATTTCTTTGGAACAAACTAATACCCAATCTCCAATTTCTAAGGGGGCTCCCACACAAAACGAAATTTTTTAAAATTTGCTCCAAACGCTCTAACTGCCCTAATATTGCCCTTAGAGCAACAAAATGTATGACCGACCCACAATATTTTTTTAGTCCAAACATTTTCTCTGAACTCACCTACCCTCTATCTTTAACTGTTAAGGCGGACCCCATACAATTTTTTTTATTTTTTGTAAATTTGTTTTATTTAATCAGCTTCTACCGGTCCAAAGGTGTGCCCGAGAGGGGTCATTAGTGAGACCTATCCGCATTTATTTTTACACTACAACATTTTTTTAAAACATACCTACGCCCTATCTCCACTCCTTTAGTAGGCTTCCATACAAATAACAGTTGGAGCAAATTTTATAAAAATGTAATTTTGTATGGGAGCCTACTTAGGGAGTGGAGATAGGGCGTAGGTATATTTTAAAAAAATGTTGTAGGGTAAAAATAAATGGGGGTCGGTCTCACTAATGACCCCTCTCGGACGCACCATTGGACCGGTAGAAGCTGATTAAATAAAACAAATTTACAAAAAATAAAAAAAATTGTATGGGGTCCGCCTTAACAGTTAAAGATAGGGAAATATTAGGGCAGTTAGAGCGGTTGGAGCAAATTTTAAAAAATGTCGTTTTGTGTGGGACCCCCCTTAGAAATTGGAGATAGGGTATTAGTTTGTTCCAAAATAAAAGGGCTAGCCTCCTGCAATTAGCACGAATATGTCTTATGATCCTAGGCAGGTTAAGTTCGTAAATGGGCAAAATCAGACCAGAGGGGAAAAAGTTCCCCCTTGAGGAACTAAACCAACCTCTAAAAACACGTTTTTTTTTACTTGTTTTTATATATTTTTGTTAAACAAATAAAACATTTCTTGTCTCCACCTCTATAAAATAGTTAACGGAAACAAAATTTTAAGATCATTTTAAAAAATTTCTTGAACGTAGGTAAAACCTTAATTTTGTGAAATTTTTTGACAAATTTCAAATGACTCAAAAACCGCTCGACCGATTTAAGATATTCTTTGATATTTGTATTCAGCATACCAAAATTAATAAAAAATAAATGTATCGCCAGATATATTTTTTTTATTTTTCAAAAATCTAAAATTTTGGTGGAAATTTTTAAAAAATATAAATTTTTGATTGAAGGGAGCCACGAGTTAAAATGATCGGATTTGGCTTAAATTAATTTTGAATGAAAGATTGTATCAAGCTCTTTGAAATTGTCAAGGGTAAGAAATTTTGAGAATTTTTTAAAAAAAAATTCTAGAACGAATAAAAAAACTGTAATTTTTTGCAAATTTCAAATGGCGATGTCTCGAAAACCATTTGACCGATTTTAAAAATTCTTTAATATTCGTACTCAGCGCATCAAAAGTAATAAGTATGATGTGTCGCAAGTTATATTTTTAAATTTATTTTTCCAAAAATTTTAAAAGTTATAAATTTTGATCGCAGGGCGCCACGGGTTAATTTAATCCGATTTACCTTAAATTTGTACCACATAAGTTTTAGGCCAGACTGTAATTGAAGGGTTTTTAAAATTGTATAATAAAAACGCAATCTTTTCATTTTGAAGACAAAACAAATGAAACAAAAAAACAAGTAGAAAAGTTAAACTCGACTTTGCCGAGTCTATGAATACCCTGCACAATGCATTTTTTAAAGGATAGTACATTTTTAACTTGAAAAAATAACAATTTTGATAGAAAATTCTATTTTAAGTAAAAAACTTTTTTTTGTCATTAAAAAAAATTACTAATTTTTTTTTGAGTGTAAAACTTTTTTCGAGTGTAATGTTTTGTTAAAATATTTCTGAGGGAATGCACGTACGTATGTACACAAAATATTGACATTTTTGTAAAATATAACTAAATTTTTTTTTGAGTGTAAAATTTTTTTCGAGTGTAATTTGTAAGTTTCCAATGCTTTTAAAATTAAGCAAGTTTAAAAAGCATTGCTTTAAAATTAAACAAGTTTGAAAAGCATTGCTAAGTTACCACCAATGCTTTAAAAACTTGTTTACCACGTGGCATTTATGATGAATCAGTGTTGGTATTTGAGAATTTTCAATTAGTGCCAAGTTGAAGGCTAACAAAGGCCAAAATAGGTTAAAAAGGGACAACAAATTTGTTTTTTAAATATTTTCAAGTTTTTAGTACTTTTTACTACAGCATACTGCCAGTTTTTACAGCAAAATCATCCCTGCGGGAAAGGTGACCAGGGGGGTAATTGTGTAATTCGATTCGAAAGAAACTGTTTGAATTTTGAAAATGTTGATCCTTTGTAAAATCTAACTCGCTATGAGAAAAATAATTTTTTGTTTATTTTTAGAATAAAAGGATAAACATTAATATGCCAAAAGATTTTTGCTCGAACAAAAATTATTTTAGGTACTTTAAATTGGAACCAAAAATCTCGTTCGAATAGCTTCTCTTTTCGAATCGAAATACACAATTACCCCCCAGTCGAGGACCGGTCTTAAAGTGGTACTTTAGTACGAAAGCACTAATTAGCACCTTAATTAACACCTTGTGATACGTCGCAGAACTTGTCGCGAACTGATCTATCAGACCACTTGACAAATTTTTACAGGGGTTAGCACAAGTATTCCATTACTAGTCCGTGTTGAATCAGGCATAGGATAGGTTTTTCGGATCAATTTTCCTGTAGGACCAATCAATTACCCTCAGGGACTTAACACTCGTGTTACCACCATAGAAAAGATTAGAAGGTACGCAGTGTTGTATTTGATGTATTTTCCAATATGGTGGCAAAATGCATGTTCTTCCTCATCTCACACGTATTTAATAACAAATTAGATTCTTTGTTTATAAAAAATGGAATTTGTCTTTCATTTAATTAAATTTATTATTTATTTTGCTTTATTCAACGTTTTTTTTAGGTTAATACGCACTATTGATAGTTTAAAAACTTTTTTTCTCTTTTGTTGTTTGCTTTGTTCTTGTTCTCCTTTATGTTTCATTGTTTTTATTAAACGTCAAAAGTTACATAATGTGCTGTCACTAATACTTATTCAAGCGAAATACGACTCTGTTACACTTCTATTTTTTCTATGGTTACCACTAACTTTTAAATCTTAATTTAAAGAAAACAAAAACTTACATTGTTGCAAAAAATGGTAGGAATCTTTAAAGGGGAACAACTGACCCTTTTTTCGTGTTTGTATTATATAATTAAGTTTTACCCGTGTAAAAAAATAATTATATCAAAACATATCTCCTTTGATTAAAACATATATGGATCATATCAAAATGGATGTAATTAGATCTAGTCTATATATACTCTAGAGTGTCCCTTATTTTGGAAATGTTGGAAATCTTGAGACGGTACCCGCTCATTTTTTTCCTTTTGACTTAAAAATAACTCAGGAAAAATTTTACGCCCCTAGGACCACGCCTTCCCTACGCGACGGGCCCTTAAAGAGCGGGGCCTAAAAAATCATTTTTCCATACAAACCAAAAAATTTTTTTTTGATTTTTAATTTTTTTGTTATTATTTATTATATTACTTGGTTTGCTTATTCACAACAAAAAATTTGATTTTGGTGGGATAAGTCTTTCAGCGCTAAAAAATTTTTCGCAAAAAAAAATTTTGAGCCGCCGGGGTCCTACAGTAAAAAATTTTTAAAAAATATTTTTTTTTAGTTTTGACCAGCAACGGTTTTAGCTGCTATGTTGCTTTAAATGATATATATTCATAAAAAAATATTTTTTGTATCTGTGACATCTTAATCGTGTTCTAAAAAAGGGTAAAAAATGCATTGATGATTTTTTTCGATACACGATAAAAATGTCACAAATATGAATAATATTTTTTTTGGAATATATATCATTAAAAACAACATAAAAACTAAAACCATTGCTTTTCAAAACTAAAAAAAAAATATTTTTTAAAAATTTTTTACCGTAGGATTCCTACGGCTCAAAATTTTTTTTTTCGAAAAAGATAAAGATGTCACAGATATGAATAATTTTTTTTTTGGAATATATATCATTTAAAGCAACATAGCAGCTAAAACCGTTGCTGGTCAAAACTAAAAAAAAATATTTTTTAAAAATTTTTTACTGTAGGACCCCGGCCGCCCAAATTTTTTTTTTGCGAAAAATTTTTTAGCGCTGAAAGACTTATCCCTCCAAAATCAAATTTTTTGTCGTGAATAAGCAAACCAAGTAATATAATAATTAATAACAAAAAAATTAAAAATCAAAAAAAAATTTTTTTGGTTTGTATGGAAAAATGATTTTTTAGGCCCCGCTCTTTAAGGCCCCGTCGCGTAGGGAAGGCGTGGTCCTAGGGGCGTAAAATTTTTCCTGAGTTATTTTTAAGTCAAAAGGAAAAAAATGAGCGGGTACCGTCTCAAGATTTCCAACATTTCCAAAATAAGGGACACTCTAATATACTCATATCTGCTTCAGATATGTTTTGATCCGTAAATTGAGTCTATCTGACAATTTTATATATATGAACATATCTGAAAATGGCTGATCATATATGCCATATATGCCAGATAGACTCAATTTACGGATCAAAACATATCTGAAGCAGATATGAGTATATATGGACTAGATCTAATTACATCCATTTAGATATGATCCATATATGTTTTTATCAAAGGAGATATGTTTTGATCTAATTATTTTTTTACACGGGTAGTAAAAATATTTTTTTCATTAATTTTAAATACATTTTGACAATATTCGGAATGAATGAAAAAGGGCCAAAACTGTCATTTGTGGTGCCACTGACCATTCAATAGTGCCAAAAATGGAACTATTGTGCCACATTTCCCAACCGTGTGATGAATCCAATCTGAAATTCGGGGTTTTGCTTTTAACTTTTGAACCACTGGACCGATTGAGCTGAAATTCAATACCAAACAGAACTGGGGAACGGCAAAGATACATGCCACATTTCAGCAGTCTCATTATTGTCTATCGAAAGTTGTCGTGTTTTTTATCTCGTAAATCCGCGAAAAACCATTGTCGAAATTTACTCTTTTGTTCATAACTTTTGAACCACTGGACCGATTTGGCTGGATTGCAATACCAACCAGGTAAATGACCAACATATATGCCAAACTTCAGTAGCCTCTGTAAAGTCTTTCAAAAGTTAGCGTGTTTTTTACGGACGGACAGACGGACGGACGGACGGACATCGCTAGATCGACTTAAAATCGATCGAGGATCATGAATATATATACTTTGTGGGGTCCTAGACCAATATTTCGATGTGTCACAAACGGAATGACAAACTTATATATACCCTCTATCACTAAAGTGGAGGGTATAAAAAACATTGAAAAGTTGCCGTTACATGAAAATTGGACACCTCCTTAAATAGTTTATATTCTTTTTCAATATTGTAAAACTTTAAACAAATTTAAATATTTGACAAAAAAAATAGACATAATTTACCACAATTGCACACTTATCAAACTTGAAAAAAAGTTGCATGGTTTTAACTGCTATCAAAAAATATGAAGTCAAACATCATATCTAATATAAGGGGCATTTCATTTCAAATGGCAAACTTTCGGCCCGGACCCTTTTGATTTCGCTCATTTTTGAATATTAATAATTAAAAAAAAAATTGAAAGAATTGAGATCACATCTCGAATTGTGGCTTAAAAGTTGAGTAATTTAGAGTAAATTTTTAGATTTTTTTTTTAAAAATCAAAAATTTTGGTCTTTTTTAAAAAGACGATTTAAAATTTTAAACGTTAGAAAATTAGTGGTAAATACTTCGAATATTTTCTATACCCTCCACTCTAGTGATAGAGGGTATATATAAGTTTGTCATTCCGTTTGTAACACATCGAAATATTGGTCTAGGAGCCCATAAAGTGTATATATTCATGATCCTCGATCGATTTTAAGTCGATCTAGCGGACGTCGCGACGTCCGTCCGTCCGTCTGTCTGTCCGTCCGTATAAAACACGCTAACTTTTGAAAGACTTCACAGAGGCTACTGAAGTTTGGCATATATGTTGGCCATTTACCTGGTCAGGTTAATATTGCAATCCAGCCAAATCGGTCCAGTGCACAGTGATTCGTTTCATTGGCAAAAATCAAAAAAATAAGTATGTCTTCAATGTTGATGATTTTTTGTATTTTTACAATTCAATAGTAAACTAAAAGAAATATGTGCTTTTCTGATTTTTAAGAAGTCATATGTTGCCACAAGAGGGCGCTAAAGTATGGAAATTTAACGCTATTGTGTGTAAACGAAAAAATTGATTTTTATAGGTTTACTAAAATAATTATGAAAAATCGAATTTTAAAGAAATCAACGAACTTTTTTTTGCAAAAGTTACTTAAATATATTTGCTAAAAGATGTATTTGCAATTTTTTAGAATTAATCTTAAAATACATTTTTGTATTGCTCTGAAATCTATATTTTTTCTACCGAATCCCCAAAAATTGACAAATTTTTATGGAATGTATAAAAAAAGTTCGTGAGTCAAAAAATTATTTTTTTCGCTTTTTCGATAGCTCGGACTATGGTTTATAAGGCAAAACAATAAAAATAACTAAGTTTTTGTCTGAAGTTGGAAAAAAGTTAGGTTTTTTTTGTGTCTTTATTTAATTTTTTTCAAAAGCTATATTATTAATGGAAAAAATATTACAAAAAAAATCCAAAATTAAGTATTTTTTCTTTACACATTGATATATTATATAGTATTCTGTAAAACTATAATAAAAAATCTGAAAAAAATTATGCAGTACGTGGGCCGTTTTGCTTTAAAAGTTATCTATGACTTTTACTAAAATCCCCAAAATCACCAAATTTTAATGGCCTTCATAAAAAAAGTTCGTGAATAAAATTTTTTTGTTTTTTATTTTTTTTGTAGCTTTAACTATGTTTTAAAAGATAAAAAAATAAAAATAACTAAGTTTTTTTTTTTAAGTTGAAAAAAAAAATTTTTAAAAAAAATCTAAAATTGGATTATTTTTTTTTTTTATTTATTTTATTTACTGTAAATAAATTTAAAAAATACATCAACATCTTAGTTAGTTTTTATATAAAGGGATTTATTGTATTGTATACCATAAATTTATAGTAAATAATTCGATAAAATAAGTATACAGTGGGCCATTTTGCTTTAAATCCAGTATTTGATTTTCGTTGGTATCCCAAATCAAAACCAAATTTTTTTTGAGATACATAAAAAATGTTCGTTCTTAAAAATTATTTTTTATTGATTTTTTTAATATCCTGGACTGTTTTCTATACGATCAAATAATAAAAATAACTAAGTTTTTGAAAAAAACGAAAAAAAAAAAAATTTGAAGTACCCAAAAAAAATTTTTTTTTTAAGTTTTTTGTTATTAACGGGGTATATACTTAGAAATAAAGCAAGTATTAAACGAGTTTACTTAAAACTTATTTTGAATAAATTTATTTTCGTAATGCAATAGGAAATAAGTGTGGCGAATGTTTTGTTTTTGCAGTTATTATGTATTTTTATATTTTTGACTATATTTAAAAAAAGGATATATTAACAGCTTTTTTGTTACCGCAAGCAACTCAACGAAATTTGGCACACTTATTAACGCCATTTGATCTAATCTATATTAAAAATTTGATAGCAATTGAAAGATTTTTAAAATAGTTACAGCGATTTTAAGAAAAATGATATATGGCAGCCACGCGAGTCCTTGCTCAGATTAAAATACAAATGTTGTACGTCGATAGTTATCTAAATTTCTAAGACAATAACTAAATTAAGTAATTTTTATATCAAGTTTTGTGGCTAAAACTCCACTTTTAAATTTCAGGATATACGACAGGTATAAATGTCCTTCGACCGATTTGCTCAAAATTTTTATTTTTTTTCTATTAATTAATTTTGTGCTTGCGTACCAAATTTGGAAAATCATTGACAACTCTTTCTATTTTATTTTTGTGATTAAACTATATTAACACTTTATTGCAGTTTTTAAAAAGGATATATAAATAACTTTTGTTTTACAGAACCGATTTCAGCGAAATTTGGCACACACATTGACATCTCTTATTCAAATTTTTACAAAAAATGTCAAAGGTATCGAGTAATTTTTGAGCGATTTACAATATTTTTAAGAAAAAGGATATATGGCAGCCACACGAGTCCTTGCTTCAATCTAGAAAAAAATTTACACATAAAATACTATATCAAAATTGGTAACATTGACAAAGTTTGGGAATTTTGTCACCATTTTTGTAGTTTTAATCACATATTTAAATTTCAGGATATATGGGGGGTAGACGTGTCCTTGCTCCGATTTTTTCAAAAACTCGGTTTTTTCTTGATTAGATAATTTAATGCATGTGTACCAAATTTCAGAAATCTGCGACCAATATTCTATTTTTGCCCACTCGATATATGGGAACGAATCACTGTGCAGTGGTTCAAAAGTTATGAGCAAAAGAGTAAATTTCGGCAAGGGGTTTTCGCCAATTTACGAGATATAAAACACGGTAACTTTCGAAAAACAATAATGAGACTGCTGAAACGTGGCATGTATCTTTGCCGTTCCTCAGATCTGTTTGGTATTGAATTTCAGCTCAATCGGTCAAGTGGTTCAAAAGTTATAAGAAAAACCCAGAATTTCAGATTTTGTTCATCTTAAATGCCACGTGGTAAACAAGTTTGAAAAGCATTGGTGGTAACTAAGCAATTCTTTTCAAACTTGTTTAGTTTTAAAAGCATTGGTAACTTAAAAATTATATTCGAAAAAAATTTTACACTCAAAAAAAATTTTACACTCAAAAAAAATTTATTTTTTTTTACAAAAATGTCAATATTTTGTATACATACGTACGTGCGTTCACTCAAAAATATTTTTACAGTAAAAAAAACATTACACTCGAAAAAAAGTTTTACACTAAAAAAAACTATAAATTTTTCTTTTAAATGACAAAAAAAAGAGTTTTTTACTCAAAATAAAATATTTCTAATCAAAATTGTTAATTTTTTTCACGTTAAAATGTACTATCTTTTAAAAAAGGCATTGTGGAGGGTATTCATAGATTCGGCAAAGTCGAATTTAACTTTTCTACCTGTTTTTTATTTTTTTTTTTTTCTAAAACTACTACATTTTCCAGGCATCGCGAGAGAATATTAGGCAAAGCAGTATTCGAGAGTATAGAGGAAATCGCAGTTATGGACCTTATGTTCGTAAAACTGTTTGCAACATGGACTAACGCGTTTTATCCTTCTTGCTGAAGGAACATGTGGTATTGCTATGGATCAGCCGGTCCATACAACAAAATGATGTCAAACTTTTCTCAAGATATCGATATTTTTTACTGGTAAAAATTAATTGACAATTTTAATTTGTTATTTTTTTTGGAAAAAATAGAAAAAAAAAATTTGATTATCAAAACTGACTTTAAATAAAAGTCTGACAATTAGTATCCAAGTTGAATTTACAAAAATGAGTGAAATCGAAAAGGATCATGCCCGAAAGTGTGCGATTTGCCATGGAATGCCCCATATGCAAACAGTAAACTCCAGCCCAGTTGATCAAACTTATTTTTGAATAACATATTCTAGATATTGTGTCCAGTGTTCATATTACAGCCAAATATGTATGAATAGTCAGTAAATTGTTTGCAGATCTACAATATAATAAAACTATGTAAATTTTTAAAAGTATGTAAATTATGTCAAAAGTTTTTTTTTTTAATATTTTGTCTATGTGGTTAAATGTGTATAATAATTAGAATTATAACATAAAAGAGGACATTGTCAGAATGTCCTGCGGTAATATGGGTTTTTACAACTGGTTACACATAATCATTAACAATACTTTAATTTATGTGGTTACATTTATTACATAAAAAAAGTATATATGTATAAATGCTATAGGTACAATACAGGACTGATAAAAATTATAGATAATCAAAATTTTTTTTATAGAAATTAATCTACAAATTATTTGTAAAGTTTGTAAGTACACACAAAAAAAAACTATTTCAAATTACCAGAAAATTCTCGTAATCCCATTTTATAATCCCAAATTTCGATCGAAGTTGACATTTTTTTTTGTAACTTTACAATATTTTTTTTATAATTTTACAAATTTACAATTTTCATTTATTTTGTAACTTTACAATATTTTTTTGTAATTTTACAAATTTCCAAGATAATTTTACAAAAAAAAATTAGTAAACTCACGAGAATTCCTTGTAAGTTTTATTGTGCCAAAAAAATCGTAAATTTACAGTTTTATTGGAAAAAAACTTGTAAAATAACGAAAAAGTTCGTAATTTTTACTAGGAATTTTCGTAAAATAGGAGGTAGCAAAAAATCTAGTAAAGTCACGAGACTTTCTTGTAAATTTTATCGCTTCAAAAAATTTGTAAATTTACAATTTTATTGGTAAAAAAGTTGTCAAATTCCAAAATTATTGCTAAAAAACTTGTATAATTACTACACAGAGAAAAATAAATTTCCAACTGAATTTTTCAGTTGTATTAACTCAAAATTCGGTTGATGCTACTACATTTTGATTTGGCTAACGAATTTTATAGTTGTTTCAATTAAAAGACAGTTGTAATAACAACATTTTATTGTTACTACCGATATTTAGTTGTTTCAACCTTAATTCAAATGCAACCACTGATTTTTTGTTGCAACAACTGAATTTCAGTTGGAAATTAGCAAATTTGTTTTCTGTGTGTAGGAATTCTCAAATATGAGGTAGCAAAAAAAAAAAAAACACTACAAACTTTTCTTGTCATTTTACAAGTTTTTTTGAGTGTAGCCATATTAGGTTGTAAGTGGCTGCTGACGTTTTACGTCAACACTAGGGTTTCTAAATTCCCGGACTTTTTCAATTCCCGGGAAATCGTTTTAAAAAAATCGTATTCCCGGGAATTCCCGGGAGTTTTTTAATAAAGACAAATTTTTGAACTTTACCATATTAAAATTGTTATATTACAAATTATGATCGTATTTTCCAATTTAAAACCATTTTAGATGTATTCTTTTGTAAAATAGTTTTAATAACCTCTAAAATATACGTAGAAAGTTCATTAAATCTATTTTTTTTAGAAATATTGGACCTTATTATAATTTTAGTATTTGCATTGACGTTTTTCCACTCAATGCAAAATTGTCCACAATTCGGAAATACCCGATTTTGCATCAAATGCGGTTTATGACTACGCCAACCGTAAGAAAATTATATCTTGAAGATATATTTAATTAAACTTTCGAATTATTAAATTAATTGGTTAAGGGCATTCCGGCCAAAATGAGAACACCAATCTACTATATAGCCATTGTAACGACGTATTTTCACTGATTGCTGGGATAGAACTCGCGGCGGCCAAGGTTCGTTACAAAACATTTTTTTTTTTCACGGCCGATAGATATCAGGCTTTTACTTCATATATGAAATTTTAAGCTGAAACCAGGTTTGTTATATATTTTTTAAAATATCGACATTTTTGTTTAAGCACTATAAAGATTGTTGTTCTGAATATGAAATACTAAATTTCGTAAAGAAGAAATCATTGGAATTTTAGATTAAGATAACTTTTGCCAATTTGCAACCAACATTTAAAGTGATATTTAGTTTGATTCCGTATTTTGTCACGCAATCGATTAAAGAAAAATAATTATTAGGCCTGAATAATATGCAAGCTGAAGCATATCCTCACTAGTTTTTCTTTAAAAATTTTAATTCTTTCAAAGTTTTAATGTCATTTTTATTAAATCATTTAAGATTGTGTTAAAAATTGTTAAATTAAATAAATTTTTATTAAAAAATTAGCGAAAAATTTCCGAAATTTCCCGAAGAAAAAATCCCGGGATTTTAAGAAACACATTTCCCGGGAATTCCCGGGAAATTTTTCCCGAATAGAAACCCTAGTCAACACACATAGACTCTGAGGTCGATTGTGATGTTAGATTTTAAAAGTGCAGGAATGTGCATTTTTTCTAAGTATTTTTTTTACATGACAAATACCTATTTCCAAGTTTAAAACAAATTTGAACATATAAATATAAGATTTCCTGTGTTAAAATGGATTTGATCTTATTTGATTTATTTATATCTATCCAACTATCGTTTTACGTGATCACAGTCCAGATTTGATAATATCCAGTCGATTTTTACACTACACACAAAATATTTTGTAAGAAAATTCAACTGAAAAAACGTTTAAAACAATCGTTTTTCCTTTTAAAATACGGACTACTTATATTTCATTTGAAACTAGTGCCTACGGTTAGTACCGTAGTACCGGGAATACTGGTATTCTCGGTTCTCGGTATTACCGGGAAATGGTAACGGTTTCCCGGTTCTAAATTCATTCCCGGTATTCCCGGGAATACCGGTATTCCCGGTTCCGGTTCTGACGGTATTCCCGGGACTACTAGTATGTATATTTAGTAAAATTTTGTACAATTAAAATTTTTTCTTTGCTTTTACCAAAAAAAATACAAAACATGTGAAAAATAACATTTCCATTTTATTTTTTTTTAATTTAAGAAAAAATAGTTACATGATTTTTAAATAATTTTACAAACACAACTAAATATTACTGAAATACTGATTAAATACTGTAATTTAAATATTTTATGGTATAGTATTTTTTTGGTTTTTGAGAACCGGTACCAGGATCAGAACCGGGAATACCGGTATTCCCGGGAATATATCTAGAACCGGGAAACTGGTTCCAGAACCGGGAAATGGGGGGCACTATTTGAAACTGCATACTTTTTCAGTTATTTTTAATCGTTAATAAATGACTACACATTCCGTAAAAACAAATGATATTTCAGTTATTTTAACTGTTTACAATTTTTGTATTTTGTGGAGTAAATTTTTTTTTAATAACAAACAACAAAAACTATACTTCTGTAAAATTATACGATATCAGCGACGTATCCAGAGAAAATTGTTTTCCAAAATCAAGAGAAAATTGTTTTCCAAAATCAAAATATATGATCTAAATAGAGTTTAACCTCCTTATTCCAAATCTTCTTACCAAACTTTTTAAGCGTATTGATTTTTTTCCGATATTCGCGTTCGATATATCGAACGCTCCATTTTGTGGACCTTCTGCTATGTATTCGTAAGTAAGCGCGTTCCATTTTCAAAACATTCAAGTTTTAAGATTTTAAAAAAAATCTTTTTATTGCTTCACGTAAGAATTATAAGTGACTGCCATATGAAAAAATTTGTTAAAATCTAAAACAAGAAAAAACTTTTCAGAATCTGAAAATTTCACATAGAAAAAATATCTCATATTTTAGAATCGAAAAAGTGTATTAGAATATTATATTTTGAAAATTTTTTATAGAAATTTATTTTTATGACCTTACACATATTTTTTTTTTAAGATAAAACCAATATTAAGTGTCTTTAAACATTTTTGACTAATATTTCGATAGAAATGACTTTTTCTATTTTTTTTTTTTTTCATTTTTTTAAATTTTTAATTAAATTCTAAAAACTTTCAAATCGAAATGGGGGGGGGGCACGTGCCCCCTGTGCCCACCCCCTGTATACGTCCATGTACGATATAATCAGATACAAATGATTTAACTGATAAAAATATTTTCCTTAAATTTTGTAGTTAATTTTTTTATTAACTGTATAATTCATTCAATACTTAAGCTTCCTTGAAAAACAAACGGTAAAATGTTTAAAACAACTTTAACTACAAACTTTTTGAATAACCGTAAATAGTTACTAGTAACCGCTGTTAAACTGTTCTGGGTGTACTTGCCTATTTTTAGAGACATAACTGTAAGCACACTCATAAAAATATGTTAGTATTCCTTACAAAAAAGTCTGTTACCATTACTAATAAAGTTTTCAATTTGTGCCCGATAACTTTTTCAGTTACCATTACAAACTTTGGTTTTCAAAAATTAGTAATCTTTAAAATACTAAAAAAATTAGTATTACTAAATTTTTCTGTACAATTTCTGTAAAATAAATTTTAAAACCCGGTTGTAAAAATGAATAAAAATACCAGCTCGCTGGCGCCTTGCTTTTGAATTTTGCATATCATAATGTATGTGTAAAAAAAATTAAAATCCAAAGCCTTTGTTGTAATATTTAATTATAATTTCTTTTTTTCTAGAAAAAAATACGAAATTTACAAACTAATTTTGTAAAATTTACAAAAAAAATATCAAAATTTTGTAGGATAATTTTTAAAAAATTAACTGAAAAAATTTTTAAAAAATCAGTAAAAAATCAATAGTTTGTAACGCGAGTTTACAAAAAAGAACTACTAAAAAATAATTTTTAGTAAGAATTAGTAAAAAACCTGTAAAGTTGGGTTACAAACCATTTTACAAACTTTTTTACTGACGTATTTTTTTGAGTGTAATATGTTTAGTATTCAAAAATATTAAAACATGTTTGTGGTAATAATATACATGTGTCAAAAAATTGTATAAAAATCATGCCTTAAGGACGATATGTGTTTGAGCTACTACACTAATCTACACGGTTTTTGCACAGAGATTTTGAATACATTTCCTTAAGTATTTTTGCCTCCTCGGCTTTCTCGAAATATAGGCATTTTATTTTTTTGTGGACCAAGCCCTCAAAACAAACACATTTTTTAATATTGGAAAAGTGTATGTTAAAGTGATTCATATTTTTATTATTCTAATTCTCAATAAAAATACCTAACTTTTGCAAGAAATCCGGACTCAATACACTTAAAAATTTTGTCATTAACTGTTTGTAGTTTATTTAAAAAATTTTACGTTTAGTCGTTTTCCCAGCAAAAATTGGCATTACTAGTAATAGGTTTTGTAATCCGAAACAGATGTTAATAAGTAGTTACATATTGAATGAAACACTAATTATTTTAACAAGGCCGTGAGACAAAAATAACTAGTGAAGAGTATGGGGATAAATAAGTAGTTACTGCCTCAGATTACAAATAAGGAGTAAAAAAAAACCCATTACCAATAAGAAGTAAAATAACTAATTAATTAAAACTTATAAAATTTAACTTTTTTTTACTAAAACTTAAAAATTGCGTAATTTTTATTAAGTTTTTAAGTATTTTTTAAGTTAATTGAATTGTAAAGGTTAAAAACTGCAAATGCAAGAAGATATTATTACTTAGAGGTGCTTCTATAACATATTACTGAGAAGTAGTTACTTTTGGGCTTAAAATAATGTTAATGGTAATGGGTACTCATTATAAATAATGTACTTGGTAATGATTACTTTTCACAACTCATTACCATGTTTTTGCTGGGTTTTAAAAGAAAAAACATTTGTTTGATGTTCAGTTTTTTCTGTCCTTTGTTTCAAAATAAACACACTAAAAAATAAAACTACTGATTATTCCTTAAATTTTTAATGATTTGTGTAAGTAATTTTTTTTTTAATTGTTGGTATTTTTTAATGAAATATCATTAGTTTTTACCTACACAAGTAGGTTATTTTTTTGTAGAAAAAAAAATCAAAAAATTATTTATAGAAATATAAAAACATGTTTGTATCAAGTGACTTTGGCACGATGTGTAGAGTGTCTGGCCAGAATGTAGTTGATTGTGGGATCGATTCTCCAAAATTTTATTAAAAATTTAAAAAAAAATATTTCAAGAGAAAATTGTAAAAAATAACCCACGAAATCATTAATTTTTAATGTTTTCGTAGGTAATTTTTTGGAATTTGTTGGTAAAAATAACGGAACTATCAATAATTTTTAATATTTTCGTAGGTTATTTGTTTCGAATTTGTTGGTAAAAAAGAATGAAAAAACGTATTTTTTTAATGTTTAATGTTATTTATTTTAGAAAATTTTGTCAACAGTAAAAAATAAATGTTGATGTTTTTTTAAAACAAATGAATAATTACTGGGATAGTTTTCAATTGTTTATTCACTGGTTTTAAATGTGTTTTTCATTTGCTTTTGCCTACAAAATATTTTGTGTGTAATATTTTGACAGTTTGCGCTTCTACAACAGACAGACGGAAATCGCTAGAATGTCTTAGAATCGATCCCTGATCAATAATTTATCCCTGATCAATAAAGGCTAAAAATGCGATTTGGCTTGGGATGCTCCATATGCATTTATTGTAATAAACCCTAACAAATACACACACAGATGGCTAATTATTCATTCACATACAAACAAATAGCCAGCTTCCAAAATTTATGCAATTATTAATAAAATTCAGAAATGTTATTTATAGCATTGACAGCAAATATATTAATTTTTACCAACAAAATATTTGTATTTGTTTATACTAATTTATTACGCTCAAAACATAAACTCTGTCTAAAAATCTGTAAAACAATTTTAAGTTTGAATTAGCAAACTAAAAATTGTCTTATTTCAAAAATCTTATAAAAATTTTAAAAAATAACATGTATTTTCCGAAACTCTGTAAATTTACAGAGTTAGTTTCTGTAAAATTTTGTTTGCATCAAGTGCATTTTACAAATATATGTAATTTTACATAGTTTTTCTTTACTAAATGGTGGTTAATTTAACCAATATTTTACTAGAAACTCTGTAAATTAACAGTTTTTTTCACAAAATCATTTTACAGAGTTTTATAGTAAAATTACCAAGAAATGTTTCTAGCTGGAAAAGTATGGTGTACTCTGTTAAATTAGCAGAGTTTTTCTGTAATTTAACAGAGTTATTGTTTTGAGTGTAGTTATCCTGTTCGCAAGAGTTTAATTTTTGTAAAAAAAATATTAAAAAATTTAGTTAAAAAATACAAAAAAATCTAACACATTCAAAAATAAAAACCTTAAGAAATTTTCTTGAAAAATGTACAATTAACTTTTTCTGTAAAATTAACAAAACATACAAGGAAGGGATACCATGGCTAACACTCAGATTGTTATGACATTTAAGATGTACCGAAAACTAACAAGGGAGGTCTTTCAGAGGGCACCCACCGATTGCCCTGAAACTTAAATATGGGAATGAGGGGAAAAAAGTAAGAGTAACCTATTTTTAAGCTGCCCAATCTAAAATTAAACAAGTAATAAGTAAAAAAGTTAAATTCGGGCTTGCCGAATGTAGTTCACAATTTCTAAAAGATTATTGCAAAAACTTTATTTAAAAGGAAATTAATTTTGATAAAAAAAAAAATTTTTTTACCAAAAAATTTTTTTTTGAAAAAAAATTTCCGCAAAAAAAAAATTTGGTAAAAAAAATCCGCGATTTTTTTCTTTTTTTTGTCAAAAAATATGTTTGTACTTGTTAAAATACCATTTGGAGTTCAATTTATTTCGCATAAGTCAACCAGCAGCCGAATTAAAGCATTTTGTATTTTTAGGTTATGTTGAATGTACTAAAATTTTTGAGGTGTCCTTACATATTCGTTTATAACTTGTGAACCGCTGAACCGATATCGCTCAAATGCAATACCAAACTTCTCGGGAGAACTTCCAATAAATATGCTAAGTTTCAGTCATGTCCGTGTAATATATTGGCCGTGATCACCATTTCCACAGACAGACAGACGGACATCGCTAGAATGTCTTAAGATCGATCGGGGATCATGAATATATATACTTTATGGCGTCCCAGACCGATATTTCGATGAGTTACAAACGGAATGACAAACTTATATATACCCTCTATCACTATACTGGTGGGGGTATAAAAAGGGTTGCCACCTTATGAAAAAATATGGGCTTTCTGGAAAATCCGTATATAATCGGAACTAGCAGGAATTTTGACAGTAGGGTAAGCTGAATTTTAATATAGTTTATTTTATATGATTTTGATGGTCGAAAGTGTATGGGGCATTCCATGCCAAATCGCACACTTTCGGACCCGACCCCCTTCAATTTTTTTTGGATATGTTTTACCAATTTTCAGCTTTTTATTCCAAGGTGGTGTTGAGTAATCAATTTTTAAAAATGGCGATTTTTAAATTAATTTTAGTTTTTTAGCAGGACCGTAATTTGAATTAAAACTGAAAAATTAAAACACAAAAAATAAGTAAAAGTACTAAAAAAATAAATTTTTAATACTAAATTATACACTCAAAAAAATTTTGTCGTTAACTGTTTGTAGTTTATTTAAAAAGATTTACGTTTGTCATTTTTAAAAGAAAAACCATTTGTTTAACTTTAAGTTTATTTAAATTATTATTTCTGTTCTTTGTTTCAAAAATAAAAACTTAAAAAATAAAGACTTTCATTAGCATTCAATTTTTAAAGTCATTTATTTTTGTTCTGTAAGTAAAAACTGCTGATTATTCTTTAAATTTTTAATGATTTGTTTGCGTTATATTTTTTTTAAATTGTTGGCATTTTTTAAGGAAAAAGCATTAATTTTTACCAACTTGTGTGGGTTATTTTTTTGTAGAAAAAAAATTCAAAAAATTATTTATAGAAATATTAAAACATATTTGTATCAAGTGACTTTGGCACGGTCAGAATGTAGTTGATTGCGGGATCGATTCCCCAAAAATTTTATTAAACATTCTTTAAAACAAACTTCATTAGAAAAATTGTAAAATAGCCTACAAAATCATTAATTTTTAATGTTTTCGTAAGTATTTTTTTTTTTGAATTTGTTGGTAAAAATAACACAACAATCATTTATTTTTAATGTTTTCGTAGGTTATTTTTTTGGAATTTGTTGATAAAAAAATGAAAGTGGTGTTATTTTTTAATGTTCAATTTTAGTTATTTTAGAAAATTTTATTAACAGTAAAAAATAAATGTTGATATTTGTTAAAACAAATGAATAATTACCGGGATGGTTTTCAAACGTTTTATCACTTGTTTTAAATGGGTTTTTCATTAGTTTTGGCCTACAAAATATTTTGAGTGTACAAAAAAGAGTCAAACGTTAATATAAAGAGTAAATGTTGCCGAATATTCGCAAACTGTTGAAGAATATTTATTTAACCGAATATTCAAAAAACATGCCGAATATGCCGAATATTGACGAATATTCGCGATATCCCTAATAAATAGCGCTATATGGAACTAAGAAAATTGCGTTTTTGGTTTTTCAATTTTTCAAAAAACTGGGCATATTGTTGTCAAATATTGGAAAAATGGTAAAATTTGTGTCGAGTTGCCTTGTTTAAATATTTATCAAATTACAACGGAATGCACCACAATCTCAAAAATTTACATTCTTGTATAGTTGTGTATAAGTTATGGACTATTTTTTTTTTGCAAAATTTACAGAACTTGTTCTGCAATGTTCCATTCTTAAAAAAAGTCAATTTATTAAAAATCCGACCAATTTTTTTTTTTAATTTTTTTTTTTTTTAAGTTTTAGATATTTGTCAATTTTTTGAAAAAGGAACGCAAAACTTTTTATTGCAAAAAGGCTTACTAAAAAAAACTAAAGCTTAGAAAAATTTCATGGAAACAGGATAACAAAATACTTTTTTCTTTTTATTTTCAGTGTACCAGCTTTCTCCTTTTTTTTCTTTGCATAAAAGCAGTTCCATTTTAACAATAGCAAAAGTTGCATATTTATTTAAATTTTAACTTATTTATTAGAGTATTTTTTTAATTTAAGTTGTCTAAATTTTCAACACTTTCATAAATTTTAGTTGCAAATACTTTTTTAAAAACTCTGTGTAGGGAATATTATAAGTACATGGCAGAATGAGCAAAATGAGATATTAAATAGAAAACTCCAATGCTGGTAGGAGGACAACAGAAAAACTTGGAAAAAAAACTACAGAATGAAAAAAAAATATCCCATACCGAGTTTTTCTGCTTGGGTAAAGTTGAAAATTGTTGGAATAAGAAGAAAATTAAAAAAAAAAAACAAGCTTTAAAAAGAAAAAAAAATGTCAAACAAACTTGGCCACAATGGTAATGTACCGAAAAACTTTGTTTAATGAAATGAATGTGTTTAAAAAGTATTTTTTTTTAGCTTTATTCGAAAAAGAAAATTTAGATGCATTTTTGTTAAGAATTGTACCCGTCTAATGTAACAATAAAAATGGTGTTGAGTTTTTAGTTTATATTTAAATTTAAATATAACATTTTATTAAATTTATCAAGGGGTGGGGGTTTGTTTATTATACAAGACATGATAAAAAAAATTAAAAAAAAAACTATGCAGGGGTTGTTTGGTAGTCGGTAGGCAGCACAGTGCGTTGAGCCCATATAACGAAGGGACAAAAATAGAAAGAGTTGTCAGATATTTTTGAAATTTTGTACACTAGCATAAAATACCTTAGTTTGGAAAAATCGGCGCAAAAACACGCCTAACTCCCATGTATCATGAAATTGAAAAAATGATATTTTGGCTACAATATTGTCCGCGAAACTACAATAAGTGGTCATGCTGATACACATAAAACTAGCAATGTGTGCGTAAATTTTCATTTTAATCGGAGCAAGGATTAAAGGTCCTGCCATATATCAAAAATTTCCTTAGCCTCAACTAGGTTCAAGTAAAATCCCCAAAAATATCACATATTTCATCTTATTTCTAGGCAAGCAAGCTTTTTTTGATGGGGTTATCTATTTGGAAAAATATGTCTTAACATGCAAAAATATTGAAAAAAAAAATTTTTGCCAACTATGGGAACTTTAAGCAATACAAAATCGTGAAATCGTAACTTCATTAGCGATTTCTCCGAGTTAAGCCACTAAAAAACTATGCTATAGTGGAAACCCTTCTGCTGGAACTCCAAATGCCTCCCCCCGAAGTCTCATAAAAATCAAAAAAAAGTTGGGCACCCACATCGCGGATAAAGTAAAAATTTTCAAAAAATCAATACTTTAACAGCGATGCGGGAGTATAAGGAAATTATTGATTTTCACGAAATTTTTATAGAGTCATTTTGACTGCCAATAGAAACTTTATGGGCCTCTTTAAGCTCAAAAAAAGAAAAAAAAAGTTATATGGCTATTGTACTCGTATAGTATAGTTTTTTTTTGGGATTTTTATTTAATCCGCGATTTGGGTGCACAAGGATTTTTTTGATAGATGCTGCATTTTTGGACCAAAATCGCGTTTTTTTATTTTTTGTAATATTTTTTACATAACATACTCATCATCTTTCAATTTCTTAGGCGAATTTGGGTAAACAAAAAATTTTTATATTTGAAAATCTGCATCTGTGGACCAAAATCGCTGTTTTGGAATTTTTTCAAACTTTAATCGATGGTTGCCGACTGAATGTGCTCTTTTTTCTTAAATTTTGCCACCATCAGATTTTCTGTGGCCATCGTTAGGTAGGTATTACGAACCGAAATTCGAAAGTTTAGATTTGACAGGGCGCCCTAGTGTTTAGTATTAAAATTAAAAAAACGTTTCGTTATCGGTATTACCGTAACCGATTCCACTCAAATACCGTAGCAGATACCGAAATAAAATAAAAAACGATACCAATACCGATATCGATACCGTTATTCGTTTCGATTGCCAACCTTGCAATATACCGATTTAACTGAACATCGGTCGAAATTTTGATATGGGGGAAAAAGTGGTCCAATTATATTCCAATTTGATTTGGTTACTAAAGTACACGTTTAACGCCTAACAATAAAATTTTTATCAAATATTTTCATTTTTAGGAATTTTGAGGAATTATGTGAATATCGGGAGGGTGGTTTGTATGGGGACTACCAGAAGGACAGACCCGATTCCTTTGAAATTTGGAATGATGATTCGTGGTTACAAAATTTGATTGCCTGTAAGATTTCAAAGCGATAACTATTAAAATACAGTTATTAGAGTCATTTAAGCCTAGGCTAGGTCTGAACATGGAACGATTTTTTTCATTTTCAATAGGCTCCGTCCTTGGTCCAAAAGATGCTTAAGTTTCAAATTTCAAGTCAATTGGTTGAAAATTACGACTTGTATCGTGCTTAAACCGATAGATGGACAGACGGACGGACAGACGGACGGACAGGCAGACAGACGGACGGACGGACATCGTTAAAACACATCGCATAAAACACATCGCTAAATGTGTATAAGAAATCTATATATGAGTCATTCCACACCAACTGTTCCACTACAGAAAAACCATGGTGGTTTCAATAGGATATCATTTGCAAAGTATTCGCCCTTAGGGCACTATTAAATAACGAAAATAAAATTTAAGATTTTTCAAAAAGTGGGCCTTGGAGGCATGGTCAAAAATTGAAAATTTCATCATTTTTTGCCTAAGTATCTTTATTTGAATATTTATGCCAATAAAATGAAACACAGTGATGTCTTTAAAATAAAAGTTTTTTATAGATTTTTGTATGGGCTATCGATTAAAAAAATAAAAATTGGAAAATTTTCAGAAGAAGTTCTGAATTTTTTTAATTTAAACTTAAACATTATTTATCAAAAAACATGCCACAATTTTATTTCTTTTTTAAATGTTTAAAAATTAGTTAAGGTGTATATCTATCTGTTCTGAAATTTTCAGAGATGCATTTTTCCTTGTTTTCGAGAAAAAAAATGTTGAACATTGCACTATGCTAATAATTTACAATAATGGGGTATATTACGTATGCGAATGAGTAATATTAACTCTTAAAAAACATTTTAAATAGAGATGTGATCGTGGGTAAGTTTTTTTTTTTACCATCACGCACTCTCACCAAGAAAATTATTTTAATCACGCATGATCATTTATTTTGCTCACGCTTAGTCACGCTCACGTGAGTATCGTGCCCGTGACAAAATGTTTCTACTCACGCGAGCGTACGTGAACGTGAGGAAAATTAAAAATCGTGCGTGATTAAAACTTATCCTTCGTGAGCGTGCGTGATCGTCAAAAAAAACTCACCCACGAAAACATCTCTATTTTAAATGTTTTTTAAGAGTTAATATTACTCATTCGCATACGTAATATACCCCATTATTACAAATTATAAGCATAATGCAATGTTCAACATTTTTTTTCTCGAAAACAAGGAAAAATGCATCTCTGAAAATTTCAGAACAGATAGATATACACCTTAACTAATTTTTAAACATTTAAAAAAGAAATAAAATTGTGGCATGTTTTTTGATAAATAAAGTTTAAGTTTAAATTTAAAAAATTCAGAACTTCTTCTGAAAATTTTCCAATTTTTATTTTTTTAATCGATAGCCCATACAAAAATCTATAAAAAACTTTTATTTTAAAGACATCACTGTGTTTCATTTTATTGGCATAAATATTCAAATAAAGATACTTAGGCAAAAAATGCTGAAATTTTCAATTTTTGACCATGCCTCCAAGGCCCACTTTTTGAAAAATCTTAAATTTTATTTGTGTTATTTAATAGTGAACTAAGGGCGAATACTCTGCAATTGAATTCATATTGACACGACATCACTTTTTTTTTGCTGAACATTTGGTGTGGAATGCCTCATATATAAAAATGGATGTGTGTATGTATGTGGGTATGTATGTTCCGTATGGACTCGAAAACGGCTGGACCGATCTTGATGAAATTTTCAGGGAATATTCAGAATAGCCTGGCGAGTAACACTGTCAAGTCAAATCTACTATAGGCTTCTTGAGAGTATGCCTGATTTTCTCCCTACTACTGTCAACGCAGGTTGGTATCAGGGGCGAGTAAAACTCGTTGCTTTTGGAAACGAAAGATCCGCAGCCGTGTTTAAGGTTGCCATTAGCCAAGTGGGAGAGTTATGGCCTGGAGCCAGACTGGACGTTGTGGAAAAACATGATATCCCCTCGCAACCCAGAGCTCATGCATGGATCCCAATGGCTACAAGTGACACTGCGGTGATTCTAAAGATGATAAAAGTCTGCAATCCTGACCTTCCAACTCAGAATTGGCAAATTGCCAGATTGGGTGAGATGGAGGGCGCTCGTCGTCAAGCAGTGGTCTTGGTTAATGAGGAATCGCTTCCGCTTTTAGCCAGGACTGACGGCATTATTAGATTTGGCTTTTTTCATATAAGAGTCAATGTCTACAAGGGCGACCAGAAGCCTATTTTGGAAGCAGACAAGCCAGTGGCAGAGTCGGCTGGGGAGGAGAATCTGGAAAAGGTTGATATTCAGCTGACCGATTCTAGGCTGATGGGAGATGCATCTGGCATTTTCGAAACCGAATCTGGCAACGAATGCGACCTCTGTGATGGCACGGAGGATAAAGCTGATGCCACTATGGGTGACATTCAGGACGAGGCCCATGCAGTGAGGAATTCGGAGAGTTCTGTTGCCTCCGATTCAGAACAGATGGGACACATATCTGGCTTATTCGAAACCGAATCTGGGGACGAATGCGACCTCTATGATAACACGGAGGATGAAGCCAATAACACGGTGGTGGAAAGGATGGTGGAAAAAAAGCAAGATGTTGCGGTTCCTACAAATAAACCTCCATCACTGTAAGGCAGCCTCAGCTGCACTATTGCTGCGCCTGACGACAGGAGCAGTTGACTTGGTTTTTATCCAAGAGCCCTGGGTGCGGGGTGGCAGGGTTTGCGGATTGAAGACCCCTGGGTTTAAGTTGATGGTTGCCAAAGGTGAGGGCTCACCAAGAGCCTGCATCTTGGCGAAAAATGGCTTAAATATATTCTTTTTATCAACTTTTAGTGATATGGATGTTACAGCGGCTAGCTTAGAGCTTCATGGGAAATCTATTTGGCTCGCCTCTGCGTATTTTCCTAATCCGGGGCCAATACCCCCGGAGAAGGTTGGCGGTCTGATTCGGGAGTCTGAATCTAGGGGACACCAGTTACTAGTGTGCTGTGATGCTAATGCACATCATTCGATATGGGGTAGTACAGACACAAATGATAGAGGCGAATCACTTTTGGAGTTTTTGTTAAGCACTAACCTGTATATTTGTAACAAGGGTAGTGAACCAACTTTCGTTACAAGTACGCGGCAAGAGGTTCTTGACGTAACACTTGTATCAGATACATTGTCTGATAGAATTGATGACTGGAGAGTTTTGGAAGAGCATTCTTTCTCAGATCATCGGTACATTGAGTTTTTACTCAGGGAGCGTGCCCCGGTTGAGACAGTCTCTAGAAATCTGAGAAGAACAAACTGGGTGAAATATAGGGAGACTTTTTCTTTGCTTTTGGATGAAGTACCCCTATCTGAACCGCATAGTTTAGCGGAAATTGACTGTCTGGTTGACCATATAACAAATGTTTGTAATAGGTGCCTGGATGCGTCTTGCCCTTCTGCAAAGCCTAGAGGGAAAAAAAAGCCACCTTGGTGGTCAAATGAGTTGCAGACGAGCAGAGATTCCTGCAGAAAGCTCTTTAATAAGGCTAAATTTTCAAGAGCGGACGAGGACTGGTCTGCATACAGGCTGCAACTTAAGAGTTATAAAAAGATGATCAGAAATGCCAAATGTGATTCTTGGAAAAACTTCTGTGGAAACATAGAAGACGTTTCTGAGGCATCCAGGCTGCGCAAGGTTCTGGCTTCTTCTCCTTGCACCCTAGGATACCTGAAAGATCCTAATGGGGTGTGGTCTTCCTCCAGTGGAGAGTCGCTGGATCTCCTTTTAAACACGCATTTTCCGGGCAATTCCATGACGCCGTTTCAAGCTTTGGAACGTTCTGACGCCCAAGCATCTGAAATTGCTTCGGAAATAATAAATATGCCAACATTAATCTGGGCGATAAAAAGCTTCAGGCCCTATAAATCTCCGGGACCTGATGGTATAATCCCGGCTGAGTTGCAGCAAGTGTTGGACTATATAGCCCCGTTGCTGTATAATCTATACACAGCATGCATCAACTGGTCGTATATTCCTTTAAAATGGAGGGATACCAGAGTCGTATTTATCCCGAAGGCTGGGAAAAGTTCCCACACAGCTCCGAAGGATTTCAGACCAATTAGTCTGTCTTCTTTTTTGTTAAAGACAATGGAACGAATGATAGACTCATATTTGCGTAGAGTGATTGACCCGAGGTTGCTTTCGACAAAGCAACATGCATACAGCAAGGGACGATCAACGGAAACAGCTCTTCATGAGCTCGTTGGTACCATCGAGAGATCGCTTTCGGTAAAGGAGTACACTATGGTGGCCTTTCTTGATATTGAGGGGGCTTTTAATAATGTCATTCCAGAATCGATAATATTGGCATTGTCTGGTCTGGGAGTAAAGCGTGAAATCGTTTTAATGGTGGAAAACCTACTTGCCAATAGACGTATAACGTCTGAATTGGGAGCGTCCGTCATATCTCGATTTGTCAATAGGGGCACACCACAAGGAGGTGTTCTTTCGCCGCTTCTTTGGAACCTGGCACTGAATTCAATGCTACTATCTCTAGAAGCACGTGGTTGTCATGTTATCGCATATGCTGACGATGTTGCGATAGCGGTAAAGGGGAAGCATCTGCCAACATTGCGGGACATTCTTCAGGGTTCTCTGAAAGATCTGTCTAAATGGGCAAGAGACTGTGGCCTAGGAGTTAATCCTAGTAAAACAGAGCTTGTTTTGTTTACAAGGAAAAATAAGATTCCTGCTTTTGATCCTATTTCTCTGGACGGTACTGAAATCACCTTCTCAGATGGAGCCAAGTATCTTGGAGTATTTCTAGATAGGAAGCTGAATTTCAGGCGTAATATTGAGGAACGGGTGAGAAAAGCAACGATTGCTTTGTATTCCTGTAAAAGGGCCATTGGAAAACGATGGGGTTTTAGCCCTCAAGTCGTTCATTGGATCTATACAGCAGTGGTGCGTCCAATTTTGCTGTATGGAATCATTGTCTGGTGGCCTGCTTTGGAAACAAAAGCGAACTTTGTCTTTATCACGAAGGTACAGAGAATGGCGTCAATGTGCATCACTGGTGCTCTTCGTACTACACCTACGGCTGCATTAGAAATCCTCCTTCACCTGATACCCTTGGACATATTGGGTAGGCAGTATGCGGCTGCGTCGGCAATTCGACTTAATAGCACGCTGCAATGGAGGAGCAGTGATTGTGGCCATAGCGCAATCTTGAAAAAGATAACAATACCACAAAATGTGGACTGTGCTCCCTCTTTGAGCCTCTTTGAGCGCCACTTTACCACTATGATACCATCCAGGGAGTCTTGGATGGGGGATACTCCGGGTAGTGGAGCTACCATAAATTTTTACACAGATGGATCGAGGCTGCACGAACAAGTGGGCTTTGGAGTCTATTCGGAAGAGCTTGGGTTGAGCCTGGCTCGTAGATTGCCAGATCATTGCAGTGTTTACCAGGCAGAGATGCTGGCAATAAAAGAAGTGGCTGACTGGTTGAGCTGCAATGTCTTGTCTACAACCGCAGTCAACATCTATACTGACAGTCAAGCCGCGGTCAAGTCCCTGGATTCAATGTTTCTGAAAACAAGATCTGCCCTTAACTGCCGCACGTCTTTAAATGAGATGGCCAAGCAGTTTAACATACGACTCATATGGGTCCCAGGGCACAGAGACATTCCAGGGAATTGCAAAGCCGATGAGCTTGCAAGACTAGGAACTACCTTACAGGTTCCAACAGAATTGGAATGTGTTGGTATGCCTCTAGAAACTTGCAAGCAAAACCTACGGCTTTGTTCTGCGACGGAGACTAATCAAAGATGGGCAAATGGATGGACGTGTGAGACAACACGACTGATTTGGCCTTCTCTTAATCAGGGGCGCACAAGTGAGCTGATATCGCTTCCAAGAGGAGAGATTTCAACGGTGGTTTCTATAATTACCGGACACTGTCTTATAGGGAAGCACGCAGAGCGGTTAAATGTGCCGTCGAATGACTTTTGCCGAAGTTGCATGGATGAAGAGGAGTTGGAAACCATCGAACACTTTATTTGCCATTGCCCGGCACTTTCTGGTCAGCGACTTGCTTCACTGGGATCTAGGGAGCTGTACGATCTTTCAGATTTGTCGGATGTCAAAATTAAACATCTAAGGAGTTTCATAAGAAGCTCAAACTGGTTTAACGACAGGGACTAGTAGGGAAACCTATTACGATCCCGTGGTATCACAATGGACCTCAGAGTCTACGTGTGTTGACGTAAAACGTCAGCAGCCACTTACAACCTAACCTAACCTAACCTAACACTGTCAAGTCGGATTTTTGATTTTCCGTCTGTGGGCGGAGGGGCGTGGCAAAATCCAATTTTTGCATTCCACCACTAATGACATCTATATATAAAAAACGGATGGACCGATTTTGATGAAATTTATATCAAAGATAGTACTAACTGAGTACTCACTATGTGCCAAATTTGAGCGTTATCGGACAAAGTAGCGTAAAATGCCATGCAACTTTGTATTGAATTGAAAGTTATTTCAATAATGCAAAAAACGGCTATATGTATGTTTCCTATGGACGCGAAAATGGCTCGACCGATCTTGATAAAATTTTCAGGGAATATTCAGAATAGCCTAGGGAGTAACACTGTGCAGTCAGATTTTTAATTTTTTGCGTGTGGGCGGAGGGGCGTGGCAAAATCAAATTTTTACATTGCACCACTAATAAAATCTATATATAAAAAACGGATGAACGGATTTTGATTAAATTTAAACCAAAGATAGTACTAACCAAGTACTAACTATATGCCAAATTAGAGCGTGATCGGACAAATGGGCGTAAAATGCCATGCTTTTTTGCCAGCGGGCGGAGGGGTGGGAAAAATCGAATTTTATATTGCACCACTAATGACATCTATATATAAAAAACGGCTCGACCGATTTCGATGAAATTTAAACCAACGATAGTACTGACCAAGTACTAACTGTGTGCCAAATTAGAGCGTGATCGGACAAATGGGAGTGAAATGCCATGCCCCTTTGTATTAAATTGAATTTTATTTCTGTGAATTTTAACTGTGTGCCAAATTAGAGCGTGATCGGACAAATGGGAGTGAAATGCCATGCCCCTTTGTATTAAATTGAATTTTATTTCTGCATGCTCCGCAATAACGCAAAAACTGTTGATTTTAATTAAATTTTCAGCACTGATAGTATTGACCAAGTGCGGAACTATAGGCCATGTTTAACTTCGATTGGAAAAAGGGCCGTAAAATGACACGCCCCTTTGTACTATACTGGACATTGTCTGCCTGTTTTGCAATCACACAAAAAGAGCTGAACCGATTCTCTTGACATTTTCACTACATACAGTGCTAACCAAGTGCATATGTAGGCCATATAAGATCGTTATTGGAAAAAGGGATCAAAATTGCAACGCCCTTAGTACTATACTGACCACGATTGAACAAAGAGGCGTAAATTGACAAGCCCCTTAGTTTTATACTGAACGTTATATCGGCCTGTTGTGAAATCACGCAAAAACGGATAAGCCGAATCTGTCACTACTAATAGAACTAACCGAGCGGGAACTGTAGGTCATATGTATAGCGCGATTCGGCAAAAGGGTTTACAATATCACTCCCGTTTTTCATAAATAAAAATTTATTTCCTCCTCTTTCGCAATCACACAAAAACGACAAAACTGATGTCAATGAAATTTGCATCACAGATAGTACTAATCGAGGATGCAGTATGGAACTTTAGACTATCAAGATTCGATAAAAATGCGTTAAATTACATGCCCCTTTGTACTATACTTAACGTTATGTCTGTCTGTTTCGAAATCACGCAAAAACGGCTGAACCGATTCTGTTGAGATTTCTCTATAGATAGTGCTAACTGAGGGTGCAACCAAAGGTTACTAGCTGGGCCAGGGCCCGTGCTTTAATTTTGTGCGACACTATATTTAAATTAAGATGCAATATAAAATAGTTTTTTTCTTAGGGCCAGCAACGCGGACCGGGTATAGCTAGTCACATAAAAAAAACAAGTAAGAAAGTTATAGTCGGTTAAGACCGACCATATGATACCCTACACCAATGTTTTCCGGAAAATGGGTTCCAAGTCCATACATGGGCCGATTGTATCTGTCTTTTGTTAGATATTTATTTAGTGTAGAAAACACGCACAAATCAAATTTTAGTGGAATTGGTTTATTTTTTTGTCAATAGACCAATTTATCTGAATATCGGTCGAAATTTTTATATGGGGGACTACGTCCAAAAATGGTCCAATTATATTCCGATTTGATTAGGTTACTAAAGTACACGTTTAACACCTAAAAATAAAATGTATATCAAATATATCCACCTTTATGAATTTTGAGGGAATTATGTGAATATCGGGAAGGTGGTTTGTATGGGGACTACCAGAAGGACTAACCCGATTCCTTTGAAATTTGGAATGATGATTTGGGCATACAAAATTTGATTACCTGCTGAATTTAAAAGCGAAATCTATGTTAATACGGTTATTTGAGTCATTTAAGCCGAATCCAAATGGGGCGTTTGTATGGGAGCTAGGTCATAACATGGACCGATTTTCTCCAATTTCAATAGGCTTCGTCCTTGGGCCAAAAGATGCTAAAGTTTCAAATTTCAAGTCAATCGATGGAAAATTGCGACCTGTATCGTGCTTAAACCAATAGATGGACAGACGGACGGACAGACGGATATCGCTAAATCGATTCAAAAAGTAATTCTGAGTCGATCGGTATACTTGAAGGTAGGTCTAGGACCAATATTTCGGGTAGTTACAAACATCAGCACAAACCCATTATACCCTGTACCACAGAGTGGTGTAGGGTATAAAAATTGGAGTCTGTCTTTGCCTCCCTACCAGTTGAAATTCACAATCTTAGTGTATTTTGGCAAAAAAAAACATATTTATTGTTTTGGCTGCAATTGGTGGCAAAATTTGGAGAACGTGGAGTACATTAAGGGAAAACTATTTACATGATGAAATTTAATCCATTTTATAAATTTTTTGTTGCAAAAACTAGTAAAATAAATATATTTTAAAAATATATATTAAAATGGTACTAAAAGAACATGGACGATTTAAAGTACCCTTTTGAACTTGATTGAATAACAGTGGCGTCAATATAAAAATTTAAAGTTCAATATTGCCAAAAACTTCGATTTTTTTTCTTAAAATGCTCAGGTGGACCAAAATTATTCCATGAAAACTTTTTAAATATTTTTCCCTTAATGTGCTTAACATTCCGAGAATTTTTACACCAATAGCAGTAAAACAAAAAATGTATTTTTTTGACAAAATACACTACGATTGCGAACTTTAACCGGTTGTAGTGAGGCAAAGACAGACTGCAAATTTTTTGCTTTATTTTTTCCATTATCAGATCGGTAATACCCATCATTTTTTTGCTATTACCAAGCGAAATTCCAGAAAGAGGCCCTTTTCGGGACAGGCTGATGTTCGGCCTTGATCGACTATTATTTTCTTAGCAGTTTTTCTTTGTAAAATCAATTTTTTACAAAATTTTAATTTTTATTTTTGCATAAAATTTACAGAAATGATAGAATAACAGCAAACATTCTTTACATTTGCCTTACAATTTGAGATACACCTAACAGTATATGATGCAGTTTTAAACCACATCAGTTACAGTTTACCCTACAGCGTTTGATTCTAATAGCTGCAAAAATTGCATGGAAAGCTATTTCACGCAAGATGACACAATAAGCCATGTTAAGAAAATAGTAACGGTTCCTTAAACACTTTTATTACTAATTTCCATACACATAGACAACGCAGACCCAGACAAATTAAAAACACATACAAGGAATTCCACTCCATATTTCCCTTCCGTGTCAAACCAAAGTGTTTGGATAGTATTCTATACATTACTAATAAAAAAAATAATTGTTCATTTAATTTTTTAAAAATTATTTTAAAAACTAAGTCCAGTGCCGTTAATATAATAATTGATATTTTAAAATTTAGGAAATTTCCAGGAAAATCGGGAAAATTTAAAAAAAATATAGAAAAGTTCAACATAAAACAAAAAATAAAAAAAAAAATTGGTTAAAACTCAGGAAAATTAAAAAAAATTTAAAATATAAACAAATTGCAAGTTTAGAAAAACCAGATAAAAATCGGTTAAGTAGTTTCGGAGATGTTTAAATTTTACGATGGACCCTAGCCTATGTCTACCCTGAAGGGCCATACTTTACAGTTGAGAAAATATTTTTTACAATCGAATGAGCAGTTTCAGAGGTTTTTAAATTGTATGTGTTTTTGTCAAAAGTGGGCGTAGAAGTGGGCGTGGTCTATGAAACCTAACCCATGTCGTTCCTGAAGGACCATTTTTAATATATATTTGTGAAAAAATATTTTGAAATCGTATGAGAATTTTCATTATATATTTTGAGTAGGTTTATTCCAGCTCGAGCTCATTATTTCCTTTACTAATTAAAGCTATGATATTCTCGTAGAATAATTTTCAAGAAAATTATTTTTCTGAATTTATTTATGTTGGTCATTTTTTGCAATACTTAATCGACACGTGTTTCGGAATTTGTCAAATCCCATTGTCAAGATTATTTAGCAAAAATAAAAACACGTCTCGATAAAGTCATGCAAAAAATTACAAACTTAAATATATTTAAAACAGAAAAATAATTTTCTGGGAAATTTTTCTATGAGAATATCATAGTTTTAATTAGTAAAGGAAATAATGACCTCGAGCTAGAATAAACCTACTCAAAATATAATATTTTAAAGGTCGAATAAAACAATTTTTATTTTTTAATAAAAATTGTTCAGAAGTTTCATTATATTTAAATTTTAGTTTTTTGAGCGTGGTCGATATTTCGACCTTTCTTAAGGACCATCCCAAGTATTGGTGAAAAAAGTTTTGAAATGGTAAGAGTACACCCAAAAAAAAACGAGGGTATTTAATACTAAAAATTTAATTTAATTTTAGTCCAAAAGGACCTATTGCAGAAATTGGTAACCAATACTATAAATTTTTACTAAAATTATTGAAAACCAGCCAGTAAAAATTACTAATTTTAGTACTTTGAAGTTACTAAAATTAGTAAATTATTAGCAGATTTTGGTACAAAATCACTAACTAAATCTTTTACTGTAGAATTTTTTGAGAGTACCTCTCTAAATATTGGTGAAAACATTTTTAAAATCGGATGAGTAGTTTCATTTTTCAAAATTCTATTTCCGTAAGAGGGTCGTAGAGTTAAAATGTTTAGTTTCTAGGGTCATTAGTTCACAAGATACTACCACTTAGATGAAGAATTTTCAAGTTTCTAGACCCACACTCAAAAAAATAACTTAGTCAAAATATTAGTGAAAGGTGTTGTAATTTACTTCAACCAAACTTTAGCAAAAAAAAAATTGTAAAAATTTAACTTTTACAGATTTTTTTGGCAATTTACTATTAGTAAAATACAAAAATTTTTTGGTACTTTTTTTTCTTGGTAGTTTTTTTTTTTTTATTTTAGTATAATTTTAGCAAAAATATTAGTATTTTCCTTAAATAAATGGTAATACTTTTTATTTATTATACCCTCCAACCACAGTATGGGGGTATACTCACTTTGTCATTCCGTGTGTAACGAATCGAAATATCGGTCTATGACCCCATAAAGTATATATTTTATTGATCAGTGATCGATTCTAAGCAGGGTTGGCAACCGATACGCACCTAGAATAACGGTATTTGGCTATTGCACCGCAACCAATAAAGATATGGACATTTTCAAAAGCGATTATGAAAGCTGATGAAATTTCTAGTATTTCAAATGTGTCACTTCGTGTTTCTACCGGTTCGTTTTAGTTATATAGGCCAATACCGTTATAATACCGTTTCAAAGGGTATTATAAAGGTATTGACCGATGTTTCGAAAACGAACCGGTAGAATCACGAAGTGACACATTTAAAATACTAGAAATTTCATCAGCTTTCATAATCGCTTTTGAAAATGTCCACATCTTTATTGGTTGAGGTACAATAGCCAAATACCGTTATTCTAGGTGGGTATCGGTTGCCAACCCTGATTCTAAGACATTCTAGCGATGTCCGTCCGTCCGTCTGTCCGTCTGTAGAGGACACGATACAGTCCAAAATAAAAGAGCTAGACTTCCGAAGTTTGGCACGAATATGTCTTATATTTCTAGGCAGGTTATGTTCGGAAATGGGCAAAATCGGACCAAGAGGAAAAAAGTTCCACCTTGGAGAACTAAACCAACCTAAGAAAAACCGCATTTTTTGCAGGCTTTTTTTGGACCTTTGCTAAGCAAATGCAACATTCTTATCTCAGAAGAAGTTCAAAATCGCAAGAGGAAGTGCCCCTAACGTCTCCCACCAACCCCCCCCCCCCCCCCCAAAAAAAAAAAAAAAAAGACGACCCTGATTTTTTTTAATATTTTTTTTTAATTTTGGAGGGTAAAAAAGATTAGGCACAGACGAATGTAGTTTTAAGAAAAAAAATTTGTTTAAAGTGTTCTAGTTGGAAGAAAAATTCATTGCAGATTCTGCTGCTGTTGAGAGTCCAGCTGCCGAGAAGAAGGTAAAAGATGATGCTACCAACACCATACCAAAGTGTAAAGAGGTAGAGAAAAGTGTGTAAGAGATAGAGAAAACAAAAAATGCAAATAAAATAGCAAAACAAAATATTATTATATATTTTTGTTCTGAATTTTACACCATAGTACACAGGGCCATTTAGATCGATTTCCGGCCAAAAGTCCTTATTTTTAATTTCTCAAAAAATATCTATACCAATTTGATGGACATATATAGGAACTGGTTTCCTGAACATATCTTTTATGATCCAACTACACCATTTCCTTTGACAGGTCTTCAAAGTTAAAAAAGTTGAAAAAAATTGTAAGCAGACAAGGAAAAACTCCGTACTTTATTAAAATAATGTTTAAATTATTAAAATTTAAATTTATTTTGAAATAAAACTCTTAAAAATTTTGGTGTTTTATAATTTCAAAAAATAAAACTCTTACAAATTTAGGAGTTTTATAATATCAAAAATAAAACTCTCTCAAAAAAAAGAGTTTTATTTTACCTTAAAAATAAAAAGAAATTTATTTTGGTATTATTTTTGAAAATAATATGAATATATGAATTGTAAAGTTTAGATAAAAATAATATATCTCATCTTAAATGTTTTCATTAGGTTTAAAGGGGGTATAAAGGAAAAAATTAGTCTTAACGTGAGCAATTTTTAAACAGCTTTCGGTTTTTTTTACTTGCAAGATGAATTATTGTTATATTTTTAAAATTTTATTACACAAAATTTGGTCAACAAGAATTTCCAGAGTTGCCACTCAATTCTATTTTTTAAAGCCAAATCGATTTGGATTAGTAGATTATTAAATTCTCTAGTACTTACTGTGGTCATTTTTTGAAAAACATTGATTTTTGTTGAAATTATGCTAATATAAACTTAAAAAATTTAAAAATTTATTTTTCTTCTTTCAAAAAAAAAAAACATAATTAGGTAAAAATTTAAAAATACGGCCACGATAAGTACTAGCGAATTTAATAATCTACAAATCAAAAAAATATCATCAAAATCGTTCCAGTACTTTTAACTGTACAACGGCAGCCGATCGATTCTAAGACATTCTGTGAATGTCCGTCTGTCCGTCCGTCTGTCTGTAGATAACGCAATGCAGTCCAAAATAAAACAGCTAGACTTCTGAAGTTTTTTACAAATATGTCTTATGTTCATAGGCAGGTTAAGTTCGTGAATGGGCAAAATCGGGCCAGGGGGAAAAAAGTTCCCCATTGAAGAACTTAACCAACCTCTGAAAAAATACACATTTTTTACATATTTTGTTTGTATTTTTGTTAAATAAATGAAACATTTGGTATATTTATCGCGATAGGAAGTTGCTCTCAAAGTCCTCCACTGCCCCCATCTTCCCCCCCAAAAAAAAAAAACGCTTCTGACAATTTTTTTTTAATTTTTTTACATTTTGGAGGGTATAAAATTTCGGCACAGCCGAATTTAACACTCTTACTTGTTATTTTTTAACCCCCCCTTAAAAAAAGAATATTATTTAAATATTCGTTTTATTGGTTTTGGAACATTCTGAACCTTTTGCTCAAGATTACCGAGTTCTTAGATATTAAAGACACAGTGCGTCTGTACCCATTACTTTTCTCACTAGTGGTCATTGATGCTTAAATTTGTTTACAGTATTTATTTCCAGTCTCGAATATTTCAAAAATGGATCGAAATAATTTGGGTTCACGAGGTCTATTTACTACCCATAAAATTTTCTTGTTCCAATTTTCCAATAAGTTACATTGGAACTACAGAAAGTACTAAATTAGCGGTTATTCGAATCTTCAAACGCGAATATCTTAAAAACGGTAAACGCTAGAAATATTTAAAGCTAATTTGCAATTAGGAGAGAAAAATCTATTTAGTTCATACATTTAATTTTAAAGTGTGTTTATTTTTTAAAATTTATAAGCGATTTTTGCAAAAATATTTTTTATGCAAAAAACCAACAAAATATTAAGAGAACACTTTTTTAGACCAATATTTCGGTAATAGAAGGTTTTTTTTTCACAAATGAGAGTTCTATTAGGAGTATCAATAAATTTAAATAAGATGAATTTAATTTCAACTAATGTTACGATTTTGTGAGGTCATATTTTATCATATTATCAACTATTTTACATAAAAATGTTAAAACCCAAAAACATTTTTTGTTTACTTTTAATAAAATTAATTGTATTAAAATAAAACTCTTTTTGTTTCGGAGTTTTATTTTTAAAACTTGAAACCGAGTTTTATTTTAAAATTGTAGGAAATTTATTTAAAAATTGAATTAAATTTTTTTGAAAAAAATACTTTTGGTTTTTTTTTCATTGAAGAGTTTTAAGTTTTACACTTTTCCCTTGTCTGATTGTAAGTGGAGATACTTTTTAATTTTTTTTTTTAACATTTCTATTGCTAATGATCAACTTTTGATTTGCAGGGTTCACCCTTATATATTAGCCTTTGTAACGAAAATAATATGGAGAAATATAACTCATTTTCCTGACAGCAATTCGCGTTTTTGTGAAAATAACTATGATTTTTTAGCTATTTACTTCGCGCCGAAAAAATCCTCAGCGATCCTCAGTTCGACACAATCAGTCTATATTTTTTCTTGTATAGAATGTATCCATATCTTTCGAAAAAAGTTGCCCAAACTTGCTCGAAATGATAAATGGCGAAATTACAGCTATATATGCAGTGGTCCAAGATTTGTTTAAAAAAAAAATAATTTAACCCAAAATAATGTTTTAGGGCTTGATTATTTTTTTTATCGACAGAGAGTGCCTTAAGTGTAGGAAAAAAAATTATCTGCATATCTAGTTTTTTTGTAAAATTATGGAAAATATCAGTTACACCATTTCCAATTAAATTCAAAGATTTTTTATTGAATTTCCAAAATAAAGAAAAAAAAAGTGAATAATATGTCGTCACCATTTCCAAAAGCGTTTATGAAACTAAGTAAGTCATTTACACCATTTCCATATTTATATAAAAAATATATATATATATACAAATTATGTGCGTAGATTTAACTTCAGACGCTCTTAATACTCTTAAAGAGTATTAATTTTTTTTTGATTTTTTTGGTTTTTAGCTAAATTTTGAAATCAGCGCCCTCGAATCCCTCTAGAAGCACATTGTCAGACGGATCCAACAACGATAAAGACTTTTGGCCGGAATTGGACCATGCTGGCCCTGTGTGCATAGTAGAGTTGTCAATTATTCGACTTTCAACTTTATTCGAATAATTCAAATAATTGTTTTTCCTCGTTCGATCAAACGATTAAAGATCAAAATTTATTCGATTAATCGAAGAGAATAACGAATAAAAAAATTATTTTAAAAAATATTTTTATTAACAAAAAAATAAACAATTCATATAAAATAACTTAAAATAAGAAAGTTAAAATTTTTATTAACGAAAAAATGCATAAAAAACTTAAAAATAAAATATTTAAAAGTTAAAAAAACTTAAAAATTGAATAACTGAGATCACTTTTAATTAACGGATGTCGATTTTAATACTTGTTGAGCAATAATTCAAATACAAATTATTATTTGAAGAATTCAGACAAAATATATCATAAATGATTTTAATTTTTGTCAAATAAGACAATTTAAGTTGTTCTTAAGAAATAATCTTTTAAAAATAAAAGTTGACTAAATTTTTTTGCTTTCAAACGATTCTTTCGCTAATTGTTGAAGTAGGTGATATAGTAAGAAGAGCATACAAAAGTTTATCTAATTTTTCTGTTCTTTTTTCAGATTTTCCCAAATATACCATATCGTCTGATATATCGCTGAAGTCCTTTTTATTTTCTGAATTTTTAATATGTACTTTGAATTGAATTATTTAACTCGCATAAAAGATTAATATTTTCATTACTAATAACTTCCTCTATTTCAATACTTTTATCTGAATTATTGTGATTACTTTCAACATAAAATAATCTGGAGTATAATTCATTTGCATATTCTTTTGTTTCGCTTTTTGGAGAATATTTTAAGAAACTTTCATTGCACGGAAAATTTCCAGAATTTAGAAAAATTATTACCGTATTTAACATTTTCATACGTCTCTCATTAATTCTTATTTTAATACGTTTTACTAAGTCTGATGCAAATGAATTATTAATTTTTCCTAATTCTATAATGGATGTGCTATCCAGGGCTATGGCTACAATATATTTTAACTTTCCTACATTTTGTATAAAATCTTTCAAAATTTATGAGAATAAATTAAATTCTTAGCATTTATTTAATTTTTTAATTAAAAAAAAAATTGTTCGATTAATCGACATTATTTAATCGATTTATTCGTTATTCGAAAATCGTCATTTTTGAATTATTCGAACAAGAGTTGGGTTTTATTTGATCGATTAATCGAATTATTCTTAATCGACTGACAACTCTAGTGCATAGATGAGGCCGTTTTACTGAATATTTTGCCATCAAAAAGTCATTTTCGTGAAAATGGAAGATAGAGGCTTTTGAATATAGGCCCTCGATATAAAAACTTTTATGCCTCAAAATTATATGTATTTAAAATGTGTTGGGCATTGGAAAATTGCTGCCACCATAATATAAATATTTGATTATCAGCTGCCGTCCGCAATAACTTTTTAAATTAAATAAAAAAAAACACACCACTTTTCGGAAGTAAAAGAAAAACCCACCACTAAAATGCATTAAATAAACACAATAGACCAAACCAACGACGTGTTATCAAAATTAAATATTTTATGAATAAAACACAAGAAGAGGAAAAGAGATACCTATATTATAGCACCACTATGTGGCACGCTTATAACGCCAACAATGCACTTGCAGCAGACAATCTAAATGTCAGAAATGTATTTATCAGCTGGAGTTTAAACGTGCGATACGGAGTGTAGAGTGCTGTACATTCTTTTATCATAAAATTGTTTGTTGTGTGTAAAAACAAAAAACTCAAAATAATTGAAACATTTTTTATTTGTTAATAATTTTATTTCTTTTTAAATTACTTAAAAGTCATTTAAATATGGATATTATGTGGAGATATTTTTTTAAAATACGTAATCGCCATCAAAACATAGATGAAGATATTAAGACAATATTGGGCAGCAGAAAAACCCCAGAAGATGGCATGTGTATGGCTGATATAAGAGGTAAGGTGAAAATGTATTTGAAATTCTTAAAAGAAATTCTTATTATTCCGATAAGAATCGAAGAATGTATAAACAAATCTTAAAGATACAATCATTAAAGAAAAATCATAAAAGAAATTTAATTTTAAGAAGAAATGCATATTTTAGACACTTTACTTTTCTTGTAAGACCTAAAGAAACAATCTAATGCAATTAATTTTTTTGGTCTATTACAGAAGCCTACCAACAATTAACAGAAGAAAAATGGCCCATAAAAAGTGGCCCTTTAGGCATGACTGAATTTCTATTAACCATTCCATATGTGGCCTGCTATTGCAATGAAAATAAAACTTTACTTTTCTATACCATCGATTGAGTTTTGAAAAATTGTAATAATTTTAATTTATTTTTTGGAGTTTTAGTGCAATTTGATTATATTAATAATTTTTACAACACAATTTTTTAACATTTTTTTTTTACAAAATTTGGATTTAAGTTAAATAAATTTATGTATAAAAAAAATTTAGCATTTTATTTTTAAGAAATTAAAGAAACAAGTACAGCAAGAAACAGCTGGAGAAAAAAAAATAAACTGTGTATCTAAAAAATATCTAATGCCACAAAAACCAGTTTATTTATTTGTTGTAATACGATTCTTATTAGAGAATACAAACAATCTAAGAGATACGTTGTAAAAATATCTGAGAGAAATTGTTATAGGAATTGGTAACCCTGATTTGAATAAAAATGGTTTGTGTTTTTGAAATGCCCGATATTGATTTAATAATGTGGGTTGCAGTCATAGAAAAAAATTGAAGTATAACAGAGTCGTATTTCGCTTGAATAAGTACACTGTGCTAGTCGCAAAAATTAAGAAGCTGGGCACCCTGCTGGTAAAGCTGAATTCAATGGTGCTAGCCGTTTTTCAAAGTTAGCGCTAGTATTCGCGAAATTCGCGATTTAAAATTGTAAAGCCTAGGTACTACAAAAATTGTTTTTTTTTTTGCTTTTGGGATAGTTTTTAAATATAAATTTAGAAAATGCATTGTTTTTTTAAGCGAAAAAAAAAATTTCCGCGAAAAAAAATCTGCGAATTTTTTTTTTTTTTTTGAAAAATTTTGTGTCTGTTATGTATCGTATTCTACTTATTTTCATAAATTAATAGCAAAATAAAAAAAAAATGGAAAAAAATTTCCGCGAATAATTTTTTTTTGTATATTCAATAGAGTTTAGATTTTAAAAAATTGGCAACTGTCTAAATAATATAAAAAATATTTTTTTTACTTACACTTAAAAAAGTATATCGGAAAAATCTACTACAAAAGACAGTTGTTTTGACTACATTTTGTTTTTGAAAAGGCGTCCACTACATATTACGGTAAAAACAACTGAACATGTCGTTGTTTTTGACTATTGATTATCAACTACAAAATGTAGTAAAAACCACTATAAAAGACGGTAAAAACAACCTATGCCAAAACTAGTACTACTAATACAATAAAAACAACTGTTTATATCACAAAATTTTTTTAAATTTCAACTCAGTGAAACTGAAATAAATGTTTAAAAAAACCGTCAGTTTTTGGAATTTAGAAAAACTGTAAATGCAGTTGTGTAAACAAGACCTTGAGCCATCACTAGAGTTGTCAATTATTCGACTTTCAACTTTGTTCGAATAATTCAAATAATTGTTTTTTTTCTCGTTCGATCAAACGATTAAAGATCAAAATTTATTCGATTAATCGAAGAGAATAACGAATAAAGAAAAGGTCTTTAAAAATAATTTTGTAACAAAAAAATAAATAATTCATACAAAAAAAAACTTAAATATAAAATAGCTAATATTTTTTATAATTAAAAAATATATCGCGGCTGAGCTTAAAAATTAAGTTATGTGTTTTTAAATTTTTTTTTGAAGAGGCACAAGAAACCCCTTTTTTGTCCTTTCGCAGTACATTTTTAGAGCCCAACTTTTAATGAACATAAAATTTGCAATATTTGAAAAATATTTATGAGAAGTTTTTTTCATAAAAGTACTACGAAAGGACTGTTTCTTGTGCCTCTTCAAAAAATTTGAAAACACATAACTTAATTTTTAGGCACAACAACGATATATGATATAGTAGGAACAGCCTACAATACGAGCTTTTTTAATTCCATTTTAAAATTTCTTCGTTCCCTTTTCTTTTTCTACCTCTTTTGCCCATAAACTCGAATGAAGTAGCATAGAGTCAAGGAAACAACTCAGTGCGTAAATTCCCACTTACTAAACATTGAGGTTAATCGCCATCTGGACTATGCCTAAAATATTTTTTAACTTTTCTACATTTTTTATAAAACCTTTAAAACCTTTTGAGAACAAATCAGATTCAATGATTTTATTGAACTTATTTTTTAACTTAAAATTTAAAATTTAAAATTAATTGACAGTAATTAATCGATTTATTCGTTATTCGAAAATCGTCATTTTAAAATTGTTCGAACAAGAGTTTGGTTTTGTTTGATCGATTAATCGAATTATTCTTAATCGGTTGACAACTCTAGCCATCACTGAGCAATGCTTAAGGATTACCCCACTTTATCCGTAAAAGTTACAGAGGGTTAAAATTGAAAAATCGATAAAAATGGCTTGAAATAATCCATAGTTTTTACCTTCTTTCGCTTTTTTTTAAGTTCTCCTTATATTTCAATCTTTTCTGACATAACACAATATCAGTACATATAAGAAATTATTTTAATGTTAGTTTGACAGATGCTTCATCGCTTGGTAAGAAGTAATAAGGCGGTTAAGTTTTGAAACCAAAAATTAAGAGTTTTTAAATTTTCGAGGTTTTTTGATCAGGGATTTCGGCCCAGTTTTCTCAGCCCGCCCCCCTTTGTAGTTGTTGTCCGGCAACGTCCACCGCCTACTCCCTAAAAACGCTCTTTTAAATTTGTTTCACATTTAAGAAAGTTAAACTAGAGTTGAAAAAAGTTAAACTAGAGTTGGTAGCTGTTGTAAATCTTAACATTTTGGAATTAATCCCGTTAATGTGCCACGAATAGTTAAGGAGTTTCAGCAGATCAAATTTCGAAAGAAAACACGTAATTTTTTTAAAATACCAGATTTTCGCGAGGCATATTCGCGGTTTCCTTCGAAATTTGGTGGACTCTTGCGTAAACCGAGTTTTGTGTGAGTTTACATAAAAAAATCACTGGCGGGTTTATAAAAAAAAAATTGCAAAAATTTTATGGCATTTTTGAAAATTGTGCGAAATTTGCAAATCTGTCTCCTTTTTTTTTAGTAGCAATTATTGCATCATGTTTATTTTAATACACCAAAAGACGTTCTTTAACGAGTAGAACTGATTTGCTTTTTGACTTTTTACTTTAACCTCTTTTGATCTGGCACATCCAAGGCTTTACACGAAATCGGATGAAATCGTTTTTAAATGAAAGCCCACTTGATGTGTCAATATAAAATCAGAGGCGGGTTAAAAAATGTTGATGACGCGCATTACCTAAATATGTTATAAAAAATTGTGAAACTTTTCTTTTACCGCGAATTAATCGCGATTTTAGGTACTCAGATATTTTTTTTTTTAAATCGTTTGGTCATTAAAGGGTTAAATTTATATCATATATTTTAGAAGAAATGATATATCCTGGAATGTTTTAATAACGCATGCAACAAATGTGTAGAAAAAAAATATTTAAAATATTTTGAAGATTTTTAAAACCACAAAATCTTAAAACCGCCATAACTTGTGACCCCCTTGCGCGATTTAATTGACGCGAACGAGTTTCTTATTCTTAAATAGCTTCTAATATTTATGCCAACTTTCATCGAATTGCCATCAAAACAAAAATCACATCTTTTTTACTTAAAAATTTAAGTCTTATTGTTAGACGGACCTCCTCATATATATTTACTTATGTATTTATTTTTATAATTTTTGCTAAAATGCTCTCTTAAATGTGAAACAAATTTAAAAGAGCGTTTTTTGGGAGTAGGCGGGGGACGTTGCTGAGAAAACTGTAATTTTCAGCAAGTATAAACCGCACATAAGACTTTTTTGTATGAAAAATTTCCATTGGCGTAGGAAGCCAACATTTCTGGGGGGGGCTAAAGCCCCCCCAGATTTTTTTGAATTTTTTGTTTTTTTTTTAATAGAAAACCCCAGACCTATTTCTGAAGCGTTCCCTTCATCATGTGTCTAGGTGTCCTAGAAACGAATGCCCTCCGAAAGCGGTTAAAAATTCATAATTTTTTTTTTTAACAAATTTTGATTCTGAAGATTTTTCGGAAATTTAGAACTCCCAAATATGTTATGAAAATGAAAGATTTTTAATGTTTTTCCTATAGTAAAATCATTAGATTACTATGATTTTTTCAAGAAAAAGTTCTGATGATTGCAAAAGTTGATGATTATTAGTCAAAATTCTCAGATTCTTTCTTCCAATAACTTTTGTCTATAAAAAACCACTTATAATTTATAAACTTTTTTAAATCAAAGAACTTAAAATGTTTTCCTGAAGTTAAAATCCTAAGATTCGGTGAAGTTTTTATTACTGACAAAAACATCAGATTCATATAAAAACTTTTTGCAATAAATCAGACTATTTTTCAATGGGAAAAACTATTAGATCTAATATAATAATCATTACGAGTACTTAAGACTCGTAGAATAATCATAACGAGTCCTAAAGACTCATTATTATTATTTATTGTTGCAAAAATTAATGAAATCATTAAATTATTAAAACAAAAATTGTGAATGATTAAAATTTTTTTTAATTTTAATTAATTTTTTTTTTTTTTGGTCTGGCAACGCTGCCATGAAGAACTAAAAAAAAAATATAAAAAACGTGTGTTAAAAGAAAAAATAAGAAATATATTAAATTAATGTTTATTTAAAGCAAATATATAATTAAAATAAATAAAATTAACTCAAATCATACTAAAATTATTAACAATGCCGCCAAAAGCACAGGAACATTGTCCTATATGCAAAAAAAATCTGGGCAAAGGTAAACGTGTTGGTTGTGCCATTTGTGGTGTTTATTCACATGCAGCCTGTTTGGAATTCTCCGAGGATCAAGTGGATTGGCTGCTTAAGAACCGGATAGTCAATCATACCTGCAAAAGCTGTCGTGACAAGTTTAAAGATGCTGCCAACCAAACCACTTCTACTGATTCCATGAATGCAAATTCACATAACCTCAATAATACAGACGGTCAATCCAATGTTGAAGAAATCTTGTTAAATATGCAAAAATCACTAGAGAAAAAATTAGATGAGAGGTTTAATAATGGTTTTACTTGTCTTGATGCAAAAATTGATGGAATAGCCCAAAAACTTCGTATGGAAGTAGCCAGTGACTTGAAAAGCATTAAATCTGATGTGGGAACCTGCCAATCTAAGATAAACAGTATTGAAAATCAATCTAATAATAAATTCCGATGGTTGGAGGCTAAAAACAATATTTTGGAAAGACGTCAAAACAGGTCGGACATTGCTATTTATGGACTCACTGCCGAAATTAATAAAATTCATGATTGGATGAAAAAAATTGGGCAGATACTTAAAATAGAAGTTAAGGATTCGGATATAAACCACTGCTGCTACATTAAAAGAAAAGATTGTATGCTGGTTAAATTTAACTCAGTACGTTTGAGAGATAACATAATGCAGACTTTTTATAGTTCAAAAACTCAGTTACATCAAAGTGATATTGTAGATAAGGGCAAGCCTGACGTGCGTGTGTATCTTAATGATAACTTATCACCAGAGTCGAGTAAACTACAATATGTCTGCAGAAAACTTTTATCCAAAGAACTAATACTTAAATTCAAATTACTTAATATGGACATTCCAAAGACTGAGATTACAAAATTAGATGGATCCGTTGTAACAATGAATTATCAGCAGGTATCCAGTTGGTGGATTAGTGTTCCTAAGGATAATGAAATTATAGATGTTTCTTAATAACTATGGTTGCATTGTAAAGTACGTATTAAATCTATGACATGTTCACGTTAGGCGGCAATAGCTGGATTATATTATGCTTTTTGTTTTATCACTGTTGGTTGCTTAAGCTTTTGTCTTTCTATTGGAACATGTTGTTGATTTTTTTTTACACATACAGCTGCGGTCAAAAAAATAGCACCAGGATAAAACAAAATTTTCTTCGTTGGTTTTTTTTTAACAATTTCAACTTATGCCACTGAAAACGTGTCATAAGATACTTACAAGAGTATGAAACAATATTACATAAGAATAGGTTAATTTGGTTTTTTATTTTATCAAAAATTTTCAGAGTGTTTAAAAAAACTTCAAAAAGACACAGTCAAAAAAATAGCACCACAGTACTTTTTCTATTAAAATTAAATTCTTAAATGTGAAAAACGAATGCATTATGAATTCAGTATTGTTTTGATATCTTTAAATATTAAAATAAAAATTGTCGAGTGCTCATTGTTGACAATTTCCCTTTGTACAACGTTTTGGTACCGAATTCGCGAGATTTTGGGATCTTTAATTTGAAATTGAATTCCAGATTTGCTGAACATGCACCCAAAGGGCTTCATTACAAGTTGGTTGTATTCAAGGCACTCCCTTCTCTATATCTGTCCATTAACTATCGATTTGATCTAGATCTGGGGACTGACCAGGCCATTCCATCACGTTTACTTTATTGTCCAGAACCAATTTTTTGCCAATTTCCCGTCATGCTTTGGGTAATTGACGTGCTAAAAGACCTAAATTAGTGGCATTTGCTCAGAAACTTATGGTAACATTACTTTCTGGAGGATATAAACGTTAAGTGTATATCCACGATTGTCCTAGTCCAATATGTGAGCCATGGTCCAATATATGAACCCCACTCCACAGTAGGAAAATATCCCCCACACCATAAGCACCATTTTAAGTTATTTTTATTTCGAATTTTGGATTGAAATCCGCGTTATAGGGTCTTCTGAGATATGTTTGTGATCCCATGTCTCCAAATAAAACAACAATGGATTCATTTGTCCATAGAACATTGATCCACTTTTAAGCTGGTCATTCTGAGTTACTGTTAGCAAACTTCAAACGACTTGCAGCATGCTTAAGTGAGAGTAGGCGCACTTTTCCGCATCTACACGCGTTAATGTTGTTGTTTTGTAATCTTTAACGAACATTTTCGCCATTTGCTGTCCTTTTTTAGCTCTGGAGCTGCCGTAGATGGGGCTTTCTTCCATTGTCTTTACAAACACCTAGCCACTAATGGTGACAAACATCGCTTGTGACTAAGTTTTTCAAGCTCTAAAGTTAATTTTGTTGAATTTTCAATCATTTATAAGCGCATCCAACCAATTTTCCTATTTCAGAATATGCTTTATGTACAGAAATCATATTTTTTACAAAAGCACGTTTTTGAGGAGTGTAATTCCTTCCACGTCATATTTTTATGAAAATAAATGTCAAATTTTGTAATGAATTAAATTTTTTTATAAATAAAAACTATCTTTCTATAATATTTAACACTTTTATTTAAATAATTAAAACAATATTAATTTTTTTAAAGAAATTTTGTCATTCGGTGCTATTTTATTGACTGCACTGATTCAGAGTTTTTTTTTAAATATCGATCATTAAAAATGAACCGTCCACAATTTTTTGAAAAAGTAAAAACATTTAAGGGGTTTAGACTTAGTATAAGAGTATTGCATATTTACTTTAAACGAATACGCACATAATATTTTGTTTTAATTGAATGAATAGAGATTTTGTCATTGGTGCTATTTTTTTGACCGGCACTGTACATATATTTGTTTTATAAACAATTGAAGTCAATTATCTATGAAATGTAAAAAGATTTTTATTTCCATTTTTTTTATTAATGCACAGTTATTTTAAAAGTTTTTATTAAATTTAAACAATACCACAAGTTTGTAACATTCTCTTTTTCTTTAAACTATACCTATTACTTTCTTTTTTTTTCTAATTCTTTATAATTTCTATGTTCTCTAATCTCGGTTTTATTACCTCAAACAACTCTGTTCTTCAAACTTTATCATGTAACAGGAAAAAAACGTTAAACATTGGTCATATAAATATGCAAAGCATAAATCCGTCCTATAGAACAACTAAGATTAATGAATTAAGGTCTGTTTTAGATGGATGTTTTTTGGATATTGTTGGAATCACGGAATCATGGCTACAGGCTTCAACTTTAGATAACGCTATTAACATTCCAGGGTATTACGTGTTGCGGTATGATCGTTGTATTTCTAAGGGAGGAGGCTTAGCTTTTTATATAAAAAATGGTATTAAGGTTAATCAAATTTTTAAAGGATCAAGGCCACATAAGTGTGAAATTTTTTTTATTGAAGTAGTTCTTAAAAATACTAAAGTGCTTATTGGCTTAACATATATGCCGCGGGGAAACGTGTGTATTAAACAATTGGAGGACTTTGTTTTAGACCATTGTTGTTCTTATGAGAACGTGATTATAATGGGAGATTTCAACTGGAATATTTTTAGTACCGGAAAAGCATCTAAAATGAAAAATCTTTGCTTGGCAAATAATTTAACATATATACACAATTCGTTACCCACTCATCATGACGTACGAACTAGCACATACTCACTTATAGACTACTTTTTATTGTCTTCAAATATGATGAACTATTTTACAAATTCTAATCAATTTTATTGTCCATCGTTCTCGCACCATGCTTTTATTTACATTAGTTTAAATTGCTCAATTGAATATATTGAAAAATTTGTTGATACACGTGATTTTAGAAGTACTAATTATGATTTGATAGCTAGCAAATTTAACAATACCGACTTTTCAGCTATTTACACCACAAGCAATGTTGATGCACAACTTGAATCAATTTATTTTTTCATAAAAGATTGCTTTGATACATGTGTTCCCATTGTAAGAAAACGCTTAAATAGAAAAGGGAAAATTAATGATTTAGCCAAAGATTATTTTGTTATGGAAGCCATTCGTGCAAGAAATGTAGCGTACAGGGAATATAATGATAACATATGTGATTTTACGTGGAGAAATTATTGCAGGCTAAGAAATAAAGTTAAAGCGGTGATGCGAAAACGCAGAAGGGAACTTGAGAGAATGAGGTTCAATAATATTGATTCTAAGAAATGCTGGAAAATGTTATCAGATGATGGTGTAGTGGTGGATAGGAGTGGATCGGTAAATTTTGATCCTAATGATTTAAACGACTACTTTATATCGGCACAGAGACCATCAATATTCGAACAACCTACTTTTCAAACGGAATGGGATGAAAATAATTTTTCGTTTGCTAATATAGACAACCTTATTTTATATGAGGCCATTTTTTCTATAAAGTCCAACTCTGTAGGGCATGATGGTATACCTATGTTTTTTATTAAACTGATATATAACCTAATTGAACCTCACTTATTGCAGTTATTTAATACAATAATTTCTTCTTCTTGTTTTCCATCTTGTTGGAAAATTGCTCGTATTGTGCCTTTACGTAAAGACGCTAATCACGTGGATATTGGGAATCATCGCCCAATATCAATTTTACCGGGGTTGTCGAAAGCATTGGAAAAAATCCTTAAGGACCAAATAACATCGTTTGCACTTCAAAATAAATCAATTAGTGATAGCCATTCTGGATACAGAAATGGTTTTAGTACTACAACACTTTTAACAGCCCTTACAGATAAAATAAGAAGAGGAATCAATGATAAAAAAAGCTCGGTGTTAGTATCTCTTGACCTATCAAAGGCATTTGATACTATTGACCATAATCTTCTGATTAAAAAACTACATGATAAATACAACTTTTCATCTTCAGCTTGCAAAATGATTTACTCATTTTTAATGGACCGTGAACAATATGTTGAATGTGATGGTGGCCGTAGCTCAGTTAGACAGAACATAAGTGGGATTCCTCAAGGGTCTATACTAAGCCCTATTCTTTTTATATTATTTATAAATGATTTTATTTTTTCATTAAATCTGCCTGAATCACAGATCTTTATTTTTGCTGATGATATTTACTTACTTTTTTCACATGACAAATATTTTATTGATGTTTTACAAGCAAATTTAGATTATAATCTTAATTTGGCATTAAACTGGTTTAATTCAAACAACCTAACGGTAAATAAGGAAAAAAGTAAAGTAATGGTGTTTAATGGCAGTACGGAGAACATAACGGTGAAAATGGGTGACAGTGTTTTAAATATGGCGGATAATATAAAATGTCTGGGAATGATAATTGATAACAAATTAAATTTTGGTAAACATATTAACAGCATTGCTTCAAAGGTATCATTTATTCTTAGAAGATTATATAGTGTAGGATATTTTTTGCCCACGAGTATAAAGGCTACGGTTGCACATGCTATTTTAATGCCACATATAATATATGGTTTGGAGATGGTTGGTGGATGCTCAATGCGAGAGCTTAAAAAGCTACGTATAATTGTTAGGCGAATTATACGATATGTGTTTAATTTAAGTCCCTTGGAACACCTTACTTTTTATGAGCACAAATTTTTGGGTTGTAGTTTTTTCAATTACGTAAAATTAAGATCATTATTACTTTTTTATAAAATAATAAAATTTACAAAACCTCCTTATTTAGTCAGTCTATTTAACTTTACTCATAGTTCTAGAAGCACGCAAGTTATTATTCCTAGGATTGTATATTCCATTTACGAAAAATCCTTTGCTATAAGGGTGAGTAGAATTTGGAATAGGCTTCCAGTTCGTAAAAAATATTTTTCTTGCTCTGTGTTTACATTTAAAAAACGGATTTTGCGACAAATAGCAGTAGGGCCTAGGTTATAATATATGTATATTTTTTTTCTTTGTTATAATACATGATTAGTTACTCTATCTATACTATCTATCCCTTTCTTTTTTTTTCATCTTTTTCTTCTTTTTATTCTATCATAAATTTCATTTAGGTATTTCTTTTTTTATAACTTCTTTTGGAAGAAACCCTATGTAATAGTTTAAGCAATCATATATGGCCTAATATACTAGGCTCGATTGTAAAATTGATTAAATAAAAAAATAAATAAATAAAATTCTGGGGGGGGGCTAAAATTATTCTGGGGGGGGCTAAGCCCCCCCCAGACAGGGCTATCTACGCCAATGAAAATTTCTTAAATTCTTAGACTTTTCAATAGGAAATATTAATATTTGAGAATCTTACAATTAGACCTTTTCTAAAGAAAAGTGTTCAAAAAAACATATTTTGTCTATAGAAAAATGTCTCAGAATCAAGGAAATTGTCTCAAATATTTTTAAAAAGCATTGATGTAGAAAGAACGTTCCAGTATTTATATTTACTTTTTTTTTTCATACGGGAAAAAGTCTACTAAATTTGAGAGTGTTTCTATAGGAAGTATTTTGATACTTTTATACAACTTTTTTGGTGGGAAAAATGCCTACCCATTACCAAAGTTTTGCTGGGAAACGCTAATGATTCAAATCCGACTTGAGGTTTCCTGCAAAAAAGAATTTTTAAGTGAAAAAAAATTACTTTCCCCCAAACCCAAGAGCTGGATCCGCGCCTGGTTAATGGTTATATTTTCTATACTTCATGTCAGAAAAGAATAAACTCTCATAATTTAATACTCAATAGTATTGGAAAACCTATTGGTAATTATTGTGCACCCTGTACTTTAACCGACAACATTACTTGTAGTACATTAGGGTGCCACGTAAATACAAAGAAAATTATTTTTCCAAAATTATGTTTGGAAAAATAAATCGATTATACAAAATTCCATACTTAAAACGCGTTTTAATAACACTGTGCAACACGATTTTATATCTTTGATGGGATAAAAAAAAACTTAAAATATACCAAAACACCGAAGGGTTTGAGTTAATCCATATCAACATAGCAAAAAAAAAATGGGATTTTTGACCTCAATCGACCCAAGTTTCATTCAGTATATGTTGGAACTTACTAGACTTATACTCAAACAAAATTTAAGACTTTTAACTTCCGTATTTTTGGAAATATGACGTTTCAAAAGTCAAGAAAATCTTTTAAAGTGTAAATTATAATTATTTAGTATTTGAGCTATATTACTCCCAGATAGCTTTTTTTTAAAGGCAAAACCATCACATTTAATATAACGTTTTGCAAAAATTTATTATTTTGGAAACATTTTTGTATTTCTGCACAATTCAAAATTCGCGAAAATATATCAAAAAAAGCGATATTTTTAAAAATCTGAAACAAATATATGTTAATGGACAGACGGACTCTGGACTTAATACGTTCACCAACGCGAAATTTTTACAGCTTGTAGCTAAGATAACAACCATTAATAGATTTTTAAAAATGTCGCATTTTCAGATATATTTTCACGAATTTCGCTGAAATAAAAAAAATCCAAAATAAAATTTTTTGCAAAATGTTATTTGAAAGGTGATGGTTTTGCCCTTTAATCAATCTACACTAAAAAAAAAATATTGTAAAACTAGCAAAAAAAATGGTTAAAATTAGCAAAAAAAACTGTAGTTTTGGACGTTGCAAAAATTTTGGTAATATTAGCAAAACCATTTTGCTAATCAAAAATTAGGAAAAAAATGGTCAAATTACAAGAATACCATTTTATTTTTGTAAAAAATCAACCTTGTAAAATTATCAAAAAATATGGTAAAATTACAAAAAAAAAATGGTAAAATTGAAATAGATAAAAAAATTTGTAATTTGGTAAAAAAAACTGTTTTATTTAGTATTTTTTTTTTTCTGATTAGTAGTTGATTTAAAATTTGGTGAATATACTAAAAATTTTTTTGCCTGTTTTTGAACACCACGTTCTTTAAATGTAGTAATAGCAGCATCAACTATTACTTCAGTTGTTGGATGTTTTTTTCGGCTTGATGGCATCTTCTGTTGCCTTCTTCTCAGCAGCTGTAGTTGCAGTAACTGGACTTCCAACAACATCAAAATCCAAAATGATTTTTTTTTCACTTAAACACTTTAAACAAAAAATTTAAAGAACAACACTTCACTTTTTTATTCTTTTGCGTCATTTTTTTTAGCTTAAGTAGAACAAATGAGATTTGCGTAGTAGTCTACACAAGAAATTTCTTACATTTTCACGTAAAATTTGTAAAAAATTAACAATTTGTTTTCGAATTTTTAATTTTTTTTAACATGTATTTAAAAAAAATGAAAAACAAACTGTTGGATATTGAAGATTAAATATCTACACTCAAAATAATTCTACAGTAAAATTTTTAGTAAGTGATATTGTACCAAAATCTACTAATTCGTTACTAATTTTAGTATCTTCAACAGTGGCGTATACAGGGGGGGGCCCGGGGGCCCGGGCCCCCCCCGAAATGATTTCACAAATTTTAGTATTTCAGTATTATTAAATATTATGTATAATGTAAAAAAAACTTCTTAAAAAAAATGTAAAAACATTTCAGAATCTAAAAAGTTTTCTAAAGGAAAATTTTTCGAATCTGAAAATTTTTCTGCCAGAAAATGTATTAAAATCTGAAAATTTTTCTTTAAGAATTTGAAACTTTTCAACTAAAAATTCTAATGGAAAATTGTCTCAGAAACTGAAGCTTTATGTATACAAAAAAGGGATCTAATTGTAAGTAATTGTAGTAATAACTTAAAAATTTATTATAAGTTCATATAATAATCTTCTCAGAATCTGGTATTTATTCTGACTTTTTCTATAGAAAAAATTTCTTAGAAACTGAGATTTGCCTTTGAAAAAATGTTCCAGATTCTGAGACTTTTTAGCATAGTATCTACATTAGACTGGCCATAGCGTTATATAGAAAAATTAAAAAATGTTAAATCCATAAGTGTTCGCACTGAAAAATGTGAGGTTGGGGATAAAAATAATTATGCATATTTAAAAAATTTTTTTTTTTTGTTCCGAGTACCTCCGGGTTGAGCCTAAAGTTTGAAAAACGGATTACAAGGGAAAAATATGACTTTTTTTCATTTTCTCAATTTTTTTGATATTTTAAGTACAGTTTGAATTCAATAGCGTTATATAGAAAAATTAAAAAATGTTAAATCCATAAGTGTTCGCACTGAAAAATGTGAGGTTGGGGATAAAAATAATTGTGCATATTTAAAAAATTTTTTTTTTTTGTTCCGAGTACCTCCGGGTTGAGCCTAAAATTTGAAAAACGGATTACAAGGGAAAAATATGACTTTTTTTCATTTTCTCAATTTTTTTGATATTTTAAGTACAGTTTGAATTCAAATGGTCACTGAATTTTGATTAAGAGTTAATTGTCTATCAAATAAGGTGTTAAAAATTAAAATCGGTTGAAAATTAGCCGAGTTATGACAACTTCCCCCGGCAACTAACGTGTGGCAAACCACCTGATCAAGGAATTCGAGCCCCATTTTTGAAATTTATTGAAATTATCTACTGTAATTAATTTTTTTTATTCCTCAAGTTCCAATGTATTAAGAAGATACATATTTTTCATATTGCGTTTTGCTAACTTGTTTTAAATAAATGCTAAAGTGGTCTGAATTTTTCAACACTATTTTCAAATCTCCAATTTTAAATTTTTATTTTTTTTGTTAAAGAAATTTTAAAAAATCGGCTATTGGAGTTTAGGGATTTGTTAAGCACAAATAAGGGAATAAAAACCCCAAAAATTGTAGGGTTTGCTGTTTTCATTTGGCTATTACAGTGATGTAATTTCGGCGGATTTCGGGAAAGTAGTGATTTTTGGCCCTTTTTTAGCTTTTATTTATTTTTTTTTGGTTTTTTTTACAAACTTGATATGTTTTGGACCGAATTATATCAACACGAGATAGAATACTTCAATTCGCAAAATTAGGGCGAAATTGAGATATAAAAAATTGCCCCTGTTAAGGGTCAAAGGTCAAATTTTAGAGAATTTTTAATTTTTAAACATTATCAGATTTGCTGGGCGGATTTTTCTGAATCTACTTGATGTTATTTTAATTGGTCTAAACTAAATGTCAAATAATTAAAATTTAGAAATTTAACCCTTAAGTGCTGTCGGGGCCTATAATTTTTTTAATTTAATGGAGATAATGTAAGTGTATTTTGTTCAAAGGGTCGAATAGGCCCCACCATCACTAAAGGGTTAATATTCTGAATTTAAATAAAAAGACATATGTTAAGACCTTTTAAAATGACATCAAGTAGTTTCATATATTTCCACTCAGAAAATCTGTTAATGTTTAAAAATTAAAAATTTTCTAAAATTTGACCTTTGACCCTTAACAGGGGCAATTTTTTATGTGTCAATTTCGCCCTAATTTTGCAAATTGAAGTATTCTATCTCGTGTTGATATAATTCGGTCCAAAACATATCAAGTTTGTAAAAAAAACCAAAAAAAAATAAATAAAAGCTAAAAAAGGGCCAAAAATCACTACTTTCCCGAAATCCGCCGAAATTACATCACTGTAATAGCCAAATGAAAACAACAAACCCTACAATTTTTGGGGTTTTTATTCCTTTATATGTGCTTAACAAATCCCTAAACTCCAATAGCCGATTTTTTAAAATTTCTTTAACAAAAAAAATAAAAATTTAAAATTTGAGATTTGAAAATAGTGTTGAAAAATTCAGACCAGTTTAGCATTTATTTAAAACAAGTTAGCAAAACGCAATATGAAAAATATGTATCTTCTTAGTACATTGGAACTTGAGGAATAAAAAAAAATAATTACAGTAGATAATTTCAATAAATTTCAAAAATGGTTCTCGAATTCCTTGATCAGGTGGTTTGCCACACGTTAGTTGCCGGGGGAAGTTGTCATAACTCGGCTAATTTTCAACTGATTTTAATTTTTAACACCTTATTTGATAGACAATTAACTCTTAATCAAAATTCAGTGACCATTTGAATTCAAACTGTACTTAAAATATCAAAAAAATTGAGAAAATGAAAAAAAAGTCATATTTTTCCCTTGTAATCCGTTTTTCAAACTTTAGGCTCAACCCGGAGGTACTCGGAACAAAAAAAAAATTTTTTTTAAATATGCATAATTATTTTTATCCCCAACCTCACATTTTTCAGTGCGAACACTTTAACTTTTCAAAAAAATTTCTACTATGGCCACTCTAATCTACATATGTATATAATATCTCATTTCTTTAGGAAAAGTCTCAGAATCAGAGATTTGTTCTATATAAAAATATCTCAGAAGCCTTTTTTTTGGCAAAAATATCCCAAAAGCAGACACTTATGCTATCTAAAACTTTTTTTATTATAAAATGTCTTGGAATCTGAGACTTTTTCTTAGGAAAAATGTCTAAGATTCTGGGACTTTTTTCATAAGAAAAATGTATCAAAATCTGAGAATTTTTCTATATGAAAAATGTCTTAGAATCTGAGAAATTTTCTATAGAAAAAATGTCTCAGAATCTGAGACAAATGTCTCAGAATCTGAGAATTTTTCTATACAAAAAATGTCACAGAATCTTAGAATTTTTTTAATAGGAAAAATGTTTTAGAATCTTGATTTTTTTTTTTTATTGAAAAAATGTCAGAGAATCTGGAATTTTTTATAGAAAAATGTCTCAGAATCTGAGAATTTTTCTATATGCAAAATAGTTTAGACTCTGAGAATTTTTCTGTAGTAAAAATGTGTCAGAATCTGAAAATTTTTCAATAGGAAAAATGTCTCAGAATATGATACCTTTTCAATAGGAAAAATTTCTGGGAATCTGATACTTTTTCTTTAGAACCTGATGGTTTTTCTTTAGGAAAAATGTATCAGAATCTGATGCTTTTTATAGGAATAGGTATGTATAAGAATCTATGAATTTCTATAGGAAAATGTATCAGAATCTGAAACTTGTTCTATAGGAAAAATGTCTCAGAATCTAAGACTTTTTCTATTTGGAAAATATCTTAGAATGTAAAACTTTTTTATAGGAAAAATGTCTCAAAATCTAAGACTTTTTCTATAAAAAGTCTCAGAACCTGAGACTTTTAGTTGAGGAAAAATTTCTCAAAACCTGATACTTTTTCTTTAGAAAAATGTCTCAGAATCTGATACTTTTTCTTTAAAAAATGCCTCAGAATCTAAGACTTTTTCTATGGGTAAAAAGTTTCAGAATCTGAGACTTTTTTTATAGGAAAAATGTATTAAAATCTGAGAATTTTTCTATAAAAGAATTGTTTCACAATCTGAGACTTTTTCTAACGGATAAATGTCTCAGAATCTGAGACTTTTTCAATACGAAAAATATCTTAGAATCTTAGATTATTTCTACTTGAAAAATATTTCAGAATCTGAGACTTTTCCTAAAGAAAAAATGTCTTAGAATCTGAGAGTTTTTCTATAGAAATAATGTCTCACAATCTGATACTGAAAAATTTTTTAAGAATCTGAGGCTTGTTCTATAGGAAAATGTATCGAATCTGAACCTTGTTCCATAGGAAAAATGTCCCAGAAACTGTGATTTATTCTATAGGAAAAATGTCTTCGAATCTGATACTTTTTCTATAGAAAAAATGTCTTATAATCTGGCACTTTTTCTGTAGAAAAATGTCTTTAGTGTGTACATATCTTAACAAATTTTAAATTTTTGGGAGAAAAGTTATCAAAATTTGGTTTCTCATAATCAGTTCCATTTTGTTTCAAGGGAAAGACGGCGGGAGAAAAAGATATATAAATTTAAAAAAAAAAAAATTGGGCCCCCTGCGAAATAAATTCCTGGATACGCCCCTGATCTTCAAAGTACTAACATTAGTAATTTTTACTGGATTTGACTAATATTAGTTAAAAATTTTAGTATTTGTTACCAATTTCTGCACTAGGTCCTTTTGGACTAAAATTAGTTAAATTTTTAGTATTGAATACCCACGTTTTTTTTTGGGTGTAAGTATGTGTTAAAATTTAAAAAAAAAAATAATTTTTCAAAATTATCAACTTTTTATTAAGAATTTAGGTGGCAAATTTTAAAAAATTTTCATATAAAATTAGCAAAAAATATGGTAAAATTAGCAAAAAATATGGTAAAAAATACTAAAAATTGTGTAGCCTATTTTTGAGCGCCCATTCAGTTGATGGATGGCTACTTTGCTATGGTGTGGTAGCATCATCTTTTGCCTTCTTCTTGGCAGCTGGACTTTTAACAGCAGCACAATCTGCAATGATTTTTTTTTCACACTAGAACACTTTAAACAATTTTTTTTTTCTTAAAACCATGAAAAAAAAAATAAAAAGTATTACCATTTCTTTAAGGAAAATACTAATATTTTTGCTAAAATTATAGTAAAATAAAAAAAAAAAAATAGCAAGAAAATATAGTAAAAGTACCAAAACATTGTTGTATTTTACCAATTGTAAATTGCCAAAAAAAAAAACTGTAAAAGTTAAATTTGTACAATTTTTTTTGCTAAAGTTTGGTTGAAGTAAATTACAACACCTTTTACTAATATTTTGACTAAGTTATTTTTTGAGTGTATCTGGGAGTGATATTAGCCCAGGAAAATAAGGGGTCATCTGCGGAAAATAGGATAGGTTCTATGAAAATTTGCACAGATCTTAGTTTTGGCAATCTAAATAAGGAAAAAAAAGTCCCAAGAAATCACCCGTGTCCTTGCTGAGATATTGAGGTCAAAGTTCACAAAAAACCAGGTTTTTTAGAGTTTTTTGATACGCTTTAAGGGTCTATTACAAAACTTGTAGAATATAAAATTATCTACAATTTGTTTCTTAATACTTTTTTCGTATCTCTCACCGTTTCTGAGATATTAAGGCCAAAATTCACAAAAACCAGATTTTTTATTGTTTTTTGCTAATATCTCGCTTGATATGAGTTGTACGCTTTAAAGGTCCATTTAAGAACTTATAGAATATTAAATTATGTACAAATTTCTCTTTATAATTTTTTTTGTATCCCTCACCGTTTTTGAGATATGGGCGAATTTATCTTTAATTAATGAATATAAAAGGGACACGAAATAATGACACCAAACATGAAAACTAAAAAGGGCATATCTTTAAAACGAAATCGTGTATTACTAAAAATAAAAAGTGCTACGTAGATAATTAATCTAGCTTTTAATTGAGTCTGATCTAGAGCAGATTGTGTAATTTATAAATACACTCAGGAAAAAAACTCTGTCAAAAAATCTAAACAAAAATCTAAAATCTAAACTTTAAGCAGATTTTTCTGCTGAAATGGATATTTTTACTAGAAAATAGCAGAAATCGGCAGATTATTTTTCTAATTTTACAGAAATATTTAGCAACTATGTTTAAAAAAAGTTTTTTTTTTTCAAAGATTTAATTAAAAAAATTTATTGAAAACAGCATAAACTAAAAAAATTGACACTTAAAAAAAAAAAAAAACTTCACAGCTTTTCTTGAAATAAATATTATCAGCTGAAATCAGTAAATCAGCTGAAATCAGCAGATTTGTCTACTATCTCGACAGATTTTTTCATTTAGCTCAAAATGAGCAGATTCTTCTGCAGCTTTGAAATAGGTTTTATTTTAAGTGTATGCTACGAGAGTCGAGGTGGAAAATAAAATTATATAAAAATATTTTTTGATCAGGTGTCCCAATATGTTTCCCAAAAAAAAGCTCGATTTTTTCTAATTTCAAAATCTTGTATTTTTAGTAATAATCTTTTTGTTTATCTTTAGGTATCATATAACTTGCCGATCAACAAAAAGTTTCAGACCAGGTTGTTTTGTAAGAGTCACACGTTTCTCAGGCCATTTAATTTATGATCTCCAACTTTTTTTTAACACAGGAAATATTTTTTGTTGCTTTTTTAATTACTCTACACTAAGTTATATCAAAAAGACACAATAAAATATTTCCTGTCTTAACAAATAAGTTAAAGGTAATAAATTAAAAGGTCTAAAAAAGGGGCCCTAACAACACAATCCTAATCTGTAACATTTTTGTTGGTCGGTAAAAAAGTTATATGATACCGGAAGATAAACAAACGAATTATTACTAAAAACACTACCCTGTGACTTGAAAAAAAAAAATAGCTATACATATTGAGAGACCTGTATCTCAATATTTCAGCAAGGACACGGGTGATTTCTTGGGACTTTTTCCCCTTATTTAGATTGCCAAAACTAAGATCTGTGAAAGTTTTCAGAGAACCTATCTGATTTTCCGCAGAATGCCCTTTTTTCTCCTTATTTTCCTGGGCTATATAGCTCAAATACTTTTGATGAAATAAATGTTTATATTTCATCCATTAAAATATTTTCTTGACTTTTGACACGTCATATTTCTGGAACCACGGAAGTTAAAGGTCATAAATTTTGTCTGATTATAAGTCTTATAAGTCCCAACAAATACACAAAGTTTCAACAAATTCGGAGATATTGAAGAAAATCAGAGGTTCATGTTAATAAATTTTAACTCGTTTTGAAAACTTAGTTCGAGGTATTTTTTTATGGCCCACTTAAGTTTTAAAAAAAATTTTCAGAAGCGTTTTGAATAATTAAAAAAAAAACTATTAAATCTAATTCTGCACTGAAAGAATTTTGTTCATTACGGCTATGAAAACGTACATTGGTTCTATGAAGAAAATCATTAGAAGTCAGCCAATGATGCCCTTCATATAATCTATAAAACAAATTCATAGAAACCAGAAATCTATGAAAAAGTTCATAGGCTATGCAAAAAAAAAAAAAAATAATTTCAATTATGGTTTTATTTATTTTTATTATTTAAGTTTTTAACTTTACCCCTACCGAGATTCGAACACAAAACCAGTTGTTCGTGAAGCTTAGTCTCTAGCCACCGAGCTAAAGTATACAAACAAATTAAAACACTTCAAATACATTTTGTTTATTATTCTGCTTTAACAGAATGAGTTTGTATCAATGCTCTGCCAAAAGCTGCGTGTGTGTTTGTAGAAAACAAAATGTTTGTGTATTTGCAAGAAAAAAAAAATCTCGTTGGCGAGATTTTCCTCTTTTGGTGGCGCTGATTGCTAAGGCGTCGACAACAATTTTCACAGCCGGTAGGTCTTGGGTTCGAATTCCGCCAGGGCAGCAATATATTTTTTTAACGTTTTTTATGTTTTTTTTTTTTTTTTTTTTATTAAATTTTTTTAATTATAGTAACATTATTTTAATTATGAGGATGTTTATTCTGGCTCGAGGTCATTATTTTCCGTACTAATTAAAACCATGATATTCACATAGCATAATTTTCAAGAAAATTATTTTTTTGTTTTAAATTTATTTATGTTGGTCATTTTTGCAAGACTTAATCGACACGTGTTTCGGAATTTGTCAAGATTCCATTGTCAAGATTATTTAGCAAAAATAGAAACGATTTACTACAAAGTAGCAAACGAGTCTAATGCGCACAAACTAAAGTATTAATACATATTCGACTCTATCCACAATGTGAATTAGAAAGACGAAAAAATTGTACTATACTAGTAAGGCAGCGATTGTCAATAACCATCAAAAATATTTAAAACATTTTTCATATGATAGTCCATTGGACTACAACAATATGTTATTCGTAGTTGTGAGTGTAATAATACCACATTAGGGTTATACATCACTATGACGTGCCAACCATTATGTTCAAATTCTGATTAATTTTTATTAAACAATAAAAATTGTTTTTATTCGACCTTTAAAATACTTTAGGTTGTGCATAAACGATTTGTCATTAGACTCGTTTGCTACTTTGTAGTAAATCGTTTCTATTTTTTCTAAATAATCTTGACAATGTAATCTGACAAATTCCGAAACACGTGTCGATTAAGTCTTGCAAAAATGACCAACATAAATAAATTTCAAACAAAAAAATAATTTTCTTGAAAATTATGCTATGAGAATATCATGGTTTCAATCAGTAAAGAAAATAATGACCTCGAGCCAGAATAAAAATCCTCAAAATATAATATTTTAAAGGTCGAATAAAAACAATTTTTATTGTTTAATAAAAATTAATCAGAATTAAAATCCCTGAGGAAGTTGAAAAAATCTCAACGAAACGTCGGAGGAGTAAAATTATGAATTTATAGTCTTTTTATTTTTCATTAAACTGTGACCTTGAAAGCCTGCCTTAGATAATTCTAAGAAAAAATAAATAATCAAAGATAAGGTCGATAAAAAATTATATTAAATAAGAATTATTTTAATTATTATAAAAATGAAGAGGCTTATGTATGATATTTTTTTCTACGAATAAAATTCTATGAAATATTTCACAATAATAATGAATATTCATTCAGCCAATGAATTGTCTCATAGGTTCTATGAATTTGGTTTAATAAAATTTGTTCATAGATAAAAGTGCAAAATGCGTAAAAAAGTAAAATTGTTAATTAGCACATACTGTTAAATTGTTTTTCATCAAAGTCATGTGACATAAGTCGGAAAATGTTATAAATCTGCTTCTGAGCTAAACAACGCTAATAGATCTTCTTCAGTGAAATTAAATGGCGGTTCTTTTCTCAGAACATACTAACCCCCTATCTCCCAGTTTAAGAGGTCATTTTAGTCCTTTTTTCAAAAACCCTCATGAAACACTACTAAAATGTGCCTTTACAGGGCATAACTGTTCTACAAACATTTTCTGCATTAAGTTTCTTTAGGGGTTGCCCCGCGACAAATGACTCTCGAAGTTGACGGTCTAAAATATATTTCACCCCATTGCTCATATAAATAACTATTGTTACTTTTTTTTTGTATGCACTCATATTATGAAGGGTCCTTTTAAATTTTTCATATTCTGACCACAAATGTGGCTAATGGTTTTTCTTTTATTATTGAAAATGCTGACGTTCCACAAAAAAAAAAAATCCAGCTTAATGTAATGTTGTTTTTTCCTATTCTTGGCAAAAAAAAACTAAAATTATTATTATTATTACTAAAGTAAGTTTTAGTTTAAGGAGATTTTCAATATTAAGAAAAAAGTTGAATATCAATAAGGTGTTTTTTTTTTGTGGATAAAGAAAAATATATTAGTTTTTATATTTTTGCCGTAACACCAAAGAGTAAATTAGCAAAAAATACGGGTAAAAAAAAATTAAAAATAAAATAAATAAAACCTCTGGCTACGTGCATGAAATAGTCGATAACTAGAAATATTGTTGTATTACTTATGCAGCGTTTAGGCGATATCGCAATTACCATGAAACTCTTGCTTAGTAAAATAAGAAATTTTTTGAATGATCTGAAAGTCTCCTGGAAATTTGAACCGACGTTTATTTTCAAAAAGTGGTCTTAGGAGAATCGGGAACTTTGAAAAAAAATTCCAAATTTCTCGGGCTTTCTATAAGAAAATGTTTCAGAATCTGTTTATTTTCTTAACGAAAAAAATGTCTCAGAATCTGAAACATTGTCTTAAAATAAAAATATTTCTCAATTTAAAAATGAAAAATCTAAATTTCGTTTCAAAATTTTCATAATTTTTATTAAGAATTCTGTAGTGAACTTCTAAACGAATTTGCACTCAAATTTCCTTCAACAGAACTATAATTTTCTTTAGTCAGTCTTAATATGGTATAACTTCGAATGTTGTTTAGTTTAGTTTAGAAATTGTTTCCAAATCAAATTAAAAGATAACAAAGTTAGTTTTTTGCTATATATACACCACAAATATATCCTGCGGTTACGTGTAGCATATCGATATATAAGTATGGATACATGCGAATAGGTGTGATGCGGATGTCATTGCTTTATTCGTGTTCAATATTGCACAATATGCCATAAATAAGCCACGAATTGGAAAATTACATCAACATTGTAGTTGGAAGGTGTAGGATGTCATTTATATAACCTCGTTACAAAATACAATTTATAAATAACAAAAAATAAATTGCAATATTGATAATATATATTATTTAGAAAAATAAAATCTGATAGAAAATTTTAGTTGAAAACTTTGTTTTAAATATGAGGCATTCCACACCAAAATTTACCGCTACATAAAAAAATGTGTCCCATGAATTTCTGAATAGGTTGTATGGAGAGCTCTATATGAAATTAGGAAAATTACGTTTTCAATTTTTCAAAAAATATTGAAAAAAATTGTCAAATTTGTTTCGAGTTGCCTTGTTAAAATATTTATCAAATTAAAACGGAATGCACCACAATCTCAAAAATTTATATTATTGTATAGTTTTGTATGGGCTATCAATTATTATTATTATTTTTTTTTTTGAAAATTTTCAGACTCCGTTCTGAAAGTCTCCATTTTTAAAAAAGTCAATGTATTAAAAATCCTTTTGTAATTTGCTTGTATTTTCTTGTTTCCAAATAGCGGATGAGTATTAAATATTTGCATTAATGTTACAAGAAAATACAAGCAAATTACTAAATTGTTATGATATTCAAAATTCAAATGCAATTTTGTCGACAAAAAACGAAAAACACATGTTTGAATATTTTTATGTGGATAGTTTTTCTATCCATCTAAAATAATAAAAAAACAAGTAAGCGTGTTAAATTCGGTTGTTCCGAATCTGTTATACCCTCCAACACGTTTAAAATAAAAAAAAAAATCGCAGAGGCGTTTTTTTTTTTGTGGGGGGGGGGGGGGGTCGGCGGAGTTGGTGGGGGACACCTGTACCACCGCTATACATACATTTTATCGTTATTTTTAATTTATTTCTATAACCACGCCCCCAAAGGGGGGTCGGCGGAGTTGGTGGGGGACACCTGTACCACCGCTATACATATATTTTATCGTTATTTTTAATTTATTTCTATAACCACGCCCCCAAAGGGGGGTCGGCGGAGTTGGTGGGGGACACCTGTACCACCGCTATACATATATTTTATCGTTATTTTTAATTTATTTCTATAACCACGCCCCCAAAGGGGGGGCTGCCTAAAAAAAAAAATCGAATTTTCTAACCCCCTTAGTCCAAGCGCAGGTCTATGAACATAATATGGCATACAAATGTTACATTTGTTGAGCAAAAATTAAAAAAAACTCGTAAAAATATCGTATTTTTCAGGGGTCGTTTTAGTTCTTCAAGGGGGAACTTTTTTCCCCTTTTCCGATTTTACCCATCTTCGAACTTAACCTTACAAGTAAAATAAGATATAATCCTGCCCAATTTCACCGGTTTAGCTCTTTTGGTTTGGACTGCATCGTTATTTCTACAGACGGACGGACGGACATCGCTAGAATGTCTTAGATTCTATCATGGATCAATATTATATATATACTTTGTTGGGTCCCCGACCGATATTTCGATGTGTTACACACGGAATGACAAAGTGAGTATACCCCCATACTGTAGTTGGAGGGCATAAAAATTTAAAAAAGTGGCCGGATTTTAGATAAATTAACTTTTTTAAAAAATGAAAAATTTAGAATGGGTTTTCCACACAACCTATTAAGAAATTTACTTTACACATGTTTTTTTTCGCTGGATATTTGGTGTGAAAGACCTCAAATGTATAAGACATTCCAAGCCAATGTTTTGCGAACAACAAAAAAATGTATGTCGCATTAGAGCAGAATTTTTTGGCTAGGCAAAAAAGTTTTTCTTTCGATCTTGAATTTCGGGGTAAATTTTTATTCTCCAAGGCTTAAATGACCACAATGTTGTGGTCATTATGATTAACTTAACCCTTGGCGACCGGCAATCAAAGTTTTGGATTAAAAAAAAAAAATAATAATAAAAATGTCTTTGCGATACGTTATGCGTTGGAAACAGAAAATACAAGCAAATTACTAAATTGTTATGAAATTTAAAAAAAAAGAGGCGGATTTTTGATAAATTGACTTTTTTAAAAAACGGAAAATTTCAGAACTGGTTCTGAAAGTTAATAAAAAAAAAACAAGTTGAAAAGTTAAAATAGACTTGGCCGAATCTATGAATACCGTCCACAATGCCCGTTTTAAGTGATAGTAAATTTTCTAATGTGAAACAATTAACATTTTTGATTAGAAATATTTTATATTGTGTAAAAACCATTTTTTAAGTAATTAAAAAAAAAAAAAAATTTACTAAATTTTTTTTGAGTGTATAATTTTTTTTGAGTGTATTTTTGTTTTTTTTTACTTTAAAAATATTTTTGAGTGACAAAAATACGTTGTAAAATATTTTTGTGACTTACCAATGTTATTTATTTATTTATTTATTTATTTAGTTTATTAGTCTTACAATTAGAAATTATAAGCTAATTTGTTTAACGAGCAATAGCAACATAGGCCTTCAGCTCAATATACTTAAAATAACTAATCTTTAATTATTCAAGATGTTACATAAAATTATTACATGATTATATTTCATTATATAAATTTGATATTTTGAGAAATTTGGTAAATAAGGTTATGTTATCTGTAGAAGGGTGGGACAGTAGGAGTAATGGATCCGAATTTTGAAAAATTGATGTTCTATGTTTTTAAAACATGTTTAACGGGTTTTCAACACGTGAATTTAAGGTGAAACTAATCTGAAATTCACGGTTTTGCTGATAACCGATTTGAACCCCTGGACCGATTTGGCTCAAATTTAATACCAATTAGATCTGGGGAACGGCAGATATATATGCCAAGCTTCAGCATCCTCATAAATTCACGAAAAACCCATGTCGAAATTCAGTCTTTTGTTCATAATTTTTGAACCACTAGACCGATTTGGCTGGATTGGAATACCAACCTGACCAGGTAAATGACCAACATAAATGCCAAACTTAAGGAGCCTCAGTATAGTCGTTCAAAAGTTAGCGTGTTTTCAACAGACATTAGCTTTTCCCGAAATCAGGAAATTTTGGAATTCCTTTAGGGCATACCCCTAGAACGATGCTTATTGAAGAGCTGATTACGGGAAAAATAATTAAAAAAAATTTGGAGGACATCTTCATCTTCATCCGTGGTGCATTTGGTCAAAAAAAATATTTTTTTTTTATTTTTAAAATTGGTGCCAAAAGTTTCGTTAGGTAGAGTAAATTCTGGAAAAAATATTTTAAGGTTTTCATGGATTAATTTCGGTCCAGCGCAACATTTTGAAACTTCGAAGATGCATAATTTATTACATAATTTTTTAAGTTTTTGTAAAAACCAGCTTTTTATACAAAGGCTTGAACAGAAACTCCGTTTTATACAAAATCTTAAAAGAACTCCTACAAACTCCGGTTTTTACAAAAACTTAAAAAAATATATAATAAATTACACCTTTTTAAAATTTGAAAACGTTGTGCTGGACCAAAATTGTTCCATGAAAGCTTTGCAAATATTTTTTCCAGAATGTACTCTACCTAACGAAACTTTTGGCACCAATTTTAAAAATAAAAATAAATATTTTTTTTTACCAAATGCACTACGGATGCAAACTTTAAGCGCTAGTTGCGCCCTGAAGATGACCTCCAAAAATTTTAAATTTTTTTTCCGTAATCAGCTCTTTACTAACCGTCATTCTAGGGGTATGCCCCAAAATTTTTCATTTTCGGGACACGCTAACAGACATACAGACAGACGGACGGACAGACATCGCTAGATCGTCTTAAAATCGATCGAGAATCATGAATATTTATACTTTATGGGGTCCTAGATGGTGACAGGACATTATCCCCACGGACATTACCCCCATAACGGAAATGGGGATTATGACTGAATTCATCACGGACATAACCCCCATAATAGTTGTGGGGACTATGACCGTTTCTAAAACGGTCATAATCCCAATGGGGATTATGCCCGTTCACTGTTGGGATTACGACCGAAAATTAATCGGTCATAACTCCCATTCATATAATGGGGACTAAAACCAAAGAAATTTCGGTCATTATCACCGTTTTTTGCGGAGAGGGTGGGTTTAATGCATGGAGTTTTTAATCCCTAAGCCCGGCCAAAGGCCGGCTACGCAGAAAAACTTTTAAGAAAAAAAATACAATTTTTGGGACTATGACCAATTAGTATAGTGGGCATAATCCCTGTAGTGGCCATTTGTTATGTGGTCATTATCCCCATAAATCTGGGAATTATGTTCGTTTTTTATTGGGATTATGTCCAAATTATTTTCGGTCATAGTCCCCACTACCATTATGGGGATTATGACCAAATTCATTTCGGTCGGAAATGGGGATTATATCCGTAGGGATTATGTCATGTCACCGTCCTAGACCAATATTTCGAAGTGTTACAAACGGAATGAAAAACTATATATGCTCTCTATCACTAGAGCGGAGGGTATAAAAAAAATAATCGATAGCGCATAAAAACTATACATTAATGAAAATTTTTGAGATTGAGGTGCATTCCATTTTAATATGATAAATATTTAATCACGGCAAATCGACACAAATTTGAACATTTCCATATATTTGAGATTTTACAGCATATAGTACTTTCCAATGGAGAATCGTATGTAAATTTGGTTTTAATATATTTTTGTTGGATATTTGTCGATCGGGATTTTACTACGATGGTAGAATTTTCGTTTTCTAATTCTCAATGGGAAAAGAGTCGAATATGTATTAATATTTTAGTTTGATTTGCGATTTGTCATAAAAATTCCCTTTGCTACTTATAATGTAGGTTTTTTACATTTTTATATTTTATAAAAATTCTTGCCAATGCAATCTGACAAATTCCGAAAATAAATTTGAAGCAAAAAAATTTATTTCTTCAAAATTATTCTAAGACAATTGCTGTGTTTTTAATTAAGTGGATTTATTTTCGAATTAAATTTATTTTGTTTAAAATAAATATTTTAACATACCAAAAGAAATTTGGATTATTTTTTTCCGTAATCCACGATAAATTAGCATTAATAATCCGAAAAAATAATAAAAAAAATTTGGAAAATGAAAAAAAGTTATAAATAAATCAAAATTAATCCAATTAAATTTTTGGGTTTAATAAGTCCACTGTGGATTAATTTTTAATTATTTATAACTTTTTTCATTTTCTAAAATTTTTTAATATTTTTTCGAATTATAATTGCTAATTTGTCGTAGATTACGGAAAAAAATATTCCAAATTTGTTTTGGTATGTTAAAATATTTTTTTTAAACAAATTAAGACTAATCTAAAAATAAATCCAGTTTTTGAAAAACACAGCAAATATCACGCTGTTATTAGTAAGGAAAAATTACCTCGAGCCAGAATAAATCTTTTCAAAACATAATATATTAAAGGACGAATAAAACAATTTTCATTTATTAATAAAAATTAATCAGAATTTATAAAATTATTTATTCAAACTTTTTTAAGCGAGTGGAATAAATTGCGTCTATTCTTATATATGGGGGTTTTCGTGTCAACTGACACAACTTTTGAAACCGATGCCTTCCGATCGGGATGAAATTTGCACCAAGGTTAGTCCTATTGGATAGTAGTTCAGACACAATTTTTCAGCGAGATCGGTCAAGGACTCTCTGAGTTAGAGGGGGTCGAAATTTGACATTTTGGCCAAAGAGGTGTTTATTCTCATCCATGTAACGTCTTACCTATTGTTTTTAGCAACATGTGTCCCAAATAGTTTAGATAGCTATTTCTTCAGTCTTTCGAAAAAAAATTATAAAAAAAATAAAAAAAAAAATCTGATTTTTTTTCTTAAAAATCCAAAATTTGTTCACTTCTTCCTCAAATTGGGCCCTTTTTTTGAACATATAAAAATAAGAGGGTATCGCGGATCGGAATCGGAAACTGGTTGGCTATCCCACGCCTAATAGTGCAAATTGAAGAACCGTTTTTTGTGTTCCAAAGTTAAAAAAAATTGTTTTTCATAGATGGACCACTCGCATCCCACTAAGCGACCCTATAGCTCTTAAAGGAAATCACCTAAGCTTTCTTTTGAATCAAAAAAAAAAAAAAAAAAAGGGCCCAATTTGAAGAAAAAGTCAAAAATGTTTTGGATTTTTAAGAAAAAAAAAATCAAAAAATTTTTTTTTTATAATTTTTTTCGAAAGACTGAAGAAATAGCTATCTAAACTATTTGGGACACATGTTGCTAAAAACAATACTTAGGTAAGACGTTACATGGATGAGAATAAACACCTCTTTGGCCAAAATGTCAAATTTCGAACCCCTCTAACTCAGAGAGTTCTCGACCGATCTCGCTGAAAAATTGTGTCTGAACTAATATCTAATAGGACTAACCAATCGGAAGACATCGGTTTCAAAAGTTGTGTCAGTTGACACGAAAACCCCCATATATATAAAAATGGCATGTTAGTTTGTTTGTTTGTATGTTTGTTTGTGTCGCTTTCAGAAGAAAACTACTGAACCGATTGAAATGAAATTTGGCATGTAGATAGAGAATTTTCTGGAATGAAAAATGGGCCAAGAGGCATCTCGATTGGATGCCCCGCCTCCTTTTATTCCCACTTTTTGTGAATTTCAGATTTTTCAATATATTTGGTAGTTTGTTACTATATTTGGATGTTTGTTACAGATTAGCATGAAATTTGGCATACTAATAGGGTGTTCTTTGCAAGGAAATATAGACCATCCAATCTTGATTGGAAGGCACGCCCCCTTTTACGCCCACTTTTTGTAAATATAATTTTCTCAAAAAGGGACGTGGCACACTTTGGTTTTTCTTTCTATCTGATCCACAATCACGGATAAACGGCTGAACCGATTTACATGAAATTTTCACCACAGATAGTACTAACTGAGACGGGAGCTATATGCCAAAAGAGTGACCAATCGGCCAAGTGGGCGTAAAATGCAACGCCCCTTTGTGTTACATTGAACGTTATTTCTGCGTTTTCAGCAATTACTCTTAAACGGCTGAACCGATTTTAAAGAAAATTTCACCACACACAGTACTAACCCAGGCGGGCACTATAGGTTATAATAGGAGGGCGCTATGGCGGATGGGCGTATAAGTCCACTCCCTATGTATAACATTGAAAGTTATTTCTGCATATTCCGTAATCACTCGTAAACGTCTGAACCGATTTTATTCAAATTTTTAACACAGATAGTACTAACCGAAGTGGGAAAAATATACTATATCAGCACGTGATTGAGCAAAGGCGTTGTATTAATTTTAAATTGATTTTGCCTGCTATAACAATAGGACATAAAACGAGCGATCAGGCAAAGAGGCATAAAATGACACCCATGTTAAACTTATTGCACGTTCTTTCCGCCTTTTTCACAATCACGCTTAGGGCGGATTACTCAATGAAAAGTTAGCTGCTAACAGCCGATTTAACGGAGCCTAATGTCAAAATTTGTATGAAAAAGTTAAATTGAACGGAGAGTTATTTTATAACGGAGCATTGAGTAATCCAGCCTTATTCGGCTAAACTGATTTTGAAGAAACTAACCGAGGCGGGAACTATAGAGTGCGATTTGACAAAGAGGATTAAAATCCCACGCTCTTTTGTATTACATTGAAAGTTATTTCTGCCTGTTTCATAATCATGCTTAAACGCCTTAACCGATTTTAATGGAATTTTCATCACATATAGTATTTTCGAGGCGGGAACTATAAACCATAATAGATCTCGAGGCGTAAGTTTCCACGCCCCTTTGTACCATACTGTTTTTCTGTCTGTACAGTAATTACGCTTAAGCACCTAAACTGATTTTAACAAAACTTTAACTACCTATAGTACTAACCGAGGCTGTAACAGTATGCCATATTAGCGCGTGATTGGGCAAAGGCGTTGTAAAATGCTGCGCCCCCTTGCACTATTTGAAAACTATTTTTGCTAGTTGGCTGAGCCGATTTTTACTAACTGAATAACCGAGGCGGGACCATATCAGCGTGCGATCGAATAAAGGGACGTATATTGCCACACGCCTCTGTAACAATGGGCCATATCAGCGCGAGAACAATGGGCCTTATCAGCGCGATGTAGTGCTAAACGAGGATGGAACCATAGGGCATTACAAACTATTATTCATTATATAAAATTTTTTTCAACCCGGGCAACGCCGGGTGCAAAACAGCTAGTAAATAAATAAATTTATCAATTTTTTTTTAATTTATATTGCTCAAATTTGTTTCCCCTATATTTTTTTCTACAGGCGGGTAGTTGCAAATATCGTTTGAAACTTATATTTTCTTGTACCACAGAGTCATTTTGGGTAAGTATTAAAGTAAATGTTAATATACAGAGAAAAAAATTTAAAAAAATTTGAGTAAATTTTTAATACTAATAAATAAAAAATTACTCAAATTTGCACCGGTAAACGATTTAATAGTATTGAGTTAACTTATAATAAAAATAAATGTATGGCAAAAAAATGAGTAAAATTTTAATTGAAACAATTGAAGGGCTTATTGTAAAAACTCGATAAGCAACATTTCATTTTATGGTAGTTTTTGCCTTTAAACTTTTAAAATAATGTAGAAAATATAACTTTTGCAGAACTTTTATTCTCAATATACTTGTACGAAGGGTTAAAGCAAGAATTCTGCAAAAAATCTGTCAATGGAACATCAGCAGAAGGCGAAAAACACGAAAAAATAAAATGTTGCTTATCAAGTTCTTGCAGTAAGCCCTTCAATTAAAACTTTACTCAAAATTTTACTTTTTTTTCAAATTAAATTTTTAATTGTGACAAATAAAAATTTACTCTAAATTTATCAATTTATTTTTTTTTTTAAGTTTAAAAAACTTTCAAATTTTTTTTACAAAAAAAAAAGTTTTTTTTAACTTTTACCAAATATATTTATTAGGGTGGTGCGTATTCCAACGAAGTGCTTAGATCAACTATTAATAGTGCGGAAAAAAAAGTTTAAGTAAATACAAACATTTTCAAACCAAAATGATCAAAATCGGTCCATGTCTTCTGTTCGCAAATCGCGGGTCAAAATTGGGGTTTTTAAAAAAATGGACATAATTTAAAAAAAAAAATTAAAAAAAAAATATTAAAAAAAAATAAAAAAATTTTTGTATGGTATTAATTCGTAAATATTCAGACAAATTTTTTTTTATTTTTTTCGGATATCGATAACCCACCCAAACGTGAGTCCAAAATAAACTCACATTTTTAGCATGGAGCTCAAAACTACTTTTTCACAATTTTAAAAATTTAATGAAACAAAATTTCAAAATATATTAGTTTATCCATTTGATATCATTGAATACATCCCAGGGAATGTACAAAAAAAAAATGTTGGTTAAATTCCTTCATCCAGTTAGTCTGTGGAGCAATTTGAATTTACGGATTTCAAGAAAATTTGTTTTTATCAAAATTTTTGTCTTATTTATAGCTTTAGGCAATATTTTACTCAAAATTAACCAACATTAATTTTCAAACGGTTGTTTCGAACCATAATTACTCTTATATAAAATAATAGGCTTTTTGGACAACGGTAACCCTTGCCGGCACGCGGTTAAAAGTGTTCCCCAATGAAATTTCAGAGAAAAGTTCTTAAATTTTTGAAAATTCCTCACTTTAAAATTGTGTATGTCTTTAAATATTGAACAATTATACATTTATGCAAAGTTTTCTTGAAAAACATCTTTAACCCTTGTTAAACCAGGGCCCAAAAAATTTCAAAGAGCTGTTTTTTTGCTCATAGTCAAATTGGATTTTTTTTTTACTTATGAAATAATAATTTTTTCACTCTCAGCTTTATCCAGGAACAACTACGAGGACGTCTGACAATACTAAAATTGCATAAAAATTGAAATGCATGTTTTTCTGGGATAACGGCACATTGAAAATTTTTTTGACAAGATTTTTGAGATCTGCGGATGCTAATTACCCTAAAAAAGTACCTTTTTCCAAAAAAGAAAAATAAAATTGAATTTTGGTCCAAAATGGGTTATTTTTTTATTTTTTTTTTTTATTAATAAAAACAATTTTTTTTTTTTATAAAAAAAATAAAAAAAAATGGGATCAGACATTTCACCACGTCATCGTCGTTTTTCCTGAGAGTGAAAAAATGATCATTTCACAAGTAAAAAAAAAGTCCAATTTGACTATGAACAAAAAACAGCTCTTTGAAATTTTTTGGGCCCTGGTTTAGCAAGGGTTAAAGATGTTTTTCAAGAAAACTTTGCATAAATGCATAATTGTTCATTATTTGAAGACATACACAATTTTAGAGTGAGGAATTTTCAAAAATTTAAGAACTTTTCTCTGAAATTTCATTGGGGAATACTTTTAACCGCGTGCCGGCAAGGGTTAACGTTGTCCAAAAAGCCTATTATTTTATATCAGAGTAATTATGGTCCAAAACAACTATTTGAAAATGACTGTTGGTTAATTTTGTTGCATACAGCTATAAATTAGACAAAAATTTTGATAAAAACACATTTTCCTGAAATCCGGTAAATTCAAATTGCTCCACAGACTAACTGGATGAAGGAATTTTTTTGTACAATCCCTTGGATGTATTCAACGAAATCAAATGGATAAACTAATATATTTTGAAGGTTTGTTTCATTAAATTTTTGAAATCGTAAAAAAGTAGTTTTGAGCTCCATGCAAAAAATGTGCATTTTTTTGGACTCGCGTTTGGGTGGGTTATCGATATCCGAAAAAAATAAAAAAAAATTATCTGAATATTTACGAATTAATGCTATACAAAAATTTTTTTATTTATTTTTTAATAATTTTTTTAAATTTTTAAATTTTTTTTTTAAATTATGTCCATTTTTTCAAAAACCCCAATTTTGACCCGCAATGCGCGAACAGAAGAAATGTACCGATTTTGAAAATTATGATTTTAAAATGCTTGTACTTACTTAAACTAACTTTTCCGCACTATTAATAGTTGATCTGAGCAATTCATTGGAATACGCACCACCCTAATATTTATGTCTTAAAGACATAGAAAATTTTCACAGAGATGATTTCAAACTTTCATATACATATACAAAAAACTATAAACTAAATGAGAATTCAAAAAAACTAAGAGAATAAAATAAAATTAAAAAAGAAAACTATTAAATTTTTATTAAATTATTTACTCAAATTTCTTTAAAAGCTTTTGAGTAAATTTTTAATTGTGTCAATTAAAAAATTTCTCATATTTGGTTTTGAAATTTAAACAAGTGATTACTCAAAAATTTGTTGCCCTTATTTTTTTCTGTGTAGCTTTATTCATAACAACCAATCTGCTTATATATCCCCCATTTTAATATTCCCCCGCTAATATGTTTCTATTATTATAAAAGTGTCATTAATTTTTGACACTTTTAATTACTTTTGTTTCTTATTGTGCTTTTTATTGTCTTACACAATGAAAGACTGTGCCCCAAAAAGCGATAATTTGAAAGCATTAAGTATGTATTCATTTATAAAAAAAAAACTGTTTAAACAACCGAATAACTTTGTTTAAAATTTGTTTGTGACTTTTCTTCGATTTGTATTTTTGGGCATATATTTTTTTTGTCATAAAGATATTAAAAAATATTGCTCCCACAAACAAAAGAACATACAACATAAACTGTTGTATGTTATTTTTTTGTACTATCATAATCTTTTCCCTGAACTTTTTAATGTGTTTTTATTAATTTTTGTTTTTTTTCGGTGGAACTTGCTAGAAACTCTACAAGGATAACAAAAGTTAAATGCATGTTCTAAATTAAAACAAAAAATTAAAAAACAAAAACGACAAAAGTAAGAAAAAACCAAAGTTTTTTTTTGTTTTTAAAAAGTCAAGTAAAGTTACTAAAAACAACAATAACAGGAAAAAAACAACATTCCACACAATAAATTTAACTTTCCGTTAAGAAAAAACAAAAAGATTTTTTCTTGCAGAAAATTGTCGCGTATTTTATTAAGTTTTTCATTTTGTTTTCTTTAACATTCCCCCATTATTTGGCTTAAGTTGTTTACAATGGAAACTAAATTATGATAAAAAGTAAGAATACTATATTTGGTTGTGAAAAATGGTTGGATTCCCTTCTTTAGAAAAGTTGTAAGAATCTGAGCCACTTTTTTAATAGACAAGGTTTTTAGTTCTGAGCAAATTTTTCTATAGAAAAGTTGTCAGATTTTGAGTAATTAGAAAAGTAGTCAGATTCTGAGCAACTTTTTTTTAGAAAAGCTGCCAGATTCTCAGCAATTTTTTCTATAGAAAAGCTGACTGATTCTGAGCAAAATTTTTTTCATAGAAAAGTTGTCATATTCGGAGTAGTAAGACAAGTTGTCAGATTCTGAGCAACTTTTTCTTTAGAAAAGTTTTCAGATTCTAAGCAATTTTTTCCTAGAAAAGTTGTGAGATCCAGAGCAACTTTATCTGTAGAAAAGTTATCAGATTCTGAGAACCTTTTTCTGTAGAAAAATTATCAGATTCTGAGTAACTTTTGCTATAGAAAAGTCATAAGGTTCTTAGCAACTTTTTCTATAGAAAACTCTTCAGATTTTAAGCAAGTTTTCTATAGAAAAGCTAGAAAAAGTTAATTTCCTGAAGAAAAGTTAAGAGATTCTGAACAACTTTTTTATTACAAAAGTTGTAAGATAGAAAGAGAGAGCTTTTTCTATAAATGTGCATGAAGTGCTCAGATAAATTATTAATAGTGCGGAAAAGTTAGTTTAAGTAAATACAAGCATTTTAAAACCAAAATGATCAAAATCGGTCCATGTCTTCTGTTAGCGCATAGCGGGTCAAAATTGGGGTTTTTGAAAAAATGGACATAATTTAAAAAAGTAAAAAACTAAAAACTAAAAAAAAGTTATTTAAAATAAAATTTGTATAGCATTAGTTCGTAAATATTCACAAATTTTTTTTTTACTTTTTTCAGACATTGATAACCCAAACGTGAGTCCACAAAAAAACGCACATTTTTAGCACGGAGCTCAAAACTACTTTTTCACAATTTTAAAAATTTAATGAAAAAATGGGGTCTAAGGTGTAGTGATGCGTACACATCTTGAATGTGATAACATAAAGCCTATCCTACATTAATGTCATCCTCTCCGACTAGTGGTAGGCCCTGTTTTTGGCAGATGAGGCACTGGCGACCGATCAATGGCGGTATAACCACAACATCCGTCCCTGGAGGGAAATATCTAGGGACACAAGCGTGCATTGGGCAGGTTCGGAGGCCTATGAAAACGCAAGGAAATTTACTAAGATAGCAGCCCTATCACCGAAATAGGTGTCGTTGGTCTAATCAACCATGATTACCGAATATAAATCGATTCGAGTATTTACAAGGAAAAATAATGAACGGAAACATTTGATGACGAACAATAGCTATGTTAAACGGATACGAATTGGACAATGGAATGTAAGGACGTTATATCAAGCTGGTAAATTTGCAGAATTATCAAGAGAGATTGAAAGATTGAACATCAGCATCTGTGGGGTAAGCGAAGTAAGATGGAACGGAAGTGGGGAGGTGCGAAACAGAAAAGGAGATGTGTTTATATATTCCGGTATGCCAAACGAGGATGATGTACATGCAAGAGGAGTAGGAATATTCTTAAATAAAACCGCGTACAGCGCATTAATAAATTGGAAAGCTGTCTCAGAAAGAATTATCACTGCAACACTAAGAACTAAGTACAACAATATTACCCTAATACAGTGCTATGCCCCTACAGAGGATAAAGATTTAAATGATAAGGAGAGCTTCTACAGCCAACTGAGCAGTGTTCTAGCACAGGTTCCCCGTAAGGATATTACCATACTCCTTGGCGATTTTAACGCACAAATTGGTCCTGACAACGAAGGGTATGAAGATGTTATTGGTAAACACGCTATTGGCTGCCGCAACGAAAACGGTGAACTGCTGATTGAACTATGTACAAATTATGAATTAAAAATAGGCGGATCCATGTTTCCCCATAAAAGAAGCAACAAGGTGTCATGGTTGTCACCCGCCGGAAACTATGAAAGCCAAATAGATCACATATGTGTTTCTAGAAAATGGTGTAACATTCTATGTGATGTACGTAACAAGAGGAGCGCAGAAATCGGTAGTGACCATTATCCTTTAATCGCCGAGATAAAGCTAAAATTACTTTCCAAGAAGAGAATTCCTCCCCAGACAAAACGTTTCGACATTTCTAAATTACAAAACGAATCAACAAAGCGATTGTTTACAAATAATATAGGAAATATCGACATACATTCCAGCGGATCAACTGAAGAATACTGGAGCAAGTTTAAGAATGGAGTACAAGATATTTGTAAAACAATTCTGGGAAATAAACAGAATCAGCGTAAGGAGTGGATAACAACAAGCTCCTGGGAACTTATAGAAGAAAGAAAATCAATAAAAGTAAAAATGTTGAGCGAAAACGATGTTATACAGAAAGAAGAATACAAAAATAAGCATAAACTTTTGGGAAAGAAAATCAAAAAGAATATAAAAAAGGATAAAAACGAATATTATGAAAAAATGGGGAATAATGCGCAAGCCGCAGCAGATAAAGGTGATTCCAAAGAATTATACAAAATCATTAGATCCCTAAGTGGAACTAGAACCACAACTACAGGTATACCAGTCGAAGATGAATGCGGTACCCTCGTTACCTCTAAAGAAGACCAACTGAGGATTTGGAAACAGCATTTCCAGAGAACATTAAATATTATACATGAGGATCAAGAAGACTTTCAAATAAATAGAAGGCACGAAACAAACATACACGTCTCAACCGAAAATCCATCCTTACAAGAAATTATAGATGCAATACATGGTCTAAAAAACGGGAAAGCACCCGGGAATGATAGCATACAAGCAGAATGTTATAAAGCGTGCATAGAAGTCTTTTCTGAAAAATTATACCCTTTATTTCAAAGAATCTGGTAAGAAGAAAATATTCCATATGATTGGAAAGAGTCAATAATAGTAAAACTACCGAAAAAAGGAGACAAGAAAAAATGTGACAACTGGAGAGGTATCTCCATATTACCATCTATTGCACAAATTTTCAATAAAATAATACTAAATAGAATTTCTGATCCTCTAAACCGACTTATACGCAAAAACCAAACCGGATTTCGCAGCGGTAACTCATGTATTGACCATATATGTACAACACGAATTATAATTGAGCAGTCTGTCGAATACAACTCAACTCTATATTTAACATTCATCGACTACGAGAAAGCATTCGACGCCCTCGACCGTAAATATATATGGCTCGCACTTTTGGCTAGGGGTATACCAGAGAAAATTGTTAATATCCTTAAAAATAGTTACAACGGTACCTCTTGTAGAGTACTACATGATGGATGTGTCAGCGAACCGTTTGTTACAACAAGCGGAGTGCGACAAGGTTGTGCTCTATCACCATTACTCTTCATCACTGTGCTTGATATGGTATTAGAAACATTGGATAGAAATCAAACTGGAATCAACTGGGGTCTTCATCATAGACTCGGGGATCTTGAATACGCTGACGACGCGGTTCTTTTAACCAACACTCACTCAGACATGCAATCCAAAATGGATTTACTAGAACGCGAATCCATTAAATTAGGTTTAAAAATAAACATCCGAAAAACCAAGGCTATGAGGATTAATACAAGCAATGCTACGCCTTTTGTTATTAGTGGACAACAGATAGCTGATGTAGAAGAATTCGAGTATCTGGGTAGTGTTTTAACGACAGATGGTGGTGCCTATGTAGATATATGCAATCGAATAAGAAAAGCACAAAGGGCATATGGATCTCTTAGAAATATATGGATGTCAGAAACAATAGCTCTACAAACAAAAATTAAAATATTTAACGCATGTGTCAAATCAGTATTACTCTACGGGTCGGAGACATGGCTAACGACTGTTGCCATAATTAATAAGCTGCAATCTTTTATTAATAGATGCCTACGGTCCATTTTAAAAATATGGTGGCCACGTACTATCTCCAATCAAAGATTATGAGATCATCAAAAGAAAATACGGTTGGCTCGGTCATACTCTAAGAAAGGACGTAAACGAAATATCACACTCTGCTCTTCAATGGAACCCACAAGGTCACCGATCCAGAGGGAGACCAAGAAATACGTGGCGTAGGACAATTAATTCTGAAACTGACAAATCAATAGACCAGTTAAGATATATAGCAAGAAATAGAACTGAATGGAAATCCTTTGTAAATAGACTAAGTTTATAATTTATTAAATAAAATATGAACATGTCATAATAATAATAAAATAATAATGAAACAAAATTTCAAAATATATTAGTTTATTCATTTCATTGAATACATCCCAAGGACCGTATAAAAAAATTCTTGGAGCAATTTGAATTTACCGGATTTCAAGAAAATGTGTTTTTATCAAAATTGTTTGTCTAATTTATAGCTGTAGGCATCATTTTATTGAAAATTAACCAGCAGTCATTTTCAAATGGTTGTTTTGGACCATAATTACTCTGATATAAAATAATAGGTTTTTTGGACAACGTTAACCCTTGCCGGCACGCGGTTAAAAGTACTCCCCAATGAAATTTTAGAGAAAAGTTCTTAAATTTTTGAAAATTTCTCACTCTAAAATTGTGTGTCTTCAAATAATAAACAATTATACATTAATGCAAAGTTTTCTTGAAAAAAATATCTAACCCTTGTTGAACCACAGCTCAAAGAGCTGTCTTTTTGTTCATAGTCAAATTGGACCTTTTTTACTCTTATGAACAACGACGAGGACGTGGTGAAATGTCTGATTCCATTTTTTTTTTTTTATAAATAAAAAAATAAAAATGAAAACAATGGGATCAGACATTTTACCACGTCCTTGTCTTTAACCCATGTTGAACCAGGGCCCAACAAGTTTTAAACAGCTGTTTTTTGCTCATAGTCAAATTGGACTTTTTTTGACTTATGAAATATATTTAATATTTTTTTCACTCTCAGCTTAACTCAGCTTAACCATTTTTTATTTTTTTTGTAAATAAAAAAATAAAATTAAAAAAAAAAATAAAAAACTGGGTTCAGACATTGCACCACGTCCTCGTCGTTGTTCCTGGGTTAAGCTGAGAGTTAAAAAAATATTATTTCATAAGTCAAAAAAAGTCCAATTTGCCTATGCAGCTCATAAAAAATAGCTGTTTAAATTTTTTTGGGGAAAATTTGAATAAATGTATAATTGTTCATTATTTGTACAAATACAAAATTTTAGAGTGAGCAATTGTAAAAAATTTGAGAACTTTTCTCTGAAATTTCATTGGGAAACACTTTTAACCGCGTGCCGGCAATGGTTAACGTTGTCCAAAAAGCCTATTATTTTATATCAGAGTACTTATGGTCCAAGAAAACCATTTGAAAATGACTGCTGGTTAATTTTGAGTAAAATGATGCCTACAGCTATAAATTAGACAAAAAATTTTGATAAAACTCATTTTCTTTATAAATTGAAATTGCTCCACAGACTAACTGGATGAAGGAATTTGATCAAGAATTTTTTAACATGATAATGTTTTTAGGCTGGTGTCTAATATTAAAAAAGTTGCAGGACGCCACCTCAGTTTGACTATATAAGCTAACAATTAACGAAAAAGAAAACAAGAATTACTATTTCCATATTCTTAAAACCAAAAATTTTAATAACCTGGGTTTGTAACTTGGATAATAATTCACCTCGTGGTGAATAAAACCGTTTTTCACCAGCTGGTGAATAAAAGTAACATAATTATTTTTCAACAAAAAAAATTTTTATTTTTTCATCAATTTTTTTTTTATCAAAATTTTTTTTTTTCATCAATTTTTTTCCTGATCAAATTTTTTTTTTTCATAACTTTTTTTTTTCATCAAATTTTTTTTTTTTGTCAATTTTTTATTTTTTCATAAATTTTTTTTTTTTTTCATCATACTTTTTTTTATCAATTTTTTTTTCATCAATTTTTTTATTTCTTTAATTTTTTTTTTCATCAAATTTTATTTTCAATAATTTTTTTCATTAATATTTTTCATCAGTTTTTTTTTTCTTCAATTTTTTCATCTAATTTTTTTTTATAAAATTTTTTTTTTCCAAAAAATTTTTTTCATCATTTTTTTTTTTTCATCAAACGTTTTTTCATAATTTTTTTTTCATCAAACTTTTTTTGCCATCATTTTTTCTTTTTATAAATTTTTTTTTCCATAATTTTTTTTCATAAATTTTTTTTTTCATCATTTTTTTTTTTCATAAAATTTTTTTTCCTTAACTAATTTTTTTTTCATCAAATTTTTTTTTTCATAAATTCTTTTTTATCATATTTTTCTCATCAAATTTTTTATTATCAATTTTTTTCTCACCGAAAAAATTTTTTTTTTCATTAATTCTTTTTTACATCAAAAAATTTTTCTTTTCATTAAAAAAATTCATCAAAAACTTTTTTTTTATCAAAATTTTTTTCACCAAAAATTTTGGGTTCATTAAATTTATTTTAACATAATTTTGTTTTTCGTGAATTTTTTTTTTTTTTTTTTACCAAAACTACTTTTTTACCAAGTCTAAGCTTTTCGCATAAAAATTTTCCATTTGTTTTTAAAATGTACATAAAACAAGTGAGAGTGTTATATTCTTTGGTGCCGAATCTTTTATGAGAGTATAATGCAAGGTTGGTTACCGAAACGAATAACGGTAAGGGTAACGGTAACGGTATCTAATTTTTATTTATTTCGGTAAAGGTAACGGTAAGTGTTTTCAAATCGTTTCGGTAACGGTATGTACCGGTACCGAACCAACCAAACCGGTACGTACCGTTATTATTAATTTAGTTAAAAATTTGAAAAAAGATAGAACTGATAGCTAAAAATATTTTATAGACCCAAAAACCAGTATAGATTTGATATGATTATTATTTTTGTCATTTATTTTATGATAATTTGCAAATTATAAATTTACAATTATGTTAGCAATTTGATTTTATTTTTTTGTTCGTTAAAATCCCTTAAAACAGGTAAAATTTTAAATACCGGTACAATACCGGTAACTTCTAATAATTATAACGGTAACGGTAAGGGTAACGGTATTCTAAAAATATTTTTAGCGGTATCGGTAACGGTAACGGTATTCGATTTGAAAGGGTTTTGAATCGGTAACGGTATAATAAGGGTAACGGTAACCAACCATGGTATAATGTAAAAGCACTTTTTTGCACTTATTTTTGCACTCACTTACGAAATTTACAGCTCTTTTGGTTTTTTAATGGGGTCCACGACTGATATTTCAATTCGTTTTGCATGGAATAGCAAAGTAATATAACGTTATTTTTTCTAAAAAACCTTTTCTTTGGCAAGTACACCCAAATCTTCTGCAAAACATTATCATGATTTAATGTTTTGGGCAAGAGTACAAAATTCGCAGGCATTTTTGTACAGTCCCTAGGATGTATTCAATGAAATCAAATGGATAAACTAATATATTTTGAAATTTTCTTTCATAAAATTTTTCAAAAACCCCATGGACCGATTTTGATCATTTTGGTTTTAAAATGCTTGTATTTACTTAAACTAACCTTCCGCACTATTAATAGTTGATCTGAGACTTCATTGGAATACACACAACCCTATTATGTAGGTCATTTATTAAGTTTGAATTTAAGATCGATAGTGCCCAGATTGAGTAAATAATAAATGTTCTACTAGGGTCGATCTGGAAAATGAAATTATTTATAGACATTTTTCTGTTCAGAAAATTTAAAAATATTTATATGTCGATATTTTGCAAATGAAAAAATTAAAAATTTAAAAAATGGCCCAATAGATTTTATTCAACAGAAGTTATTTTTCCAATAACCCAAACAAAAAAAAAATTTAAATAATGTAAAAGACCACCAATTTTTTGTAAACAAAGAGAAATTTAAATTATTTTAATATCTTACTACCATACACTTTGGTGTACTAATATTAATAAACAATAACATATTTTCTTTGTTTACAAAAAATTGGTTGTCAAAGGAATTGGAGGTCAAAAATGCGATTTTTTTCTACTATATTTAAAAAATTCCATCTTTTGTTTGGGTTGTTGGAAAAATTAGTGGATAACTGAGTGACAACTATTGGATCATTTTTTAATGTTTAAACTTAGAAAGTATCGACTTAGAAATAATAAAAAAAAATCCTATAAATAATTTCATTTTCCAGAACGACCCTGGTAGAACATTTATTAATTGTTCAATCACGACGCTCTCAAGCTTAAATTAAAACTTTTTAAATTACCCACATAACATTTTTTTATTGTTGATAATAATAACATTGAGTATTGTTAACTTTGTCTTTAATAAATTGCATATACTATAGAAACGTTTCTAATTAGTTGACAACAAGTGTATCAATTGCAAAGCAATCGGAGTGTAAGCTATGGGATACCTTCCTTATAAGTGTAGGGTATAAAAGTAAAGGCGGAAATACAATACTATGCAAGAAAAATGTTAATATAAAATTGTTTCCGTTTTAATTAGTTGACACATGCATAAAAAACTTTCAGAAAAATAAGTTGTTTGGGTAAGGCTTTTTGTGGTAAATAGTATATGAAATTCTATGCGGTGCACTTAAAAACGTTAAACTTTAAAAAATCATTAAAACATAAAATTTTCTTTTCGTTTTTAACACCTTTTTTTTATAGATTTACTAATTATGGAGGTTAAATTTTTTTCAAACAAAAGTGTGATAACTCTAATTAGAGTTTGTTTTAAAATTTCACAAAAAATAAAATATTTTAATATTTTTTTGGGAAATTTAGGAAATGTTTTATACTACTATTTGAATTTTATATTCAAAACAAATAGAGAAACTGGACCGATCCGTACAATTTCTGCGAATACCCTTAGGGGGTCAATATTAGTAAAAACTGTTTTTATTAATTGACAACCCATCATAATCACCACAGATACGTAGGGTATAAATTCGAAACACTTCATATTGTTCAATCAAGACTAAAAAAACTGTGTTAAGAAAAACCAGACCGGCTTCACTTTGATAACAAATATAAAACAGTTTAGCCAAATCTACTCCAAACAAATGACTTGATAAAAGTAATTGAAATAACAGAAAATAAATAAGAAATTGCTAAGAAAATTACACAGAAAAAGATATTGGGGAAAAAAGTTTGAATAAATAATTTAATTGAAAATTTAATAGTTTTTTCAATTTTTTATATATTATTTTAGTTTCTTGAATTCTCACTTTGTTCATAGTTCTAAATTTTAACATGATAATGTTTTTAGGCTGGTGTCTAATTTTAAAAAAGTTGCAGGACGCCACCTAACAATTAACGAAAAAGAGAACAAGAATAACTATTTTCATTTTCTTAAAACCAAAAATTTTAATAACTTGGGTTTGTAACTTGGATAATAATTCACCTCGTGGTAAATTAACCCGTTTTTTACCAGCTGGTGAATAAAAAGTAGAATAATTATTTTTCAACAAAAAGAAAAAAAATTTTTTCATCAATTTTGTTTTTTTTTTTCATTAAAATTTTTGGTTCATTAAATTTTTATACCCTCCAACCACAGTATGGGGGTATACTCACTTTGTCATTCCGTGTGTAACGCATCGAAATATAGGTCTAGGATCCCATAAAGTATATATATTATTGATCAGTGATCCATTCTAACTAAGACATTCTAGCGATGTCCGTCTGTCCGTCCGTCTCTCCGTCTGTGGTAGACATGATACAGTCCAAAAAAAAGAGCTAGACTCCTGAAATTTGGCATGAATATGTCTTATGGTATTGGGCTAGTTAAGTTCGAACATAGGCAAAATCGTATCAGGGGGAAAAAGTTCCCCTCTTAAGAACTAAACAAACCTCTAAAAAAAGCCATTTTTTATAGGTTTTTTGTACTTTTGCTTAGCAAACGAAACATTTCTATGTCAAAAGAAGTCCAAAGTCTTGCAGTTGGATCCAGGAATGTTGTCTCCCACCGACGTAACCGCCCCCCCCCCCCCCACCAAAAAAAAATCCCCTTTTTTTAACGTGTTGGAGGGTATAAAAGATTCGGCACAGCCGAATTTAACACTCTCACTTGTTTTTACATAATTTTGTTTTTCGTGAAAAAAAATCAATTTTTTACCAAAACTACTTTTTCACCAAGTCTAAGTCTTTTCGTATAAAAAGTCTAAGTCTTTTCGTATAAAAATTTTCCCTTTGTTTATAAAATGTACATAAAACAAGTGAGAGTGTTATATTCTTTGGTGCCGAATCTTTTATACTCTCCAAAATGTAAAAAGACTTTTTTGCACTTACTTTTGCACTCACTTATGAAATGTACAGCTCTTTTGGTTTTTTAATGGGGTTCTCGACTGATATTTCAATTCGTTTTGTATGGAATAGCAAAGTAATATAACATTATTTTTTCTAAAAAAAAAACTTTGCTCTGGCAAGTACTCCCAAATCTTCCGCAATACATTATCATGATTTAATGTTTTGGGCAAGAGTACAAAACTATTTGCTTCAGTTAGAAAAAACATTTTTTTTGTAAAAAAACATGAAATTTTTTTACCTAAAAAAATATGAATTTTGACTAAATTTTTTCTTGACACAATTAAAAACTTACTTAAAAAATCGGAACATTTTAAGCAAACATTTTGATTGTGAAAATTAAAAATTTATAAAATTTTTTTTGTTAACATTTAACAATTTTAATTAAAAGATTACTCAATACTATTTTTTGATTACTGGTGCAAAATTGAGTATTATTTTATGATAATTTTTTTCTGTGTAGTTAGTTAACAAAAAACATATTTGTTCGATTTCAGTTTTTGTGATTGCTATTCCTGCGATGCAATTAAACCACTAAACAAGTATAAGTTAAATTCATTAAAGTAATTCAAACTAAAACAAAATCTTAGAAATCCAAAACATTCAATTCTAAATACTTATGCTTTTGTTCTTAAAGAAGTTTTTTTATGCTCTACACTTATAAGGAAGGTATTCTTTTATATACAATACGATTATTCTGTAATTTCTAAATGCTAAGGAGTGGCCGACTGTATAAAAATGAGACTAGGGTGAAAAAGTATTCCTTTAAAAAAATAAAACAACATCTGAAAATTTGATTAAACACAAGAATAATTATAAATACAGCAAAATTGCTTTTGCTTTTTTGTCGTGGTGGGAAATACTATATTCTTAAATTTTGCCAGAGTTTTCTATAAAATAAACATAAACATAAATTATACAGAAAATCAGAAAGTTCAAACTAAATCAAAAAAAAAGTTGGAAAACTCAGAAAAATCTTGACAAAAAATGAAAATTTTAAAGAAATAAAAACAAGACCAGAAAAATTAAGGAAAATTCTGAAAAAAGACAAGCAATATTTTTTAATTTTGTTTTTTTTTTAATTAAAAGATTGAAATTATTGTAATATTTTAAAAATTTTACAATACAAAAGCTGGTCAACAAATGGTCACGGCAAGCTAGAGAATAATCTCAAAATCAAAATAAATTTCTTTAAAAGCCGACTTGTAAATAATTGTAAATATATTAAAATAGTTTATCTTTCAAACAAAAAAAAAACAGAGTTAAATTTTTTTTTTTCTGTAAGTACAGATCGAGCTCTGGCTCTAATTATATTCGTTGTTAGACATGCATTGTCTAGGGTCCCCGACATGACGACATAAGCTGTTACAATATCCAAGGTTGTGTAGGGTATTTCAGTTTCGGCACAATCATATATTTGCTTACACTTGTCTATTTGCTGTTGTTTACATTTGAGTAGAATTTTTTTATGTTGTAAGATATCATCGACTCGACTCTTGATGGTCTATGGTTGGACTTTTTGTTTTGTTGGTTAGTATTTTTATTAACTTGTCTTTAGCACAAGTGAATTTAAAACCATCTGCTTTAGATAGTTAAAAAACGTAAGAACTATTCGTATGTACAAATAAATACAACCGACGACAAAAAAAAAAATATTTGTCTTTTTCAAATTTGTAAGAAATTACTCGATTAGAGAATTATTCTAGCTCGAGACCTAAAAAATTATATTTATGATATTCTCATAATAGCTTATTTATTTATTGCTTTAACAAAGTTACTCATTTCATTATACATCTGTACAGATCTGTTTTATCCTTACTAAGGGATCATCAGCAGAATATATAGAACAATTGAACAGTTCATGCGAATAAGGAGGAATAGCCCATTTGTATAATTTTACAAATGACGATAAAAACGCAGGAAACGGTTTAAAACTTATATTTTTGTGAACTTTTTTGCAATAATGGATTAGTGCATTATGCAAAAATGTTGGAAAAAATATTAGTTTTTAGCCGTTTCCTGCGTTTTTATCGTCATATGTAAAATAATACAAATGCTCTATTCGTGCTTATTCGCATGAACTGTTCAATTGTTGGTCAACCAAACATCAAACCAGACATAATATTTCATATATTTCAAAGATTATATAAGAAATGATATTATAAAGTCCAAAATCTGTTTTGCAACAAAAATAACCATTTTTAACCAAAATTGTATACACAAGTCCACCATAGCTGTACAATTATGCACTAAAAAAAAGATTCGTAAAAGTAATGAAAATTGACATAAGCTTAATAAAAAATGCCTGCGAATTTTGTACTCTTGCCCAAAACATTAAATCATGATAAAGTTTTGTGGAAGATTTGGGTGTAATAAAAAATAATGTTATATTACTTTGCTATTCCATGCAAAACGAATTGAAATATCAGTCGAGGACCCCATTAAAAAACCAAAAGAGCTGTACATTTCGTAAGTGAGTGCAAAAATAAGTGCAAAAGAGTGTTTTTACATTTTGGAGAGTATAAAAGATTCGGCACCAAAGAATATACCACTCTCACTTGATTTATGCACATTTGATAAACAAATGGAAAATTTGTATGCGAAAAGCTCAAACTTGGTGAAAAAGTAGTTTTGGTAAAAAAAAAATGATTTTTTTCACGAAAAACAAAATTATGTTAAAATAAATTTAATGAACCCAAAATTTTTGGTGAACAAAAATTTTGATGAAAAAAAGTTTTTGATGATTTTTTTTGATTAGAAGAAAAAATTTTTGATTTAAAAAAAATTAATGAAAAAAAATATGAAAAAAAAAATTTTGGTGAGAAAAAAATTGATAATAAAAAATTAGATAAAAAAATTTGATGAAAAAAAAATTGATGAAAAAAAATTGAAGAAAAAAAATATGATAAAAAAATTTGATGAAAAAAAAAATAGTAGTAATGAAAAAAAAATTTTTGATGAAAAAAAAAAATTTTGATGAAAAAAAAATTAATGAAAAAAAAATTTATGAAAAAAAAAATTTATCAAAAAAAAAATTGGATAAAAAAAAAAAATGATGAGAAAAAGTTTGATGAAAAAAAAAAAAATATGGAAAAAAAAATTGATTAAAAAAAAAATTTGATGAAAAAAAAATTTTTTTTTGAAAAATAATTTGATGAAAAAAATTTTTTTTTTTGAAAAATAATTATGTTACTTTTTATTCACCAGCTGGTGAATAACGGTTTTATTCACCACGAGGTGAATTATTATCCAAGTTACAAACCCAAGTTATTAATATTTTTGGTTTTAAAAAAAGGAAAATAGTAATTCTTGTTTTCTTTTTCGTTAATTTTTAGCTTATATAGTCAAACTGAGGTTGCGTCCTGCAACTTTTTTAAAATTAGACACCAGCCTAAAAACATTATCATATTAAAATACCTCACATTTTCAACCGAAGAGAGGTTTCAATTGATCAATAAAACGGGCGTCATTAAATTTCCTTTCAATGAAAACTTACATGAAAATAACGAAAATTAGTTTGAAAAGTGTTTATGAAGATTTTCATGAAATTAATGAAAGTATTCCTTGATCAATATGAAATAGCAGTAGCTAAGTAAAGGAAAATTGCAACCTTAAATTTAAATTAACGAATATGTTCATTAATAAACATTTTTGGAGACTCAAGTGTAACCGTCACTGAAGTTTTATTTAATTTACGTGATTGTAGTAAAAATGGTAAAAAAATATACTTTAACATTTTTCTTGGTTTTTACAAATTTTTTCACTCCATCCTGAAATTGTAAAACCATAATATAAAAAATCGAGGATTTTAGTAAACTAAACTACTAAATACACAACATAATACAGCTCTAAATTTTAAACGAAAAGTCATAACCAAACCATCACTATTTAATTCAAACATACCTTCATATATACAGCTTGACGAATTCCGAATCACGTGTCGAGTAAGTCTTGCAAAATGACCAAACCAATCAATTTAAAACAAACAACTTTATAAAAAGTTTCTTGAAAATTGTTACTTTGACAATATCATCGTAATGATTAGTAAAAGAAATATGACCTTGAGCTAGAATAATCTTTCTCAAAAATAAAAAATTTTATTCTTTCGATTTATGCAGGTTCAAGAAAAATCAAAGTGGGATAAATTTTTTGAAATGCATCTAAAAATTGCATTTGCATCAAAAACGTATTTTTTAAAAAAAATATTTTTTTTTGAGTGCATTGATATAAAAAAGACGATTGTTAGAGTCGAATGCTTTTTGAATGGTAGAATTCGGATAAATACTTTCGCAAACATGCCTCTTCAAAGTATCATACTTTTTTGATTATTAAAATTTTTGAAGAAAATAAAATTTGCGAAAAAAATGAATATGTGTTGTTGGCTCCCTAGCACAAATGTTTACAAAAAATTAGACAAATTTTAAGGCCCTCGGTCAGATTTAATAAAATCTCTGATAGAATTCGTGTATTATAACAAGTAGAAAAGTTAAATTCGACTTGGCGGAATCTATGAATACCCTCCACAATGCCCTTTTTAAGTGATAGTAAATTTTCTAACGTGAACAAAAATAAAATTTTTGATTAGAAATATTTTACTTTGTGAAAAAACACTTTTTTTACCTAATTAAAAAAAAATAATTGACTAAATTTTTTTTGAGTGTAAAATTTTTTTTGAGTGTAAAATTTTTTTTCAGTGTATTTATTTTTTTTTTTTAAGTGCAAAAATATTTTTGAGTGACAAAATTACGTTGTAAAATATTTTTGTGACTTAACAATGTTTTTAAAACATGTTTAACGGGTTTTCAACACGTGAATTTAAGGTGAGCTAATCTGAAATTCACGGATTTGCTAATAACTTTTGAACCACTGGACCGCTTTAACTGAAATTCAAAACGAACCAGGCCAGGGGAACGTCAAATATATATGTCGGGCTTCAGCATCCTCAGAAATGCTTTTTGAAAGTTATCTTGATTTTTATCTCGTAAATTCACGAAAAACACTTTCCGAAATTCAGTCATTTGCTCATAACTTTTGAACCACTGGACCGATTTTGTTGGATTGCAATACCAACCTGACCAGGTAAATGCTCAACATATATGCCAAACTTCAGGAGCCTCCATAAAGTCTTCCAAAAGTTAGCGTGTTTTCAACAGACAGAGAGACGGACAGACGGACGGACGGACGGACATCGCTATATCGTCTTAAAATCGATCGAGGATCATGAATATATATACTTTATGGGGTCCTAGACCAATATTTCGAGGTGTTACAAACGGAATGACAAACTTATATATATCCTCTATTACTAGAGTGGAGGGTATAAAAATATTATAAATAGTTTTTTAGGCCTCGAGCTAGAATAAATACATTTTTATGGTTTGGACCATTTTGGTACAAAAAATAAAAACAACATTTAATTTATTATACCCTCCAACTACAGTATGAGGGTATACTCACTTTGTCATTCCGTGTGTAACGCATCGAAATATCGGTCGGGGACCCCATAAAGTATATATATTATTGATCAGTGATCGATTCTAAGACATTCTAGCGATGTCCGTCCGTCCGTCCGTCTGTCTGTCCGTCCGTCCGTCCGTCCGTCTGTAGTTAACACGATGCAGTCCAAAATAAAAGAGCTAGGAACCTCAAGTTTGGCACAAATATGTCTTAAGTTTCTAGGCAGGTTAAGTTCGGAAATTGGCCAAATCGGACCAGGGGGAAAAAAGTTCCCCCTTGAAGAACTAAACCAACTTCTAAAAAATACACGTTTTTACATGTTTTTATACCCTCCAACTACAGTATGGGGGTATACTCACTTTGTCATTCCGTATGTAACGCATCGAAATATCGGTCGGGGACCCCATAAAGTATATATATTATTGATCAGTGATCGATTCTAAGACATTCTAGCGATGTCCGTCCGTCCGTCCGTCCGTCCGTCTGTCTGTCTGTCCGTCCGTCCGTCCGTCTGTAGTTAACACGATGCAGTCCAAAATAAAAGAGCTAGATCCCTCAAGTTTGGCATAAATATGTCTTATGATCCTAGGCAGGTTAAGTTCGGAAATGGGCCAAATCGGACTAGGGGGAAAAAAGTTCCCCCTTGAAGAACTAAACCAACCTCTTAAAAATGCTATTTTTTTTTGCGTTTTTTTGTATTTTTGTGAACCAAATGAGACATTTTTATGTTCGTAGAAGTTTAAGGTCCTGCGCTTGGACCCAGGAGACTAAAAAATATCGCTTTTTTTTGCCCCGCCCCTCTTTTAAGGGCGTGGATAAAAAAATAATTTAAATAATTATAAAACTATAGTACTTAAGTGCACAAAGCAGACAAAAATGAACTTGTAAACATATACCGTGAGGGCCAAGGAGTCACCCCAGCTAACCGACCCCTCCCCCAACCTTGCCCCCCCCTTAAAACAACGCCCCTGTCAAAATTTTTTTTTTTATTTTTTTACATGTTGGAGGGTATAATAGATTCGGCACAGCCGAATTTAACACTCTCACTTGTTTTATTTAAAAAAATTTTAATCTGAAATACGAGTTTAATTTAGTTCTCAAATTTTTCAAAATTAATAGTGTTACACTTTATAGCCACCGAGTGTATATCACTTTTTACAGTAACTGTTTTAGAAACAAAACTTGTCCATTCCTTTGTTGATGCTCTTGTTTTTCTGTACATATTGTAGTTATATACATTTTTTTTAACTATTTACTTTTGCTTCTTCTAACAATTGTTTTAATCCCCTCGTGATATTGCATAAGTTTTTCAATTTTTGCTCTTATTAGAAGTGATTAGAGACGACTTTAATATTAAGTATTTCTTTTACGATAAAATGCAATGAAGAAATCTTCAAGATTTCAAGTCAAGAGTGTAGTAACCATTAAAGAAATTCCCTGCTAGTAAAAAAGAAGGGGAAAAAACTTTAAGTAAAGTCGGTTAACTAAGAAAAAGTGCAACAAAGTTGTATTCATTATGTTGCTATTTGTGGTTTTCATTTTAAAAAGAAAAGAAGAAAAATAAAACTTCATTAAACAAAGAATTAACTATAAAATCAACGATAAAAGAATTTCATTTGGAATAGAGAGAGAGTAAAAAGTAATTTTAATGATTATTTTTTTTTCTCTTGGTATAAAATGAGGATGATGAGCTTTAAATATAGGGAACTTTTTATTTCAAACGTACCACGAAAAAAATAATTTTGTTGGATAAAAATTTAACTTGCACTAACAAACCGTTTAATAAAAGTTTTAGTTTTTCGGAAAAAATGAGCGAGATAGGCGTGGTCAAACATGTACAATAAAGTACAAATTATTTGTTAAATCTGAAAAAAGGTATTATATTTTCCTTAAATCACTTTTTCCAATTTTTAACTCGTTTTCAGCACGTGTTTTCCTTATCCGATTGCCACGAAATATTTAAATTTCTTATTTTTTGATGTTAAGAACGAAATTGGTCCCGATCCAAGTGTAAAAAACTAATATTGTTTTTAAGATTCATTAATTCATAAATCAGTAAAGTGTTAAGTAATATTTGGTATTTGGAGAAAATTAATTAAACTAATTCTTTTGTAGACATAATGCTTTAAATATGTATTTTAAAAATTGCATATATTTAAGATTGACTGGAAAAAATGTCATCAAAGTAATAAAATAAAATTTCAAAGTATCATTTGACATGCGGTTAAAAGATTTTCGGTAACAAAATATTGAAATTGTTGAGTACTTCGTCCTTGCCATTAAATTTGATGCTCACAGAATACATCTTCAATCGCCCAAAAATCCAAATGAACATCATGCCAATACTAAATTCCGATAAAATATCCATTTTTGGCTTCTATCTGTTTGGTTGGCCACTAATTTTAATATATAAAACTACAGTGCGTATGAGTAATTTTTTTAACTCCTAAATATATGCTGTAAAATTTTCAACAATTAAAAATACAAATAAAACAACAGCGCGTATGAGTAATAAATTGAGTCGTAAATATTTGCAAAAAATTGAGGTAAATCAGCACTAATATCAACTACAAAAGGTTAACTCTCATGCAGTTTTTGCGGTTTCCATAAAGAGAAAAAGAGCGACGTTGCACAGTTGGAGAAATTGGAAGTTTTTTTGTTTTGGAAATAATTCAACCATTAAAATAGTTTCAGCTAATGTATTTTCAAGCTTAAGTTTGGAAGTTGGATCCCAGAGGTTAAGCGGGAGAGCCAGAAGAACACCCCAAAAGGGGTCACCTTTTGCATACGAACACTTTAAGCGCTTGCCATTTTTATAACCTCCACTCTCGTGATAGAGGGTATATATAAGTTTGTCATTCTGTTTTTAACAAATCGAAATATTGGTCTAGGACCCCATAAAGTATATATATATTCATGATCCTCGATCGATTTTAAGACGATCTAACGATGACAGTCTGTCCGCCTATCTGTTGAAAACACGCTAACTTTTGAAAAACTTTACGGAGGCTCCTGAAGCTTGGCATATATATTGGTCATTTACCTGGTCAGGTTGGTATTGCAATCCAGCGAAATCGGTCCAGTGGTTCAAAAGTTATGAGTAAAACACTGAATTTCGGCAAGGGTTTTTCGCGAATTTACGAGATAAAAAACACGCTAACTTTCGAAAGGCAATTCTGAGGATTCTTAACCTTGGCACCAGTGGCGTATACAGGGGGGGGGGGGCGGGGGCCCGTCCCCCCCGAAATGATTTCACAAATTTCAGGATTTGGTATCAAATAACAAGTACAATATTAAAAAACTTCTTAAAAAAAATCGAAAAACATTAAGAATCAAAATTTTGTGAAGAAAAATATTTTGAAACTGAAAATTTTGCTGTAAAAAAAATCTCAAAATATGAAAAAATTTTCTTAGAATTTGAAACTTTTCAACCTAAGATTCTAATGAAATAATATCTTTGAACCTGAAGTTTTATGTACATGTTTCAGAACGAGACTATTTCTTAAAAAAAAAATGTCTCAGAATCTTAAACTTTCTATAAGAAAAGTGTCTGACTTTTTCTATAGGAATAATGTCTTTAAATATTGGCCTTTTTCTTAGATTCTAAGATTTTTTCTATAGGAAAAATGTCTCAGAATCTGAGAACTTTCTATAGGAATAATGTCTCTGAATCTGAAAAAGTCTCAAAATCTGAGATTTTTTATTAAAAAAAAATTCTTACAATCTGAGGCTTTTTTATGTGAAAAATGTTTTAGAATCTGAAAAATTTTTAGAATCTTAAGGAAAATTATCTGAAAATCTAAGATTTTGTGTATAGGAAAAATGTCTTAGAGACGCAAGCTGAGACTTTTTGTATAGAAAAATGCTCAAAATCTGAGACTTTTTCTATTGTAAAAATATTTTTTCAATAAGAATAATGTCTCAGAATATGAGTAATTTCTATGGGAAATCTATATGAAAAACATTTTTTAGAAGAAAACCCTTGACAATTTCCTGTAGGTAAAATGTCTCAGAATCTGAGACTTGTTCTATAGGAAAATGTCTGAGAATTTGAGATTTTTTCTATTGGACAAGTGTTTAAGAATCTGAGACTTATTCGACATAAAAAATGTCTCAGAATCTAAGAAATTTTGAAACTTTTTCTATAGAAAAATATCTAACAAGGGAAGTATCTCAACCCTTATGAACCGATTTGCCTGAAACTTAAAATATATATCAAAGAGACAATTCTAAGGTTGGGGTGTCTCGGTTTATCGGCCATATCGGGGATTTAGGGGTTCAAAACATGGGTAAAAAAATGGCGAAAAAATCGTTTTTTGGATTTTTCAGCCATTTCTTTTTAAGAAACTATATGTTTTTTTTAATACCTATGCAATGGTGGCATAATATTGTAAAAATTCGGCTTCTTTAAATATTTTTTTCAGGAAAATGTGTAAATTTTGGGGGGTACATATGTGAAGACATAGACCTACGATATCCATATGGATAAGAAATAATCTTTATTAAATTTAAGTCGACCCGTATTTTTGCCCTAGACGATATTCCTGTTAGTTCGGAAGTTATCAAAATTTTCCCGAAGGTCCAGATGGTTTCATAAGGGGACAACGAAATTTTTAAACACCGATATGGCCGATAAGCCGAGCACCCCAATCTTAAAATCGTCTCTTTAATATATATTTTAAGTTTCAGGCAAATCGGTTCATAAGCGTTGAGATACTTCCCTTGTAAGAATTTAAGAATTTTTATATAGGAAAAATGTCTAAGAATTTTATACTTTTTTTATACGAAATTTTCTCAGAATCCGAGAATTTTTCTTTAGGAAAAAGGTTTTAGAATCTATGACTTTTTTTACACTGTTTTCTTTTTAAAAAGGTCTCAGAATCTGAATTATTTTTCTTTTAGAAAAAGCGAAGATTTTCTCAGAATCTAAATCTTTTTGTGTAGAATGTTTCAGAATCTGAGAAAATGTGCTAGATTAGAAATATCTCAGATTTTGGGAAAATGTCTAACAATCGTAGTCTTTTCTTTTGGAAAAGTATTTTATGAATATGTTTATAGAATCATTTTCTAAAGTGACTTTTTCCCGAGAAACGTTTTCCATTGGAAATATGATTTAGAGTCTTTGACTTTTTCTCTAACAAAAACTGTCTCAACTGAAAATTGTCATAGAATCTTAAACTTTTCTTTGAAAAATAAATTCAGATTCTGATAATCTTCTTTGAGAAAATGTATCAGCATCTGATACAATTCACACTTAAAAAAAAAGGCTAAGTCTCTCAAAAAAATTTAAAATATAAAAAAATTTAATTTTCCCCCCAACAGTTTAAAACTTACTCAAAAATGAAGAATCTGAATGTGTTACATTCAGTTCAAGGAAAAGACCGAGAAAAATTCTAAAACATGTGCTGTTATGTAAATTTTTTTGTAAAAAAAAAAAATTAAAAAAATGTTTGGCCCCCACCAAAATAAAATCCTGGATACGCCCCTGCTTGGCACATATATTTGTCTTTCCCCTGGCTTAGTTTGTAATAAATTTCAGTCACATCGGCCCAGTGGTTCAAAAGTTATTACCAAAACCGTGAATTTGAGATTAGATTCACCTTAAATTCAAGTGTTGAAAACCCGTTAAAAATTTTTAAAAACATTGGTAAGTCACAAAAATATTTTAAAACGTATTTTTGTCACTTAGAAATATTTTTACACTTAAAAAAAAAAACACTCGAAAAAAATGTTACACTAAAAAAAAAATTTGACACTCAAAAAAAAAAATTAGTAAATTATTTTTTTTTTTTCACAAATTACAAAAAAAGTTTTTTTTTTTTACAAAATAAAATATTTCTTATCAAAATTGTTTTTTTTCACGTTAAAAAATTTACTATCACTTAAAAAGGGCATTGTTGTGGGTATTCATAGATTTGGCAAACTCGAATTTAACTTTTCTACTTGTTTAAATTATTTTTTTTTTAATTTTTTAAATTAATTTTTTTTTTAAATTTATACAATTTTAATTAATTTTTTTTGTTTAAATTTCCCTTAATTAAGTTTTCTATACAAGTAAAAATATAATAGTAATTTAAATTCTGAACGAGTTTAGAATATCTTATACATTTTCTCTAAAACAACTCCAAAAAAATAAATCTTGGTTTAATTGAGATAAATAACAAAATCTATCAAGATTGATTAAAAGTTCTTGTTGTAATAAACCACTTTAAATTCAATATAAAACCAAAGGAAGATAAAGCAAAAACAAAAAAAAAAAATAATATAAAATTGATGAAAATAAATTACACCCATATAAAACTTATAAAGGAGTTTTTTAATTAATTCATTACAATTAAGAGACTTTACCAAATAAATCCTTTTTATTCTATTTTCTTGGTTTTTGTGGATTTGCATTAAATTGCATTTTTAAGAAATTCCAAATTAAGAAACGAATAAATCCTTGTTGCAAACTCAAAGTAATGAAAATAATTCAATATACATAGATTTTTTTTTTAATGGAAAACTACATAAATTAAATAAGAGATTTACACCAGCAATAAAAGGATAATATGGAGTTTAATGAAGTGCAATGTTCCATGTAAATAATTTTTTTAAATTGAATATGATTTAATCAATTAAGCTTTGAATATTATGAGAATTTTATGACAAATTAAATGTATCAATATTTTAAAAAGAAATTTAGAAAGTAATAAAATTTATTTGAAAACCAATTGAGAGGCTGTGACGAACATTTTTTATACACTCCAACCACAATATGGGGGTATACTCACTTTGTCATTCCGTATGTAACACATCGAAATATCGGTTCTAGCGATGTCCGTCCGTCTGTCCAACGTTAAATTTTTGTTGTGATTTTAGGTATCTCGGTTTCTTCCCAACTAACGCTTACTTTTTTTCCACACATAAAGAAAGATGATCAAATTTCAATAAACCAGGCGCGGATCTACGGGGGGGGGAAAGGAAATTTTCCCCTCCAAAACCGAATTCAAAAGGAAAAAAGGAAAAAGGAAAAAAAAAGAAAAAAAAAGAAAAAAAAAAGAAAGAGAAGAAAAGAAGAAGGAAAAAGGTGAGTGAAAAGGAAATAATCTTTAAAAAAATTTCTATGAAATATGTCCAAGGATCTGAGAAAATTTCTATGAAAAATTTTAAAGAATCTTAAAATTTTTTTATAGGAAAAAAAATTGAAAAATTATTTACAGAAAAAATTGAGAATTTTCCTATAGGAAAAATCGGGAAATTTTTTTATAGAAATTCTTCTATGAAAAATGTCTAAGAAACCTTAAATGTTTCTGAATTTTCGAATTTTTCTATGTGATAAAGTCTCAAAAAATTAAAACTTTTCATTATAAAAAATACAAAAATTTTTCTAGACGAAATATTTGGGAGTTTTTCTAGACGAAAACTTTTTCAATTTTTCTTAATGAATAATTTGGGAATTTATAGAAAAAAGTTGAGAATTTTTCTTACATAGATATTTTTTATAGGAAAAATCTTATAATTTTGACAATTTTTATATGAAAAATCTAACAGTTTTTCTATAGGAAAAAGCTGAGAGTTATTTTATTGGAAAAATCTTAGAATTTTCTATATTGAAAATTTGACAATTTTTCTGTGTAAAAAGAAAAGAGGAAATGAAATAATGAGTGAGAATTTTTTCTAGAATTTTCAAGAATCTCAAAAGTTTTCTTTAGAAAAATTGTTTTTAAAAAGTAAAAGAAAATTTTCTTCAGGGAAAATTTGAGAATTTTTTATACAAGAATGCAATAGAATTTTAGACATTTCTATAGGAAAAATTATACAGAATCTGGGACTTTTATACACTCAAAAAAAAAAAACTGTAAAGTTAGCAAAAAATTTAGTTAAATTTAACTAAAAAAGCACCTGATTTTGGGCCTACTAAATTTTTAGTTAATTTAACTAAAAATATTTAGTTAACTTTTCGTAGAATGAATGTAGCAAAAAAAAACCGTAACTTTAACTAAAAATTTAGCTGAAATTTCGTAACGTTTTTATGTACATATATTAACAAAAAAATTAGTTGAATTCAGCTAAATTTTTTGTTACTTTTCGTAAACTAAAATTTACAAAATATTTTGTAAAAAATGGTAAGTTTATTTTTTCTGTTTTTTCATCAGCTTAAGTAGAACTGATGAGATTCGCATAGGAGGCTACACAAGAAATTTCACTTAACAAATTTGTTACGAAAAATCAGCAAATTAATTAGTAAAAATTCGTAAACTCAGTTTTGAAGTCAACAAAAAAAATTAATTCAAAATTTGTTCAAAACTAGTATTTTCGTAAATTGAACTTAACTAAAAAAAGTAATTAAAACGCTGATTTTAACTAAAAATTTGCTAAAAAGCCAGTAAACTCGAGTTAACAAAAAAAAATTTGTTAACTTTACAGTTTTATTTTTTTGAGTGTAGGAAAAATGTCTCGGAATCTAAGTATGTCAGAATCTAAGATAATTTTTTTTAAAAAGATGTCCTAGAATCTAAGGCTTGTTAATAGAAAAAGTAAAGACCTTTTCTTTAGGAAAAAAATCCTAGAATCTAAGACTTTTTTTGTAGAAAAAATTTCGGAGGCTCAGACTCTGAGACTTTTTCTATGGGAAAAATGACTCAGAAACTAAAACATTTTTTTAGGAAAAAAATTCTTAGACTCTCATATGAAAATATTTCTCAGAAAATGCTTGACCATCTTAGACTTTTCAAGGGAAATGTTTCTCAGAAAACAAAACTTTTTTAATAGAAAAATGTCTCAGAATATAGAAATTGCATCCAAAAATTTTAAAAAGCATTAAAGCCTTCAATTATTCTAATATCTGGTACTTTCTTCGGAATATTTTTTTAAACCCTAAAAATTTTGGTGAAGAAAGATAGTTTCGGTATCTTAAACCTTTTCTGTAGAAAAATAGAATAGACAAATTTTTAACATTTCAGAACCTAAGAAGTTTTCAATGTGGAAAAAACTCACTAAATCTGAGAATTTTTCTTTACGAAATTTTTTTCTAAATATAGAAATTTTTGGTGTGAGAATTGCATAAGTATCTGAGAATTTTGTATATGAAGGTTAGAGTGTCCCTTATTTTGGAAATGTTGGAAATGTTTCATTTTTTTCCTTTTGACTAAATAATAACTCAGGAAAAATTTTACGCCCCTACGACCACGCCTTCCCTACGCGACGGGGCCGTAAAGAGCGGGGCCTTAAAAATCATTTTTCCATACAAAGCAAAAAAAATTTTTTACGTGTCTCTCAGCTGGCTTTTTGTGTGCATTTTCACTAATGCTCTCTCTTCTTATTCGGGAACAAGTAGAACTTAAAACATTAACACTGCAATCATCTGGTGTAGTAACATTTTCATTATGATCAGCATCATTATAAACGTAAGCAAGGCTCTTTTTACAATCATCACTTGGTTCAGTAGCAACAACAACAGCATTATGGTTTGCATCATCATTACGAGCAGGAACAAAAACATCATTATGATTTGCATGATCATTTAAAGCAGCAATAACGACAGCATTAGAATTACCACGATGACCGTCAGAAACATTAGCAGTAGAAATTGACAAAAAGGAATTACACGAAGGTGAACGACCTCTGGTATTTAAGTCATTATTGGAATTTTGGATTATTTCAGCAAGTGTTTTTTTGTTTTTTGAACTAACACTCTCAACAGCATTGTTGTTGGCAATATAGGCGTGAAAAAGAGTTTTTAATTCTCTTATTTCGTTTGATAAAATTGAAACCACAGAATTTAAGTCTTTAAATGAATTAGCGCAATTATTGCAATTGTAAGCAACATTTTTATTATATTTTAGCAACTCATAAACATGTTCACTATCTACACCAGAACATAATTTATGAAAAAGACTATTACAATTTTGGCATTTTACAAACACACTACCGACTGTTTTACAGCAACTACCACAAAAGGTGTCAGACTGCATTAGAAAAAAACGACTTGTTCGAATGAAAGTCACTACTGAACTCACTACTGAACACTTAAAATATTTTTGTGTAAATTTTAAAAGCATTTCTTCCTCAGAACCTCAGAAGTTTGGGATAACGTCTCAGAATCATAAATTTTCTATTAAAAAATTATGTCAGAATCTGGGTCTTTTGCTTAAGAACCTGAAAATTTCTTGAAGAGACATTTTTCAAAATATCAAACATTTAAGTTTTTTTTATTATAGGAATAAATTTTTAAAATTTTAAAATGTTTCTTAAGAAAAAATCATAATAAATAAGAGTTGAACAGTAAAAAACCTTAACCAATGATTCAAATTCAGCTGAAGTTCCCTGCAAAAAAAAAAAAATTTGAGCAAAAAAATTTCCCCCCCCCCCCCCCAAACCCAAGAGCTGGATCAACGCCTGAATAAAATCTTGCTTTTATGCATAAGTAAACAAAAAAGTTACAGGGATTACAAAAAAAAATATCATGCGTCAAATTTTACTAATTACAACTAAATTTTTTCAAACTTTACACACTCCAGGCGTGGATCCACAGAAGGGGGAAGGAAATTTCGACCCCCGAAACCAAATTCGAAAGAAAAACAAGTAGAAAAGTTAAATTCGTCTTGGCTGAATCTATGAATGCCCTCCAAAAGGATAGCAAATTTTTTAAACTGAAAAAGTTAAACAATTTTGATTAGAAATATTTTATTTTGAGTAAAAAACAACTACCAATGTTGTTAAAGCTTGTTTTTTTTATATTCGGGTTTTTCAACACGCAAATTTAAGGTGAACCTAATCTGAAATTTGGTTTCACTTTTAACTTTTGAACCACTGGACCGATTTTGCTGAAATTAAAATTTTTCTATAGGAATAATTTGAGAATTTTTCAATTAGAAAAGTTTTAATATTTTTTCTATACGAAAAATCTGAGAGTTTTCTATTGGGAAATCTGGTAATGTTTCGTTCAAAAAAATCTGAGAAGAAGATGGGTAAAAAGAATCTCAAAATTTTTATACATAAAACATGTTTTTGAATCTTAGAATTTTTTTATAAGAAAAAAGTTTCAGAATCTTTTAATTTTTATATAGAAAAAATAAGAAAACTCTATTCAGAAAAATTTTCACAATTTTTCTATAAAAAAATGAAAAAAAAAAAAATCGGAAAAGAATCACAAATTCAGTGTAATTTGTCCTATAGAAAAAATTGTCTGGGAAACTGAGATTTTTCAATTTACTAATGTGTCAGAATCTAAGAAATTTTTTTAAGAAAAATATCTTAGAATTTGAAATTTTTTATATTTGATAGATGTCTCAGAATCTAAGACTTTTTTTATTAGGAAAAGCTCAACATTTTCTGTAGGAAAAAAAAATCGTAGAATCGATTTCAGACTATTAGAGGGTTAATATTTTCTAAGAAAAGAACCGCCATCAAATTTCACTGAAAAAATCTATTATCATCGTAATTGATCTCAGAAGTAGATTTATAACATTTATTTGACTTATTTCACACGGCTTTGATGAAAAACCAATTTAATAGTATGTGATAATTTACAATTTTAATTTTTTAAGCATAGTGCACTTTTCGCACGAACTTTTGATCTTCGGAAGCCCCTAGTGAAATTTGATGCAGAAAGTTATTGTAGAACATTTTTACCCTTTAACATCCTAAATTGGGGTATTAAAAGGATATTTAATAAAAAGGACCAAAATGACCCCTAAAAATGGGAGATAGAGTGCTATTATATTCTAAGAAAAAAACCGCAATAAAATTTTACTGAAGAAATGTCTGAACATGGTTTACCTCAGAATTAGATTTAGTGCGTATTTTTTGACTTATTCAAAACGCATTTGAAAAAATTTTAAAAACTTCAGTGGGCCATAAAAAAAGAACTCTAGCTAAGTTTTCAAAACACTTCGGGGGTTTTGCTCTACTGTTGGTATACATTATTTTTTTTTTGGTCCCATCCAAAATACAAAATCGTGTTGCACAGTGCTATGTCTCAAACCTGATATATTTTCTATTGGAATTTTTTTTCAGGATTTGGGCCTTTTGCTGGCAGAAAAATGCTTTAGAAACTTGTAACGCCAAAAGTCGGCCTCCTCGTTTTTGGCTCCATGTCTTTTATATTTACCATAACTTTATTAATGAATTTAAATTTAACATATTTAATTTTAGTTTAGCAACCCAAAATGTGTTGTACAGTGTTGTAAATGTTTTTGCTGCGTTTATGAAATTTACATAAAAAATTAAAGTATTTATGACACATTACAGTTTAAGTATTGTTAGGCATAAATTTCAAGTGTTTATTTGTGTTGGTCTTCAACAGAAATAAATATAGGAAGTATTTAGTAAATCAAACAAAAGTTGCCAAAACTTTTGAAAATTGCTGGTACTTATGTTTCAAATAAATTATTGCTATTAAGGATAGTCACAAAAATTGTGCAATTCTAAAATGTTGACATTTTTAAAATTATAAAAAAAAAGAAAAAATATAAAAAGACTAGCTGAAGCACCCGGCTTTGCCCGGGTTGACTTAGCCATTAATATCTAAATAGCTTCTCTCCAGGCGCCATCTATAGGGTTCAGTCATGCATACTAATTTTCTCATGACAAACCATACGCTCTGAGGTGCAGTAAAATTTCGCTGAAAAAAATGATTTTGTTAATAACTTCGCCACAGCGCCATTAACCAGGCACAAATTTTATCAGAAAACTTAGTTTTGTTTAATAACCAAGTCTTGTAAATTTTAGTAAAATTGTACCATAAATACAAAAAATGGGAATATGACGACAACAGCGACACCTATCGGGTCCAAATTTTATCAGGAAACCAATTTTTGCTTAATAACTACTTGTTCGTTATAAGCAAAGTTCGAAGTTTTTTTATTTCCAAAAAAATTTCCAATTTTGTTTTATTTGATGTTATTTTTCGTAAATTAACTACCATTGAGAAGAAAACATTAAAAATATAAATAAATTTTATAAAAATTATAAAATAAACCAAAAATTTCCAACCTTGTGTGAGTTTGATAAACATGATTGCCGCACATTAAAAAATATTTATGGGAGTTCGATAAAAAAACATGAAATTGTATTCGTGGGACAAAAAAAAATCAGTTCTTTTTAAACGAAAATTCGTTATAACAGAGTTCGTACAAAAATAAGTATTTTGTGTAAAAATTGAAGCCAAAACGTCGGTATTAGTTCGTTATAAACTAGTTCGTTATAACCGAGTTTGACTGTATATATTGTGAATTTCAGCCAAATCGTACCATAAATATGGATTAAGTAAAAATGCCCATACAAATTTGTTCCCAATACTAAATTCTGATCAAATATCCGTTTTCGGCTGCTAAATATAAAACAACAGTGCGTATGAGTGATTTTGTTTTGCTCCGTAATATATGCTGCAATATTTGCAAGAACTAAAAATAAAAAAACTACAACGCGTATGAGTAATAAATTGGATCCATAATGTATGCAAAAAGTTAAGCTATTATCAACACTAATATTAACTACAAAAGGTTGCATTAATATAACAAATTTTGAACAAAGATTCAAATTTATTTTTCTTTTTTGGAAAAAGGTACTTTTTTAGGGTAATTAGTACCCGCTAATCAAAATAATCTTGTCAATTTTTTTTTAATGTTCCGTTATTCCAGAAAAGCCTAAATTTGAACTTTTGATGCAATTTTAATATATGGATTTATTTGCTTTTTTATTAATTTATTTCATTATTTTCAAAATAAATAGTTTCAAACTGATTTAAATTAACGAAATTTGATTATAAATTAAATTAAAAGACAACAATAAAATGCAAAATTTTCGTTTTTGTTTCATACAAATTTCTGTGCTGCATTTTTTTTTGTAAAATATTGTTGTAAAATAAAAATTTGAGCTTTTAACATTTTTCGCGATTTTTTTGAAACATAATTTTGTTTGAAAGCTATCTAAGGGAGTCGAGATAGGCGGTTTATTCTAAAAAAATGTGGGGGGCAAAAATGGATAGAGGTCGGACTTGAATTTTACCCCTCTAGCGGTAGGAGCTGGTTTATTAAAACAAGTTTTTAAAAAACCTAAAAACTGTATGGGGGGACCACCTTAAGGATTAATGATAGAGGAAAGATAAGTTTCAAGAAAATGTTGGGGTAAAAAAAATACTTGGGGCAGTTAGAGCGGGTAGGTTTGTTCTAAATGTAGGTAGTAAGTGGTAGGAGTAGGTTTGTTCCGAAAAATGTTCTCTCTCTGTAAGAGAATCACGATTTATGTTAAGTTCTGTATTAGAGCTGTAAATTCTACTCAGTCTGATGCTGCACTAAAAAGATAGCCAATTGATCTGATACCAGTCCAATTTCTGTTGTTTCGCAGCCAGAACAACTGTTTACGGCACCGCCTTCTTTCAATTTTGCCATGGAATCATATGACCAAAATCTTAGGGAGTGACCAAAATCAGCAGTATTCCGTTTTTAAGGGCAAGAGGCAGTTCCTCTATACAGAAAAAATATTCAGCTATAAAAATTCAATGACCCATAGTAATCAAAAATAAAAATGGTTTCAATTACTTTAATGCTCAAATATAGTTTTTTTTTTTATTTTTCAAAGAAAAACAAAAACAAATGCTTCAGACTTCGGCGTCCTTGGTTCAAATCTCACAACATTTTTGTGTACATTTTTTTTTTGGATAAAAAAATATAAAACTTAAATTAAAAAGTAATCAAATACGGAAAAACGAATATATGAAAACAATTTAAATACTCAGCTATTAATTTAGTAATTGGTTCGAGCATTTCAAATACTAAAGTAATTGAGTCAGCAGTTATAGTAATTGATAGGGATGAGATTTCCATGCTAATGCATGTTTTTTGTCGATAGTCTTAAAACGATATCGACCAATTATCTTTCCGAATCAAGAAATTTGCGTTAAAATGGCATCGATTTGTTTTTGCATATTTTTGCATATTTTGGTGAGAATGCATATTTTTGCATATTTTGGTTTTAAATGTATATTTTGTGCATATTTCCAACTTTTAAGTGCATATTTTTGAATATTTTGGAATAAATTAGCAAAAACACAAATTGAAATTTATTTCTTTCAAAAACTATTTATATTTAAATTTTTTTTTTTTAAATATGAAAAATTATTTTTTTTTCTTTTATTTTTTTTATAGATTGTCTTAATATGTAAAAAAAAATCTTGCTTATATAAAGTTTTAAATGGTACTATTTAAACCCGGCGTTACTTTTTGCTTTAGAAGAGGTTTTTCCTATGAAAACAAAATTTTTATTGCACAAATTTTATTTTTTAGTGCATATCTTTAGTTTTTTTAGTGCATATTTTGAATTTTTTAGTGCATATTTTAAGCGCATATTTTCGATTTTTTAGTGTATGAAAATCTCATCCCTAGTAATTGAAATCAGTTTCAATTCTTTCTGTATACATTTTGTTTACAACACAAAAAAAAAACTAATCATCGCCGCTTAATTTGTAACTGGAAGTAATATGAATATTTTATGAATCTGAAAATTTTTTTATAGAACACTTTTTAGAATCAGAGAATTTTCTCTATCAAAAAATAAACATCTCAGAATTTGAGACTTTTATTATAGAAAAAGTGTTATAGAATCTTGGGGTTTAAAAAAATCCGTATTCTTTTTGAACGAAATTTTTGTAGCAAGTACCGCTTTCGAGATATTCACGTTTAAGAGCCATAAAACCTATAAAATAGCACTTCTGGGACTCCACTGTAACTTATTCTTGAGTTTTTCCCACAAAGGAGGACTTGATTTTATAAAAAAAAATCAAACTCTTGATTCCAAATCAGAAATCCAAAAAATTCAGATAATTGATTTAGAATTAACAGGCATATACATATAAACAAAATCAAGACCTGTTTTGTTCGAGCAACGTAAGAATACGTTACGGATACCCAAAAAGTGCTAAATTAGCGTTTTTTTTTTAATTCTGGATTGAATATCTTAAAAACGGTAGGTGATAGAAGAATTTGGAAGGCGGACTTTGGATCACGAGGCCAAAATCTATGTTATTTATGCATTTTTCTTCATGGGAGTTCGAATTTCTCTGAATTTGTTCAAAAGTGGAGCTAAAATATTTAAAATAATTAAAAAACGTAAGTTTATTTTTTGTATAACGCGTTGTAGTCTATTAAATTTTTAAAATTTTGAAATCGAAAGGGGGGGGGGGGCAATAGTTATATATAGAGGGTAATAGTTATATAAAAAAACTCGAAAGAACACGCCTTTAAATGAGATTAGCATGTTAGAAAAAATATCTTGTAAACTTCGTTTAGCGCATTAGCAATTTTAAACAAAATTCGAACTAATTTTTTTTTGCTAAATTTAAAATTGATTAGACCAAATTTTTACAAGTTTTTTTGCTAATATTAGCAAAAATAAATTGTATTTTTTTAAGAAAACTTAAAATGGCGCTATCTCGAAAACTAAGCCAGATGGAGCAAAATGGAGGCCATTTTTGGTTCTTGGGCTCACAACAGTATCGCCTGTCCTCTACACATGTGTGGACCCGAATGGGTCCTAACTTTGGATCCAAAAAAGTTAGCATTCCCGAAAATTTTAAAATGCTCATTTCTCATTAAATATTGCCGACACAACAAAAAGTTTAAAAACATTTTTGTAGTTCTCAAGACCTAAAACAAGATTTTCTTTAGAATTTTTCATTAAGGTTTAGGCGTCGCTACATTGGGTCTAAAAAAAAGTTCACACAATGAAAATTTTTTTTTTTGATTTGTATTTTTTTTTAATTTTTATTATAATTTATCTCAATAAGCTTATTAATGACAAAAAGTTTCATTTTGGTCCTTCAAGTATTTCAAGTCCAAAAATGACAATGAAAAAAAGGTTTAGGCTGGTTATGGTCTTACTCTAAAAATTCTTTAAAATTTTTTTTTTTTTAAGTTTTGATAAGCTTTAGAGTCCCCGCACAACAATGTCGGAGCGGTTGACGTTTTCGGTCATGAGAGAGTATAGGCGCAAAACAAAAACGGCAGCGGAAAATTCTGTCATATGTTTTTTTGATCACACATGATCACATGACCAATTATTTTTATTTATTCTTTCTATTAATTTACAACTCATTTTTAATAATTTCAACCTAACCGAAAACTGGTAACAATGACCGTCGTCTCGTTGTAGCGAAAAAAACCAAGGGTTCTGGTGGGAATCGAACCCACGACCCCCACGTTCAAAGGCTAGCACGCTACCAACAAGCCTACGGGGGCCCATATGTTGATTTTTACACTATTTTTTCACTTTTTCGTCACTTTTTTATTTACATTAATTGTATTTTTAATAATCAATATTGTTTTTCATATTGATTCGTTTTCTTGCTGTTTTTTTTTTTTGTTTTTTTTTTTTAATTTTAATATTTTTCTTTTTAGAGATCATATTTTTTTGTTTACTTTATCGAAAAAAAATCGAAATATTTAAAAAAAAAAAGTGGTAACATTTTCATTTCAAAAATTAAGGGAGAGAGAGAAACCGACACAAAAATAAAATTGATTTTATTCTAGCGGATTTCGGTCGAGCGTTTTTTCATGCCGAATTTGTATGAAAAAAACGTCACCGACATTGTTGTTCGGGGACTCTTAGTTGGTCTTGATAACATATTCTGCTTTAAATTGTTCATTTGTTGCTAAACAACGTTCACTTGCGCAAAAACCAAAAATTGATATTTTCAAAAAAAAAAAAACGTTTTTTTTTCTTTTGTATTTTTAATTATAATTTTACTTGATTAGCAAAAAAAAAAATTAATAAAAAATACAAAAAAAAATCTAAATTTTTTTTTTAAATATCCTTTAGGTATTCTTCGCCATTTCTTCGATATTTCAGAACAAATAAATTTTTTTATAAGGAATGTATTACCAAGACCAATTACAAACATATTATGTAAGCATATTAAAACAAAAAAAAAAAATTAGAGTAAGACCCTAATCATTAAAAAAAAATGTTAAAAACTTGTCCGACCATAATGAAACTTTTTGTCGTTAATAAGCTAATCAAGCTAAATTATAATAAAAATAAAAAAAAAAAAAATTTTCGATTGTGTGAACATTTTTTTTAAAACCCAAAGTTTGAGGCCCGGTATCGATCCTTAAACCTTAATAAAAAAATCTGAAAAAATCACGTGTTATTTTTTCAAGGTGCTTAATATATATTCCGGGTGGCCCATTTAAAAATAAAAAAAAAAAAAAAAAGTGCCATATATGAACCAGCCTAATATAGATTTTTGTATTACTTAAAATTATTTTAACAACATATTAGTTAAAATTGGGTACTTTTTGGCTTACAATAATGTTAATGGTAATGGGTACTCATTATAAATAATTGACTTGGTTATGATTACTTTTTACAACTCATTATCATGTTTTTGCTCGGATCATACACACTTTTATACATAAAAAAATACACTTAAAAAAATAAAGCAAGTTTTTTTATAAAATTTTTAAAGTATTGTGGCATTGTAAAGGTTTTTCATGGGCTCAGCCAATTCAAACTAAACTTTATGTTATTAAAAATTCTTTCATATCATCAATACCCCTACTTTTTCCCTCTAGCAATTATTGAAAGTTTATTTTTATAAAAATATTCTATGGTTACGAAGCCATAATTACTTACTTTGAAAATTACTTCCCTTTTTTACCAAAAGCAGTTTATGGTATTTGTTTCTTGAATTTCATGTATTTTTTTTTTTTTTTTCATTTTCATCTTGTGAATGTTTTTTTTTAATGTTTATACGCATTGATGTTCTTAAGTTGGCTTAATTAGTTTTTCAAAGTTCCTGTTAATGCTCTTATCTGCAATGAAGACTACCAATTTGTTGTTTTTTTCTTGCTGCCCTTGTAGTTGTTGTTTTCTCTGTTTTATATGTCCTGGTTAGAGGCGTTGACAGAAACCAACTATTTTTTGACTTGGCTCTAAGGCAATTATTGGTTGGTTGTTTTTTTTTTATAATAAACTTTTATTACATCAAGTGTTTTTTATTTTAATATTTATTTTTAATATTCTGTTTAAATATGGTTTATGTATAAATTTTTAATTTACATAATTTTGGGTTGGATTTTGTTGTAAAGGAGCCTTTAGATGAAAGAAATATTTAGTTACTGATATCTCTAAGATTTTTAGTCTACGCTTATATAATAAAGTGATTTTATTTGAAAATTTTTTTCAAACATATCTAAGCCCTACCTCCACTCCCTAAGGGGGCTTCCACATAAAGGTTCAATTTTTAAAAAAATATTTGCTCCCACCGCTCTAGCTGTTCTAGAAGTGACCCTAAAGGAGTGAAATGTATGACCGACCCCAAATATTTTTTCAATCCCAACATTTTCTTAGAACATACCTACGTCTATTTACAACCCTTAGGGTGGTCCCCATACCTTAGTTATATTTTTTTAATTTGTTTCATTAAATCAGCTCCTACCAGTCTAATGGTGCTCCCTAGAGGGGTCATTAGCAAGACCGGCCCCCTTAATTTTTCCTACCATCCTTGTACTTCGTTACCGGTTGTATTGATACCGGATAATTGAAGGATCAGGATTACTGTATCGATTTCAAAAAAATTCCCATGCGTAGTCTTTGTTTTACTTATTAGTGGACGCTTAAGTCTTTTATAAAATAATACTTCAATGAATAATTTAAACAATAAAATTTTAATAACTTCGCTGGAACGTTATCATGTTCATTCCTGAGAAAAAAGATATTGACAATTTTCGAGCCCTTATATTGGGGTTTTGAATTTTGAGTGAATAAATATTTCAGTGACAAAGAAATTGGAACAAAAATAAGTTTGAGTGAAAAAATATATAGAGAGAAAAACTATGGAGTAAAAAAGTTAAATACAAAAAAAATTTAAAAGTATCATTCCATACTGTTCCCTGCTCTATTCCATTTCGTTTCCCGTTCTACGCCATTTCATTTCCAATTATATATATATACTAGCGTGCGCAGGGTTTTTTGTTGCCCGTAAATACAGAAAAATTTCATAATGATAACAAATGACCAATTTTTTTAACTTTTCGCTATGGAATCTTTATATATATATATAAAGTACTGCTCAAAATTATAGCGCACTTTAAATTATTTTTTACAACTTATTGTTTCTATTCAAAATATCAAAAAAATGTCAAGTTTTTTTGTGTCAATTAAACATTTTTATTCAAATTTATTTAATTTAAGTCACAATTCAGTTTTAAATAACACAATAAAAATATCAGAGGTGGTTTTATAAAAAAAAGTCTTAAATAGACTGTTCATAATTATAGCGCACTAAAAAAAATTAATGCATTAAATGAAAAGTTGATCAAAATTTAAACACAGCCTGATGAAAAACTTATTCCTTTAGCTTTTAAAAATACATTTATTTCTATTTGAAATCGATTTGACCGATTTGGAGCAGTCATTTATGGTTGCTTTCGATTAGATATCCTTCATAGCGCTGATCAATTCACTTTTATAGTTATTTGGTAGCTTTAAGGGGCACGATCGGTAGTAGACCCAATGTTTTCAATTCGGTTAATGTCTGGTGACGATTTTAATATCATTTGGCCAATATAATTGGGGAAAATTGTTGTTTCCGAACCAGTCCATCGAGAATTTCGCCTTATGACAGGGGGCATTATCACTTTGAATGCAGGCCTGGATCGATTCAGACCCAAATATTTGATCAAAATATGATGGAAATTCTTTGGAAATTGAATTAATATAGCTGCTAGCATTTAAAAGTCCTTCTCAAAAGAGTAATAAGGCGGTACCATGGGCTGTAAAACATTTTCATACGCTAACAGAACCACCACCACGTTGTGTGATTGGCTGGAACCATTATGATTGATCCTTATCTTGCATTGTACATTGAAAAAATGAAAAAAGATCAACTAATCAATTATTCGTCATGAATAAATTATTATAATGAAGTAATAAATGGTTAAAATCCATCATTTGTTCGATGTACAATGCCGGATAAGGATCAACATATTGGTTCCAGCCAAGCGCACAAAGTGGTGGTGGTTCTGTTAGCGTATGCAAATGTTTTACAGCCCATGGTACCGGCTTATTACTCTTTTAAGAAGGACTTTCAACTGCTAAAAGATATATCGATTCAATTTCTGAAGTATTTTCTTCATATTTTGATCAAATATTTGGGTCTAAATCGACCCAGGCCTGCATTCAAAGTGATAATGACCCCTGTCATAAGGCGAAATTCTGGATGGACTGGTTCGGAAACAACAATTTTCCCCAATTATATTGGCCAAATGATATTAAAAAAGTCACCAGACATTAACCCAATTGAAAACATTGGGTCTACTACCGATCGTGCCCCTTAAATCTACCAAATAAGTATAAAAGTGAATTGATCAGCGCTATGAAGGATATCTAATCGAAAGCAACCATAAATGACTGCTCCAAATCGGTCAAATCGATTTCAAATAGGAATAAATGTATTTTTAAAAGCTAAAGGAATAAGTTTTTCATCAGGCTGTGCTTAAATTTTGATCAACTTTTCATTTAATGCATTAATTTTTTTTAGTGCGCTATAATTATGAACAGTCTATTTAAGACTTTTTTTTATAAAACCACCTCTGATATTTTTATTGTGTTATTTAAAACTGAATTGTGACTTAAATTAAATAAATTTGAATAAAAATGTTTAATTGACATAAAAAAACTTGACATTTTTTTGATATTTTGAATAGAAACAATAAGTTGTAAAATATAATTTAAAGTGCGCTATAATTTTGAGCAGTACTTTATATATGTCTTAATCCTTTACAAAAACTGTGCTTATGATGACCACAACACTTACCATAAATACCAAATACATCAGTTCTTATAATAACCACTTCGTCAACTTTAAGACGGTCTTATGCTTTCAAAAAAAAAAAATTTATTTATTAATTTGAGCAAAAAACAATTGAATAAATAAAACTTTGAGTCAAAAATTGAATGAAAAAATTTTGTAAAAATATGAACAAATATGTATGGATGAAACAAAAAAAAAAATACTGAAAAATTAATTGATAAACAAATTTTAGTAAAAAAACATTGAAAATATTTTCATTTGAATTCGTTCCCAGTTTCGTTCCATTTCGTTCCATGTTATATTCCATTTGGTTCCCTGTTCCATTCAATTTCGTTCAATGTGGTGTTCATTCCTTTTCGAATAATATCCGTTAAAGAACAAAAGAGTTTCAAGGGATAAGATCATTAAAAATAATTATTTTACCCTTATTTTGTTTAAAAAAAATATATACGTACCCCTTTAACTCCTTAGGAATCAGAATCTAAAAAAAAAAATCTTTTGGGAACGTTTTTTTTCGCTAGACGATCCTACATTCCAAATTTCAAGTTTCCAGTACCATTATATAAGATAATATGAAAAGTACCAAAGTGCTCGTTTTACTCCCTTAGAATCGAAATTTCGAAAAAAGTACTTTTTACAGATTTTTTTTCTGTTTTTGGATCCAACATTCCTAATCATAATTATTTCAGATCATAATTATTTCAGAAAATATAAAAGGTACCATAGTACTCATTTTTATCCCCTTAGATCGGGATTTCCAAAAAGTACATTTTTCATAGTTTTTTTCTGTTGTTGGATCCAACATTCCTAATTTTAAGTCTTTTTGACCTTTATATAAGCATGGGATGCTACACTCCAAATTTCAATCTAATAAAACCATTATTTAAGTATATATAAAAAGTACCAAAATACCTTTTTTACCCGTTTTACCCCCATAGAATCATTATTTCAAAAAACCCAGCCTTAGTGGATCTATATTCCGGGAGATGCAGCTTCATTCCAAATTTCAAATCTCTAGCTTCATTGGTTTGTGGAACTATAAAAAGTACTAACGTACCTGTTATTGCACATTTTACCCCCTTAGAATCAACATTTTCAAAACCGAAGCCTTAGTGAACCTATTTTCCTTAGAATCGGTATTACGAAAAAGTACTTTTTCAGATTTTTTTCGTTGTTGGAAACAACATTGCAAATTTTAATTTTTTTGTAGGACTTTAATTAAAGAAAACATAAAAAGTACCAAAGTACAATTTTTTACACCTCTTTACCCTTAGGAATCCGAATTTCCCGAAAGTATTTTTTTTGTGAATGTTTTTCCGTTAGAGGATCCTACACAAAAACTTAAATATATAAAGACTATGCAAGAGTCAATTGTTTTTGACGTTTAAAGGTGGTGTTAGTTTTACAAATGGTATCTGGGAAAGCTGGAAATTTTGCTTACCTTTTATTTTTCGTTTAATTTTGCTGGTTGTTTTGATTTAATTATATTCATTTCTTTTTTGTATTATGTATTTTTTTATTTTCAAGTGACACAACAATAATTTTCATTCATAATTTTAAAATTTTTTAATGTTTATTTTTCGTTATTCCCAAATCGTTCCCAAATACTTTCCAAAAAAAGATTGCCATCTGACACTACTATTCATGAGTTACCCCTGATCCTACATTCTGATTTTCGAATTAATAGAATTTTTTTTTAGAAAAAATATAAAGTACCAAAGTACTCGCTTTTTTACCCCCTTAGAATCGGAACTTCGAAAATGTACGTTTTCTGATATTTTTCCGTTGTTGGAACCAACATTGCAAATTTTAATATTTTTGTAGGACCTTAATTTCAAAAAATATAAAAAGTACCAAAGTACCATTTTTTACCCCTTTTTACCATTAGGAAACCGAATTTGCAGAAAGTCTCTTTTTTGGGAATGTTTCTCCGTTAGAGGATCCTACATTTCAAATTTCAAATAAATTGAATTTTTTTCAGAAAAAATAAAAAGTACCAAGTACTCGCTTTTTCCCCTTTTTCAACACTTCGTTTTTACCCCTTAAAATCAACATTTCCAAAAACCCAGCCTTAGCGGATATGTATTCCGGGATGTGAAACTACAATCCAAATTTCAAGACTCTAGCTTCAGTGGTTTGAGCTGTGGGATGATGCGTGATTAGTATGTCAGTCAGTCATCAGTCAGTCACCGAACTACTTTATATATATAGATATTTGAAATATATTTAAAATAACAAGTTTCTGAACCATTATTTCAGGAAATATAAGAATAACCAAATATACAATCCCTTTACGATCGGGCGCGACTATTATAAAACTTTTTTATAGGGGAAAAAATTAAAAATAAATTAATTACAAATTTTTTTTATCGATATGAATGTAAAGAAATAAAAATATTTTTTTTTTTTTACTTTGTTCGGATTTTTCCGATTTTAAAGTCAAGAAAGGCACCCAAAGCCTTTGTCCTACAAATCCAAAATTTTTGTTTATTAATATCGTCTCTGAAAGGTAACTTTCTCGAGCCCGACGTTGTTTTCGCAATTCAAAAAAAAACTAGTGCGTGATGGTAAAAGAAAAACTTACCCACGATCACATCTCTATTTTAAATGTTTTTTAAGAGTTAATATTACTCATTCGCATATGTAATATACCCCATTATTGTAAATTATTAGCATAGTGCAATGTTCAACATTTTTTTTCTCGAAAATAAGGCAAAAGACCTCTCTAAAAATTTCCGAACAGGTAGATATACACCTTCACTATTTTTTAAACATGTAAAAAAAAAATAAAATTGTGGCATGTTTTTTGGTATAAAAAGTTTAAATTTAAATTTAAAATATTCAGAACTTCTTCTGAAAATTTTCCAATTTTTATTTTTTTAGTCGATAGCCCATACAAAAATCTATAAAAAACATATATTTTAAAGACATCACTATGTTTCATTTTATTGGCATATATATTGAAATAAAGATACTTATTCAAAAAATGCTGAAATTTTCAATTTTTGACCATGCCTCCAAGGCCCACTTTTTGAAAAATCTTAAATTTTATTTTTGTTATTTAATAGTGCCCTAAGGGCGAATACTTTGCAAATGATATAATATTGAAACCACCATGGTTTTTCTGTAGTGGAACAGTTGGTGTGGAATGACTCATATGGAATGACTTATTTGACATGTGGGATCCAGCGTCCAAAATCGAAATTACGTTAGCTTAACCAAAGTGCTGTCAGGCTTTTTTGGTGAAAAATCGTCAACATTTGGAAAAAAATCGTCAAATTCGTCAAAAGTTTTAAAAAAGTCGTCAAAAAATCGTCACTTTAAAAAATGTTAAAAAAAACACATTCTTTGATATATTAAAATTTTTAAACGCACAATAAGATTTTTTTCTATCCACTTTTTTTAGTGAATTTTTAAATTTACGTACACAAAATATTTTTTAGCTAAATATAATGGAATTTTATTTTAAAACAAGTAACAAGACAGCAACATTCAATTTTAACTGCAGATAAAATAAATATCATTAAATCTTGAACAAATAAAATTTCTTACATTTATTTTTACTATACAAAATAAACTACAAGTGTTATTTGTTTTAGAACTTTAGAACGCTTCAAAATAAGACACTGTTAAGACCCACGGAAAAATAATGTTTTTCGGGCACTTTTTTCAGATTATACATTTAAAAAAAAAATTTTAGTATCAAAATTTTTTTCCAAAAAACTCACCTTTTTGGTGCTAAAAATGAACCGTCGAAAACACCAAAAAAAAAACTGACTCGAAAAAACTTAAAATGAACGTATCAAGTATTTTGTTTAAAAATTTATCGATAAAGACTCTAATTATTCTCTGAGTTTTATTTTCTGTGTCTTAAAATAGTGTTCTTTTGGATGAATTGTTTTATACAACAATTTTAAATATTTGCTCCATTTTTGGGGTCACTAGAGAGAGAGTAAAAATAGCAACAATTAAAATTAAATGAATAATCATTTATTTTTTGATACAGAGCAAAAATGAATGACTTTAAAACGACATAATTTTTTAAATGCAGTTATATTTCCAAAAGATAATAAAATGTTGTAAATTTGTGTCTTTCTTTTGTATTTTATTTTAATCGAATTTCATTTAATTTTTGTTTTCAAACCATTGTAAAATTAAAAAAAGTTGCAAATTTCGATTTTTGTGAATAAAAGTGGAGTTACAAAAAATCGTCAAAATGTTTGGGAATCAAAAAATCCTCAAAATGATAAAAAAATCGTCACTTCTGGCTGCACTGTATATCCAGTATAAATTTCACTGCAATCGGTAAATAATGTGCACCATTGCGTATGATTGTTATTTTAATGCATTAAGGATATTAAGTATGCGCCTCAGTTTTCAATTAAATAAAAAAAAAAACCTTGAGGGTTTTGTTTTGAAAAGTCAACTTTCATTTGCTTTTGGTATCATTCCATTCCGATTTTGGTTGTTGCACTGTGTTATTGTTTTGCTTACAATTATTTTTTTTTAATCATGCTTTCACAAAAACCAAAATACATATTTCTAAAAATATATGGAAACATTTTTGAACAGAAAACATTCGAAAGGCAAACTTTGTTCTCATTTAATTATGAAAATTACATTAAAAAGTATACATAAATTAACATTAGTATTGAGTAGAGATGGTACAACTCACAGAGTAGTGTAAGTATCTACTTGTGCTTGTAGGTACTTTATTTATAAAGTTGGCACACAAATGCATAAGGAAATTATGTTAAAATAAAACTAAATATACGAAATATGTTTGTTGAATATTCTTGAATAAAAATCGTTTTTTTCCCGAATTCCGTTTAAGGATTACTAAAGATTTTGAAATGAAAATTATTAAGTTGGAACCCTAAGAGTTGTTAAATTTTGGTGTTTCTTGCAAATTAAAAATATTTTCCTCCCTACTATGGTTGTTTGTAGATATTCCAAAACAAAAGTTATTAAGTTCCAATAACAACTAGGGAAAATGTTAAGCAAAGCATCATCACTAAATACTATAATGAATGAACAAAAAAGTACTTCGAAAAGTCATTATTTAAAATTTTCAAATGGTTGCAAAAAAAAAATAAGTTGCAGTATATAAAAAAAACATAATTTTTCTGAAATGTTGGGATAAACCATAGTCATAGACAGGGAGGGCCAGTTTTTGCAGCCACCCCACTTTTTTAATTTTTTGAGTACACTCTAATCAAAATTTGTTGAAATTTACCCAATTTATAGTAGGAAACTGGACTCCTACTATAAATTTGGTAATTTTACTCTGAATGTGTAAATTGACACATGTGATCAATTTAAATAAAAAAGAGGTGAATAAATATAACAAAAAAAAAAACATTCGGCGCCAGCCAGAATCGAACTCGACACCATCCGATTTGAAAGTACACTTCTTAGCCACTACGCTACCGAAGCTTATACTTTCATCTGGCGTTTTAGTTATTTAAAATGTGTGTATGTATGTTGTTCGACAATTTTATTTACGCATTTGTGTGTAAAATATTTGAATTAACGGATAATATTTTTAATTTGCTGTGTTTAATTGGTTTGAATTTATTAAACGCATTTAGTGTTTATATTAACACATAATGCGTGCTATTCAACAAAAATTTACCCAATTTATAATAGTAAGATTACATGCGTTTTTTAGAGTGTATAATATATTGCAAATCGTCATCTTCAAAATTTTAAAGATGATCGTTAATTTAAAATTTTGAAGATGTTATTAAGTTTGACATAATTTGTTGGATACCTTAATTTGGATATATTAACTACCAAATGTCGTTAAAGTTTTTAAATCGGTGACACAAAAAAGTTGGGCTTTTGCCCAATAGAATCAAATTTTCAGCCTCAGTGCGCAGGTTCACACAAATCAATTAACCTTGACCATTGGATGTAATCATTTATATTACAAAAGTGGAGTTGGTTTTTCTTAGAAGTCTATGTTTCTCGAGTTTTAATTTAAGTAAAATTTAAAATTAAGAAAAATATTATATTTATGTCGTACAAAAAATTTTGTGTAGGGCCCCACATTACGAAATTTATGGATACTTCACTGAATATTTACAAATAGAAACTACCAAAATAAAAATATGTGTGTCTGCGAAAGGAGGAGTTAGTAAATAATATATTACCAATAATGAATACTTCTACCTTGATAGAATATTCAGACAGAACATCGAATACAATTATACACTCAAAAGAATTCGATATAAGATTCAAAATTTTTATTTAGCAAATAATCAAGCTCGAGACCAAAAAAATTGTATTTTTAATGCAAACAACTTATAAATAACAACACTGTGCTAAAAAAAACACAAAATCGAATATAATTTTGAAATGTGGTAGTTAATGTTGTACGTTTCGTCAAAAAGATTACAAAAATGGGCATTAAACTTGCCAGAAACCCAAATTTTAAAGTTATTGTAAAAAAACGTTTTTTGCGACTTTACTCACTAAACCACGTGTTACTTAAAAAATTTTCACCCGATTTTAAATTTTTTAACTGTTTTGGATAGAAGAAGGATCGGGCTTTTTATGTGTGTGAATTGGTTGATATATGTAAGAAAGGTATGTACTAGGGTGGCTCGATTTTAAGCTTTTCTCTCTGATCAAATTCTAATACCCGCCAAAAGTGTCGGTCCCCTAAGGGTAACTCACATGCAAAATATCACTCCGATCGGAGTTTATCTTCTGTCTCCACTTTGAGCCTCAAAATTGGGGTTTTCGCAAAAAAGGACTTTAAAAAAAAAAATAAGTTTTTTTTATTAAAATAATTAAAAAATTATTTTTATATAATATTTGATCGTTAATACTAAAATATAAAATTTAAAGATTTTACGGTATCATTAACCCGTTCAAACTTGATACCAAAAAAAATGGCATGAGTTTGGGGGCGTTCTCAAAACACCATTTATCAAAATTTGAAAATTTTATTAAAAATAAAATTTAAATATACCATTTTTTCTTTCTGAATTCATTAAGAACACCTTGGAGAAGAAAAATGTGAAATATGGCGGATATCCGTCGAGCTTTTGGGGAATCGGGGGGGGGGGGGAGTTAGCGGATTTCAAGGAAATGTTGTTTTTATCAATAATTTGGATTAATAAAATCTTATAAATTTCATTTTTGTGCAAATTAACGGTTTTTTGGTGTAGTGGCATTCTATTATATAACTTTAAGTCTGTCATGAAATCTTACAGATCTAGGACGTCTTTAACCCATATTGGCTGTGGGTCAAAAATTACCTCTGAATAAAATTTGAAGTTTAGAGCTTAAATTTTGTGCTACACTGAAAGAATTATTGTTCATAATATCTATGAACATATTTCATAAAACCAAATTCATAGAATCCTTGAAACAATTCATTGGCTGAATGAATATTCATTAGTATTTTGAAATATTTCATAGAATTTTATTCATAGAGTTTGTAAGATTCATAGAAAAAATTCATAGAAAAAAAATGTTATTAATAATTTTTTAAAAATTAAAATAATTTTACAATAATTAAATAATTTGAATAAATATATTAAAAAAATATAAAAAAAACATAAAAACGTAAAAAAAAAATATTGCTGCCCTGGCGGGGTTCGAACCCAAGACCTACCGGCTGGGAAATTTATAATCGACGCCTTAGCTATCAGCGCCACCAAAGGAGGAAAACCTCGTCGACTAACACTTAGTTTTGTAATGTTCGTTATTTTTTTTCTACAAATACATAAACATTTTGTTTTCTACAAACATACACACAGATTTTGGCAGAGCATTGTGGCAGAGCATAATATTTTAAAGCAGAAAATGGATTTTAAGTGTTATAACTTGTTTATTTACTTTAGCTCAGTGGTTAGAGACTTAGCTTCACAAACAACTGGTATTGTGTTCGAATCTCGGTGGGGATAAGTTAAAATAAATAAATTTTTAAAAATAGAATATTATAAATAAATAAAAATATAATAATTAAGTAAATAAAAATTAAATAATAAAATAAATAAAAATAGAATTGAACAATAAAATTTTTTTTCCATAGCCTATGAACTTTTTCATAGGTATCTGGTTTCTATGAATTTGTTTCATAGATTCTATGAGGGGCATCATTGGCTCATTTCTAATGATTTTTTTCATAGAATCAATGTACGTTTTCATAGCCGTAATGAACAAAATTCTTTCAGTGTATAAACAAGTATAAAATGTTTTTTGTGTTTTTAGCCCAACTACTATTTCGTAATTTTTTATTATCTTTAAAAAAATCGTTAACCCTTCTTGCTAGGGGGTCAAAAATGACCCATTCAATAAAAAATATATACTTTGTTTATATCAAAAAATTCAAGCACTATGCCTAAAAGATTTTGCCGGGGTCATTTTTGACCCCTGGCCAATGTGGGTTAAAGATATCTTAAATATGAGAGATTTAAGGGCTGATTTAAAGTTATCTAATAGATTGCCACACATTAATTTTATATGAAAAAATATATACTTTTTATTGAATGGGTCATTTTTGACCCCATACCAAGAAGGGTTAACGTTTTTTTTTAAGATAATATATTAATACGAAATAATAGTTGGGGTAAAAAACATAAAAGGCGTTTTATACTTGTTTATAGCACAAAATTTAAGCTCTTAACTTCAAATTTTCCGCTGGGTCATTTTTGACCCCCAGCCAATGTGGGTTTAAGACGTCCTAGATCTGTAACATTTCTTGACAGACTTAAAGTTATCTAATAGATTGCCACGACACCAAAAAAACCGTTAATTTGCACAAAAATGAAATTTATAAGATTTTATTAATCCAAATTATTGATAAAACCAACATTTCCTTGAAATCCGCTAACTTCCCCCGCGATTACCGAAAAGAGGCTCGACGGATATCCGCCATATTTCACTTTTTTTCTTCTCCAAGGTGTTCTTAATGAATTCGGAAAGAAAAAATGGTATATTAAAAATTTTTTTTAATAAAATTTTCAAATTTTGAAAAAGGTGTTTTGAGAACGCCCCCAAAATCATTTTTTTGGTATCAAGTTTGAACGGGTTAATGATACCGTAAAATCTTTAAATTTCATATTTAAGTATTTACGATAAAATATTATACAAAAATAATTTTTTAATTATTTTAATAAAAAAACTTAATTTTTTTTTTTAAAGTCCTTTTTTGCGTAAACCCCAATTTTGAGGCTCAAAGTGGAGACAGAAGTTAAACTCCGATCGGAGTGATATTTTGCATGTGAGTTACCCTTAGGGGACCGACAGTTTTGGCGGGTATTAGAATTTGATCAGAGAGAAAAACCCAAAAACGAGCCAGCCAGGTATGTACTGATTTTTTCAGCAATATCTAATTTTTTTTGATATTTTTTGAAATTTTTTTGTGTTTATCGATTTTTTTCTGCTATAGTTTGTTCAACAACATTTATATTTACAAAAACTTTTTTATAGAAAATTTAATTGTGAATACGATGAGCTACATTCCGAAAAAATCGGATTACAATTGACAGAGTCGTGATAATTTTTCTAAAAAAGAAAATTGATATTTTGCACGAAATTGTCGTTCGGACAACCCAGGCAAAGAAAAAATAAAAAAAATACACGAACATAATGAGAGGTCGCGTAGTTCTAGGACCAATTATTATTGCTATTATTATTATTGATAGTAGCAGTCAATCTACAAATTTTTCTTCGCCGTAAATCAAGACATTGGTAAATTCATATATACTTATGTCCGCATGTACATGAGGTTTGTATCTAATTTATGGTTTACAACCAAAAGGAAGAATACAAGTAACAAAAATTAAATAAAAAAAAACTACAAATTAGTTTTATATTTTTAATTGCATTTTGAAAACATTACCAAATATTTTTGGAGCAAAAAAAAAAAAAAATATACTAATATTGAAAAAAAAAGTTACCGAGGGAGAAGATTCTGCATTTTGTAAAGTTTCAATAATATCATATCAATGCGGTGCACTGTGGTTTAAATAGAGTGTTAATGTTTTTAGTATAAATAGAACTCTGAACTTTTTTTCCTACATAGGAAAATTGTGTTAAATGTGTCAGATTCTGAGATATTTTCACTATACAGAAAAAACCTAAGATTCTCTCAGTATCTGAGAGTTTTTTTAATAGTCTGTGAATTTTAGGCTTTTATTATATCGTTATACTTTATTTCATTTGAGCTTTCTGTAAAAACATAAATTTTCAGGAGACCAAAAAAAGGCGTCTAATTCGCGTATTTTTAAATTTTGTATTGGTAGGCATTCCACAATATTAAATAATAATTACTACATGCGCATTGTTTGTAAAAATTCCTATTATTCACTGACAAGGAAGGTATCCCATAGCCTTCCGATTGTCCAGAAATTTTTTATATTATAGAGGAAGAAAATGTAAGATTTACCGTTTTTTTTATCGGCTATCGTGATGGTTAAAGGGGGGAAATAGGAGGAGGAAAAACGAGATTTTTTCAGTTTTTTCGACTATTGTCGTATTTTTTCCAAAAGAATTATATGAACATTATATATGGATGGAAAGTTTTTTTATGGCATATCTAATGGTGTGGTGGACTTGACCAAATTATTCTTTCTTAAAGTGGTTTTTGTCAAAATTTGCCTAACATGTGTAAATGTTGATTTAATTTATATGGAGAAATATATACGTATGACCCCAACATTTATAATAATCATAATAATAATCTCTCTTGTGTTGAGGCCGACACGTGCTTTCGCTTTTGGCGAAATTCCTGTTAGTTCGGTTTTTGTTCAGATTTTCCCTAAAGGCCATAATTTTTACATAAGTTTGCAACCCTTTTTTAAACCACCGGGATAAAAATAGCAAGTTAAACTTAGTTTTCGGTTCTTATTAACTTATACAAATTGCATAGCAATCGGAGTGCAAGCTATGGGATACCTTCCTTGTGAGTTACTGCAAATTCTGAGGCCTTTAAGAATCATTAAGATACAGGGCTTTAAAAAAAAAAGTTGGGAAAAAAACACATAGAAACGTGCACATAACCTCAATTTACTTAGCCAGATGGCAGGTAACTTATGTTTTTTTTTTCTCGTAAAAGACACCCCTACATCTTACCTTTCCAAAATGTCCCAAACGAAGCCCAGAGGTCTTACCCTTCCCAAGTAATGACCATTTGAATGTCAAAAATTTCAATAAAATAAAATCTTAAATGTGTTAATTCACAAAAACAAATGAATGTGTGCTGTTATTTCGCCTCCAAAAAATAAAAAAATTTGTATTTCAGTCAATTGGTTATAACTTTGGAACGGTAAGACCTCAGGGCTTTGTTTAGGACATTTTGGAAAGGTAAGAGGTAGGGCTATATTTTAAGAAAAAAAAAACATAAGTCACCGGCCATCTGGCTGAGAAAATTGAGGTTATGTGCACGTTCCTATTTCTTTTTTTTTCAATTTCTTTTTAAAAGCTCTGTTTATCGGCGATTTCACTTGTTTTAAATTTTTTTGTTAATGATTCTCAAATGTCTCAGAAAGACCTTTCTAACAAGCCAAAAACAAAAAAAAAACGACCACTGGGTTAGAAGTTAGAAATTTTACCCTACTACCCTCCGACCGCCAATCCGAAAATGTTCAAACCGTTGCCATTTCGCAGACTTGCATTTTCGGGGATGGTCGTAGTGAAATTACTTTCATGAAATGAGCCAAGGAATACGCTGACGAAATTCGGCGGGTAGTGACTGAATCACCCTGTATATAGACTGTAACTTTTTAACGGATTGTGGAAAAAATTTTATTTTTTTACCATTTTCCAGTTTTTAATGCCCTTCCAGTAAAGAAGTTAAAAAATACTTTTTAATTATTTTTTTAAATCATCGATTTTTCGGCGCTTTATAGCCACTACTTGGACCATTTTGGAAGCATGCGAAAAATGTCATAACAGTTTGCAGTAAGTTCAGCTGTTTTTGCTACGCATCAAAATGGTGACAAATCCGCACGGTAAGTGGCTGGAATGTTCCAAAAGAAAACTATGCCTTTATTTTTATTGATGCAAAAACCTTCTTAAAAGTGATGATATCAAAAAATCTAAATTTTAAAGTTTACTATATACCACTTCCAATTATATTTTAGAAATAACCAATTGTATTTCAGAAGTTATCAATTGTATTTCAGAAGTTATCAATTGTATTTCAGAATTTATCAATTGTATAACTGACCCAGGAAAATTTTTCAGAACCGATTCTGAGAACACTTGTTCTAGAATAGGTTCTTTGGTAACCATACACTATTACACTTTAATTATTCAGAACAAGTTAAGTGAAAATTATTGTAAAACTTGTTCTCTGCAATCAAAGTTTCATAACTTTTGGTTCTCAAGAATTAGAAAAAATTATGTGTCAAAAAAATTAAAAAATAAATATCAATTTATTTTTGTTAATCAAGAAAAAACACGAAATTCTATTAAAATAGCAGTATAAAATCGTGAAAATTTTTTAAACAAATGTGAGTAAATTAAATTTTCATTATCTGGGTCGGGTCAAATACTAATAATATTATGTTTTTTATTTTTGTTTGCAGAAAATCCATGTTTTGGGATGTCATTATTGAAAGGCTAAAAATGCAACTTTGGAGGCGAAAAAGAATAAATGTGTGCTAAAAAAAATGTAAATATTCCATTTATATATAAATATTCCATTTATATATATATGATTGTCTTTATCTTTATTAAATAAACTAGCTATACCCGGTCCGCGTTGCTGGCCCTAAGAAAAAAACGGTTTTATATTGCATCTTTATTTAAATACAGTGTCGGACAAAATTAAATCACGGGTCCGGGGCCAGCTAGTAACCTTTGGTTCCACCCTCGGTTAGCACTATCTATAGAGAAATCTCAACAAAATCGGTTTAGCCGGTTTTGCGTGATTTCGAAACACACAGACATATCGTAAAGTATAGTACAAAGGGGCTTGTCATTTAACGCATTTTTATCGAATCGTGATAGTCTAAAGTTCCATGCTGCATCCTCAATTAGTACTGTCTGTGCTGCAAATTTCATTGACATCAGTTTTGCCGTTTTTGTGTGATTGCGAAAGAGCAGGAAATAACTTTTTATTTATGAAAAACGGGAACAACATTTTATACCTTTTTGCCTAATCGCGTTCCACATATGACCTACAGTTCCCGCTCGGTTAGTTCTATCAGTAGTGACAAATTCGGCTTATGCGTTTTTTCGTGATTTTAAAACAGGCAGATATAACGTTCAGTATAAAACAAAGGGGCGTGGCAATTTACGCCTCTTTGTTCAATCGTGGTCAGTGTAGTACAAAGGGCGCACAGTGAGACAACGCCGGCATTAAATACAAGGAGTCATTGTAGAGCTCTGAAATTTTGCACAGTTTATTTTTGAGACAATTCCAGTTTTTTGAAAAAAAAAATTATAAAAATACGCCCACTTTTACGCCCACCTCCCATACAATCGAAATTTGTAAAATGCCGTATTTTCCGTAATACTTTAGGTATAACTTTCAATTTTGGTATACTTGAATGTTATATTGTTACAAACATTATCGCAAAAAATTTTGAACTTTGGCCCACTTTTACCCCCACCACCCATACAACCTCAACATAAAAAGTGCCATATTTTCTAAAATATTTTAGGTACAACCTTCAAATTTGATATTACTGTAATTTATATCATTTAAAATGTTTCATGCAAAAATAACAATAACACGCCCACTATTACGCCCACCTCCCATGGAAATGCAATAAAAAAGAACATTTTTTTCACTCTATTAATAATTTTTTAATATCATCATGGTATTCTAATTTTTTCAATATGTTAGAGAAAGGCTAATCTCTTATCAAAAGAGATCATTACAAGAACACTCATTACACTGTGCAACACCCAAAATCGGAATGGGATGAAACCAAAAGCAAATGAAAGATGACATTTTCCATAACAAACCCCTCAAGGCTTTTTTCCAGTTCAGAGCTAGATTTTTTTTACACGCATTTAAAGTTAGTGCACTTTTATTATAATTACAATAATAAATGCTTGAAAATTGTATTCGTGGCGAATGATTAATATTGTAATTGCCTTTAAATAACAATCATACGCAACGGTGCCCAGTGTTTTATGTTAATAATTGCCTTTAAATAACAATCATACGCAACGGTGTGTTGTGGTTTATTTGAATAGTTTGGCTATTTAGTAAATAGGTACTGGACCGATTGCAGCAAAATTCATACCAGTCATAGCTAAAGTAATTTTCAGCTTAAGTTTGGAAACTGGACCCTACATGTTCAAAAAGGGACAACCAGGGGCCTTTAAAGTAGGATATGTTTAGTACACACAAACTTTAAATGCTTTAAAATCACCAACTTTAAATGCGTGTAAAATAAAATCTAGCTCTGACCTAAAAAAAAGGCCTGGTGGGTTTTGTTATGGAAAACGTCAGCTTTCATTTGCTTTTGGTTTCATCCCATTCCGATTCCGAAAGTTCGATTTTGTATCACTGTGTTATTACTTAACCCAATAAATAATGCAACAATTAAATTCAATATATAACAATTAAACTAACCACATTAGAAAGTGATCATAACACAACTTAGATAAGCACAACAGCTTGAACTATCAATTTAAATTAAAAATTATGCAACTATCTAACCCAAAGTCAATGACCTTCAAAAAAATTATCAATCAAATGAATAATGTAAATAAAATAATAATAAACAATAAGTGAATATGTGTAAACAATTAAAAAAAATAACATGCTATTGCATGCTAACATACGTATAGCGACAGAATGTGCGCGTTGCATATTTTTTGTATTTGTTTGTAATTTTTTGTATGTTTAAAGTTCTTTTGCAAACTTTTGCTATATGTCCTTTACTTTAAATGAAAGCTGAGACTTCAATCTTTCATTTGATATAAGTCTGCACCTAGGGCGAGGGGCTGCTCTATATTCCCTGGTCCATTGAAAATGCAAAATGTTCAATTTTTACACCAGAATTCTATTGTTAAGAAATTTTTTTGTGTTTTTTTTTTTTTTAATTTATTTTTTCATCTACTCATTCTACAACAACTAAATTAATTAAAAAAATACTTTAAAGTTATATTTATTATGTATTTTTTTATTAATAAGCTTTTGAATGTTACATATTGAACTAACATATTTCAAGGGCTTGGCATACCTCAACTTTGACTTGCTCTAGACCAAAAAGTAATGAAGTTATGAGGCTGAAATTTCAGGGAATTGTTACTCATATATCTGTTAATATACTGTGAAAATTTCATCCAAATTGGACGACACGCCAAAAAACAATTTTTGCCGCAGTTATTATAGGGCTGTCTCACTGTGGGGCGTTGCAATTTTGATCCCTTTTTCCAATAACGATCTTATATGGCCTACATATGCACTTGGTTAGCACCGTATGTAGTGAAAATGTCAAGAGAATCTGTTCAGCTGTTTTTGCGTGATTGCGAAACAGGCAGTATAGTAGAAAGGGGCGTGGCATTTTACGCCCGTTTTTCCAATCGTAGTTTAACTATAGTTCCGCACTCGGTTAACACAATCAGGGCTGAAAATTTAATTAAAATTGAATCAACAGTTTTTGCGTTATTGCGGAGCATGCAGAAATAACATTCAATTCAATACAAAGGGGCATGGTATTTTACGCCCATTTGTCCGATCACGCTCTAATTTAGCACATAGTTAGTACTTGGTTATTACTATCGTTGGTTTAAATTTCATCAAAATCGGTGCATCCGTTTTTTATATATAGATGTCATTAGTGGTGCAATGTAAAAATTCGATTTTGCCCACCTCTCCGCCCACAGACAAAAAAGCATGGCATTTTACGCCAATTTGCGCGATCACGCTCTAATTTGGCATATAGTTAGTACTCGGCTAGTACTATCTTTGGTTTAAATTTCATCGAAATCGGTCCATCCCTTTTTTATATATAGATGTCATTAGTGGTGCAATGTAAAAATTCGATTTTCCACGCCCCTCCGCCCACATGCAAAAAATCAAAAATCTGACCGCACAGTGTTACTCCCTAAGCTATTCTGAATATTCCCTGAAAATTTCATCAAGATCGGTCCAGCCGTTTTCGAGTCCATACGGAACATACATACATACCCACATACATACATCAATTTTTATATATGTATATAGATTAACGCAATTCAGTATATTTCTTTAATTCTTATTTCTGTTCCAAATTTTACTTCTAGAACCGATTCCGAGGAACAAAAATATGTTCTAATTTTGCTTACAAACACCTGTTGCTTTTGGAACAATCCCTTTGTTAAAAGAATCGGTGTTGCTCTAGTGTTGTTCTGGGAAGTATTAGTTGTTCCACAATCGGTTCTTTGCAACCCAAAATTTAGCTGGGAAGTTTTTATTTATTTCGGTTTGAGTTCATATTAACCATTTCTAAGAAATAATTATTATTGTTCTACAATGAGAAAATCTGAAAAAACTAATCGAGAACACAGGCTAAGTGGAGATGTCGACAGCTTTCGGAAGAAGCCACCCTTCCTTCGTCAGCACTCTTCGATTGTCACTGTAGGTGTGTAAGATTAAAAAGTTATTTAAACGTACATTAAGGTGAAAAAGGTTACGAGAATCATATAACATTTTATTACCCATATGTTATCGTTTAGCACGAACTTAATCAATCTATTTTTAACTTTCTATTTTTAACTTTTAAAACAATAATTTCTTACACTGTAGAAGATTTTCTCAGAGTTGTAACCCTTTGTAGGACTTTCAAGTCTTGAAAAATGTTCGTTAAGTTTAAATTTATATTTCTAATTCATAGAAATATTACTAAATAAGGTACAATGCAATCTAGTAATATTTCTAAGAATTAAATATATGAATTTAAATTCAAATCTAACGGACAGTTTTCAAGACTTGAACTTTATAAAAAAAAAATGTCTCAGAATCTGAAAATTATTCTTTATAAAAAAATATATTTAAAATGTTAAGTGTTTTTTTATTTAGAAACAATGTTTAGACTTTTTCTAAATAGAAAAATGACTCAGAATCTGTAATTGTTTTTTGTAGTTTAAAACAGTGACTTGTTATGTTTAAGAAAAATGGCTAAGAATCTTTGACATTTTTCAGAATCTGAGTTGTATTTTTCTAATCTGAGATTTTTTGTAGACATCTGTGAATCTAAGACTTTTTCTATTTACAAAAAGTGCCTCAGAATCTTAATTTTTCTATATAAAAAAATATCACAAAAACTGCAACTTCATAGAGTCTGGGACTCTCTTATGTTGAAAAAAATGCCTCAAAATGTAAGATTTTCTCTACTTGAATTGTCTTACATAGAAAATCGATTAGATATGATTTGATCTGTTAAGATCTGATTATATCAATTGTATCTGATCAGATCTATTATATCCGAGATTTGTCCACTTCAGATGCAATTGCTAATCAGATCTAATTAGATCTCGAAATAGGGGCAAATTTTGGAAATAATAGATCTGATCAGATACAATTGATATAATTTAACCCTAAAAGAACAGTCAGATCTAATCAATTCTAATATGGGGAGAAAGTTTTAAATTCTTAAAACTTTTCTTAAAGAAAAATGTCCAAAAACAATTTTTTTATATCGTTCATTTACTTGTATAGTGTCAAATCTCAAAATATGTCGTTTTTGGGTAAACAATACTGAATTATTTGATAATCCTGCCTTATATTGTATCAAAAATTCGTATTAATATCTTTTAAACTCACCGTTTGAGAAGAGAACAAGTTATTATAACATTTTCTACTCACGGGCATTTTGCAACGAAAGCCAAATTTCAATTGTAAACTTTAAACAGGTTTTCTGTAAAATTCAACATTTTGAGTTATCTATATATATAAAAATGGATGTGAGTATGTATGTGGGTATGTATGTATGTTCCGTATAGACTCGAAAACGGCTGTACCGATCTTGATGAAATTTTCAGGAAATATTCAAAATAGCCTGGGGAGTAACACTGTGTGGCCAGATTTTTGATTTTCTGCCTGTGGGCGGAGGGGCGTGGCAAAATCAAATTTGCACATCGGACCAATAATGGCATCTATATATAAAAAACGGATGGACCGATTTTGATGAAATTTAAACCAAAGATAGTACTAACCAAGTACTAACTATATGCCAAGTTAGAGCGTGATCGGTCAAATGGGCGTAAAATGCCATGCTTTTTTGCCAGTGGGCGGAGGGGTGGGCAAAATCGAATTTTTACATTGCACCATTAATGACATCTATATATAAAAAACGGTTGGACCGATTTTGATGAAATTTAAACCAACGATAGTACTAACCAAGTACTAACTGTGTTCCAAATTAGAGCGTGATCGGACAAATGGGCGTAAAATGCCATGCCCCCTTTGTATTGAATTGAATTTTATTTCTGCATGCTCCGCAATAACGCAAAAACTGTTGATTTTATTTTAATTAAATTTTCAGCACTGATAGTGTTAACCGAGTGCGGAACTATAGGCCATGTTATACTACGATTGGAAAAAAGGGCGTAAAATGCCACGCCCCTTTGTAATATACTGGGCATTGTCTGTCTATTTCGCAATCACACAAAAACAGCTGAACCGGCAAATGGGTTTAAAATATCACTCCCGTTTTTTATAAATAAAAAGCTATTTCCTCCTCTTTCGCAATCACACAAAAACGACAAAACTGATGTCAATGAAATTTGCAGCACAGATAGTACTAATCGAGGATGCAGCATGGAACTTTAGACTATCACGATTCGATAAAAATGCGTTAAATGACACGCCCCTTTGTACTATACTTAACGTTATGTCTGTCTGTTTCGAAATCACGCAAAAACGGCTGAACCGATTTTGTTGAGATTTCTCTATAGATTGTGCTAACTGAGGGTGGAACCAAAGGTTACTAGCTGGACCCGGACCCGTGCTTTAATTTTGTCCGACACTATATTTAAATTAAGATGCAATATAAAACAGTTTTTTTCTTAGGGCCAGCAACGCGGACCGGGTATAGCTAGTGACACTATACAAGTAATTGAGCGATATATAACCATTTAAGATAATTTTTTTGTTTATTCATTTCTCTGCAAATTTGCACAATCTAATACCACTGTAAATGGCTAGGAGAAAACACAAAACTAAATAAAGTAATGTAACAAATGTAATTGATGGTTTTTAAACCAAAAGTTATTCAATTACTAATGTGTTGAAATAATGAAAAAAACCAAGTCATAATTTAGTTATTTTCGAATAAAGAATTTTAATAAATTTCCACTCAAATTAAAAAAGAAAATAATGATAATTTAGTAAAAAAAATAACATAATTTATCTTCATCATATTTGAATTTGAATTTTCCTCAAACCCTCTATATTTTATGTATTTTTGTATGAATATCAACCGCCCTTAACCCTGTTGATAAGTGGCCACAATTAAATGCTTTTCAGTTAAGTTTTATTATTTTTTTTTTGTTGAATAACTTGCCGTTTTTGCTATGTTTTCCCACTTCCTACCGGACATAACAAATTTTACTGTACTTTTGTTAAACATTTTGTGGCTTAATTACAATGACCAATGTGAAAATTTGCTGACGCAATGACGTCCATTTGAAACAGGATTTGCAAAACAAACTAAAAAAAAAGGGAAATAGTTAAACTGACTGACCACAACCACAAGCCATAAACTGACTTGTACATGACACCTTCGCAAATTTTTGACAAAGCCGTTTTTGTATGAATCAACGATAGTTTCTAGTTTCATTTGAAAATGTGGTTGATAAAAGTTTAAACATGTATGAATGTGTGAATATACGATATGATAATGTTTGCAATGTTTGCACTTTATGAGTAAATTGTATAAAGTTTATATAGTTAATAAATGTTTTAAAACGAATTGTAAATATTTTTTGCGATAGCATTGATATTTTATTGAAATACCAGCGCGCAGTAGGGTGGCACGAATAATGACTTTTTTCTAAATTTGCCGACGCCGGACAGTGCCACATTTGGCTAATCTAGGACGACAAAAATCCAATTTTATTTATATTGACTAGAAATTCGGTATAAATCAGGCTTCGTATTTGCTCACTCTTTTTCTTTCAGTTTCATGAAACTCTAAAATGAAAATAAAAATTGTATATCTCACTCATGAACTATGAAATAATTTGATTGTTTTCATTTTTCGTTGCTTGTGTGTGTGCAGTGAAAGAAGAAGTAATCAAACGAGAATTGAATGAATGAAACTTTTAAATAATTTTCATTCTCATTTTAGGCAAATGAGACTTTCATTTCGTGAGAATTTTTATTTTATTTTCAGTCTCACGAAAATGAAATGAAAGTTAGTTTCAGCGTATTTCAGTTTCATGCACACGGATTAAATATTTTTTTCTTTTATTCAATAGTTTACGATTTTGGTTGTGCCGAAGCTAATTTTTCAAAAAAGTTTAATATTTTAAAAAAAGTAAATTTTTTTAAAAAACTTCAGTTTTTCAAAAAAAAAAGCTGAATTTTTCAAAAAAAACATAATTTTTTAAAAAAGTTGATTTTTAAAAAAAAAAATAATAGTTTTTTGAAAAACTTTAATTTTTCAAAAAAAGTTGATTTTTTCAAAAAAAAGTTAATTTTTTCAAAAAAGATGAATTTTTCAAAAAAAAGCTAAATTTTTCAAAAAAAAATAATTTTTTTAAAAAGTTGATTTTTTCAAAAAAAATTTAGTTTTTTAAAAAACTTTAATTTTTCAAAAAAAGTTGATTTTTTCAAAAAAAATTGATTTTTTCAAAAAAAGTTGATTTTTTCAAAAAAAGTTGATTTTTTCAAAAAAATTAAATTTTTCAAAAAAAAGTTAATTTTTTCAAAAAAGATGAATTTTTCAAAAAAAAAACTAAATTTTTCAAAAAAAAAATAATTTTTTTAAAAAGTTGATTTTTTCAAAAAAAAATTTAGTTTTTTAAAAAACTTTAATTTTTCAAAAAAAGTTGATTTTTTCAAAAAAAATAGATTTTTTCAAAAAAAGTTGATTTTTTCAAAAAAAGTTGATTTTTTCAAAAAAATTAAATTTTTCAAAAAAACGTTAATTTTTTAAAAAAAATTTAATTTTTCAAAAAAGTTGAAATTTTTAAAAAAAGGTTAAATAAGTTAAATTTTTAAAAAAGTAAAATTTTTTTTAAAAACGCAGTTTTTCAAAAAAAAACTGAATTTTTTTAAAAAAGTTGATTTAAAAAAAAAAAAAATTAGTTTTTTGAAAAACTTTAATTTTTTAAAAAAGTTGATTTTTCAAAAAAAAAAAAATAATTTTTCAAAAAAAAGTTAATGTTTTAAAAACATTAACATTGCATTGTTAAGAAAACAATTTTAAATATTTCAACTTTATTTAAAAAAAAAAATAAATTAAAAAAAAAAATATTTTTAAAAAAAAATTAAAAAAAGTGTAATTTTTCAAAAAAATCAAAAAAGTTGAATTTGAATGAAAAATATGTTTTTTTTTTTTTTTTTGGAAAAAATGTGTTTTTTTAATTTTTTTTTTTAAATTTAAAAACTAGCAAAGATAAAATTGATCTATGATCGCTAAAGAGGTTATGAAGTGAAAAAAAATAACAAATTAACGTTCTTTTGCTTGTATCTTGTATCTTGATTATTTAAAAAGTTATTCGCAATTTAAAAATCTAGCAAAGAAAAATTGATTTGGGGTCGCTAAAGGGGGTTATGAATGGGTAAGAATGATAACAAAATATCATAAATTTTTCTCTATCCTGATTAGTTTTTAATATATAATTTAAATACCAAATTAACGTTGTTTTGCTTGTATTTTAATTATTTAAGAAGTTATTCGCAATTTAAAAATCTAGCAAAGAAAAATTTTATCTGGAACCGCTTAAGAGGTTACGCAGGGGTGAAAATGACAAAAATATCATCCATTTTGCTCTACATCGATTAGTTTTTAAGATATAATTAAAATACCAAATTAACGTCCTTTTGCTTGTATTTCAATTATTTAAGAAGTTATTCGCAATTTAAAAATCTGGCAAAGAAAAATTTGATCTGAAACCGCTAAAGAGGTTACACAGGGGTGAAAATGACATAAATATCATCCATTTTGCTCCACATCGATTATTTTTTGAAATATAATTAAAATTCCAAATTAACGTCGTTTTGCTTGTATTTTAATTACACAGCTCAACAAGAAAATGCGTATTGGATTCTGGTTAGTGATTTGGATAGTGTCTGTTGCGCCGATTTCAAATCCGGAGCCCAAATTTGTTTATCACGTCAGGATTTTGAGTAATTCGCGGTTAAAGTGCCGAAAAAGTGCATTTTTTACCATTTTTAAAAGCTTATAAAATAAGATTCTGACATGCAAATGACTTGGTATCAAGCTCATTCGAAAGTCTGTAATTTTCTCTTAAGGATAAGATAAAATGTTCTAAAAATTTAATTTTCGAAAATGGTAAAAGAATCATAAGAAAAAAACCTTCCATTTTTTCAATATTTAGTTTATTTACACAGTGTTTTTTAACAAGTTTCCATACAAATTCATACGTAAATTTTAGATTTAAAGCACTTGTGGCTAATGATTTTTTTACCATTTTAGAAAATTAAATTCCAAGAAGATTTGATCTTGTATGAAAGAGAAAATTACACACTTTCGATTGAGCTTGATACCAAGTCATTTGAATGTCAGGATCTTATTTTATAGGCGGTCAAAAATGGTCAAAATGGTCATTTTTGGACACTTTAACCGCGATTTTCTAAAAATTGTGATGTGATAGAAAAATTTGAGTGACCGTTTTGGAATCAGGGCACCAAACCCTATCAACTTTTTTTGGTTTCATCCAAAACGCAGCGACAAACCTCAGATTTGTAGAGCGGTGTTATTTAAGAATTTATTCGCAATTTAAAAATCTAGCAAAGAAAAATTTGGTCTGGAACCGCTTAAGAGGTTACGCAGGGGTGAAAATGACAAAAATATCATCCATTTTGCTCTACATCGATTAGTTTTTAAGATATAATTAAAATACCAAATTAACGTCCTTTTGCTTGTATTTTGATTATTAAAGAAGTTATTCGCAATTTAAAAATCTAGCAAAGAAAAATTTGATCTGGAACCGCATAAGAGGTTACGCAGGGGTGAAAATGACAAAAATATCATCCATTTTGCTCCACATCGATTATTTTTTGAGATATAATTAAAATACCAAATTAACGTCCTTTTGCTTGTATTTCAATTATTTAAGAAGTTATTCGCAATTTAAAAATCTAGCAAAGAAAAATTTGATCTGAAACCGCTAAAGAGGTTACGCAGGGGTGAAAATGACAAAAATATCATCCATTTTGCTCCACATCGATTATTTTTTGAAATATAATTAAAATACCAAATTTACGTCGTTTTGCTTGTATTTTAATTATTTAAGAAGTTATTCGCAATTTAAAAATCTAGCAAAGAAAAATTTGATCTGGAACCGCTTAAGAGGTTACACAGGGGTGAAAATGACAAAAATATCATCCATTTTGCTCTACATCGATTAGTTTTTAAGATATAATTAAAATACCAAATTAACGTCCTTTTGCTTGTATTTTGATTATTTAAGAAGTTATTCGCAATTTAAAAATCTAGCAAAGAAAAATTTGATCTGAAACCGCTAAAGAGGTTACGCAGGGGTGAAAATGACAAAAATATCATCCATTTTGCTCTACATCGATTATTTTTTAAGATATAATTAAAATACCAAATTAACGTCCTTTTGCTTGTATTTTGATTATTAAAGAAGTTATTCGCAATTTAAAAATCTAGCAAAGAAAAATTTGATCTGGAACCGCTTAAGAGGTTACGCAGGGGTGAAAATGACAAAAATATCATCCATTTTGCTCCACATCGATTATTTTTTGAAATATAATTAAAATACCAAATTAACGTCGTTTTGCTTGTATTTTAATTATTTAAGAAGTTATTCGCAATTTAAAAATCTAGCAAAGAAAAATTTGATCTGGAATCGCTTAAGAGGTCCTGTGTAACCTCTTAAGCGATTCCAGATCAAATTTTTCTTTGCTAGATTTTTAAATTGCGAATAACTTCTTAAATAATTAAAATACAAGCAAAACGACGTTAATTTGGTATTTTAATTATATTTCAAAAAATAATCGATGTGGAGCAAAATGGATGATATTTTTGTCATTTTCACCCCTGCGTAACCTCTTAAGCGGTTCCAGATCAAATTTTTCTTTGCTAGATTTTTAAATTGCGAATAACTTCTTTAATAATCAAAATACAAGCAAAAGGACGTTAATTTGGTATTTTAATTATATCTTAAAAAATAATCGATGTAGAGCAAAATGGATGATATTTTTGTGAAAATGACAAAAATATCATCCATTTTGCTCTACATCGATTAGTTTTTAAGATATAATTAAAATACCAAATTAACGTCCTTTTGCTTGTATTTTGATTATTTAAGAAGTTATTCGCAATTTAAAAATCTAGCAAAGAAAATTTTGATCTGAAACCGCTAAAGAGGTTACGCAGGGGTGAAAATGACAAAAATATCATCCATTTTGCTCCACATCGATTATTTTTTGAGATATAATTAAAATACCAAATTAACGTCCTTTTGCTTGTATTTCAATTATTTAAGAAGTTATTCGCAATTTAAAAATCTAGCAAAGAAAAATTTGATCTGAAACCGCTAAAGAGGTTACGCAGGGGTGAAAATGACAAAAATATCATCCATTTTGCTCCACATCGATTATTTTTTGAAATATAATTAAAATACCAAATTAACGTCGTTTTGCTTGTATTTTAATTATTTAAGAAGTTATTCGCAATTTAAAAATCTAGCAAAGAAAAATTTGATCTGGAACCGCTTAAGAGGTTACACAGGGGTGAAAATGACAAAAATATCATCCATTTTGCTCTACATCGATTAGTTTTTAAGATATAATTAAAATACCAAATTAACGTCCTTTTGCTTGTATTTTGATTATTTAAGAAGTTATTCGCTATTTAAAAATCTAGCAAAGAAAAATTTGATCTGAAACCGCTAAAGAGGTTACGCAGGGGTGAAAATGACAAAAATATCATCCATTTTGCTCCACATCGATTATTTTTTGAGATATAATTAAAATACCAAATTAACGTCCTTTTGCTTGTATTTCAATTATTTAAGAAGTTATTCGCAATTTAAAAATCTAGCAAAGAAAAATTTGATCTGAAACCGCTAAAGAGGTTACGCAGGGGTGAAAATGACAAAAATATCATCCATTTTGCTCCACATCGATTATTTTTTGAGATATAATTAAAATACCAAATTAACGTCCTTTTGCTTGTATTTCAATTATTTAAGAAATTATTCGCAATTTAAAAATCTAACAAAGAAAAAAATAATCTGGGATCGCTAAAGGGGTTATAACAGGGTAATAATGATAAAAATATCATCCATTTGTCTCTATCCCGATTAGTTTTAAAGATATAATTTAAAAACCAAATTAACGTTGTTTTGCTTATATTTTAATTATTTAAGAAGTTATTCGCAATTTAAAAATCTAGCAAAGATAAAATTGATCTGGCATTGCTAAAGGGGTTACAAACTAATCGAGGTAGAGCAAAATTAATGATATTTTTGTAATTTTTACTCCTTCGTAACCCCTTTAGCGATTCCAGATCAATTTTATATTTGCTAGATTCTTAAATTGCGAATAACTTTTTCAATAATCAAAATACAAGCAAAAGGGTGATAATTTGGTATTTAAATTATATCTTAAAAAATAATCGATATAAAGCACAATGGATGATATTTTTTATCATTATAACCCATTCCTAAACCCTTTAGCGACCACAGATCAATTTATGTTAGATTTTTAAATTGCGAATAACTTCTTAAATAATTAAAATACAAGCAAAACAACGTTAATTTGGTTTTTAAATTATATCTTTAAAACTAATCGGGATAGAGACAAATGGATGATACTTTTATCATTATTACCCTGTTATAACCCCTTTAGCGATCCCAGATTATTTTTTTCTTTGTTAGATTTTTAAATTGCGAATAGCTTCTTAAATAATCAAAATACAAGCAAAAGGACGTTAATTTGGTATTTTATTTATATCTCAAAAAAGAATCGATGTAGAGCAAAATGGATGATAATTTTGTCATTTTTACCCCTGCGTTACCCCTTTATCGGTTCCAGATCAAATTTTTCTTTGCTATATTTTTAAATTGCGAATAACTTCTTAAATAATCAAAATACAAGCAAAAGGACGTTAATTTGGTATTTTAATTATATCTCAAAAAATAATCGATGTAGAGCAAAATGGATGATTAATTTGTCATTCTTACCCCTGCGTAACCCCTTTAGCGGTCCAGATCAAATTTTTCTTTGCTAGATTTTTAAATTGCGAATAACTTCTTAAATAATCAAAATACAAGCAAAAGGACGATAATTTGGAATTTTAATTATATCTCAAAAAATAATCGATGTAGAGACAAATGGATGATATTTTTATCATTATTACCCGTTCATAAGCCCTTCAGCGATCCCAGATTATTTTTTTTTTTTCGTTAGATTTTTAAATTGCCATTAACTTCTTAAATAATCAAAATACAAGCAAAAGGACGTTAATTTGGTATTTTAATTATATCTCAAAAAATAATCGATGTAGAGCAAAATGGATGATTAATTTGTCATTCTGACCCCTGCGTAACCCCTTTAGCGGTTCCAGATCAAATTTTTCTTTGCTAGATTTTTAAATTGCGAATAACTTCTTAAATAATCAAAATACAAGCAAAAGGACGTTAATTATGGTATTTTAATTATATCTCAAAAAATAATCGATGTAGATCAAAATGGATGAATAATTTGTCGTTCTTACCCCTGCGTAACCCCTTTAGCGGTTCCAGATCAAATTTTTCTTTGCTAGATTTTTAAATTGCGAATAACTTCTTAAATAATCAAAATACAAGCAAAAGGACGTTAATTTGGTATTTTAATTATATCTTAAAAAATAATCGATGTAGAGCAAAATGGATGATAATTTTGTCATTTTCACCCCTGCGTAACCCCTTTAGCGGTTCCAGATCAATTTTTTCTTTGCTAGATTTTTAAATTGCGAATAACTTCTTAAATAATCAAAATACAAGCAAAACAACGTTAATTTGGTATTTAAATTATATATTAAAAACTAATCGATGTAGAGCAAAATGGATGATATTTTTGTCATTTTCACCCCTGCGTAACCTCTTTAGCGGTTTCAGATCAAATTTTTCTTTGCTAGATTTTTAAATTGCGAATAACTTCTTAAATAATTGAAGTACAAGCAAAAGGACGTTAATTTGGTATTTTAATTATATCTCAAAAAATAATCGATGTAGAGCAAAATGGATGATATTTTTGTCATTTTCACCCCTGCATAACCTCTTAAGCGGTTCCAGATCAAATTTTTCTTTGCTAGATTTTTAAATTGCGAATAACTTCTTAAATAATCAAAATACAAGCAAAAGGACGTTAATTTGGTATTTTAATTATATCTTAAAAACTAATCGATGTAGAGCAAAATGGATGATATTTTTGTCATTTTCACCCCTGCGTAACCTCTTTAGCGGTTTCAAATCAAATTTTTCTTTGCTAGATTTTTAAATTGCGAATAACTTCTTAAATAATTGAAGTACAAGCAAAAGTATTTTAATTATATCTCAAAAAATAATCGATGTAGAGCAAAATGGATGATATTTTTGTCATTTTCACCCCTGCGTAACCTCTTTAGCGGTTCCAGATAAAATTTGTCTTTGCTATATTTTTAAATTGAGAATAACTTCTTAAATAATTAAAATACAAGTAAAAGGACGTTAATTTGGTATTTTAATTATATCTTAAAAACTAATCGATGTAGAGCAAAATGGATGATATTTTTGTTATTTTCACCCCTGCGTAACCTCTTTAGCGGTTCCAGATCAATTTTTTCTTTGCTAGATTTTTAAATTGCGAATAACTTCTTAAATAATTGAAATACAAGCAAAAGGACGTTAATTTGGTATTTTAATTATATCTCAAAAAATAATCGATGTAGAGCAAAATGGATGATATTTTTGTCATTTTCACCCCTGCGTAACCTCTTTAGCGGTTCCAGATCAAATTTTTCTTTGCTTGATTTTTGAATTGCGAATAACTTCTTAAATAATTAAAATACAAGCAAAAGGACGTTAATTTGGTATTTTATTTATATCTCAAAAAATAATCGATGTAGAGCAAAATGGATGATATTTTTGTCATTTTTACCCCTGCGTAACCTCTTTAGCGGTTCCAGATCAAATTTTTCTTTGCTAGATTTTTAAATTGCGAATAACTTTTTAAATAATCAAAATATAAGCAAAGGGACGTCAATTTAGTATTTTAATTTTTTTTTTAAATTAAAACTTTTTGAAAAGATTTTACTTTTTTTAAAAATTAAAACTTTTTTTGAATTTTTTTTTTAAAAATTCAACTTTTTTTAAAAAGTCAGCTTTTTGTAAACTTTTTCTGAAAATTAAAGTTTTTTGAAAAAATTAAGACTTTTTTTAAAAATTTAACTTTTTTGATTTTTTTTTTAAACAAACTTTTTTGGAAAACTTCAATTTTTTTATGAATTCAACTTTTTGGTGAATTTTTTTTTTTTTTTTTTAAATTTAAGTTTTTTGAAAAGTTTTCACTTTTTTAAAAAATTTACAAGTTTTTGAAAAAATTTGACTTTTTTAAAAATTAAAACTTTTTTGAATTTATTTTTTTTTTTTGAAAAATTAAATTTTTTTGAAAAAGTCAACTTTTTGAGTTTTTTGAAAAAGTTGACTTTTTTAAAAATTTTTTACTTTTTTGAAAAACTTTAATTTTTAAATTCAACTTTTTGTGATTTTTTTTTATTTAAATATAAGTTTTTTGAAAAAATTTTACTTTTTTGAGAAATTTTGTTAATTTTGAAAAATTAAAATTTTTTTAAAAAAATTCGATTTTTTTTGAAAAATTAAAATTTTTTTAAAAAAATTCGATTTTTTTTGAAAAATTAAAATTTTTGTAAAAAATTTAAATTTTTGTAAAAAATTAAAATTTTTGTAAAAAATTTAAATTTTTTGAAAAATTAAAGTTCTTTGAAAATATCATATTTTTTTAACTTTTTTGAAAAATTAAACTTTTTATGAAAAATTTGTTTTTTTTTGAAAAATTAAAGTTTTTTGAAAAATTATTTGTTCTAAATGGCTTGGTTTCCAAAAAAAAAAAACAAAATCGTTAAATATTAAATTTTCCGTTAAAAATGTTTTTCCGTGAGAATGAAGCTGAAATGCAGATGAAACTGTCTCATTTCGTGCGCCACTTTCGTGTGCACGGAATATAAAAATCTCAAGCACACGAAAATGAAATATAAATGAAAATGAAATAATAAAAAAAATGAAAATAAAAAAATGAAATGAAAATGAAACTTTTTTTTTAAGTTTCATTCATTCATTCTCATTTGATTACTTCTTCTTTCACTGCACACACACAAGCAACGAAAAATGAAAACAATCGAATTTTTTCAAAGCACATAAAATGAAATGAAATTAAAAACAAACAAAATTCATTTTCAAAAAATGAATGAATGTGCCAAAATGAAAGCTTCTTTCGTGAGCAAATACGTACTCTGGTATAAATGTTCGTTTTGACTTCAAAAACAACATTATGAAAAATATGGGAGGCCAGTTAACGGCCACGCCCACTATTTAAAAATTTTTTAATTTTGGTGGTTATTTCTTTAAACTTGGTATATATACTCTGAAGGAACGTAGAAATAATATCACAAAAAAAGCGGGCGGTGTGACAACTGCCACGCCCACTTTTTAAAAATATGTTAAAAAAATATGTAAAAACAAGGTTTACATATCGTCCTACTGTAGTCGGCGTCGCGGACGGTCGCAAAAGTTAGCAGTTGAAATAAGTACTATGGATATTGGTCAATATGTCTGAAAAAGTCCGGCTACCAATAGAAACCAAACACAAAAGTTCTACTCCATCAAAAAAAATAAATATATAATTTTCTTTTCAAAATTTTTTTTTATATTAAAAATTTAATAAAAAATAGAGAAAATTGTTTAAAAAAAGAAGAAAAGATATGACTTAAAGCTTTTAAATATCCTTTAACCCAGCAAAATTTTCGGTTGCAAAGAACCGATTGTGGAACAACTTATACTTCCCTAGAACCTGTTCTAATTCTTGTGCAACACCGATTCTTTTTACAAAGGGATTGTCCCAAAAGCAACAGGTGTTTGTAAGCAAAATTGGAACACATTTTTGTTCTTCGGAACCGGTTCTAGAAGTAAAATTTAGAACAGAAATGAGAATTAAAGAAATATTTTGAATTGCATTAATTTATTAAAAAAAGATAAAGATAATCCTATATGACATCGTACATTATTTTTTTTAACACACATACATCCTTTTTCGCCTCCAAAATTGCATTTTGGGCCTTGCAATAAAGATATGTACATCAGAACATGAATTTTCTGCAAACACAAATGAAAAACATTATTTTATTAGTATTTGTCCCGACCCAGACAATCCAAATTAAATTTACTTACCTTCGTATCAACAATTTTCGCGATTATATCCTGATATTTTCATAGAATTTCGTGTTTTTTCTTGGTGAACACAAAAAAAATGATATTTATTTTTAAATTTTTTTGACACATAATTTTTTTTAATTCCTGAGAATCAAAATGTTATGAAATTTAGATTGCATAGAATAAGCTTCACAATAATATTCACTTAACTTGTTCTGAATAATTAAAGTGTAATAGTGTTTGATTACCGAAGAACCTGTTCTAGAACAATTGTTATCGGAATCGGTTCTGAAAAATTTTCCTGGGAAAATTACCAAAAAAGAGTGTGTAAATATATTTTTTTGTTAAAGTTACAACAGTTTAAAATCGACTTAATTTATGCGAAATAATGAACACTACTTTTAGGATTTTACAAGATGCAACTTTATGCACCCACATCATAATAAAGAATATAATTAAAGTTCTTATTTCCGTGATATTACACTCAAAATAATCACTCTGTTAAATTACAAAGATACTCTGCTGAGCCAGCAGAAAATACCATAAATTTCCAACCAGCAAGATTTTTTGTTATTTTACGAAGAAACTCTGTAAAATGATTTCGATAAAAAAAACTGTAAATTTATAGAATTATCTGTAAAATATTGATAAAACCGAAAAGAATTTTACCAAAAAAAGTCTATAAATTTACAAAGTTTTAGTTAAATGCATTTTATGAGTTCAAAATTTAAAAAAAAAAAACTCTGTAAATTTACAAAGTTTAGTTAAATCCATTTTATGAGTAAAACTTCTCTGCATCAAAAACATTAATTAAAATTAAAAAAAAAAAAAATAAATTAATTAAAATTAAAATTAAAATTTTGTTAAATTTGCCCGCTTTAATGCTTCCAAATTGTAAATTTACTTTTTAATTTTTGTGAATATTACGAGTTTTTAACAAGTAAATCCAATTTTAAACGTCATCCTCGTAAAATTTACCACTTTTTATTGTAATTTAAGACACTTTTTAAAGAGGGGTTTATCGGTCATATTTGGACGTTTTTTGAAGTTATTTTTATTTTTACAGAGCAATTAAGTAAAATTACAAATGAAATTTATTATTTTGGTTACGAGAAACAACAAAGTATTTTTCTAAAATCCGTATTTTAACAAAAAAAAACTGTTTTTTATCTGTAAAATAAAGATTACAAAGTAAAAAGTAAAATACAGATAAAATTTTGTTTTTCGGTCACAAGAAAATACAAAGTATTTTCTTAAAATCTGTATTTCGACAGATAACTTTGTCAAATATCTGTCGAATTGAGATTACTGTCATTTTACAGAGTATTTAACAGAGTAATTATTTTGAGTGTAGGAATGTTTTATAATACATACAAACAAATCATAAAAATCGGAGAACTTTTTTTTTTTATTTTTGTCGTGATGGATTGGCCAAATGTGGCACTGTGCGCCGTGCACATTATGGTTTGTTTTCGTCTAAAAACTCAATGTTAAAATTTTTAGGCAAATCGGTAAAAGTTTTGGCCTAAAAAAATGTTTCCCCTTTACAAAAATATTTTTTTTTTTAGATTTTTTAATTTTTAATTACTTTTTATTATTAATGGCTAAAAATTTCACTTTGGCGGGATAAACCCTTCCGTTTTAAAAATGACTTAAAAAAAAAAAAAAATTTAGGTCCGTTGGGGTCGTTTTAAATTTTTTTTTTTTTTAGTTTTGACAAGGTTGGATTTTAGTTGAGATGTTATTTTCAATGATACATATTCACAAAAAAATATTATTCCTATCTGTGATATTTTTATCGAGTTCTAAATTGTATAAAAAAACCAGAAAAAATGTTTTTTTTTAACATTTTTCAAATATAATGTAGGTATTATCATTTTTAAAATTTTTAAAGGAAAAAGGTGACATAATCTGAAAATTTTTTGTGAAAAAATATCTGTCAATCTTATTATGAATTTTGGTATAAAAAAATTAATAAAAATATGTTTTTTTTTGTATAGAAAAATATTAGAGGATCTTAATTTGGTTTACATAAAAAATGTTTTTCTACTACATAGGAAAAGCAAAAATATCTTAAAATCGTAAAAATGTCGGTACACTCAAAGAATTATGTAGGTAAATTCCAGTGAATATTCACTTTAAACAAATGAAATTTTATTTAAAAACCATTCCACTGTTTTTTCATTTAAAATAAAAACACATTACAGTCAATTTTAAATGTTAATTTAATGACTAACCAAAACATTAAAAAACTAGTGAATATTCAGTTATTTTGTATTGGAAAACAGTAAAACTAAAGAAGAAATTTTTTACTGCCGAAATTAAATGTAACAGAAAATTCGTTTTTAATACAGTAAATTATTTTTTTTAAACTACAGAAACAGTAAAAAAATTAAATCCTTTATAAAATAAGTGATTTTTCTTTTAAAATGACTTTACGGATTACTTTTTAAAATAACCTACAAACAGTTAATGACATAATTTTCTTAGTGTAGTCTAACGTTTGAAAAACTATTTTGGAAAATTTTTTCAGAATGTCTTAGAATCGGTCAAAGAATATGAGACTTTTTCCATAGAAAAAGGCACAAAAAAACTTCCAAATTTTTCACATCCTCAACCATTTTCTTTTTCGGATTTTTGTAGAAGAATTTCCAAATTCTAAAAGATTCCGAATCTGAGACTTTTCTACGGACGAAAGGTATAAAATTTTGAGACTTATTTACAGGAAAAAGGTCTAAGAATCTGGGACTTTTTCTATCGGAAAAAGGTATCAGAATCTCTGAATTTGAGACTTATTTTAAGGATAAAGGTCTCAAAATCTGAATCTTTTTTAAAAAGAAAAAGGTCTGAAAGTCTGAGACTTTTTATTGTTGAGAAAAAGTCTCAGAAGTTGAAACTTACTCAATTGGAAGAAGGTCGCAGAATCTGTGACTTTACACTCAAAATAATTCTACAGTAAAAGGTTTAGTAAGTGATATTGTACCAAAATCTACTAATTCATTACTAATTTTAGTATCTTCAAAGTACTAACATTAGTAATTTTTACTGGATTTGACTAATATTAGTTAAAAATTTTAGTATTGGTTACCAATTTCTGCACTAGGTCCTTTTGGACTAAAATTAGTTAAATTTTTAGTATTGAATACCCACGTTTTTTTTTGGGTGTATCTATGGGAAATAGGTCTTAGAATCTAAGACTTTTTCTATACACCCAAAAAAAAACGTGGGTATTCAATACTAAAAATTTAACTAATTTTAGTCCAAAAGGACCTAGTGCAGAAATTGGTAACCAATACTAAAATTTTTAACTAATTTTAGTCAAAATCAGTAAAAATTACTAATGTTAGTACTTTGAAGATACTAAAATTAGTAACCAATTAGTAGATTTTGGTACAATATCACTTACTAAACCTTTTACTGTAGAATTATTTTGAGTGTAGGAATAAGGTCTCAGAATTTCAAAATTTTTGACTTGTTCTTTAGGAAAAATGTCTCAGAATCTGACACTTTTTCTTTGCGAAACAGGTTTCAGAATCTATGAAAGGTCTCAAAATCTGAGACTTTTTCTTCTGAAAAAAAAATCTTTTTTTATATAAGAAAAATGTTTTAAGACTTTTTCTATAGTAAAAACGTCTCAGAATCTGTGACTTTTTTTTGGAAAGGGTCTCAGAATATTAGACTTTTTCTATAGGAAAATGGTCTTTGAATCAGAATGTTATACTTTGCTGAAGGAAAAAGTTCTTACAATCAGAGACTTTTTATAAAGGAACAATTTCTCTGAATCTATCACTTTTTCTTTATTTAAGAAAAAGCTCTCAGAATCTGAGACTTTTTCCATAGAAAAAAAGGTCTGAGAATCTGAGATTTTTTGTATAGGAAAAAGGTCTGAGTCTTTCTCTATAGAAAATGGTCTCAGAATCTGAAATTTGTTCAGTACGAACAAATTTAATAATCTGAGACCTTTTCTATAGGAAAAATATCTCAAAAATGTAAAATAGTAAAATTTCTCAGAATCCGAGACTTTTTCTGTGGAAAATTCCAAAAATTTTGTATACGAAAAATGTCTCAGAATCTGAGAAGAAGTCTTAGATTCTGAGACATTTGCCCTATAAAAAATAATTTTTTCATCATCTGATATTTTCTATGTAAGACAAATTTCTTCTATTAAAAAATTCTCAGACTTAGAAGAAGCAAAAAAAAAATTTAAACGAAACACATATGTATGATCATGAAAAACAAACCTCCTTCGGAAAAAACTAATAATTTTAGGATTTTATAGCTTCCCATCACTTTTTTTTGCAAATGAAACGTAACCCTGTTTTTGCTCGTCTGACAAAGCATTATGATTTTTTTCTTTGAAGTAAAAAAAAAATGTCCCCACAAACCCAAAAGCTGTACCCGCCACTGAGCACAATACATGACTTTTGTCGATTGCCGGGAAAATTATGGTTCATTTAGGTGCCGTGACATAATAGCCCCCACAGACATTATCCCAATTTCCGGTTTGGGGATTAAGTCCGAAATGAATTCGGTCATAATACCCACAACGGTGCACCCACCACCGCGGTGGTAAAAATTGGACATAGTCGCAATAAAAAGTAGACATAACTCCCAGAAATCACGGGATAATGACCGCGTAACAAATTGCAATAATCCACATTTCAGGGATCTGAGTTCAGTGGTTCCTGGTATATGTGGGTTTTTTATTTAAAGATAGCACTGTTATACGAATTCATAACAATTCGTATTCCCATGAATCAGAATACATGGATTAAAAAGATTTTGACCTCCTGATTTCAAATCTGTCTTCAAAATGGTTCTACCACGTAAGGTTTTAAAGATATTAACGTTTGAATAATGAAAAATATGCTAATTTAGCACTTTTTGTGGTCTCCCGTGTAGGACTTGATTTAGTATTAATGTGACCTCTTGATTTTAAATCTGGTACCCATTATCTTTTCCCTCCAAACATTTAAAATTTGGGTAAAAAGTTGTTCAATTCGATGAGGCTGGGGAGCACAGAAAATAAAGTTTTGACACGCTAATTTTTTAATGATCAGTGATGTTACCACTCAGATTAATCAAACAAATTAACATCTTCTGAACGAAACTTTTAAGCTGAAAGAAAAGAGTGTGACCATGCCATTCCCGAAAAAAAACTGAGCCAGGATTGGATAAAAATAAATTTTTTCCCCATTCAAATGGCTATAAACCAGAAACTAAAAGAGATAATCACTAATTTAGTCATGCTTTTTTTGGCATTAGTTAGCGCTTTATAAAAATCTGAATATCATCGTATAATAAAAAAATAACAAATTGGCAAGCATTTCAAGTTTTTGTATGCAAAAAGTGGCCTTCCCTTCTTAAGGGGCCCCTGGAGGTGCCCCTATTGGACATGTGTGCTACACGGTCTAAACTTAAGCTCGAAAGTACGTTAACTACAACCGTTCTTAATTTTACTGCAAGCGGTCCAGTCCCAGCAAAACTTAGATTACCAAATAAGGTATAAAATAAGGTATATGATCTCTTATTTTATACATTGCAGCATTGATGATTTTAACAGGCGATGAGACTCAAAGTAATGCATCCACATTATCACATAGAATACCAGTAAGGTATAAAATAAGTCATAAATTTATAACGAAGAATACCAGTAAGGTGTAAAATATATGATATTTTATAGGTTACGAGTAAGGTATATAATATAGCATACCAGAACGTAATATATAAGGTGTTAAGAGTAGTGAAAAAGTAATTTTGTATTAAATTTACTTACGTGATTGTAAGTGAGTGTAAGTAGATATAATATGCTAGTGAGTGTGTGTCGTTAGAAATTTCTTGTCGTGAGCCCATCTCTAGTTTAAACTTATGCATTTTTTATAAAATAATTATTTTGTATGTTATTGTAATGCATTATGCATTTAATTATAAATAATGCATTATTTCAAACTTTCAAATAATACATAATGTAACCAAATATAAATCATCCATGATATAATGTTTAGAAATAATAAATATGAAATACATTTTTCCAATAATCATGCATTACGTAGCAAATTATTAGTAATGCATTATTTTTCACTTTAAAATAATACGTTGTGGAACAAATGTTTGGTAAGACATCCTAAAATAATGCTACAAATAAGGTATATACATTACCTGGTAACGTGTTATATAATCACTACCCATTACCAAAGTTTTGCTGGGGTACTTACTAAATGGCCGAATTATTTCCAAAAAAATTGATTTTAAACCACTTTTGGGCTAAAAATTCAAACATAGAGTTTTTATAACAAAACAAATTTCCAAAATATTTAAAAAACTTTTTAATTTTTCCATTGTTCTGTTTTTTTTTTTTTTAATTTTTCTATTTGCTTGTACAATTTTTTTGTTTCAACATGGCGAATGAGTATTAAATATTTGCATAAATGTTACTCATACGCTATGTTAAAACAAGAAAATGCCAGCAAATAACTTAATTGTAATAAAATTCAAAATTCAAATGCGATTTTCTCGAAAGACACGTGTCTGAATTTGTTTGTGTGGATAGACAAACATCTAAACTTAAAAACAAAATTGAAGAATTTTCCAAAAAAAAAACTTAATCGATAGGACATACAAAACTATACAAGAAAGTAAATTTTTAAGATTGTAGTGCGTTCCGTTTTAATTGGATAACTATTTAAACAAGGCAACTCGACACAAATTTTACCATTTTCCAATATTTGATCCCGCCTTCTAAGCCAAGTTTTTGAAAAAATAGAAAAACCAAAAACTCAATTTTCTTAGTTCCATATAGGGCTATCCATACAACATATTCAGAAATTTACGGTACACATTTTTGTTTTTCGCTGGACATTTGGTGTGCAATGCCTCATATACATAAAATATTTTTTAGCCGGTATTTTAAAATGTTTGTATCAAACTTTATGTCTTCAATTTTGAATTTTTGTTTAAGTCGATAATACTTTAAAACCCATTAATATTTTAGTTAATTTAAGCTGTTTTTAATGCATTACAACATTTTTTTTTGTTATTTTATTGTTCATTTATTTTCAATTTTATGCTCTCCAAAAAATGGGGGTTAATTAAATATATTATTTCGTCTGTAACATTTCTTTATAAAATTGTTTACTTAAATTAAACGAGTGTTTTAGTAGTTAGGTTTTATAGATTTAAGAAAATTATAATTAGAAAATTTCAGAAAAAGTTCGGAATTTTTATACATTTAAATTAAATTGTTAACAAAATGTCTGATATTGTAGTCGGCCACGTCCATGAGTAATCCTTGGTGACGGTCCGCTGATATGTCAGAGTTACAACTGACATCACCAAATTGACGACAGTATTATATAAAATTTCAAAATATCTGTCTGTCTATAAATTACGTTTAAACTACTTGTAAGAGTTTGCATTTCCTAAAAATTTGAAAAAGATCAAATACCCCCGTACAAATCGGCCCCGTAGAAATTAGTTTGGTCTTAAAAAAATACCTGTCTAATTAATTCTTATTCTGAACAACACATTTAAATTTCATGCAGATCGCAGGGTGACACTAGGGAGACTTCCCTTGTAAGGCAAATTTACAACAGAATTTACTTTTGCTTTTTTTTCTAAATTTCGTTTAAATTGAAGGAAAGTTGTCGATATATCGATGAATATGTCGATTATAAGATTATAATATGAGGGAAAATTTTTGCATAGAGAATTGATTAAGTACTTAATTAGCTTTAATTTAAAAGTAAAAAAATTCAAATCCTCCGATTTCGTTCGGATTTATTTTTATTATGTTAAACCGTTTTTTTTTAATATGGAATTTGCCAATATCATAAAGACTTTTCAACTTTTTTTCTTCATTTCGGATTCAGCCCCCGATTTTACATAAAAAAAATTTTAAATATCGTGAAACGAACAACTTTTCAAAATTTTTAAACTGGTGTTACAAATACAAACACGAATCTAAAAATGTATAAAAAATTAATTTCTGCATTTTTACTCAAATACTTGTAACTATTACAATTTTTAACGAATTTTCTTTAAAAACTCTTATTTTCTTTGTACTAGATCAGACTTAAACTGTGAAGAGGGAAATTAATTTCATAAATTTTTTTCTTTCTGAAATTAACAATTGAATTTACTTTTTTTCCTTAAATTTCGGTAAAATTGAAGTAAAATTGCGAAACGAGTATTTCGATTTATAGCTTCGAAGGCGATAATAAAATTATTTTATCTAAAATCGGGGAATCTCACTAATTTTGTGAGATTCGTAAACAAATGCATGATCCAAAAAATGGGACAGGTCGGATATGATCTATTGGTCACTTATCGGGGTCAAAGTTCTGCGTGATGGGGAAAAAATATACAAAAAGCCTCTCAATTTCACTGGACTCTCCCCTAGAGGGGTAAAATATGAGACCGACCGACATTTTACATCAGGTTTGAAAAATTTGAAATACTATAATTTCGCGTTTCGGACAATTTTATAACTCGTAGCGGATGAACTCGATGTGCTGACGACTATAAAATTAGTAAGTGTAAAACTTAATCATTGCTCTTTAAGATATATAACTCATTTGATCAGTCGCTTTAACCGTTGGAGCACCAGGTGTCTTTTAATAATGTCTTTTGACCAAAAAACGCTTTTCCGATACTGGAGAATAAGGTATCATTGAAAGGGAATTGGTGCCCCAAAGGTCAATGCGACTGATAAAATTAGTGTTGTATCTCAAAGAGCAATGTATAAGCTTTGCGCTTGACTTATTTTTCAGTCGCTATGAGTTACCAAAAATTCCAAAAATTGCGATTTTTGGGAACTTTGACCTTAATTTTCTCAAAAACCTGATGTGATGGAAAAGTTTGGAGACCGGATTTTTGTGTCAACAGATCCATTGTAATCGAGTGTATAAGGTCGCGTCGCAATCGCATTTTCTATGTTTAGTAGTGAAATTTGTTTGCCTTTGAAAAAAATTAAAACTTCAGTGGGCCATAAAAAAGACCTCGAGCTAAGTTTTCAAAACCCTTCGTTAGTTTTGGTCTCCAATTGATATAATTTATTTTTTTTTTGTACCATTCAACATACATTCCGTGACCTCAAAGTTGTTGCACAGTTTAATTGATCTCATTAAATATAGACAAAAGCGGTCCATGTTTGAACTGGTAGACTTTTATAGGCGTTATATTGTCGATCTTGACCGCCAGTAATTTTATTCCTAGATTTTATTTTTTTTCATAAAACCAGTAAATTACTAAATGATGGATTTATGAATTTCAAATACCCTTCATTCACCATCCGTTTTTAAGTTCTTTTTTTTTTTTGCTGTAGTAAACATCACTTTATTCTTCCATTTTTTACAATTCCTCTTTAACAAAACACATCAACCATTTCAGAACAATGAATTTATTTTAACACTGCGTTGGAGGATTTTTTGTGTTTTAAGTGTTCATTTTTTTCGCTCATTCATTTATTCATTTTCAATCCACAGGGTGCATTTAACAATATATCATTGAACTGTCAAAATTAAATCCCATGCAGAATTTTTTTTTTGTTTTTTGTTGTAAAGCCATAACCACATTCCACTACTGTTTGGATCAAGTAAAGACAACAAAAAAAAATAACTGCCAAAGGAAGACCGGCAAACGAAGAGACGGATAGATAGAGACAAACAGGTCACTAGCTCATAAACCAAAACCACTAAAGTTACTGTGCAGTAAAGTAGTGATATGGTTTGGTATGAAAAGTAGTACATGAAGGCACTTGAGTAAAAGGCAAAAAACAGAAGAATTTTTTTTACCATTATGAAAAGAAAAAAAAAAACAGGAAATGGAACAATCATAAATTAAGATAGATACGGATATGAATGAAGGCAGAGAAAGAAGAAAAAAATAAACAATAAATATTAAATCACTGACTCCTAGATGATTTTTTTAATAAGAATAATTTTTTTATGAAATCGGAGAATTTTTCTTTGGAATCACAGAATTTGTTTTAGGAAAAACTTCTCAGATAAAAAAAAATTTCTTGCATTAAAAATTTATCAGAATCTGAAAATTTTTCTTATTGAAAATTCGAGAATTTCTAAATTTAGAATTTTTCTATGGGGAAAGATATAAGAATTTAAAAATTTTTCTGATGGAGAAAGTTCTCAGAATCACAGAATGTCTAATAGGGTAAGTATTTTTTTTTTTTCATGATAATGTTTTTAGGCTGATGTCTGGTTTTAACAGTCACGTAGAATACCATCTCGCTTTGACTACATGAGCTAACGACTAAAGAAAACAAAAATTAATAGTTTAATTTTCTTAAAACCAAAAAAGGTTTGTAACTTGAATAAGTATTCACCTGCTGGTGAATAAAAACATTTTTTACCAAATGGTGAATAAAACGTAACATAATTATTTTTCCAAACATTTTTTATATTTTATTTTGTTTTTTTTTTTTTTATTTTCATCGGTTTTTTTTTTCATCAAAGTTGTTATTCTTCATCGATTTTTTTTCATAAATTTTTTGTTATCAAAGTAGTTTTTTCATCAAACTATTTTATATATTACTAGCAGGCCCGCCCGGAACTTCGCCCCCGGTAATATTAAATACCTGATTAAAGAAGGATCAGGATTAGAGTCTCCATTTCTAAAATTCTCCCCTACAGAATTTTTATTTTATTTAATTTTTATCGTTGGAGTCATTCATAAAAACTATTTAGAATAAACAATAAAATTAAAACAGCCCCGTTTAGCTCAGAAACATGTTCGTTTCGGTAAATAATATTCTTGAAAATTTTCGAGCCCTTATATCGTAATTATTGAAACCATTTCATTCCCCGTTTTAGTCCTTTTCGTTCCCCGTTCTATTCCATTTCGTTTCCTTTTCTATTCATTTGTTCCCCATTTTATTCCATTTTGTTCTGAATTCCAATTCATTTCGTTCCATGTAGGCTTCATTCTTAAAAAAAAAAGTACCACATTAGAATAATTTACCCTTACCCCTATTAAAATCTAAATTTCCAGAAGGTACGTTTTCAGAATGATTTTTTTGGCTGGAGGATCCAACATTTCAAGTAACTATGACCAACTTTGCAGGAAATAGAAAAAAAAAATACAAAGTTCACTTCTTTGCACGTATTTGCCCAAGTAAAATAGGAATTTCCAAACAGGACATTTTCTGAATGTTTTGAAATTAGATGAGTAGTTTTGCAGATTTTAAAATTTTACGTCTTTTGACCCAAAGTGATCTTTAAAATGGGAGTGGTCAATAAAACCTACCCTAACTCACCCTGAAAGAAAATTCTAAATATTGGTGAAAACATTTTTGAAATCACACAATAAGTTTCGTATATTAACAAATTTTACGTAGATGAACCGTAGCCTATGTCTAACATGATGGACCATTCTTAATAATGGAGAAAACATTTTTAAATGATTAGTTTCGGATATTTTGAAATTTTACGTTTTTTGGCCAAAAGTGGGCTTAGAAGTAGGTGTGGTCGATGAGAGCTAACCCATGTCCACCCTGAATCACCATTCTTAATATATGTATATTGGTGATAACATTTTTTAAATCGGATGAGTAGTTTGATCATATTTAAATTTTACGTTTTTCTTGCCAAATGTGGGCGTAAAAATGGGCGTGGTTAATAAAACCTAGAATATTTCCACTCTGAAGGACCAAGTATTGGTGAACAAATTTTGGAAATTGGATTAAAATTTTTGGAGATTTTTAAATTTTAGTTTTTTTTTTGCCAAAAAGTGGGCGTATAAGTGGGCGTGGTCGATAAATCCTAGCCTTTGTCCACCCTGGAGGAACACTCTAAAAATTGGTGAAAACTTTTTTGAAATCGGATGAGCTGTTTAATAGATATTTAAATAAGTATAAGTGGGCGTGGTCGATAAATCCAAGCCTATGTCCACCCTGGAGGAACACTCTAAAAATTTGTGAAAACATTTTTGAAATCGGATGAGCTGTTTAATAGATATTTAAATTTTAAGATTTTGGGCAAAAAGTGGGCGTAGAAATGGGCGTGGTCGATGAAACCCAGCATATGTCCACTATGAAGGACCATTCCAAGCATGTATTGGTAAAAAAAAATTTTTTAAATCGGTTCAGTAGTTGTTTTAAGTTTTTTACCAAAAGTGGGCGTAGATGTGGGCGTGGTCGATGAAACCCAGCATATATTCACTATGAAGGACCATTCCAAGTATGTATTTGTGAAAAAAATTTTGAAATCGGTTCAGTAGTTTTGGAGATTTTTCAATTTTTCAACGTTTTTTGGCCAAAAGTGGGAGTAGAAGTGGGCGTGGTCGATGAAACCTAGCCTATGTCCATCCTGGAGGAACACTTTAAATATTGCTGAAAACATTTTTGAAATCGGATAAGTAGTTCCGGAGATTACCCTCTACAAACAAACAAACAAACAAAAAAACAAACATACAAACATTACCTCTTTATAATATTATAGTATAGATTTTTTAATTTTTTTTTTTTATGTTTCGCCATTTCCATCAAACAGCACTAGAAAAAGGGTTTTTTTGGACCAGGTGTCTTTAGATTTTTTTCATATTGTGTATTACGATACCCTATGGAGTCACTTCGACATTTCCATTCACAGTTTAATTAATTTTATTTGCGATTTTTATTTTTTATAAATCACAAAAAAATTAATAAATGGTATAGTTTGGAGAACTATAACTTCTTAAGTAAATATCGGATTTTTATAATCGAAATTGAAATTATAAGCTAAAGTTCTCTTTTTTAAACATAAAAGTAAAAAAAAAAAATAAATTGTGTCATTAAAAAAATACATTCTAAATGCAAATGCATTTTAGTTATCATTTTTATGGGACACAATGGTCTTCTATTTTCTTTTTTTTTAATTTTGCTAATTTTTTTCCATACACTCAAAATAATTCTACAGTAAAAGGTTTAGTAAGTGATATTGTACCAAAATCTACTAATTAGTTACTAATTTTAGTATCTTCAAAGTACTAACATTAGTAATTTTTACTGGTTTTGGCTAATATTAGTTAAAAATTTCAGTATTGGTTACCAATTTCTGCACTAGGTCCTTTTGGACTAAAATTAGTTAAATTTTTAGTATTAAATACCCACGTTTTTTTTTGGGTGTACAAAAATGAAAAAAATACACCGTCCGACAAATTTCAAATTTTGGCTGTACACATGAACCGGACCAAAAAATTCTGAGAGTATGACCAAAAATAAAATACCTGTGTCTCCCAGTTTTTCTAGATCAATTCGCGTTTTACGCGAAAAATGCAAAAAAAATTTTATAGAAAAAATTTATTCCAGCTTGTATAAAAATAACATTCCCGTGTCTCTCAGGTGATTTAAATCAATTCTCGTTTTTAGCGAAAAATGCAAACAAAATATGACGTTCAATTGTGTTTCACAAAAGAAGTGTGAGATAATTCGAAAAAATGTAGTAAATATACTTCTAAGAAAAATTGTTTTAATAGATGTCTTCAGTAAAATTTAATGACGGGTCTTTTCTTGGAACATATTAACCTTATATCTCCAGTTTTTAGGGGTAATTTTTGTCCTTATTTCAAATAGTCTCCTAGAAAACCATTAAATATGGTTAAAATGTTCAACAAAAATGTTTGAATCAAATTTCACTTGGGGTTGTCAAAGGCCATAAGTTCGTGAAATATTAGCAAAAAGCTTAAAATAGTAAAATTGTAAATAATCATATTTTATCAAATTTTGTTTCAACAAAGAAACTTAACAATTTTACTTTTTTGAGCATTTTCCTAGCATCACACAAATTATTAAATTATTGGCCTTTAACAACTTCTAGTAAAATTTAATGTAGAAAATTTTTGTAGAACATTTAAGCACTTTAAATGCACGATTTTTAGAGATTTTTAGTTTAAAGCAGACGAGTTTAGATTTTTATTTAAATTTTGATTATAAAAATCCAATATTTAGCTCTTTAAACTTTACCACTTTATAAACTTTTTGTGATTTTTAAAAAATGAAAACCGCGAAAAAACTCGCGAGTTTTTGGAATTTAATAAAATTGTGAAAGGGAATACTTTAATGGATCCATACGATTTAGAAAAGTTCAAATCAAATAATCAAATATCCACAAACCTTGTTCCTCCTCCTCATAACCTATTTTCCTATGCATTGCATTAGTAGGGGGCTCAGGGGATGTGTTGGCTCAAAGTAAAAAAAAAAAAAAAAAAAAGGTCGCAATTCTTAACCGATTTTGGTTTTTCTTTTTTTTTGCACTTTAGCTACTGAAATTCAGCATCGATCGGTTATGGTGGATTTTTGAAAAAATATTTTTTATTACTTCTTATTTGTTCCTTAAGTTCAAAAAATTTTAGTTTTTTCAGTATTTTTGCAATAAAAAATGTATTAGGCATGGCACGAATATGTTTTATATACTAAATTAAAGGTATTGGAACCTCTTATCAATTACGTGATTAGTATTTGAAAATATATTATTATTTTGGTTTTATAACCAGACAAAAATTCAAGAAATTTAATTTTTAAAAGCCTATATCTTTAAAAATAATGTTCCAGTTTCAATGAAATCTTTTTTAGATTAAAGATTTTGTTTTGCTTAGTCATAATTGGTACACAAAATTTTTTAAAAAAAATATTTAATTTTTTGCTTAAATTTTACCTTATGATTTTTGGAATTTTAAAATTATTTCTTAGTCTGTTTAAAAAAAAGAGTTGTTACATTGTAAATTCGAAATAGAAGTTAAACAATTTTGCAAAAATACTTTATTTACCAACAATGGTTAAGAAAATGATAAGCTTTAATCTAAAAAAAATTTCATTGAAATTGGTACATTATTTAAAATTATATTGGTACTTAAAAGTAGAGATGGGCACATGAGCAGATTAGAATGTGATTCACGTTATTCACGCGTGATCACGCGTGAGTGTGATTGAATTCAATTTTACTCACGTGATTGTGAGTGAGTGTGAGTGGAGACACAAATTGCGTGAGTGAGTGTGCGTGAGTAAGATTTTTGCGTGAGTGAGTGTGCGTGAGTCAATTTTTTTGCGTGAGTCTGCGTGATTTATATACTCCACATATTTCCTTTTGTACCAAGAAAAGCAACAAAACATTGTAAAATTTGGCTTAACTTAAGATTTTGTCCTGAAAAAAAACAAAAAAAAAATGTAAAATTTCGCTGAACTTTAAGTTTTGTTGAAAAATTTTGAGAGATTTTTGAAATTTTAGTTGTAGAAATTTTTTTTCTATGAAAAAGAGTTTCGTGAGTTAACTTGAGTGTGAGTGAAGCTTGCGTGAGTGCACGTGAGTTGCATTTAATTTACTCACGTGATTGTGAGTGAGAGTGAGTAGAAAAAATTTGCTCGTGAGTGAGTGTGCGTGATTAAAAAATTCCTGTCGTGAGCGTGAGTGAGTGTGAGTCAAAAATCACTCACGCGCCCATCTCTACTTAAAAGTGAACATTATTAAGTTTTCATGTGTTTATAAAAACCAAAATAATAATAAATTAACAAATTTTATTAATGTCATATATGGGTGAAATCAAAAAATGTCAGTGTTTTTGAGCCAAAATTGTACAAACGAAAAATTTTAATTTTTGGTAAATTTTTTTATTAAAATCGATAAGTTACATCACTACTAATATTACTATACAAGATCTCTTCTACAAATTGTTTTAAACAAATTTTATCGACAATTTTATAATTTTTTTGGTGACGGAGTTTACATTTACCTTAGAAAAATACATTAAATTTTTTGAATTTTCTTTGAAAACATTTTATTGATATTTAAAAATCTTATTTATGTAATTGCTAACAATTTTTGTAATTAGGAATTTTTTCTGGTTTTTGTTATTAAAGATTTTACAATTATTTTTTATTTTAATAGGATTTTTCTAAGGAAATGTAAAATAAATTTATTATTATTTCTGTTAAAATTAGTTTTTTTCCTTTTTTGAATGACTAGTGTTAATATTTGCGTCGGTTTTAACAACTACGTAAGGTTTTTTAATGCTGTCTGCAAAAAAAAAAAAAAAGTTGACGGAGTTTACAGAGACGGAGTTTACATTTCGTCACTTTTTGCCCTTTTTTTCGAAAACTATTTGTCGGAAATTGGTTTCCGAAAAAAAATCATTAGATATCAAGTAGATAAGTCAAAATATGACGATATTTCAGATACACGCTAAGTAGTTTTGTTGTAAACGTGGAGACGGAGTTTACAGCATTTTTCGATTTTTCATTTATGAATTATCTTTTCATACCGGGAAATTAATATGCAATGAGCAAACTTGAAACCAATGATACAAAATGCTACTTTCTAGCCTCGCGTTTAAAAAATGGGGCAATAACCTATTATTTTTCTAAACACAATATGTCAAAAACAACAAAATTGTCAGGTTCCATAATGTCTAAAAAAAGTGTCGAAAAATCGTTACACAATTGAAGCCGTGTTTGCATGGGTAAAAGAGATAGAAATGACTTAATAAAAATATGTTTTAAGAGCGTCAACATTCCCTCTTTAAAAATGTAGTCAATTATTAAGCTCTTGGGTTATTGGTTTTTAAGATATAACTGGTTAGGGTCATTATTAGTGAAATCAATCATGAATATTCTTGACCCCCTCCGATATTGATGAAATTTGGTTAAGTTCTTACACTACGTAAAAAACTAACAAATGCAAATTTTCAGCCCTCTAAGTCAACAGGGGCCGAAAATACGGAGGGTCAAAATTTTCCCCAAAATCTCCCAGTCGCGACACTTTACACCGTAAAAACTTAATATCGTTGGTTCTATTATAGCTAGAAAGCACATGTTTGGTTTGTTTTGAAGCTCATAATATGCTCTATAAGACTTACCATAACCAAAAAATTTTCGAAAAAAAATAAGGGTTACCACCCTTATTTTAAGGTCGTGATAAAGGGAGAAGAAAATGGGGATGATGGTATCCCCCGATTTTTTTTTTTACTTGACAATCGTATAGAGAAAGTCCTAAAGAATATATTCTAAAATTTTTAAGTTGGGACAACAATGGAATCACTCAAAATCAAAATTTTTCACAATTTCCCCTAAAATCTCCAAATCGCAAAACTCGTGAACCTTAAAAATTTAATATCATATGTGCTACAGAGTCCATTTTTGTTTGTTTTAAAGCTTAAAGTATGCTCTACAATACCTACCTTAACCAAAAAATTTTAGAAAAAAAGGAAGGGTGCTCCCCTTATTTAAAGGTCGTGGCAAAGGGTGGAGGAAATGGGGGGAAAGTATCCCCCGATTTTTTTTTTACTTGGTATTCTCAAAGTGCAAGTTCTAATGAACATACTTATCCTTAAATTTTTATGTTGGGACAACAATCAGATCGACCAAAATCAAAATTTTTCACAATTTCCCCCAAAATCTCCAAATCGCGACACTCTTGCCCATTACAAATTTAATATCGTGGACTGTATTGTAGCTACAGAGTCCATTTTTGGTTTGTTTTAAAGCTCTTAATATGCCCTACAATATTACTATTACAAAAAAAAATAAAAAAAATTAGGGGTGCCTCTTGTATTAAAAGATCGTGGCAAGGGGTGGGGGAAATCGGGGGATAGTACCCCCCAATTTTTTTTTTCCCATTTTTTTATACCCTCCACTCTAGTGATAGAGGGTATATATAAGTTTGTCATTCCGTTTGTAACACCTTGAAATATTGGTCTAAGACCCCATAAAGTATATATATTCATGATCCTCGTTCGATTCTAAGACGATCTAGCGATGTCCGTCCGTCCGTCCGTCCGTCCGTCCGTCTGTCCGTCTGTCTGTCTGTCTGTTGAAAACACGCTAACTTTTGAAAGACTTAACGGAGGCTCCTGAAGTTTGGCATATATGTTAAGCATTCACCTGGTCAGGTTGGTATTGCAATCCAGCGAAATCGGTCCAGTGGTTCAAAAATTATGAGCAAAAGAGTGAATTTCGGCAAGGGTTTTTCACGAATTTACGAGATAAAAAACACGATAACTTTTTAAAAGCAATCCTGAGGATACTGATAGTTTGGCGTATATATTTGTCGTTCCCCAGGGCTAGTTCGTATTGAATTTCAGCCAAATCGGGCCAGTGGTTCAAAAGTTATTAGCAAAACCGTAAATTTCAGATTCGTCTCACCTTAAATTCACGTGTTGAAAACTCGTTAAACATGTTTTAAAAACATTGGTCAGTCACAAAAATATTTTACAACGCGTTTTTGTCAGTCTAAAATATTTTTACACTAAAAGAAAAAAAAAAATACACTCGAAAAAAATTTTACACTCAAAAAAAATTTTACACTCAAAAAAAATTTAGTAAATTTTTTTTTTTTTTTTTTTTTCAAAAATTAGTTAAAAAAAAAGTTTTTTTTTACAGAAAATAAAATATTTCTAATCAAAAATGTTATTTTTTCACTTTAGAAAATTTACTATAACTTAAAAAGGGCATTGTGGAGGGTATTCATAGATTCGGCCAAGTCGAATTTAACTTTTCTACTTGTTTTTTAAAGAGTAAGTTCTAGCGAGCATATCCTGAAATTTTTATCTTGGGACTATAATGGGAGGCGCAAGAATGTCGCGATTTGATGATTTTGGGGGAAAATTTTGAAAAATTTTGATTTTGGTCGATCCCATTGTTGTCCCAACATAAAAATTGTAGACTACGTTCATTAGGACTTGCACTTTGAGAATCCCAAGTAAAAAAAAAATCGGGGGATACTTTCCCCCTATTTCCTCCACCCTTTGCCACGACCTTAAAATAAGGGGGCACCAATTCCTTTTTTTGGAAAATTTTTTGGTTTTGGTATGTCTTGTAGAGCGTATTATAAGCTTTAAAACAAAAAAAATTGGCTCTGTAGCTACATAAGCACTTATGATATTAAATTTTTAAGATTAAAGAGTGTTGCGATTTTGAGATTTTAGGGAAAATTGTGAAAAATTTTGATTTTGAGCGATCCCATTGTTGTCCCAACTTAAAAATTGGGGATACCATCATCCCCATTTTCTCCTCCCTTTATCCATTACCACTTATTTTTTTCCGAAAATTTTTTGGTTATAGTAAGTCTTATAGAGCATATTATGAGCTTCAAAACAAACCAAACATGTGCTTTCTAGCTATAATAGAACCAACGATATTAAGTTTTTACGGTGCAAAGTGTCGCGACTGGGAGATTTTGGGGGAAATTTTGACCCTCCGTATTTTCGCCCACTGTTTACTTAGAGGGCTGAAAATAAGTGTGCATTAGTTTATCACTTAGTGTTACAACTAAACCAAATTTCATCAAAATCGGAGGGGGTCACGAAAATTTTTAGCTATTTTTGATTGATTTCACTAAGACTGACCCGTTAAAGTTTAAAAATTGAACTTGTTACTGGCGACGGAGTTTACATTTGGCCTACAAAAATGAAAATAACTTGTTTAAAATAGCTAACTAATATCCGGATTGTTGTTAGTTATGTAGAACGCCAATATATACGACGTTGTACATTAAAAAATATGCGAATACTTTAACCCATGTATGAGATATTACACGATTACATGGTTTGGTTGACATTTTTTGATTTCACCCATATAAGGGGTTCAAATATCTTTAATTTTGCTGATTCGTCCCCTGCCTATTAAATTTTTTAGAGCAAAAATTCTAAAAAAATTAATATTTTCTGAACTTTAAAAAAATATTCAAATAAAACCAAAACGAGTTTTAGAAATCCACCATGACAGACCGATGAGGAATTTCATAGCTAAAATTCGAATGAAGAAAAACTTAAATCGGTTATGAATTGCGACCTGTAGGCAAAATCGGACAAAATTTCGGAATAGGTTGTACGTATAGCCCTATAATATATATTATATATCACAAAATCTTTTTTAAATTTCAACTCAGTGAAACTGAAATAAATGTTTAAAGAAACCGGCAGTTTTTGGAATTTACAAAAACTGTAAATGCAGTTGTGTAAACAAGATCTTGAACCATCATTGAGCAATGTTTAAGGATTACCCCACTTTATCCGTAAAAGTTACAGAGGGTTAAAGTTGAAAAATCGTTAAAAATTGCTTGAAATAATCCATAGTTTTTACCTTATTTCGCTTTTTTTTAAGGTCTCCTTATATTTCAATCTTTTCCGGCATAACACAAAGTCAGTATATATAAGAGATTATTTTAATGTTGGTTTGATAGATGTTTTGCTTGGTAAGAAGTTATAAGACGGTTAAGTTTTGAAACCAAAAATTAAGAGTTTTTAAATTTTCGAGGTTTTTTGATCAGGGATTTCGGCCCCCTCTATAAAATTAAAAAAGTTGAACTAGAGTTGGTAGCTGTTGTAATTCTTAACATTTTGGAATTAATCCCGTTAATGTGCCACGAATAGTTAAGGAGTTTCAGCAGATCAAAGTTCGAAAGAAAAAACGTATTTTTTTTTTAAATACCAGTTTTTTGCGAGGCACATTCGCGGTTTCATTCGAAATTTGGTGGACTCTTGCGTAAACCGAGTTTTTTGTGAGTTTACATAAAAAAATCACTGGCGGGTTTGTAAAAAATAAATTGCAAAAATTTTATGGCATTTTTGAAAATTGTGCGAAATTTGTAAATCTGTTTCCTATTTTATTTAGTGGCAATTAATGCATCATGTTCATTTTAATACACCAAAAGACGTGCCTTAACGAGTAGAACTGATTTGCTTTTTGACTTTTTACTTTAAGTCATTCTGAGCGAAAAGCGCGATGATTTTGTCTAAACCTGTTTTGATCTGGCACATCCAAGGCTTTAGATGAAATCGGATGAAATTTTTTTTTAATGAAAGCCCACTTGATGTGTCATCATAAAATCAGAGGCGGATTAAAAAATTTTGATGATTATAGATTTTTTGGACCATATTAAATTTTTTTCTTATAAAAAAGCATCACCGATTTTTTTAAACTACTGGTACAATGATACGATTTTCCGTGATTTTTTTCAGTAATACCAACGAGCATTGCCTAAATATGTTATGAAAAATTGTGAAACTTTTCTTTTACCGCGAATTAATCGCGATTTTAGGTACTTAGATATTTTTTTTATATCGTTTGGTCTTTAAAGGGTTAAATTTATATCATATATTTTTGAAGAAATTATATATCCTGGCATGTTTTAATAACGCATGCAACAAATGTGTAGAAAAAAAAATCTTTAAAATATTTTTAAGATTTTTAAAACCGCTAAATCTTAAAACCGCCATAACTTTTGACCCCCTTGCGCGATTTAATTGACGCGAACGAATTTCTTATTCTTAAATAGCTTCTAATATTTACGCCAACTTTCATCGATGTGCCAGCAAAACAAAAATCACATCTTTTTTTACCTCAAAATTTAAGTCTTAGACGGAACTCCTCATATATATATTTGTTCCTTTTACTACTGCAAGGAATATAGGGCCGCTACAAGGTTGTTCTAATAAGTTCGATCTGATGCATGGTGTTTTATTTCATTCCAACTCATGTGTAATTGGGATATTTCAGCTTCAATTTGCCGTATGTTTCCATGTATGTGATGGTCTACCTATACGTCTACTGCCTTGCGGGTTCCATTCTATGGCTTGTTTAACAATATCGTTGGGTTGTTTACGCAGTGTGTGCCAATCCAATTCCATTTACGTTTGCGGATTTCAATTTGGATTGGTTGTTGCCCAGTTTCTAACCAGAGACGATTATTTATGATTGTTATAGGCCAGAATATATGCAAAATCTTTCTTAAGCATTTATTAACAAAAACTTGTATGGAGTGTATGTCATTTGGTGCTGCATTCCACGTCTCGCAACCTTACAACAGCGTGGATTTTATATTAGAATTGAAAATTTTTAATTTCGTCCTTTTTGACATAAACGATGAGTTCCACACCGATTTGAGTTGGCCAAATGACTGTCGAGCTTTGTTTATGCGACTAGAGATGTCGGCTTTGGAGCCACCGCTTTTGTCCAATAAGCTCCCCAGGCAACAGAAATAGCCCTATATGGAACTAAGAAAATTGCTTTTTTTGTTTTTTTTTTTTTTAATTTTTCTAAAACTGGGCTTAGGAGGCGTGGTCAAATATTAGAAAAATGTAAAATTTGTCTCGAGTTGCCTTGTTAAAATATTTATCAAATTAAAACGGAATGCACCACAATCTTAAAAATTTACATTCTTGTATAATTTTGTATTGGATATCGATTAAACATTCATTTTTCAAATAAATCAATTTATCAAAAATTCGCCCACTTTTGTTTAAAAAATTTACACTTCCAACAAAATTAAGATTTTACTGGAAATCGCAGTTGAAATAACCCGGACAAAAATAAATAAATTTATCATAAGAGGTAATGTTTGATTTTTTAAAAGATTATTGGCTCGCTAAATCCGAATCCAACCTTAAAATTGCTCTATCTCTTCAGGTTTTTTTTTATAGATATTTAATATATTTTGTTATCTCAAAAACTTAATCCGATAGAGCAATTTAAAGGTCAAATTAAGGTTCAGCGTCGCAAAAAACATTTAAATTATGCTACGCGACTTTTCATGATGTTAGTTTTTCTTTCTACTTTTTGTATGGGCGATTTCGAGCAAAATCTTAATTCTTTTGCTTTACAAAAATGTTCATACCTCTGTCAATTGTTATCCGATTTTTTTTAGAATAACGCTAATTGTATTCAAAATTAAACTTTTTTTAAGAATGAATTTATAAGTATGACGGTTGTTAAATGAACTATACCAGAAAAAATCGATAAACTCGAAAAAGTTTCAAAATATAACACCAATTTTTGATATTATTGAAAAAATCAATACATATCTTTTTTACATGTAAAGACCAATTCGCACGCATAGAAAGCACTATTCTTTGCCTATCAAAAACAGTTCAAAAATTGAAAATAGGTTGAAAAGTTTCTGAGTTACACATGATTTATTGAGAAGATTCCCAAAAAAACGTTTTATGACCATCACTTTAAAACTTGAGGGTGTCTGGCAAGTTCGATGGACATTTTTGTAATCTTTTCGACGAGACCTACAACCTATACTAGCTCATTTGAAAAGTGTATTCGATTTTTTTTTTTTTTTTTTTTTTGGAGCACAGTGTAATTTACTGCATTTGAAGGCATTACACTACAACAGTTAAACGACAAACAATATCTAACATTTGTTTTTGATTCAAAAAGTGAAAGAAAAAAAATCACAAAACAACTCCATTAGATTGAATTAATACACCCATCTACAATACAACAAGAATTATTTGCGCCCAAAACAAAACGTTGTTTTTGATGTAAAGTGAATAAATGTTTGTTTTCTGGGATTTTAATAAATTTAAAAAACGCATTGTCAACCAAATGCCTCCAATACAAGAGGAGCCAACAATGTGTATTCCACCATAAGCTTCTTTAACGAATGTTTTTTTTTTTTTCTGTACTGTAAATGGAGTCGAGATTTGTGGTGTAGCACAAATACAGATTCTTTTTTATACCATCCAACCGCAGTATGAGGGGTATACTTACTTTGTCATAACGTGTGTAACAAATCAAAATATAAAGTACTTAAGACAGATTTTAAGACATTCTGATAGATTCGAAGACATTCTTTAATGAATGTGAATAAATTCTGTGAAATGCAAAATGCAATTCAAACTAAAACAATTAGGATTCTGAAGTTTGACACGAATATTTCTTTTTTCTCCGCCCCCCTTTGGCTTTGGGGCGTAGAAATTAAAAAAAAAAAATATTTAAATTGTAATACTTATGTACAATCACACCAAACGTGGAAAGTGTCCCCAATGTCTCCCGCTAAACACCTTAAAAAACGCTTTTGTCGAAATTTTATTATTTTTTTTACATTTTATACATTTTGGAGGGTATCAAAGAATCGGCACTGCTGATTTTAACACCATCGCTAGTTTATTTTTTTTTTTTGCTAAAATACAAAACATACACATACATATAAATAATTTTCACTATTTGTACACAAATCATTGTGTGTACAGATGAGAGTAAAAATGCCTGCGAATTTTGTACTCTTGCCCAAAACATTAAATCATGATAATGGTTTGCGGAAGATTTGGGTGTACTTGCAAAAGCAAAGTTTTTTTTAGAAAAAATAATGTTATAATACTTTGATATTCAATGCAAAACGAATTGAAATAGCAGTCGAGGACCCCATTAAGTTTATATATTATTGATCCATTTCTAAGACACTCTAGCTATATACATCCGTCAATCTGTCTGTGGAAAGAAAGATGCAAACCAAAAAAGCTGGTCATTTGGTAAATGAGTGCAAAAATAAGTGCAAAAGTGTTTTTACATTTTGGAGAGTATAAAAGATTCGGCACCAAAGAATTTAACACTCTCACCTGTTTTATGTACATTTGATAAACAAATGGAACATTTTTACGTGAAAAGTTTAGACTTGTTGAAAAAGCAGTTTTGGTAAGAAAAGGGGAAAAATTATTTTTGGTGAAAAAAATGTTTGATGAAAAAAAGTTTTATATGAGGACAAAATTTTTTAAAAAAAAAAAAATTTGGGAAAAAAAATTTTGATGAAAAAAAAAAAAATTTGATGAAAAAAAAATTTTTTTGATGTAAAAAAATTTATGAAAAAAAAAATTATGAAAGAAAACAAATTTTGATGAAAAAAAAATTGATAAAAAAAAATTTCATGTAGTAAAAAATTTAAATAAAAAAAAATCATGAAAAAAAATTTATGAAAAAAAAAAGATTTATAAAAAAAAATTTGATGAAAAAAAAAAATTGATGAACAAAAAGATTTGATGAAAAAAAAATTTGATAAAATAAAATTTTAATAAAAAAAAATGGAGAAAAAAATAAAAAAATTTATGAAAAACATTTTTGATGACAAAAAGAATTTGATGAAACAAAAAAAATTCATAAAAAAAAAAATTTAATGAAAAAAAATCTGATAAAACAAAAAAATTTGATAAAAAAAAAATTGATGAAAAAAAATCGATGAAAAAAAAATTTATGAAAAAAAAATTTACAAAAAAAAACAATTTAATGAAAAAAAACTGATAAAAAAAAAATTTAATGAAAAAAAAAATTAAAAAAAAAAAAATTTGATAAAAAAAAAAAATTGAGGAAAAAAAATATTATGAAAAAGAAAATTACATGAAAAAAAATTGATAAAAAAAAATGATGAAAAAAAAGATTTGATGAAAAAAAAAAATTTGATAAAAAAAAAAAAATTTTATAAAAACAAGTAGAAAAGTTAAATTCGACTTTGCCGAATTTATGAATACCCTCCACAATGCATTTTTTTAAAGGGTAGTACATTTTTTAACGTGAAAAAATTAACAATTTTGATTAGAAATATTTTAGTTTGAGTAAAAAACTCTTTTTTTGTCATTTTTTTTTTAAAAGAAAAGTAACTAATTTTTTTTTTTTTGAGTATAAAATTTTTTTTCGAGTGTAATGTTTTTTTACTGTAAAAATATTTCTTAGTGAATGCACGTACGTATGTATGTACACAAAATATTATCATTTTTGTAAAAAAAAAAACTGATTTTTTTTTGTGTAAATTTTTTTTTGAGTGTAAAATTTTTTTTTAATGAATAATTTTTTTTGAGTGTAAAATTTTTTCGAGTGTAATTTTTAAGTTACCAATGCTTTTAAAACTAAACAAGTTTTAAAAGCATTGCTTTAAAATTAAATAAGTTTGAAAAGCATTGTTTAGTTACCACCAATGCTTTTAAAACTTGTTAAAACACGTGGCATTTTAGATGAAACTAATGTGAAATTCAGAGTTTTGCTTATAACTTTTGAACCTCTGGACCGATTGAGCTGAAATTTTATACCAAACAGACCCGGGGAACAGCAAAGATATCTGCCAAGCTTCAGTAGTCGCATTATTGTCTTTCGAAAGTTATCGTGTTTTTTATCTCGTAAATTCGCGAAACACCCTTGCCGAAATTTACTCTTTTGCTCATAACTTTTGAACCACTGGACCGATTTGGCTGGATTGCAATACCAACCTGACCAGGTAAATGACAAACATATATGCCAAACTTCAGTAGCCTCTGTAAAGTCTTTCAAAAGTTAGCGTGTTTTCTACGGACAGACAGACAGACGGACGGATGGACGGACGGACGGACATCGCTAGATCGACTTAAAATCGATCGAGGATCATAAATATATATACTTTATGGGGTCCTAGACCAATATTTCGAGGTGTTACAAACGGAATGACAAGCTTATATATACCCTCTATCACTAGAGTGGAGGGTATAAAAAAAACGGATAAAAAAATAAAAAAATTTATGAAAAAAATTTTTGATGACAAAAAAAATTTGATAAAACAAAAAAATTTCATAAAAAAAAAAATTAATGAAAAAAAAATCTGATAAAACAAAAAAATTTGATGAAAAAAAAAATTGATGAAAAAAAAAAATTGATGAAAAAAAAAATTTACGAAATAACAATTTAATGAAAAAAAAAAACTGATAAAAAAAAAAATTTAATGAAAAAAAAATGAAGAGAATAAAATTTGATGAAAAAAAAAAATTGAGGAAAAAAATATTATGAAAAAAAAAATTACATTAAAAAAAATTGATAAAAAAAAAATTGATGAAAAAAAAAAAAAATTTGATGAAAAAAAGAAAAACTTATGAAAAAAAATTTTTGTTGAAAAATAATTATGTTACTTATTATTCACCACGAGGTGAATTATTATCCCAAGTTACTTAAATTTTTGGTTTTAAGAAAATGAAAAAATAATTCTTATTTTCTTTTTCGTTAATTGTTAGCTTATATAGTCAAACTGAGGTGGCGTCCTGCAACTTTTTTAAAATTAGACACCAGCCTAAAAACATTATCATGTTAAAAAAAAAATTTACAATTGAGTGGCAACCCTGCCAATCCTTGTTGACCAAATTTTGTGTTATAAAATTTTAAAAATATTACAATTATTCATCTTTCAAGTAAAAAACAGAAGAAGGTTTTTATTTCAAACGTACCACGAAAAAAAATGTTGTTGAAGCAAAGTCAAACTTTGGGAGCTTATTGCCCTTTATGGAAGTAACAAATCGTGAAACAAAAGTTTTCGTTTTTCGGAAAAATGGGCGAGATAGGCGTGCTTAAGCATGGTAAAATTGAGCAATTTTTGCATGATGTAGCTTTACATTTAATTTTTTCTGTCGTAACTCAACGATTCTGAAATTTTCGAAACACATCTATTTTACAGTGTTTTGTATGGGCTATCGATTGGCTTTATTTGTTTTTGGAAAAAAATCAGAACTATGCACTATAGGGAATTTTCTGGTATTTTCTGGCCAAAACTCCAAAAGTTGGGATATTGCCTCAAAATTTGGCAAGTTTATTTGGCGGTACGTCTTAAGGCTCTGTATAAAAAATTGGCATGATCTGGCCTAATAAATCGTGTTTTTAATGCAATTTTGTAATATAATTTTGTCAATAATTTTTACATCCACGCCCACAAAAGGGGGCGGGCAAAAAAATAATTTTCCTAGTGCCTTTGGTCCAAGTGCAGGGCTTTGAACTTCTTGTGGCGTATTTTTTTTTAATTTTTAAGCAAATGTACAAAAAATATGTAAAATATGGGATTTTGCGTAGCTAGACTAAGTTATTTAAGGGGGAGCTTTTTTTCACCTGTTCCAATTTTGCCCATTTACGAACTTGAATATCGTAAGACTATAAGACATATTCGTGCCAAACATCATGTGGCTAGCTCTTTTGGTTTGGACAGCATCGTGCATTCCCCAGACAGTCAGACCGACAGACGGTCGGACGGACATCACTAAATATCTTTTCCCCATGGAGCCGCATGGCTTAGCGGATGAATACATCTTACTCACAAAGAGTTTCCCAATACCTCATAGAGATATGGGAGTATGCAATTATATGCAAAAAAAGTAGCAGTCCACAAATTTATTTGGTTTAAAAAAGAAAAAAATTAATTAAATAGAAAAATTAAAAAAATATATAAATTTACATTTCAAACCTGTACTTTGTACAAAATATATTTATTTGCTCTATTGATAATTGAAATTAATTTCAAATGATTTTAATACAGGATTTTAAGTACGTTAATTTTGTAATAAGTTATGTTCTCTAAAATTAAAAAAAAAATAATAAAAAATTAAATTTTGTTTTTGACGCCTCCGTACTAGCGGTAAAAGAGTTTGGTGTACAAAAATATGTGTGCTAGCTTACTTTTATATAGTTTACTGTATAATGGCATCCGAAAAAAATTTTTTTGAACACATCAAAAATGGACTTTTGGCCAACAATTCCTTATAAATTCCCTATAGTGCTATGTCAGAATTTTTCAAATGAAAAATAAAAATCGATATAGCAAAAAACAAGCCATTTTTATTTTTTTTTTTTTTAAATTTTAAATTAAAGTTCATTTTATTTGCTACATCATATCAAATTTTCAGAGAGCAGTTATTTTTGGTTTTCTAGAAAATTGGCTTTAAAGTTTGACTGTCCAATTTTATTTTCCATATCACTCATACATACTTCTCGATACATTTATTTTTGCACTTACCAAAAACTTGTTTAATTTTGTTTAGATAATTTATTTTAGAACAATAAGCTCACAAAGTTTGACTTTGATCCAATAATATTTTTTTTCGTGGTACGTTTGAAATAAAAACATTCAGAATTAAAAAATATTGCGTATTTATATATTTATAGCTGTTTAAAAATTTCTCACGTTAAGATTTTTTCCTTTAAACCCCCTTAAGTCCTCTAAGTTAAACGTAAAAGCTAAAAAAATGTTTCATTACAAAATGCATTTTATATGCAAATGCATTTTTTGAGTGCATTTTCGTCAAATTTTACCCCTTTTGATTTTTTTTAAATTAACATTTTATTAAAGTTTCATGGGACACAAAGGTCTTCTATTTTAAATATTTTTTCTAAACAACTTTGCTAATTATTTTGCATATAAAAAGCAAAAATATAGATTTTTTTGTTTGTAAGTACAGATCGAGCACGGGCTCAAATTATATTTGTTATAAGGGTTCAAGTTGAAAAAATGCAGAAGAAAAATTGAATTTCCAAAAATTATAGACATTTCTGGTATTTCCTATACCGGTTTTTTTTTGTTTTTCAAAATTTTGGAAATAAATGTTTCCTTAATTGTTTATCAATGTAATTAGAGCCATAACTCCATAAGTACATTTCGGATTTCGATTTTTAACAATATATTAAAAATACAAGATCTTTGTGTCGCCTGAAAAATATGATTGATTCTTTTTGGTCAAATGACATTCTTTTATAATATGTGAATGATACCATTTTTTTTAAAGCTTTAATGTTTAAAGAAGAGGTCTTCAGCTTTAAATTTTGATTATAAAAATCCGATATTTACTTAAGAAGTTATAGGTTTTCAAAATACACCTACTTTAAAATCGCGTATTTTTGGAATTTAATCAAACTGTAAATGAACATAAATGTCTAAATGGCTCCATAATGATCTTTATACACTATATGAAAAAAAATCTGAAGACCCCAGGTCAGAAAATACTTTTTATCGTGCTGTTTTATGAAAAGGACGAATCTTAATATAGTATTAAAAGTTCAATTTCATAACCAAATCAAATTTCTTTATAATTTGCTAGTTATGAAATAATATGACAATAATACGTATGAGTGATATTTTTCATACTGCAAAATTTAATATTCATCATACGCAGATTATTAACAGATTTTTGCATATTAAATTTTTATACCCTCCAACTGCAGTATGGGGGTATACTCACTTTGTCATTTCGTGTGTAATGCATCGAAATATCTGTCGGGGACCCCATAAAGTATATATATTATTGATCAGTGATCGATTCTAAGACATTCTAGCGATGTCCATCCTTCCGTCCGTCCGTCCGTCCATCTGTCTGTCCGTCCGTCTGTAGTTAACACGATGCAGTCCAAAATAAAAGAGCTAGACCCCTCAAGTTTGGCACAAATATGTCTTATGTTCCTAGGCAGTTTAAGTTCGGAAATTGGCCAAATTGGACCAGGGGGAAAAAAGTTCCCCTTGAAGAACTAAACCAACCACTAAAAAATACACTTATTTACATATTTTTTTGTATTTTTGTTAAGTAAATGAAACATTTGGTATATTTATAGCGATGGAAAGGTGCTCTCAGCGTCCCCTACTGACCCTATCAACCCACCCGCCCCCCCCCCCCTCCAAAAAAAAACGCTCCTGACAAATTTTTGTTTTTATTTTTTTTATACATTTTGGAGGGTATAAAAGATTCGGCACAGCCGAATTTAACACTCTCACTTGTTCTAATTGAAATTTAGAAAAAAAAAAACTAATAAAATTCAGCCAAATTGTAATTATGAAATCTCAGGTAAAGATCACAGAAGACGACATGTAATTCAGAAAAGAGTCACAAATTTCAATAATTATAAATAATAAACGGAAATACAGAGTAGTAAAATGAAATTTGGGATAATAACCTTTAACGAAATTGAAAGAAGGACATTTTTTGTAGTACAAATGCCAAATTTTGCACTGGGAAAAGTTTTGAAAAAATGAACTACAAAACTACATTTTCCTTTAAAATGCACTTTAAGGCAAAAATATCTTTGCAGTTACTAAATAAAAACCGACATCAATTTTTTTTCAAAACTTTTTTTCATTAACCATTTTTCATAATTTTTTTCATCAAAAGTTTTTTATTAAATTATTTTTTTTCATCAAAAACTATTTTATTCATCAACATTTTTTTGTTTTCATTAATTTTTTTTTTTTCATAATTTTTTTTTTCATATTTTTTTTTTTTTTTCATAAACCTGATACGATTTCGGCCATTTAAAAACTTTACCAACCTATGAACACGAAACATATTCGCTTTATTAGTTAGAAGACTACAAAAAATAGATTTCTATGAAACGCCCTACTGGACACTTACAAAATCAATAAAAGTAATAAATTTTTAAAATAAAAGTAAAATAAGTCCAGGTTACTTCCGCTCATAAATAATCATTTTGGACTCTTGGAGTGTGTGAGTAAATATCATCTTCAAGATTTACCTATAAAATACTTGGGTTCTTATTTAGTACATACTTACTTCCTTCCCACAAAAAGGCTGTTTGTATTAGAAATACTTGAATACGTAGATATAACATAAAGTGCATAAATAATATGAAAGAGCTATACAATCATAGATATTTACTATTTAATTCAATGAAAAGCTACAGTCAGTTACATAAATATTAGTTGCTCTTCCTCTTTTCAAATACAATGTTAAATTTTCTTAGTAAGGATATTCTTATCTACTTCCGTATAATGAATTCTAAGGAACAAGAAGAGGTTAAAGGACAATGTGTGTGTATTAAGTAATAGTAGGATAGTTGAAGAAGAAGTAACAGAAATATGAACAAAAAAAAAAAAAACAGAACAATATGCAATTTATTCTATTTTAAGTCATAACTCATATACACAAAAGTCTAACATTTTCTTGCATACAATTGTTTTTTTTTTTTTTAATAAGTTAGAGAGTGTGTTAGAGAATTGTTTGATAAGTTTCCGATTTTCTAAAAACCGGAAACTTACCTATGTATTTTCTGCAACATACCATTAAAGTTACATACACACTTCACTGACTAACACAATGGGTCTGGACCAGTGGTCGGCAGAAAGAGAGCATATGAATTTATTAGTGAATGAACCCGACTAAAAAAATATACAGGTCCATATATAATTTAAAACTGAGCCATCGCGAGTAAAAACCCGAATAAAAAAAAGTTATATGACGCAATATTTAATTATATATGAACAGATATGCTTTTATGTAAATCCATATTAATTTTGATCCGAAAATTGGCGGATCGAATATTATACGATTGTATCAAATTCTATTATTTTTGATAAAATAATATCAAATTTGATTAAGTTTGATCCCAAAAATGGGTCTATCTAATTGTATTACATCATATCTTATCTGTTAAAATTAGATAAATTTTTATATAATTAGATGAAATGTGGTGAATTTTTTTGGAATTTTAAACGTGAAATTAGAAATTATTTTATCAGATTGGATACATTATCAATTAGAAGAGTTTTTATTGCATTCTTCGGAATTTTTTCGGGACTTAGCAAATTATTAAAAATTTGTAATTATACCCTCCAACTACAGTATGGGGGTATACTCACTTTGTCATTCCGTTTGTAACGCATCGAAATATCGGTCGCGGACCCCGGAAAGTATTTATATTATTGATCTATGATCGATTCTAAGACTTTTCTAGAATGTCCGTATGTCCGTCCGTCCGTCCGTCTGTATAAGACACGATGCAGTCCAACATAAAAGAGATAGACTCGTTAAGTTTGGCAGGAATATGTCTTTTGGTCCTAGGCAGTTTAAGTTCGTAAATGGGCAAAATCGGACCAGGGGGGAAAAAGTTCCCCCTTATAGAACTTAACTGACCTCTGAAAAACGCCATATTTTCACAGTTTTTTTGTATTTTTGTTAAGCAAATGAAACAATTTGATGTCAGAAAAAGTTCAAGGTCCTGCAATTGGACTAAGGAAATAAACAAAATCGTTTTTTTGCCCGCCCCCCTTTTGTGGGCGTGGATATTAAAAATGTTTTTAAATAATGATAAAATTGTATTACTTAATCTGAAAAAGCATAATAAATAAATTTGTAAAAATTTACCGCATGGGTTTATGTGTCCCCTAATGAGCCCTTCTGACCCCCCCCCCCCATAAAAAACGCCCCTGCAATTTTTTTTTTTTTTTAATTCTTTTTATATGTTGGAGGGTATTATAGATACGGCACAGCCGAATTTAACACTCTCACTTGTTTTTTTTCTAAAATCATTTTTAAGGGATTTAAAAATTCCAAAAAATTTTTGAGTATTAGAAAATTTAAAAACATTTTTTCGGAACTTAAAAATTTTTCAAAAAAAATAAAATTTCTCCTAAAAACATTTTCAATGATTTTTTTACTCCAAATGACTTTTTTACTCCGGGACTTTGGAAAATTTTCATAAAATTTTTTAGGACTTGAAAATTTTTTAATTTTTATTTAATTGTCCGGGACTTAGAAAATTTAGAAAAATTTTTTCGGGATATAATTATAAATAAAATCATATATCTTTTTATCTGCCATATCTAAAAATTCCCGACATTATATGTCATATCTAATTTCATATAGATCGGTATGTAAATAGATATGAATATGTATGTTATCATTTTAAAAAATAAGGAAAAATACAATGCTATATATAAACTTATATGTCCATATCAATGTTCATGCATAACCATATATAAATATAAATAATTATATAATAGCATATATGATTATATCAGATCTTTTTTACTCGGGAAGTTTACATATAATTGTATATAACTTGATAAAAATTATATTAAATTATATAAAATTATATATCGAGGTTAAATTCTTCGAAAAGTTGGATAAAGTTAGATAAAATTATATATAATTTGACAAAATTATATATAACTATATCCAGGATTTGGTGGATATAATTGTATACAATTGGATCAAATCACATATAATTTGATCAAATTGAACGCCTGGTCGGTTACGCTACAACGAGACCACGGTCATTTGATCATTGGATCAAAATTATTATTATTATTATTAATCACCAACATAGTATTTTTTCTCTCAAATCCATTTAAAATGTAGAAGGGTATTCATGGATTCCGGCAAAAGGAATTTAATTTTCATACTTGTTTTTTAAGAAAAAACCCCAAATTCTGTACCATTGTGTCTTTATACCTCTTTTTACTGGCCATTTAGATTTAAAGTTGTTTTTCCTATTTTTTTTGCCGAATATACATTTGCAGAAGCCCACAAGAACTAAAAACTAAAAGAAATTATAAGTTTTAAAGCAAAAAAGTAACATTTACATAGTAAGAGGAAAAACTTTTGTTGAAAAGTGTCAGTATGGCCACACTTTAATAGTTTTGTTTCATTACAAGAATTCAAAGTGGCAGGTATAGTTGGAAAGCATGGTTGTTAAATCGCTTCAATGCTTTACAGAGATGAAGAACTGGAAGAAAAACTAGAAAGAAATGTGTATTTAGTTTCATAGAATCAGAAAAAAAACCCATTTCGATACCTTTGAATTCTTCTGTATTTTTTCACATTATTAGATTTTTACGTAATAAAAAAAAAATAAAATCCAGCTGCACCGAAACTTTGATACCCTCAAACATCTAAAAAAGCTTAAAAAGCTTTATTTAAAACGAATTTACTTTTCAAAAAAAAAAAAATTTTTAAAAAATTTCCGCGAAAAAAATATTTTTGGTAAAAAAAAAAAATCCGCGAATTTTTTAATTTTATTGTCAAAAAGTATGTTCGTACTAGTTTAAATACCATTTGATGTTCATTTATGTTCACATATGTCAACCAGCAGCCGAATTAAAGCATTTTGTATTTTTAGGTTATGTTGAATGTTCTAAAATTTTTGAGGTGTCCTTACATTTTCATTCATAACTTTTGAACCGCTGAACCGATATCGCTCAAATGCAATACCAAACTTCTCGGGAGAACTTCCGATAAATATATTAAGTTTCAATCATCTACGTGTAATATTTTCCGTGATCACCACTTCCACAGATAGACACACAGACGGACATCGGTAGAATGTCTTAAAATCGATCGGGGATTATGAATTTATATACTTTATGGGTCCCAGACCGATATTTCGATGAGTTACAAGCGGAATGACAAACTTATATATACCCTCTACCACTAAGTGGAAAGTATAAAAAAACAAATTAGTGGGGCGGACACCTTCCTCCTCGCGATAAATGTGGAAAATTTTACAGTTATCGATAATGCAAAATGTTTTATAGAAAATTCTACTGTTATCGATATATCGATAATGAAAAATGTTCTATAGAAAATTCTACAGTTATAGATAATGCAAAATTTTCTATAGAAAGTTCTACAGTTATCGATGAATCGATAATGCAAAATTTTCTATAAAAAATTCTACAGTTACCGATGTATCGATTACCAAAAATTTTCTATAGAAAATTCTACAGTTATCGATGTATCGATAATCCAAAATTTTCTATAGAAAATTCTTCCCTTATCGATATATCGATAATTCACAGTTTTCTATAAAAAATTCTACAGTTATCAATATATCGATAATGCAAAATTTTCAATAGAAAACTCCACAGTTATCGATATATCGACAATACAAAATTTCTATGGAAAATTCTACATTATTTCTATAGAAAATTCTACAGTTATCGATACATCGATAATGAAAAATTTTCTATAGAAAATTCTACAGTTATCGATATATCGATAATGCAATATTTTCTATAAAAAATTCTACAGTTATCGATATACCCAGTTGGAAAATGTGTCACTGAGGAAATTTCCGCAGTGATTCCTTGAGGAAATGTCTTCAGGTTCTGACAAATCATAGGCAATCCTTGATGACATGTCCTAACATTGTCAGCACTGAATGTTTGCTTTAAGAGTGTGGACAATTCCTCTAAGACGTCTAAAAGGAAATGTCTTCAGAATAGCAGTATATTAAATTAGAATTTTAAATCTGGGCAACTCTTCAATTTCCAAGAAAAAGATGGCAATATTATCGACTTAATTAAAATAAAATCAAAATCTAACAAGTAGAATAAAAGTAATAAATAGACAAACAATTTTAATAATAAAGTTTGGAACAAGTGGTTAGGTGTGGGACTAATAAACTGGAGGTTCCAGGTTCAAATCCAGTTGGGACTAAAAAGCGAAAAGTTTTTTCTAAATATGAGAAAGATAATTTTAAAGGAAAATGGATAAAAGTAAAAACTAAAGGAAATACGAAAATTTTTTGTATTTTCGCATGACCTATGTCAGACATTTCCCCAAGGAAGTCTTAGGTGAAATGTCCCCAGAAGGTCAGCCCTGACCACTGCTGACTTTGAGTGAGGACATTTTGAAAATTTGTATGAAACTGTCCTCAACCCAGTACATAGAGATGTCTTGTGGATGTCAGGTGTGACTCTGACATGTCATCGCTCCGTCACTGAGGATGGCTCGAGGACGTTGCTAACTGGGTATCGCCCAGGAAAATTTTTCAGAACCGATTCTGACAACACTTGTTCTAGAACAGGTTCTTCGGTAACCATACACAACTAGCTTACCATCCCGGTACTTCGTTACCGGTTGTATTGAATACCGGATAATTGAAAGATCAGAATAACTCTATCGATTTAAAAAAAATTCCCCTACGTAGTCTTTGTTTTATTACATGCGGACGTTTAAGTTTTTCATAAAATAATATTTCAATGAATATGTTAAACAATAAAATGTGAATAACTTTGCTGGTACTTTATAATGTTAGTTCCGGTGAAAAAAAAATATTGACAATTTTCGAGCCCTTACATCAGGATTTTGGATTTTGAGTGAATAAATATTTCAGTGAAAAAAAGAAATTAGAATAAAAATAAGTTTGAGTGAAAAAACATATAGAGAGAAAAATATGGAATAAAAAAAAGTTAAATACGAAAAATTTGAGTAAAAGGCACCATTCCATATTGTTCCCTGCTCTATTCCAGTTTGTTCCCCGTTCTACTCCATTTCATTTCCAATTCCATCTCCTTTCGTTCCATGTAAGTTTATTCATCTTCGTATAATATGCGTTAAAGAAATAAAAATGTCTATTGTCTTTATCTTATAGATATGAAAAGTACCACTTTACACTACTTTCACCAGGTACCCCTTTTTATCCTAAAATTTTAAATTTTAAAGTATATCCTTCTCATGGGTGTTATTTCTAGGGATTTTTGTTTAATAGTTAGATAGGTAAAAATAACCATTTGCGTTTTCCCATTAAAATTAAATTTTCCAAAAACCATTTGCCACCTTTTCCCCTTAAAATTAAATTTTCCAAAAAATGTTTTTTTTGTGCTGATCCTATATTTAAAACATCAAGTTTCTGAACCATTATTTCAAGAATATAAGAATAACCAAATTTACTCTTTTTATCCCTGTTACGATCGGTCGCGACTCTTAGAAACAGAATTTCCAAAAAGAATTTTTTCAAAATATTTGTTCACTAAACGATCAAGCCTTCAAAATTTCAATGCCTAGGATCACTACTTCATGAACTATCAAAAGTATCAAAAACACCTTTTTACACCTCTAGAAACGGAGTTTCTTTAAATTACTTTAGCAGAATGTTTATTTCATCGAAGGACCCTACATTTCAAAATTCAAGTTTCTAAGGTCATTATTATAGAAACAAAAAAAAGTACCAAAAGTACACTTTTTAACCCCCGTTAGAAACGAAAAAAGGCACTTTTTTATAAAAGATACTTTTTATTAAAGGAACTTTTTATAAAAGATACTTTTTATAATAGGTACTTTTATAAAAGATACTTTTTATAAAAGGTACTTTTAAAAAAAGGTACTTTTTATAAAAGGTACTTTTTATAAAAGGTACTTTTTATAAAAGGTACTTTTTATAAAAGGTACTTTTTATAAAAGGTACTTTTTATAAAAGGTACTTTTTATAAAAGGTACTTTTTATAAAAGGTACTTTTTATAAAAGGTACTTTTTATAAAAGGTACTTTTTATAAAAGGTACTTTTTATAAAAGGTACTTTTTATAAAAGGTACTTTTTATAAAAGGTACTTTTTATAAAAGGTACTTTTTATAAAAGGTACTTTTTATAAAAGGTACTTTTTATAAAAGGTACTTTTTATAAAAGGTACTTTTTATAAAAGGTACTTTTTATAAAAGGTACTTTTTATAAAAGGTACTTTTTATAAAAGGTACTTTTTATAAAAGGTACTTTTTATAAAAGGTACTTTTTATAAAAGGTACTTTTTATAAAAGGTACTTTTTATAAAAGGTACTTTTTATAAAAGGGACTTTTTATAAAAGGTACTTTTTATAAAAGGTACTTTTTATAAAAGGTACTTTTTATAAAAGGTACTTTTTATAAAAGGTACTTTTTAAAAAAGGTACTTTTTACAAAAAGTACTTTTTATAAAAGGTACTTTTTATAAAAGGTACTTTTTATAAAAGGTACTTTTTATAAAAGGTACTTTTTATAAAAGGTACTTTTTATAAAAGGTACTTTTTATAAAAGGTACTTTTTATAAAAGGTACTTTTTATAAAAGGTACTTTTTATAAAAGGTACTTTTTATAAAAGGTACTTTTTATAAAAGGTACTTTTTATAAAATGTACTTTTTATAAAAAGTACTTTTTATAAAATGTACTTTTTATAAAAGGTACTTTTTATAAAAGGTACTGTTGATAAAAGGTACTTTTTATAAAAGGTACTTTTTATAAAAGGTACTTTTTTTAAAAGGTACTTTTTTAAAAGGTACTTTTTTAAAAGGTATTTTTTTAAAAGGTACTTTTTTAAAAGGTACTTTTTACTTTCCTTTTATTGTACAAAAGGTAGTATACCACATTCCAAATTTCAGGTGTCTAGGATAATTATATTAGGAAATATAAAAAGTACCAAAAGTACAATATTTTACCCCCCTATGAAACGCAATTTCCAAAAAGTATTTTTTCCAGAATGTTTTTTTCACTGCAGGATTCTACATTCAAAATTTGAAGTATCTATGCCCATTATTTCAAGAAATAACAAAAGGTACTAAAAGTACACTTTTTTCCCCTTTGACCCCCCTTAGAATCCAAATTTGCAAAATTTGTTTTTTTCAGCAGAGGATCCTACATTCCAAATTTCAAGTTTGTTGACCATTATTGCAGTAAAGAAAAAAAAGTACCAAAAGTACACTTTTGTACCCATTTTACCCCCGTAGAATCAACATTGGCAAAAACCCTGCCTTAGTGAATCTTTTTCCGGGAGGTGAACCTACATTGCAAATTTCAAGTTTCTAGAACCATTATTTAAGGAAATGTAAAAGGTACCAAAAGTACAGTTTTGTACCCTTTTTACCCCCTTAGGATCAACATTGGCAAAAATCCATCCTTAGTGGATCTATATTCCGGGAGCTGAACTTACATTCCAATTTTTAAGTTTCTAGGACCATTATTTAAGGAAATACAAAAGGTACCAAAAGTACAGTTTTTTACCCTTTTTACCCCCATAGAATCAACATTGGCAAAAGTCCAGCCTTACAGGATCTACATTCCGGGAGGTGAATATGCAGTCCAAATTTCAAGTCTCTATGACCATTATTTCATGAGATATAAAAAGTACCAAAAGTACAGTTTTTTACCCTTTTTACCCCCTTAGAATCAACATTGGCAAAAGTCCAGCCTTACAGGATCTACATTCCGGGAGGTGAACATACAGTCCAAATTTCAAGTCTCCATGACCATTATTTCATGAGATATAAAAAGTACAAAAAGTACAGTTTTTTACCCTTTTTACCCCCTTAGAATCAACAGTGGCAAAAATCCAGCCTTAGTGGATCTATATTCCGGGAGGTGAACCTACACTCCAAATTTCAAGTCTCTAGCTTCAGCGGTTTGGGCTGGGCGATGATGAATCAGTCAGTCAGTCAGTCAGTCAGTCAGTCAGTCAGTCAGTCACTCACTCACCCAACTCTTTTATATATATAGATTACACTTTAATTATTCAGAACAAGTTAAGTGAAAATTGTTGTGAAGCTTGTTCTCTTGTTCCTGGTTCTCAGGAATTAAAAAAAAATTATGTGTCAAAAAAAATTAAAAAATAAATATCAATTTATTTTTGTTAACCAAGACAAAACACGAAATTCTCCCAAAATAGCAGGATATAATCGTGAAAATTGTTGAAACAAAGGTGAGTAAATTAAATTTTCATGGTCTGGGTCGGATCAAATACTAATAATATTATGTTTTTTATTTTTGTTTGCAGAAAATCCATGTTCTGGTATGTCATTATTCCAAGGCCCAAAATGCAATTTTGGAGGCGAAAAAGGTTTAATGTGTATTAAAAAATGTAAATATTCCATTTATATATGATTGTCTTTATCTTTGTTAAATAAATTAATGCAATTCAATATATTTCTTTAATTCTTATTTCTGTTCCAAATTTCACTTCTAGAACCGATTCTGAGGAACAAAAATATGTTCTAATTTTGCTTACAAACACCTGTTGCTTTTGGGACAATCCCTTTGTAAAAAGAATCGGTGTTGCACAAGAATTAGAACAGGTTCTAGGGAAGTATAAGTTGTTCCACAATCGGTTCTTTGCAACCGAAAATTTTGCTGGGCGATAATGCAAAATTTTCTATAGAAAATTTTACAGTTATCGATATATGGATAATGCAAAATTTTCTATAGAAAATTCTACAGTTATATATATATCAATACCCGGGTAAAAATGAAATATATATGATCATATATGAAGATATATGGATCATATATGGATTTATATAACCATATATTATCATAAATGCCTCCATATATGTTCATATATGGAGGCATATATGATAACATATGGTTATATAAATCCATATATGATCCATATATCTTCATATATGATCATATATATTTCATTTTTACCCGGGTAATGCAAAATTTTCTATAAAATATTCAACAGTTATCGATATATCGATAATGCAAAATTTTTTAAAGAAAATTCTACAGTTATCGATAATGCAAAATTTTTGATTTGAAAATTCTACAGTTATCGATACATCGATAATGCAAAATTTTCGATGTATCGATAATGCAAAATTTTCTATAGAGAATTCTAGAGTTATCGATATAATGCAATATTTTCAATAGAAAATTCTTCAATTATCGATACATCGATACATCGATAACGAAAATTTTCTAGCGATAAAAAAAAAAATATCGATAATAAAAAATTTTTTATACAAAAATTTTGCACTTATCAATGTATCGATAATGCAAATTTTTTATAGAAAATACAACAGTCATCGATGTATTGTTATCGATAATGCTAAATTTTGTTTAGAAAATTGTAGTGTTATCGATGTATGGATAATGAAAATTTTACAGTTATCGATAATGCTAAATTTTCTATAGAAAGTTCTACAGTTATCGATATATCGATTTTTTTCTATAGAAAATTCTACAGTTATCGATGTTTCGACAATGCAAAATGTTTTATAGAAAGTTCTACAGTTATCGATAATGCAGAATTTTCTATAGAAAATTCTACAATTGTCGATGATGCAAAATTTTCTATACACACACAAAACAAATTTAAAAATTTCCAAATGAAATTCAGTTAATACAACTAAAAATCGGTAGATACTATTGCATATTGGTTGTCTCAATTGAATATCGGTAGTCTCAACCAAAATCGGTTGATACAACAGACATTTAACTGAAACAATAACAAAATTCGGCTGTCACACCCAAAAACAGTAGCGTCAACCGAATTATGAGTTGATACAACCAAAAAATTCGATTGGAAATTTATTTTTCTGTGTGTAGAAAATTCTACAGTTATCGATATATCGATAATTCCAAATTTGCAAAAGAAAATTCTACAGTTCTCGATATGTCGATAATGCAAAATTTTCTATAGAAATTGTACAGTTATCAATATATCGATAATGCAAAATTTTCTATAGAAAATTCTACAGTTACCGAATTTTTCTGTTGCAATTTCTATATAAAATTTAGCATTAGCGATAACTGTAGAATTTTCTATAGATATATATTTTCACTATCGATATATCGATAACGCAAAAATTTCTATAGAAAATTCTACAGTTATCGATATATCGATAACGCAAAAATTCTACAATTATCGATATATCGATTATGCAAAATTTTCTATAGAAAATTATACATTCATCGATACACCGATAATGCAAAAATTTTCTATAGAAAATTATACAGTTATCGATATACCGATAATGCAAAATTTTCTATTGAAAATTCAACAGTTATCGATACATCGATAATGCTAAGTATTCTATAGAAAATTCTACAGTTATCGATATATCGACAATTTAAAATTTTCTAAAGAAAATGCTACAGTTATCGATGTATCGATAATGCAAAATTTTCTATAGAAAATTCTACAGTTATCGATATATCGATAATGAGAAATTTTCAAAAAAAAATCTACTGTTATCGATATATGAGGCATTTTTTATAGACAATTTTAGAGTTATCGATCGTGAACAATTTTCTATGGAAAATTCTACAGTTATCGATATATCGATAATGCAAAATTTTCTATAGAAAATTCTACAATTATCGATATATCGATAATGCAAAATTTTCTATAGAAAATTCTACAATTATCGATACATCGATAATGCAAAATTTTCTATAGAAAATTCTGCAGTTATCGATACATCCATAATGCAAAGTATTCTTTTGAAAATTCTTCAGTATCAATACATCAATAATGCAAAATTTTCTGTAGAAAATTCAACAATTGTCGATGTATCGATAATGCAAAATTTTCTTTAGAAGATTCTACAGTTATAGATAATGAAACATTTTCTATGGAAAATTCTACAGATATCGATATTTCGATAATGCAAAATTTGTTATAGAAAATTCTGCATTTATCGGTAAATCGATAATGCAAGATTTTCTTTGGAAAAATTTTGCAGTTATCAATGTATCGATAATGCAAAATTTTTCATAGAAAATTCTACAGTCATTGATAAATTGTTATCGATATATCGATAATGGAAACTTTTCTTTAGAAATTTCTACAGTTGTCAATATTTATATAATGCAAAGTATTTTATAGAAAATTCTACAGTTATCGATACATCGATAATTTAAAGTATTCTATCGAAAATTCCACAGTTATCGATGCATCGATAATACAAAATTTTCTATAGAAAATTCTACAGCAATCGATGTGTCGATAATGCAAAATATTTTGTAAAAGATTCTACAGTTATCGATATATCGATAATGACAAATTTTCTATAGAAAATTCTACAGTTATCGATATATCGATAATGCAAAATTTTCTATAGAAAATTGATAATGCAAAATCTATTTATTCTACAGTTATCGAAATATCTATAGAAAATTTTTATCGATGTATCGATAACGCGAAATTTTCTATAGAAAATTCTTATCGATATATCGATAATGCCAAATTGTCTATGGAAAGTTATCGATATATCGATAATGCAAAATTTTCTATAGAAAATTCTACAGTTATCGATATTGCAAAATTTTCTATAGAAAATTTTACAGTTATCGATATATTGATAGTGGAAAATTTTCTATAGAAAATTTTACAGATATCGATATATCGATAATGAAAAATTTTTTATTGGAAATTTTACAGTTATCGAGATATCGATAATGAAAAATTTTCTAAAAAAAATTCTACAGTTATCGATTCCACACCAAATGTCCAGCGAAAAACAGTTATCGATATATAATGCAAAATTTATTATAGCCAATTCTACAGTTATCGATATATCCATAATACAAAATTTTCTTTAGAAAATTCTACAGTTATCGATATATCGATAATTCAAAATTTTCTATAGAAAATTCCACAGTTATCAATATATCGACAATGCTAAATTTTTTATAAATAATTTTACAGTTATCGATACATCGATAACGAAAAATTTTCTATACAAAATTCTACAGTTATCGATGTATAGATTATGCTAAATTTTCTTTAAAAAATTCTAAAGTTATCGATACATCCATAATGCAAATTTTTTAATAGAAAACTGAACAGTAATTGATATATCGATAAACGGGGGGCCCCTGTAGGCTAGTTGGTAGCGTGCTAGCCTTTCAACGTGGGGGTCGTGGGTTCGATTCCCACCAGAACCCTTGGTTTTTTTCGCTACAACGAGACGACGGTCATGGTTACCAGTTCTCGGTTAGGCGGAATTTATTAAAAATGCGTTGTAAATAAGTAGAAAGAATAAATAAAAATAATTGATCATATGATCAAAAAAAAAAAACTATTATATTATAAGAAAATTTTTCTGTAGAAAATTCTACAGCAATCGATATATCAATAGTGCAAAATTTTGTATAGAAAATTCTACAGTAATCGATATATCGATAATGCAAAATTTTCTATAGAAAATTCTACAGTTATCTATATATTATGGTTATATCGGTGATGCAAAATTTTCTATAGAAAATTTTACAGTTATCTATATTTCGATAATGCAAAAATTTATATCGATAACGCAAAATTTTTCTATAGAAAATTCTAAAGAAAATTCTAAAGTTATCGATGTATCGAAAACGCAAAATTTTCGATAAAAAATTCAACAGTTATCGAGGATGCAAAATTTTCTAAGGAAAATTCTACTGTTATCGATATATCGATACTGCAAAATTTTCTATAGAAATTTTGATAATGAAAAATTGTCTATAAAAAGTCTACAGTTATCGATAATGCAAAATTTTCTATAGAAAATTATACAAACATTTTCTATAGAAAATTCTACAGTTATCGATATGCGAAATTTTCTATGCAGTTATCGATATATCGAAAATTTAAAATTTCTATAGAAACTTCTTCAGTTATCGATATATCAATAATGCCAATTTTTCTTTGGAAAACTCTACAGTTATCGACATATCGATAACGCATAATTTTCTAAAGAAAGTTCTACTGTTATCGATTGCTTTCTATTCAAAATTCTAGAGCTATAGATAAATCGATAACGTAAAGTTTTCTACTGGAAATTCTAAAAATAGAGATATATCGATAACGCAAAATTTTCTACAGAAAATTCTACTGTTATCAAAACATTGATAATGTAAAATTGTCAATAGAAAATTTTAAAGTTATTGATTTAGAAAAATATAGAGTTATCCATGTATCAATATTGTCAAAAATAAAGAATAATTTTTAGTTTTTAACAATTTTAACAATTTTAATCATTTTACACATCATTTCAGTTTACATTTGAATAACTTTTCCATGTCATTTTTTTTTTGTAAATCTCTATTCCGATTTATATTTTTGTTCCTATCATCACTTTTTGCTTGATTATTGCAATTTTTTCATGCATTTATATTGTTAAAACTTGTAAATAATAATTTCGTAAAAGAGCAAAAAGTTTTTCATTACTATTCTATACTACATTTCCTGTATGATTTTTTTTTTCTATTCTCCGAAAACTTACTTAGCATTTTGAGATCTGTACCTGGAAAGCAAAAAAAAAAAGTCTTCCTGCCACTTAACTTTAAGGATTCATTCTATTAAACAAAGTGTCTACTCATACTTTACTACAATATTAACTTGTACTACATAAATTTTATGCTTAAAGGGAGGGAACTTATTTTTCGAGTGTTGTTTAGATTTTAAACGAAAGTCGAACATTTTGTAAGTCTGTACGATATTTATGAATTTTTTGGTAACAGTGCTGCCACCTATTGACAAAATTTGGTTTTTCGGGGATTTTCGATCCTTGCTGTGTATCTCTAAAACGGTAAAAAAACTTCAACTAAAATTTAAAAAAATTTAATGCTCTTGAATGCTGTTCTAGATATTTGAAAGAAAACTTAGACCTTAGTACCATTACATGGAACTTTTCCCTTGTTTAGACCGTCCAACTGAAATCCTTTACAATGTTTTAGAAATACATCTCAAATTTCACAATTAAACCCTTTTTTACGGTTCCACTTAAAAATGTCTAATTTTAAAAATAAGTGCTGCCCTTTATTATTTTGTATATTATATTTAAGCTGAGTTAGCATTGAAAAGTTAGTACGTTCGTTTTATTTGTACTCACACACACACACATTTTGTACCTGTAGGAAAACTTGGTAACTCACGTAAAAGTTAACGCCACGTTTCACTCAAATAATTGCTAACGATTAGGCTGAAACTTTTACTTTACATTGATTAAGGCTTCAGTTAGGTTACAGGTAGGAGAGTCTATGTGTTTGAATTACTTTATTTTTTTGTTTGTTGATGTTGTTGGCTAAACATTTAACTTTTTAAACATACAGTTATCATAAGTGTTGTTAATAGTTTTCCGATTTAGTTTTATGTTTTATAGTTGGTACTTACAATTGTTGTTGTTGTTGTTAGCAAATTTTGTAATAATTAAAATAAAAAGACAAAGTTTTTACATATTTTACTATTTGTTGGAAATTTATTTGAAATTTAAGATTTTAGTTCTACATTTCAAGTAATTTTATATTAACATGATAATGTTTTTAGGCTGGTGTCTAATTTTGAAAATGTTGCAGGATGCCAACTCAGTTTGATTATATAAGCTACCGACTTACAAAAATTTTCTCCAATCCAAAAAGTTTTGTAACTTTGATTTGTAACTTGGATTATTACTTCTGCTGGTGAATAAACCAGTTTTTCGCTAGCTGGAGAATAAAACGTAACATAATTATTTTTCAACAAAAATTTTTTTTTCTATATCTATATAAATAAAAATCAATTGTCGTTCGTTGGTAACAGCATCAGTTGAGAACGGCTGGACCGATTTGGACAATTTTTTTTTTGAAATGTTCGTCGTAGTCCAACTTAGGTTTTTACGTAAAGAAAAATTGACCACGCCCACTTTTACGCCCACTTTTTTCGATTTATCGAAAATTGGAAAACGGCTGCACCGATTTGGCTAATTCTTTACTTAAATGTTCGTAGTAGCACAATTTAAGTTTTTACTGAAAGAAAAATCGACCACGCCCCCTTTTACGCCCACATTTTTGATTTATCTAAAATCTGAGAACGTCTGGACCGATTTGACATAATTTTTTAATAAAATTTCATCACAGTCCAACTTTGATTTTTACAAAAAAAAAAATCGACCCCGCTCACTTTTACTCCCACTTTGTCTTATTTTTGTTCAAAATATTCTTCATAATTAAACTAAGGTTTTTACGGAAAAAAATTTCCACGCTCACTTTTTTCTGTGTTTCGAAAAAACTAGAAAGGCTCGACCGATTTGATTATAGTCCGAAAAAGATTTTGAAGGAAAGAAAAATTGGTCACGCCTACTTTCACGCTCACTTTTTCCGATATGTTTATTTTAATTCGTAGAACGGCTGGATCAATTTGGCTAATTTTGTTTTTAATGTTCGTCATCGTCCTAAGGTTTGTCGGAAAGAACAATTTTCCTTTTCTATGCCCCTTTTTGATATGTATAAAATCGCATCACTTGAGAATTGATCGAATTGACCGAATTGGTTAAATTCAAATAATTTTTTAAAAAATAAATATTATCCAAATATTAATGTAAATAATTAGTTAAATAAAAATCAAATGTCGTTCGTTGGTAAGTGCATCACATAAGAACAGCTGACCCGATTTGGATAATATTTTTTTTTAATAATCGTGTTAGGAAAACAACGGAAAACAAATTAGCCACACCCACTTTTACGCCTCCTTTTTCGACATATCTCAAATCGGAAAACGGCTGGACCGATTTGGCTTTTTAAAAATGTTCGTCATAGTCCAACTTTAGGTTTTTACGGGAAGAAAAATCCGCCATGCCTAAATTTACGCCCACTTTTTTGATATATGTTAAATCGGAGAACGCCTTCATCGATTTAGCTAAACTTTTTTTTTAAATGTTCGTCATAGTTCAGCTTAGGTTTAAACGGAAATAAACATTTTTCACGCCCACTTTTTTTTCGATATATATACGTATATTTAAAATAGAAGAACGGCAAGACCGATTTGGCTATTTTTTGTAAACGTTCGTCACAGTTCAACTAAGGTTATTACAAAAAAAAATTGTCCACTCCCACTTTTTTAATATATATAAAATCGGAGAATGACTGGCCTTTGTTAATTTTTTTCTTTAATGAAGTCCAAGTAAGGTTTTTACGGAAATAATTATTGTCCTCGACCACTTCACCGCTCACATTTTCAATATTTATATTTATATATAACAGAACGCCTGGACCGATTTGGCTATTTTTTTGTTTTAAATGTTCGTAATAGTCCATATGGTAGGTCGGAAAGAAAAATTGCCCTCGCCCATTTTTTTCGATGCATCTAAAACTCAAATTTATTCTAATTCAATATATTAAAAAAAATCTGTATAGATTCCGCTTAAATTTGGTACAAATGATTTCAAATCCTTAGGTTTTGTTATGTACAAGTTAAACTTACAACACAAATTTAAATGACCACAAATATGTGAAATCCCTTTTTAGTAATAATCCTAATTAGGTTTTTAAGGAAAGATAAATGAGAAAAGTGACCCAGAAAAATTGAAAATTCGGGAAAACTATAAAGGTTTCAAGAAAATAGCTCTTGATAGTTGACAGTTCACAAAGTCGAATACATGGTAATTGTTTTTTTAATTCCTGAAATATAATTTGAAGATGATTGATCTGCCTTTAAAAATATCGGGTCTTTAAAACCACGCCCACAAATTTTTCTAAGCCAAGAAATTCATTACATTTTTTCCAGTGCTATATATTTAAAGTGAAACTAAATATAATACTGATCTTATATTTGGGCCAGCAACGCGGACCGGGCCAGCTAGTATATAAATAAAAATCAATTGTCTTTCGTTGGTAACCGCATCAGTTGAGAACGGCTGGACCGATTTGGACAATTTTTTTTTTTGAAATGTTTGCCATAGTCCAACTTAGGTTTTTACGTAATGAAAAATTGACCACGCCCACTTTTACGCCCACTTTTTAGATTTATCTTAAATCGGAAAACGGCTGCACAGATTTTGGTAATTTTTACTTAAATGTTCATAGTAATCCAATTTAAGTTATTACTGAAAGAAAAATCGACCACGCCCACTTTTACGCCCACTTTTTATCTAAAATCTGAAAATGTCTGCACCGATTTTACTATTTTTATTTTTAAAATGAATTTTTATAATATTCGACTTTGTTTTTTACGAAAAAAGAAATTGACCACGCCTTCTTTGGCTAATTTTTGTTGAAAATGTTTGCCATAATTCAACTAAGGTTTTTACGGATAGTAAAATTTCTTTGTATCGAAAGAACATAGAAAACGATTTTTAAGGAAAGAAAAATTGTCCACGCCAACTTTCTCACTTTTCCCGATATATGTATTTTAAATCATGGAATGGCTGGATCAATTTGTCTTATTTTGTTTTTAATGTTCATCAAAGTCCAACTGAAGTTTTTCGGAAAGAACAATTTTCCATTTCTACGCCCACTTTTGAATTGATGGACCAAGTTGGTAAAATTCAAATAAGGTTTTTACGGTAAGAAAAGTTGTCCACCGAATCTTTTTTTCGATACAGGGCCATTCCAGAAAATTTAGCTCAAATTTTAGTCATTTTTGGAAATGGTGTCTCAGATTAATTTGAACCTTGACACATAGATAGCCCTCATAAATATGATATATGGGGCAAAACGCGTCAACGGTCCACACCCAAAAACAAATGTTGTCCGATTCAAGTATAATTTTGGCAAAATATTAGGTTAATGATAGGTAGTATAAATTACAAATATAAAATTTTTTTGATGAAATATTGGCAGAGTTACAGGGTTGGGAAGTTTTGATTTTTTTGAAAAGTATATATTTTGGTGAATTTTAATTAACACTTTGATGAAACAAAAATTATAATTTAAAAAACTAATTGTAAAGTATTTTTGATGGCCTTTAAAATGGCATTTGTGGTTTTTTTGAAAAAAATAAATTTGACCTTAAAATTCAAGGTCAAAATATTAAATTGTAATTATCTTATAAGGGTCGCACCTTTAAATTTTTTTCACTAAGCCCATTAGAAAGCTTGACATTTTTTTTTAATTTCGGTTTTTGTAAAAAAAATGGTATGTATGATATTTTATGAGAAATCAATTTTTTAGGAGTATATAACACTCAAATTGTACTGAAATCGCTTTAGGGGCCTATTCACAAAAAAAGTCATAAATCAATCATATCTCAATTTTTTCCATGTGGTTGTTGTAAACAATCATAAAAAATTCAAATTTTGTTTGAAAATTTCAAAAAAAAAAAAATAAAGACCTGCTACCCACATCGTCTCAAAATTGACAAATAATTTTAAATTTTGAGACTTTTTATGATTGTGTTTACAACAAACACAGGGAATATGAAGTTTGAAAATAATAAAATTAGTCATAACCAGTCATAACTGTGAATAGGTCTGTTAATCTGCATATAATAACAACAACAAAAATCAATGCTTAGATAAAGTGTACGTTGTAAACACACACAACAAACGTTGCACGCATAAAAAATAAAGAAATCAGTACAGTTTGGGTGTTATGTACTCGTAAAAAAATTGATTTCTCATAAAGTATCATACGTACCATTTTTTTTTTTTAAAACCAAAATTAAAAAAAATTTCAACCTTTCTAGTGGGCTTAGTGAAAAAAATCTAAAAGTGCGACCCTTATAAGGTAATTACAATTTAATATTTTGACCTTGAATTTTAAGGTCAAATTTATTTTTTTCAAAAAAAACACAAACGCCATTTTAAAGGCCGTCAAAAATACTTTAAAAGTCGTTTTTAAAATTATAATTTTTGTTTCATCAAAATGTTAATTAAAATTCACCAAAATATGTTCTTTTCAAAAACATCAAAACTTTCCAACCCTGTAACTCTGCCAATATTTCATCAAAAAATTTTATATTTGTAATTTAGAATACCTATCATTAACCTACTATTTTACCAAAATTATACTTAAATTGGACAACATTTGTTTTTTGGTGTGGACCTTTGACGCGTTTTGCCCCATATGTACCATATATCGTTTTTTTTTACATTTGGTGTATTTAACGAATTATGGCGGGTCAAAGATTCACTTTTTAAGCAAAAGTAAGAAAAATACATCACGTTTAAAGAGCTGTAACTTCTTAACCAATGACCCGATTTTCACAAATTTAGGCTCATGTGAAAGCTGGGGTTCTTCTTTTAGAAAATATTTTTAAAATAATACAGTTTTTTTTTACAGAAATTATGCAAAATGCAAAAACATTTTTTCTTTTCGAATATTTAAAAAAACACATCTTCGATTTTTTTTAAAAAAATTCTGGTGAAAAATAACAATGTTTTGTATAACATATTCAAAATTCAGAGTGGGATCTCCATGGGATCAAAAAATATTCTGTTTTAAGTACGAGGTTCTTATATTTTTCTCTTAGAAAATTTAAATTTCTAATGTTTTGAATGTTTTTCAAAATTTTAATAGTATAATTTTCTTTGAAAATTTAAATTTTTATATTGAAGAAACATAAAATTTTAATTTTCTAAGGTTAAATTTAAGAACTTCGTACTAAAACCAGAATATTTTTTGATCCCATTGGGATCCCACTCTGAATTTTGGATATGTTGTAAAAAACAGTATTGTTTATCACCAAACTTTTTTTTTAAAAATCGAAATGTGTTTTTTTAAATATTCGCAAAAAAAATTTTTTTTTGAATTTTTGCAACACTTCTGAAAAAAACCGTATGCTATTGAAAATTTTTCCCAAAAGAAGAAGAATTAAGCTTTCATATGAGCCATTACTTGTGATAATCGGATTACTAGTTAAAAAGTTAGAGCACGTTAAACGTCATGTATTTTTCTGACTTTTGCTAAAAAAGTCGAACTTTGACCCGCGATAATTGGAAAACTACAGCAAATTTTTAAAATCCAAAAATGCAACATATCTCATATAAAAGTGGATATCTATGAGCCAAATTCTCAGTGGCGTCCAAAGGCATGTTTCCGAACAGTGGGGCGAAAATTTTTGGAATTACCCTACATATAAAATTTGATCTATAGAAAAATAAAATATAGAATAATAAAATATAAATAAAAATCAAATGTAGTTCGTTGGTAATCGCATCACTTGAGAACTGACCGATATGGATAACATTTTTTTTTAAATGTTCGTCTTGGGTTTTTTTCGGAAAACACATTAATCACGCTCACCTTGACGCGTCCTTTTTTCGATATATCCAAAATTGAGGAACGGATGGATCGATTTGACTAAACTGACCGATATGGATAATATTTTTTCTTAAATGTTCGTCTTAGGTTTTTTCGGAAAACAAATCAATCACGCTCACCTTTACGCGTCCTTTTTTCGATATATCTAAAATTGGAGAACGGCTGGATCGATTTGACTAAACTTTTTTTTTAAATGTTCGTCATAGTCCAACATAGGTTTTAATGAAAATAAAAATTTTTCACACCAACTTTTATTTCGATATATCTCAAATAGAAGAACGGTATGGCCGATTTGGCAATTAGTAGTATTTGTTGACGCTCGTGATAGTACAACTAAGGTTTTTACGTAAAGAAAATTTGTCCTCTCCCACTTTTTTTTAATATATCTAAAATCGCAGACACAAATTTTAACGAACACTTTTGTCTAAATATGTCAACTACTAATGACTGGACCTATTTTTTTACGATAATTATAGTTCTAGTTAGGTTTTTAAGGAAATTTAAATGAGAAAAGTGTCCCGGAAAAATAAAAAATTCGGGAAAACTATAACGGTTTGTTTGAACTCAAGACAATAGCTCACGATAAGAACAAACGATATGCGTTATTTATTTTTGTGTTGTTCGTAATGATACTAAAGAAGTTTTAAATTTGTGCTAATTTGAAGATGATTTTCTGCCTAATCGTGTCTTTAAAACCACGCCCACAAATTTTTCTAAGCCAAGGAATTCATTATATTTTTTGCAAGGCTATATATTTGAAGCGAGGCGAAATATAACATTAATCTTATATTTGGGCCAGCAACGCGGACCGGGCCAGCTAGTTTTTTTTAATTTTTTTTTTTTTTTTTCTATTTTTTTTATAATTTTTTTTTCATCGATTTTTTTTTCATAAATTTTTTTTCATAATTTTTTTTTTAATGTATTTTTTTTTTTCATAGATTTTTTTTCATAATTTTTGTTTATTTTTATTAATTCTTTTTATCCATCCAATTTTTGTTTTCATATATTTTTCATCAATATTTTTTTTATCAATTTTTTTTTTCATCGTTTATTTTGCATTAAATAATTTTTAAGCAAACATTTTTTTCATTTGTTTTTCCATTTTTTTTTTTTCATAATGTTTTTTTTTTATCAACAATTTTGTTTCTTCAAAAAATATATTTTCATCAATTTTTTTTTTCTCAAAAAATTTAGTTTTCTTCAAAAAGAAATATATTATTTTTAATTAATTTAATTAATACCCAGCAAAAACATGGTAATGAGTTGTGAAAAGTAATCATTATCAAGTACATTATTTGTAATGAGTACCCATTACCATTAACATTATTTTAAGCCCAAAAGTAACTACTTTTCAGTAATATATTATAAAAGTACTTCTAAGTAATAATATCTCCTTGCACTTGCAGTTTTTAACCTTTACAATTCAATTACCTTAAAAAGTACTTAAAAACTTAATAAAAATTACGAAATTTTTAAGTTTCAGTAAGAACAAGTTAAATTTTAAATGTTTCAATTAACTTATTATTTTACTTATTATTGGTAATGGGTTTTTACTCCTTATTAGTTATCCGAGTCAGTAACTACTTATTTATCTCCATACTCTTCACTACTTATTTTTGTCTCACGCCCTTGTTAAAATAATTAGTGTTTCATTCAATAAGTAACTACTTATTAACATCTGTTTCGGATTACAAAACCCATTACTAGTAATGCCAATTTTTGCTGGGTAGGGATGAGATTTCCATGCAAATGCATGTTTTTTGTCGATAGTCTAAAAACGATATCGACCTATTATCTTTTCGAATCAAGCAATTTGCATTAGAATGGCATCGATTTTTTTTTGCATATTTTTGCATAATTTAGTGAAAATGCATATTTTGATTTTAAATGCGTATTTTGTGCATATTTCGAACTTTTGGCATAAATTAACAAAAACACAAATTAAAATTTATTTTTTCCAAAAACTATTTAAAATGTTAAAAATTTATTTTGAAAATAAGATTTTTTTTTTTGTTTTTATTTTTTTTTAGATTTTCTTAATTTCTAAAAAAAATCTTGCTCATATAAAGTTTTAAATGTTACTATTTAAACCCGGCGTTATTTTTTTCTTTTTAAAAAGTTTTCCCTATGAAAACTAGATTTTTTTTGTACACATTTTTAGTTTTTTGTAAATATTTTAAGGTTTTTTTAGTGCATATTTTGAATTTTTTATAGCATATTTTAAGCGCATATTTTCAATGTTTTAGTGCATGAAATTCTCATCCCTAATAATTAATATTTTAAATCTCAAAATATTTAAAAATCCGTTCTTATGTAAAAAATCCGATTAATGTAAAAATTGTCACATTGTGTATGATTAATATTTTTTTAATATTTGTATATTACTCATACGCTTAGTGGGCCTGGCAATCAAATGAGCAATTGTAATGTCAACTTTTTTAGTAGTTAGAAAGTTTTCACACTCTTGAAAACATAAAAACGAAGTAACAATACAAGTAAACATAACAAGTAAAAAAATTATAGTTGGACAAGACCGGTTATATGACACCCTACACCAGTGATTTACAGAAAATGTGTCCCAACTAAAAAAACATGGACTACTTAATTGAATATAGCTAGATCCTTAAATAGTGTAGAAAACACACACAAACCAAATTTGAGTGGAATTGCGTTAATACATTTGCCAATAGATCGATTTATCCAACCATCAGGCGAAATTTTTTATAGGGACAAACATCAAATTGGTTCAATTACACTAGTTTACAAATTAAAAAAAAAATTGCGACCCACGACATGTTGCATTAGTTTTTCATATAAAATCTAACGCTGCATTTGAAAATCCACACCAAAGTTTCAAAAGTAGAACAGTTTTCTAGATATTGCCAACTTTTCAAATTTGCATCTTTTTAAAAACGTGTTTTTACTTAAATTGAAATATCTCAGGAACAAATATATGGATTTCATTGTTTTTGGTTTTAAATTAAAGGCAGTTTAGTTATCTATCAACACTTTATACAAAATTTTTCAATCTGTTTATCGGCTTAGAAGCTATTATCGATATATCGACAATTTTACTTCAATTTTAGCGAAATTTGGGGAAAAAAGTAATTTCTATTGTAAATTTTAGAAATAAAAAAAATTGAAAAATCTATTTCTCTCTTTACAGTTCAAGTCTGATCTATTACGAAAAAAGTAAGACGGTTTTTAAGAAAATCTGTTGAAAATTGAATAAGTTACTTGCATTTGAGTAAAAATGCGTAATTAAGTTTTTAGTTCATTGAGTGTACCACTGTTAACAAATTTTTGAAATATTGTTCGATTCACGATATTTGCATTTATTTTTTATGTAAATGAAATGAAGTCAAAAAGTTAAAAAGTAGAAACGTTTCTAAGATTACCAAATTAGAAACAAAGTAGAAACGTTTCTAAGATTGCCAAATTCCACTTTTATAAAAGTGGTTTTACATAAATAAAAATATCTCCGGACAAAATCGGTGGATTTGAATTTTTACTTTTAAATATTTTTTACAATATTTTTCAATCTTAAAATCGCTATAGAATCTATTCATTGATATGTCGACAATTTTACTTTAATTTAAACGAAATTAAAAAAAAAATTAATTCTATTTTAAATTTTAAAAATTAAAAAAAAAATAAATTATATTTTAAATTTTAAAGTCTTCCAAGTGTCACCCGCGGATCTTTATAAAGATGGTTTTATTTTGTAGAGCAGAAAAAATAAAAGGACACATATTATGTTTTAGCGGCCCAAATTCATATATCGGGGGTGCAAATGAGGGTGGAAGAAACTGCCAATTTTCAGTTTATTTTCGTTTATCTCCGATATTATTCAAAGAATCCTAGTTATGTTACACATCAAATGAAACGTCTTTGGAAAACCTATCTTCGTGTGCAAAGAACGTGCCCAATAATGAATCGTCATATTGAGTAAAATACGAAAATTATAGGACATTTTTGTTAATAAGTCAAAAAATAATAACTTTTTTGGGCCGCTGTTTCCACCAGATACCGAGATAGGTCTTTTAGATACCTTTAATTTGATACCAAAAATGCCTATATTAATTTTGATTAAAGATGCGTATTTCATAAAAAACGGAAAAAAGGTTAACTTCCCCAATACAGGTCGATTTTAGAACTTTTCAGATTCCGATGTCGTTTTTAATAAAAATAATTTAAAAAAAAAGTAATTCTAAAAATTATACTTTTTTCAATAAGTTTAGATTTGATGCATATCGCTTGTTAAAAATTTGTAAAGACTCCAAGGCATTTCCCAAACCAAAAAATTTTTCGTAACAATGTTTTCAAATTTACCGATTTTATCTTACAAACATTTTTTACATTTTAAAAAACAATTTTTCTTTTAGAAAAATTTTCAGATTTCCAATAAAAGATCTTTGAAAGAATTCAGATTCTGTTATATTATTTTCAAAAATTATCTCCGATTTAAAAAATCTCTTAAAAAAATCATTAATATTTTTTTGGTATAAATAATTTTTTAAAGTCAAAACATTTTTCCCCACGAAAATTTATGAGGTTCTCAGTCAAATCCGAGAAAATTTTTAAATTCGGATATCTTTTTTAAAATGTGAAGGAATATTTTTTCTACTTTTCTTTTTTTCCTGTTTTTTCTTCTCTTCCTTTTTTCCTTTACTTTTTTTCTTCTCTTCTCTTCTCTTCCTTTTTCTTTTTTTTCTTTTTCCTTCTTTTTTTCGAAATCATTTTGGGGGCGGGGGGGGGGGGGGGGGTAAGTTTCCCCCATTGGATCAGCGCCTGTTGTAACCAAAAAGTTTTCTGATACATTTGTTTTAAGAAAAATTTTAGGATCCTGTATTTTGGTAAAAAAATCTTAGGAAAAATCTGAGCAATTTTTCCCACCGATAAATTCTAATATTTAGAAAAATTCAAAGTTTAGACAAATTTTTAAATTCAAAGGCACCATTCGCATAGAAAACTTATCAAGTTTCTAGTTTTTTTTTTATGATTTTTTTTTTTTTTTGCATGGGAACATCGATTTCCAGCAAAATCTTAACCCATTTCTTACCAAAAATTTTAAACGTTGGACTTTTTTGCCGAAACTTTCAAGAACGACTGCTATTCGTCCCCTAGTGAATAAAAACTGGGCACTTAAACGTTTGAATTTGATGAGATTTTTCTAAAAAACCACTCTCCCTCCCCTTGTGAAGGGCTGGCTTGAGACTTTTTTCCAAAAATATCTTCTTTCTTCGGTAACAATCAATAATTTTTTCCATCAATATTTTTTTCATCAAAAAACTTTTTTTTTTCATTAATATTTTTTTTTTTTTATCAATATTTTTTTTCATCAATATTTTTTTTCATCAATATTTTTTTTTCGTCAATATTTTTTTTTATCAATATATGGGGCATTCCAGTAGCTGATTTCTGTAACTCTCGAATCGAAAGATTTCTCGCATGAAACATGTGAAATGAAACGAAAACATTGTAAATCGGCACAAAAAGTGACTTTTCACATTTTACTGTTTCTGTAACTTTGTTGTGCGAAAACTTTTAAACTTATTGGAATGATGCGAGAAAACTGTTTCTGTAAAGTAGTTGATCGAAAACTTTTGTATTTAAAGTGTCAAAAAAACTCACATTTTAAAACGGTGCGAGACTTGGACAAAAAGAAATAAAAACATTAAAAAAATCATAATAAATGAAAAAAATGGATAAAAATAGTAAGAAAAATACAAATTACTTGTTTTGTGTTTGTATAAATATCTAATTTATTATATTTTTTCACAAATTTTAGAAAAATCAAAGAATCTCTAAATGCAAAAATGCTGTTATCAATACATCACAATTACATTATTAACAATATATAATTTGAATTTTTTTATATTTATTTTATTGCTTTTAAATGATCCGTAAACAATAATTTAAATTGCTCCGTGTTATTTTTTTTGTTCTCTTACTATTTTCTCACTTTGATTACTTTTTTGACAGCTATCTTGGAATATTCCAATATAAACGCTGGCGTTTTCGCATTGACATACCGAAACAATTTTTATTCTGGAGTCGAGAAACTGTGGAATTTTTTGTTTCATATTTTTCGATGCGAAAACTTCTCACTTTAATTACAGAAACGGGCTACAGGCCAAATCACTCACTTTTAGACCCGACCCCTTTCGATTTATTTTATTTTTGGATATGTTTTAGTACTTATTAAATTCAACTTGGACACCAATTTTCAGCCTTTTATTCCAAGATGGTGTTGAGTAATCAATTTTTCAAAATGTTGATTTTTTCAAAAAAATGGAAAAATTAAAATTTTCAATTAATTTTGAAAAGTTAAAAATATAGATATCGTAAAAAAAGTTAGACAACGTTTTGTTGGTATTTAAATGTAATTTTAGAAAAAAATATTAAAAAAATTATTCGAAGTAATTATCACTTATTTTTTAATGTTTAAAAATTAAAATCGACTTTTTGAAAAAGTCCGAAACATTCGATTTTTTTTTTGTTACAAACGTCTAAAAGTTCTACTCTTAATTACGCAACTTTTAAGCCATAATTCGAGATGTGATCGCAATTTGTTCTATTTTTTTTCAAATTTTGAAAATTGCACCTTTTATTTTTTGACTCTGATTTATTTTATATGGTGCTCCAAAAAAATTAAATTGGTAGATACTGACCCCAACTTACCCTAGATATATTCATTTCGAGGCAAAAATACGCCTCACAAAAATTAAGAACGATCGGACATGGATAAGGTGTACCGCATGGGCCTTGAAGTTTAGAAAACGGATTACAAGGAAAAATATGAATTTTTTTCTGTTTTCTCATTTTTTTTTTTATATTTTAAGTTAAGCTTTAATTCAAGTGGTTACAGAAATATAATACGGAGTAAAATGCCTCTCTAATAAGGTACCAAAGACTGAAATCGGTTGAAAATCAGCCAAGTTATTACAACTTTCCCAGGCATCTAACGTATGGCAGAACACTTGATTAAGCAATATAATACGATTTTGGAAATTCATTGAAATTTTCTACTGTAATAACATTTTTTTATTCTTCAAGTTCAAATGTAATTAGATGACAAGTATTTTTCATATTGTGTTTTGCTAACATTTTTTTAAATTAGTGCTAAAAATGCCTGCATTTTCAACACCCTTTTGAAATCTCTATTTAAAAAAAAAATTATTTTTTTTGTTTTAAAATTTGGAAAAGCCAAAAAAATATTACACTGAAACATGAATAATGAAAAAATGTTATTACAGTAGAAAATTTCAATAAATTTAAAAAAAGGGACTCGCATTCTTTAATCAAGTGGTATGACACACGCTAGATGCCTGGGGAAGTTGTAATAACTTGGCTGATTTTCAACCGATTTTAGTTTTTAGTACCTTATTAGAAAGGCATTTTGCTTCACATCATAATTCTTTAATCACCTGAATTCAAACTTAACTTAAAATACCAAAAAAAATGCGAAAACAGAAAAAAAATCATATTTTTCCTTGTAATCCGTTTTTTAAACTTCAAGGACCATGCTAAACGCCTTACCCATGTCCGATCATCCTAAATTTTTGTGAGGCGTATATTTACCTCCAAATGAATATATTAAGGGTAAGTTATGGTCAGTATCTACCATTTTTTTTTTTTTTTGGAGCTCCATATAAAATAAATCAGAGCCAAAACATAAAAGGTGTAATTTTAAAAATTAAAAAAAAAATAGAAAGAATTGTGATCACATCTCGAGTAATGGCTTAAAAGTTGCGTAATTTAGAGTAGAATTTTTATAGTTTTTTACAAAAAAATCGAAGGTTTCGGACTTTTTCAAAAAGTCGATTTTAATTTTTAAACCTCAAAAAATAAGTGATAATTACTTCAAATAATTGTTTCATATTTTTTTTCTAAAACTACATTTAAATACCAACAAAACGTTGTCCAACTTTTTTTTAAATATCTATATTTTTTAATGGTCAAAATTAATTAAAAATTTCAGTTTTTTAATTTTTTGGAGAAAATCGCCATTTTGAAAAATTGATTACTCAACGCCATCTTGGAATAAAAGGCTGAAAATTGGTGTCCAAGTTGCATTTAATAAGGACTAAAACATATCTAAAAATAAAATAAATCGAAAGGGGTCGGGTCTAAAAGTGAGTGATTTGGCTTGGAATGCCCCATATATTTTTTCATTAAAATTTTTTTTTAATTTTTTTTTCATCAATATTTTGTTTTCATCACTATTTTGTTTCATCAATTTTTTTTTCACAAATTATTTTTTCATATATATTTTGTTCAATCAATTTTTCGCAGGAATTTTTTCTTTCGAATTTGAATTGGGAGGAACTTGGCTTAAACTTCATCTTACTTTCCCCAGACGGACGTATACATTTTAATCATTTACAAATCTACAGCTCTTTTAAGCTGTATCTTGTTTTCCACAGATAGACGGGTGGATGAATGTCTCTAGAATTTATTAAAAACTGTCGTGGATCAATAATATATAAACTTATTAGGGTCCTCAACCGATATTTCAATTCGTTTCGCATGGAATTACAAATGAATATAACATAGTTTTTACAAAAAAAAATTTCTATGGAAAGTACATTCAGCTAATGTTTTAGGAAAGAGTACAAAATTTGCAGACATTTTTTTTACTGAAGTCTTGCAATTAAAAAAGTTGCACAATTGCAAAAAAAAAAAGAAGTTATTTTATATACGTTTTCCCCTTTTCTCTTAAAATTTAATTTTTTTGCCAAAAAATATTCATGTCCTGGGTACAAATATTTCAAAGAACTTTGTTATAACCCTGCCGTATTAGAGATCTGTCTTCTTTGTGAAGAGTATAAAAATTGTAAAATTAAATTTTTTTTCAAAAACCGTTAAAATTTCCATAAGTAAAACTATTTTAAGTGCATAAGCTTCCATGACCTGCTTGTAACATGTTATTAAACATCATAGATTTATGATACACTTGCAAATAAATTAAAGATTTTAGAAAAGAAATATTGATGAAAATACACTTAAAAGGAAACAAAAGCATTAAATTAAATCGTAATCATGAATAAATTTCTATGAAAGCATCGCCATAAGTAAATAATTGGTTTTCATCAAAAAAAATTATTTCACTTTGTTTATCACTTGCAAAGCATGGTAAAAGTAAAGTGTACAAGGAAGGTATACCAATGGATCTGCATTAATTTTCCAGAAGTTTTGCAAAGTATATAAATGAAGAAAGAATGGTAGATAACTTGGAGGAATCAGAAATAAACACCGCACTTACAAGGGAAGTATCTCAACCCTTATAAACCGATTTGCCTGAAACTTAATACAAATATTAGAGTTCGTTTGGTGACTATATCACTTCATCTGTTTATCGGATATCATCATTTTTTTTAAAGGATTTAGGGGAGCTAAAAAGAATGCCGGTATTTTTTTGAAAAAAATTTCACTCCTTGGGGTGGTTCAAAGCATCTGAAAACGCGGATTTTGACCTGATTTTTCTGCAGAGAAAAAACGGCTGAATATATTGCAAATCTGATTTCAACAGTCGATTCTACAGCAAAAATTAATACAATAGAAGTTTTTTAAACTCTAAAAAAAAGTTCCAATAACCCACAGCAGGGGGCGGAAAAATCGATTTTTAAAAAAAAAAATTTAAATTATTTTTTTAATCATGCACGATGAAGGGACAGTTTTTGCTAAGAAAATTGGTACCAAAAGCACCTTTCTATCACAACCCATTAAAAAGTTATAAGGCTTCAACGTTTTTTTTCAAGTGGCAAAATTAAAAAACACTGACCGATATTTGAAAATTTTTTGGAAGGGTCAGCGGTCTGGACACTCGTTTTCGATTTTCCTCTCAATGTTGATTCCAAATCTGGTTTCCAAAATATTCCGTAACGTCAGGTTTTTGAGATAATTGAGGTCAAAGTTCACAAAAAACGCATTTTTGTGCATTATTGAGAGCATTTTTTTGTGATGTTTTTTGATGATATTCTGGGATCATAAAACCTGGTTTCGATTAACATTTCGATGCTGATTTCTATCACGTCATGTTTTCAAGAAAATTGAGGTCAAAGTTCTCAAAAAACGTGCTTTTGTCTATTTTTGAGAGCTAATAACTTCTTAACGGGTTGTGATAGAACGTAAATTTTGGTACCATTTTGTTAAGCTGAAAATGTCCTTTAATCGTGTATATTTAAAAAATTAATTTACAAAAAAAAAAATGGAAAAACCTTATATTTCCGCCCTCTGTGGTGGGTTTTTGGAACTTTTTTAAGAGTTCAAAAAACGGCCATTGTATTAATTTTTGCTGTAGAATCGATTGGTGAAATCAGGTTTGCGATATATTGAGCCGTTTTTGCTCTGCAGAAAAATTAGCTTAAAATCCGCGATTTTAGATGCGTTGAACCACCCCAAGGAGCAAAAATTTCCCCAAAAAAATACCGGCATTCTTTTTAGATAACCTAAATCCTTCAAAAAAATTATGATATCCGCAGATCAAATTTTCAAAATTAACTCTAATAAATATATCTTATTTATATATATGGCTTATCGGCCATATCAGTGTTTTAAAATTTCGTTGTCCCCTTATGAAACAATGTGGACCTTCGGGAAAATTGCGATAACTCCCGAACTAACAGGAAAAATAAATATAAATACCCCCAAAATTTACACATTTTTATGAAAAAAAAAAAATTAGCGAAGCTGAATTTTTACAAGGTCATGCCACTGTTGGATAAGCATTAAAAAACCTTTTTTCTCATATGTAAACATCCCATAGTTTCTTAAAAAGAAATGACTGAAAAATCCCAAAATCGATTTAATTTTTTTCATTTTCAGTCAATTTTTAACCATTTTTTAACCCCTAAATCCCCGTTATGGCCGTTAAGCCGATACACCTCAACCTTAAAATTGTCTCTTTTATATATATTTTAAGTTTCATACAAATCGGTTCATAAGGGATGAGATACTTCCCTTGTTAGGATTTTTTTTTTTAATTTTAACTTGTTTGAATTACACCGCTCAACAAATCGAAGGTTTTTGGCTCCGGTTTGAAGTTTGAAATAAAATTTTTAAAGATTTTGACTCGCTGATTCCAAATTCGTGCTCCAAATTTTTCCATCACGTCTAGAATTTTAATTATTCGCGGTTGAAAATGCGAAAAAACGCGATTTTTGCCTTTTTTGAAAGCCTGCACAGCAGCCGCTGGGTGGAATAAAAATCAGGTATAAAGCGTGAGAGTAGAATTGAACTATGATCTCAAAAATATGATCAAAAAAATTTCAAGTTGTTGCACTATTATTGGCCAAACATGCATTTTAAAAAAACACAGTCAAAAAAATTAGAAAAAGCACCATTTTTAAGAGGCTCTAATACAATAACCAGATGATCAATCTTTACTGTGATGAGCTCAAAATTTAGGCAAAAGTTCATTCTTTCTTATTGACTTTTAAACCCATTAAATATATCTTCCGGTGTATGCGAAAAATAACACAGAAATCTTAAATTTGTAAAATATTTATTTTTTTTAGTTTTTCTTTGAAAAATATCAAAAAAAACTAAGGTATCTATCTACCTTACCTTTTTTACAAAAATGGTAATTTTAACAGTATCATTTTAAAACGCAAGTAAAGCCCAACCAAACGTAATAATTTGAAAAAAATTGTGTTCTATGTTGGAGACCATAGACAAATTATACTTTTGAGCTTTATACCAGATTTGTATTCCACTGAATGGCTGCTGTGCAGGCTTTCAAATAATGCAAAAATCGTAATTTTTCGCATTTTCAACCGTGAATAACTAAAAATCTGGACGTGATGGGAAAATTTGGAGAACAGATTTGGAATCAGGAGATCAAAGTCTACTAAAATTGATCATCAGAATTCAAACCGGAAAATGAGTGTTGAGCGGTGTTATCGATTTTTTTTTAATTTCTTGAATTTTTACTGTTCTTTTAAGAATTTTCCTGGACTGGAATAATGTAAAGCGATAGTTGACTATCATCGATTTTTAAAGTCTTGTTGCTCCTAAATAAAGCAAATTGGAAATTGGAAACCCATATGTATACCCTACACCACTCTGTGGTACAGGGTATAATGAGTTTGTGCTGATGTATTGGTCCTGGACCCACCTTTAAGTATACCGATCGACTCGAGAGCATGTTTTAAGTCCATTTAGCAATTTTCAACCGATTTGTCTGAAATTTGGAACTCAAGCTTCTTTTGACCCAAAGACATACGGTATTAAAAATGGAATCGGTCCATTTTTTTGACCAAGCCCCCATACAAACGTCCCCTTTAAATATGGGTTAAATGACCCTAACAACCGTATTTTAATAGGTATCCTTTCCAAATTTAGCAGGTAAACATGTTTTGTGTTCTATTTTTCTATTTTAAAGAAATCGGACCGGTTTTTCTTGTAGCCCCATACAAAGCAGCCTCCTGACATTCTCATAAATCTCTAAACTTTCATAAAAATAGAAAATATTTTATTCAAATTTTGTTTTTGTGTGTTTAACGCGTAATTTAATAATCCAATCAAATCCGATTGTAATCACACCATTTTTGGACTTACAATTAGACCGCATATGAAAATTTCGCCCGATATTTACTTAAAGCGGTTAAGTGACAACAAATAGCCTATTTCACTCAAATTTGGTTTGTGAGTGTTTTTTACACTTAATGAAGATTTGTCAAAAGATAGATCCAATCGGTGCATATTTAAACTTGGGACACATTTTCCAGTAAACAGTGATGTAGGGTATTATGTGGCCGGTCTTGACCGACTTTAATTTTCTTACTTGTTTTTTATATGAAAAATGTTTCAAAGTCTAAGAATATCCAATTTAACATTGTGCGTCAAAATTCAACTTTTGGTTGCACCCATGATCGGGAGCAAAAAATTCTGAAAGTAGAGCTAAAATAAAGATATCCGTGTTCCCAGTTTTTCTAGATCAATGCGTTTTGGCGTTTTATAAGCAAATTAATATTTTGTAAATATTCGAGTTTCAATCACTTGGGGAAGTACATCCGCAACAGTTAATCGTGAAAGTTTAAAGTTATGAAAAAAATTTCTCAAATTTGGATTTTTTTTACATGTTTTTACACTTTCTATTTAGTGATAGAGGGTTAAAAATACTCTAACTTTTGAAAGACAATTTGGATGCTCCTATAGTTTGTCATATATTTGTTATTTGTCTGGCCAGGTTGGTATTGAATTTCAAGGAAATCGATACAAGGTTTCAGAAGTTATGGTCAAAACCGTGAATTTCGGGTCTGTTTACCTTGAATTCCCTCGTTAAATTCATTTCAATTCGTTTTATTTATGATAATATGTACAGGAATTTATAAATGTGTTTTAAATAATGTAGAGAGTTTAGATATGCATGATCTTTTCTACTCAAATATAATAATTTTTTGATTAAATTAATTAGAAATAATTAACATTTAAGATCTAGAGAAAAATTATATAAAAAAACTCTTTAAGAAAAATAATTCCCTCGTTAAAAAAACCCTAAATGCTCTTAAAAAATATTGGTATGCTACAGAAATATTTTACAGAGTAATTTTATCGCTCCAAAAAAAGGTCTACAATCGAAAAAAAAAAATTTACACTTAAAAAAATTTTACACCCAAAAAAAAAAATTACACAAAAAAAATGTTGCACTCAAGTTTTTTTTTCGAGAGTAAACATTTTTTGGAGCGATAAAATTACTTTGTAAAATAGTTGAAGGCATGCCAATATTTTTTAAAGAGCAATTAAAGTTTTTTCTGAAAGAGGGAATTCAAGATAAAACCAATTCAAAATTCACGATTTTGATCATAACTGCTGAAACACTGGATAGATTTCCTCGAAATTCAATTCCAACATATACCAAAATTTGGAGTATCCAAATTATCGTTCAAAAGTTAGCATATTTTTAACCCTCTACCACTAAGTAGAGGATATGCAAACATGAGAGAAAACATCAAAATTTGATAAATTTCTGTAAAACTTTTAAACCCGTACACCGATTTTCCTCATGTTTCGCGCATTTTATCTGACACCACTTGCAAGTATTTTAGCTAAATTTAAGCCATCACGATTAACTGGTGCGCGCGTAATCCTTACTTCCCCAAGTAATTAAAACTCATTTTTATACAAAATAATTATTTGCTTATAAAAAGCGAAAACGAATTGATCTAGAAAAAGTGGGAGACACATGTATCATTATTTTAGCTCTACTTTCAGAATTTTTTGGTCCCGATTGTGGGTGCAAAATCGTGTCGCACAGTGTAATATAACAAAAATGAAAAAAATGCGTTAAATACGTCCTGGATCAAATTTATTTGAAACTAGAGACTAAATGTAGTAAAACTGGGTTTAAAGATTTTCATTTCGTGATCCTGTTTCCTTTTAAAAGTCATCAAAGTTTTAGAGAATTAAATTTTTTTAATATTTATACTTGTCCTAGAATGCCACGTGTGATAGCAAATTAAAGAGGAGAATCTCCCCTAATTTTCCTATTTTATAATTTGTACATATCATGAAAAATAAGGTAAGTTACAACCTTTCAAAACTTAAGCCTTTACTATCATTCAACATTTTCAACAAAATATTTTGATAAAGTTTTCAAATTACTTCACTCACATTCTTTTATCCTAATATGGACAAATAAAAAATAGAAAATTAGGGGAAATCTTCCTCTTTCATTTGCCATCACCAGTCTAGGAAAGGTACAAATATTTTAGAAATATTTTACAAAATGTGTCCTTTAAAACCTTGAAATCCTTTCAAAAGGAAACAGGATCACGATATGAAAAACAGTAAATGCAGTTTTGCTTCAATTGATCTCTTCTTTCAGACGTTTATCATCCGGTTCATGTTTAATATTGGCTATCGGACGGTGTAATAAGATATTAAAATTGTAAAATTTTTCTCTTCTTAAGGATTCTGCGAACTATTCTAAAGGTATCTCAGAAACTGTAAATTTTTCTATTGAAATAGTATATTAGAATCAAAAAATTTTCATTATCGAAAAATTTCTCGGAGTCTGAGAATTTATTACTTGAAAATAAGAGATTTTTTTTTCAGAATCTTTCTACAAGAAAAGTGCTTTAGAATTCAGATATTTTTATGTAAGAGTTAAAAAATCTGTAGAGATTATGATTAATTTTTATTAAAAATAAAAATTGTTTTATTCGACCTTTAAAATATTATATTTTGAGTAGGTTTATTTTCGCTCGAGGTCATTATTTCCTTTACTAATTAAAACTATAGAATAATTTTCAAGAAATTTATTTTTCTGTTTTAAATTTATTTATGTTGGTCATTTTTTGCAAGATTTAATCGACACGTGTTTCGGGATTTGTCAGATTTCATTGTCAAGATTATTTAGCAAAAAATGCATGCAGGATTACCGAGGCACACTGGAAAATTTTGGTCATTTTCGGATCAAAATTTTTTAACTTTTGATTGGATCAATATTTTTGTATTCCGTCTTTTTTGTTGAATAGGTGGGACTTTAGGCTTTAATTCATGCTTTTAATCATAAAAATCGACTGAAGAGAACTAAAGTTATGTTGGGTTAAAAATACATTTTCGATATTTTTGTTGAATTTTAGTATAAAAGTAAAATGTTACGGCAAGTTAAAAAGGTATTTTTTATATTTTCTAATTATTATCAATTGAATTTTGCAACAGATATTTATAAAAAATAATTTTGTAGATCAATTTTTCTGTAAAAGGTCAACCTTTATCCCCGTAGACTTTTAAGGCCAAATGCTGCAATTTTTAAAAAAATTCCCGAATTCATACAGATTTTCGTTGGTGTCAAATGTAAAATTTAACTGATATTTAATTGTACTACGACAAAAATAAGGAAGTTATAATAAAAAACTTTTATATAAGATGCCCAGATCAAAACCAATAGTGAGTGTTAATCTCGGCTGTTGAAAAATCTTTCTCGAATTCTCCGAAAAGTATGAGTTCAATCCATGTCGGCTGCGATCTGTTAATAATTTTCACATATAGAGTTCTATTGACTATTAACTAAATAAATTTGACATTAAAAGTTTTTCTGAAGATTATTATAACTGGATAATATGAAACTAGTAAGAAACAAACCAGGATGTCTTAAATTTTTAGAAAAATTAAAATTTTTCTTTCGCACTTTTCTCAATTCAAAACCATATATAACAAATCAAAAAATTATAATACATAATTATAATTAGAGCCTGAGCTCGACTTTCTGTAAAGACAGAAACAATAATTTAAAAAAAAAAAAAAAAAATTAAGTGTCTTTTTTTTGGGAATGGGAGTGGGGGTCGTTGGGGGACTACCTCTACCTCTTTGCGATAAATGTCTCCAAACTCATTAATTATAATATGTATAAATAACACAATTTTATCACTTATTATTATACGCCTTCAAACGGGGGCGGACCAAAAAAAATTACGTTTCTCAGTCTCTTTCACAAGTGCAGGTTTTTTTTATTTTTTTATTAATCAACATATTGTTCAATTGTTGAACAAATATGCTAAAAAAACATGCAAAAAATGTTTCGTTTTGGGTTGTTTTTGTCTTAAGGGGAACCTTTTTCCCCCCTGGTCCGATTTTGTCCATTTACAAACTTAGCCGGTTATAAGTAATTTTTTTTGTCAAACTTCTGGGGTCTCTCTTTTGGTTTGATCGTGCTTTCCACAGACAGACGACCGGACATCGCTAGAATATCTTAAAATTGATCATGGAACAATGTTATATGTATTTTATGTGGACCTAGACCGATATTTCGTTGCGTTACACACGGAATGGCAAATTGAGTAGGGCATAATAAGCCAATTTAATTTATAATTAAATTTTTATTTATTTTTAATTTGTGAGTTCGTCAACATTTTTGGATGCCATTAGTTTAAAGGCACGTCAGTTTTAGATATATCATTTATATAATAAGTTATACTTTAATTCTATGTTAAAACTAAATCGGCGGCAAACGGCGCTAACAGTTAAAATCCTAGTCAAAGTTGCGTAGGTTAGCAACAACTATTATATAATTCAAATGAATTAATTTCTAATTTGTCTGGACAAGACAACCATTCCAACAAGGTATTACAATCCTAAAAAAAATAATTAGAAATATTAAAAATATGCACTCGAATATGGCATAATTTTATGTCCCCAAATCTTTTAAGTCGAAAGTAGTGTTTTCGGTCGCCCTTTTTGAATACTTTACATAATAACTATAATTTCCAAAAATAATTATTACTTGACATCTTAGCTTTACGATAGATCTTGTTTTATTGTTAATTTCAAACATTTGCAAAAATCAGTTATGAGATGCATTCACCTTATAGTATTAACCACTGTGCGAGGGTTCAGTTTGTATGTTTCTTTTTTAATATTTGGTTTGTTTGTTAGTTGATGGTCGTGATCTTACTACGATAGAACAATTTTCGTCTTCTAATTCCCAATGAGAGTAGAGTCGAATATGTATTAATATTTTAGGTGGTAATTAACGATTGTCATTAAAGACCCTTTGCTACTTGTAGTATAGGGTTTTTATTTTTGCTAAATAATTTTGACAATGGGATCTGACAAATCCGGAAACACGTGTCGATTAAGTCTTGCAAAAAATGACCAGCAATTATAAATTTAAAACAGAAAAATAATTTTCTTGAAAATTATTCTACGATAATATCATAGTTTTAATTAGTAAAGGAAATAGTGACCTCGAGCTAGAATAAATCTACGCAAAATATAATCTGTAGAGATTTTAAGTCGATCTTCCTTGTAAGTTTTTGGTGCTCATAAATTACACTACCAAGTATAGTATGGATGAGTAGAATAACAAATTAATATAAAACTGCTAACAAAGTACACCTTTCTCTTGTTTAACAGTGCGATTAGACTTAACACACAGCAACAACACGGTTCCAATTTCATTTCAAATGGAAATTTAGTTCAGGCAAACGTTTTTCATTAAATTTTCAAAATTGTTTTTATACCCTCCACTTAGTGAAAGAGGGTATATATAAGTTTGTCATTCCGTTTGTAACTCATCGAAATATCGATCTGGGACCCCATAAAGTATATATATTCATGATGCCCGATCGATTTTAAGACATTCTAGCGATGTCCGTCTGTCCGTCTGTCTGTCTGTGGAAAATGCTGTCGCGGACAAAATATTGCACAGAGATGACTGAAACTTCACATATTTATTGGAAGTTCTCCCGAGAAGTTTGGTATTGCATTTGAACGATATCGGTTCAGCGGTTCAAAAGTTATGAACGAAAATGTAAGCACACCTAAAAATTTCAGTACATTAAACATAACCTAAAAATACAAAATGCTTTAATTCGTCTTCTGGTTGGCATATGTGAACATAATTGAACACCAAATGGTATTTAAACAAGTACGAATATATTTTTTGACAAAAAAAAAAATCGCGGATTTTTTTTACCCAAATTTTTTTTTGCGGAAATTTTTTTTTTCAAAAAAAATTTTTTTTCTAAAGTAATTTCCTTTTAAATAAAGTTTTTTGCAATAATCTTTTTGAAATTGTGGAGGGTATCACTACATTCGGCAAGGCCGAATTTAACTTTTTTACTTGTTTTTTTTTAAAGTTTACAAAAATAACTATTTTTTCCTTATTAGGTACTCCATGTTAAAAAAGGAATAGATGTGCAGTAAATCAATTTGTGACTTTTGATTTAAAGATAATTTGTAACAACTGCCTCACATCTATGTACATAGTAGTAGCCATAAATATGATATCAATTTGTTGTAGTTTCTTGTGGCTACATAACACCACCACATATAAGAAACTATAACAATTGAGGTAGTTTGTCTATTACAAGTTCCTTTACTTTCTAAAGTTTCTTAAATTATTCATACAACTTTTGAAAAAATGTAATCATTAAAACCAAGGTGTTTGAAATAATTAATGAAAGTCACCTTTCTAAAAACAATCATACATAAATCTTTTGTTTTTTTGTTGTTCTTACTCTTCAAATAGATTATACCAGTAACCACTTCTTTAACTATGTAGTTTTATGTATGCCCAAAGCATGGCCAGATATATAAGAACTTATTTTGAACACTGGAACTGAAAAAAAACATGCATAAATCTTTATTGCCAAATAAATAATGTTTGTTTTTCCCCCATATTTTCACACAAATAGGATATGCTTGCATTTAAAAATAAAACAAAAAGGAACTTCTGGCAATATATTTATAAGTCCAAACCCCCCTTAATATCCGTGTAACACAGATTTTGGCATTACTTTTTGTTATTGTGTTATGAAAATATTTTGTTTGTCTTTTAAGTCATATTTACAATACCCATATACTCTACGATTGTAAGAGGAGTGTAATAAATTTAAAATATTGTTAGCAACAGAAAATATTTTTACCTTTTACATATATCTGATGAAAAATTTCATAATATTTAAGAAGTTTTTTAATAACATGGCATCAATATTGATGTAATAATTGATGACACTTTTCATCATGTCATCAAAATATGACTTGATTCTCCTCGAACTTATTTTTTACCAAATAAATGAAGTTGTTAAATATTGACCGTAACTCCCCCTAGAAGTACGCATTTGAGTGTAAAAATATGTTTCACAAAATTATAGGGTAATCGGATGTGGGTAAGGCGTGCCGCATCGGCCCTGAAGTTTAAAAAACGGATTACATAGGGAAAATATGACTTTTTTGTAATTTTCTAAATTTTTTTGGTATTTTCAGTTAAGTTTTAATTCAAATGATTACTGAATTTTGATTAAGAGCTAATTGCCTATCTAATAAGGTATTAAAAATTAAAATCGGTTGAAAGTCAGTCAAGTTATTACAACTTCCGCAGGCAACTAACGTGTGTCAGACAACTTAATCAAGGAATACGAGCCCCATTTTTGAGATTTATTGAAATTATCTACTGTAAAAATATTTTTTTTATTCTTCAAGTCCCAATGTACTAAGAAGATAAATATTTTTCATATTGCGGTGTGCTAACTTGTTTTAAATAAATGCTAATGTGATCTGAATTTTTCAACACTATTTTCAAATCTCCAATTTTAAATTTTTATTTTTTTTTTGTTAAAGAAATTTTAAAAAATTGACTATTGGAGTTTAAGGATTTGTTAAGCACATTTAGGGGAATAAAAATCACAAAAATTGTAGGCTTTGCTGTTTTCATTTGGCTAAGTATTACATTGATGTAATTTCGGCGAATTTCGGGAAATTAGTGATTTTCGGCCCTTTTTTAGCTATTATTTATTTTTTTGTTTTTTTTTTTTACAAACTTCATATGTTTTGGACCGAATCCCAATAAACCAAACGATACCGTTATGATATCGAGGCCAATAAATACAAAAACGATATGATAGCGTAAACGTTATTACCTATATGATACTTGAAGCGAATAATGAAAAAATAAATTCCAAACAAAAATTGGAATATTTAGATTTGAAATAAACTTCAAACATTTTCACAAATTATTTTATTTATTAAAAAAAATATTGTGAATATAAAATGTAATTGTTCTAAAAGCAAAAACGTACTTTTATTGTATTTTTTTTCAATTATCTTCGATATAATTCAACTACACTCAAAAAAGTATGTCGGTAAAATCTACTACAAAAGACAGTTGTTTTGACTACATTTTGTTGTTGAAAAGGCGTCCACTACATATTACGGTAAAAACAACTGAACATGTTGTTGTTTTTAACTATTGATTTTCAACTACAAAATGTAGTAAAAACTACTACAAAAGACGGTAAAAACAACCCATGCCAAAACTACTACTAATACAATAAAAACAACTGTTTATGTACAGTTGTTTTTACTTGCCTGAAATTTTATTTAAAAAATTTCTTAAACGTTTAAGTGATTGATATTTATTTATTTAAAAAGAAATACATTTCAGTTGGTTGTATAGAATTTCGACATGAAATTAAAATTTTTTGGTGTATTTATCTGGAATTATAGAAGAAAAAATTATATTAATAAAATGTTAAAAAAATAAATTGATTGTATTTACCTTCGTTTTTTAATAGTTTATTTCAAATATTCACCGCTACTAAACAAAATTTTTCTGGAATTAAAAAAAAAAAAAACGAAATGCTTTGGTAAAATTGATTTATAAAAAAAAAAGAATTAATTTGCAATGTTTCAAAAAAGTATGTACCTGTTCTGTTGTTTATACAAAGAAAAGAAAGATGTCACGCTCAAAAGAACACAAAACACTGCACACATTTTATTTTGTTTTTTCCGACTGGTTTTTACGAACGCTTATGTGAGCGCTATATTATACACACTTGTTATCTCATTTATCCACTTATTTTCTTTCGCTGAAGAATATTTTTCCAAAAACATATTTTTTGTTATAATTAAATTTAATAAATTGTAATTTAATTTATTTAGATACATATTATTTATTTGGTATAAAAATAATTCCTTCCGCATTCCGCACGACCAACTCGTTCGATACATTCGTTTGCAATAAAAATCTCTAGAAAAAAACGAGTTTTAAGAAAAAAAACTAAAAACAACTACATAAATCAACTATTGCTACAGTGTAGTATATTATTTGTATTTATTTTTTGAAACTACTACAAAAAAAGTTGTTTGAGATTTTTTCATACAAAAACGACCGAAATTGTACTTAAAAACAACAGCTACTACTTACTGCACAAACGACCGTCATGTAGTAACTGCAATAATTTTCTGAGTGTATTAAAGGACTACACAGAACAAATTTTGTACATAAATAGTATGAATGGCTTTCATTGAATTGAGTGCATGCCATGAATGAACAAAATTATACTATTTTTGAATATATTCTGAAATTTTTAAATTTCCAAAAATAATAAAAAACAAGTCAGTTTGAAAAATAAAAAAAAAGTTGTCAAACAATTTTCCATTTTAGTTTATCAGAAAAAAAAAGAACAATTGCAAAAAAGTCGCTAATTTACAACCGTGGAAAAAGGAAAGGTAAGTGAATTTGTATATGAACGATATGTAGATCCCATTTAATTAATCAAACGCTAAAAACTGACATTATTTCTTTCTAGATACATGGTATATGGAATTTTATGTTATTATCATCGAAAAGTATGTACCATTTTTTGACGAATAGAAGACGTGTGTGTTAATAGAATTTCTAAAGAATGGATAAAGTAAATGGAAAAGCAGATGGCATACATTTGGCGTTTTAATTATGTATTTCAATTCATGGATTTTATATGTATTTGTTAATTGAATATAAATAAAATTGCAACTTTTAGGATGCAGAATCAAAATTTAAGTTCCATTCGCATAAATTTGTTAATAATTATGAATACATAGATCATATGCTGCGGAAAAAGTGCAAAATTACACCAAAAAATATTTTTGACTTTATTTATACTATATACATACATATGAACAAAATCATTCCGTAAATAAAAAAGTTCTCGTAAAAAAAGGCATGTACGAATCATAATATTTATGAAAAAAGTTATTCTGAGTATGAATTTTTTTTTTCTGTGTATAAACTCTAAGTACTCCTGTTTTATTAATATTTTCAATAAAATGCCGCGGTCAAATTACATTATTGGAAACATAATTGCTAATAATATTGATAATTATATCACCAACGATATCACCAACGGTATCGCCAATGATATCACCAACGATATCGCCAATGATATCATAATCGCCTGGAATAACGATATATATTCGATACTAGACTGGACAAAGGCGATTTTACTATCGTTCTACCGATAGCGAAAAAGATATCACTTTTTCATTGGAAAACGATATCATAAGGAAAGTTACACTTTAGAACGAAAACACTATCGTTTTCGTATCACTTATAATAATCACTTATGATAATAAATATCACCTAGGTGATATTGCTTCGATATAATAACGGTATCGTTTGATTTATTGGGATGATATCGAAGCAATATCACCTAGGTGATATTCATTATCATAAGTTATTATTATAAGTGATACGAAAACGATAGCGTTTTCGTTCTATAGTGTACCTTTCCTTATGATATCGTTTTCCAATGAAAAAGTGGTATCGTTTTCGCTATCGGTAGAACGATAGTAGAATCGCCTTTGTCCAGTCTAGTATCGAAAATATATCGTTATTCCAGGCGATTATGATATCATTGGCGATATCGTTGGTGATATCATTGGCGATACCGTTGGTGATATCGTTGGTGATATAATTATCGATATTATTAGCAATTATGTTTTCAATAATGTAATTTGACCGCGACATTTTATTATAAATATTAAAAAAAAAACATGAGTACTTACAGTTTGGAATCCTTTAATAGTTGAATTATATCTAGGATAATTGACAAAAAAATACCATAAAAGCATGTTTTTGCTTTTAGAACAATTATATTTCATATTCACAATATTTTTTTTAATAAATAAAATAATTTGTGAAAATGTTTGAAGTTTATTTCAAATCTAAATATTCCAATTCTAAACTAAATGGCAAATAACTAAAATTTAGAAATTAAACCCTTAAGTGCTCTTGGGGCCTATAATTTTTTTTCATTTAATGGAGTATTTTGTAAAATGTAAGAGTATTTTGTTCAAAAGGTCGAATAGGCCCCACCAGCACTAAAGGGTTAATATTATGAATTTAAATAAAACAAATAGACAAATTAAATTCGACTTGGTCAAATCTATGAATATCCTCCACAATGTTATCTGATAGTAATTTTCTAAAAAAAATTAAAAAAAATTGCATTACAAATTTTTTATAAGAAATATATTAATTTGAGTAAAACTTTTTTTTAATCAATAAAATTTTTTTGAGTGTAAAATTTTTTTGACTGTGAACATTTTTTTGAGTGTGACATTTCATTAAAAAAAAAATATGTGTACAATTTTTTTGAGTGTAACATTTTTTTTGAGTGTAAAATTTTTTTTTAGTGTACAATTTCTTTGAGTTACAAGATAACTTTTTAAAAATTCTTTGTTGTTTTATACCTATATGTAATACAAAAAAAAAAACACATTTTTCACATTTTTCCTCTTTTTATTTTACCATCCTCTTCTTTAAAAACCAAAAACAAACTAACATTCAATCATATAAGGCCACTTTTTTTGTTTTTTTCCAAAAATACTTTTTATGCACCGTTACATACCGTTACAAAAGCAATAACAAAACAATAACAAATATTTACTTGTCTAACAACTAAACTGCACGCCACGGCAGGATAACTAACAACAACAAGTTTTAAAAAAAACTGGTATTTCACCATGCTGTTAAAACTTGTTTAACGAGTTTTCAACAGTTTAAGGTGAAACCAATCTGAAATTCAGGGCTTTGCTTATAACTTTTTAACCACTGGACCGATTTTGCTGAAATTCAAAACCAAATAGACTTGGGGAACGACAAATATATATGCTGAGCTTCAGCACCCTCAGAATTGTCTTTCGAAAGTTTGAGTGGTTTTAATCTCGTAAATTCGCAAAATACCCTCGCCGAAATTTACTCTTTTGCTCATAACTTTTGAAACACTTGACCGATTTCGCTGGCTTGCAATACCAACCTGACCCGGTAAATGGCCAACATATATGTATGTCAAACTTCAGAAGCCTCCGTAAATTCTTTCAAAAGTTAGAGTGTTTTCAACGGACAGACAGACGGACGGACGGACGGACGGACGGACGGACGGACGGACGGACGGACATCGCTAGATCGACTTAAAATCGATCAAGGATCATGAATATATATGGGGCATTCCAAGACAAATCACTTACTTTTAGACCCGACCCCTTTCGATTTATTTTATTTTTGTTGAGTAATTCAAAATGACGATTTTCTCAAAAAAATTAAAAAATTAAAATTTTTAATTAATTTTGACCATTAAAAAATATAAATATTTTAAAAAAAGTTGGACAACGTTTTGTTGGTGTTTAAATGTAGTTTTCGAAAAAAAAATATGAAAAAATTATTCGAAGTAATTATCACTTATTTTTTGACGTTTAAAAATTAAAATTGACTTTTTGAAAAAGTCTGAAACCTTCGATTTTTTTTGTAAAAAACCATAAAAATTCTACTCTAAATTACGCAACATTTAAGCCATAATTCGAGATGTGATCACAATTCATTCTATTTTTTTTTTTAATTTTTAAAATTGCACCTTTAATTTTTTGGCTCTGATTTATTTTATATGGTGCTCAAAAAAAAATAAATTCGTAAATATTGACCATAACTTACCCTAAATATATTTATTTCGAGGTAAAAATACACCTCACAAAAATTTAGGACAATCGGAAATAAGTAAGGCCTTTAGCATGGTCCTTGAAGTTTAAAAAACGGATTACAAGGAAAAATATGATTTTTTTGTATTTTAAGTTAAGTTTTAATTCAAGTGATTACAGAATTATGATGTGAAGTAAAATGCCTTTCTAATAAGGTACAAATAAGTAAAATCGGTTGAAAATCAGCCAAGTTATTACAACTTCCCCAGGCATCTAGCGTGTGCCATACCACTGGATTAAAGAAAACGAGTCCCTTTTTTCAAATTTATTGAATTTTTCTACTGTAATAAATTTTTTTCATTATTCATGTTTCAGTTTAATATTTTTTTGTTTTTTCCAAATTTTAAAACAAAAAAAATTTTTTTTTTTTTAAATAGATGCAGGCATTTTTGGCAATAATTTAAAACATGTTAGCAACACGCAAATTGAAAAATAATTGTCATCTAATTACATTTGAAGTTAAAGAACAAAAAAATGTTATTACAGTAGAAAATTTCAATGAATTTCATAAATCGGGTTGTATTCCTTAATAAAGTGGTTTGCCACACGTTAGATGCCTGGGGAAGTTTTAATAACTTGGCTGATTTTCAACCAAATTTAATTTTTAGTTACTTATTAGAGAGGCATTTTACTCCAAATTAAAATTCTGTGACCACTTGAATTCAAATTTAACTTAAAATAAAAAAAAATTTAGAAAACAGAAAAAAATCATATTTTTTCTTATAATCCGTTTTTTAAAATTCAAGGCCGATGCGGCAGCCTTACCCATGTCCGATCTACCTACATTTTTGTGAGACATACGCTTTCCCACAAATGAATATATCTAGGGTAAGTAAGGGTCAATATCTCCCAATTTAATTCTTTTGGAGCTCCATATAAAATAAACCAGAGTAAAAAAAAAAGTGTCATTTCCAAAATTTGAAAAAAAAAAATAGAACGAATTGTGATCACATCTCGAATAAAGCCACAATCAGTTTAGAAGTGAGGTAGTGTAATAGTGAGGTAGAGCTTTATGTGATTTTTAATAAGAAAAAAGGGTGTAGATAATTTTAAAATTTTTGTGTTCTCCATACGCATTAGACCACCCAAAAAATGTATGGGATTTGCAAAAGTATTTTTTTGTTCGCTCCACCGGCAGTTTCTGATAGATTGGCCATAAAGAATAATATATGTGCAAGAACTGGTTCTCTCGGTTGCATACAGGCCAGTCGATTTGAACTTTTAACCCCAAAAGTGACCTAAAAGCACAACAAAGCTTTTAAGTGCCATAACTCTTAAAATATGCGTTTTTCCAAAAAATACTATATAAGTTTTATTTTGCAGAATATGAAAGCAAACATTTCCTTCATACAAATTTTTGGCCTAAGTCTAAGACATCGTGGTGTTTTTGGCGGTTAAAATAAAAATTTATATGAAGACTTCATTTAAAACGACCCTCGTTAAAATTTGGACGGAGACTCAAATAGTCGGTACCCATTATTTTGTAGAGTAAGATGTGTAGTTTTCATAAACCAATTACATTTGGAATTTATATGGGTAATTTCATTACAGAAGAGCCCAAAGCTGACTTTGAAGTTCAGATTTTTCAAATGCTGTATACAAATTTGTGAAATTACTTTATTTTAAACGACCCTCGTTAAAATTTTAGTGGATACAATCGGTTTCCATGATTTTGAAGAGTTAGATGTGTACTTTTTGGAAAATATTTGGGGAATTCCAGGCCAAATCACTCACTTTTAGACCCGACCCCCTTCGATTAATTTTTTTTGGATATATTTTAGTACGTATTAAATGCAACTTTCACTCAAATTTTCAGACTTTTATACCAAGTTGGTGTTGAGTAATCAATTTTTTAAAATGGCGTATTTTTTCAAAAAAAAAAATAAAAAATTGGAATTTTCCATTAATTTTGACCAGTAAAAAATATAGATATCTTACAATAAGTTGGACGACGTTTTGTTGGTATTTAAATGTAGTTTTAGAAAAAAAAAAAATATTTAAAAATTATTCGAATTAATTATCACTTATTTTTTAACGTATAAAATTAAAATCGAATTTTTGAAAAAGTCCGAAACCTTCGATTTTTTTTTTAAGTCTAAAAATTCTACTCTAAATTACACAATTTTTAATCCATAATTCTAGATGTGAGCACAATTAGTTCTATTTTTTTTTTTAAATTTTGAAAATTGCAGTTTTTTTTTAGACTGGTATATTTTATATGGTGCTCCAAAATAATTAAATTGGAAGACATTAACCGTAACTTACCCTAGATACATTCATTTGTTGGTAAAAATATGTCTCGTAAAAATTTAGGTTTTTTGGACATGGGTAAGGCGTCCCGCATCGGCCTTGAATTTTAAAAAACGGATTACAAGGAAAAATATGATTTTTTTCTGTTTTCTCATTTTTTTTTGTATTTTAAGTTAAATTTGAATTCAGGTGGTTAAAGAATTTTGATTTGGAGTAAAATGCCTCTCTAATAAGGTACTAAAAACTAAAATCGGTTGAAAATCAGCCAAGTTATTAAAACTTCCCCAGGCATCTAACGTGTGGCAGACCACTTGAATACAATCCGAATCATGAAATTCATTGAAATTTTCTACTGTAATAACATTTTTTTATTCTTCAAGTTCAAAAGTAATAAGATGCCAAGTATTTTTCATATAGTAGGTGTGTTCCAGAACGTTACCGCGGGTGCCCGCGGGTACCAAAACCAGCCCGAAAAGCGTTCCCGTACGCAAAAATTGGGTAAATGAGAGAGTTTTTGAGAGAATAAATTTGTTTCTCATTTTACCGAACTTACCCGTACTATTTTTTCGTGTAAATTGGTAACAATCAGATGTTTAGAAAACAGCTGATTTTTGTTGTGAAAATAAATTAAAAATTTTAATAAAATTAAAAAAGGAAACAAAAGTAATGTTTTATTTTAAACAAAATAATATATTTAGTCATTAAAATCAACTTTTACAATTTGTTTCGCATTGTTGAACGTATATTTTCTAACTAAAATATGTTAGCATTTCAATTTGTTTACATTTTTTAGTTTTTGGGCTAGAAATGTGGTTTTTTGCGTTCCCGTACTTTTGTGAATTTTTGCGGTATGGTGAGAGTTTTTAAGATTTTCTCTCATTTTACCGAACTTTACCCGGAAAGTTCTGGAACACACCTAGTATTTTGCTAACATGTTTTCAATTAATGCTAAAAATGCCTGTACTTTTCAACACTTGTTTGAAATCTGCATTTTTAACTCTTCAAAATCATGGAAACCGATTGTAATCCATTAAAATTTTAACGAGGGTCGTTTAAAATAAAGTAATTTTACAAATTTGTATACAGCATTTAGATAATCAAAACTTCAAAGTCAGCTTTGGGCTCTTCTGTAATGAAATTACCCATATAAATTCCAAATGTAATTGGTTTATGAAAACTACATATCTTACTCTACAAAATAATGGATACCGACTATTTGAGTCTCCGTCCAAATTTTAACGAGGGTCGTTTTAAATGAAGTCTTCACATAAATTTTTATTTTAACCGCCAAAAACACCACGATGTCTTAGACTTAGGCCAAAAATTTGTATGAAGGAAATGTTTGCTTTCTTATTCTGCAAAATAAAACTTATATAGTATTTTTTGGAAAAACGCATATTTTAAGAGTTATGGCTCTTAAAAGCTTTGTAGTGCTTTTAGGTCACTTTTGGGGTCAAAAGTTCAAATCGACTGGCCTGTATGCAACCGAGAGATCCAGTTCTTGCACAGATATTATTTTTTATGGCCAATCTATCAGAAACTGCCGGTGGAGCGAACAAAAAAATACTTTTGCAAATTTGGGTGGTCTAATACGCATTGAATATTTCCATAAGACCTAAAAGTAGAAAGACGTAAACCAAATCTGTAGAAAATAGAATTTCTTTACCTCGCTCTACTTTCTAGGCTTATATCAAAATTCAATGTGTATGAAGGTCACACAAATTTAAAAAATTTTCTACATTCTTTTTTCTTACTGAAAATCTCATAAGGCTCCACCTCACTACTTCACTACATCAATTTTAACCCTGCTGTTAGGTTAGAAAAAACTAACGAATGTTAGGTTAGTGGACCTTTTGGTCCATACTTCAATATTCAAACAAAATATAACAATTTAATATTATATTTGATATATTTTGGATCATTTCTACCTAATAACTGTTATTTGAAGCTTAACTCAACGTTAGAGATGGGTGCGTGAGTGAGTGAATTTTGGCTCATGCTCACGCAAGAAATATTATAATCGTTCATGAATCACTCACTCGATTCTTTTCTTAACACACGCTCACTTACTACTCACATCAGTAAAACTAAAATAACTTACGCTCATGCGTGACTCACGTGATTCATATTTACGCTCACCCAAATTCACGCAATATTCACTTTCAAATACACCATTTTAAGGAAATTTAAAAAAAATGATTTTCATATATTAGCAGATTTTAACTGATTGCAAAACGAAAAATAAAACTAAAACCATAAATAAAACTGAAAGCAATACAAAACAATTATATTGAATCACGCAAGAAAAATGACACTCACCCAAAAATTAGGCTCGCTTTCCAATCACTCACACATAAAAGTTTTGGAATCACACTCACTCAAGCATGATTCTCGCAATTAACTTCACGTGAACCACGCAAATCACGTGACCAGCACTCATCTCTACTCAACACAGCTAATGTAAGAATTTGTTGAGGGATTCCCATTTTTCATTTTCTTTACTGTAGAGATTGTTTTGTATTACAATTCAACGAAAAGTATGTTAGTTTTGTTTTTTCCTATAATTTCTAATGATTCATCTCATTTAGGTGGCGTAGATATTGCTAATCAAAGGGTTGGTTCCTACAGCACAAAACGCGCAACAAATCAATGGTCTAACATTGTAAACATACTTGATATCCCAGCAACCCTTAAGCATGGTAACGGTTATGTAAGGCATTACCATATAATGTATAGCCAAAAAAAAATAAATAACAAGTAGAAAAGTTAAATTCGACTTGGCCGAATCTATGAATACCCTCCACAATGCCCATTTTAAGTGATAGTAAATTTTCTAACGTGAAAAATAACAGTTATGATTAGAAATATTTTATTTTGTGTAAAAAAAATTTTTTTAGTAATTTTTTTTAAAAAAAAAAAAACTAATTTTTTTTGAGTGTAAAATTTTTTTCGAATTTTACATTCAAAAAAAAAAAATTCTAATTTTTTTTTGAGTGTAATATTTTTTTTTAGTAATTTTTGAAAAAAAAACTAATTTTTTTTTGAGTGTAAATTTTTTTTTGAATTTTACATTAAAAAAAAATTTACTAATTTTTTTTTGAGTGTAAATTTTTTTTTGAGTGTAACATTTTTTTCGAGTGTATTTTTTTTTTGTTTTGGTATAAAAATATTTTTGAGTGACAAAAATACGTTTTAAAATATTTTTGTGACTTACCAATGGTTGTAAAACAGGTTTAACGGGGTTTCACCACGTGAATTTAAGGTGAAGCTAATCTGATATTTACGGTTTTGCTAATAACTTTTGAAACACTGGACCGATTTTGGTGAAATTCAATACGAACTAGACTGGAGGAACGAAAAATATATATGCCACGCTTCAGCATCCTCAGAATTGATTTTCGAAAGTTATAGTGCATTTTATCTCATAAATTCACGAAAAACCCTTGCCGAAATTCAGTCTTTTGCTCATAACTTTTGAACCACTGAACCGATTTCGCTGGATTGCAATACCAACCTGACCAGGTAAATGCCCAACATATATGCCAAAGCTCAGGAGCCTCCGTAAAGCCTTTCAAAAGTTAGCGTGTTTTCAACAGACAGACAGACAGACGGACAGACGGACGGACGGACGGACGGACGGACGGACGGACGGACGGACATCGCTAGATCGTCTTAAAATCGATCGAGGATCATGAATATATATACTTTATGGGGTCCTAGACCAATATTTCGAGGTGTTACAAACGGAATGACAAACTTATATATACCCTCTATCACTAGAGTGGAGGGTATAAAAAGTGTGCATTATGTAAACCTCATGCATTACTTTGAGCGACATCCCAAACAAGAAGCATCAATCCAGTATAGGGTATTGTAAGGTTGCCTTATTCAATACTGGATTAATGATTTTTGTTTGGGATAAGATTCAAAGTAGTGCATGAGGTTTACATAATGCGTGAAAAATACAAAAAAGTTATGCCTATGGTAAGCGATAGGGAAAAAATGCATATTTTTGATTTTTTTTGCTGTGCATACATGGTAATGCATTACATAGCCGTGACCATTTTAAAAATTTTGCCGGAATACCCGCTTTGAATGCGTGCATCCTATTTTCTGAAATTGCCGTTTAATGGGCTCCAGCTATCGAAATCGCAGGAGAAAATATACTATGGACCAAAAAATATGGACCTAAGATATGTATTTTTTTATTTTTCTCAGTCCTGGTTTAAATCAGAACCTACATTTTTTGTAAATAACATTGTTTTATAAAAAGACCCCATGAGCAAAAAAACTAAGCCTGTATATATCACCGTTCAAAAGTTACAAAGGAAACAATCCAAAAATTGCACCAAATGGGCGTAACCTAACAGCAGGGCTAAACTGATTATGGCTTTATGGCTTAAAAGCTTGAAGAGAACAACCATGATTTGTATTCACAGAAAATTTTCAGATTGAGCCACATTGTTCCTTTAAAATTTTATTTTTAAGATTTTTCGTTTAAAAATTTTCAGATTTTTTATTTTTGGATTTTTAGATTTTTTCCTCTCTATTTTTTTTTTTAGATATTTCTTAATTCATTTTTCCTCTTTTCTTTCTTTATTTCTTTCTTTTTTTCTTATTTCAATTTTATTTAATATTACAAAAATCTAGTGCTAGGGAAATAAAGTTCTATGCGTATGATTGATATTTATTTCATATATAAATTAATGTAACGCATACGTCTTAGTACTTTTACTGAATTATTGAAAAAGTTTTGTTAATTAAAAGTGAGCGTTTACGATAAAACAATAATAAAATGTTTGGAATTTTTTTAAAAAAATGTAGTTTTTTTAAAAATTAAAAATTTTGCTATACAAATTGAAGTTTCTGAAAAACAACTGGAAATTTCTCAAACATAAATAGAAATTTCTGAAATGTAAACAGAAAGTTCGTGAATATATGTATATGAGGCATTCCACACCAAATGTCCAGCGAAAACAAACACGTGTACCGTAAACTTCTGAATAGGTAGTATGTATAGCCCTATATGAAACTAAGAAAATCGCGTATTTTGTTTTTCAAATTTTTCAAAAACTGGGTTTAGGAGGCGTGGTCAAATATTGGAAAAATGGTAAAATTTGTGGCGAGTTGCCGTGATTAAATATTTATCACATTAAAACGGAATGCACCACAATCTCAAAAATGTACATTCTTATATAGTTTTGTATGGGCTATCGATTAAATTTTTTTTTGGAAAATTTTCAGAACCCGTTCTCAAATTTTCCATTTTTTAAAAATGTCAATTTATTAAAAAACATGCCACTTTTTCTTTTCTTTTTTAAATTTTTTTTAAAAGTTTAGATGTTTGTCCATCCACACAAAAAAATTCAGAAACACGTTCTTCGTTTTTTTCGAGAAAATCGCATTTGAACTTTAAATTTCATAACAATTTTGTAATTTGCTTGTATTTCTTTGTTTTAACGTTGCGAATGAGTAATATTTATGCAATTAATAACACTCATTCGCAACGTTAAATCAAGAAAATACAAGAAAATTACAAAATTGTTATGAAATTTAAAGTTCAAATGCGATTTTCTCGAAAAAAACGAAGAACGTGTTTCTGAATTTTTTTGTGTGGATGGACAAACATCTAAACTTTTTAAAAAAAAAAACTGACATGTTTTTTAACAAATTGACATTTTTAAAAAACGGAAAATTTGAGAACGGGTTCTGAAAATTTAATCGATAGCCCATACCAAACTATATAAGAATGTAAATTTTTGAGATTGTGGTGCATTCCGTTTTAATGTGATAAATATTTAATCAAGGCAACTCGCCACAAATTTGACCATTTTTCCAATATTTGACCACGCCTTCTAAGCCCAGTTTTAGAAAATTAGAAAAACCAAAAACGCAATTTTCTTAGTTCCATACAGGGCTATCCAAACAACCTATTCAGAAATTTACGGGACACATGTTTTTCTGTAGCGGGACATTTGGTGTGGAATGCCTCATATATAAATATAATTGAAAATTTCTAAAATATAAATGGAAATTTCTGAAATTAAATTGAAATTTTTTGATTTATAAATTTTTAAATTTTAATTGGAAATTTCCAAACATAAATGGAAATTTCTGAAATATGTATAATTGGAAATTCCTGAAATAGAATTGGTAATTTCTGAAATACAAAAATATCCACGACATGAAAATTAAATTTCAAAAGTAGAACAGTTTTCGAGATATTGCTAAGATTTACAATTTTAAACTTTTTTCAAAAGTGGTTTTAATAAAATAAAAATATTTTCGGACCAAAGCCGTGGATAACTGAATCAATTTTTTTTTTTTCAAATTTCGGTAAAATTTGGCAAAATTGCAATAAACGATCAGTGGATTTTAAGGCGATAATCAGGAGGAAAACAGTCGTGTGTTGGATGTATAAAGTACTTTACAGTACCTTTACCGGTTTTTTGTTAGTTATAAATTTTTTAGAACTTTTTAGATTCTGATTCTATTTTTTACGAAAAATTTAATGTCGAAAAATTTTAATCGAAATTTTTTTTTAAACAAAAGTAATTCTAAAAATGTTTGCTTATTTCAGATATGTCTTTACAGAAAATGAGTACAATTCTAAAGAGTTTCAGATATAATGCATAACTCTTGCTTAAGATTTTTTTCAAACCTCACCATTTTTGTAAAGAAATTTTTAAATTCAAAGAATTCTTTTTATGAAATTTTTTATGTTCTGAAAAAACATTTTCTGAAGAAAAACTTTAAAATTTCAAATAAAAAGTCTTTGAAAAAAAAAACAGATTCTTCAATATTATTCCCGAAAAAATCTCCGATTTAAATATAAAGCTTTTACTTAAATGCACTTTCTTAAAGTGAAAAATATTCTCCCGAAAAAATTTTTCAGGTTCTCAGACAAATATCAGAAAATTTTATTGGATTCTGAACACTTTTTAACACTGTAAAATCAGTTTTTCTCCTTTTCTTTTCTTCTCTTCCTTTTTGAGTTTATTTTTTTTTTCAAATCGGTTTAGGGGTGAATTTTTTTAATGCACTAAGATTTCATTCATTAGATGCTGGTAGCAAAACAGGTGTCAAAACATTTTTTGGCTAATTTTTCCGTAAATAGCTGCTAAATTCCCATCATTTAGGGTTCAAAATAAAAAAAATAAATTCAAGTCACGCTACTAATTATCCTATGATCTTCTATATTGCCCTAGTTACTTCAACTAATGCAGCCTACACTTAAGTCGGGTTTGTCTTGTAAATTTAAGGAAAAACTCTAGAAATACTTGGAATTCATTATTTACCTTATTGTCATTGTAATATTTATGGGAATTTTTTCTCTTATTTTACACACCTTTTCTTAACAACGAAAATTGTATATTTTTTTACAGTTGTTTTGGTTTGTTGTGGAAAAAACAAAAAAACATTCATAAATCTTTGAAAATTTTATGGCGTAAGATTACAAATAAATAAAAACAAACCAAGAAGAACAAAAAAAGAATATTGTTTTATAATCTATGGAAAATGACATTTTAATTCATTTTTAAAGTTACAAAAAAAAGAAACAGAATAAAAGCACTGACATTAAATTGAATCGGGGAACTTTAAAAGGGCTCATAGAAAAGCATTAGTTACTGATTTTTTTTTTTTGTAGAAAAAAAAATATTTTTCCTGGAAAATTTTAATCGGGGAACTTAAAAAGGGGTCGAGGAAAATCTAAATTTTCTGTGTTCAACGAATTGTTTCCTTAATCATTTACTCTGTTCTATTTCACGAAAAAAACTCTTAAACTCCATACAAAAAAAAAATAAAATTTGGAAACGCCAGGAATTATAGGAAAATTGTTAAAAAAATTTCACGCATTTTTATTATACAAGACAATTTGAATTATCGTGAAAAAGTGACATTTCAGTTTTTTTGCGATAGTTTCTTTCTTTGAATTGTCAATAATTGTTGATTAATGCATTTTTTTACGATTTGAGGCGTTTAAATTTTACGTGAAATTTTCTCCATAAAAAACATAGTGCTGTGCTTTCACAAAATTTCCTGAGATTTTTTTATTAAGACAAATTTCCCTTACATCTTTTAAATTCAGAGCCTTCTTTATTTATTTTATTTTTCATACACGTATATTTTATAACCATGAAAACTTGTTGAGTTTCGAGAGCATGTTCCATGGTTGTCAAAATTTTTTAAAGTAGGTAAAAATTAAAAAAACAAAATTAAAAAAAAAAACGAATTAAACAAATGTTGCATTTGTAATGGTGCTCACAAAATAAATTAAAAAATATGAATGACAAATGGAATATACTCAACTATATATTCAATAAAATTAATCCCTGAGGAGGTCGGAAAAATACCGACGAAACGTAGGATTGGAGAAAATGAAATAAACTAGTCTTTTATTTATTTTTAAAAATTCCTGACCTTGAAAGCCCAATTTAGAAAATTCTAAAAAAAATTAACGGAATCCGTTTCAACTAAATAATTTCTACTGTAGATTTATGGAAAAAAAAATATTTTTCTGCGTTTAAAAAGTTCTTAAACTTCTATAGTATTCTAAATTTCGAAAAAAAAATATAATATTTTGTTTAATTGTTAAAGGTAATTATTTAGCTTAAATTCCCAATTAAAAATTGTTGTCGTATTTAGAAAAAAGTAATTTTGTGTACAATAAAAGATGCATCCATGTTGATAACACAAAACAACGTTACCAATTATGTACATGAATGGATTTTCAATATGGCAGCTTTATATCGACATAGACACAGTAAAATATTTACACTCACTCAAACACCAGAATTTTAGTATGGATGCATTACTGTGGTATAAAAAATAAACGGAATAATAAAGCCCTATTAGAGTACCCGGCATTGTCAGCAAAATAATTAAATTTTTTTTGAATGTTTCGTTAAATAACAATTTTAAAATAAATTTGTACAATTTTAAAATATATTTGAACAATTTCCAAATACATTTGAACAATTTCAAAATACATTTGGAAAATTTTAAAATACAATTGGAAATGATATTTTAAAAACTTAAATAATTATTTAAGTTTAATAAAGAAATGAAAATACAAAAATAATATGATTCGAAAAAAATATAAAGAATTTAGTAAAACCTAAAAAAAAAGCAAAAACGAAAATACGGTAAAATTAAGAAAATGTCCAGAAAATTCCAACAATTAAGAAAAAAATCTGTTAAGTTCAGAAAAAACAAAAAATATGGAAAGTTCATAAAAGGATGGAAAATCCAGGCTAGATAAAACAATCGAAATAACCGGAAAATATATAGGATATAATTACTAGGGTATTCATTTAATCGGGATTCTGTTTTAAAAATAATTAATCGGGGTCAGACTTAATCGGTTATTAATCGTTAATTTTCAATTATACGATTAACCGAATAAAATAAAATTTGTATTCAAATTGAAAATCAAACCCTGAGTTTTATATAAGGTGTGTTTTTTCGAGTTTGTTATAAACTTCCCATACAAATTTAAGTAGATATACACTTGATAAGGTTGCCGGTTGTCCCAACCGTAGCTGTGTTTAATAAATTTTCAATATTATACCAAATTACAAAGAAATCCCAACTAAAAAAACACTTTTTTTTAATTTTTTTTTGTTTTTTTATTGTTTTTAAAAAAATATAGTAATTTAAATGTCTAAATACTAAAAATATTTAATAAATGTTACATTTTAAAGTTGTATTAATACGTATGATTAAGATCCCATACAACGAATTCTTCTCCTCAAAATCTGAGATTTTTTCTACAGGAAAATTATCTCAGAATCTGAGACTTTTTCTGCAGGAAAAATGTCTCAGGATTTGAGACATTTTGTATAGGAAAAATTTTAAAGAATCTTACACTTTTTCCTATGGAAAAAGTTTCAGATTCATAAATATTTTTTCTATAGAAAAAGTCTTAGATTCTGAGACATTTTTTTCTACAGAAAAAGTCTCAGATTCTTAGCAATTTTTTTCTAGAAAAAGTCTTAGATTCTGAGACATTTTCTCTATAGAATAAGTCTCAGATTCTTAGACATTTTTTCTATAGAAAAAGTCTCAGATTCTGAGACATTTTTTCTATAGAAAAAGTCTCAGATTCTGAGACATTTTTTCTATAGAAAAAGTCTCAGATTCTGAGACATTTTTTCTATAGAAAAAGTCTCAGATTCTGAGACATTTTTTCTATAGAAAACGTCTCAGATTCTGAGACATTTTTTCTATAGAAAAAGTCTCAGATTCTGAGACATTTTTTCTATAGAAAAAGTCTCAGATTCTGAGACATTTTTTCTATAGAGAAAGTCTCAGATTCTGAGACATTTTTTCTATAGAAAAATCTCAGATTCTGAGACATTTTTTCTATAGAAAAATCTCAGATTCTGAGACATTTTTTCTATAGAAAAATCTCAGATTCTGAGACATTTTTTCTATAGAAAAAGTCTCAGATTCTGTGACATTTTTTCTATAGAAAAGTCTCAGATTCTGAGACATTTTTTCTAAAGAAAAAGTCTCAGATTCTGAGACATTTTTTCTATAGAAGTAGACTCAGATTCTGAGACATTTTATCTATAGAAAAAGTCTCAAATTCTGCAACATTTTCTCTGTGGAAAAAGTCTTAGATTCTGAAACATTTTTTCTATAGAAAAAGTATCAGATTCTGAGACATTTTTTCTATAGAAAATGTCTCTGATTCTGCATTTTTTCTATAGAAAATTTTCAGATTCTGAGAAATTTTTTCTATAGAAAAAGTCTCAGATTCTGAGACATTTTTTCTATAGAAAAATTCTCAGATTCTGAGACATTTTTTCTATAGAAAAAGTCTCAGATTTTGAGACATTTTTTCTATAGAAAATGTCTCAGATTCTGAGACATTTTTTCTATAGAAAAAGTCTCAGATTCTGAGACATTTTTTCTACAGAAAAAGTCTAAGATTCTGAGACATTTTTTCTATAGAAAAAGTCTCAGATTCTGAGACATTTTTTCTATAGAAAAACTCTCAGGTTCTGAGACATTTTTTCTATAGAAAAAGTCTCAGATTCTGAGATATTTTTTCTATAGAAAAAGTCTCAGATTCAGAGACATTTTTTCTATAGAAAAAGTCTCAGATTCTGAGACATTTTTTCTATAGAAAAAGTCTCAGATTCTGAGACATTTTTTCAATAGAAAAAGTCTCAGATTCTGAGACATTTTTTCCATAGAAAAAGTCTCAGATTCTGAGACATTTTTTCTATAGAAAAAGTCTTAGATTCTGAAACATTTTTTCTATAGAAAAATTATCAGATTCAGAGACATTTTTTCTATAGAAAAAGTCTCAGATTCTGAGACATTTTTTCGATAGGAAAAGTCTCAGATTCTGATACATTTTTTCGATAGAAAAAGAAACAGATTCAGAGTCATTTTTTTTTAAAGACAAAGTTACAGTTTCTGAGTCATTTTTTTTATAAAAAAAAGTCTTAGATTCTGAGACACTTTTTCTGTAGAAAAATTCTTTTTATAGAAAAAGTCAAAGAATCTGAGACATTTTTTCTATAGAAAATATCTCAGATTCTGAGACATTTTTTCTTTAGAAAAAGTCTCAGATTCTGGAACATTTTTTCTATAGAAAAAGTCTCAGATTCTGAGACTTTTTCTTAAAAATGTTTCTATATATAACAAATGCCCGCGATTTCTATAAATTTTTGAGATCAAAAAGTATTTTTTTACACAAAAAAAATGTTATCTTATCTTAAATTTATAATATCACCGTTTTCTGTGAATCCGAATTTGAGGACTTCCATCACAAGTCGTAAATTTTTGGACCATTTTTTAAAAGCTGATGGAGTTGAAATATTCCAATATTCCATTGTTTCTATAAATTAAAGGAAGAAAAATAAATTTGTTAATCTGTTGTATCCTTCAAAGTATAAAAATTTACCCATTAAAGCTGTATTTTTCCAGGTCTTGCATCAAATGTTTAAATTTTGAAGAAAAATTAATGTTTTCCTCAATATTTTTTTATTTAATGACATTTATTTTTGTGAAGTTTTGTTTTTTTAATTATCAGTTGAGGGAACCGAGAACTTGAAGTTGTAGCAACCGGCAAATGCCGTTATTTACGGTTGCTACAACTGGGGTTTGCAGTTGTAGCAACTTTTTTTTAATTTTGTGGCAACTGGCACAAAAATATTTAAAAAAAGTTATAACAACCTCAATTTACGGTTACTGCAACCGCGTACGGTTGGTGAAAGCAAAATAAATGTGGAAATAATCTGAGAATTTTTTGTCTTTGAAAAAATTTCGAGAATCTTAAAATTTGTATGTGAAAAAATTTTGGATTTTTTTAAAGGAAAAGAATTTTCTGTAGGAAAAATATGGATTTTTTCTAACGTGCGAATTTACAAAGGAAAAATCTGAGAATTTTTCCATAGAAAAAATCAGAGAATTTTTCTATCGGAAAAATTACTTTATAAAAATTTGTCTATGTAAAATGTCAATTTAAAAAAAAAAAAATCTAAAGGAAAAATGTGTAGGAATTTTTCGTATCAAAAAAGTTTTGGAATATTAAAATTTTTCTTTAGGAATTTTTCTATAAAAAAATTTGAGAATTTTTCTCTAGGAATAATTTGCGAATTTTTCTATAAGAAAAATTTGAGAATTTTTCTGTAGGAATAATTTGCAAATTTTTCTTAGAATTTTCTATTGGAAAAATCTGAGAAGTTTCCTAAAGATAAAAACTGACAATTTTTTATAGAGAAAATATGACAATTTTTCTGCAGGAAAAATCTAAGAACTTTTTTATAGGAAAAATGTAAGAATTTTTTTTCGAAAAAATCTGTCTCGGAAATTTTATTGGAAAATAAGAAAAATTTCTTTAAAGACAATTGGATAATTTTTCTATAGGAAATACATATTAGAAAATTTTCTTCAGGAAAAATTTGAGAATTTTTATATAGAAAAAATGTTATAGAATCTGATACTTTTTCTATTGAAAAAATAACACAGAATCTGTGCCTTTTCTACGGGAAAAATGTGTCGGAATCTGATTTTTTTCTATTTAAAAGAAGTCTTAGAATCCTAGACCATAACAGTTATGAGATTTATTGAAAAAAATCAAATTTAACTTTTCAAAAATATTTTTTCAAATAAAAATTTAAAATAACAGTTTGAAATTATTTATATAAATATCTGTTCAAAATAACAGAAATAAAAAACTTTTATTTTTTATAACTGTTATTTTAAACTCTTTGAGCCTTAAAAAACTCGAGTTTTAATATAAAACAACAATAATCGCATGCAGAAGAATCCTATTGATATCTAATACTTCAATCATTGATTTAAAGATATAAACTTTGATTGATTTTTTTAAAAATAACTGTTATAACAGTTATTTACTCCAATAAATATAAAATACAAGTTAGACAGTTTTTCTATAGAAAAAGTCTCAGATTCTGAGAGAGTTTTTCTATAGAAAAAGTCTCAGATTCTGAGAGAGTTTTTCTATAGAAAAAGTCTCAGATTCTGAGAGAGTTTTTCTATAGAAAAAGTCTCAGATTCTGAGACAGTTTTTCTATAGAAAAAGTCTCAGATTCTGAGACAGTTTTTCTATAGAAAAAGTCTCAGATTCTGAGACAGTTTTTCTATAGAAAAAGTCTCAGATTCTGAGACAGTTTTTCTATAGAAAAAGTCTCAGATTCTGAGACAGTTTTTCTATAGAAAAAGTCTCAGATTCTGAGAGAGTTTTTCTATAGAAAAAGTCTCAGATTCTGAGAGAGTTTTTCTATAGAAAAAGTCTCAGATTCTGAGACAGTTTTTCTATAAAAAAAGTCTCAGATTCTGAGACAGTTTTTCTATAGAAAAAGTCTCAGATTCTGAGACAGTTTTTCTATAGAAAAAGTCTCAGATTCTGAGACAGTTTTTCTATAGAAAAAGTCTCAGATTCTGAGACAGTTTTTCTATAGAAAAAGTCTCAGATTCTGAGACAGTTTTTCTATAGAAAAAGTCTCAGATTCTGAGACAGTTTTTCTATAGAAAAAGTCTCAGATTCTGAGACAGTTTTTCTATAGAAAAAGTCTCAGATTCTGAGACAGTTTTTCTATAGAAAAAGTCTCAGATTCTGAGACAGTTTTTCTATAGAAAAAGTCTCAGATTCTGAGACAGTTTTTCTATAGAAAAAGTCTCAGATTCTGAGACAGTTTTTCTATAGAAAAAGTCTCAGATTCTGAGACAGTTTTTCTATAGAAAAAGTCTCAGATTCTGAGACAGTTTTTCTATAGAAAAAGTCTCAGATTCTGAGACAGTTTTTCTATAGAAAAAGTCTCAGATTCTGAGACAGTTTTTCTATAGAAAAAGTCTCAGATTCTGAGACAGTTTTTCTATAGAAAAAGTCTCAGATTCTGAGACAGTTTTTCTATAGAAAAAGTCTCAGATTCTGAGACAGTTTTTCTATAGAAAAAGTCTCAGATTCTGAGACAGTTTTTCTATAGAAAAAGTCTCAGATTCTGAGACAGTTTTTCTATAGAAAAAGTCTCAGATTCTGAGACAGTTTTTCTATAGAAAAAGTCTCAGATTCTGAGACAGTTTTTCTATAGAAAAAGTCTCAGATTCTGAGACAGTTTTTCTATAGAAAAAGTCTCAGATTCTGAGACAGTTTTTCTATAGAAAAAGTCTCAGATTCTGAGACAGTTTTTCTATAGAAAAAGTCTCAGATTCTGAGACAGTTTTTCTATAGAAAAAGTCTCAGATTCTGAGACAGTTTTTCTATAGAAAAAGTCTCAGATTCTGAGACAGTTTTTCTATAGAAAAAGTCTCAGATTCTTTTTTCTCAGTTTTTCTATAGAAAAAGTCTCAGAATCTGAGACAGTTTTTCTATAGAAAAAGTCTCAGATTCTGAGACAGTTTTTCTATAGAAAAAGTCTCAGATTCTGAGACAGTTTTTCTATAGAAAAAGTCTCAGATTCTGAGACAGTTTTTCTATAGAAAAAGTCTCAGATTCTGAGACAGTTTTTCTATAGAAAAAGTCTCAGATTCTGAGACAGTTTTTCTATAGAAAAAGTCTCAGATTCTGAGACAGTTTTTCTATAGAAAAAGTCTCAGATTCTGAGACAGTTTTTCTATAGAAAAAGTCTCAGATTCTGAGACAGTTTTTCTATAGAAAAAGTCTCAGATTCTGAGACAGTTTTTCTATAGAAAAAGTCTCAGATTCTGAGACAGTTTTTCTATAGAAAAAGTCTCAGATTCTGAGACAGTTTTTCTATAGAAAAAGTCTCAGATTCTGAGACAGTTTTTCTATAGAAAAAGTCTCAGATTCTGAGACAGTTTTTCTATAGAAAAAGTCTCAGATTCTGAGACAGTTTTTCTATAGAAAAAGTCTCAGATTCTGAGACAGTTTTTCTATAGAAAAAGTCTCAGATTCTGAGACAGTTTTTCTATAGAAAAAGTCTCAGATTCTGAGACAGTTTTTCTATAGAAAAAGTCTCAGATTCTGAGACAGTTTTTCTATAGAAAAAGTCTCAGATTCTGAGACAGTTTTTCTATAGAAAAAGTCTCAGATTCTGAGACAGTTTTTCTATAGAAAAAGTCTCAGATTCTGAGACAGTTTTTCTATAGAAAAAGTCTCAGATTCTGAGACAGTTTTTCTATAGAAAAAGTCTCAGATTCTGAGACAGTTTTTCTATAGAAAAAGTCTCAGATTCTGAGACAGTTTTTCTATAGAAAAAGTCTCAGATTCTGAGACAGTTTTTCTATAGAAAAAGTCTCAGAGTCTGAGACAGTTTTTCTATTGAAAAGTATCAGATTTCTATAGAAAAAGTCTCAGATTCTGAGACAGTTTTTCTAAAGAAAAAGTCGCAGATTCTGGGTCAGTTTTTCTATAGATTTCATGGAATTTTCAAAAACTACCTTTCCTGATCTTTTAATGTCACCATATTCTGCAGAGCTTAAACTTGAGGACTTCCTTCGCATGGGGTTAATTCGAGATGCATGTTCTGAGTGGCGCTGGTTTACCAAAAAAATAAACATAGAGTTGTTATTTTCGATCTAACATGAGTTCCTTACATACATATCTTCTCGTAATGAGGAAAAAATTGCTGCTTCAGAGAGTATTTTCTGGTATCCGTAATGTGGAAATCCTGTTTGCCGAAATGGAAATCGTGTTTGCCGAAAAATATTCCAATGTATCTATAAATTTAAAGAAAAAACTGCTGTGAAAATTTTTCAGAATCTAAGAATATGATTCAGAAGCATTTTTGCTACACTAAAATTCTAAAGTTCTGAGATATTTTTCCTATAGAAAAAGTTTTAGATCCTGAGATTTTTTTCTGTAGAAAAAGTCTCAGATGGTGAGACATTTTTCCTTAAAAAAAGATCTCAGGTTCTAAGACATATTTTATACAGAAAAAGTGTCAGATTCTGAGACATTTTTTCAATGGAAACAGTCTCAGATTCTGAGACATTTTTTCTATAGAAGAATTTCTTAAAATCCGAAGGTTTTTAAATATATTTAATATAAAACTTACTTGAATTTATGCTGAATTCGCGTTATTTGATGTGCTGACATCCAAACGATTTTTATTTTTTCCATAATTATTTCTTATCGTAATTTTTTATTTTTGTTAATTTTTTTTTTTTTTTATTAAATATTTTTTTTGGTTGTCAGTCAGGCACAAATTGAATTCAAAAAGTTATTGCAACCTCAATTTGCGGTTGCTACAACCGGGGTTGGAAGTTGTAGCAACTTTTTTTTGAGTTTGTGGCAACTACCGACAAATGCCGTTATTTACGGTTGCTACAACCGGGGTTTGCAGTTGTGGTAACTTTTTTTTTAATTTTGTGGCAACTGGCACAAAAATATTTTAAAAAAGTTATAACAACCTCAATTTACGGTTGCTGCAACCGCGTACGGTTGGGACAACCGCAAGCCGGTTACGACAACCGTATTGCGGTTGTGGCAACCTCATTCCAACCGATTTTTCATGTGAGTGTGGGATTATTTTTATATGTCTCAGAATCGAAGACTTTTTAATAGAAAAAGCAACGACCTTTTCTATAGGAAAAAGTTCTAAGAATCCTAAAAAAAAATCTCAGAACTTGTGAGTTCTGAAAGTTTTTCCAAAGGAAAAATTACTCAGAATCTGAGACTTTTTTTATAGAAAATATGCCTCAGAATCTTAGATTTTAGGAAAAATATTCCAGAATCTGACAAAATGTCGTAGATTCTGATTTTTTTTTATATGAAAAATATTTCAGAATTTGAGACTTCTTCTGTATGTCTGAGACCCAGACTCTGAGATTTTTTTCTATAGAAAATATGATTCAGAAGCTAAGATATTTTTTTTAGGAAAAATTTCTCTGAATCAGTCTTTTTTGTAGGAAACATTTCTTAGATTCTCAGATATTTTAAAGAAAAATTAAAAAAGAAAAAGTCTTTTTTGTAGGAAAGATTATAGGTATGTCTAAGAAAATCTTAAAATTTTATATATGAAAAGTGTAGCAGCATCTAATATTTTTTTTAGCAAGAACTTAAATAAATTCTAAAAGCTTTTCTGTAGCAAAATGCCACAGAATTTTTCTATTGGGATAATGTCTCAGAATCATATAATTTCTCTTTAAGCAAATAATAATATTTTAGAACCTGAGAATTTCTTAAGATGACATTTATCAAAATATCAAACATTTTCTTATACCCTATTCACACGTACAGTTTTAAATCATTTTTAGCAGTAATATTTTTAGCACTTTCTTTATTCTATTACAGTATATTGACAGAAAATGCTAAAAATAATTGTTAAAAACGGTTTAAAACTGTAAGTGTGAATAGGGTATTAAATTCTATAACCTTTTCTATGGGAATCGATTTATGAAATGTGAAAATGCTTTTATAGAAAAAATCATTATAAACAAGAGGTAAACACTAAAAAAAACCCTTGTAATAATTCAAATTCGCACTAAGGTTTCCTGCAAAAAAAAATTTTTAGTAAAAAAAAAAAAAAAAATTGACCCCCACCCCCCAAAATCAAAAACTGAATCCGCTCCTGGGTTCAGCGTCCAAACTTAAGCTCGCTGCTATCGGTCCAGTACCTACTAACTGAATAGAAAAATTATTAAAAATAAACTAATGTGCACCGTTGCGTATGATTGTTATTTAAAGGCAATTACAATATTAATCATACGTCTACAGTTTTCAAGCAATTACACTACGTGACAGTTTTTTGACCAAATGTATCTGACACCTAATCTTTATGTACAATTGTCCGCTGAATCCGAATATGAAGTCAGAATGGTCAAAAGTAGTACAGTTTTCGAGATATTCGAAAATAAGCGTTTTTTGTGTTTTTAAAAAAGATGATGTCACTTAAATGCAAATATCTTCAAAGCTATTCGTCGATTTATGTATTTCTTTTTTTTTAATGAAAGATAATAAAATTATTAAAATAACCATGGGTCGCTTGTGAAGATTAGTTAAGAAATGACAGAGTTACAGTGGTCAAAAGTTCAAACTTCATGAAAAATTTGATGATTTTTTGCAATTTTGCTCTTTTCAAGTTATTGTTTTTAAACCAAACAATTAAAAATAATAAGGTTTTATTACATAGGACATTATTTTATTTCAATACGAACATTTTGCGCCCAACAAGACCCAGATTGGTGCAAAAATGACAAAGCTACAGAAGATTTAGTGAATTAATCCACCTTTCATTACTAACATTTAGCTTTGTATATTTACTTGTGTTTTTAAAAAAAAAATCGAAAAGTGGGATAATTCAATTAATCTACTGTAACTTTGTCATTTTTGCACCGATCTGGATGCTATTGGGCACAAAATGTTCGTATTGAAATAAACTAACTTTTTAAGTGATAAAATTTTAAAAAAATTTATTGTTTGGTTTTAAAAAAATAAGTTGAAAAGAGCAAAAAACGGTAATTTTCTCGATTTTCTCGTAAATATCTCGAAAACTGTTCTACTTTTGACCATTCTGACTTCATATTCGGATTCAGCGTTCGGATTTACATAAAGATTAGGTGTCAGATTCATTTGGTCACGACTTTGTTGAAAATTTGTGACACAGTGTTATTATTATATTTATAATAAAAGTTCACCAACTTCAAATGCATGTAAACCAAATCTAGCGTTGAACTACAAAAACCTTGAGGGGGTTGTTATGGAATAGGACAACTTTCATTTGCTTTTGGTTTCATCCCATTCTGATTTTGGTTGTTGCACTGTGCAATTAAATTCGACATACGCAATGAAAATGGAGCACTAAATTCAACATACTCTAAAATAATGGCCGCCCTAATTTTAAGTCATCGTTTCCACAGTCTTTTTAAACAAATTAATGATTTAAAAAAAATGTTCTTCTTTTATTTTTAGTTTTACAGAACAAATTAAAATACTAATTCAAAAAATTAAATTACGCTTATACAAATTGAAATTTAACGAGTCTGCTTCCAGTTGCTCGCAATGTATGCGACTTAGCTAACATATACAAAAGTCTATGCCATGCATACATTTCTATACAATTGGCAAGGGACCAATTGTTTTATGCACATCATCCTTTTGAAACATGCATCAAACAATGCATTTGCATTGGTGAGTGTAAATTTGGTGGTCCCTTTTTTGTGGAAAATTCTATGCCAAATCGGTTAGCGAAAAAATCGGCCAAAAAATTAGTAAAAAAAATGTAAACGACACATTTTATGAACATGCTTTAATTTAAATATTTTTGCTGATTTTCAAATTTTTACCATATACTTTTTCTAGTTCGTTAAACAAATCCAGTATATAAGAAAATAAGGACCACCCTAGTGTGCATTTGCATGTGTGCGTAAAGAACATGATGTTGTCGACATTGTACCATTTTAACGTACCTAAGACAAATAATTATATGTGCATTTTTTTATATTGAGTTACAGGAAAGAAAAGAAATAATTTTTTTATGTTTGGTTAATATTTTATTATGTTTATATATAAGCATTAAAATCATAAACATTTTAATTTTATACCTTATTTTTTAAAACTGAAAATAACGATAAAGGAAATACTTCATATATTTTCTATACACTCAAAATAAATTCTCTGTCCAATCAGCAGAAAAATCTGCTGAAAATACACCCATTTTGAGCCATATGAGAAATCTGCTGATTTTAGCAGACACGGTTTGCTAAATATCTATCATAAGAGGTGAATAAATATAACAAAAAAAAAAAAAAAAAACATACGCCGCCAGCCAGCATCGAACTCGCCACCTTCCGATTTGAAAGTACACTTCTTAACCACTAGGCTACGGAAGCTTATACTTTTATCTGGCGTTTTAGTTATTAAACATGTGTGTTGTTCGACAGCAGAGAAATCTGATTTTAGCAGAAACATCTGCTGATTTTAGCAGAAAAATCTGCTGATTTTAGCAGAACAATCTGCTGATTTCAGCAGAATAATCTGCTGATTTCAGCAGAACAATCTGCTGATTTCAGCAGAGCAATCTGCTGATTTTAGCAGAGCAATCTGCTGACAATCTGTTCTGCTTTTTTTTTTATATAAAAAAATTTCTTGAAAAAATAATGAAATTCAGCAAACAAAATCAGTATAAACATAGTAAAATGTCTGTTATTTTCTTAAACTGAATGACAGAGATTTTACTAAAAATATCCTTCTCTGCAGAACAATCTGCTAAAAGATTGCTAATTTAAATTGAAAGTCGTTTTACAGATTTTTTGACAGAGTTTTTCTTCTGAGTGTAGAAAATAATTATATGTGCATAGAAGAAAATTCCTATATATTCTTTTTGATTTGCAATGTAATTAAGTATCTTGTGAAAATTTGTGATCGCCTTGTGTATTTAAACTTTTTTAAGCCTAGGAGGCATAAAACCCGCCAAGGTTTTTAATGTACCAATACCCCTTGTCCCCCGTTTTGTCAGTATTTAAAGTTAAAGTCCTTTAATGGTCTTGTACGGCTTTGACTTTGAAATGACCTTGGCACAAAAGGTCCTAAAGAGGAATTTAATTGGGTGAAGGTCGGGACTAATGGCAGACCTCTTCAATACTGGTATGTTGTGCGCATATAGGAAGTTTATTGTCAAACGAGTGACATGGATTTGAGCGTTATCTTGTGAGAATGTCCAATTATCTCCATACAGTTCGGTAGCAAAGTCTATTAAATGATCCCCAACAAGTAAAAATATATTTTTGCACTATTTTTATTGGAAACAAATCATATTCAAACCCTTCTTCATGATCCAAATGCATCTTATTCCATGACGGATTCGAAACTGTGCTTTCGAAAATTGCACGTTTGGCGGAAATGTGTTAAATCTCTACAAGAGAAGTGGTGACCATCAGCGCCGTCTTAATTTAACTTTTTTTCGTCTTATTTAGTGATAAAAAAAGTTTAATTTGAATGGCAATGATCGCCAACACCAATATTGGAGAGATTTAAGACAGCCGCGCCAAACGTGCTATTTGCAAAATCACGGTTGCGAATCCGTTATGGTATGGGGTGCATTTGGATGAAGAGGACGGTTCCGAATATGATTTGCCCATACTAAAAATAATGCAAAAATATAATTTTACTTGTTCGGGAACATTTAGTAGACTTTGCTAGCGAACTGTGTGGAGATGATTGGACATTCCACCAAGACAACGCTCCAATCCATGTAACTGGTTTGATAAAAAACTTGTTTAATGCGCCCAGCATACCAGTATTGAAGTGGCCAGGCATTAGTCCTGACATAAACCTAACTAAATTCCTCCTTAGGACCCTTTCTGCCAAGGTCGTTTCAAGGTCAAAGCGGTACACTACGCGCTAAGGACTTAAATTTGCGATATTGACGAAACGAGGGAAAAATGGTATTGGCACATTAAGAAACTTGATTGGTTTTATGCCTCGTAGTCTTAAACAAGTATAAATATTCATTAAATATTCATATAACCTAATTATATTGTATATCAAAAAGAAAATATATGAATTATCCTTTATGCACATATAATTATTTTCTATGAAGTATATTTTCATTCCTTATTTTCTGTATTAAAAAATAAAGTTTAAAATTAATGTTTTTATGATTTTAAAGCTTACTTAAAAACATAACAAAATATCAACCAAACTTGAAAAAATATTTTGTTTTCTTTCCTATAACTCAATATAATACAGTGCACATATAATTATTTGTCTTAGGTAGAACGTTATCATGTCTATATTTATAATTTAATGATGTTTTTCTAGTTTTTTGTATTTTGTATGCAATTTAAAATTTAACATAACAAGCGTAAATTTCAATTTTGCTAAATTTTAAATTAGTTTTTTTTCGTCGACTATCTTAGTTTTCGTAATTTTTCAATACACAGAAAAAACTAAAAGAGTGGATACAAAATTTTAAAGGAAATTAAAACATAACCAATTATATTTGTAATTGAATCAATGAAAACATTTGTTAGAATAACAACTGTTTAATAATCTAAGAAAATTGTGTTTTTAACTGTTTGTATTTTATTTGAAAAAGTAATCAGTGGAGTTGTTTTAAAAGAAAAATCACTTTTTTTAGGGATTTCTTGTTTTCTACTTTTTATGTAAAGGAAAATGGATGAAAGTAAAAACTAAAGGACATACGAAGATTTTTTGTATTTTCGTATGACCTACGTATTTCAGACATTTCCCCAAAGACGACTTGAGGAAAATGTCAGCACCCTCCTGGCAACTTCTGATTATGATTGGGTACATTTTGAAATTTTATATGAAACTGTCCTCAACTCGGTAGAGATGTCTTGGGGAGGTCAGGTGTGATTTTGACATGTCAGTAGGCCGTGATTAAGGATGGCTCATGGCAACTGGAACATAATAAAGGGTAGTTATTAAAAATGTTAAAACTATTAAGTTTTTATGATTTGTTGTATTGATGAAAGTGTTCATTCATTTAACTAAAAATTAATTGCCTACAATTTAATTTTTATTCAAACATTTAATAGACAGATTTTTTCTTGTGTAGTTTTAAATTGGTGTGCATGTTTCTGCATATTTCTGTTTCCGTCTACATATGAAGGTTTTTATTTCAAACGTTCCACGAAAAAAAAAAATGTTGTTGGATCAAAGTCAAACTTTGGGAGCTTATTGCTCTATATGAAAGTAACAAATCGTGGAACAAAAGTTTTCGTTTATCGGAAAAATGGGCGAGATAGGCGTGGTCAAACATGGTAAAATTGAGCAATTTTTGCATGATGTCGCTTTATATTTAATTTTTTCTACAGTAACTCAACGATTCTGAAATTTTCGAAACACATCTAATTTATAGTGTTGTGTATGTGCTATCGATTGGCATTATTAATTTTTAGGAAAAATTCAGAACTATGTCTGAATTTTTCAAATAAAATATAAAAATCGATGTAGCAAAAAACACGCCATTTTTAATTTTTTTAAAGTTCATTTCATTCTCTACATCATATCAAATTTTCAGAGAGCAGTTATTTTTGGTTTTCGAGAATATTGGCTTTAAAGTTTAAATGTCTTATTTTATTTTCCATATCACTCATACGCCACGATACATTTATTTTTGCACTTACCAAAAACTTGTTTAATTCTGTTTAGATAATTGATTTAGAGCTGATTTCTAGAGTCCAACCAAATATTCGGTTTCGGTCTCGACTTCGGCCGAATAATGGGGCTTCGGCCTCTATTCGGTATTCGGCAAAATTTTAGTATTTTAAAAAATAAATAAAAAAGTTACTGAATTTTTCAATCTCGAGTATCATTACACTTGAATCATTTCCCGTTTGGCAACGTCCTCGAGCCATCCTCAGTGACGGAGCAGTGACATGTCAGAGTCACTGCTGACATCCACACGACATCTTAATGTACTGGGTTGAGGACAGTTTCATACAAATTTTCAAAATGTCCTCACTCAAAGTCAGCAGTGGTCAGGGATGATCTTCTGGGGACATGTCACCTAAGACTTCTTTGGGAAAATGTCTGACGTAGGTCATGCGAAAATATAAAAAAAAATCGTATTTCCATTAGTTTTTACTTTTATCCAGTTTCCTTTACTATTTATCTTTCTCATATTTAGAAAAAAACTTTTCGCCTTTTTTAGTCCCAACTGGATTTGAAACTGGAACCTCCAGTTTATTAGTCCCACACCTAACTACTTGTTCCAAACATTATTTTGAAAGTTGTTTGTCTATTTATTAGTTTTATTCTACTTGTTAGATTTTGATTTTATTTTAAATAAATCGATAATATTGCCATCTTTTTCTTGGAAATTGAAGAGTTGCCCAGATTTAAAATTCTTATTTAATGTACTGCTATTTTGTAGACATTTTCTTTTTAGACGTCTTAGAGGAATTGTCCACACTCTTAAAGCAAACATTCAGTGCTGACAATGTTAGGACATGTCATCAAGGATTACCTATGATTTGTCAGAACATGAAGACATTTCCTCAAGGAATCACTGTGGAAATTTCCTCCAATTGGAAAATGTGTAACTTTTTCCAATTGGGTTCATTTAAAAAAAATGTAACAAGGTTTTCCAATTAACGTGTTACTGTTACAGTTCAAATTATTTTTTTTCTTAATCTACAGATTTGATGAACAATTTTTTTTAAGTTTATTTAAATATGACTTTTTTGTAAGTTTTTTAAAATATATATATTTTTTAATAAATACAACAATTCCTATGGTTAAAAAACATTAAGTGCTTTATATTTATCTTAAAAAAGAAATATATACAAATTTTATTCAGCCAGGCATTAGTTTTTTTTCAGTTTCGGTTTCGGTTTTGGTTCGGTTTCGGTTTGGCCTCAAAAAATTGGTTTCAGCCGGACTCTATTGCTTTGTCATATTTATAATAAAAATTTGACTGTTTTTGAAGATTCTTCGTATCAAAGTTGCATTCAATATCAATAAAATGAGAATATTTCAGATGTTATCTTTGCCTTATGATTATTGAAATTCTGGGACGTTGCTTAGCCATTCACTGGAATAAATCCAGGCAACAATATTCACAGTCGTTGTTAATTTTTAAGAATACTCTGATATTAAACACATTGCCTTACATCTAAAAATTTAAAATATATCAGAAGTAGACAGGTTCCAAACATGCCAGGATCCTGATTTACAATCAGGTAGAGAAGTAGGGACGTGGTTTACAACCGCGAAATTATTATTTAATTTAATTTAAAATAATTTAAATTTAAGATTTAAAAACAATTTTTCTAAAGAAAACTTTTGAGAATCTTGAAAATTCTAGAAAAACGTCTCACTCATGATTTCATTTATTTTTTTCTTTTTACCCAGAAAAATTGTCATATTTTTTATATAGAAAATTCTCAGATTTTTCCTATAAAAAAAGTAAGATTTTTCATATAAAAATTGTCAAAATTATATGATTTTTCCTAAAAAGTTCTAAGAAAAATTCTCAACTTGTTTTCTATAAATTTCCAAATTATTCATTTAGAAAAATGGAAAAAATGCTCGTCTAGAAAAATTCCCAAATATTTCGTCTAGAAAAATTTTTGTATTTTTAATTTTTTGAGACTTTTATCACATAGAAAAATTCGAACATTCGTAAACATTTAAGGATTCTTAGAAATTTTTCATAGAAAAATTTCTATAAAAAAAATTTCTCCTATAGAAAAATTCCCCGACTTTTTCCTATAGAAAACTTTTAAGGATTTCCTGATAGAAAATTTTTTTTCTCAAAAAAAATTCTCAATTTTTTTCATATAGAAAAATTTTAACATTCAGCAACATTTTTTCTCTAGAAAAATTTTAAGATTCTTTAAAATTTTTCAGAGAAAATTTTTTCAGATCCTTGGACATTTTTCACCATTCCTTTCCTTTCATCTCATTTCTTTTTTTTTTCTTTTTTTTTCCTTTTTTCTTTCAAATTCGGTTTGTGGGGGGGACGGGGCGAATTTCCTTTTCCCTCCCCGTGGATCCGCGCCTGCTGAATCTGATATAATTTAATGTATCTGAATCTGATATAATTTAAAATATACCTCACAATCTACCACTTTTAAATAGATAAAGCTAAGTCCGTTTCTATAGGAACAAAATCTGCAAGTCCTTGAAAAAAATCTCATTGTCTGGCCTTTTCGATAGGAAATATGTCTGTTTGTTATACAAAAAAAATCTACAATCTGAGACTTTTTCTAAAGTAACAAGTAGAAAAGTTAAATTCGACTTTGCCGAATCTATGAATACCCTCCACAATGCATTTTTTTAAAGGGTAGTACATTTTTAAATTAACAGTTTTGATTAGAAATATTTTATTTTGAGTAAAAAACTCTTTTTTTGTAATTTTTTTTTTTTTTAAACAAAAATTACAAATTTTTTTTTTTGAGTGTAAAATTTTTTTCCAGTGTAATGTTTTTTTTACTGTAAAAATATTTCTGAGTGAATGCACGTACGTATGTACACAAAATATTGACATTTTTGTAAAAAAAAAGCTAATTTTTTTTTGTGTAAATTTTTTTTTGAGTGTAAAATTTTTTTGAATGTAAAATTTTTTTTTGGGTGTAAAATTGTAATTTTTTTTTTTTTTTTAAAGAAAAATTACAAACTTTTTTTTTTTGAGTGTAAAATTTTTTTCCAGTGTAATGTTTTTTTTTTACTGTAAAAATATTTCTGAATGAATGCACGTACGTATGTACTAGTGTTTGGGGTCCGGGAATTCCCGGGTCGGATTTCCCGAGAATTCCCGGGAAAAGACTGACGGGAATTCCCGGGAATTTTTTTGATTTTTCCCGGGAAATCCGGGAATTTTATATAATAAACCATTTTACATAAAAAATGTTTATTTTAATTAAATTTTTAATATTTTTTTTACATACACGTATAACTACATTTGCTATTTTTTGTATTTTTTCTATTTGGAAGAACAGTGCAAATATATATTCATAGGAAAACTAAGCAAGTGTAAAAAGTATGGCAATATCATGAAAAAAAATAAAAAGTCAAAAAATATACGTCGGGTAATGATAATTTTGTTAAGACTGTCAAAAAATACAAAAATTTTGAACCTAGAATTTACATTTCAAAAACAAATATTAAAAATGCTGCCAACTATATTAGTTCTTGCACGAATAACGCAATTTTTTTTTTTTTGCGATTTTTAGCTATTTTTTGCGATTTTTTGGGGAAAAAAGCTGCAATATTTTTTTTGTTTTTTTTTAATGTATTTCAGGATTTTTAACTTTTATTTTTTTTATTTTTTATGTTTTAATTAATTCTTTATCTATAATAAAACAGTTTTTAATAAAAAGTTGGTCAAATTTTAATGTTTTTTATGATTTATATTAATAAAGAAAATTTCCCGGGATTCCCGGGAATCCCGGGAAATAAATTATTTTTTTCCCGTTTCCCGGGTAATTTAAAAGTCCGGGAATTCCCAATCACTAGTATGTACACAAAATATTGACATTTTTGTAAAAAAAAAAAAACTATTTTTTTTTTGTGTAAATTTTTTTTGAGTGTAAAATTTTTTTGAGTGTAAAATTTTTTTGAGTGTAAAATTTTTTTCGAGTGTAATTTTTAAGTTACCAATGCTTTTAAAACTAAACAAGTTTAAAAAACATTGCTTTAAAATTAAACAAGTTTGAAAAGCATTGTTAAGTTACCACCGATGCTTTTCAAACTTGTTAAAACACGTGGCATTTTAGATGAAACTAATCTGACATTCAGGGTTTTGCTTATAACTTTTGAACCACTGGACCGATTGAGCTGAAATTTAATACCAAACAGACCCGGGGATTAATACCAAACAGACATGGCAAGCTTCAGTAGTCTCATTATTGTCTTTCGAAAGTTATCGTGTTTTTTATCTCGTAAATTCGCGAAACACACTTGCCGAAATTTACTCTTTTGCTCATAACTTTTGAACCACTGGACCGATTTGGCTGGATTGCAATACCAACCTGACCAGGTAAATGACAAACATATATGCCAAACATCAGTAGCCTCTGTAAAGTCTTTCAAAAGTTAGCGTGTTTTCTACGGACGGACAGACAGACAGACAGACAGACAGACAGACAGACAGACAGACAGACGGACGGACGGACGGACGGACATCGCTAGATCGACTTAAAATCGATCGAGGATCATAAATATATATACTTTATGGGGTCCTAGACCAATATTTCGAGGTGTTACAAACGGAATGACAAACTTATATATACCCTCTATCACTAGAGTGGAGGGTATAAAAATAGCTCGGAATTTCAGACTTTTAAGAAAAATATTCCAGAATTTGAGAAAATGTCTTTTAAATTATGGCAATGTTTCTATATAAAAAATCATAATAAACAAGAAGTGAGCGCTAAAAACTCTTAACTAATGATTCAAATCCGAACTGAGGTGTCCTGCAAAAAAAAAATAATAAATAAAGCATTCTCAGATTCTTTCACAATTTTCATTTAGATAAATTTCAGACTTTTTTAAGATTTTTCGTACTAAAAAAATTCTCAAAATTATCTCCAGGGTTTGCCCGTGGCTACGTTTTATGTGAGGTTATCCTGATCCCTAACGTGTTCCAGTTCAAGGGTAAACTAAACATATTGTATAGAGTTTTATTTAGCTAATGCATAAAATATAAATAGCCTAAGTTACGAAAACAACTAATTTTGCAAATATATTGACAAACACCTGGAAACTATCCCACACATATGTGAGGTATTCCACACCAAATGTCCCGCTGCAGAAAACCATGTCGAGGGCTTATATTCAAAACTTGCTATCTGTATAACGAAACATTTTTAGGAGATCACAAAAAAAATTTCACAATCTCAAAAATTTACATTTTCGTATATTTTTTTATGAGCTATCGATTAAAATGGACTATTTATTTTGAAAAATGTTCAGAACCCGTTCTAAAATTTTCCATTTTTTTGAAAACTCAATTTATAAAAAATCAGACCATATTTGTTTTAAGTTTAGATGATTTTAACGACAAAATCACATTATAATATTAGATTTCCTAAAAATTCTGTAATTCTCTTGTACTTTATTGTGTCAACATCTCGTGTGAGTAATATTTGGCATATATTTGCGATGTTGACACAATAAAATACAAGAAAATTACACAATTTTTATGAAATCCAACATTCAAATGCTATTTTTTTTCGAAAAATACGAAAAATGCCCTCCTGAATTTTTTTGTGTGAATAGACGAACATCTAAACTTAAAAAAAAAATAAAAAAAAATAAAAAATTGTGACTGGATTTTTAATAAATTTACTTTTTTTAAAAATTGAAAATTTCAGAACAGGTTCTGAAAATTTTCCAATATTAAAACTTTTAATCGAAAGTATACAAAATATACAAAAGTTAAAACTTTTGGTATTGTAGTGAATTCCTTTTTATTCTGATAAATATTTAATCAACTCAACTCAACACAAATTTTTCCTTTTTCCAATATTAAACAAGTAAGAAAGTTATAGTCGGTCAAGACCGTCCATATGATACCCTACACCAGTGTTTTCCGGAAAATGGGTCCCAAGTCCAAACATGGACCGATTGTATCTGTCTTTTGTTAGATCTTTATTTAGTGTAGAAAACACACACAGATCAATTTTAAGTGGAATTGGTTAATTTTTTTTGTCAATAGAACAATTTAACTGAATATCGGTCGAAATTTTTATATGGGGGACTAAGTCCAAAAATGGTCCAATTATATTCCGATTTGATAAGGTTGCTAAAGTACACGTTTAGTACCTAAAAATAAATTTTTTATCAAATATTTCCATTTTTATGAATTTTGAGGGAATTATGTGAATATCGGGAAGGTGGTTTGTATAGGGACTACCAGAAGGACTGACCCGATTCCTTTGAAATTTGGAATGGTGATTTGTGCATACAAAATTTGATTACTTGCTGAATTTCAAAGCGATATCTATTATAATACGGTTATTAGAGTCATTAAAGCCGAATCCAAAGGGGGCGTTTGTATGGGGGCTAGGTCTTAACATGGACCGATTTTCTCCAATTTCAATGGCTTCGTCCAATTTCAATAGGCTTCGTCCGGGCCAAAAGATGCTTAAGTTTCAAATTTCAGGTCAATTGATTGAAAATTGCGACCTGTATCGTGCTTAAACCGATAGATGGACAGACGGACGGACGGACGGACGGACGGACGGACAGACGGACGGACGGACGGACATCGCTAAATCGACTCAAAAAGTTATTCTGAATCGATCGGTATACTTGAAGGTAGGTCTAGGACCAATATTTCGGGTAGTTACAAACATCAGCACAAACTCAATATACCCTGTACCACAGAGTGGTGTAGGGTATAAACACGCCTAATTTGCCCAGTTTTTCAAAAATTGAAAAAAACAAAAACGCAATTTTCTTAGTTCCATATAGAGCAATGGTTCCCAACCTTTTTTACGTCACGCCCCACTTTTAAGTTAAAAAAATTGCCTTGTCCTCCCTACACTAAAGAAAAATTTAATAATTTTTCTAATTTTTGTTTCTAATGAGAAATTACTACTGGTTTAGCAAAGTTTTCGTAAAATAAGCATTTAAACTGAGTTTTTAGTAAAAACTTTTAACAATTAACTAAATTTCTGTAGTTAATTTTGCTAAAAAAATATACTTTTTGTGGTTAATTTGACTAAAAAAAATCTTCAAAATTTGCTCGTTGCCACCCTGGAACCTTCAAATTGCCCCGCAGTGGGGCGAGAATCAAAGGTTGGGAACAATTGATATAGAGCTATCCACACCACATATTCAGTCATTCATGGAACACATATTTTTCTATAGTGGGACATTTAAGGGTAAACTTAAACAATTATAAAGAATTTTGTGTAGATAACAAATTGATTTTTGATAAATTGACTATTTAAAAACTGGAAAATTTCAGAAGGTTTCTAAAAGTTTTCTAAAAAAAAAAATTTTAATTAATAAACCATAAAAAAATTAACAAACATGTAAAAAATTTTGGGATTGTGGTGAATCCCAGCAAAACTTTGGTAGGTGATGATTATGAAACATATTACCAGGTAATGTATATCCCTTATTTGTAGCATTATTTTAGGATGTCTTACCAAAAATTTGTTCGACAACATATGATTTCAAGATGAAAAATAATGTTTATTGCAAAAAATGTATTTCATATTTATTATTTCTTAACATTAAATCATGGGTAACTTACATTTGGTTACATTACGCAGAAAAAAATAAAAGAAAAAATTTGAGTAAATTTTTAATACTATTGAGTAAAAAATTACTCAATTTTGCACCAGTAAACGATTTAATAGTATTGAGTTAACTTTTAATAAAAATTATTAAATGCTTATTAAAAAATTTGAGCAAATTTTTACTTGAAACAATTAAACCTTTTCGTAAAATTTTTGATTTCTTTAAGTAACTCTTTATTTGTGCCATGTAAAAATTTACTCTAAATTTATCAATTTACTTTTTTTAAAGATTAAAAAAGTTTCACATCTTTTAACAAAAAATGCCTGCGAATTTTGTACTCTTGTCCAAAACATTAAATCATGATAATGTTTTGCGAAAGATTTGGGTGTACTTGCCAAAGCAAATTTTTTTTTTAGGAAAAATAATGATATATTATTTTGCTATTCCATGCAAAACGAATTGAAATATCAGTCCAGGACCCCATTAAAAACCAAAAGAGCTGTACATTTCGTAAGTGAGTGCAAAAATAAGTGCAAAAAAGTGTTTTTACATTTTGGAGAGTATAAAAGATTCGGCACCAAAGAATATAACACTCTCACTTGTTTTATGTACATTTGATAAATAAATGGGAAAAAGCTTATTGTTAGACATGGTGAAAAGTAGTTTTGGTAAAAAAAAAAGATAATTTTTTTCACGAAAAACAAAATTATAATAAAAATTGATAATAAAAAATTTAATAAAAAAAATTGACGAAAAAAATTGATGAAAAAAATATGATAAAAAAAAATTTATGAAAAAAAAAATTTTGATGAAAACAAAAATTTGATGAAAAAAAAAAAAAATTAATGAAAAAAAAATTTATGAAAAAAAAAATTTGATGAAAAAAAAAAATTGTTAAAAAGTTAAAAAAAAGGATGAAAAAAAAAGTTTAATGAAAAAAAAATTTTATGAAAAAAAGAACTTTATGAAAAACAAAAATTATGAAAAAAAAAATTGATGAAAAAAAAAAATTATGGAAAAAAAAATTTGGTGAAAAAATTGATAAATAAAAAAGTATGATGAAAAAAATTGATCAAAAAAAAAAAAAAAAAAATTATTGATGAAAAAAAAAATTGATGAAAAAAAAAATTTGATGGAAAAAAAAATTTACGAAAAAAAAAATTTCATTAAAAAAAAAATTGATGAAAAAAAAAAAAAATTTTTTGTTGAAAAATAATTATGTTACTTTTTATTCACCAGCGCACAGTGGGTTGAACGATAGGCAAAATGGGGATTAATTCAGGGATGCCGTAATTTTGAAATAATATAATTTTTTATTGATGAATACTTCTTAATCAACAAAAAACTACTATTTAAAAAAAAAAAAAATATGAAAAAAAAATTTTTTAACCTGCTAGGCACTTTTTCGATTTTTGGAAAAACTTATCTTGAGTCACAATTTTTGCGGTAACTTTGGAAGCAAAAGCGATAAATTTATGAATCAAATTGCAAATTAAAGAATATTTAATGCGTTTTTATTAAATTAAAAAAAAAAATAAATACGTATTTTTATTAGAATAAATTTTTTATAAAATTTTATTTTTGTGGTTCATAAAATTAAAAAAAATTTAAACTTTCTTCAAAAAAAGGAATCACAATTTTTTTTTATTTAAAAATCGTATAAATACAAAAAATTTAACATTTTCAAAACAAAACTTGATTCATATATTTTAAATACAATATTTTTTTTATTTAAAAATCAAAACTAATCCAAAAAAAATCAAAATGTTCGATAAAAAATATTGATTCATAAATTTTGTTGTAACTTTAAAATTAAAATCGATAACTTAATAAATTAAAATTCGCATTTAATTATACTACAACCACAGAAAAAAATGTTGAGTAAATTTTTAAGAGTATTAATTGATAATAACTCAATTTTTTACCAGTAAACAATTTAAAAGTGTTGAATAAATATTTTATAAAATTTATCGAAAAATTTGAGAAAATCAATAAAAAAACTACTAAATTTTTATTAAATTATGTTCTAATTTTTTTTTAATTTTTGAGTAAATTTATAATTACTCAATTAAAAAATTATAATTTTTGTTTTAAGTTTTAACAATTCATTACTCGAATTGTTTTCTAACATATTTTTTTGTATGCGCTAATTATGCCTAGTAAATAATTTAGAAAAGCTTTATATTATATTCTTTAAGAATAACAACACAGTAAAAATATTAAATTGGGTTATTCGCTACAAGTTAACCTAATTAAGGTTTGTTTGATAAATGAGGCATTCCACTATATACAATAGAGTGGACTGAAAATCCATTATGACAAATTTTGTCAAATTTGCAGCTGTTTAGATATTTAAGTGTTTAAATAAATAATGCTGTTTTTTATACCGCGATCATGGCAAAAATATTAACCAGATATCTAGTTATCCTATGCAGTTTGGTATTGCATTTGAGCGATATCGGTGTTACGGTTTAAAAGTTATGAACGGAAATGTAAGGACACCTCGAAAATTTTGGTACATTCCACATAACCTAAAAATACTAAATGCTTCAATTTGGTTGCTGGCTAAGAAATATGAACAAAATTTGATACCGAATGTAATTTAAACATTTAAACAAACGAATTTTTTTTTCAAAAACTGCATGGGATATGTACTTTTTAGTATTTTATTTATTTATTTATTTATTTATTTATTTATTTATTTATTTATTTATTTATTTATTTATTTATTTATTTATTTATTTATTTATTTATTTATTTATTTATTTATTTATTTATTTATTTATTTATTTATTTATTTATTTATTTATTTATTTATTTATTTATTTATTTATTTATTTATTTATTTATTTATTTATTTATTTATTTATTTATTTATTTATTTATTTATTTATTTATTTATTTATTTATTTATTTATTTATTTATTTATTTATTTATTTATTTATTTATTTATTTATTTATTTATTTATTTATTTATTTATTTATTTATTTATTTATTTATTTATTTATTTATTTATTTATTTATTTATTTATTTATTTATTTATTTATTTATTTATTTATTTATTTATTTATTTATTTATTTATTTATTTATTTATTTATTTATTTATTTATTTATTTATTTATTTATTTATTTATTTATTTATTTATTTATTTATTTATTTATTTATTTATTTATTTATTTATTTATTTATTTATTTATTTATTTATTTATTTATTTATTTATTTATTTATTTATTTATTTATTTATTTATTTATTTATTTATTTATTTATTTATTTATTTATTTATTTATTTATTTATTTATTTATTTATTTATTTATTTATTTATTTATTTATTTATTTATTTATTTATTTATTTATTTATTTATTTATTTATTTATTTATTTATTTATTTATTTATTTATTTATTTATTTATTTATTTATTTATTTATTTATTTATTTATTTATTTATTTATTTATTTATTTATTTATTTATTTATTTATTTATTTATTTATTTATTTATTTATTTATTTATTTATTTATTTATTTATTTATTTATTTATTTATTTATTTATTTATTTATTTATTTATTTATTTATTTATTTATTTATTTATTTATTTATTTATTTATTTATTTATTTATTTATTTATTTATTTATTTATTTATTTATTTATTTATTTATTTATTTATTTATTTATTTATTTATTTATTTATTTATTTATTTATTTATTTATTTATTTATTTATTTATTTATTTATTTATTTATTTATTTATTTATTTATTTATTTATTTATTTATTTATTTATTTATTTATTTATTTATTTATTTATTTATTTATTTATTTATTTATTTATTTATTTATTTATTTATTTATTTATTTATTTATTTATTTATTTATTTATTTATTTATTTATTTATTTATTTATTTATTTATTTATTTATTTATTTATTTATTTATTTATTTATTTATTTATTTATTTATTTATTTATTTATTTATTTATTTATTTATTTATTTATTTATTTATTTATTTATTTATTTATTTATTTATTTATTTATTTATTTATTTATTTATTTATTTATTTATTTATTTATTTATTTATTTATTTATTTATTTATTTATTTATTTATTTATTTATTTATTTATTTATTTATTTATTTATTTATTTATTTATTTATTTATTTATTTATTTATTTATTTATTTATTTATTTATTTATTTATTTATTTATTTATTTATTTATTTATTTATTTATTTATTTATTTATTTATTTATTTATTTATTTATTTATTTATTTATTTATTTATTTATTTATTTATTTATTTATTTATTTATTTATTTATTTATTTATTTATTTATTTATTTATTTATTTATTTATTTATTTATTTATTTATTTATTTATTTATTTATTTATTTATTTATTTATTTATTTATTTATTTATTTATTTATTTATTTATTTATTTATTTATTTATTTATTTATTTATTTATTTATTTATTTATTTATTTATTTATTTATTTATTTATTTATTTATTTATTTATTTATTTATTTATTTATTTATTTATTTATTTATTTATTTATTTATTTATTTATTTATTTATTTATTTATTTATTTATTTATTTATTTATTTATTTATTTATTTATTTATTTATTTATTTATTTATTTATTTATTTATTTATTTATTTATTTATTTATTTATTTATTTATTTATTTATTTATTTATTTATTTATTTATTTATTTATTTATTTATTTATTTATTTATTTATTTATTTATTTATTTATTTATTTATTTATTTATTTATTTATTTATTTATTTATTTATTTATTTATTTATTTATTTATTTATTTATTTATTTATTTATTTATTTATTTATTTATTTATTTATTTATTTATTTATTTATTTATTTATTTATTTATTTATTTATTTATTTATTTATTTATTTATTTATTTATTTATTTATTTATTTATTTATTTATTTATTTATTTATTTATTTATTTATTTATTTATTTATTTATTTATTTATTTATTTATTTATTTATTTATTTATTTATTTATTTATTTATTT